>CM073001.1:99574407-100824407 GCA_037038555.1 Rhynchonycteris naso
GTTTGGGTCCTTTTCTTGAAGCACTTTGAATATTTCCATTTACCATTTTCTGCCTTAAATACTCTATTGAGAACTCTGCTTTAAGCCTGACAAGGTGATGGAACAGTGGATAGAGTGTCAGACTGGGACGCAGAGGGCCTGGGTTTGAGACCCCGAGGTCGCCAGCTTGAGCACAGGCTCATTGGGTTTGAGCAGGGCTCACCAGCCTGAGCCCAAGGTCACTGGCTTGAGCAAGGAGTCACTCGGTCTGCTGAAGGCCTGCGGTCAAGGCACATGAGAAATCAATCAATGGGGAGGAGCAAGATGGCAATGGAGTAGGCGGATGTACCAACTTCCAACTCCCAGAACCAAAGTGGATTATAACTCAATTTTAAGAACCATCATCTGGATAAACCAACTTTGAACTAAACTAAGTGGACTCTTCAACCAAGGAACACAGAAGAAGCCACACTGAGACTGCTAGGAATAGCAAAAATGCAAAGAGGGCTGCCCAGCTTCCTGGAGCAAATGGCAGTCTGGAGAGACCCGTGTGGTGGGAGGAGAGTTTGGCGGAGAGGGAAGAACCTGAGTCCCAGGAACAAAGCCCCAGCCTGCAAGTCCCAGAGCTAGAAGAGGCATTTGGACAGTATTGAGCTGTGAAACAAGTGAGGATACTGTTTGTGAGAAAGAGTTTTCTCAGATCCAAGATTCTTAAAGGGACAGTGCAGAAAACCTCTCTCATAGCCACTCACCCAGGACTCCGGTGAACGGGGACAGAGGAGAGGGCCAGAGCAGTGGTAAGAGAGTGTAAACTGGAAGCCACAGGGAGAAACACTCTGAGGGACAGCCACCCTAACCCCTGTGCTAAGTCACTTCCCTAATCAAAAACAAATATTTCCCCTGGAACTAGCAATACCAGCAAAGGGAGACAGGACACCAGCCAAACAAGCTCTCCCACGGCACTTAGAGCAGAGCTGCTTAGATCGAGGGAGCTTCCAGTACTACAGTATGGAGTGTTAGGGTCTGAGCTGCAGTGCCCCTTCTCACACTGCTGAGGGTTGCTGGAGGGACGGTGGCGGCGGGATGCTGAAACGTGGTTCTGTCGGTGGGGGAGGAGGGCCAGTCAGTGTGAGCTAGGTCTAGCCCAGCAGGGGTGGAGAGGACTCGCAAAAGCAGTCCGGCAGCTGCGGGCCCGCCTGCAGCCCCACCTGCGGCGGAAAAGTGGGAGGCCAGGAACGGGGAGAGATCTGCTCTGAAACCCTGTGCAAGCCAGCCCTGACCACAGGGACAGGGCTAGGAACAAAGACAGGCGGAGGCTCATGGCTGAGCTCACACCAGCAGCCCCATTCTGCACGAGAAACCATGGTTTGCCATCCTGCATGCACGAGTTGGCTCTGAATGTGGGAGCAGGGCAAGAGCCCGGGATGAGCAGCAGTTGGCAGCTGAGCACACGCCAGCAGCCCCGCCCATCCCGATAAACTGCGGTTTGTGATCCTCCGCAGGTGGGCCCTGGCCTCGAGGATGGGGCTAAAGCTCCAGACGGGTGGAGGCTCACAGCTGAGAGCACGTCAGCAGCCCCCTCCAACCCGAGAAACTGTGGCAAGCAGGCTCTGACCACGGGGGCTGGGCAGAAGCCCGGGAACAGGTTGGGTCAGCAGCTGAGCAAAGGTGCTCACCTCTACCCTTGGTGCTGAGGTTTGTGACTTGAGTGCAGTGCACAACCTAACCTGTGGGGGCAAGGCAAAGGCCCAGGCAGTCTAAGGCTTGTAGAGCCGGGCAACAGAACACAGCCCCTCCCGCAAAGGAGAGGCAGAAATCACAG
Source organism: Rhynchonycteris naso (assembly GCA_037038555.1). Lineage (NCBI taxonomy): Eukaryota > Metazoa > Chordata > Mammalia > Chiroptera > Emballonuridae > Rhynchonycteris > Rhynchonycteris naso. The sequence continues at coordinate 99,576,209 of CM073001.1, forward strand.
CAACAGCCACAGTGGGCCTGCGCTGGCAACGCCCATACCCAGCCGCACTAGGTAGCAGAAGAGGGGGTGATGGCCTGCAGACAGACCACACCTGAAGAACACAAAGACAATACCCACTGGACTCCAGTGGCCACAACCTTCTTATACACAGACAAAATGGTCAGGCAGAGAAATGCAAACCAAATGAATCAAGAGAAATCCCCAGAGAAGGACCTGAATGAACCAGATATAAGCAAATTACCAGATGCAGAATTTAGAATAATGATAGTTAGGATGTTCAAAGATATTAGAGCAACAATGGATAGTCACTATGAACACCTAAATAAATAGATAACAAGTATAAAAAACGAAACTGAAATAATAAAAAAGAATCAGACAGAAATGACAAATACAGTATCAGAACTGAAGACCACAATGGAAGAAATTAAAAGCAGGATGAATGACGCGAAGGATTGAATCAGGGAGTTAGAGAACACAATAAACAAAGGCACAGAAACAGAGCAGAAAAAAGAAAAGAGACTCAAAAAATGTGAGGAAACTCTAAGGGAGCTCTGTGACAACATGAAGAAAAATAACATCTGCATCATAGGGGTTCTTGAAGAAAAGGAGAGAGAACAAGAAATAAAAACTTTGTTCAATCAAATCATAGCAGAAAACTTCCCTACATTAAGGTTGGAAAACATTCCACATGTTCAGGAAGCACACAGAACTCCATTAAAAAGAAACCCCAAAAAATCTACACCAGGACACATCATAGTTAAAATAACAAAGCTAAGGCATAAAGAGAAAATTTTAAAGCTGCTAGAAAAAAGGCTATCACCTACAAAGGAGCCCCCATAAGGATGACATCGGACTTCTCAACAGAAACACTTGAGGCCAGAAGGGAATGGCAAGATATATTCAAAGTAATGCAGAACAAGAACCTAAAACCAAGACTACTCTATCCAGCAAGGCTAACATTTAAAATTGAAGGAGAAATAAAGAGCTTCCCAGAAAAAGAAAGCCTGAAGGAATTCATAAAAACCAAACCAATTCTGCAAGAGATACTAAGAAGCCTATTGTGAGCAGTTCAAAGGGAGGAAAGAATATAGCAAAAGAAGAATACTGCTTTAAAGAATAAAATGGCAATAAACAACTACATATCAATAATAACCTTAAATGTAAATGGATTAAATGATCCAATCAAAAGACATAGGGTAGCTGCATGGATAAAGAAACAGGACCCATACATATGCTGTCTACAAGAGACACATCTTAAAACAAAATATGCACATAGACTGAAGGTAAAAGGATGGAAAAAAATATTTCATTAAAATGGAAATGAAAGAAAAGCCGGGGTAGCAATACTTATATCTGACAAAATGGACTTTAAAACAAAGGCTGTAGTAAGAGATAAAGAAGGACACTACATAATGATAAAGGGAACAATTTAACAGGAAGATATAACTATTATAAATATCTACACGCCAAATATAGGAGCCCCGACAGACATAAAGCAGACTTTGATGGATATAAAGGGCGAGATTAACAGCAATACTATCATAGTAGGGGATTTCAATACCCCTCTAACAACACTGGATAGATCCTCAAGAATGAAAATTAATAAAGAAAAAGCAGACTTAAAGGATACACTAGATCAAATCGATTTAATAGCTATCTTCAGAACTTTTCACCCTAAAGCAGTAGAGTATACATTCTTCTCAAGCACTCATGGTACATTCTCTAGGACCGACCACATGTTAGGACACTAAAATGGTCTCAACAAATTTAAGAAGATTGAAATCATATCAAACATTTTCTCTGATCACAATGCCATGAAACTAGAAATTAACCACAAAAGAAAAACTGAAAAATACTCAAACACTGGAAACTAAATAGCATGTTATTAAATAATGAATGGATTAACAATGAGATCAAAGAAGAAATAAAAAAGTCTCTAGAAAGAAATGATAATGAGCACACATCAACTCAAAATTTATGGGACATAGCAAAAGCACTACTGAGAGGGAAGTTCTTAGCACTACAGGCATAGCAAAAGAAGCTAGAAAAAGCTCAAATAAGCAACCTGACCCTGCATCTAAAAGAACTGGAAAAACAACAGCAAATAAAGCCCAGGATCAGTAGAAGGAAGGAAATAATAAAGATCAGAGCAGAAATAAATAACGTAGAGGCTTAGGGAACAATACAGAGGATCAATGAAACCAGGAGCTGGTTCTTTGAAAAGGTACACAAGACTGATGAACCTTTAACTAGACTCACGAAGAAAAAAAGAGAGAGGACCCAAATAAATAAAATTAGAAATGAGAGTGGAGAAATACAACTGACACAACAGAAATACAAAGCATTGTAAGAAAATACTATGAAAAACTCTATGCCCAAAAATTAGACAACCTAGGTGAAATGGACAAATATCTTGAATCATATAACCTTCCAAAAATCAATCTGGAAGAAACAGAACACCTAAATAGACCAATTACAACAAATGAGATCGAAACAGTTATTAAAAAACTCACAAAAAGAAAGTCCTGGGCCTGATGGCTTCACAAGTGAATTCTACCAAAACTTCAAAGAAGACCTAACTCCTATCCTTCTCAAGGTATTTCAGAAAATTCAAGAGGAAGGAAGACTTCCAAACTTGTTTGATGAGGAGAGCATAATTCTGATCCCAAAACCGGGCAAAGACAACACAAAGAAAGAAAATTATAGGCCTATATTCCCGATGAATTTAGACGCTAAAATTCTCAACAAAATATTAGCCAACCGGATCCAGCAATATATGAAAAAAATCATACACCACGATCAAGTGGGATTTATTCTGGAGAGGCAAGGCTGGTTCAATATTCGCAAATCAATCAATGTGATTCATCACATAAACAAAAGGAAGGACAAAAATCACATGATAATTTCAATAGATGCAGAAAAGACATTTGATAAAGTCCAGCACCCATTCATGCTCAAAACTCTCAGTAAAGTGGGAATACAGGGAACATTCCTTAACATGATAAAGGCCATCTATGACAAACCCACAGCAAACATCATACTAAATGGGCAAAAATTAAAAGCAATCCCCTTAAGATCAGAAACCAGGCAGGGGTGCTCCCTTTCACCACTCTTATTCAACATAGTTCTGGAAGTCCTAGCTACAGCAATCAGACAAGAAGAAGAAATAAAAGGCATCCAAATTGGAAAAGAAAAAGTAAAACTGTCACTATTTGCAGATGATATGATATTGTATATAGAAAACCCTAAAGTCTCAGTAAAAAAACTACTGAACCTGATAAATGGATTCAGCAAGGTGGCAGGATATAAAATTAATACTCAGAAATCAGAGGCATTTCTATATACAAACAATGAACTGTCAGCAAAAGAACTTAAGGAAACAATCTCCTTCACTATTGCAGCCAAAAAAATAAAGTACCTAGGAGTTAATTTAACCAAGGATGTTAAGGACTTGTACTCAGAAAACTATAACACATTGATAAAAGAAATCAAGGAAGATACAAACAAGTGGAAGCATATACCGTGCTCATGGCTAGGAAGAATAAACATCATTAAAATGTTTATATTTCCCAAAGCAATTTATAAATTCAATGCAATATCAATTAAGATACCAATGACATACTTCAAAGATATAGAACACATATTCCAAAAATGTATACGGAACCAATAAAGAACACGAATAGCCTCAGCAATCTTAAAAAGAAAAAATAAAGCAGGAGGTATCACTCTTCTGGATATCAAGGTTTACTACAAGGCCATTATACTCAAGACAGCCTGGTACTGGCATAAGAACAGGCACATATCAGTGGAACAGAACAGAGAACCCAGAAATAAACCCACACCTTTATGGAAACTGATATTTGGCAAAGGAGGAAAGAACATACAATGGAGTAAAGACAGCCTCTTTAACAAATGGTGTTGGGAAAATTGGACATCTACCCGCAAATAAATGAAACTAGACCATCAACTTACACCATTCACAAAAACAAACTCAAAATGAATAAAAGACTTAAACGTAAGCCATGAAACCATAAGCATCTTAGAAGAAAACATAGGTAGCAAGATCTCTGACATCTGTAGCAGCAATATATTTGCCGATTGATTTATCTCCACGGGCCAATGAAATAAAAGGCAAGATAAACAAATGGGACTATATCAAACTAAAAAGTTTTTGCACAAAGATAATAAGAGCAGAATAAAAAGACAAACCATACAATGGGAGTACATATTCGACAACACGTCTGATAAGGGGTTAATAACCAAAATTTATAAAGAACTTATAAAACAACACCAGGAAGACAATCCAATCAAAAAATGGTCGAAGAAATGAATAGAAATTTCTCCAAAGAAGACATACAGATGGCCAATAGGCATATGAAAAAATGCTCAACATCACTAATCATTAGAGAAATGCAAATTTAAACCACAATGAGATATCACCTCACACCAGTCAGAATGGTGCTCATCTGCAAAACAACACAGAACAAGTGCTGGCAAGGATGTGGAGAAAAGGGAACCCTCCTGCACTGCTGGTGGGAATGCAGACTGGTGTAGCCACTGTGGAAAACAGTATGGAGATTCCTCAAAAAATTAAAAATCGAGCTGCCTTTTGACCCAACTATTTCACTTTTAGGAATATACCCTAGGAACACCATAGCACTGTTCGAAAGAAGAAATGTGCCCCCATGTTTGTGGCAGCATTGTTCACAGTAGCGAAGATCTGGAAACAGCCCAAGTGTCCGTCAGAAGATGAGTGGATTAAAAAGCTTTGGTACATATATATTATGGAATAGTACTCAGCCTTAAGAAATAATGACATCGGGTTTTTTTTTTAATTTCTTTTTATATTCACTTTTGAGAGGAGACACAGAGTGAGAGAGGGAGAGAGAGAGAGAGAGAGAGAGAGAGCGAAAGAAAGGGGGGAGGAGCTGGAAGCATCAACTCCCATATGTCCCTTGACCAGACCAGTGCAGGGTTTTGAACTGGCAACCTCAGTGTTCCCAGGTCGACACTTTATCCACTGCGCCACCACAGGTCAGGCGACATCGTATCATTTATAACAAAATGGATGGATCTTGATAACATTATACGGAGTGAAATAAGTAAAGCAGAAAAAAATTGAGAACAGCATGATTTCATACATAGGTGGGATGTAAAAGTGAGACTATGAGATAGTGACAAGAGTGTGGTGGTTACGGGGTGGGGGGAAGGAGGGCTGGTGGGATAGGGAGGAGGGGAGGAGCCCAGGGAAAACCAGATAGAAGGTGACAGAGGACAATTTGACCTTGGGTGATGGGTATGCAACATAATTGAATGATAAGATAAACTGGAGATGTTTTCTTTGAACATATGTACCCTGATTTATTGGTGTCACCCCATTAAATTAAAAAAAAATAAAATTGTAAAATAGACAAAAAAAAAAAAACACAAAAGAAATCAATCAATGGACAAGTAAGGAACCTCAATGAAGAACTGATGTTTCTCATCTCTCTCCCTTCCTGTCTGTCTGTCCCTCTCTCTGACTCTCTCTGACTCTCTCTGTCTCTGCCACAAAACAACAACAACAACATAAAACCTCTGCTTTAAGTCTTTTTTTAAACTCTTTTATCCAGTTTTTATGACTTTCTTTTTATTTCTAATTTTTAAAAGTTTCTTTTTATTTATTCATTTTAGAGAGGAGACACAGAGTGAGAGAGAGAAAGAGAGAAAGGGGGGAGGAGCTGGATGCATCAACTCCCATATGTGCCTTGACCAGACCAGGGCAGGGTTTTGAACTGGCGACCTCAGTGTTCCCAGGTCGACACTTTATCCACTGCGCCACCACAGGTCAGGCTATTTCTAATTTTTATGATACCTGTGTGTGACTATATTTTTATTCAGTAAAGTACGACTTTAGCCTTTGAACTTAAGTTTTTATCCAATTCTGTACAATTTTATGTCTTTCTGTTTTCTTCATCCTCCACTCTCTTTACTTACAATATTTTTAATGATTTTTATCTAACTCTAGCTTTTATATCTTTTCATTGATATTCTAGTTAAATTCCTCTGTGCTATTTTCAAATACTAGTAAATATTTTTCTACTGTGTTCAGTCTAGATATTATATTTTTCTCATTTTAATGACTGTTTTAAACCCTTGTTTTTGTTCATTTTCTACCAATTTTTGTTTTATAGTTTTTGTTCACTTTTATAGAAGTTATTCCTTATCCTTTTGATATTTCCACACAAATTTATTTTGTCATTTTTTCAGACTATCCTATAAAGCTAATTTTATCTGAGAACAGCTTTTCAGTCTCTTAATGAGTTCTGACTTATTTTCTTAACCATAAGATTGTTTTGGTGCATTTTAAATTTTACTCTTAGATTGACTTTAAAGTTCATTTTCCCATCTGTGTGTATCCTTAGTCTATGAAGTTTATGGATGTCACCTTATAAGATTTCCAAACCTGCACACCAGCCCCACATATTCTAATGACGTTTTAGTTTTTCTTCCCGGTGGCAGTTTGTGGAGAGGAGAAGTCTGGCCACTGAAGCAGCAGGTAACATGACTCTATTTCTAGTCCTTGTGCTCACCTGCATCCTTATGACCACAGTTTTCTATAAGCATAAGCGTTAGGTAGAATCAACAATAGCCTCTTTTGTGTCACAGCTGGGAATTTTCCTCATAGTTCTTCACTTCAGATACCGAACCAGCTTTAACCTCTCAGTTTGTGTGGAACACTTTTAGGTCATTTTCCGTGATGGGAACTGGGCTCTTGGCTCCCAGTGCTTCAGTTTAGATTATGACTTAGAAGGCTTGTGACTTCAGCTCTACTCACTGCTTTGCATTTAAGTTTTATTTCAGTCCATGCTGATGTTTGCTATATTTTTGAGCCCAGCTTTGCCTTTTCAGATTTCTCTTTGTATATTTAATATATCATTCTGTCTGTCTAAAATTGACAAAGTATACTAGGCATGAACTTAACATATCATCTTTGCCAGAACTCTTTTTCTTGTTTCATAAAGGGAGAACTGAGGTTCAGAAAGGGAAAATGTCTAGCTTAGGCCCTTGCAGTAAGCTTGTAGTAGAGCCTGAGCCTATACTCAGTATCCCTGGGACTTCTCGCTGTCCCCAGGGGCTCAGATACTGACTCAGCACCTAGCGGCCCCTGCCTTTTAGTGCAAACGAAGCAAGAGGGAGACGGCTGCTGGGGAGATTACCTGGTATGTCCTGATAAGGTAGAGAAGATGTTTCACAGATTTCATCACCACCAAATTCATGTCTGACTCAGAAACCTGTCTTTCAGCAAGCTGTCAGTCTGAGTGAAGTGCCTTGCCACACAGTGTGCGTTGTCATACACTGCCTATGACCTTGGCATTCTGCACAACCAAAGCTCTAGAATAGTATTTTCTCCTTGGAGGTTTTCTTATAAAGAAGAGATAAAGAAAGCAAATTGATTTTTAAATTTGAAATAGGCAAACATTGCACTGTAAGTTGGTGCACATCAATCTAATACAATTGTCAGTTGAAAAATGTCACTCAGTGTAAGAAAAGAATATTCCATGGGGTATGTGTATGTGTGGGAAAACAGTTCTTAAGACCTGCTTGCTGGATACTGTCACCTAATCAGACACCCAGGCCTCATGCTATTGCATGGCTGTGTAATGGAGAGCTGTCAGACTAAACTCTTTATTACTTGAAAGTTTGTAAATCAAGATTTTAAAAATAGAATATGAAGGTAGATATTTTCCCTCCTTTTGATCATTTCAAATGAAGTTAGCTAAAAATAGTTTTGGTTTCTCTAGCCATAGAGAAACAGTGCACCGCAGGCTTAAAATGACATTAGATTTTCTTTCTGCTCCAGGTGGACTGCCTTTGTGCACTAAGACCTTTTATTTCTGAGGCAGTGTGGCCTGTCCATGTCCCTAGGGCCACTTTCTCTCTGATTTGTATAATTCAAAATTCTAAATGAAACCCTATGCACACAGAAAGCTGCTTTTACTTGCAAAATGTGCATTGGAAGATGGTTTGTTGAGTTCTGTGCATTGCAGTGGCTACCACCTCTCACCACCCAGCAGTGGTCTAAGTAGGTATTCAGTCAGCTGAACGCAGGAAGGAAGTTGGCCACAGCCATAGCCTTAGAAGATTGTCATTACTGAATATCACTTCAGGATGGGGCATTTCCCTCACTGTGTTCTAAAATTAGCATGCTTAGCAGTTTATGGGTGTGAATCAGCTAAGAGGAGGTTGTTTAAAGGATCAAGCTGGTGTTTATCTAATGCTTTGAAGATAAAGGTGAAGATAATGAGCAAATTCCTATTATTATAAATGATCTAATAATTACTGTAGTGATTGTCCTCATCCATCTATAGACTAAAAATGGATCAATTCAAGTACATTGAGTCTCATTTTTCAGCCGCAGTAAGGTTCGTTGTGAGTGATAATGCAGATCAAGTAGACTTGAACAGAAAAGCCACTAAGCTGACTCACCAGGTCACAGAGGGAGCTGTCTCTCTCACTTTTGCAAACAAGTAATAGAACAGCAGTGTCACTAGAGGTGGCTGGAGGGAGTCCAGGAAGGGGAGAGGGCAGTCTCGCTCCCAGTATTTCTGGCTCCCTGACATCAAACAGCAAGTGAGTATCTCCAATGAACCAGCTAACATCTTTGTGTTGAACTGACAGATTGTTTTGACATCATTTAGACACAGCCTAACAAAGAATGAAAACAAATGGGTAGCCGTGTTCCACAGTTCCTGATTATAGGCAGAAAGCAATCAAACACACCTGCAAGAATCCTGAAATACAGGCTTTGATCCTGGCTTCATTCAAGGTTGCTACCAACCCTCCCCTTCTTCATGAAGTTTTTTCCGGCTAAAGTAACCATGGGCAGTGTCCGGATCCAGTCCAGATCACAGAGTAAGACTTATCTTTTACTCATCCCCTCATAGCAGATGCTCAGCTGCAGCTGGGATGGTCTGCCATAGTCCGGCAGGCAGGAGAGAAAGATGGGGGTTCCCGCACACAGAGTGTGCTCGACTCAGAGGCCAGGCTGCAGGTGGGGAAGATAGTCAGGAGGTACAGTGCTCTGCATTCAACTTAGTTTCCACATCCTGGAGCTTGAAAATCTTGACATTTTAAAGGTCGAAAAGAATTATGTGACAGAAAAAAGAGGTTTGCTTTAAACCTCACATGCCTCACATAAGAGGGGTAAATTTTGAAAACATGATGAAATAATGAAAACATGAAGAAATAAGTCTGAGTTTTGAATAAATTTAAAGGCAATGCATCCATTTTTAGGAAGGAAGCTGTTATGTACAGGTACCTACTCTTAATCCAGTTCTCCTTCAATGGACCACTTGGTCCCAGTTAGAGAAAGAATCTAGAACTGGAAGGATACTTGTCCTGGTGATAGGGGTCTGTTCTCTGATGTGGTAGGAAAATTCAGGATTGGCATGCATCAGCCTAGTTTGAGACACAAGGACACTCTTAACCTTGCCCGATCTCCAACCTTGCCTGATCTCCCTCCCTCCCTCCCTCCTTCCCTCCCTCCCTCCCTCCCTCCCTCCCTCCCTCCCTCCTTCCCTCCCTCCCTCCCTCCCTCCCTCCCTCCCTCCCTCCCTCCCTCCCTCCCTCCCTTCCTTCCTTCCTTCCTTCCTTCCTTCTTTCTTGTTTTCTCCTTCCTCACCTCCCTTCCTTCTTTCCTTCCTTCCTTCCTTCCTTCCTTCCTTCCTTCCTTCCTTCTTTCCTTCCTTCCTTCCTTCCTTTCTTTCTTCTTTTCTCCTTCCCCACCTCCCCTCCTTCTCTTCCTCCCTTCATTCTTTCTATCTTCTTTCTGTTTTTTTTCAAATAATTCTCTTTTAGGTTTGTTGATAATCTATATAATTTTATTTTATAAAATTTTCTCTTACATCTATTGACTTCCCAATAATATGTCTGGATTTAGTAATTTCTTTTTAAGCTTAAAATCTATTTTTATTCATTTTGATCTTTACTTTTTTTCTAATATATAAATGTAAGACTTTAACTTTTCTTCTGAGAACTTCTTAGACGACAGCTGTCCAATACAGTCATATAACCATGACCACAGCCATAACCATAACGTAGTATATGCAGGTATATATTGCTTTTATTATAATTCAGTTCTAAATGTTTAAATTTTTATTTTGATATTTTTTCAGCAAATTATAGTTTCAGTTTGACATGGTGTTTCCTTTTCTCTTTTCTCCTTTCCTGCTCCTGTTGGATAGGTTATTTCCTTGTTTCTATTTCTTTCTCTAGTTTGTTAAATATTATACATTTTGTTGCTATTCTTTTAGTGTTTACTATAAAATTGTTCACAATTCATACTTCAGTTAATATTGTCCAAATTTAATCAATATTCTTTTGGTCTTTTTATTGGCATTTAGTCTAATTTGATTTTAAACTCCCTCAAATATGATTACTATTATTGGTTTTTTAAGTAGTTAATGCTAATTAAAATTTATCAAAATTTTTATCCTTCTCATTCAGTGATTTTATTCCAGCTATTTTAAACACAGATTAGACAGGGTTATAAAGTTGACTTGTGGAGGTGTGCACAGCGTTTCACACTTGTGTGTGCAGTTTCTTTAAAACCACTTACCATACAGAACATATTACGGCAGGTTAGCTTTCAAGATAATGTGTGTTTATCTTACATCTGCTCAATCAGTGTCAGACCTCAAAAATCCTGAGTAACTAGGAAAAAGTCTTCTGAAATTATATTTCATTTAGTAATGAAATGTCTTTCTGTTACCTTTCAGGTCCCCAGCCCTTTTTTTGCTCCTTGTGTGGCATTGAATACACACTAGTAGAAGCCTCAGGATTTAACAGAAGTAGGGATGATGACAAGTCATATACACTTTGAGTAAACCTGATGCTTCCAAACTGATTGACTTTGTTTTCCCCTGTTGACCTTGGTCTTCATTTTTCAGGATCCGATTCAATGTATGGGATAAGTGGATGATAACCTTGAGCAATTTAGTATTCTTCTAACACTAAATCTAACACTTCAGCTAGTAAAAAAAAAAATTCTTTGTATTTTTGCATTAGGAATCTGTATTTTTCTCATATTCAGCCATTCTTTTATATATATAGTGTGTGCTTCAGATATATTCTTCTAATTTGAGGAAAAGAGAAATATTTTAAAGTTTGATTTTTATAACAATGGGTTCTGCATGACACTTCAATATCTGAATAATTTGGAAACTTGTGTGGCCCTATAATTCAATACATTTCCATATCTAAAATATGTATGTCAATGAATAGGACTATGCATTTAGTGCTATCTCTATACACAAAAAGCCTTTTTTCTTGTAAAAAGTTCTAGAAATAATAGTCATGATTACTTAAATATATATATATATATATAATTATCCAGCAATATTTCTATTGGACATCAGAAAAAATGTCTGCTTTAAACTTTCAACTTTTCTTTCAAATTGCCAGTTGTATATATACCACACTTGGTAAAGTCATATAATGAATATTCTATCTATGCTTAAAAAAAAATAACCATTAATAATTACTTAATATAGATTATATGATAAACATTGGGTTCTTTTATAAGCCTGACTCACCTTTGTCCCCTTTTTTTCATTTCTTTGTCTGATATTAGGATAATATGTGTCCTCATTTAGACCATGAACTCCCTAGAACAAGAATTGATTTTACTAATTTCTGTGTTTGTTATAGAATCTTACACGGGACTGCACAGGCAATGGGAATGCCATTGCTGTTTAAGAGAATGAATGAATGGGCATTCTTGTCCTTTGTAGCCTTGGTATTTCAACTCAGGATCTGGATGTAGGGTGGTTAGCAATGGGGTGGTCAAGTGGGAACTCAGAGCCCCAGTCTTTGTCTGGGATCGCCCATACGGCCAGGCGCGTGGAAACTATACTTCCCATAAATCTTTGGGAGAAAAGTGACTGTCGATCAGCCAGTAAGATTCCACTATGTCATATTAGCTAGACAACCACGGGAGGGCCCCTTTTTAAATCTGGCACCATGTAGTCCCCGGCGTGAGATTCCTGGCATTCATCTCCCTTGCCAGTGAGTCCCAACTGAGAAACACTCTGTACCAAATAAAGCCTTAATAGTTAATACTTAGTAACTATGCTGATTTCCTTCTTTCTCGGCGGGCAGGGAAGATACCTTACACCAGGGATGATGGAAGATGCACTCATAGGGTCATTACTGCCTATAGGATGATTCCCAGCATTCCAGTTGGCCCAGTGCAGATCTTTGAAGCTGCTGCTTTCCCATTCTCTCCATCCTTGCTGGGATTAGTAAAGGGAAAGAAAGGCTGATGGCAAATTTACATGTTGAATGAATTTATAAACAGTTTATACAGAAAACATACTAGTTCTGTGTGTGGGCATCGCATGCCTTCCTGCATTCCCCGTTACATAGAATAAATCTGTGGATTAAAAAAAAATGAATGAATCTTTACAATTTCTCAGATTCTGAATATTTAGTCACTGTTGTATTTTTTGTCAGCCACACTCTTTTTCTTGGCCATGTGTCTACATTTCTGTGTGCTTACTGTCTGGACTCACTCTTTAATATTTAAACAAAGGCAGAGATAGGCATACGTGCAGACATAGTATTAACAGGAGAAAAGTAGGAACCATTTACAACTGGCACTTGTCCAGGAGACAGACACAGTTATGCCAGTGACAAGCAGAAACGCAGTCTTCTCTGCTTTCAGCTCTGAGTTCATAAGGAAAAGGGAATTGAGGAATGGGGCATTGCCAAAGTAGAGAACCAGATAAGGTGGCAGGACCATTCCCAGACCTGCCTCTGCCATGTACCTTGTAAACCGATAATTTGGGGTTGAATTTCCCAACTAGCAACTGGAAAAGGAGTGGGTTTTACAGCAAATTGAGGCATGCTGACAGCTCCTAATAAACAGAACATAGGTCTTCTGTGTAATCTGGATAGGAAACCGCTGTCTGCCTCCCCATATCTCGTCTTAAACACAGATCCTCTTCTACTATGTGAGATGTTGACCCAGACTGCATAGAATATAATAATGATAAAATTAATGGAGAGTTCCTATTTATTGGACACTTAGCAGTGCCAGCAACTATGTTAAATGTTTTATAAATATGATCTTATTTAATCTCATGAAAAAGTTCATTATAAGTATTTTGATTTCACAGATAATAAAGCTAAAGCTCAGATAGGTTAAGTAATTTTCTAACATCTCACAGTTAGTAAGGGGCGGGGGTAGGGCTATAACTCAAGCTCAGTTGTATCTGGTGATAATGCCTGTTCTACCCAGTCCTTCCATCCTCCCACTCCCAACTCTTATGCAGACCCCTCCCCCCAAATCCTTGCTTGCTTAGGTGTCACCCCACTGGGCTTCCTTGGAAGTAGGAGTCTGTTCATCTCTCTCCCTAGTACCTCTTGTGGTACCTGGTGCAAAGTTGGGACACAGGATATGTGTGATGAATGAGTAAGTAAATGAAACACATTTGGTAGTGAGCTGCTTTATTGTTATTTGACTGGTAATCTTTCCCCCTGTAAGGAAAACCGTGTCACATAATAGGATTTAAATTTACTTTCAGAGGTAGATATCAGATCATTTTTGTAGTGGTCAAGAATGTAAAGAATCAGCAGAAGGCAAGAAAAGGTTCTCTCCAGGCATACGTGATGCAGAAGAAGACTACGTGTTCAAGGCTAAGGATCTTGAAGAAACAGGTAGTCAGTCTAATAGGGTCAAACTCAGAAAGGCTTCTTTCATGTTTCATAACCTAGAATATGATCTGCTTCAATGCAAACTAACAGCCTTTTCTCAGGGTATAAGATGGCTTCTCACCAGCTAGATTAGGGCTGTTTCCAAACCTATATCTCATTCTTTCTGGGAGAGGACCGCACAACAGATCTGGTCTCTCAGTGCTTACTTAGAAATATAGCCATTACTTTGTAGAACATGATGGATAAAAGCTACACTCCTATGAAATCCACAGATGTGATTTGAGTTTTTAAACACTGAGCTCAGAGGAAGAAGCATACCACTCCGGGCTGACTGTGGAACTCCAGCATGGACCACACACAAGCAGATTCCCACACACGTGAATGCCCAGCCACACTGATTAAGGGTTCTCACCAGCTTTTTAGAGAGGGGCCACTAGGGACTGAGGTCAGTATGTACAATGTGTTTTCACCCTCTGTCATCCATAAGGGCCCAAGGTAAACTCTGTCAGGTTCTCCTGCGGGAGTATGGGCCCAACACTTCTCAACTGAGCCTTGAATTTAAGAGCTAAAAGCTTTTCCAGATATGGACTGGATCAAATCCATTCATTTACTGGAGGAACCAAAACAAGGAAGCAGCATTGTTTGCAGGATGCTGCCTGAATATCTTACATATTGATAAAATACTTGGGAATATACAGAAACCTCTCCCCCACCAACCCAAGATTACTAAGAAGCTTGGTATTTTAGGAATGTAGGGGACTTGTGTAGACACAATGGGAGACAGGGCTGTAGAGAGAGGCATACAAGGTCTAACCCTTCCCACTCAACTCATTCATTTCTGTGGGTCTCTTTCTGGGCTGTCCTGAGTGTGGATTCTAGTGATTGATCCCAAAGTGCTACTAAGATATTCCCTCTGTGTATGATCTAGTGGTTTTCATACTTAGAACTGTGCACATAATATTGAATAATAGAAAGTACTCAATAATTTATAAGGGGTGTGATAAGACACATAGGGGTAACTAGGAGCCTAGGAAGGCTATTATATATCTGCTTTACTTGCTGGCTGATGTCTGAAATCCTTCGTTGAAGCTTGATGTTTTGATCTCTTTTTATGAACAAAATTTCTTAAATGGCATCAACTGTTGTTACAGGGGAAGTCTCATTTTCTGCTCTGGAATGCTATAAAAGTGCATATTTTCCTGATAGTGTTTGTCACTTGACAGGCACAGATTGGTTTTAGGGAAGGTGAAACATTATTATATAGAATCACCAAGAAAGTATATGATTTGAGTACAGCCATGGAGGGAGCCATAAGGAATCTGCTGGTTCTTTTTTTCTGGTAAGTGCATGGTAGTTCATTCATTGCCATACTTTCCCCTCCTCCTGTTCCCTTCCACACACACGTCACACGTGTGCACACACACTCTTGTGCACACTCAGGCTCTGCTTAGTGCAGATATTATTTCCCTGTGTTTAGCCCAGAGGTCTGCCACAGCTGGAGTGTGGAGCACCTGTGTGTCTCTGTCTTGTGTCTGCAGCACTCGCTCATGGCAGGCCTGCTTCCCATCTGCATAGGTAAGGCCCAGGCCTGGTCTGTGACCACCAACCCAGCTCCTACAGACACAGTCAACCTGGACATAAAGCAGGTATCCTGCCATACCTGCTAAGGCCTGCTTCATGTCCCCAGGCCTTTCACACAAAGGACCTTATTTATGCCTCTCTGTCTCTTCTCTGATATTCATGTCTTCTCTTTGATTTTAGTAGCTGAGTCATTCTGGGAGCGGGGAGAGGAATGTAGAGTGACTCAAAAGTAAGTGTCTCTGTCACTTCATTCATTTACTCTAGAAACTCTCAAGTACCAGCCTCTATGGGGACAGATCTGCACAGAAGGTTATGCTGCACTTGAGCACCTGAGGGGAAGGAGAACATATATACCCTAACTGCCACCCAGTGTGACAGACTCGCAGATGAGCGCAGGGGAAGGGCTCTGCGGGCACCAAGGAGCAAACGGCGCACCGCCTGGCAGTGGGTAAGTCGTACAGAGGACGTTGTGCTGAGTTGGGCGTCATATCTAGGTAAAGTAAGAAATCACAATTTTTTTTTTGAATGGGAAGTAAAATTCAAAGTAAATAATTCCAGTGGAAGTAAATTAAAAAACAATAATGAAAAGGTCTCAGGAATATCCCCAAATATTGGAAACTTAAATAACAGATTTATGAATAACTTATGAATCAAAGAAGCAATCAAAAGGGAAAAGGAAGTATTTGAACTGAACCAAAGCATATGTACAACATATTAAAACTTGTGGGAGGCAGTAATTAGAGGCAAATTTATAGCAGTAAATGCCTGTATCAAAAGAGAAGAAGGTCTCAAATGAATGACTTCAGTTTCCACTCTGAGAAACTAGAGAAAGAAGAAGAAATTAAACAAAAGTAGGTAGAACAAAGGAAATAGTCAAGATTAGATCGGAAGTCAATGAAATTAATATTAGAAAAACAATACAGAAAATTAGTGACACCAAAAATAGACTCTGAGAAGATTAATAAAATAGGAATCCATAGTCAGATGTGTGAGGGAGAAAAACGAGAAGACACACGCTACAAACACAAAGAGTGGGAAAAGTGGCATCACTGTAGAGTCTGCAGTGTTAAAAAGGTAATTGGAGAAGGATATTAAGAGGTTTATGTCAATAAATTCAACAACTTTAATGAAGTGAGCACATTTTTATAAAGACACAAACTACTACAGCTCACTTAAGAAAGATTACACAACCTAAATAGCCCTATATCTGTTTAAGAAATTGAACTTATAGTTAAAAACCTTCCCTTAGAGAAAACTCGAGGGCGAGTTGGTTTCACTAGTGAATCCCACAAACATGTAAGAGATATTATCAGTTCTGCATATACTCTTAGAAAATTGAAAGGAAAGGAATAATACGCAACTCATTTTTATAAGGGCAGCATTATCTTGATAACACAGCTCAATAGAGACTTTATAAGAAAACTATACATCAATACTGTTTATGAACATATGTGTAAAAATTTTAAATAAAAGAGAGTAGATTGAATATATCATAATTAAATTAACTTGTTGAAGCAATGAAGGGTTCGGTTAACATTAAGGAATCTGTGTCATTCATCATATTAACAAACTAAAACAGAAAAAATACGATGGTCTCAATAAAAAAGAAAAAAGCATTTAAAAAATAAACATCCATTCCTGATAAAAACTCAGTAAATTAGAATAGAAGGGCATTTCTTCAGCTTGATAAAGGGCATTGATGAAATAACCCACAGCTAGCACCATGCTGGTGAAAGTCCGCATGCTTTCTTTTTAAAATCAGGAAGAAGATAAGGATGACTGCTCTAATTGCTTCTGTTAAACGTGTACTAGAGATTGTAGTCAGTGCAATAAGGCATAAGTAAATAAATGAATGAATAGTATCCAGATTAGAGAGGAAAAATTAATTCTGTCATTATTCTCAGAAGATATGATATAGAAAATTTGATGTAATCTAAAAAACTACTAGAACTAATTCAGTTTACTAAACTTGCAGGAGAAAAGATTAATATAGAAATAAATTGTATAAAAAGCAAACAATCAGAAATTTAAATAAAATTATTTGTAAGGGCATAAAAATATGAAATAAGAATAAATCTAACAAAAGATGTACAAGTCCTATACCTTGAAAACTATAAACTTCTGAAAGATGTTCAATAAATGGAGGGAAATATGTGTTTATGGGTCAGAAGACTCAATATTATTAAGATATCAAGAATCTGCATATTGAAATATCAGAACATGATTTTGAAAATATTGACAAACTGATTCTAAAATTTATATGATAATGTAAAGGGCTTCCAATGGCCAAAATGTTTTTAAAAAGGAAAAAGAAAGGGAGAAATTATTTGTGTAGAAAAATTATGGAAATATTTGTTAATACTGGACACAACTAATGAGACTCAGAAGCTTAGCCATCTGCCTGCTTCATGTATCCCCACTCAGCTCACAAATAGTCTCACCCTGTTTCCTCCAACATCATCAATGAAATATGACATCCTTTGGCATTTCATCTTTCCTATAATGACTCAGACCAATGTCCTTGATGCCTATCTCTTCTTCTCTGCAGGGCAGGGTTTCTTTCTTCCTATATGCATATTCTCTAGCATACTGAGAAGGGAATGGGGTTTGGTGGTCGTCATGGAGATGGTGTGACTGTAGAGGCTAATGTGATCTGGGGAAAACAAGGTATGCCTTTGAAGTTTCCTGTTATATATTAAATATTCATGTACATTTTGCATTCTATTCCATACATGTATGCATGCACACATCTTAAATCACCACTTAGTAAAATTGTTATCGCAGGAGGATGTTTCATGGTTTTACCGTGGATTCTTATACCCCTGGCACCCCATCAAGTACTCCTAACAGTAAATATTCCTCAGTTTAAGACAAAATATGCAACAGAAACCTTTTCCTTCAGCCAGGTCAGTTTCTTCATTTAGAAATATCTCTCAAGTTTCCCTGGCCCCTAGGAACTCCTTGCAGTTGTATTCAAGTTGTACTGCTTTTCTGCACCATCACTAACCATGTGAGCAAGACGCAAGTTACCAAGTTGCTGCAGCATCTGAGTCCCCTGTCTTGTCCTTAGCTGCTATGTTATGTGCTGTGCCACTCTTTTCTAGGACCCACATCTGTTGTGTTCATACTTCATTTTCAGAACTTAGCATAGTGCCTGGCATATGGTTAGTGTCACTGATGATTTGGTAGGTCAGTGAACGTTCAAATGAAAAACGAAGTATGTTTTAAGAGACTGAATATCTCAAGAACAGGGTCTCTCTTCTATGTGCTTGTGTTTCCTTTGGAAACACAAATGCTCATTTGGTGTTTATGGATGTGTGAGGATGATGGATGGAGAATTTGGATATTTGATATAATCACTAACCAGCTCAACTTATTTTCTTTACAAATTACTGGAGTGAGGCATTCTATATTGATATTTTACACAGGAATATGTTTTATTTTATTTTTTAATTTATTGGGTTGACATGATTCGTCAAACTATATGGGTTGCAAGTGTACAACTCAATATAACACCATCTACATGCAAATATCTCTGTGCTTTGGTACTAAATGCTGTTAGGCTTGAATGTAGACTTGAGGGTCACTGAGAGCTGAGAAGCAGAGGAGTCTTGGAGGGCTCTACAAGAAAGGATTATGGGTGGTCAAGGAACAATGAGAAATTAATTGTCAACAAGAAGAGGCAAGTGCTCCTCTCGTCATATTATCAGTGAATGTTTGGTGTCTGTCCTCTATGACCATGATACTTTTGGTAGAGAGCATGTGAAATGACACAGCACTGGGCTTCAGAGAGGTGAGTAGTGACCTCATCTTACCATAGAGCAAAAATGGGATTTCCAGTACCTTTGAAATTCAGCATACACGATGAGAACCAAGAGGTGTTAGGAAGCAGAATAGAGAAGCCTAAGCAACACATGTTGTCCTGGGTGAGAGAATCTATTGACGGGTGTGAGGATGATAAGTTTTACAAACTAGGTCTAATCAGGAGCCTAGTATTTGTGCTTCCTGTCATTTAAAGCTCTTTACAGTTGCTGTCTGACATGTGGTGGTGCAGTGGGATAGAGTGTCGACCTGGAACACTGAGGTCCCCAGTAAGAAGCCCTGGGCTTGCCCAGTCAAGGCACATATGGGATGTTTCCTGCTCCTCCCCCTTCTCTCTCTCTCTCCTCTCTGAAAAATAAAATTTTTTTTTGAATAAAGCTCTTTACAGACTTTTGATTCCCAAGTTACTGCCCTATGTTTCGATATTTCCAGAAGTGATCGGAAGAATGAGAAGGTAGAGGAAGGGCATGGAGTGTGTCTTAGTCTATTCGTGCTGCTGTAACGAATACCATAGACTGGGTGGCTTATGAACAACAGAGGCACATTTCTCACAGCTCTGGAGAACAGACAGCCCAAGACACTGTGCCCATAAATTTGGTGTCTGGTGAGGACCCACATCTTAGTTGGCCGTCTCTTGCTGTGTCCTCATATGGTGGAAGTGGCAAAGGAACGTTATCAGATCTCTCTTATAAAGATACCAATTTCATGCATGAGGGCTCTGCTCTCAACCTAATGACCTTCCAAAGGCCTCATCTGTTAATACCATCACCTTGGGGATTAGGATTTCAACATGTAACTTTTTTTTTTCTGTGATGGGGATGTGGAGAGGTGGGGGACACAAACATTCAGACCATAGCAAAAAGGATGCATGGCAACCTGACACTATTTCTGGAAAAAAAAATTAATAGATGATTGTAGAAATTATGAAGTCCAAATATAATTGTCCCTTTGGCTGTATGAGAATAGAATGGATGACTGAATTCATAATGTTAGCCCAGGTTGACACTGTCCACTGTCTATCACAAGTCAGGAGCACGCTGGGGCCAAAGCTAGGACTCGGGGTTCTTCCCACGGCCTCTTGTGGGTGGGGCCAGGCACATTTAGACTCGACCACTCTGTCCTTCCTGCACGAGTTTTCATTTTGCGTGACTGCTCTTCCCTGGGCATTATCTTCTGTTACAAAATATCGGTTGGCACTGTTAAATAATGAAATACCCTGGCAACTTGCTACACCAACTGTGGTTGGAGGACCAGCAACCTTGTGTCACTTGGGGATCTCAGGCTTCACCCAGAACTCACAAATTAGAATTTGAATAGAATATCTCTCCTACCCCTCACCCCGTGATTTATATGCACTCTAAAATGTGGTGGCCCTGCCCTCTAACACCCTTCACTGGGTTGCTTCCTTCTAAGGCCATTCTAGTCCCCTGAATTCAGCTTCTTCTCTCTCAATTGCATCCCTACATCTGTACATCAAACAGGTTTTGTTTTTTTTCATCTTAGAGATGGCTTTTCCTGACCTACTGCTGACAAATACTGTGTTCCTCCTACCTGGAGACAAGCTTTTCAAGGCTCTGTGCGTTCAAAGGGACAGGAAATGGAAATAACTTGAAGTCAGCTTAACTTCTTTGTCCACTTACTTAATTCTACAGATGATACATATGGCTTGTTTTTAAAGATATCAGTTCCTAATTTCCTGAAGCTATAAGTTTTTAAACAATAGTTCACATGTCTTTTTAAAGTTGAATGTGTTAAATCAAAATTATTGTTTTCATATTTGATGTGAAGAAAGTACCTCTCTAAACCCCATATATGGTAATATTTGTGATGTTAAGCCACTCACAAAACACCTTTGTGGGCCTCTTGGTGACTTACTTACTAGGTAACCCTTTGTACCCAAAAAGACTGGAATAAGATGTTTCCTGCACCCACTGTCATCCCCCTAGGCCCTGCACTATGAAATGTAGCATATAGTGGGGTGAGGCAAGCTGGTCTGTACACTGGAGAAAATGGAAAGATGGTAAGAATAAACAAACCTATCAGGCAATTAAAGTGTTCTTGGCCAAGGATTTCAATTTGTAATGTAACATAGTTATAATAAACAGATGGGGTTGAAGAGGAGTTTGATCTGACCGTTTATAGTTTCCAAATGTTCATGAAAGGCAGCAAACCTTTAGTTGTAAAGAACTGGTGGCTTTTCAAACTATCTGGTTGGCTGGTAAGTTTTTATAACATTGTCCATCTTACTAAAGGCATGCCAGCCTCAGAATAAGAATAGTCCTGTGAACTTGGGCACCTCAAGTTTCCCCATCTTCAAAATGTAGAACTTCATAACTACTATGTAGGATAGACATGAACTTTAGAGAAAATTAATGTAAAATATCTGGCATGTAGTCAGAACCCAAGAGCTAGTAGCTTTTACTATCTAGTTTCTAGATTAATGCTCAGCAGAGAAAATACACAAGAAATATTTGTTGATTTTGCTGTCTCTCTGAACTCATCTTTATATAAATCGAAGGGCAAATGTAAAAATGTGGGGATAAATTCTTCTCTTGGTTAACTGACTTAGGAGTTAACTTATATAAGAAGTCCCCAATTAAAAAAAAATTGATCTTGTTAACTATATCATTAAGACAGATTTTAGAGTGACAAATCAGGATTACAGTGAGTCAAATAGGCATCCACAGACAGTTTTGAAATCTAAGGCACACTTTCTATGAGATAATTTCTTGTTCCAACCTAGAACTCAGGAGGAGCGATATATCTCACTTTCCTTCCCACAAATGCAGTAGCTATTAGGTCAGGTCAAATTTCTTGCTCATAGGGGTTTGGGAGAAAGCATCTCTAGCCTCGGCATGAAACAAATAAAAATCAAACACTGATCTACATAGGACATTTGCATATTGGGTGCTCATATTCTAGTTGATTAGGAAGTCAGTTTTTTTCTCCTAGGGACGTGATTTTTTTCAGAAACATTCAATGCAATGTAAAACAATACTCAGACTGGACATGTTAGTCCTTATTTTCTGTTTAAATATTGCAATTTAATGTTTGACAAAGAATCACACAAATCAATGTTTATGACACTCTAAAAGCAGTTCTATATCTTCCATGGGGAACTTGCTGTCAAATAAGAATACTGTCATTTACTAGCTAGAACTGAGATAACTAGCCAGTGTTAATCAAAGAATACAGAGTAATAACTAGTTATATCTGTTCTTACTTTCCTATTTGTGCTTCTCACAGCAAAATAATGCCAGTTTTGACAGGAAAATATGGTTCTTCTTGTTTGTCCTCTATTATGAGTAATCAAATCAGGAAACAATAAGTGTTACTTTACTAGTGCACACATATTTCTTTTTAAAGGTCACAACAACTTGGATATGGAAAATCTATCAGCCATTGTTTTGTTACAGTTTTTAATAGGACTTTTCTATAGCTGTTATCATCTTGGTGGATGATGGAGAATGCAATGGAAATTTCACCAATTTAATCAAAGTATTTGTCAAATTTTCAACTCCTAAAAGCTCTCATTGTCATCTTCACCTTTGGAGAACTACCTGGGATTTAGGTTGATAAACGGAAGAATTACTACTATGAACTAAGCTATTTTGGTTACTCAAGAAAATGAGCTACTTTGACTATTGAAGCAAAAACTATCAGCAACAAACTGCTCTAATTTCTTTAAAACAATCTTACATTTTATTAGATGACCAGAAAAATAATCATGTCAGGCCATATCGCATGTAATATGAAATATGTGCATTTTCTTTGTAAGAAATATGATATTCTGTATTAGAAAGCATTCTAGTATATGCTATAAAGGAACATTTTTAAAAATAATCAACCTATATAAATCTATTAATATATGTATACTTTCACCTTACATATAGCAAGCTGAAATAATGTATTCAGCATAACAAATTTATTGCTAACCTTATTTTATTCATGGGGAAAAATGAAAGACAAAAACTTTAAATTCTCATTTTGTAGAAAATATCTTTCAATAATTTTCAGCCTCTTGGTTTGTTACAGAGAGTGAATATAACCTAGATATTGGTTTTTTAAAAAAGTAAGATGGTTAATTTCATGTGTCAACTTGACTGGACCATAGGTTGCCCAGATATTTAGCTAAATATTATTTTTGGGTATCACTCTGACGGTGTTTCCACATGAGATGAATGTTTCAGTCAGTGGACTAAGTAAAGCAGGTAGATAGTCATCCCTAATGGGGATGGACCTCATCCAAGCTGTTGAAGCCCAAATAGAACAAAAGGTGGAGGAAGGGAGAATTTGACTCTCTGCTCATTGCTTGAACATTTGTCTCTTCCTCTCCCTTTGGACTGGGACTTACAATATTAGCTCCCCTGGTTACACGTGGGAGCCACAGAAAATGTGTATGACACTGTGCTCAAGAAGCTTTCAGTTTAGTGGGGTGAAAAGGTCATGAATGAATAATTATGTAGAAGATGATAAACAATATTATGATACAAGTACATGTGGGCAGAAATATGCTTCCTTAAGGCGGGATTCTATAAGGTGGATAACTTAAGTAGTTTTGCTCATAACTGTCCCCAAAGCTTGACTGCTACAGGTGGGAGCATCTAGTCCAATCACTTATCTATAAAAATATTTGAAGAAAGCAGAAGAAATTGTTAAGAATGAGTCACATAGAGTTGATTAGATAACAAATTTATGTACCTCTATTTTGGAAAGTTTGAAAATACCTTCCCCATCCTTCACTAAGATTCTAGTGTGAACTTTTGAATTATAAAGCTATAACTGATTATGATCCAAACTGGACTGTCTTGAATATATGCCATGTTAAATGCCTGTGTTTGATTGGACTATTTCTTGCCTCATCTTGAGACCCTTAGACTAGTCACACCGAATCCTTAGCTTTTGACAGTGCACTTGAGTGTGTAGTTGGTTATCTATTGACATCTATGGATGGATTTCATTCAATCAAGTTTGCTTTGCAAGTTGTAAGTTGCCTTCCATCTTAGTAACATGACCATAGATGTCCTATCTTCCGTCTTAGTAACATGACCATAGATGTCCTATCTTTTCTCCTCACTAATCCCAGAGTTCTCAAGTGTATTTTAGTTCTCAATGGTGGGCTTTGCAAAATTGATCTCAGTGTGCTGTCTGGGAGATGAGAAGGCTTTAAATCATCTATGGTGGCATATTTCACTTCTAGCTTTTTTGGACCTGAAAATTAATGTACATGGCATAGAAAAAGAACACACACAAACACATGATGATACAACTTTGAAACATCATTAAACTTTCAGTCAGCAAAAAAGCTCTAGCATTACATGTAACCACATCATATCGGAATAGTCTTTGCATTATACTCGGATGGGGTAAGCACAGGGCAAATGGAACAAGAACCAGAGAAATGGTTATCTAACACACATGGGCAGTCAAAGAAAGCATTTTGAAAGATATAAATTTCAAAGGGCTAGAAAGAGTTAGCTTGGTGAGAAGAAAGAGGGAAAGACAGTACAATATATGGCAACTGCATTGGAGAAAGGATACGGAGCTTTAAAAGATGCTCATTTCCTTTTGTGGCTTAGAAGATATTGATATCATCACTCAATTAAAATCCTTGGTATGGCAATATAGGGATCCTACCACCATCAGCATCTCCATCACTGCTGGAAACCACGTTGGTGGTTAGCATATGTATATATGATCTCATATACATTCATCCAAAGTGACATTCACATCAAAATAGAACATTTTACACGAGGGACAAAGGGCAAAACTTAGCCACAAATTGTGTGCCAAGAGGGTGGTTTTTCAAAAAAATTCCCCAAGGGCAAGTGTTCAACTGCGGATCTTGCCACGTGTTTCTGTTTGAGCAGATGGCAGAAAGGTTTGCCTGCAATGTGGAACTTGTTAAGGGGAAGTCCTTACCAATGGAGAACAAGGCTGCTTAAATTTACCTAGTGGTGGAATGGTTTGTAACCCATTCATGCTTCTGAATATAATGCCGTTATAATTACCTGTAAGTATACTGAGAGCCCTATAGAGTCAACCCAAGAGAAGTGACTGTCTGATGCTTCAACTTCTATTGAGCCCTCTAGACAGCATGCCCATTCCTTGTCCATATTGAATAGCCTTTCACATATACATCTTACTTTTGCTACCTAGATTATGAAAATGTTATTTTTGCCTCTCTATGGGATGGGAGTCAAGGACCATAAAGGAGTTACTTTGGGGAAATGGCCTGATAGTCTTTGTGGACAATACCTGGAGAGCAACCACCGCTAAACTATGACTGCCATCACTACCACCCCAGGTGCTTTGTCCTTTAAGTGGGGATGACCCAGGCTTTCTATGGTAACAAACAATCCCCAAATCTCAGTGGTTTAGGACAAGTTTCTATCTTGTACATAGTTTACTTTGCAAAACTTTCCAAGGCAGCTGTCCTCCATGTGTTGGCTCTGCATTCCAGGACACTTTACTCTTACGGTGCTTCAATATCAATCACACTTCTGCATTCTCTCAGGTGGAGGAAAATTGGATGGTTCCGCATGAATGGTGAAATGTTTTAGCCCAGAAGTCACTCTAGTCTGTTCTGTCCAGGACCCACTGGGAAGAACCAGTTGTAAGTCCCCACCCAACTGCAGGCTAGCTTGGGAACTCTGATCCTCCCATCTACCACGAAGAGGAAAAATTTCAATGAAGACAAGTATTTATAGTCTATTTTAATATAAATTGTCTCAGATTTGCAAGGCAACTTTATGCAGCAAGAGTTAATGTGTTCATTTAAATATGTGAGGCAACATACACTGCTCACAAAAATTAGGGGATATTTCATAGTTTCATATTCATTTTGAAATATCCCCTAATTTTTGTGAGCAGTATAGATTAGGTATTTGAGAGTATGGGATTGGAGTGAGACAGTCTTTATCCCCAATATATGATCTCCGGGGGCTCAGGAAAAATATAATCTCTGTTTCATTTTCTGATGAGTTGTAATAAGATTATCTAATTCATAGAGATGCTCTGAGGTTCAAATGCAGTAAATATAGTAAAATGAGTTTCATAGTTTACAATGTACAAGTGCTCAGGACACTTGAGCTCATATGATTTATCAGATGTACACAAGTTATCAGATGTTAAGAAATACATATCTATTGAGTAAGAGACTATTTCAAATACCATAGGGGAACAAATTGATCAGAAGACAAAAATTTTTAAAGCTATCTAATCTGTATTCAGAGTTCATATTATCAGATTTTCCACTGTATCATAATGCCTTTTGTTTTGACATGGAATGATAATAATTGTCAGGTGGTCCCATATCTTCTTTATGAGTAGCCTTTCTCCTTAACCCAACCTCTCTACCTGGCCTGACCATATCCACAGAGAGGACTTGGGCTTAGCCACAATCACTCAAGCATTAATTCCAGGAAGGCAAGAGATACCCTGTGTGAGGACACTTGGGCTCCATTTCTAACTCAATGCATGTGTAGCCTTAGACAAGTCACTTAAATTCTCAACTATGAATACGGAATAGTAGAAGTTTGTGTGTCAACCCAACAACAACAAAACACTAGAAGTTTCAGTCTACTTCACAGCGTTGTAGGGATCAAATAAATTAAAGTTTTCAATTCCTTTTGATATATACTAAGGAGTGCAATTGATGAATTTTATAGTATGAGTATGTTTAGTTTTATAAGAAACCATCACACTGTCTTCCAAAGTGGCTGTGCCATTTGGCATTTCCCACCAGCAAAGAACAAGAGTTTTAGTTGTTCCCCGTCCTCTCTCCACTATTTGGTGTTGTCACTGTTACAGAGGTTGGCCATTCTAGTAGAGTCATAGTGGTATTTCATCTTTTTTATTTGCATTTTTTCTGATGATATATGATGTGAAGCATCTTTTCCTGTGCTTATCTACCTCCTGTATATCTTCTTTGATGAAATGTCTGCTAAAGTCTTAATCACATTTTTAATTGGGTTGTTTGTTTTCTTATCATTGAGTGTTAAGAATTCTTTATATATTTTGGATAACAGTCCTTTATCATATGTATTTTTTGCAAATATTTTCTCCCAGTTTGTAGTTTGTCTTCTCAGTTTCTTGACATCATCTTTGCAGAAATTTTCTAATTATAATGAAGTTCAGGAGTACAGTCATCATCTATGTATTGTGTTGTGTGTTCACCACTCCAAGTCAAGTCTCCATCACCATTGATCTCCCCTTTACCCTCTCTATCTCCTCCCCACCCTCCTTTCCCACAATAATCCCCATACTGTTGTCTGTGTCTATGGGGTCTTTTTTCTTAATCACTTCACCTTTTTCACCCAATTTTTATTTTACCTTCACTTATTCCTCCGTTTATGCCTTATTTTCTTTATGTAGAACCACATTATTTTTCTTCTTTCTAAAGAACTTTTAGCATTTCTCGCAAAACAGGTTTACTGGCAGCAGATTCCTTCAATTCTTACTTTTGTCTGAGAAAATCTTTATCCTTCACTTTTTTGGGGGGGGGCAGAGACAGAGGGACAGATAGGGACAGACAGGAAGGGAGAGAGATGAGAAGCATCAATTCTTCATTGCGGCACCTCAGTTGTTCATTAATTGCTTTCTCATATGCCTTGACTGGAGGGGCTACAGCAGACCAAGTGACCCCTTGCTCAAGGCAGCGACCTTGGGCTCAAGCTGGTGAGCCTTGCTCAAACCAGATGAGCCCACGCTCAAGCCAGCGACCTTGGGGTTTCGAACCTGGGTCCTCCATGTCCCAGGTCTGTCGCTCTATCCACTGCGCCACCACCTGGACAGGCTTCATTCTTCACTTTTAAAGATCATTTCTCGGGGTCCAGAATTCTAGGTTGGTGGTTTTTTCTTTCAATGCTTTAATTATTTCACTCCGCTTTCTTCTCGCTTGCATGGTTGAGCAGAAGTCAGATGTAATTCTTGCCTTTGTACTTGGAAAATAATATGCCTAGATGTATAGGGGTTTTTTTTTTTTTTTGCATACATATAGTCATATACATATATTTTTTGGTGTTCATCTGCTCAGTATTCTCTGAGATTCCTGGTTATGTGATTTAGTGTCTGATATTAATTGGGGAAAATTCTTAGTTTTTATTGTTTGAGATATCTTCCATTCCCTTTTTCTTTCCTTTTTGATTCTGCCATTACATGTATATTACACCCTTTATAGTTGCCCCACAGCCCTTAGATATTCTTTTCTGTTATTTCAGCCTTTGTTTTCTTTGCTTTTCAGAATAGAAGATTTTTGTTGATCTATTCTCTAGCTAAGAAATTATTTCCTCAGCCTTGTCCAGTCTACTAATAAGTCCCTCAAAGGCATTCTTAATTTCTGATATAGTGTTTTTGGTCTCTAGTATTTTTTTTTTTGCTTTTTTCTTATAATTTCTGTCTTGCTGCTTATATTACCCATCTGTTTTTGTAACTTGACTAGTTAATCCATTAGAGCCCTTAGAATATTAATCACAGAAATTTTAAATTCCCAGTCTGATAATTCCAACATTCCTGCTGAGTGTGTTTCTGATACTTAATTTGAGTTTTCAGATTGTGTTTTTTGCCTTTTTATGACATGTAATTTCTTTCTTGATAGCCAAATATGCTGTACAAGATAAAATTAACTGCTGTAATGTGATGGTAAGATGTCAGGGAGGGAAGCATGCTAAAGTCCTATGATTAGGTGTCAGTCTTTCAGTGAACCTGTGCCTCTGGACTGTGAACTTTACGAGTGTTTCTCAGTTTTTTTCTGTCCTCTTAGATGAGACAGGATGGCTAGAGTGGACTGGAGCTGGGTATCCCTTCTCCCAGGCTAGTTAGTCTCTGAGAATACCCTAGCAGGATAGCCTCTGGTTAACTAGTTTCTCCCAAGGATAGGTTTTGTTAATAACAGAGTGATCTGGTGTATTTCAAAGGGGTTTATTTTTTCTCCTGCCAGAAGCATGAGCAGCTTTTTCTTTGATATTTACTGTGCAAACCTGGCTTACCTCTTGGAGGTGAATCTCAAAAAATTGTAGAGACCCCTTATGACTGGGTCCCCTTTGAGGTTTTTTTTTGTTTTGTTTTTCTACAGGGACAGAGAGAGAGTCAGAGAGAGGGATAGATAAGGACAGACAGACAGGAACGGTGAGAGGTGAGAAGCATCAATCATTAGTTTTTCATTGCCGTCGCAACACCTTAGTTGTTCATTGATTGCTTTCTCACATGTGTTTTGACCTCAGGCCTTCAGCAGACCGAGCAACCCCTTGCTGGAAGTGACCTTGCGTCCAAACTGACGAGCTTTTGCTCAAGCCAGATGGGCTCGCGCTCAAGCTGGTGAGCTCGGGGTCTCGAACCTGGGTCTTCCGTATCCCAGTCCGACGCTCTATCCACTGCGCCACCACCTGGTCAGGCCCCTTTGAGTTTTTAACTTTCAGAGTTGTCTACATTGATCATCCAGCAGTTCATAAATTTTTCTTTTATCAAGTGAGAGGCAGAGAGAAGGAAAGACAGACTCCTGCATATACCCTGACCATGATCCACCCAGCAACCCCTGTCTGGGGCTGGTGTTCTGTCTATCTGGGGCCACTGCTCCATTGCTTGTCAACTGAGCTATTTTAGCGCCCAGGATCAACTTGCTCATTTGAGCCATGGCTGTGGGAAGAGGAGGGGAACAGATGGAGAAGCAGATGGTCACTTCTCCTAGGTGCCCTGACCAGGAATTGAACTCCAGACACTTCTGCACACTGGGCCAATGCTCTTCTGCTGAACCAACTGGCCAGGGCCTGGTTCATAAATTATAATTCAAGTTTTTCTACTCCAGCATTGGTTCCATTGCAGTTTCTACTCATGAGTCTCTGTTCTGGTAAGCCATGATGCCCTCCGTTTCCTGTCTGTCTTTCCAACCCTATGTTCTCTCCTCTCTTATAAATCCAGAAGTACGGTTGATTTTTCAGTCTGTTCATCTTTTTCCTTTTAAGCTCACTACATGTGGAACCCTCTGGGCTCTATTTTGACCCTGTTAAAAAGAATCCAAAGGGGCTGGGAGTGCTTAGACTTGTTCTACTTAAGAGTTTTTCTTCAGTGTGTGCTGGTAAGCTCTCTCTTGATTCCTGATCATGAAGAAAGAGGGTGAAGGCCTAGGGGTGGAGTGTGGCTATAGTTCCAGTGATTGGGGCCCACTTTATCTCTTAGGGAAAGTAGCCAATACTCCACATTTTTGATGATGATAGATGACTAGAGAAGGCTAGTTTACATCTACCATGAAGATCTCCACTTGGTCTCTGATAACTGTGGGATGGAGAAGGTAAAAAGATTTTGTTTCTTCTATGTGGAGGATATTAGCATCTGTGTTAATAAGTGAAATCTGTCTATAATTTTCCTTGGTTGTCATGAGTTGGAATCAGGGTCAGCCTAGCCTCATAAAATGAGTTTGGGAGAATTCCTTTTTTATTATTCTCTGGAACAGTTTGTATAAGACAGAGCTTTTGTGTTCCTTGAAGATTTAGTAAAAGTTGTCTATAAAACTGTCTGAGCCTGATGGTGTCGATGTTTGGATTTGTGGGAAAGCAAGGGCATGAAGAGGTGGGGTGCTGACATGAATTTTTTTTAACTCTTAATTTGATTTTTTCATGGATATTTAGTTTATCTATTTTTCTTTGATCAGTATTGATAATTTACTTTTTTTTTCTGTAGAATTGTTTATTGCACCCTAGTTTTCAAATTTACTGACATAAAACTATTCCTAACATTCTGTAAAGATTGGAAAATGTCTCCACTGTACCTATAGTTATGTCCCCTTTTAAATTTTTTCTTGACTAGTTTTGTGATGAATTTTACTGTTTCATTAGCATTTTAAAGAGTAAGTTTTGGATTTGTTATTTTTCTCTATCTTGTTCTGTTTTTCTATACTATTTCCTTCCTTCAGCCTTCTTTAGGTTATCTTAAGTTGCGCATTTAGCTTACAGGTTTCCATTTTTTAATACTTACATATAATATACATATATACATAAAAGATGTATGTGTGTGTGTGTATATATATATATATATATATATATATATATAATATATATATATATATATTTCTAGCTGTATATGTCCCTGTAAATGCTGCTTTAAGTGCCTCCCACAAATTTTACATGTATTTATTTCAACCTCTGTCTTTTAAGTTGCTTTTTATTACTGGCAACTGGGCATGTCTCTCTTTTGTAAGCTCTTCTGTTTTAAACACTTTTCTGTTGGTTATATTTTATTTGGGGAAAAAAGGGTTTCACTTAGGTCAGTCTACTGTGTTGCTGGAATTGAAAGATAAATATACCTGTTAGAGTTGATAATGATTTCTTTCTTTTCTTCTTACTAAGATGGGAGAGATAATGCAATAGTAATATTGAACTTTTTGAAAAATAAAAATAAAATCTGTAAATCAAAGAATAGAAGTAAATGAATTTAAAGGATATGTGTAAGTTTTCTAAATATCCTTCTAAGTCATGAGTCAAGTTGGTAGTAGCATTAGGTTTCTTCTTCATTTATAAACTGGGAATGAGAAAATATTACTTCATAGTTTGAGGGTAAACTTAGAATAGTAGAGGAACCCTTTTAAAAGGAGGCACAGTGTTAGGGTAGGGCATATGAAAGTTTCAGTTTCCAGGTGCTTGAAGTCTGACATGGTGGGGTGCACGTGAGGTGCGTTGTAGCCCCTGCAGCACTACACACATCAGTGACTGTTATCTTCAGTACCTATCTATAGGAAGAGCTATATAAATCCTAGGCTTTTACAGTCTAACCAAATTAGCGCAACTAGAACATGAGCTGAGCAGATGGAATACTCAGTTCGACGCCATTCGAGGGTAAGTACTTGTGAGTGCAGTGAGGTAGAAGGAAGTGAAGAGCTTGCTGTGTGAATGGCATCTGTGAAGTTTCAGTCTTCTCCCTTCTATCTCAGCATTATTTCAGGACACTGCCTTTTATTCTTTTTATTTTTTATTCATTTTAGAGAGGAGACACAGAGAGAGAGTGAGAGTGAGAGAGAGAGAGAGAGAGAAAGGGGGGAGGAGCTGGAAGCATCAACTCCCATATGTGCCTTGACCAGACCAGTGCAGGGTTTTGAACTGGCGACCTCAGTGTTCCCAGGTCCACGCTTTATCCACTGCGCCACCACAGGTCGGGCCAGGACACTGCCTTTTAAAGACTCTACCGTGCCCTGCTTTGTATGTGCTTTCTGGTAACAACTCTTTTCTCTTTTTAACTCTTATACCAAATCATTTTGTCCTTGAAAATAAGTAAGGTATAAATGACTTATTAAAATTATTATTGAATAATAAAATTTAGACTTTTTGTTTATCTTTATAAACTGAGACATTTACCATGACATGTTAAGTGTTTTAACCAAATTCTGACCACAACTATTTTTGCTTCTTGAGTTCAAAGTTCTAGTGGCACAGCATCTTAAAACTGATCTCCTCTTCTATGATAATCTAAGTTTTAATAGCTAGCCAGTCCCTTTTGATGCTTAGAAAGCATTCTCTCTAGAGTCAGATGTAGACTTAAGATTTCTGTGTATTTTGGATAGTACCATTTCCAAAATAGTAATACACAGTTAATTTGTTTCCATGACAGTAACTCAAAAAATAAATCACACATATAGAGTAAAATTAGAAATATTTCTATTTATTCTACTCTGTTCCTATATCTGGCACAAGTTATTAAATATTTCATATTACATTTCTCATGGTATCATAGCTTGTATTAAAGGATATACAAAGTGCATTGTGAGAATACTATCAGTCTAACTGTCCATGCATTCATCTATTTACTAGTCAACAAGTAAGAGAAATTGATACCATCAGGTAAAATTGCCCCTAATCTACATCCTACATGAAGCCTGTTCTGGTCATGCTAGCTTATAGAGACCTCTCTTTGGAGTACCTGAACTGTCTCTGGGCACTGAGCACGCCTGCCTATGCCCTCTCTTGTTTTGGTAGGAAATTTTTATGTGATTGTGCTGTGATCCACCTAGATTTATGACAAGGAAGCTTGTAAATTTTAGGCTGCTGCCTCCTTGAAAGACCCGAAATAGAAATACAGTGTGTACGTAAAGTCATGGTACACTTTTGACTGGTCCCAGGACAAAAGTGCACCATGACTTTACAGACACACTGTATATTTGCAAGTGTAGACTAGCAGGGTCTCCCTACAGTCCCCAAGATTTAAACACTATCCCTGTGAGCCTCCTCTCTGCAGTCAAGGACCATGGACTGCAGTGGTCTCTCCCCAGTATTTGCAGATTCTCAGGACCTCAGGTTTCTGCCAGGGAGGTCTCACTCCAATTGCCCCCTTACACTGAATTTCATTTCTTCATACATTACCTTGTCCCTGTTGTTTTCCTTCTTTTCTCATTTTACTAAGAAACTAAACAGGGGCTCCCAATCCTTCCCCCGATAACATTCCCTACGTATGTCACTCCTCTGCCTTCTCTAACTTCCCTCTCCCGACACACTAAGCAAAGTGACAAAATAATGATGAACTAGATTACTTTACAGCTTGGTTGATTAGATAATTTCAGTGAAATACAAAAGTTTTTGTTTCCAAAAAACTCCCTTGGCCATTTATGCCAACAAAGACTCCAGCTTCCTCTATATTTTTCTGTCCTTTTTCTACCCTCCCCCAACATCACAGCAGTCTGGCAACTTTTTCACAACACTTTCCACTTTGCCACCTTCAGCACGATCCTAACCTAAACCTAGACCCAGTTCCTGGACTACTCACCCAAAACACATCCACGTGCTCAGCTAAGCAGTGGTGAGTTATGCCTTTTCCTCCTTCCCAACCAAGAATAAAGACCAGGGCAAAGGATGATCACCTCCATGATATAAATTATTCTACCCCTCATTCAGTAAAACAAGTTATTTCAGCCACACTGGGTGACAGGTGGGTAATGGGTATCCCTTTTGGAATACTATGTTCAGACCAAGACCATATATTTATGAGAATTCTTATTTCATTAATTAGAATGACACTTCCTGATCTTTGTGTCCTAACTCCCAAAACAAAGATACACACACAAGTACAAAATGTGTGTGTGTGTGTGTGTGTGTGTGTGTGTGTGTGTGTGTATGCAGGGGTGAGCAAAAGTAGGTTTATAGTTATAATACAAACAAACAATATAAATTAATAAATAACAAGAATCAACTCTGTGTTCTGTGTACTCACAACTGCCCACCTACTTTTGCCACCCCGTATTAATGTTAGAAAAACAGAACTGGAGAAAGGAGGAGGACAAAGCTGTGCCAGTTATGAGAAGTTAACGGTTATGATAATGGCATTCAGTGATGAGTTTTCTGGCAACCATGGCAGCAAGGAGAACCTACCTGATGAACTTCATCCACAGAGCAGAGGAAATCTACTC
Organism: Rhynchonycteris naso; assembly: GCA_037038555.1. Classification (NCBI taxonomy): domain Eukaryota; kingdom Metazoa; phylum Chordata; class Mammalia; order Chiroptera; family Emballonuridae; genus Rhynchonycteris; species Rhynchonycteris naso. Next base: position 99,610,695 of record CM073001.1, read on the forward strand.
ATCCCCCAAGAGCACACATTTTCTGGCCTTTCATCACAAAAATAACTTGCAATCAGCTGTGGTTATACTTTTTGCAATAGTTTTATGGCAAATTTAGAGCAGTTTTAATATATCCAATGCTCTGTTGACCTCTTATAAAAGCATGGCATTAGGGCATGTCTGGATGAAAGCAATTAGGTTGTGGCCAAATTGGATCAAAAAGCCTTCTGGTGACGTAGAGGAAGATGAAAACATTCAGAATTCGGTTCCACTGAGACGCTGCTCTCTGTTAATTGCTGTTGGGTCCTGGGACCTCATCTTCTTCAATAGGACATTTGCTTGACTCTGACGTGTGTCCAACTTGAATCTTATCTTACAGAATTTAAATATTTGGGAACTAAAATGGTTCAGCTCAAGAAGTTTGCTTGCAGAATGTGACAAGTTCTTGGTTAGATAGCTGAACTTGTAAAACCCAATATACACACACAGTTATACACTGCTGTATGTTGTGACCCTGATGTCCTCCTGGGTTCCTGAGCAACACATGCAGACCAGAGGACACTTCAGCACATAGCACAGGAGCAACTCAGCCGGTGGGATCAAGTCTCACAGCCCTGTCTGTGTGGCCTGCCCATGGAAGCATCTTGTTTCTGCATAGCTGCAGGCTGAGCTCAGGCCAGCACTGTGGGTGAGCTCGCTGGGCTGTTGGAGTCTCGCAGGCAGGGGAACCCCTGGTGGGCACAGGCTGCCTCCACGCTTACACAGCTGTGAGGCTCCTTGTTTTCCTGTGATGGCCCATCGCATATGTGGCTTCAGAATGTTCAAACCTCAGGCCTCAAGTAATCTTTTGTTCCTCTTTCCTGCTTTGTGTGTTTGACTCAGTAGCTTTATTTATTTTCATAAAATATTTCCTTTTGGTTTGTGTTTCTTGGCATGCCCCAGCTATGATTTTTCTAAATGCAATCTCGCACCCCCTTGCCGTTTACAGTACCACACCCGCAGGAGGACTGCAGGCTGTTTAGATGACTTGCACTTCTAGAGGCTCAGAAGGGTCAGGACCATGGTGCCACCTCCTCTTCACTTGGAGGGGGATGGCTCTTGGGGGACACTGCTATGTAGGGTCTGGGCATCTTTCTCTTGCAGTCCAAGTGATATGCTCAAGCCAAAGAAGTTTCTTATTCTCATCTGCCAACAAAGCTCTCTAACCATCAATATCAGCAGTACTGGTTTTCTGAAATCACCAGTTTCTCGATCTCATCTTTGGGGTTCCACAGCTAGGGAAGCCTTTTAAAAGGAAGCCAGACAGGAGACCAGATTTTCCACAACAACCCTAAGACAGCCTCAGGCTTTTTTTCTACCTAGATCTACCAAACTTTTTTTCCCCCATGGAAGGACACAAAACCATTTCCCTTGCATTGTCAGCATTCTGAAGCGGCTGGTCCTGCGGGTTCCTGTGTGCACATGGCCGAGGCCCTTCCCTCAGCTGGGCTCCGGCTGGAAGCTTTTGGCTCCCTGAGCATTCCCTTCAAAGGGGAAAATACCAGTGCCTCCTGAACCAACAATGAGACATGTTTGACTAGTGCTGATGAAATGTCTTCTATAAACACTCCCTACCTTACTTACCCACCACCCCTTTCCAGGACTGATTCACCACTGAAATATTTGTGTCACCCAAGTTCAAGTACATGAAACCAAACCCTTTGGTTTTCAAGTGCCATAGAAAGCCGCGTGAACTCCACCAGCTAGGGAGGTAATTGAATGAGCCCAAGCTGCTGGTCTGTAGCCGGCTTGCCAGAACTACACATGAGAGCCGGCACTGGACCTTTCTGGGTCAGATCACTAGTGCATGCTGGGAATCCAGGCTGCATAGAGACTTCTCCTTGCCCTCTACCCCCTGCCCCCCCCCCCTCCCGAGCTCCTGGCCTTGCCTAGTCCAATGCATACTTCCAGCGTGAGACTCTTCATTGTTCCAGGACTCTTCACTGCTTAATGTGTTCTCCCAGCAGCAAAGTATGAAATCCCATTGATTCAGGATCCTCTCCTTCAGAGCTGGGGACCCTAGCTCAAGTTTACTTTTACATTCTTATGTGGAGACAGGTTTTTTGTTGTTGTTTGTTTGTTTTACATATATTTTCAGATTAAAAAGACTCTAGGGGGCGTAGACTAGCTCCTTATGAAAAGAAGAAAGAAAATATTATTGGAAACCCTAGAAGCAGTCAATATGACTATATTGCAGAGAGTATTTTCATCAGCAGGAGTACTGGTATAAATAGATTTTCACCTGCCCATGAGCAAACACTGAACCCAAACTTTCCATGAGCAAATTCTTCTGGGGGTGCTTTGACCGTGGGCCTTCAGCAGACCGAGTAACCCCTTGCTCGAGCCAGCGACCTTGGGTCCAAGCCGGCGAGTCCCTGCTCAAGCCAGATGGGCCGTGCTCAAGCTGGTGACCTCGGGGTTTTGAACCTGGGTCCTCTGCATCTCAGTCTGACGCTCTATCCACTGTGCCACCACCTGGTCAAGCTAAAATTAATTTTAATGACAGCTGATGACAAGAAGTTTGAATGGTGTCTTTACCTTAGAACCTTTAGTAACTGTGTATTGTGAACCTCCAAGAAGGGCTTTTCTGTATTGCATTTTTCCACTTTATTTTACAAAGTAACTTATTGTTTCTGGAATTATTAACATCTGAAATACTGAAATTTTGGAGTTACTTCCCATGGTATAATTAATTAAGATAATGCAGCCAGGATAATTTAGACTTGAAGTTGCTAGAAGATTCATAGAAGCATCCTGTGTTATTTCAATAATATTCTTCATGACCATTAAGTACTGTTTTAAAAAGAGTAAACAGTATCTGAAGAGCATTCAATTTTATATGGAATGTCTAAAAAAGGAAGCAAACAAACAAACAATTGGCTACTACAGAATGCTGCTTTGTTGGGGTTAATGTTTGGGCGTGGCACTTGTCACAACATGCTCTTTGGATTAGAAATACTTGTGTGGCCAGCCCGGGAGGCTGGTCACCTGATCATTCAATATAAGTTTATATGTATAAGAAAATCTGGTCTGAATTATAAAGGGCTAATTTACCATTTCACTTTTGAAAAAAAAGACTTATATTTATAAGATGCCACTGCCTATAATGGAAACTTAACTGTCCTACATCATGGGCAGGTAAGCCAGTGTTTTCTAACACAAACTGTGCGTTCCTTGCCTATGTTGGTCTGAATTAGGTGAGCCAAACCCTGGAGTTCTGATGTGAATATGATGTGAAGAGAAAACCTTCATTCTCAAGCATTTCAGTCCCTTTTGCTGTTCTTGTCACACCTCCTCATGTTACTGCTAAATTAGTCAAGCTGCTGTCATGAGTTTGCTATTCAGAGCAAGGCAACTGTCCCTTGTCGAGTTGGGGGGCAGCCTCCAGGCTCCTTTTAATCTGATTGTTTTAATTCAATTTAATCTGCCTGGTAAATATTTTTCTTCAGCTGCAGAAATGTGTAAATCAGCTAAGTAGTTTGTAATCTATATGTACAGTTAAGAAAGCTCATGCTGACCAATGCCATGGGACGTGGTATGAGTTTGCTTTTTTTGGGGCAAGCACCACAGTTACCCAGAAGAAGAAGCTATTCACATGTGAGTGATAACCGAAACCATACCTCACCCAGTAGTAATAACCATCCTTTTGAATATTTTCTTTGTGCTGGTAATTATTTATTGTCCTCAGCAAACTTGACCAGCTAAACATTGTTAACCCGTTTTACAGATGAGTTAAGTGAGGTACAGAAAGGTTCAGTGGGGTGCTCAAGGCCTCCCACCTAAAGGTTGGTGAAGCCAGCATTCAAACCCCAAGTATGTTTGCTGCCAATACCTTGGCTCTTGCAGTTACTCTATCAACATTCTGTCTATAAAACTGACCCACATAGTTTTAACCTTTTCAGTTCTGTGGCTGAAGAACTTAGATTCAACTCATTGAATTTGGTTACAATTTTTTTTTAAATGCTAAGCATCTCAAAATCAAGATCCAATTGGATCTTTTAAATTTCCTCTACAATTCCCATGGAGACACAAGAAAAATTGAAAACTCACTCCTCCACAAACATTTAGGACTAACATCTACACATTAATTATCCAGAACCTGGAGTCAGTCATTTCTACAACTCTAGCACCATGAGTCTTTATGAAAAACAACAACAACAAACATCTTCTGAGGCCTGCTTTCATGATGTCTCTAATAACAGTGAAAAATTGCTCCCACTAAGCAAGAAGAAGATGATCTCTTCTTTCACTATCTGCCAATAAATTCAGAATTTTCAGATCTTTAGCAGGACTCCAGGCCCTCTGTGTTCCAGAGGTTAGTGTCTGAGGTAACCAGGACACGATGGTGGGCTTGGCATGGAAGAGTATGGATAAGGTGGTGGACAAAGGCAAGGTGAGGGAAGAGGAGGGTAAGGAAAAGTGCATTGAGCATTTTTCATGGGGGGGAATCAAAGATGACAGTTACAATCATAATTGCAATTTATTGAGTAGATACATAAAATGAATATTTTCTCAAAACATGCTTGAAGTTGGTATGTCTTAGAGCTTATAAAACTTAGCAAAAGTGTGTGTGTGTGTGTGTGTGTGTGTGTTTGTTCACTTTTCACAGAAATTAGGGATATTTTATAGCTTCATATTTATTTTGAAAATTCCCCTAATTTTTGCGAGCTGTATATATGTATTATGATTATTGTTATCAATGGTTAAGAGGATTGATTTGAGGCAAGAAATTATTGGATTTAAATCTCATTCTGATCATTGCCAGGCAAACTTGACAAGTCATTTGCCTTTCATGAATATAGTCAGTTTACTGAGCTATACATTGAAAATGATAATGCCTGTTTTGGAGGGATGTTGTGAGAGTTAAATGAGGTAATACAAGGAGTACTCATAGCCTAGCACATAGCTGGCATTTAAAGTTGGTAGTAATAGTTGAGGCCCTGTCCCTGTGTTACTACAGTACTAGACCACAAACAATTCTTCAGGGTCAGCCAAAGAAATAGACATGGAGACACTGCTTGGCTACCAGCAGGAGGGGCTGGGTTTAGGTTGGCATCTGATTCACCAAGTTAGTATTCTTTCAGTTTATAACTCCATGTTTCTTCTTGACCTTGTTAGACTGACAGATATATGTTTAAGAATATTTTTTAAAAATCTTAAAAGTAATCATTAAAATAATCAAAAACAGATATGCACCTATTAAAGTTCAGGAAGAGATAAAAGCAAAGACCTCAAACTTGAAAAACACAGGACTATATAATATAAATGACAAATGAGACAAATTAACTTTGAAAATAAAGACAAATCATTTTAGCATTTTTATTAAATTACTCGACCATCTCTGGGGATCAAAAATAACCTTAATAAAACAAATGTCTACTCTTTTATAAGGGGCACACTTGAAACAAAATAGAACAGAAAAGATCAGAATGGTAAGATTGGGCAAAGATTGATCTGGTAGATACAAACATAATGACACAGAGAGGGTTAGAGGTTGTTGCTGTGTCTACTCAGTTACTCCAGAATGGTTTCCCAGAATCCCATCCTCGGTGTTTCCAGGTTAGAGTAGGACTAAAAGAAATTCACTTGATATTTGTGAGGCAGACCTGAGCCGTCACTCTCTGGAGGGTATTGTGGTTAATGGGGGAACAGAGAGGTAGAGGTATTAGAGGGTTCCACCCCCATCTACCGGGTTTGCCCAACTGCCAGCCCTGCTGACCAGTAGCCCCTGCAGGTCCAGCACCAGGAGCTGGGCTGTAGAGTTACAAAATGGGTCCCTGGGAAGCAGAGGACTTAATTTTCCAGAGACTTTCCCACCACTGCCCTTTATGGTCCCACCCTGGCAGCTCCATGTTCCTGTATTTCCCAGCAAACTACAGCTTCCCACCCAAGCCCATAACCCTAGGAGTTGAATAATTTGAGCAGGTACTGAATGGCAGGAGTAACTTCTAGTTGCCTGGCATCCTACCCTGGAATAAATAAAGCAGAAAAACACTGCTTCCTGGGATGAATGGGCCAAATAGAAGATACTGTTATTTGAAGCTATCCTGGGTGCTTAGTTTGCATATCAGAGGCATATCCCTGAAGATGAGATATATGTGTGTGTGTATATTGAAATATTATTCATCCTCGAAAAAGAAGGAAATGCTGCCACATTCGACAACATAGATGAACCTGAAGGATATTATACTAAGTGAAATTAGCAAGCCAGGGACTTGGGGTGAAGAAGTAGGGAGTCATGGGTAAAAGGGTACAAATTTTCTTCTCTAAGACAAAGTAAGTGCTGAGAATCTAATGCAGGGGTCCCCAGACTTTTTACACAGGGGGCTAGTTCACTGTCCCTCAGACCATTGGAGGACCGGACTATAAAAAAACTATGAACAAATCCCTATGCACACTGCACATATCTTATTTTAAAGTAAAAAACAAAAAAATGGAACAAATACAATATTTAAAATAAAGAACAAGTAAATTTAAAGCAATAAACTGACCAGTATTTCAATGGGAAATATGGGTGCGGATGCATCCTGTGCTCTTCTCACTGACCACTAATGAAAGAGGTGCCCCTTCTGGAAGTGCGGCCGGGGCTGGATAAATGGCCTCAGGGGGCCAATGCCGCCCACCGGCCATAGTTTGGGGACCCCTGATCTAATGTAAAAAAACATGGTGACTATAATTAATAACACTATTGCATAATTAAAATTTGCTAAGAGAATAGGACTTACATGTTTTCACCAAGGAGAAAAAATGAAACATGGTAAGGTGAAGAATGTGTTAATTAGATAATGGGAATTCTTTTACAATGTAGCTGTATGTCAGATAATCAGGATGCACACTTTAAATATGTTACAATTGTATAGATATGTTAATTATAACTCAATAAAGCTAAAATTAAAAATAATATAAAAAAGACATTCCAGACTGAATTCCGCTATCACCAAGAATTGGTTAGCCTCTGAGAGGGATTACCTCTTCTGGTCAGAAAGGTTTTTTTAAGATGTTAAAACATTATAATTTACAGAAAATAACAAACATACAACTAATACAATATTATTCTTAAAGAAACTAAAGCCCAAATCCACAATATAGGTAGTAACAGATATTATTCTTTATTCATTTAATATTATATTAGCTATATTAAGGAAAATCAATCAGAGATACATGGGAAAAAGGGTGCCCAATGGACACTTAAATGATCATAAACTAGATCGAAATGAAATCTCAGTAAATTCTAAAGCATACCAAAGTAGTTTTATAGGGGTTATTTTCAGCCTGTACAATAAAAATGTAATTATTTTTTCTACAGTTATTTGATGGAAAAAATTCAATTAAAACAAAAATAAAACACTTCTTAGATAATAATTTATTCTAAAATAATATTGGGAAATAAAACATTTTAGAATATCACATACCAAAATTCATACTCAGAGGCAAATACAGAGGTTTAATTTTCATTATTAATAAGAAGAATTAAATGTAAATTGAAGAATTTTAATATATAATAATAAAACAAGTCTAAGTGAATTAGAAAATATTCTTTTAAGGTTTTGAAAAAATTTTTTTTTATTTATTCATTTTAGAGAGGAGACACAGAGTGAGAGAGAGGGATAGAGAGAGAGAGAAAGGGGGGAGGAACTGGAAGCATCAACTCCCATATGTGCCTTGACCAGACCAGTACAGGGTTTTGAACTGGCTACCTCAGTGTTCCCAGGTCGACGCTTTATCCACTGCGCCACCACAGGTCAGGCGAAAATATTTTTTAATTACCCAAAAGAATAAGCAGGCAAAAATACGAAGAAACCATTGAATATTAGAGTAATATCAAGGAAAGCTTTCTCATCATGTATTAAATAATATACATTCTAGAAATTGACTTGCTGTGTTAAAGATTATGCCATTTTAAATTACAGTAGTTATTATAATTGTTCATCAATAATTTTTAGGAATTTATTTCTCCATGGATTTGCCAAATAGATATTTTGAAATTTCTCTCGTTTTGGCTAGATTGATAGATTATATCTTGTAACTTTTAATTTTTATTTTATTAGTTAGAATTGCTTCATTTTAGTTATTCATTGATTGCTTTTCATATGTGCCTTTGACCAGGCAAACCCAGGGTTTCGAACTGGTGATTTCGGCATTCCAGGTTCACACTTTATCCACTGTGCCTCCACAGGCCAGGTCATTTCATTAGTTGTAAATGAAATTGATTATCTTCCATAACTTTGTAATTTGAATTACTTTTCCTATAAACTTTCTATTCATAATTCTTGTTCAATATTCTATTGTATTTTTTACTTTGTCAATTACTAAGAGTTCTCTATATTTTATTACTCTTTAATTGTGTGTTTCAAATAATTTTTCTCACTTGCCATTTTTCTTAGATGTTCTCACAAGTTTTCAAATTTATATGCATGAGATTGTCTTTTGCAATTTGTTTTTTAATAGTAGAAACACTACAGTTTGTCTCCTTGTACTAAAATTAATTAAAAATGGATCAAAGACCTAAATATAAGATCTGAAACAATAAATTACATAGAAGAAAACATAGGTACTAAACTCATGGACCTTGGTTATAAAGAGCACTTTATGAATTTGACTCCAAAGGCAAGGGAAGTGAAGGCAAAGATAAATGAATGGGACTACATCAGACTAAGAAGCTTTTGCACAGCAAGAGAAACTGACAACAAAATAAACAGACAACCAACTAAATGGGAGATGCTATTTTCAAACAACAACTCAGATAAGGGGCTAATATCCAAAATATAGAAAGAACTCACAAAACTCAACAACAAACAAACAATCCAATAAAAAAATGGGAAGAGGACATGAACAGACACTTCTCCCAGGAAGAAATACAAGTGGCCAACAGATATATGAAAAGATGCTCATCTTCATTAGCTATTAGAGAGATGCAAATCAAAACTACAATGAGATACCACCTCACGCCTGCTAGATTAGTTATTATCAACAAGACAGGTAATAAGAAGTGTTGGAGAGGCTGTGGAGAAAAAGGAACCCTCATTCACTGTTGGTGGGAATGTAAAGTAGTACAACCATTATGGAAGAAAGTATGGTGGTTCCTCAAAAACTAAAAATAGAACTACCATATGACCCAGCAATCCCTCTACTGGGTATATACCCCAAAACTCAAAAACATTGGTATATAAAGACACATGCAGCCCCATGTTCATAGCAGCATTGTTGATGGTGGCCAAGACATGGAAACAACCAAAAAGCCCTTCTGGATAAAGAAGATGTGGTACATATTTACTATGGAATACTACTCAGCCATAAGAAATGATGACATTGGATCATTTACAACAAAATGGATGGATCTTGATAACATTATGTGGAGCGAAATAAGTAAATCAGAAAAAACTAAGAACTGAATGATTCCATACATAGGTGGGACATATAAAAGAGACTTAAGAGACATGGACATGAGTGTGGTGGTTAGGGGGGTGCGGGGAGAGAGGAGAGGGGCACAAAGAAAACCAGATTAGAAGGTGACAGAAGACAATTTGACTTTGGGTGATGGGTATGCAACATAACTTAATAACATGATAACCTGGAGATGTTTTCTTTGAACATATGTACCCTGATTTATTAATGTCACCCCATTAAAATTAATAAAAAAATAAAAATAAAAACAAAAACTACTTTTCATATGAATTTTAAAGTCAACTTCCATTTTTCACAAAAACCTTGTTGAAAGTATTAAAGAAATTATATTGAATCAATAGATTAATTTGCAAAAAAATTGATATATACTATACTATACTATAATACCATGGTTGGGTGTGAATATTGGGGAAGGATGTGTATTTTAGTGTTCAGGACAGTTTTTGGTCTCTAGTACCGCTCCAATATATGCTGACTATGGAAATTGATCAATGGATAAACATTTATAAAATGTCTATCCTGAAGCAGGGCTTCCATTAAATTTTACCTAAAGTGTGAGTTTATATCTCCATTTTCCCCACTGGTCTGTGGACTCTCAACTGATGCAGTCTTCCTGGTCTACAACATCAGCATCTCTTACCTAGTCTACTGCTGTAGCCTCCTTAGTGCTTTTCCTGCATCCTGGCCCACTGACCTCCAGTGCATTCCCTATACAGCAGTCAGAGTAAGCTAACTTCTATAGCAGAAATCACATCATTTCATCACTATACTTCAAACCTTTTTAAAAAATAAAATCTGTATTCTTTAAATTAATTTTCAAGGAGGCAACCATTTATCCAAGTTTGCTTAGGATAGTTCTATTTATGTCTATTGTCCCAGCATAAATATCACTCCTGTTGCTGAGGTACTAGTCTGTGCCCTTGGATAAATGTCCAGTCTTTGAAGTCATCCTGAATAGTGGCTTAAAGACAGCAAGGGCTTGGCCAATTCCATGGGTTTGTTACTAATGTGACTGAGTTATTGTTGATTAATTGCATGCCCTAGAACTCTTTCTGTATATCTTGATCATTTTTCAATCTTACATCTATAAGAACCTTTATATCTAAGTAACTAAATGATGGCATCCTCCTGATTCTTTGAGATGAGCCCAGAATAGTCTTTGTTGACACACAAGATGGGAATCACTTATTGCATTGAGCCATTCAGTCTAGCCCTGACAGTGTTCCTAAAATTTTCACTGTGTGGCATTCTAAAAGTTTATGTTACTTCTGACAATATTCCTAATCATATTGATTATTAATACACTCATGGCCATCACTCATAGAACATGGGTATAAATAAAAAATGCATTTTACAAATTATTTAATTCCCACATTAAAAGTGTGTTTATTTACAGACCGAGAAACTGAGACACTGACTTTTCCCAAGTACACATCATAAAATGTACATTGTTTCCTACATTGAAGGCTAATACTTGGGAGTCTTAATATGGCTTGTTTTCTAGTAGGTAGGGTAACAATTATCAGATAGGCAATGGTTAGTTTGGGTTGAATTTATAGAGTGCAGGTCATCAATTTGTTTTTGTAAATATAATTTCAGAGCTTTGGGCACGTGGGATTTTAAGATATAAATGATAAAGCTCCTGACTTCATAATACCTATAGTTTTGTCAAAGATATAATTTTCATAGACAAACATTGCAATATTTTAAGAAAAGTAGCTTCATGGTGTTTAGCATACAGATGTCTTTAAAATTTGTACTATTTTGCTTTGGCTCAGATGATTAGAGGTATTGACCCGATATGTTAAGGTGGTCTATTCGATGCCCCGTCAGGGCACATACAAGAATCAACAAATGAATGCATAAATAAGTGGAACAACAACATATCAATCTCCCCCCCTCTTTCAAATCAATAAATAAATAAATTTAGAAAATATGTACTATTTGAATAAATGAAATAAGGCATGCATGGGAAAAAGAAAAAAAAATACACAGATTAAGTAAGTATAGAAAAGAGGACTTCCTTCCTGGGAAGCTGACAACAGCAGTACAGAAGGGGTTGCTTTAGAACTAGCTACCAGAGGGCATGCGTGCTGGGAAGGGAATTCTGGGAAGGTGGAATAGCTTGGTGATTCTGTGGAGCTGTCCTAAAAGCAAAAGCCATAGCATGTTCAGCAAGTGGACAGTTCAATGACCTGAAAATGGTCTTCAGAATTTCATGGGCAGGGTTTTATTTGAGGGAGGGAAATAACAGCCTCGATAACGCTGCTGTTCATGATTCAAGTTGATTCATTTTGCAGAAAAATGCAGCCTTAATATCTCAGACCAACTCCTGAGTGCTTGTGGGTTGGGAGTTGGAAGGGACCAGAGCTGAGATGGATGGATGTAGTCTGATGCTATAAGCCCTATTCTTTGGAGACTTCCACAAGATGTCAGGCATCAAAGCTACTTGTCTTTGAGTGAGAACAGCCTTCCCTCTAGGGAGCATTCTATTTGCCCGCTATGTTCCAGCAAACAATATAAAACCCAGACCATGGGGGCCACTCTTCCCTGAACACACAGGTCAGAGTCTGGTAACTACTGTGTTCTCAGAGATTAATACCAATACTTCATGGCCTGTGCTGGCCCCAGGAGCTGCAGCATGTTTTGAGGGAAAAGGGAAGGGGCCATGGGGCTACTGCAGCCCTGCATCTAATAAGAGAGTTTTCTGGGTGCAGTGGTATGGAGGAGGGCTTATTTCTGTGGAGAAATCTTATGAAAAGACAAACAGAACAAACAAATAAAAATGACAGACATGAATGCACTTTTTTCCCCTGAAAGATGAAGATTGATTTTGAGAACACAAAAAATATGACAATATAACTCTCATCTCTATAATAGTGACAGTGAGAGAAACCATTAGTGTGTGTGTGTGTGTGTGTGCATGTGCGTGCAAGTGCATGGTATCTGGCTACTGTACTTTAACAATAATTCCTCATGACATTGTACAAGGTCAGCAAGTCACCTCAAGACCACCCTGCTCAAGGGTTTGCTCTCCACACAGGGCTGTATGGACTCTCTCAGCTGAGAAATGTCACCCAGCACCTTTTATATTTATGGTGACTCATAAACAGGAAACCAGTCCTGTCCATGACATTGTAACATTTTCATATCTCAAATCCTTTTATAAAAATGAAAAAGAAATACACCAAACCAAACAAAAGAACTTAGCTGCCTTATGCTCTCTGGGCCAAAATAAATATTGCCAAATTAGTAAGGCATACTGAACAAATTAAGCGCTAAATGCAAATTTATTGACTGCAATCCGACGGCAGAGTCGCCGAGGAGCTCCCAGTGGTGGAATGCGGCCTGTGAGTAGGTGTTTGTGTTGGCGAGTCTCTGCGGAGAGGCATGGGAACAGTCATGTAAAAAGAGAGCATTTCTGTTACACCCAAGATGAACAGTTTGTTTTAGAAAGTTCAAGTAAACAGTGTCTAACATATATTCACTGAATTCAAAATCTCAGTTGCTACCAAGAGGGAGGTGAAAAAAAAAGCTGGCAAAATTTCTTTATAAAAAAAAACTCCTTTGGCAATGTGCAAGGCAGCCTCGTAAATCACTGGAGGGGATGGAGACGTCTTCCTCATCTCCAAGTGTGAATAAGCCCCAGCGTGCTTCAGTGGGGCCAACAGGCATAGAGTATCCCTTAAGGATACTCAAAACCTTCCAAAATAAGGAGAAGATTTATCTCAATATTTTATAATGTCCCACATGGAACATAGATGATATATCTTTCTAAGTTTGGGGCATCATTTATGATGTCTAAGTTTTAAAAGTTGCATGGATATTGCTTTTGTGCAGTGATTGATTTAGGAGAGGTTGGGGCAGAGAGCGGATATGTGCGTGACTGTGAGTGTTTTCCTCCTGATCATGGACTAAGTGACTTCCCTCCCAATTCTGTCAGGTGTCCTCATCCCCTCTACCATGAAAGATCCGAAGATGCAGGCCTCTGGTCACGTTGGGTGTTGCTTCTCCTTTAGAAAAGAGTCCCCACATGCTTTCTGGGGCTTCCCCTAATGCCTCATCTCGTCTTTGACACTAGACAGTTGAAGAAACTAGGAAAAAGAAAAACCATTTATCATAATCTACAAATTGGGAATAGAACAAAAACCCCATAGTGTGCCAAGCCTGGATGGATGTTTAGAAAGCTTCATTTTATAGAGGAAAAATTAGAGGCCCAGAGAGAGGTTGTAACCTGCCCAAAGTTACACAGTGAGTCAGTGCCAGAGAAATTATTGGAAGATCAGATTTGCTTTATCTGCTGACTCCCAGCCAAAGTTCTTTCTACATACCACTCCCTCCCACACAGCTATTATGTAGAGGTCTCTTCTATTGATAGTACTCTCTTTTCATACCCAGTAATGTAGAGTAACACAATTAAGTACCTCCCTCTGTAAGCCACTCGCTTGCTTCAGAAAATCCAGTGCCTTCCATTGCAGAGGAGATCAAGTTTAAACCCCTTAAGAAATTTGGGTTTTGATGCTGTGGCAAATTTTGGCCTTGTGCCAGGCAAGATGGTGAGAGAATTGCAAAGCAGGAATAGGCCCAGCTATGACCCCTGGAGACAGGGAAACATACTAATATTAAGTGGGTGGAAATAAAAATTGCTTTTGAATTATCTTTCCCTAAAGGAAATTTCCTAAGAAATAAGCCAGTATTATATTTTTAAAAAGTATCTAGATAGTCAAAGAAATGAGCATCACTTGATTTAAATTATTTGCATATCACAGTTTCAATTAGCTACAAATCAACTAGCCACTGTTGCCAATAATCATCTGGCAACACCTTGGGTTTGGAGGCCCACACTATATTGCCAACAACATCATAAATGCACCTTAATTTACCTGGGACATTCTGGATTCATTTTACATTCCTTTCTAGGTCAAAAGTTTAGGCCAATGAGCATTCAAACTCAATTTCAGAAACTTATCCCTAGAATACAAGAAAAAGTTGATTTAAAAAAATACTTTTTGAACTCTTTTTAATCAGAAATGATATAAAAATAAGTATAATAATTTTAGAATATTAACAATATGTAAATTCCTTGATGAAAGTAACCAAAATTTATAGTGTTATTACAGTTCGGTTCTTAGTGATCTCTCCCATGGTTAATATTCAAATAGACCCTCCATTGGCCTTGCTTCTTTGTGTAGGAAAAGCCTCACTTAGCTGCTCTCCACCCGAGCAGGGCATTTCCATGTGCTGGTCTGTGCCAGGGGCACCATGTTCTATCACCAGAGGACTGGGGGTCCCTGTCATGTAGTAGGATGCATCATAATGTGTTGATTATTGCACAGTTTCAAACAGTGGATGCCTTATAATATGTAGATGGTTTTGGCAATTGACAGTAATTTCACACTTTTCACATTGGATGATCTTCCTATTCTTGACCACTTCTGTCTACGTCAGAGGGTGACTGTTGTTCAGATTAATCAAACTGTGGACGGGAAAGTACTACAAACAACTACAGAAACAACACAGTTGTTATTATGGATGCTCATGGCGATGCTTTGGGCAGCTTAAAATCTGTGCTGAGTTTGAAAGCTACCTGCTATGATAGCATATACAAGACACAGGGGAGTTTGTGTTTCAGGACAGGTTTTTCTAAAGCATTAAGTTGGGACCAGCATGTCTGGAGAGAGAATGCTCTGGGCATTGAGTAACTATGTAGAGCACAAGGATAACCACCATACATACACTATACATCCCTATGGAGTGACCTCTCTTCAGTTTTACACAATTAGGAACAGGGTGCTTAGGCTCAAGGCAAGGCTTAGAGTCTCTGGAGGGCCTCTTGGAAAGCAGATACCTGTGGGAAAAGAGCCACGTCCCCACACCCACCACATTCTCTGCCAGCGGGTCCCTATTCAGAGATTCTCCCCATTGCACACAGATCCACACTCAGCATGTAAAATATGCAAGTTACTTTAGCGCCGGGATATCTCAGGACTTCAGTATCTATTACTGATGTTGTTGTCTTAACATCATTATCATAATCAATTATCATTATTTATTTAATGTTTATAACATCCTTGTCAGTTCCTTAATGATGAAAACCCAAAAGTCATTCTCACACTTAAAACTAGTAATTATGTTATAGTTTGTCTTAGAAGACAAAGTCTAAGTTGACTGTACATAAAAGAAGAAATCAGTTGCATTTCGGATAATTCACTCAGCACATGGAAAATACTCCTTTTTGTTGTCTGCATAAATTTTAGAGTTGCAGAGAGGGCAGCCAGCATCTCAGCAGCGCAATCAGATACTGCTGCTGAATCAGGCCCCTGTCTGAGTGGGGGCGCTCTACCCGGCAAACATATACACCTCGTCTTTTATGCTTTATGGTGAGCTCTTTGAGAACATAAACGTTATCTCTTTTATTTTTCTACCATTTTGATAGTGTCTGACAGAGTTCTGCACAGAGTGGGTATTTAGGATAACTTCTGCCGTGGATGGGCGAGTCTGAGAGCTGGGTTTGGGTCAGACCGGTGGTCTCTTCACTGAGCCAGGCATGAACACTGATAATTCTGTGGGCCTGTCCACAGTCATACGTTTCTCTCAAACCCCGCTGCCCCTCCCACAGAAACACACTTGACAGAGGTGAGTACATGCATGTGTACCTGCACATTCACACCGGTACATGCGTGTGTGTCCTATGACCCTCCAGTGCTGACCTTCACTTCCTCTGCACTCCCCCAAATCCAGGCCAACAGCCAGTCACACACCAGCACAGATGCATGTGACCTGCTACAGATAGGCCAGCTCCTGTGCACACGTGTGCTGCGTGCACTTGTACACTGGACCTCCATGTGCTCCAGGCGTGTGTGAAGCTGTAAGGAAGGGTCGGGAAGCACTCTTAACACATCACACAAGAAAGTAATTCCCTCTGTCCTTTGGAGACTGCAGGTCTATTTTAATGTTTTAAAGGACCCCAAATATTGCCTCTTTTCCGACTTTGCTTGGGGCTGGTTCCCGAACAATACATAAACTGTCAGGATCAGTGGGGGGTACACTGAATTTTCTAAGTGCCTGAAGGAGCAGTGTCTCAGAGCCCCAAGACAATATCACTATTGTCTCCAATGCTCAAACTTGTTGCTTTATCTTTGAGGAAGCTTATTCCGAGATAGAGATCTTCATAACACTGACCCAAAAGAAAAGCATTGGCTGGGCTGGGTTGCCTTTATTGCTGCTGTATAAGAGACCCATTTAGAAGCTGGGTGAGTGAGTTTTCTCCTCAGCAAACAGTTGCTCGCTCTGGTCAGGCCTTTCTAGAAAACTCAGACCTCAGAAATCACCCCATTACTGGCGGAATCCACAGAGCTGTAAAGGCCAAGGGAAATGGGGAGAGTTTAAATTTTAACTTCTTCAGACATCATGGGACCATCACAAAAATGAATCAGAAACACTCACCAAGAGCATTTTTCACAGTCACTGACAGATGACAGAAGATAAGAAATGTTCGTAAAGGTGGAAAGTTCTGTACTGATAACATCGTAAGCCTGTGTGGATGGAGACACTTTCTCAGGAGCTTGCTGGAGGGTTCAACTCACTGATTTCCTTCTGACCTACAGAAACAGAGACACACTTATCTAAAAATCACTGTTAAAAGACATGGTCTCCCCTCTCCTTGTGGTTCTGGAATGTGGGACCCCAACCCAATGCCTCTGATTTTTATTATTTTTTTCTTAACAGAAGAAGACCTAGGACCAGGAAAAGAGGGCTTTGTCTCAGTGACCTTTAATGCAGAGACCAAATGAAATCTTGTACTAAAATCCCAGACTATAGTTTTAGGGCTGTTACCTACATTTTATAGATGGGGAAACTAAGGCCAAGAAGAGTTGAGGAATTTATCCAGAGTGACATGACCTGCAAGCAGACAGAGAAACAAAATTCAGTTTCTTTGCTTTTCAGTCTTTGGTTATGTCCACTGCCATCCTTGCCCCCAAATCACTCTGAAAGTTCAGAACAAGGTTGCTGAAAAAAAATCTTTGCTCTAACTCTTATGGAGATTGTGGCCCTTCCTCATCTCCCACCCTCTGTCCTCCCTGCTTCTGTCTCTGAGGCAGGGCAGTGGGTTAGTGACACCATCCTAAATAGAGTGCCCCCAGACCTGGGAAATGAAATCATGGCCGCATGGAACCCCGTCGTCTTTGTGTTTGGTTATCACAAAGACAGTGTGAACAGATTGCTCAAGTCAAGACCCTTGGGTCCCCCTGCACTTGGCTGCTTGGTAGGAGAGTCTCTCCCAGACACAGAGGTTTGGAACAATCGTCGTAATGGGTACTCAGGCACAGTGGGTGTGGTGGGAGGCTTTCGGGCTCCAAGTTTCCTGTGCTGTAGTCTAAAACCTGTTCGATCAAGTAGACTTGTCCTGGAATTCTGGGCTGTGCTTAGGGAGCCCACGGCCAGCTGTTTATTATTTTAAGAACTCTCGGTTGCTGCCCTTAGCCGTGGGGGTGGAGGGGACCAGCCTACTGTGCAGGGCCGCTGCCACATCTTCTGGGAATGACGGCATTGCACTCCACGAGGCCCTCGGGCAGAGCTACTACATTCCAGAGCTCTACCCACCAGATGAACAGAACCTGTTTTAGGCCATCAGTTACAGGGCCATTGCGTTTCTCCCGTCTTCAAACCTTTAAGTGGAGAAGACCCCAATAAGTACTTGAGATCACAACACCCAAGGCTTTACCTGAGTAATGTGTCAGCATACTCACTCTGGGCTTTGCAAAACACACTCTGGTCTTCCTGGCCTTCCAAATCATGTCCCAGCCCATTGCCCCGCACAGTAAGAATGCCTGTGTCCCCACTGGAACATTTTTTATTGCCCAATCCAGCTCAAGGCCCCTTCCAGCCCTGTCCCAAGACGCCAGGGCTGAGTACTTTCAATAAAACAGAGTAATGTCCTGGGGCTGTGAATGCCTCCCAAAGACAACGGGACAGAACTTCATTGTTTCAAGAAAGAAGGCGCCTCACAGAGTGGTCACATTGTGGTTACCGGGCCTGGTGATTAATCCACAGAGAGGATGTGCCGGAGCGGGGAGCTGGCATTGTTCCTGGGGACCAGGATTCTTTCAAGTTGCATGCATCTGACTGAGCATGTGCACCAGAGACACAGCGTTTCCGTTGTGAAGCCTTCTTTGCCGAACTCATTTTCCCAGTTGTGAGTTGGCATGTAAGTAACCGCCTTTCCTCTCTGCACAGAAATACTATTTTCTGAAATGTGTTTCACCCTTCAAAATATACATTGTGCTGCATCCAGTTAGTCTTCTGAGGGGACACTTCTTCCATGCTTTATGAAACTTCTTTATTAGAAACAGGAGCGAAGCTGCTTGTGCGTGGGGAAGTCAACTGACACATGTCGATACTGATCAGTATGTATGTATTTGGTATAAATAATTATTTTTAGAATCCATTTCTCAAAAGCTTGATGCTATGTAAGATCTTGGAAGGCACTGCAGGGATATCTAGCGAGGCCACCATGGCCCCGTACCACCATGATCACCGGACCACCATGATCACCGCAGGGGCGACCAGGGCTGTGTGGAAAGGGTATATTGCGCAGGCAAGCACTGTGTGTGAGAGTCTGCGGGGTGCGCAGTGGCGGGACAGTCATGAACTCCGTGCTCACTAGGGCTGGGCCTTAGACGGCCTCTCCGAGTCTCTGCTCCCTCCTCGGGTAAGTTCACTCTGAGGAATCATGTCAGGTGTATAGCGAGGATGCTCTTCTCATTCAGCTTGTTGGCATCACTTATCAAATACAAGTTCAGGTCTGGGTGACACGGTGACTTTGGACTGCTCTGAAAGTTTTCCAGTCTTGGTCTCAGTGATTGTGCCTCTCACGTCACTTCAGAAGCCACAGAGCAAACTGACCGTGGAGTGGGGGTGAAGAAGGGTGTGGGTGTGTGAGCAGTAATCAGGGACTCGGGCAGGAACCGCAATTAGAATGCCGAAAGTGCGGAGTCTCACAGAGTTCACACTTCTTCGCCCTGTGCCGGGTCTTAAATCCAGAATCCTCTCTGTCTGCTGAAATATGCGTTGAGGTCCTGGGAACTGGGTCAGAGAGCGCTGCCACCAGGTCTTTGTTGAGAAGCAAACTTTCCGCCATGGGAGCGTGGGATAAGCTGTCATCTGTTTTCATAACCTGCCACCACGCAGGACAGGCCTTAAAGCTCAGAAGACAAAGCAGAAAAAGCTGTGTCCCTTTGTTTTGCACTCAAGGTCTTTTAATGCCATCAAATGTCTCCTTGTTCCCGTGTTGTGCAACAGCGTGTGCGACTCTGAATGGCGCCTTTTGTACTTGGAAATTCCATGCTTCCATTTGCCCCTGACTCTCTTCCATGCCAAACGACATCCTCACAGGCTTTCAAGTTGCATGTCTGAGGAAAGCACAGCCTGCCCACATCTCTCACCCACGTGCTGACCCCCATGTCAGCCCAGACTTTGGAACAGCCGTGGGACCAGCTTCCAGCTGCTGAGGGAAGGGGCTGGGGTCAGGGGCCCAGCACAGCCCCACCCTTCAGTCTTACTGATGCTCAGAACAGTGCTTCTAGAACTCTGTGTGCAAAGAGGGCCTGGGCTCATCTTGCAGGGTATCCATCCTAGTCCCCTCTACCTCCTGGTTCTAGAAAGGCCTTCATGGAAGAGGCCATCTTACCTTGTATAGATCCCAGTAGTCCAAGCTACATTCAGCCCAGAGTGACCCTGCCTGCCAGCTACTCTTCTCCTGATTTGTACGTGAACAGGTTTCTGAACGAATACACATGGATTCTCTGACACCTACAGAGCCATATGAATTAAGTGCATTTTATTTTTTATTTATTGTTTTGACAGAGAGAGAGAGTCAGAGAGAGGGATAGATAGGAACAGACAGATGGGAATGGAGAGAGACGAGAAGCATCAATCATTAGTTTTTCGTTGCGACACCTTAGTTGTTCATTAATTGCTTTCTCATATGTGCCTTGACCACGGGCCTTCAGCAGAAGGAGGTTTTTGCTTGAACTAGATGAGCCTGTGCTCAAGCTGGCGACCTCAGGGTCTTGAACATGGGTCTTCCACATCCCAGTTCGACGCTCTATCCACTGCGCCACTGCCTGGTCAGGCCAGAGCCATATGAATTAGACATGCATCCAAATGCAGGGATTGACCCTGGTTGGTAGAGCATCAGCCTGGCATGTGGATGTCCTGGGCTCAATTCTCGGCCATGGCACACAGTAGAAGCGCCCATCTGCTTCTCCACCCTTCTCCCTCTTCTTCCACTCTATCTCTCTCTTCCCCTCCCGCAGCCAAGGCTCCATTGGGGCAAAGTTGGCCCAGGCAGTGAGGACGGCCCATGCCCTCCACCTCAGGCACTAGAACAGCTCTGATTGCAGTGGAGCAGAGCCCCAGATGGGAAGAGCATCACCCCCTGGTGGGCATGCCAGGTGGATCCCGGTCCGGTGCATGTGGGAGTCTGTCTCTCTGTCTCCCTGCTTCTCACTTCAGAAAAATACAAAAAAAAAAGAAAGATAATAAAATAAAAAGTAAAGAAATGCAGGGATTGCTTTGTATATAAGTAGGAAAGTCTAAAATAATGACAAAGTTAATCAAGCACATACGCTTTAACTGCTTATTTGATGTTATGTTTTATTTAACCATCACAAACAATACTGTAAGGCAATCTCCATTGTACAGATGAAGAAACTGAATGTCACAAGCTTTGGGACTTTGCCCACATTGTTATGGCTACTAAGTGGAGAGACAAATGTCAAAACCAGGTCTGTTTAACTCCAAGATAAACTGGGCTCTTTCCTTTAGATTATATTTGTTTCAGATCCATTTTCCATTAAGTCCGATCACTATGCCTCATCCTGTGGCCGGCCCCCTCAGGGATGCGTCTTGGGCAGACTCATTCTGACTCTCTCCTCCTTGGTGTCTGCATCAGATGCCCAGCGCTCTCAGGCGCTCCTCTGTTCTTCCTCAGCAGCCCAGCCAAACGTATCTGATGTCCTTCATTCATGTTACAAAGCCATAAAGGACATTAGAGGATGACCTCTGGAGTACACATGGTCCAGCCTCAATAAGGATGTAAAATCATTAGCCCGGAGGAGGAATGTAGAGTCAGAGCCAGCTCTGATCACGTTTTGCAGGCCTGGCACCCAGCACAGCGCCAGGGCAATGTATGGAGAGATGAATGAATGGGAATGTAAGAAATCAGCTCACCGGTGCAAGAGTATGTGAAGATATTAAGCATTTTCTCTTGCATCTATCTTGTGCAATCATACCATGTTGTAGCCACCTCATGAGCCTGTGCACAATGCCAGTATCCCAATATATTAAATTTACTTGTTCATTTATCATCTAATTCAATACTTACTGAGCACCATTTCTTGGTTAGATTATGGAGACAACAAAATGCAGGAACTTAGACCCTGTTCTCAAGGAACTCACAGCCTAGTTGGGAGACAGACATGGGAGAAGAGAGAAAGGACTGGACCCTGAGTCATCCTGAGGGATGTCTGTGAGAACTTCCTGGGTAAGATGGCCTTCAGTCGATACTTGAAGGATCTTGCAAAAAGTAAAACTTGGTAAAGGCCTTAAAACACACACACACACACACACACACACACACACACACACACCACTTTCTTTTTGTATACTCACACCAAATTTCTGACACTAGATATCTGAGTTTTTCCACATCAAGCCATTCTCCAGTTCTTAGCAGACACCAACTGGGAGGTGTCCTACAATTTTACTCAATTCTGACACTAACTGCCAAGTTAGCACAGACCCCATAAGTGAAGGTCTCAGTTCCCCAAGATTACCTCTCCCTTCAGATGCCAAGTTCAAGTCCCAAATTGTCACCAGTACATCTGACTGACCAGCGGCTATAAATGGAGGGTTCCCAAAAACCCTTTCTGGGTTCAGTAATTTGCTAAACAGGTCCCAGAACTCAGGAAAAAGAGTTTACTTCTAAATCGCCAGTTTATTATAAAAGGGTATAGTTCAGGAACAGCGGCATCAAAGAGATGCGCTGTGCGAGGCTGGAGGGGCTTCCAGGTCCTCTCTGTTCATGTGGCCCTCCCAGCCCCTGGGTCAGTTCACTGACCCACCCAGGAACCTCCACACTCTATAAGGTTAGGGGTTTCATGGAGACTTCATTATTTAGGCATAAAAAATCGAGTAAGGCCTTGGTAATTGATGATACAACTCAATATCTAGCCCCTCTAGACTTTCCAAGAAAGGGAGGTGCAGCTGAAAGTTCCAACCCTCTAATCCATGTTTGGTTGTCTTGGAAACCAGAGCACCCTCCTTTGGGGCTTTCCAAATGTTAACCTTATTTGTGTAAATTCAGGTTGAATGGGACTTATTTTGATAACAAAAGACATTCCTTTCACTACTCTTAGGAAATTCCAAGGGTTTGGAGAGCTCTGTGCCAAGAGCTGGGGACAGAAGGCCTGCTATATACTTTATATTATATCATAACATCAAAGTATTTTATGCAGAGAGAGCAGAACAACTATAGCTGAGCAGGTATGGAAAAACAAGTGTTAGCTGTGGCTATAACAGAGAATTTTTTTGAGGGGGTGGCCAATCAGTAGCAGCCTTGCAATGTCAACAAGTCTGAGACTGTTATTCTCATGTGGGGACATGGACAATGATTGCACTCCCCACATGCATGCAGAGTGCTTCTATGAACAGTAACTGAGTTCTTTACATGAATGATTTCATTAAGAGTTAGGTACTCTTATTATTCCCATCTGACACATGAGGAAACTGAAGCCAAAGCCACACAGACAGTCCATGTCAGAGCTGGGATTCTAGCCCAGCCCTGAAACCACTGTGTCCTGCTTCTCAGAGATGTGATACAGTGACCTTGGAGACCAGGGCAGCTCCCTCTGAGGACAGGGAGCTCACGGATGTGGAAGGGAAACTATAAGCTCAAGTCCAATCATGATGCTCAGACTCAACGGGAACCGCAGCTCTGAATGTCAGTCCTAGGATGGCGAGCAGCATGCCTCTGGCCCAGACAGCTCATCGTAAGTTCAGATTTTGTGTGTTCAACATTAAAGAGACATTAAATCTAGTGGAAACAGAATACATGGAAAATGACCTCACTGACTGAAGTTGAAATGCCTGGCTTGGAGTTTGGCCTCACCCACCCTTTTCTCTGTCCTGGTTGCTCCTGTGGCCACGTGGCCTGACGCCAAGGCTGTGATAGAGGGACCTTCTGTGCACAGGGTGGCAGCTGCTTGGCAGCCCTGTGTATCTGCCCTGCTCCACAGAGGAACTCACCAATTTCAGTAGCAATCTGCAAGATTATCCAAGGACATCAAGGTAGACACATTTATAATGTGAGGCCATGTTTCTCTGCTACAAAAATAAAGAAAACTAGAAGAAAATGATGTGACTCATTGAAAATCTTCACTGTAAGGTCCAAATCATCACATGGGGTGCGGCATTTCTACATCAGTACAGCAATGTATTTCCTGCAGAAAACCCATGTGCCTTCTTTTCTCCACCAGCCCTGTGCAGTGGGCAAGTATTCTTTTCTCTTTTTGCTTATGATAAATTTGAAACTCAGAAAATGAGTATGAGGCAGAGCCAAGATTTCCAACTTAGATCTTTTTTGATTTTGGGGGCAGTTCTTTTCCCAGTTGATGCTATCTCTCTTGGTCCTGAGTCCGAGTTGAATGCTGTGCCTTCTACCTGACCCCATGCTACTGATTATCGACAAGGATGGTGTTCTGCCTGTACGCGCCAGTTTGACGTATTTGTTCTTAACAGATGGCGCCTTTCTGATTGGTCAATGATCATGCCATAGTACTTATTACATATTTTGATTATTGCTTCTATTTTTACATAAACATTGAATTTTTTCTACTACATCACTTTAAAAAGGATTAATGGCAGTTTATACAAATGCCATATGCTAGTAAGATAACATCTATTAGAAGTAGGCAAAACAGCAAAAAGAAATACAAGGGTAGAAAGATACATTTGGGCAGGAAAGAGACCAATACAAAAGGGTCAACAACAACTCTGAAACACTTGATCTGGATGAGCCGCTTGTTGGATTCTAAACCTGCCAACCCAGTGGTTGAAGAAAAGCAGTTTGTTTATGTGATTTACTGTGTCTTTAAGAAAAACCAAATCAAAAACGTGTCTGATGCAAAATCCCCTTCCTGAGACACCCTCCAAAAAAGGAGCACTGTAATTTAGTTACTACTCTTCCCATGACATCTATCAAATGGTCAGGATGATAATGAGTTTCAAAGGGGCATTTCCCTGGGCTGCTTGAACCAAGAGAAACAATGCTCAGCAAGTGACCTTCAGAGGGTATTTGCCTTGTGTCCCTAGTTAAATGACCCACAGCGGAGGGGTTGTGAGCACAGGGTTCCACTCCAAGATCTTCCATGTTTTCCGACTGAGCTCCGGTTTCATCCCATGCTCCTTTCTCCATGAGACAAAGGTGTGTGCCGTGGCTTGCTCTGATTAAGGTGGAGCACCTCACAGCCGTCCCTGGAATTCTTGTAAACCTTGGACAGAAAGTCATCAATGTGATTTATATGCTCTTTGCTTCTGTCGCTCATTCATTCATCTTTTTATAGAACATCTAGACACAGAGATGGGTAAGACACAGTGCTCAGGGGTCAAAGAAGGAGACAGAAATGCTCAGAGATAACCAGAGCACAACACGGGAAGAAATGTCACAGGGACATATATGTCCAGGGTGGTGAGGAAGAGGGAGAGAGGAACAATTATCACTGCCTGGGAGACTGGGGATGGGTTTCAGAGCAGGTGACGCCCGATTGCAGTCCTGACACAATTCCCGCAGGGAGTTGAGGGTAGGGATTATTGGTAGAGAGAAAAGCACATTAGTGGACAAGCATGGAAGACAGGGAAATTTGAGGGGCAGAGAGCAGATCTTCTCAGACTACCTCATCCACAAACCAGATAACAAGTCAGGCCTTTGGTTATTACATTTTAAAAGAAAAATACTGCCCTAAACACATGACTTATTTAAATTTTGAGAGGAGTCTTATGGACTAACCTTTTCATTTGCAGTGACAGGGCAGTGGAAGGGGGGAGGCGCAGGGCCCAGTGCTGGGTCCATGCAGGATTTTCGGATGGCTAAGCGTTAAAGACTTGAGCTGGCTGCCCATTCTGCTCAGACATAACACATTTTTCTTTTTGTAATTCAAACAATAGCATATGATGTTACCCTTCGATGATGTACTTCTCTCCTTGGTAGGAGCACTGGGCTTTGGCTTCATATTTTGGTCTTGCATAAACTGCACTATGTTGATTAATATGCACCTCACATGGCCAAGCAAGAATGTGCAGCCTCCAAGTCAGTTGCATAATCCCAAAGCCATAGATTAGCAAAAATCATGCCATGAGTTTTTTGTTTTTGTCTTTGTTTTATTAGCAGGAAGATGATATTGCCAGGAAAATGAAGTGCCCTTGGAGTTGTCAAGTGCCCAGTTAAAGCTTTGCTTTGGGATTCTATGGGCTGTGCTCCAAGTGGGGGCAAAGATATCAGTCTTTACAAATATTAGTAAGTGTTATATACTGTTGCGGTTGAAATTTTTAAAAAGTAAATTTATATTGAAAGTTAATCTCTGAAGATTTAGGACACGTCATTCTACATTTTTAAGGTTATTGATAGCGATGGAATCAATAGTATCGGGGTTTACTATACAAGTTTAATAGACTTGAAAAATTTAAAAGCCCAAATAAATAGATTATAGATATTTTATCAACACAACTAATTGACCAAATGTATAACTATAATTCACCTTAAAATTTTGGGGGCCAAGTCCCTTTTATTTTTATTAGAAAATAATTTTTCAGGGGGAAGAAAAAGAAGGTAGAATCTTGGGTCTTAATGTCACAGGATTGTCTAGACTCGGAAATCACTGTTCACATGTCTTGTTTGCTGTGAGTGGAATCCGGCAAGCCAATCGGTGGACCTAATATTGAATTTCAGTCGGTTGCCCAAGTTTGCCAAATCCGTGAAATGACTCTGCCACAAGCTAGAGCTAATTGGCCAGCTCCCTTACTGCAAGAGTCATTTTCTCTCACTCTATTTAAAGCAACCTCCCCTGTGCCATGGTAAATGATTTTACACTGCGCAAAATGTGCTGAAGCATTCACATTGTGGCTGATTACAAACCACACAGGAATAAGGCTTTGCTCTTAAAGCCTAGTTTGTGCCTGCCCGGTTCTTTGTTGCTCACTTTCGACACTCTTTGCCAACTCAACATTCTCCAAGAAAGTGTAAATCCTACCACGGGAAAACGAGGTGTGGAATATGTGCCTCGGCTGATGACATCACCTTCTGGTTAGGGCTGTAAATTGTGTGAGACCAGGCACACAGACACTGGTCTTGAGTGCTGGATTTTGTAGCTGTGTGTTCTAACATTGAAAATCCAACATTTGAGAAATGGAGAGCATCCCTTCTGCCTAGTTGAGGGTCATTCTAGGATCTTTAGGGACTGCATTGGCTCTGAAGTCCAATGATAGGAGGTTTTACACCTGAAACTGATACTGCTCTAGGTCAAATGCTTGTGGTTGGTTTAATACAGGTCTCAATGATATCATTCTGATAAACCAGCTAATGACTGAGACTGTCTGAGCTACCTTATTCTGAGGAAAGGACTACCTTCATTAAGTGACATCATAGTTCCCAAGAAGATCATTAGCAGTGAATGCTTGAAATTCTGTGATACTAACCCAGTCGCTATTCATTGAGAGTTCTTTGGGGAAAGGATCACTGCTGAAGTCCCTTTTAGTGTAATAGTGGTCAGCCTGGGTGAGGTGCCCAAGGACAGATTTGTCAGTCTGAAGAAAATGTTAGTTGCTATAACTGGAGAGAGACGGTGTTACTAGCAGCTGACGAGTGAGGGTCAGGGATGCTGCCCAGGACAGGACACAGGACAGCCCCTCCCAATAGAGAATTATCCAGCCCCAGTATCACTGGTGTCAGGGTGGAAAATCCCATTCTTAGTCTAAATGAGAGATCAGAAAGGCTTACCAAAGGGGGCATTGGAAGCAACGGGCAGCTTGGCCCAGTGTGGGAATTTGGATGCCATACTGCAGAGAGGGACACATAATGAAAACATTTTCTAATTTTGCTGAGGGTTAGCCCTGAATCTGTGCTGGAAAAACATGGGTTCGTGTTTTCGTTTTTTGTTAAAACCTCAGAGAGAATGAAATAAAAGTGTCCCCAGGATTTACTCAAGTCGGTGGAAAGAGTAACATGAAAGGAGGAGGCTCCCTTGGACAGTACAGAGAGCAAGCCCCAGGTAAATGATCTGCAGCAACCCAAGCAGGCTCTGCAGGTCCCATGAGGAGAGTAGACATACGAAACTACTTCCTCTGAGGAGCTGGGTTTTCTGTCTTTGTAGCAAACACAAATGTCAGTATTATCCAATCAACTGTATGTGAAATGCCAGACCTGCAGGAAGTAGTTGGTCCCCCTCTTTCCTGGTTTATGGATGAGTCTGAACCCTCAGGTGGTAACAATGGGCAAAGCATGAAGGGAAGCCATTTCCCCAGGCACATTCTCCAAAAGTGGTGCATAGTCAACAGTTTTCAACAAAGGCTTGACATGACAGTTGTTTATTAGACTTTCATAAAAAAGACATTAGGGAAAACTCTGGGACACAAGACTGTGTAATGTGCAGAGGAGGCATTGAAAGAGTGGGATGTTACTTTCCAGGCTTGTTTTCCCCCATCCGCCAGCAACACAGACCCCCTCCCAGACTTGCTCCATTGATATTTCAACTTGTGTGCATCTCCTCATCTTTGCACATGATATCAGCAAGGCTTCTCTAGCAACCCACCAATTTATCAAGCTAGACCTTACCATGGCTCTCTTTCTGCTTCCTGTTTGCTCATAAGGTAACTACACAGACTTGCTTGGTATTTTCTCTGCCCACACGTTAGCTAAATGAAGTCGCATCCTCGCCACAAGGAGAACCTTTTGCTTGTGTTTCTGCCTAGTATTAGCGCTAAATGCTGCCTGGCGTGAAGAACGATAGTCATTGTGGCCAAACTTCTGAGATGTGCAAGAGGCCAAATGTCAGACTGCCAATTAAGCAGCAAGGTGGAAAATGCTTGCCTTTCTTTTGGCTCAGGCTAACTGGTGGGGGAAAATATTAAAAGTGAACAGGCAATAAGAAGAAAGATTTCATTTTTTAATGGACTTGAGCAGTGCAAAAAGTTGTATTAACATTATTTTCCCATGGATAATAACCCCACGTCACCTAACACATTTAGACACAGGCACACAGAGACAACACAGGAATTCCAAGAAATTCTTTCTTTGACTTCAATGTCGGGAGCTTTTACTTGGCAAATCTGCATAGGAGGAAAAATTACTTGCACCCAAGTTAACAGTTCATCCTTGGCCCCCGTGGCCCTATGAAAATGATCAATCTATTTTCAAGGATCCAGAATGATTTGTAGAATGCTTATCATCAGGAACGCGAGTAATCATGCGTCTGTGTAGTGCGTTAAGTGTCAGAGAATATGCACAGGTGCTATCTTGTGTGATCTGCACAACCCTCCTCGTCCTCTCCTTCATTGACGGCCTGCTGTGTGTCAGGTGCTGGGCTTGTATGATTAATGGAGAAGGGATATTGAGTAACTTGACCAGGATCATGCAGCTTCTAAGTGGCACAGCCTGGATCTCCAGCTGAGAAAGTCACAGACTTTTCCAAGAGCAGCATGTTGCACTTTCCACTCCCCTTGGTAACTGGCACTCGCCTCAGGTAGGGCAATGAGTGAGGCCCTGATTCAATGGCCAGCTAGTCATGTCTTGTGTTTGTCTCATTAAAACATTCCTGCAAGCAGGGATGGACTCAGCCTGCCCACTGGTATAGCTGGACCATGTCCATTTAGAAAGCTCCTTCTTTTACTGGGGACCACTGTAGCCTTGTGGCTGTTCTTCATGTTTCTTCCAGGGAACACTATCTTCAGAGCTACTGCCGCTGGTTCTCAACATTTTACGAAAAAAATTAGCATTTGCATTTCAGCATTTCAAGTGTAAGGAGGGCACACCGATGGTTTCATTGTGTTTACAGATGGCCAAACTGTGTCATAGCAACATAAAGTGGCCCGCCTAAAGCCGCACACAACATTTCACCCCTCGTAGCCAGGGTGTTTGGGAATGTTTGTTACATCTAGGTTCTACAAAAGGGAGTTTCTTTCTTCTTCTTTTTATATTTTTTAAGGAAAATTGAATGCATCATGTGGATCTTGTAGCCATGTTGGCTCTGTGGTGCTAGATTTTCCTTGGACTTATTAGTGTAAGGCGTGCTGTCTCTAGGTTGCTCTTTCATATACACACATCACCCTTTATTCAAAGAATCAAATAGATTCCTCCTTTTTAAATGTTTATTGATTTTGAAGATAGAGAGAGATATAGGAACATTGATCTGTTCCTGTACGTGCCCTGACCGGAAATTGAACCAGCAATCTCTGTGCTTTGGGATGATACTCTAACCAACTGAGTTATATGGCCAGAGTGATCCTTTTTTAAAAAATATTTTTTTTTACTGAATTGATTGGGGTTACATTAGTTAAAAAATTATATGGGTTTCAAGTGTATAATTCTATAATACATTATCTGAAGAGTTTCCTATTAATCCACACTGGAGACCCATTGAGTAGGAAGCTTGGTTCACCGTCTGTACCTCTGAATCCTAGTTCTGGAGTCAATGATTAACATTTCTGTCACTCATCCATCCATCAACTTATTCCATGAGTAATCTATGAGTACTTTCTGAGTATGTATTCTGTGGCAAGCACTATAGTAAGCAGTCTTTTGAGAATTAATCAGTAAACCAGTGACTTGATTCTTGCATATGTAGGGTATAATATCAGAGGGTGGATATGTTCAGGTGTGTATGTGAGTGCATCTGTGTGAACTAACTCACCTGTATCATTATTGTAATTCATATACAAAAATCCTCAGTTTTGATACTTCTTAGACAAAGGTGTAAGAGAAAACCATTTCTTAAGGGTATCTTTGGTTCTAGATTTCTCTACAATGTTCCCATAATCTATCCTCTATGTACTTTAATGAGAAGATGCTTTTACTTTTGGGCTCACCTCTTCTGTCTTTTAACTTGAATGTAATCAACGGAGGTGATAAATACTTTCCTTGCTACTGGACCCCACATGTAGATAAAATGGCTAACTTCCTGTGTTGTAAGTGTTTAAACATCAGAGTTCCTTGCTGCCTCAATATCCTCACAAATAGGCCATGAGCATCCTGCCCAGCTGACCAGGTACACCAGTGTGATCATGCTCATCCCTACCTCTAGTTCCCTTTCTTGCCCTCCCCTGACTATAACATAGAGTCAATCATACACACCAATGAAATTCCCTCATGCCTCTTCCTGTGTACTTCACCCTGACTCCAGATGAAGGCACCTTCCCAAGAGTATTCACTCTCTCTTGGCTCCCACTGGCTTGGTTGAGCCCTCTCCCCTGAGGCTCCCTCCTTGTGGGGGCACCCTCATGACATGCGGTGACACTGTCTGGCACCTGTTAGTGTAATAAACTTTGTTTTTCTGCACCTCCCCCGAATCTCCTTTTGTGGCCACATCTGACTGACCATCTCTGAAAGAATATAAAACCCTCCTAATCACCAGACACCTCTTCTCTCCTTCCAAGGGCATACTTTCTTCTCCCTAGAGATAAACATATGCTTATATTTTAAGACAAACAAACAAAACACTTCCCTGCAAAACACAAAACCAACCCACAGCAGGCTGTCATTTGCCACGTGACTAACCTGTGTGTTGGTGCAACAGCAGAGTATAATGGAGCTCCCCTCCTGTGCTGAACCTTGTAGTGGCCCCCAGAGGTCAGAACAAGGTGGGACAATGGGCAGTGGATGCAGAGAGCTGTGTGGACCAGGGCCTGCCTCCTGATTGGGATCAGCCGCCTGCTGTGTGACTCTCTCACATCACTTTCCCTCTCTGCCTCAGTCTTCCTTCTGGTTGCCAGGGATTTTCCAGCTCTTTTGCTCAGTCTCATCAGGAAATGTGTGGCCATATTTTTCTACACCAGTGTTGAAGGACTTACCCAGGGGTCTGTAGGCACGCGTTCCTGGAAAGACTTTGCACAGATTTTCCACTACCTGCTGCCCTCACCAGCACTTGGAAGACTGCTGGGTTTTTTCTTTCTGGTTGCATGTGCCACTTACCCTACTGAAAACAGGAATTAAGACTTTAGACAGCTGCTTACCACATAAAACTTTCAAATAAAATATTCGTATTACATTTTCTTAGGGAAAAAGTTCACTCGACCAGATTAGCAAAACTAATGTAAATATGAAGTCATGCCAGCGTGGCCTGCAGGAGGTGTTTCTGACTTTTCATTTTGACTTTAGGGCCCCGTGCATTGAGGTGTCTGTGACACTCGGTTCTATGTCACATTTGTGAGTAGGATGATGTTGTAATGCACCCATAATGGCTAATATTATGTTAATGGGATTGATGCCAATGTGTACTAATATATATTTAGTCAGGTGGGGACATTCCCAATTGGTCATGTAACCCATGTAGTTAAACAATTTACACATATAAATAGAACCAAGAGGATTCAACTCTCATTCTGGATGCCACCTTTCCCCTTGTGTGAATACTTAGGTCTTATTTTCTAACATCTAACGTGTATTTTACTTTGTTCTCTAACATTTAAAATCTATTTTGACTCTTATGGTGAGAATACCAAAATATCCCAACCAACTTATTCACTGAATGGAGCCCGAGTTTAATCTCTCAAAAGGCCTGGAGGGCGGAGCTGGGGCAACGGAAACTCCTCGGAGGAGAGACAGCAAGTCACCGTCTCCAGGCTGTGGTCTTCTTGGTCACAGCCACGTGAAGTTGAGCAAAAGGGGTAAATGGAACAATTGCCAGAACAAGTCAGGAGGTTAAACTGCGCTCCCCCTCCCCCATTCACCTGTCTCAGCAACAACAGAAAGGACAAGAGCTCGGGGTAAAAGTCTTCTCTCTACTACTAACCTCCTTTGTGGGAGAGACCGCTTATTCTCTCATCTATCAAACAGCTTAAGACCACTTCATACTGATTTCTTGTGAATCATGCACATAAACTGACTCCGTGGAGGTGTAAGGAGGCAACAGAACACTATGCAGAGGAATGGGGTTATGTGAAACAATGGTGCTGTGGTGGGTAGCCAGGGCTCTGCAGGGCTTTCTCAGACTCTGGGCCAGCCATCGATGTCACCTCTCACGGTGTCAACAGACCTGGCTGGCAGATCCCCAGGAGCTGGGGTCATAGACTTTGCTGCATTGCCCACCCCATCCCCTCTTTCTTAGAATGTTTTAGGACCATAAATTGAAATAATAGGAAACAGAACGTAATAATTTTTATAGTCACAAGAAGAAGCAGAAATGTCCCTGATACACAAATGCCAGTCTCCGAGGGCCTGTTTCCCCACGCTGGGGCTGCCGCAGGAGTCACGTCTCCCTTGTTCTGTGGCCTGCCTGCCTTCCTGCCTGCCTCAGCTCTGTCTCTCACAGCCTTACACCGGGGCACCATCTCTAGAACTGCTGGGATCCACACGTCATCTTAATACTTTGCATCATGAGATGATAGGCTTCTGTTTCCTCTGTCTCTGCCATTCGTGGCCATGTGACTTGGGAGAAGCTGCCCAGCCCCGTCCCGCCCCGCCCTGCGCTGTGCCACCCTCCTGGGAAGTCAGCAAGAGGAAGTTTCCTCATCTGGAGAGTAAAGGGGATGGAATCCTGCCCCAAATTATCCAGATCCTTCAGGGTCCTTTGACCAGTGTGGCCACTGGCATGCGAGAAAAGAATCAGGAATGTTCTATATCTGATCGCTGAGTTTGAAGAGAGTGTTGGCCCTCCATTTTGCTTGGTTGTAAAGCCATGCTTATGTGAGTGATGGTGTCCCAGAGAGGACATGCATGGAACGGAGCCAAGAAAGAAAATTTATCTTGAAAAACGAGAGAACTTCCAACAGTGAGCAAGCACTCTGCACTTTATGAGCTGTATGAATGCCAGAGATCACTTTAATGACGAAAGAGGTCCACTAGGACAATATGACTGGTCGACAAAGATGTAGAGTGTGTTTTCCCTGGGATACAGGTTGGTGACTACGGGTTGAAACAGACATTTCAGAAGCTTGCTTGC
This sequence comes from Rhynchonycteris naso, assembly GCA_037038555.1. Lineage (NCBI taxonomy): Eukaryota > Metazoa > Chordata > Mammalia > Chiroptera > Emballonuridae > Rhynchonycteris > Rhynchonycteris naso. Next base: position 99,644,327 of record CM073001.1, read on the forward strand.
AGTGCTAAGATATTTGGATTCTATCAATAGTGACCAGTGAAGTCATTCCCTCTGAAGAACACACACATGCACGGTCACACATACTGTATAGTCACACTGCACAGTCACACCCACAAGCATTCATGGGTGTCCTAAAACTAAAAACCTTCCCGTGGAGATCAATTCCGTGCCCAGGGGAGTGCAGAACAAGGGTGGGTTCTGAGAGCATTCTGCCTGCAGGGAAGGAGCTGACTTGTTAGTCAGAAGAGCAAGACCCCCTGAAGGACAGGAGGCCCCTCAGCAGGAGGAGGAGGGGCAGGAAAGAAGAAAGGAGAAAATAACCAGAAGGCAAACCTTACCTTTTGGTCTCATTAAAGTCCTGTGCAATGGGCCCCAGAAATCTAGGGAACAGGTCCATAGAGTAAGCCTTCAAAACGTTTGCATAAAAGATTCTTAAGTAAGCTCATAAATGTGACACCAAGCAAATACTTGGCAAAATTCAGCCAAGTCATAAAAGGAGTTGCTGGGACCATGTAGCAGCATTACCTGTGTTGGCACAAGCATGGGTGCAGGGTTTCCCTGCTCCTAATTAGGGGTCAGGTTAAGTGACAGAGATTTCAGGGTATATTTTCATTTGGTCCTGAGCCAGTCCTCTCCGGTCTCTGGACTCTTGTCATAAAGGGGAACCAGTATAAAGTAGGACAAGACAAAGAAAACATGTGAACTTTTTATTGTAGAAATAAGAACATTTTTATGGTAGAATCAGGTCCGATGTGACCACATCCTTGCTGGGGAAGTAGGGTACTGGGAAAAAGCTCCCAATCATGGACTGTTCTTGGAATCATCCCGACTGTTCTCTTCATTATTTTGTTTTTGATTGAATCACTGCAAACATCTCTTCAGGCCCTGTTCACAGCTAAACAAAGCTGAATTGGAGGATCCCTTGGCCTCAAAACAGAGTGGCACACGTGTTAGTTTCCCGGGGCTGCCATCGTGAAGTACCACAATCTGAGTGACTTGGATAACAGAAATTTATCATTTCATGGGTCTGGGCACTGGAAGCTTGAGATCAAGGTGTCAGCAGGGTTGGTTCCTTCTCAGGGACAGCCTGCCTCTAACCAGGTTTATGGTGGTTTGCTGGCGACCTTTGGCATTCTCTGGCTCATAGAAGCATCGGTCTCATCTCTGGTTTAATTTTCACATGTCACCGTCCCTGTGTGTGTGTCTATGTCCACATTTCTCCTTTTCATAACGACAACCTCTGTTGGATGAAGGTCCACACTAATGGCCTTATTTTAACTCAACTCTGTTAAAACCCTGTCTCCAAATAAGGTCACATTATAAGGACCCAAGGATTAGCACTTCAATATATGAATTCCAAGGGGGTGGAAGAATGGCACAACTCAACCAACAGCAACCTGCCTTCCGAACCAGGGGGAAAAGAAGCTATTGCAAATTCAATTTTCTATAAAAAACCAAGAAAGAAAGACTCCGCAAAGCTCTGGTGCAGACTGCAAACCCCGCTCTCCAGAGTGTTACTGTTAGGTTATTTCTGCAGAGTTATTAGTGCTGACTGTCCACTGTACCCCTGAGAAGGGGTCACTTGAGAAATTTAGTTTGTAGTTAAGTACCAGGAATAGTGTAGGTCCACTTGTTTCTTTCTGGTCATAAGAACCATGTTAAGTCACCATGTTCCACTTTTCACTTGGGTTGGCAGACATCATGGGACCAAATGTGACACAGAGTCTTGCTCCCTCACTTCTGTCTCGGTCTGTGGTTGAACTGGGCTTTCTGTTTAGGTTGTTCTGCTCTCTTCCCATGGACTTCGTGTGCCTCTGCCCAGCTTTACACAGCCTTTCCGCAGAGAGGTATGGATGGATGTGGTTGTGGTAAAAAGACAACTGTCAATGTCCCGGCGGCCTCTTCTGCCCCTCCTCCCAGAGCCACCGCTCATTGTTACCTTCTCAGTGGGGTGGCCCACATTCTTAGGTCATCTCTTTAGAATCACCTCCAAGCACCCATGCCTCTACTTGCTGGAGCTTGTGAACAGTGCTGTAGCCCTGCGTACAGCGTGGTAGCGGTTCACTCCAGTGAGATCGTATTTGAAAGGAAACTCAGCCTTAAAGATCCAATTGCATAAAACACCAAAGCTTCTCCTTTGTATGACAAACAACAAAGAAGTGACAAAAAGTACAGGTGCTTAAACAGTCTTTAGGAAAGACAGTTGTCATCTCTCGGAGATAGGAGGAACCGAGAAGAGGGAAACACGTACTCCCCCTCACAAAGCACCACCAACAAGCCGCTCACTTCAATTCGGTGTTCATTTTTGGTTGCTTGGTATCACATAGAGGGATTTTAAAATAATATGTTCAACTAAAGCAATTTATTTGTGAATACTGCGCTAGGCATGTGAAGCTGGGATATTACTCAAGGATTTGACTGGGGTGTGCCCTCCGTTGAGCAGTCACATGGGGCCGGACATTTCAGTCCCAGTTGCTCCACTTTTACCAGAAGCAAACTGCGAGGACTGTATGTCGAGTTGGGGACTTCAGTCTCCTGTGTGTTTGCTCTGAGTTTTGAACTCATTCTTCCATTCGCTCTTTCAGATCTGAATGTGTACTCAGCTCTGCCTACACTCTTTTCAGTTTAGCTAGTGCAAACTTTAAATCATATTTCTTTTTCAGAAAGCCTTTTATTGGTCTCTGAATGGCTTTTATAGTATTCACCTTTTTTAAAGTTCTCTCTGAACTAGACCTCCTCAATACCAACAGCGGTTGTCTCTCTAAATGCATCTCCTCCCTGTGCGTCCCTCAGTGAATTGTCATAGCTATTTTGCCTTCGATGCTGTTCTGTAATTGCAGCAAGGGTGTCTGTCAGACAGAGGGTCTGGGGAATAGTGAGAAGCAAGGATGTATTTTCAAGATGCAGCAAGATAAATGTGAATTTGTTGTTTTGTTTTTCATTTGGACTGAAAGCCTAGATTTTGTTTCAAGTGGTCATTCTGGTAGCACTACCAGTAGCTCTCACTGTGGGGACAGAGCTCATATGAACATAGATGACCCTGCAGGGAAGGACAGGACGGGTGTTCCTGAGTTGGACTAGCCTGGAGGACTGAGAGGGGCTGGAGGAACAGCATCACACCAGGAGAAGGTCTATCAAGGACAAACCAGAGCTGAAGCTGGAGCTAGGAATATCTTTCCCAGATCTGCTTTAGAAAAGGAGAGGTGTCCTCCAGCCCCGGTCCTGGGCTTGTGTGAGAGACACAGACAGACATTCCCCACCAGCTGAGGATCTCGGGGGCTTGCCCTAGTATAGAAACAATATGGAGAGAAAATGTTATTTTTTATTTTCTTTATATCTGAATAGTACAGTTTTGAGTAATTTTATTTTTTCTTTATAGTTTTACCCATTATAAAACTTAGACAATTATCATGTTTTACATTTTTTTCTTTTTCTTTCTTTTTAAATTAATTTTAATGGGGTAACATTAATCAATCAGGGTACATAGGTTCAGAGAAAACATCTCCAGGCTATTTTGACATTTGATTATGTTACATACCATCACCCAAAGTCATATAGTCTTCCATCACCTTCTATCTGGTTTTCTTTGTGCCCCTCCTCTCTTCCCACGACCTCCCCTCCCCTCCTCACCCCCGGTAACCACCACACTTTTGTCCATGTCCCTGAGTCTCATTTTTATGTCCCACCAATGTATGGAATCATATAGTTCTTAGTTTCTTTCTGATTTACTTATTTCACTGAGTATAATGTTATAAAGGTCCATCCATGTTGTTGTAAATCAGGGGTCCCCAAACTACAGCCCACAGGCTGCATGCGGCCCCTGAGGCCATTTATCTGGCCCGCCGCACTTCCGGAAGGGGCACCTCTTTCATTGGTGGTCAGTGAGAGGAGCACAGGATGCATCCGCACCCATAGTTCCCATTGAAATACTGGTCAGTTTGTTGATTTAAATTTACTTGTTCTTTATTTTAATCATGTATTTGTTCACATTTTGTTTTTTTACTTTACAATAAGATATGTGCAGTGTGCATAGGGATTTGTTCATAGTTTTTATTTTTATAGTCCGGCCCTCCAACGGTCTGAGGGACAGTAAACTGGTCCCTGTGTAAAAAGTTTGGGACCCCTGTTGTAAATGATCCGATGTCATCATTTCTTATGGCTGAGTAGTATTCCATAGCAAATATGTACCACATCTTCTTTCTACAGTCAACTACTGAAGGGCTTTTTGGTTGTTTCCATGTCTTGGCCACCATCAATAATGCTGCTATGAACATGGGGCTGCATGTGTCTTTACGTACTAATCTTTTTGAGTTATGGGGGTATATCCCCAGTTAGAGGGATTGCTGGGTCACATGGTAGTTCTATTTTTAATTTTTTTCGAGGAACCACCATACTTTCTTCCATAACGGTTGTACTACTTCACATTTCCGTCAACAGTGAATGAGGGTTCCTTTTTCTTCACAGCCTCTCCAGCACTTGTTATTACCTGTCTTGTTGATAATAGCTAATCTAACAGGTGTGAGGTGGTATCTCATTGTAGTTTTGATTTGCATTTCTCTAATAGCTAGTGAAGATGAGCATCGTTTCATATATCAGTTGGCCATTTGTATTTTTGTATTTCTTCCTGGGAGAAATGTCTGTTCATGTCCTCTTCCCATTTTTTTATTGGATTGTTTGCTTGGTTTTTGTTGAGTTTTATGAGTTCTTTGTACATTTTAGATATTAGGCCCTTCTCTGAGCTGTTATTTGAAAATATCATCTCCCAGTTAGTTGGCTGTCTGTTTGTTTTGTTGTCAGTTTCTCTTGCTGTGCAAAAGCTTCTTAGTCTGATGTAGTCCCATTCATTTATCTTTGCCTTCACTTCCCTTGCCTTGAGTCAAATTCATAAAGTGCTCTTTGTAACCAAGGTCCATGAGTTTAGTACCTATGTTTTCTTCCATGTAATTTATTGTTTCAGGTCTTATATTTAGGTCTTTGATCCATTTTGAATTAATTTTAGTACAAGTGGACAAACTGTAGTCGAGTTTCATTCTTTTGCATGTGGCTTTCCAGTTTTCCCATCACCATTTGTTAAAGAGGCTTTCTTTTCTCCATTGTGTGTTGTTGGCCCCTTTATCAAAAATTATTTGACCATATACATGTGGTTTTATTTCTGGGCTTTCTATTCTATTCCAGTGGTCTGAGTGTCTATTTTTATGCCAATACCATGTTGTTTTGATTATTGTGGCTCTATAATATAATTTGAAGTAATTGTAATGCCCCCAGCTTTGTTCTTTTTCCTTCAGATTGCTCTGGCTTTTCGGGGTTTTATAGTTCCATATAAACCTGATGATTTTTTGTTCCATTTCTTTAAAAAATGATGATTTTTTATGGGAATTGCATTAAATTTATATATTGCTTTGGGTAATATATTCATTTTGACTATATTTATTCTTCCTATCCAAGAACATGGAATATTTTTCCATTTCATTATATCTTTTTCGATTTCCCTTAACAATGCTTTGTAGTTTTCATTATATAGGTCCTTTACATTCTTTGTTATGTTTATTCCTCGGTATTTTATTTTTTTCTTGCTACCATGAAGGGGATTGTTTTCTTTGAGCTCGTTTTCTGATGTTTTATTGTTGGCAGATAGAAAGGCAATGGACTTTTGTATATTAATTTCATATCCTGCAACCTTACTTTATTGGTTTATTGTTTCTAGTAGTCTTTTTGTGGAGTTGTTGGGGTTTTCGATGTATAGGATTATATCATCTGCAAAAAGTGAAAGCTTTACCTCTTCTTTCCCAATATGAATGCCTTTTATTTCTTTCTCTTGTCTGATTGCTCTGGCTAGAACTTCTAGCACCACGTTAAATAAGAGTAGAGAGGGTGGACATTCCTGTCTTGTTCCTGATTTTAGGGGAAAAGTCCTCAGTTTTATACCATTTAATATGATGTTAGCTGATGGTTTATCATAGATGGACTTTATTATGTTGAGATATTTTCCTTCTATACCTATTTAGTTAAGTGTTCTAAACATAAAACGATGTATTTTATTGAGTGCCTTTTCTGGATCTATTGATAAGATCATATGGTTTTTATTCTTTGTTTTCTTGATATGGTGTATTATATTAACCATTTTACAAATGTTGAACCATCCTTATGATTCTATGATGAATCCCACTTGATCATGATGAATTATTTTTTTAAAGTGTTGTTTTATTCAATTTGCCAGTATTTTGTTTAGTATTTTAGCATCTGTATTCATTAGAAATATTAGTCTGGAGTTTTCTCTTTTTGTGTTGTCCTTGCCAGGTTTTGGTATGAGGGTTATGTTGGTCTCATAAAATGTGTTTGGCAGTATTGCTTCTTCTTCACTTTTTTGGAAGACTTTTTAGTAGAACAGAAACCAAGTCTTCTTTGACTGTTTGATAGAATTCACTAATATAGCCATCTGGCTCTGGACTTTTATTTTTGGGGAGGTTTTAATAATTGTTTTTATTTCCTCCCTAGACTCAGTCTAGGAAGATTGTATTGTTCTAGGAATTTATCCATTTCTTTTATATTGTTAAATTTGTTGGCATATAGTTTTTCATAGTATTATACAACAATTCTTTGTATATCTATGATATCTATGGTGATTTCTTTTCTTTCATTTTGAATTTTGTTTATATGAGTCCTTTCTCTTTTTTTCTTGGTGAGTCTTGCCAAGTGTTTGTCAATTTTGTTGATCTTTTCAAAAAAACAGGTCGTTGTTTTATTAATTTTTTCTATAGTTTTTCTGTTCTCTATTTTGTTTATTTCTGCTCTGATTTTTATTATTTCCTTTCTTCGGCTGGTTTTGGGTTGTCTTTGTTCTTCTTATTCTAGTTCCTTAAAATGTGAAGTTAAGTGGTTTACTTGGGCTCTCTCTTGTTTGTTCATATAGGCCTGTAGTGATATGAACTTCCCTCTTATTACTGCTTTTGCTGCATCCCAGAGATTCTGAAATGTTGTATTGTTATTTTCGTTTGCCTATATGTATCTTTTGATCTCTGCACTTATTTCTTCTTTGACTGACTCATTTTTTAAAAGTATGTTGTTTAGTTTCCACATTTTTGTGGGTTTGTTTACTTCTGTTTTTGCAGTTGAATTCTAGTTTCAAGGCTTTATGATCAGAAAATATGCTTGGTATAATTTCAATTTTTCTGAATTTGTTGATGTCATTTTTGTGGCCCAACATATGATCAATTCTTGAGAATGTTCCATGTACACTAGAGAAAAATGTATACTATGGCTCTTTGGATGAAATGTTCTGTAGATGTCTATCATATCCAATTGTTCTAGTGTTTCATTTAAGGCCAATATTTCTTTATTGAATTTCTTTTTGGATGAATGATCTATAGCCGTCAACGGTGTATTGAGGTCTCCGACTATGACTGTATTTTTGTCAGTTTTTGTTTTTAGGTCAGTCAGTAGCTGTCTTATATATTTTGGTGCTCCTTGGTTTGGTGCATATATATTAAGAAGTGTTATGTTTTCTTGATTCAATGTCCCCTTTATCATTATGAAAGACTGTTTTTGTCTCTGATTACCTTTGCTGTCTTGTAGTCAGCATTGTTAGATAAGAATATTGCTACACCTGCCTTTTTCTGGATGTTATTTTCTTGGAATATTGTTTTCCAACCTTTCACTTTGAATTTGTTTTTATCCTTCTAGCTTAGATGTGTTTCTTGTAGGCAGCATACAGTTGGATTTTCTTTTTTAATCCATTCTGCTACTCTGTGTGTTTTTAATTGGTGAGGTCAGTCCATTTACATTTAGTATAATTATTGACATTTGAGTGTTTTCTTTTGCCATTTTTTATATTACTTTCTGGTAGTTTTGTATCTTGTTTGGTTCTTCTCTTTTATTTTTCTATCATTTGTTTTTGTTTGGTTGTAATCTATACTTCTTTCCTCTGTTACTTCTTTTTCAAGTCATATACTTTGTGTTGGTTTTTTCAGGGGTGGTTACCATTAAGTAATGGAAAGCATACATATTATGTTCACTGTAGTACATTATCTCATGAGTGCTTCTGCACTCCATCCTTCTTTGCTACTGTTAATCTTTGTCCTCTCCCGTTTTTTATTTTTGTTGTCACAGATTAATCTTGTTTTTATTGCAATCCTGATGGAGCTTTTACTTGTAGTTTTATTTTGTTCTTTGTATCTTGTCTGAAAACCCCCTTTAGTATTTCCTGAAGTGGGGGTTTTCTGGTGATAAATTTCCTCATCTTTTCTGTATCTGTGAATGTTTTTATTTCCCCTTCGTATTTGAAGGATAGCTTTGATGGGTATAGTATTCTTGGCTGGAAGTTCCTCTCTTTCAGAACTTTAAATATTGGGGTCCACTCTCTTTTAGCTTTTAGTTTCTGCTGAGAAATCTGATGATAATCTAATGGGCCTTCCTTTATATGTTGTATTCTTCTTTTCCCTGGCTGCCTTGAGAATTTCTTCTTTGTTATTATTCATGTGCCAATTTCATTATTATGTGCCTTGGAGAAGGTTTGTTAGGGTTAAGATAACTTGATGTTCTGTTTGCTTCTTGAATTCAAGACTTCAGTTCTTTCTACAAGCTTGGGAAGTTATCATCTATTATTTGTTTGAATATGTTCTCCATTCCATTTTCTCTTTCTTCTTCTGATATACCCATTATTCTTATGTTGCTGTTTCTGATGGAGTCTGACAATTCCTGTAGGGCTATCTCATTTTTTTTTATTTGTGAGTCTCTCTCCTCTTCTCTCTGTAATGCTTCCAGTTGCCTGTCTTCTATGTCACTAATTCTCTCCTCTATCTGGCCTATTCTATTGGCTAAGCTTGTTATCTGGTTTTTCAGTTCATGAATTAAGTTTTTTATTTCTTTTTGATTTGTTTTCATAGTTTCCATTTCCTTGGTGGAGTATTCTTTCTGTTCATTGAATTGTTTTTTTTGAGTCCTGTTGGTAGGTGGGGCTTGTTAGTGTTTGCAGGCTTTGACAAGGGGAGAGTTCGTTTTCCTGGAGCCTCTCCCCAAATCTCTCCTTCCTGAACCAGCAGTTAAATTGCCTTTCTGTCCTTTCTTGTACATACCTGAGTATTTTTAGGACTTCAATTTTAAATTCTCTGTCATTTAACTCCAAGGTTTCTAAGCTATTGAAATTTTTTTCTATAGATTTTTCCTCATCTATCTGAGCGACATCACTGTCTTTTGTATCCATGATATTTGATTTCCTTTTCTTTAGTCACATTTGAGAGTGGTGTTGTTAATAATACTAATAAGAGTTGATAAAAAATCTTTTTTTTTGAGAAAATGCAGTGAAAAACTGAAAATTCTATTGTGCTGAATGGAACAAAAATACATAGAACAGAGGGCCTGGTTTGGGGGGAGTGACAAAGAGGGAAAAAACGAGGCAAGAACCCACAAAATGCCACAAGGAAGAAATTTGATCAAAATAAAATAATTTGTTTTTAAATGATGAGAGAAATAGTGTAAGAAATAGTGTAAGAGAAAAGAAAAAGAAAAAAATACAATGAAAAATAAAAATTCTATTGTATTAAGTGGCACAAAAACTGTAGAATGGAGAGCCAGAGTTAGGGAAAATGTTAAAGAGATGAAAGGCAAAATAAAAAGCACACAAAAATGCCACAAAATCCAGAATAAACTGAATTGTTTGTGGGTGAGATTTGAATGCGAGAAAAAGTGAAAGAGAAAAGAAGAAACAAAAAGAGAGAGAAAAGAAATTGAGTTAAGTTTTTTTGGAATGTAACACTCATAGAAAAAAAAAAGAAAAAAGAAAAAGAAAGAATGGAAAATGTAACAACTATGGGTAATAAAGTTCAAAATGAAAAGAAAAGAATAAAACAGAAAGAGGATAAAATGACCAAGGTGGGAGGAAAAAGAAAAGATAAAAAATATAAGAAAAAAAAATGGAAAAAGTTATAAAGACTATGGATTTTTCTGGGTTTTGAGAAGTTATCTTCTTCCTTTTTCTTTCTTCTCTTTTTGGCCGGTGGCACTGCACCCCAGGTTCTGCCCCTGTGGCACTCTTAGGCAGAGATTTGCTGTTTTGTCACTATGGTGATGACATATACTAGGCCTCAGTCCTGTTGGTAGGTGGGGCTTGTTAGTGTTTGCAGGCTTTGACAAGGGGAGAGTTCGTTTTCCTGGAGCCTCTCCCCAAATCTCTCCTTCCTGAACCAGCAGCCTGGGACCCAGCTGTGAGGTTGCCCCAGCTTGTCCTAGTATAGAAACAATGATAGAGAGAAAATGTTATTTTTAGAATAAAGCCTGGGTGTGTTTTGCTGACATTGCTTACATAGCATGAGAGATAATCATTTTTTATAAATATGTGTCATACTTTCCTGAGAAAACCATGTAAACTTAGAGTTGGTTGTTATTGTTTATTTGTATGTCTTAGGGCAGTTTAAAATTGTTTTCTTGCTTATTTTCTATTTAGGCTTTCTCTCCCAAGTTGAGTTTATTTGGTTAATGATTAAGTGGTGTTAGTTGATTTCAGCAGGATTTCACATATATAGAGAAAATATACACAGTCAATATGTTTTATAACTTAGTCTTTTGTTTTCTCATCTTAGTTCTAGTTGATTATATTTGCCCAATTTTGTAAAAGTTTACTTGATTTATTGGTTATTTTCAGATACCTATTTATTGTATTATTATGTATTCATTTTGAGTTGTCATAGTTTTATGGTTATTTTTATCCATCTTACTGTTTTCAGTAGAACAGTTTTCATAGTTTCTAAGTTCTTGAATTTATTTATTTGAGATAATGAATGGACCCAGTGCTACTCATTGATCCTGAATGTAACTCTGTCTGTATAGTGCCAAGAGGACAACTCTAATTTCTCTCACCTTGGCTGCCAGTGTCTTATTGCTTCGCCATGGGCTCAATGTGCTTCTCACATAAGTATTAACAAGAGCTGGGGTCTTAGCCGTGGCCCATGGGCAGTGCTCTGAAATGTCTTTATTATGCTGTCAGTATTGAGTGAGAGTGTAGCTGGTTTAGAATTCTAGGATGAGTTACATTCCCTCAGCACTTTGAGGGAATTCTTTCATTGTTTTTTGACACCCATTGCTGCAGATGTGCTCTGCTGTTAGTTGGGTTGTCATTCGTTTGTAAGTAATCTCTTTTTCTATTTTTTTAAGTTTATTATTATTATTTGGCATTGTGCAATTTAGATTTGTTACAATGTTAGGGAAATTAGCAATCAAAAATTAATCACTAATAGATGACTTTCAAAATTCCATGTGTGAAAATCAGTTGAAAAAAAGTCTTTATTAAAGCAGAAACTAAAAAGGAGAAAAGCTAAATAACAATGAGCACATCAATGTCAAATTTACAGCTAACTTTTTTACTTCATCTCATTTTTTTCTTCTATATTTCTTGAATAGTTATTAGATGTATATTAGCATTTGCTTTGTATTATACAATTTCTTTTCCTTTTTCTTTCTCTACCATTTTAATATTTCTATGCTTCATGCTGGGAGATTTACTCAGATGTAGATTTAAATTCAAATGCAGTGTCAAATTTATTTTTTTCTAGCACACCATTACACCTATCAATTGAGATAGTTTTTCTTTTTTAATTCAGTGACTGAGCATAATTTTCAAATTTAGAATTTATATCAATTCCTCTTCAGTTTTGACTATTTGCCTTCCTACGATGTTTGGTATTTCTCTCAAGCATTTTACTTCTTGATTTATCTTTCCTAGAATTCCAAACATACTATATGAACGTCTCTTTCTGACCACTTCGCTGGACACAGATTGTTGGGTGTGCAGTCCCCCTCTGCACTGTCTGCTGACTTTCTCTCGGGTGCTGGTAAAGAAGAAAGTATCAGAAACTGGAAGAACTCCTGATTCTACTGTTTACAAGTGTGAAAGATAAATAAGTCATTACCTCGGTGTGCCTCAGTTTTCTCATATATGAAATGGAGACGATAGTTTCTTCCTCAAGGAGTTGTGGTCATGTCTTAAAAGGTTAATATCTGTAAATCACTTCTCAGATACCTTGAGTATGATAAATTCTATTGTTTTTTCTACTGCATAAGAATAAAAAATACCCTTTCCCCTCATCTTCTTCAGAGGTCTTTACATTATTTCCTGTCAGCTTTATAAAAGGCTAATTTGTTTTCTTTGGTAGGTAATGATTTATTTTGTTTTTTTATACTTTTTTTTTGTACTTATATAATCCTTTCATTGTCCTGAATAAAGAATATGCCTAGGTAAGAATTTCTTTTCACAAATTTTATTTATTAATGTCTCACACTCTTGTCTTTGGTCCTTTTTAAATAAGATACTTTTCTTTCTGTTATACATTTGATTATCATTTCTGTCTGCTATGGATTGAACATTGGTGTCCCCCCAAATTCACTGGTTGAAGCCTCATTTCTAATGTGATGTCTTTGGAGACGAGGTAGGTAATTAAGTCATAGTGCTGGAGCCCTTGAAAATGGGACCAGTGCCTTTATAAGAAGAGACCCGAGAAAGCTTGCTTCCTCTCTCTGCTCTCTGCTTTGTGAGGACACAAGGAGACCAGATAACCATCTGCAAACCAGGAAGCAGGTCCCCATCAGATGCAGGATCAGCCAGCACCCTGATCGGTGACTGTGAGAAAACAGTCCCTCCTTTAGGCCACCCCGTCGGTGGTAATTAGACTAGAACACTGCCCATTTGCTGTATTGTCGTCTTACTTTCTGTAAGCTTGATATATCATCTGTACAATGGGGACAATAATACCTATCTTTCAGGGTGGTTCCGAGTATTACCCATGTTCACATCTTTAAGGAGCCCAGCCTGTGTTGCAGCAGTAAATTCCATGCCTACCATAATAATGCAACGGAGAAATGAAGCATGACAGGCGAACTCTTAAAGGGGTCCTCGCTGTCTGTATTTCAAACATTTTCTTATCCTAAGCTTTTTAGTTCTTAAGCAATGGCAGAAAACCTACCATGTTACCAACAGAGAGGTTTTCTTTTAGAGCAAAATACTAAATAATTAATGGTAACAGTATGCCCAAGTCTAAAACCGTTGTGCCAAGGAAAGTAGACTCCGGAAAAACACCTTCATATATACCATTGTTGGCATGCTATTACTTAACTTACCTGTCGACTCTATATGGCCACAGAACATAGAACTGTCACAGGCACATGACACTTACTCACAGTTTTATTGACCTGTAAACCTTAGGCAACATCTTAAGAACTAAAGATGCACAGTAAAGAGGTGGTCACCCTTCTCTAGTTATCAGTGCTACTTACAGCAAGGTGACAGACGACATCCTGGGCATGTAAATAAAACTTCTGAGCTTGGAGGTTGTTTTCCTTTTCACTAAAGAAACAACAGACAGCAGTGTGCACCCAAGAAGAGTAAGAACTTATGGGTGTTTTGTCAGAGAAGACAGGCTCTAAATCTCAAGGAAACCTGAAATGAAAAGGCTCCGGCTTGCCCTGCCTGGGTTGTCCTTGTGCGTCTACACTGTAGAAGCAAAAGAGTTGTTGTGAAGTTGGAGACCGTTTTCCACATGGGTTAATTCATCCTTTGCATTGCCCGGAGGTGAGTTCTGTGGTGGGAACTCAGAGCTGGCATGCGTGACCTCCAGCATCCCACTGGGTTACACACGTGTGAGAATGCATGTCCTGCTTGGCTGAAGGGATAATAATGAGAGAGGTAGGCACTGAGGAGTAATAAGCTGGTAATAAAACAAAGCTATTAAATGTTTATTGGAGGCTGGCCTCTGTGTGAGGCACTTACCTGCATGTTAACCCGTTTAGTCATCCCCTGTGTTCTGCCAGACCAACATGGCTGTTCCTCTTTTATAAAGGAAGGGACCAAGGAACCACAGTCCAACAACGGACCCCTGGATGGAGCGCAGAGTCCAGGTCCCTGTTTCCCCATCTGCCACTTGCTAACTGATGGCCTTGGCAGAGTTGCTTATTCTCTGTCACCATTGTGGACCTAGTCCTCAGGATGCTTGAGCCCCTGCCTGCTCTGATACCCATGGTGCAGGTCTATTCCACACATAGGATGGAGACATTGCTGGCAGACACTGTGTTTTCCTTCACATTTATGTGATTACAGTTTACAAGTACACTCATTCTCTGCAAATGCCAACTGCTCTCTTCAGAGTCCACCAGAGGCCAATACCCCACCAGAAGCTGGCTCGGAGAAGGCTCCAGAGGCCGCTCACGGCCGGCTTGGAAACCCTTTCTCTGTAGCGAGCCAAAGAGAGATGCCAGCTCACTCTGCAGGGGAGAGAGGGCCTCCTCTAGAGTAGGACACAGACATCCTACTTCTTCTTTAAGACCAAAGGTAATTATTGCTATGCCGCTTTTAGTGCCAGCCGTGGCACTGCAGTTACTAATCATCACTACCATGAATGCACCCTTCAGGTTATTACCTGGAGGGACGAAAGGCAGCCAGAACAGCCACAGTGCCGGCTGTGTAGCCTGGGCTGCCACAGAAGCCCCGAAGTCCTCCTCCTGCCCGGGGTCCCTCACCCAGCTCGGAGGCTCCCTAGCTGCGCTGCATGGCGTTCCCATAGTCACGTAAAACAATTTATCTCGTTCACTAGCAGAACATGGTTTCTAAACCATCAATCTTAGTAGCTGTGAGTGCCCTGAGGAATATTTTATGGGGATTGGCTTTTGAGCCCTATCTATATATTTACACGTTAAATGCTAAATATACTCCTATGTAAGCTCTTGTAGAGGACACATTTGTATACAGGTCAGAAAGCATCTGTCAACTCTCTGACAAGGCCATCTATTTGTTTACTTGAATAAGTATAAAGGAGAACAGAAATGCTTGGAAGGGTTTCAGATGTGTGCAGATCTCATCCTTCCCAGAATTTATCCTAGTGGACCAAATGAGGTGGCCAATCAGGACTCCCCACCCGTCCTCATATGGGAATGAGCCCCTTTCTGTGGACGATCGTGCACAAACAACACGTGGTAGTCTCCATTTGCTGCCTGTCTTCCTCCTGACAGTGCCTTTGCAGGGCACTTACGAGAAAGAAAAGCCATCACAAAAGCAGCAATCTCTAGCTTAGAGTCTTCAGAGACAGAGTGTAGTCACGCTTGGTTTAGAAAATAAGATATTGAGCAAGGAAGGTAGGGGTGTTAACATTTCAAGCTAAAAAACACCCATATATGTCACCCGTATCTTATCTGTACCTTCTCTTTAAGTTACAGAAAAATGGTTCAGATTTCCTAGATCTGCTGATCAGAACTTCCCAAGTGCAAATATCAACAGTTACAAACTCAATTTTCTCTTTTGCGGGACAGAGGAGGTATATAGTTCTAGTTCTGGCAGACGAGTAGCACTGAGTGACGACACTATCCAAACTCCATTCTACTCAAGACAAAGTTTACTCTAAGAATCTGTGTGTGTGTGTGTGTGTGTGTGTGTGTGTGTGTGTGTGTGTGTGTGAGAGAGAGTATGTGTGAGTGTGAAAAATAGGCACGAACTGTGTTGTTTTTGCAATTTAATATCCATCTCAGTTCAAATTTATGGCAGAAAGAACTATAAAGTTGCAAATAAAAAGTGTTCAAAAGCAAAACATATCCAATCTCCATATCCCTCTATAAAAGTCTGGAATTCCTGTCAGGCATTTTTCAGAAATGCTATCTGGACTTCAAAGCACCCTCTCAGTCTTCCCATTGAATGCTAACCCCCACTTTCAGGCTGCCCTCATTTCCCATGTGACAGCAACTCAACATCCCCATCTTGACAGGAAGCAACCTCACTGCTGGGTCCCTCTTCCTCCCCCACCTCAGCTGGACTTTCCCCATCAGCTGGAAAGACTATTGCCTTTCAGACAGCACTCAGAGCCCATGGTTGTGACATTTGGAATGTCACATGTGATTCTTACATATTTTACCAACCCTTCTTTCAAGCTTCCCTTCTCTTCCTTTCTGTTGTGACTTTGACTTGCTTTTATCACTTTGTAAACTCAGTCGCTCGCAGGCAAGATTACTTCACTATGTAGGCAGTTGACAAAGGCTGAGAGCCCATTGTCTTTTCAAGAGAATCAACATGGGGTCTGGCCTTTCGGAGCAGAGACAAGTGCATGGGAGGAGAGGTGACTAACATGAGATGATCGCGCTTTCCCATCCAAGAAGTCTTGGTGTCAAATCCTTGCTGAACTATTTAGAAGTTGTGAGACTTTGGAGATGTTATTTAACTTTTCTAAGACTTTGGTTTCCCATAAGCAAAACAAGACAAAATGTCTTTACAGGGTTCTAGTGAAGATTAGGGATTACGAACGGCAGGAGCCATGTTCACTGCAGGTGTGGCTGTAGTCACAGCTGTAGGAGTTAACTGTTGTGGGGTTGTTGGAGATGGGGCTGATGGAGTTGTCGGTGTAAGGGGTGTTTTGGTAATGGTGGGGATGGGTAGAGGTGGTGGAGCTGGAGATGCTGTGGGTAGCAGTTGGCGTTGGTGAAGGTGCAGGTGATGGTGGTAGTGGTGGAGGGGTTGGTAAATGTAGATAATGGTTGTGGAATTGTTGGTGACTGTGACAGAGGAGGTGATGTTTGCAGGGCAGTAGTCGTTATACAGTTAAGTCATGTGTGTGAAATTAACCTTTCCATTGTTTAACCCTTTGATCCTGGACGAAGCTAAAGAAAAGTGCAGGGAAGAGTGTTTGCCTTGTGTTACAAATAATGAGATCTAGCAAGATTTCTTATCAAAAATTGTCTTCCCTGCTTCCTGCTGTGTTGTGTAGAATTCCACCACCTGAGATTCATTCCTTGAGATTTATAAAAATTTTTATGTTTAAGAGCCCTGTTAAAATTTAAAGACCTTATGGGGTTCTGTCTTTATCTTCCCACACTTTATTAGTAGATCTTATAATGTAGGTACAGTAACACAAGATAAAATTAAGAAGGTAGCTATAAGGACTAAATGAGATTAAAGTTTAATCCAGTTTCTTGATGTTGTAAAACACTCAATAAGTAAGTTATTTTTGTCATTAACATTGTTACATTATACAGAATCTTCCACTATTTACAAAGAACCTGTGCATAGATCTGCCAGTTTTATAGCTGAGAAAACACTGGCTCGCGGGGATTAGGAGAGCTTCCCAGTGTGGCACATGTGCTTGGCGATGAAGACAAGAGTTATTTCCAGGCTGCTGGAAGTCCAGGCTTTTGTTATTGTGGCTGTTTTACTATTGTGACTTGTAGATGCCCCAAGCCGACCTTTGGTTCCCAGGACTGAGGCCCAGGCTGAGTCTTCTCTTGTCGCTGGTGCTCAGCACAGAGTCTGCCACACAACAAATGGCCTGTAGGTGCTTTCATATGGACCCCTGTGAAAATGGCTCACACTATAAATGAGGAACCTGTTCGGGCCTAAGTACGGATGTCTGAGGGTGTTGGCAGAGTTACAGAGGGAAGTCGATCTGTTTGCTGAGGGGCACAGGGTCCCAGAGTAACCATCACCTAAAATGTCCCTTGAGCACCCACTCAGGAGCAAGCAGCCCTCGCTCCCTGGAGTGAAGCAGGTGGAGCCCAGCCTGTGGGTAGGGGAGGGGGCTGGAAGAGCCCTGTTGCATCTGGCCAAGGCAGGGACATTGAGGCCCTGCTCTGAAGCTCAGGGAATCTGGATGCTTGCTCTTTCTGGTGGGGGCCGCCAGTATATTTGGGCTGAGGCTGGAATGAACGCCACACATCTGGCCGGAGGGAGACCGGGAGGGCTGGTGTGGCCTACCGGGCTGCAAGGCCATCTCAGGGCGGTTAGCTGGAGTAATCCGAGCACAGCAGGGCCTGACTCACCCTGGGCTGAGAGCTCCCGCGTGGGCGGGACTGACACCTGAACCCATCTGTGGTTTCGCCCCAGCTGCCCTGCCCTGCCCTGCTCACCCCAGCCAGGCCAGCCAGGCCAGCCAGGCCAGCTTGGTTCTGGCCTGAAGGATTTAAACCTGAAAGGCAGAGCCAGGAGCTCTGAGCCACAGCAGTGATGTCAGTAAAGGCAGGGTGTGTGGGCACTGTGTGCACAGCCCAGAGGCTTCTGCTCCTGTCCCTGCCTCTGAGTGTGGGCCACCTCCCATGTGTCCCATATCTGAGTGTGCAACCTGGGCGTCTAGGTGTATGTCTGAGCTCACGGCAGTGTGTGCCATTGGCTCTTGTGTCTGGGTTTGTGTTCCCCGGGACATAAAATCATAATTGACTTTGTTGTAAAATTTAGTTGGTCAAAGAGCAGAAATCCTTAGGGTTTTAAAAAATTTTCCTGTGCAAGGAGCCTCCTGCTCTGGGCTGAGGGATTCAGGACACTGGTGGGGACCAGCTCTGAGATTTGGGGAGAGGAGGGTCAGCCTGGGCCTCAGCTTTCCTGAGCGACAGTGACAGAGCTCGGGTTGCCCAAGAGAGTCTGTGCAGGGCTCAGGACTGCGGGGGACAGGGCACAGGGGGCAGCAGTCTACAACGGTGGCCTGGGCAGGTGGCTCAGTCAGGAGAGTGTGCCTCAGGGTTTGGAACTTCTTCAACTAGTAACCTTTCATAACCATAGAAACGGTGTCATCATTTTATTATATCAAAATTAAAAATATTTTTATAAAAATGTCAAAGTGATAAGGAAAAAATGCCACTTCGGGGTGTTTTTTGTTGTTGTTTCCAAACTCTACAGACTCCCTGAACAGGAGGGGCGCGTTGGTCATCGTGGCCCACCCTGGGTCACCTGCCGCCCACGTGGCCATGTTTGCTGAGGTCTGAACAGGCTGCTCAGCTAGGGGTGCAGCGCAGCTGTCCCACACGGCTCGCCCAGCCCTGCTCTGTGGAGAGGGGCTACCATTTATGAGACCGCAGCTCAGCTGCGAGTGAGAAACCCAGGGTTTAACAGGAGGCTAGAGGACCAAATGACATATTTGTGAGGACCCATTAAAGAGAAGGAGAAAGAGAGACAGGAAGAGAGGGAAGGATGGAGGAAAGGGGGGGAGAGAAAGCCAAACCCTGGAGAATACTCGGATGACGAGTCCAGAGATGGAGCTCAGTGCTGCTTCCCATGCTCCCTGCGGCTCTGCTGGCCGCTCAGCAGACAGCTGCACAGCCTGTGCCTCCCACTCTGTATGTACAGCTCAGCCCACTAACAGGAGATGCAAGAGTGAAGTGACCTCAGCCCTCTCCCCGGTATACCCTCTGCTGTCCTCTGACAACACCAAGGACAAAGCGAGGACCTGCACAATTTAGCCGCCACTCCCAGGGTACTCGAGCAATCCCCTCTAGTCTACTACTTAGCATTTTGATGGCATTTGACGTCTCCACTGCAGAGGGGACTTCCAGAGAGGCATTTCCAAAGCATATTCGTGGAGCCAGATAGACACATAGACTTGTGTATGGAGTACACTCAATAAACACTAACTAAATACACGATGAGTTCAGTCATTCCACACAAGGCATTTTCATAGGAATTCCCCAAGAGAATTCGGAATCTCCTGACACAAGATTGACTTTGGCACTGAGGGGGCTAGCTCTGGCATCCTTCCAACCCCCCCTGATGCTCATGATGTAAGTAAGCCTCAGAGTGTGTGTTTAGGGAACAGACACTGAAACAGCGGGGGGGTCTCTGCTCACCCCTTTACCATACTGTAGCCAGCATCTTCCAGTGGCCATGCTACTCTCCCACTGGTTTGGCTGAGTAGATATGAAAGGAATACAACTAAGTTCATGCTCCTCACCACGGTCCTCTCTATGATACCCAATGCCACTTTGGATTTGTGTGAGTAGGCCATCAAAAATTTTAGGAAGGCTGAATCAGAATCAAGCTCCCGTAGTTTAGTGGCTTCGAGATACAAACAGGAGACCCAGGGAGCACCTGTCATTCTGGTGGCCCGCCACAGCACAGCAACCAACTATCTTGACCAATCTTATCTACTGGGTAAGGAGACAGCCTTGGGTCCTCTGGTCACAATGCTTTGAGTGAGGAACTTCCCTGTGGATTTGGGCCAAACTCGAAAGAACAAGGTAGTGCCAAGAACTTACCAAAGACAGATGCCCAAGCGCGGCAGCTTCTTAGAAAGCAAAATGGCCCACTTCCCTCCCTCACCATAAACGGCCTGCCCGGACTGCTGGTGTCTTCAGTCTGCATCATAATACTTTATCCAACTACCCGTTCGTTACACACATCCTGGAAACAAATAATGTTAATGTAAATAATTTGGGAAGCATTGTTCCATCTGTTGAAAATGTGCAGTAGTTGCTTCGCCCCTTGTCTAAACTGGGGCAGCTACTTTCAGGCAAGTTTGGGAGGTAAATGAACTGTCTGGATGCTTTTCTTGGCAGTCTCTCTTATTAGTGGGAGGTGGCAGGAACGAGAACATGAGGAAGACAGAAAGTGTTTACTTAAAGTCGTGGCCAAATGGCGAGGGAGAGTTAAGATAAATCACGAGCTGTCAATGATGACAACTTTAGACTGCTACTAGTTCACTCCTGTTTATGGAGTTGCAGATGCTACATTGAGAATGTGAAGGAGTTTATTAAGGTGTGATTGGTAGAAACTGCTGATTGTTTAGATGTCAATGTTTGAGGCCAGAGGTAGTAGCCACCCAGACGGGGAACGGGGAAGGCACAAAGCCTTTGTCCAGCCATTCTAGATCAATCTGTGCACTGTGAATGGGCACCATTGACTCTCCTCCCCTTCCAGATTCAGAGGATGGATCAGCTGAGTCTTCCTGCACGTCTGTCACAGGACAGGGAACAATAGGGCATTATGGTGAAGGGCTAGATGAATAAATGAGGTGTGTTCTTTGCTTTGCTGAGTACTTTTCTTGT
The DNA here is from genome assembly GCA_037038555.1 of Rhynchonycteris naso. NCBI lineage: Eukaryota > Metazoa > Chordata > Mammalia > Chiroptera > Emballonuridae > Rhynchonycteris > Rhynchonycteris naso. The sequence goes on from CM073001.1 coordinate 99,665,093, forward strand.
CTAAGGTAACTTCGCTTTAATGTTGACTTTTGAATTACAGGTAAGAGGTTGGTTCATGTGAACAAAAGGCCAGAATCTTTTGAGGTTAGCCATTGTTCTCAACTGTTTTTTCCCCAACAGCTCTCTGAATGTTAACCCCTAAAAAAAAGATCAGCTCTTGTGAGCCTTTAGTGTTTATTTTACTGAGCTGTAATGTCTTCTACCTCACTTCTGTTGAGGCTGAACCTTTTGGTGGCAAGTTGCAGAGAATGAATACATTCTGTTCTTACACACAAGGTCTATGAAGAACTGGAAAGAGCTCTTCTGTGACTTGTATATCCCTTCTCCGTACATGCCTCTCAAATATTTAGGAGGTGCCAGTCAGGGCCCAGATACAGTGAAGGGGGCAGGCCATACCATCTGAGATATGATGTAATCAGGAAGGACTGCGTTGTCAACAAACCATAGAGGAAAATGGCCAGTAGCTTCTACGATGATGGAGGCTTGTATAAATCTTTGGGAAGGGGTAAGGCAGGTTGAGTTCAAATCCCTGCGGAAGTTAGAGGAGATGACAGTCTACGTGATGGAAGTTGTGTGGAGTCTTTCAGATGAACAAGTGAAGCTATTACTCCAGAGACAGGAAAGGGCAGGTGCAAAGACAACCTCAGCGAGCCAGGGGTGGAGAATTGCTGAGTAGCTCCGCGAGGCTGGGGCGCGGTTCACAGGGATGGGGCTGAAGGTGAAGGAAGAGAGCTGATTGTAAAACATAAAGATGGACCTGACCAGGCGGTGGCGCAGTGGATAGAGCATTAGACTGGGATGCGGAAGACCCAGGTTCGAGACCCCGAGCTCACCAGATTGAGCACAGGCCCATCTGGCTTGAGCAAAAGCTCGTCAGCTTGGACCCAAGGTCGCTGGCTCCAGCAAGGGGTTGCTAGGTCTGCTGAAGGCCCGCGGTCAAGGCACATGTGAGAAAGCAGTCAATGAACAACTAAGGTGTTGCGACAGCAATGAAAAACTAATGATTGATGCTTCTCACCTCTCTCTGTTTCTGTCTGTCTGTCCCTATCTATCCCTCTTTCTGACTCTCTGTCCCTGTAAAAACAAACAAACAAACAAAAACATAAAGATGGGAAGGATCGGTAAAAGGAAAAACAGAAAAACAACATGAACAAACTATTTTCCTACCTCATTTTCATGTTAACACGCACGCTCTTTGAAATGTTTAGAATTAAATAAAATCGCCCAGAATTTTCAATGGTGGACTATTTATTGAGAGATTAGTTTCTTTTTCAAAAGTAAATCAAACTAAATTGGGTGTTTTATCAGCAGGGTTCAAATTGTGGGTTCTGAAATGAGAGAGACAGAGTTTGCAAAGGAACGCCAGGGTCTCAGACCTGACCTGAGACATTAACTTGGAAAACCATTATGAGAGTTGGGGGGATAAGGGCCTTCAGGCACAGCTTTCTCCCCAAACCCCTCTCCATTCACCCCTGTCATGGGTTGAATTGTATCCCTCCAAAAGATGCTATATAGTCCTAACTTCTAGTACCTATGGATGTGACTGTATTTGAAAAGAAAGTTTTTGAAGATAATCAAAATGAGCTCACTAGCTGGGCCTCTATCCAGTATGACCACGTGGGAAAATTTGGAAACAGGTGTGCACACAGGGAGAAACACCATGTGAGCATGAAGGCAGAGATTGGGAGGTGCACTACACACCAAGGAACGCCAGAGATCGCCGGCAAGCACCGGAAATGAGAGGAGAGGCATGCGAGAGTCTTCATGTTCTCAGAAGGAAACAAACTTGCTGGCTGGCACCTTGGTTTCAGACTTCTAGCCACCTTAACAGTGAGAAAATACACTTCTGTGGTTTAAGTCACCCAGTGTATCACAGCATTCCCTGAAAACGGATACCGCCCCAGACTGCAGAGTCAGCTTTGAAACAGTCTGGGGCAGGCGGGGAGGATGGACACTGTGTAAGTGTGGGCTGCCGGGCTGGTGGGGAGGGAGTGTAAGATGGACGGGAAACTGCCCCGAGCATCCTAGAGAAACGGTGCTCCAGGAGGGTCTGCGCTGCAGAGAGGACTGAGCCGCGTAGCCCCAAGAATACGTAATGACGTAATAGACCTGACTGGGTCATTCAGAAAATACTTATTAAATGCTATCCACAATGAACATGCCAGACAAACTTTCTTCTCTTGTGGAGCTTGTGTTCTATGGGAGAAGGAAAACCGTGAGGAAACAAAGGAAAACATTAGGGAGTGTGATTAGCACAGTGCAGAAAATTAAGAGTATTATGTGTAAGGTGTAGGAGCCGAGCGCGTGAAAAGAGGGCAAGATGTACAATGTTCTCTGAATGAACAAGGTGATCGTATTACGGAGGAGAATAGTGTATCACAAGGAAGGTACCAATGGGGATGTAGAGGAGGGAGACCTGTCTCCTGTTTTATTTCATGGGTTGTGAGGCTGAGAGTCCACCCCGGCTTGTCCCCACTGGCCTTTCTCAGTCATTCATGTGATTCTGTGCTCATTTAACAGATGAGACTGTGTTCCATGATTCAGTGTGCCTGACTACAGTGTTAACTTAAAAAGGAAAGCTTCTCAAATTCAGGAGCTTTCTAAAGTTCAAAAATCTTGTCACAGATAGAAGCTGATAGTGAGACCAGGTATTCTTAACTTCCTATTTTGTAGCGCTTACTTAGAATCAATTTTGGTACTCTAAAATTACGACAGAAGAGGCAAGGGAGTAAGATGACCATCCATAGAAACCATCTCAGTATGAAACATCTGTCCGTGGAGATTTGTTTACAATCGGTATAAACTCAGCTGTGTCCCACTGGACACTAACTTGAACAGGCTGTTAAAAAGCCAGTTGTGTTCATTGACTATATATGCTTGTGTAATGCTATTAAAACTTTTGGTGTCCAGTTTTCTAAAATGTAAAATGATTTTTAAAATACTTATAACATTATTATGGGAAATGCATAATCCATGGGAAAATGCATGGAAAAGTTCCTGACAATATTGAATGTTGCAAAATACTGTTTGCTCACTTGATAACATAGGCATTCACTCACTTATTGCCCTGAAGACTGGTTTACTGAATGAATGATCGAATGACCCAAATCTATGCTTAACTAAAATTATAAAGCAGAATAGATGATGACTCAGGAACTAAGCTCTAGGCCAAATTAAAATCAGCAATCAAAATGAAAACTAAATTTCAGCAGACTGTGCTGGTTTTCACCTTGTATTTGTTTCAGATATGGGAGTAATTTCATCAGAAGACATCTGTGGCTCTAGCAGTACACTTCCATGTGTGCAAATGATGCTATGGCAAAAACACATCCTACTGCACATGACTAAATGGAACGAAGGCTGATGAGCAGATGGCCAAGAAGAACCATCAGATGATGCTATGAAGCCAAGAAAAGCTTGGTGTATGACAGAACTAAATATAATCTTGAGGTCCAAAAGGGTTTAGAGTGTGGTGGGATCTAACAGATAACCATGTTAATTTTAAGAAGACAGTTTCTATCTTTAAGAAAAAGCCTGGGGTTGAGGTCTACATTCAATAAATATGTGTGAAATGCATGGATAATGGTTTTCTTAGAAGACCCATAACTGCCTTCAGAAATCAACTTCATTGAGTAAAGGATGCTTTAGTTTGGCATGGACTTTCCTATTTATATTGACTACAGTGTTCTATAGACACCTCACAGTTTGGCAATTTGGAATTCATCAATAGTGACCTCTTATTTCTTCAATTTCCTTTTAGGGAATTGTGTCATATGAGAGTCTGCTTTCGTTGATTGATTTAGCTCTTGGCATTAGGTTGTATTCCCTTACATTTTCAAATACTTTGTAAATTTTTGTCTAAAGCAAAACATCTTGTGCAGGACAGTAGGGACTGAGGTAAGTTATTTTTTGTGCATAGAAATAGACATGCCCTTCTTTCTGCTGTCATTTTACTATGATGTTTGAGTTAACCTGGTTAGCAGTACAGGTGGGTCTGAGGCTGAGTGTTGCCATGGTTGCCATCAGTGGCTTTGAATTCCTTCAGTCATACTTGCATGTCAGTGTTTCTGCCCCGCCCTCAGCTGCAGTTCTGGGCCCTGAAAGTATTTCTGCTCCTGCCTCAAGAGTAGAGGCTCCTTTCCTGTTTCTTCTGCCCAGATGCAATGGGATTTGACCAGTGCCCTAAGGGTGATACTGTTTGTTGCCCATTGACTCTTCCCCGTCCCCAAACACAGATTATGGATTGTGTTCCTTTTGGGGAGAGAAGAGAGAAAGGTACAGGACTCAAAAATGAGGGACACTTTCTCAAGATGCTGATCAGTTGTTTTGTCAGTGCCCTGTGGGGTCTGTGGAGCAAGGAGCTATAAACCTCCTGGCCCCCCGGTATTTGCAGGTCCTGTCGTGCAGGTCTGTGGAGCTGCGAACTCATTTGTCCTCTCCTCCTTGGCTGCCATTGACCCCCAGCCTATACTACATGGCATTTCCTACTTTGTGTCTGTATCTGCCTCAGGAAGATATAGCTGCTGTCCCATCTCACCCTGTGATCTCAGCTCTCTGACACACTAATGAAAAGTTGGGATTTTGTAGTTTCCTGGCCTTTTTGTTCTAAGGGTGGGAGTGATACTCCTTCCGGCTCTTAGATCTCATGCAGAAACCAGATGTCTTTCTGTTTCTCAAAAACAATAACAGTAGTATTCATATAGTGTGTACATTATATGAATCAATTTATATTAATTTAATAATGTTCACATTCATAACATTTATATAATTTGTGCATTATATTCATTCAACAAATTAATGTGTGAATCCAAATGCATTTCAATGCACCTATCCATATATGTGAATATTTAGATGGTACAATTATGTAAAATAGAGAAAATACATTCATATACAGTTATGCACACATCAGGAAATCCTCAGCCTCTGGAACCTGTTAATGAGATCAGTCATACCTCCCTTAACAGGAAGTGAGTGTATTGTATATTTAATGCAAAATATACATACATAGTCCTACAATTGTTTCCACTAAATAGTTGTTTTAACTCTGGTACCTAGCTACTTGTGGTGAATAAGTATATGAATAAAGATGACTATGAATACATATAAGAAAGAATGTTTTCTTTGGAAGGATGTAGAAGTTCTCAGTGTGAAGAAGCTTCTGTTCTTGACAGTATCAAGACACCTTTCAGAAAAGTCTGCAAAGGGCATGGCGAACAATGCCTGCTTTGTGCCACTTGTGTACAGAAAATATAACTCAGGATCTATCTTCGCTGAATATTACCCTACAGGCAAAATTACAGTGACTAAGAAGAAAAAAATTGGATAATTTCCAAACCTGTTCTAATGGCGTGCAATTCTAGTAGAATAACAATTTTTTTTAAAAATGGATAGGCGCTGGATTCAGATACCTTAACATTACATTTAAGAGCTATGAGACCTTGGTCAAAATAACCCTTCTGTGGCAAATTTTCTTGATCTACATAGTGAGGATGAAATATCTGATCCAGCAGGAACAGTGAGTCTTGCAGGGGTTCCTACAAAATGCCCTTGTGCAGTGCAAGAGGCTCACAATGGCATGTTGGGTATGGCAACAAAATAAGAGCCTCAAAATAAATAATAGCTTACACTGGGGAACAAAATTTTGTTGCATCCACCAAAACACTTGTTCTTACCTAACTCGAGTGTGCTGATCTCAAATCTGACATTAGTTTTTCTCTGTAAGCTACAGTCATTTTGCAAATCAAGATTTTAGGTTTTCATCTTATTGTACAATTTCAACATTTAGTTTAACATAATGAAGTAGATTGTCTTCTTAGGCATCATTTTTGTGAAAATATAATAATTTATATAATGCAGTAAATACACTAATACACTAAAAGATATGATTGCATCAAAATTTGTCTACAATTATGAAATAGAACATATTAAAACACTTATTTTAGTCATAAAATTTGCGCAAAACTTATTTAAATTCTATTCAGGCAAAAATTTGCATTTGTAGCTCTTGCATTTGTGTCCTTGTTGAGGAAAATCTCGTTTGATGCTCCATCAGTAGTCTGCTCATCACTAACAGCTCCAAATTTTTCGGGAAACTTATCAAGGTGACTGTTCAGGAAGTGAATCTTAATGCTCATGTTACATCCAATGTCTTGGAAAGCCAACATCATCTTTTGAACCAGAAGATTACCGTTTTCTGCTTTTTTGTTGCCAAGAAAGTTCTTTGTAGCTGCCACAAAAGACTGCCATGCTGCTTTCTCTTCCTTATTCATCTTCCTGGCAAATTCTTTGTCACATATGAGGGTTTGAATTTGAGGTCCATCAAATATACCTGTTTTTATCTTCTTGAAAGACAAGGCAGGAAAGGCAGAAATAATATGTTGAAAGCATTCACTTTCTCTATTCAAAGCCTGAACAAACTGCTTCATTAAGCCATATTTGATGTGAAGTGGGGGAAGAATGATCCTGTCTCGATTAACTACAGGTTCATTCACAATATTTTGCAACCCTTCTTCCAGAGCTTCACGTTTCAGCCACTCCTTCTCTGTACAGTGTTTCTCCCGAGCTCAGCTGTCCCACAAACACAGAAAGCAAGGATACTTCGTGAAACATCTCTATTGTCCTAGCAGGAAATTTACCATTTTAAGGTCCACACAAAATATCCAGTTATGCTCCTCATACTTTAGAAAATCAAGGACAATTTTTATGTCATTATAATCTTCTCGCAGATGAGTTGAATAACCAATTGGAACTGCTGCATAAACATTACTGTTGTGTAGGAGATCACATTTCAGACTCTGTTTAGAGTTATCAAGAAATAGCTGCCATTCTGTTTGACTGTAAGTGGTAATACCTAGCTGCCTGAGAAGACTACTGATATCATGGCAGTAAACAAAGTGTTTGTCTTTGGAAAAAAAGTCCACATAAATTTGTTCACGCTTCCTGAAATGGGATACTTTAGCTGGCCAGTGAAGTACATTCTTTTCTGGAAACCTGGAGGCTAATAACTCAGCTGCTTTCTTTGATAGGCCCAAATCTCTTACTAAGTCATTCAATTCAGGTTGGCTAAACTGTTGAGGAGGTAATGACTGCTTGGCATCAGAAGAAGACCCTTCAGATTCTATAAGCATTTCCTCATGCATATTTTCAAAATACACTTGTTCACCATGTTCACTTTCTTCATCCTTAGAAGAATTAAAACCATTGAATTCTTGAACCAGGAGTGTCTCAGGGTGTGGGATAGGTTGTATTGCTGAAGGAGTATTAGGATATTAGATCATATGCTGTTTTTTTCTTGCCAACGCCCTTTGTATGGATCAGACAGAAATAACAGTCACTGCTGTGGTCCTTAGGTTCATGCCAAACCATGGGAATACCAAAAGGCATTCCTTTGCATTTTCCTTTTGTCCAGTCATGAAGCATTTCCTCACAATTATGACACACAGTATGAAGAGCCCAATTCTTGTCTTGATTGCCAAGGAGAAGTTAAAAATAGTCAATATATGAACGTGTCACAAATGATGAAATATTGAGCCTTTGACGGTGAAGTGTGTAACAGCCACATATAGAACAGAAGGTGTCAGGACTATTCTTACATTTACGCCTACTTGATGAAGCCATGATTCCATCTTAAAACAAAATAAGAGGGTGTTTTTTATCAGATAATATTTTTTACATTTAAAAACAACCACAATTATGTAAAAGTGATGTTTGTAAAATATTACTTGCCTTGTGGTTATGTTCAATCCAAGAGTTGTTGTCCTTTAATTCCAATTTAAAAACCAATGTATGCCATTAACTGTAACAAAAAGAAATTAAATTTGCATAAAAACTAGAGTATGCACAAAAAACTGGATTTTATATTTGGAATCAGCGATGCAGAAATATACAGAAACAGTTCTAAAACCTCATGCAACAGAAAATTAATAAACAATTGTTCCTCTGTGTAATTTTTCTTTCCCAACCAATTCCCAATGTGTGGCGGCTTGGCAAGCCTGTCACTTCATTCTCTTGTCCCATTTTTCACTTCCTCCTCAGAGGATAGGTGCTGAACTTACCGAGCTAGGCGGCCTGCTGCTGTTTGGGAGGTGGTCGCCATCAGGCAGTGCATAGTGTCCTCCAGTCTTATGGCTGCTAAGTGAGAGGGCCTGAGGCCACCAGTCTGTCTCTTCTCATTTTCTTATTCTCATGGTTGATTTTGGAATCCACAGTCCCTCTGTGTCTGTCACTTAGGAATGAGGTCCAAGACACCTATCTGCCTACTGATGAGAGATGACTTTTTATGGTCAAGTTGTTTTATGGTAGAGTCCTTTTCATTTGTTTGTTGTTTGATTTAATAAAAGATTGTGCTTGTCGCCTGACCTGTGGTGGCGCAGTGGATAAAGCGTCGACCTGGGAACACTGAGGTCGCCAGTTCAAAACCCTGCACTGGTCTGGTCAAGGCACATATGGGAGTTGATGCTTCCAGCTCCTCCCACCTTTCTCTCTCTCTCTCTCTCTCTCACTCACTCTGTGTCTCCTCTCTAAAAATGAATAAAATAAAAAGAAATTAAAGATAAAAAAAAAAAAAAAAAAAAAAAAAAAAAAAAAAAAGATTGTGCTTGTCTCTGAAGTGACTCCAGGTTAACTTATTTCTTTTTCTATGCAGTACATTCTTTAGTAATAGCTTGCTTCCCTTGTGCCATCTGAGCAGCCCAAGGATGTTAAGATTCCAAGATAAGATATTCAGTTTAGAGTTTGGGGACCTGGATTGGGATCTGATAATGTCCATGTCCCCCAGACACATCACCAGAAGGTTCTGTAGCTGTGTCTTTGGCATTGACCAGGCCAATAATAAAGTGTACTTTAATGTCCCATTTTGCTGTGGGCCCTTGTTTTTATAATGCTGTTAGGGACTTTATAAGAAGGGACTGTGAGATTAGGGAAGGATTCAAGTGTTCTAGGTCTCTGCCTCCAGGAGAGTACCATCTAATTCTAATGTTACCAAAATCTCAGTCCTTTTTCTGAAACATCGTTTTGCCTTTGAGAATACAGCAGCTTAACTGCTGAATTTATTTGAAGGACACACACAGTTCTTTCATGAACATTTTCTTCATTTACTTTCTAATCCAGATAAAAGTTGAATGATAACACTCTTAAGGTTAAGAAGCTCTTGTTTGTGGAATGACATCCCAGGACCAAGGGGTTCACACTGCAGAAAAGTGACATCAGGATCAGGCTTTCTAGGTGCTGACATGATTAGGGATGTGTCTCCTGCAGCCCATTTGGAGTGGCACTGCAGGTTTCTGGCTCCACAGGCTTGAATTCGTGCAGAAAAGTCATTTCTACCATATTGGAAAGAGAAGATCTATTCCCAGGCAACGAGGAGAGAAAGGTTTGTTGGTAAATCAGTACTCATTCTTGGTAAATTGTATGGTAACCATGGCTCCCCTTGTCCAGGCTGGTGGGCCTGATGTTTTTGTGTCTGTGACACAGCAGAGCAGAGAGTACCTTCAATCCAGTCCATCCCTCAGCATTGGTCCCCACTTGTCTCTGTACCACGGATGCTAGCCCCACTTAACAGCACAGGGAGGCGAACTGAGCCATATCAAGCAGCACAATACCTGGAGCTTCTGCGATTAAAATCCCAATCTTCTCCAAATCCTAAGGAATCTTTTTCTAATTAAATACAGTAGCCAAGATAACTCAAATAAGGGTATGGATTTTCCGATCACTGTTTTATCTGAGCTCTTTGTCCTGTTTCTTTACCCCTCTTATAACTTTGATCATTTTTACAGATTTTAGTGTTTTTTTTAGGAGCTAGAAGTAAAAAGATGTCAAAAATTTAAGGACAATTCACTTCAAATCTTAGCAATTTATCAAGGAAAGAAAGAAACAACTGAGTAGTTTAGAATGAAATGTGAGACTATTAAAGCTCTTTGTTTAATTCATTTTCCCCGAGGGGTCTGTCTTGAGAACAGCTCTTTTTGCTGACAGATGTAAAGAAGCTGATCTTTCTCCTTATCATCTATAAGCATCCTGTAAGAAGGGACCACATTAATCTTCAATGAATCTCTGGTGGCTCTCCTCTGGTCTCACACCTTTCAGACAAGTAACAGATACTTTAGAACAGGGGTCCCAAACTTTTTACACAGGCGACCAGTTCACTGTCCCTCAGACTGTTGGAGGGCCAGACTATAAAAAAGAACTATGAACAAATCCCTATGCACACTGCACATATCTTATTTTAAGTAAAAAAACAAACCGGGAACAAATACAATATTTAAAATAAAGAACAAGTAAATTTAAAGCAACAAACTGACCAGTATTTCAATGGGAACTATGGGTGCAGATGCATCGTATGCTCCTCTCACTGACCATCAATGAAAGCAGTGCCCCTTCTGGAAGTGCAGCTGGGGCCGGATAAATGGCCTCAGGGGCCGCATGCGGCCCATGGGGCCATAGTTTGGGGACCCTTGCTTTAGAACAATGCATGATTGAAATGACTGACTTGATTTATCAATCCTTGGTTAATTATATAAAATATATCTGGATCTAAAGCTCTCAGAAATGAGTTGCCTACTTAGCACAGGTGTGTTCATGGTTCCTTCTTACTTTATCACATCCTTTTGTTTTCTCCTTCATCCTCCACTCCTCCCTTTGCAGTTGTAGGCACCTGTCAGTTCTCTCATCCGGAATAATTGCACTAATTTACATTATCTCTGTTGTTACCAATAAACCTGGACTCTCGGTGGCTTAACAAATCAAAAGTTTATTTCTCGCTTGTGCGTGCGTGTGTGTGTGCGCACACAAGCACACACACTTGGGAGACTGTCTCGCTGTCTCTGTATCCCTCTATATACATATGTACATGTAGGCAGAGAGACATCACTGCAGGAAGACACATAGTGAAGATGTGAATGAGGGAATAACTGGAGAAACATGTTAAAAGGTGAACAGTGATTAATTATGGATGCTGGAATTATAGGTAGCTTTTCTTATTTATGTTATTTTTTGCATTTCCATTTTTTTAAAAACAATTATATTCAAAGAAAATGAGTTTTATGTCTTTAAAATAAAGAGATACTAACAAGGAAATGTATCACAGAGGAGGCTGTGATGACTTGGTGGGCAGATAGACTGGTGGGAAGCCCAATGATCAAGGGGAAGTGACTAGCTAATGAAGGAAAAGCAATGGAAAGGAAAAAAAAGAAGCAAGGTAGTAACAGGAATGCAATTTCCTTCCCTTCTGAGAACGTCAGTGAGGGTTTCAATAGCACTTGTGTCTCTGACTAAGAGTATCTTAAATGGGCAATACACTCTGTGATTTCATAGGAAATGGAAAGTCAAGTGATTGTAGCTTCAGTGGCCACTGAAGGGCCAGTGCGGGTGGGGAGGCCAGATGACAGGTCAACTGAGGTGGGGTGCAGTCTTCTTAGTCACTTCTGCATCTCAGGGCACACGGGGCATCCTGAGAGGTCATGATGTTTGTGGGTGAGAGGAAAGTGTTTCTGACACCAAAAACATCTCAGCTATGGCATCTGAAGTTCAACATGTAAGTTTATGGTTGATATACATACCCCAAAATAGAATCTGCTATTTAATTTTCTCATTGTAATTTCATTTGAAGAGTGATTACCATGTAATTTAGACAAGCAGAGGGATAATCTCTCCCATTCATATGTGTTTATAGAATGCTTCAAACTTATGGTAGTCCTTCATAAAAGTGAAATTCTTTATAAATTGCCACTCTGTTTTGTGATTTTGTTTTTAACTGATACTTCCAGAGAAAGGACATTTTCTTTCTCTGCACAACTGCTTCTGAAATAAGCCATCCGTTTTCCTTTCATAGATACCTCCTCCCACTGCCACAAATTCCTTGTCTTCAAACTTATCCTTTCCTTTCCCAGACTCCACTGTTGTTCCCACCAGCAGAGGTGTGACATGCCTACCACCCAGGCATGCGGGCTCCGGCCTCTGCAGTGAGAAAGCACCGGACTGCTTTCAGCTCGCAGAGACTGCAGTTCTGAACTGGACTCTCGAGCTGTTCTAAAATACAGCTGAGTTCTGCAACATGTCTATCAGTTTTATGAAAAGTGTTTTGGGAGATTTACCACAATTTATTTATTTATTTATTATTTAATTTTTATTAATTTATCTTTAGTGAGGGGGGTGGACAGAGAGAGACAGACAGACAGGAAGAGAGAGAGATGAGAAGTATCAACTCATAGTTGTGGCACCTTAGTTGTTCATTGATTGCTTCTCATATGTGCTTTTACTGAGGGAGCTGCAGCCAACGCAGTGACCCCTTGCTCAAGCCAGCGACCTTGGGTGCAAGCCAGAAATCTTTGAGCTCATGCTAGCGACCGTGGGGTCATCATGTCTATGACCCCACACTCAAGCTGACAAACGGAGTTTTTGAACCAGGGTCCTCAGCGTCTCAGGCCGACACTCCTATCTACTACCTCACTGCCTGGTCAGGCTTAGTCACCATTTAGAATGATGAAATTACAAACTGATTTCTCTTTTAGGAACAAATGGTTTAATTTAAATGTAAAAATACATATAATTTTTAGTGTGTATCCTAGGTATTCTAAAAATTATTATTCAAATTAAAAGAATAACAAAAGAGGAAATGTAAATAAGAAATAAATTTTAGAGAAAAAATCTAACTTCACATATATCCAAAGGAAATTAAAAACAAAACATTTTGCCTTTCAAAATAATTAGAATTAATTTATTTTCCTCTTAAAGAAATCTGAGCTCCTTGGAGCAATGACTAACCCCAGAACGAGAGCAGGGTAGCTATGATAAGAAATTTGGAATATTTTGGTAAGGAAGCCAGAATATAGGAGCTAAAAAATAATGAAGGAGATATGTTCAATGAACTTAGAAGCAAGCCTTCAAGAAATTTCATTAAACCAAATCAGGGCCCTTTCAGAATCAAAATGAATAATGGTTGTAGCGAATTAAAACACATTGAAACGGTGATGTACGAAGACTTGACTTGGGTGGGTGAACACAATACAGTATTCAGAGACATGTTGCAGAATTGGGCACCTGAAACTTGTGTAATTATGTTAACTATTGTCACCCTAATAAATTTAGTAAATAAATATTTAAAAAATCATATTGTATATAAAAAAGAATACATGTATTTATATTTATGCTAATACTAAAACATATAAATGGACAAATGACTGGCTGACTGAGTACATTCACACAAAATGGCAAGAGGGGTAAAAGCTTTTGTTATGGTAAAATGGCAAACAGACACATCAAAATGGAAGCTAAAACCTATGGACGAGTTTGTTGAAGGACAGTAGATTATATAGTCTCAATTATCTCCCCTTAGATAACTTGTTAGTCAACAAAGGGGAGCTACCTTTACAGCAGAGAAACATGGAAAAATCACTTTAACCAAGTGGTCAAAGTTAACATTGACAAAATAGGACAAAGTAACATCGTGATCTGAAAGACACCGTTGGTGGCATTCTTGCCCAAAGTGCTTTACCTGAATCTGATCATGCAGAAACTCAGAAAAATCCAGATGGAGTGACTTTACAAAACAACATGCCTTCACTCCAAATGTGTCAATGCCATGAAAAAGAAAGACCAAGGAACTACCTTGACCAAATTAGAGATTATAAAAACATGACAATGAATGCAAAAAGTTATCCTGACCTGGATTCTAGATCAGAATAAAGGAAAGTCTTAGGACAATATAAATATTGGACTGTGTGTTAGATAATATATTGATATTACTCCTGTTACTATTATATCCATGACACTTATATTTAAAACATTAAAAACCATTAGAAAATCACTGTAATAAGTTGAGTTGTGGTATATTTGCTAACAACTCATTACATGATCATCAGAAATACGTTAATTACAATTTTTATTAATGCTGGAAAATACTTCTGTTATATTATTATGTAGAAAAAAGAAGTCAATATTAAATTTTATGTAATTGTCATCCAAGTTATATAAAATAAAATTTTCATAATAAAACATGATATTCATCAAAACATCAATGCTAGTTAGCCATGGCTGTGGATTGTGAGTTTCCATGGTCATTTTCTTTATATTTTTTTAAATGTTTCCCACTTTGTTTTGTTTTCTACAAACAAAGGGGTAGGAAAAATGAAGAGCTAAAATCCAGTGGGCCTCCAGCTTGGACATAGTTATTTGGAGACCTCTCTGTCTCATTGTCTTCTTCATCTTTGGGCTAAGGGGCTTTGAAAGGTGCCCTTCTACTTCTCCTCCTGAAATGAGGGCAGACCACACAACTTCCTGGTGAGAGGTTGTGGTAAGCAGCTACATATCGAAAATATTTTTAAAGTCTTGTTATTTCTGCAAAATACATGTGTATTTATTGCTCACTTTATTCTACAGAATGAGGTATTGGTCTTAATATAAGACTAATACTGTGTGTGGACCCTGGGAGTGGGTCATTTTAAGAAACAAAGATCTTAAGAGATTTCCAAGTTAATACTCCAAGAGTCTCTAAGCCCAACTGGTAACAAAGTGAAGTGGTCTTCAAATAAATGGATGTAGGGCTGATGATTACATTACTTGCTTCTACCTTGAATGATTTTATTTCATACCGAACTAAAACAAGAAGTGAAGCGTTTGCACTTTAAATAGAAAGAAGAAGCAGCAATCCCATAGGGTTAGTGTGTAAAAAGGAAGATGCTACTGGGCACCTGCAGGAAGGCAATGCAGACATAGCCTTTCAAACAAGAAAACAAGAGCAAGGATGTTCCAGGAGGTCCAATGACAAGTTAGATCCTATGTAATAACCTATTTCGATCTTCAGGAGATGTTTACAAGTCTCACTGTGAAGCTCAGATGAAAAGAAGTGCTGCTAGTATCCAAAGTGCATGGAGGAGACTATGGGCTGGTAGAGCCCAGAGGAGGGCCCCTTACTGCAAGCTGTGGATTTACTGGGGCCAGTGCGGGTCAGGCTCCAGCTCCTCCCCGTTCACAGTCTATAAAAAATTATATAGACCGGTTCATTCTGCTGACAACACAGAGCCACGCAGCAGAAAGTCAGCAAAATTCAGAAGTGTTAGGGGCTATTCCCTTGCCCTGAACATTCTCAGAAATTAGTCAGTTCTAGCTCATCAACACTCACATTTGGGGGAAAATGTGTGGCCTACAAAGTAAGTGCAGAAGATCCATCAACATTGTTTTTGGCACAGGAAGGAAGATTATATTAGTGTAACTTGAATTTCTGGATTGCTCTGGACAGTGCCAAGATGAGGGACTCAACTCTAGATAAGGCCAGTTTCCCAGCCTCCTAGTTTAGTCATGTCAGAAGGAAAGTGGGGCAGTGTGGGGCAGTGCACACACATTTGTAACGGGGTGGAACACTTGACCTTCTGTTTCCTTTGGTGGGCTGTCCATGGAGCAGGGGCTGGGGAGGCCTGTCACTGGCCCTAGGGCACAGGGTGAGTTCCTCACCACAAACAACCCAAGAAATCATGACATAGGAAGATTTCAGTTTTATCCTTTCTTGAAAGTCTATGGAGACACAGCAGAAATGCTATCTTCACCTGAAAAAAGAAACATCTCCAATAACTCAATTTGTTTCCCAGTACAGAGGGTGTAGACATTTCTTATAGAAGTACAGGTCATTGACATTCACATTACTTTTTTCTGTTCTTCCCACTGCTTTTCCTTCTTTCCAAATAAAACTTTTGTTTGGGGTTTACTACAGTGTGTGTTTCCACTCTGATATCTGGATATGCCACCTGAATCTAAATATCGTTTTCTACTAAATATTGTTGCTCTGTTTAAACAAAGGTAGCAGGCTGGGGTTCCAAAGGTGATATGTGAGTAGGGGTCAGAGTGCTTTAAGAGATGATGTCCAGGGTCTGCTGTTAGTGAGGTGTGTAGATGGAGAGGATGGTCTAAAACCATTCACATTAGCAAGACTCTAGGATGGAGGTTGGTGAGGTCACCCCTGCATTTTTGTATTTAAGGTGAAGGGTAAGACGTTCTGTCAGGTTACAGAGAGGCTAAATAGGAAATGTCCTGTAGAGAGGCTGGCCGATGATAGACACTCAGATGGAGAGCATGTTAGTGATCTGAGTCTAGCACGAAGAGGGTGTTCCCAGGGAGGGTGGGAAAGCAGAGGTCTTTAAGGTGCCATGTCGGTCTATAAAATTTATCTGTCCCTCTTGGAATCAGGATTCAGGGGTCCCATGAACACAAGCAGCCCCATTACAAGGGTCTTCAGGATTTCTAAGACGTGATGAGGAAGAGCACCTTCTGAGGAGTTTGAGGACCACAGAGGAACATGGTGTGAAAGTGACTTGGTCCTTCTGGAACACAATGGGAGCACTGAGAGCTGGTGAGTGGAGGAGTGGGTCTAAAGGACTAGGGCAAATAAAACTTTTGTTTGGGGCTAACTACAGATCACAGTTTAGAAGAGACTGTGGCTCCAAGTGGTTCTAGAGACCTCCAGCAATAAAGAAACAGAGCCATGCAAGCCAGAGGAAAACAGTTGAGTTTAGAGAAATTTAGCAAAATATTTTTTAGCAGGTAACAATCTGAGTGCTCTACACATCTAAGGAATGGAATTTCCAGTTCTGAAGAGGTAGATTCCTAAATATGTCCTAATTTAGCTCATCTAATCCTCCTGTGAATTGGTCTTGTCCTCTGAGCCTTGCTTTCCACTCAAAGGAAAGTGATGGAAATTCACTCCAGTGATTTGAACACAGCCTAGCCGTAATTCAGGGAAGGTACACCATTTTGCAGAAGTGCTCTTCCTTCTCAAGTCACCCTGGGATGACAGCTAGGAAGTTGTAGCACTTGGAAGGCCTCAGAGAGGGGGAAGGAGCTGACTCCAAGAGTAAAGGGTTGAATGATCATTAGGCAGGGGGCCAAGGAAAAGGGGAGCAATTCTGCCAACTCTCCACTCCCCCTCCAAGCACTCAAACTTCCCATCCACCGCCAAGACACATTTTAGTTTTCTGACATGAAATATGTATATAATTCTAGCCTGATTTTTTTAAAGCACAAGAGAGTTGATTCTGTTTATGCCTCCCTCTAACTCCCACCCAGTACAAATATTGGCTTCCAGCCTGGTGGTGACGACAGGATCTAACAAAACAGAATCCCAGAGCCAGTGAATAGATGGCTAAGTAAATATGCCCCAAAACACTGACATTTTTTAACAGGGTAGGTGCGGACATGGAGGCACAGGCAAGATAACTGGATGGGAAAACAGCAGATACTTAATTACTGACTTTTTTGCTGGGATAGTAACACTCTTTGTCCCTTTCCTGGGTGGGACTTCAGGCATCATCTACATTTAGATCCTGGTGGTTGAAAGGAAGTTAGTAGCCCTACAGAAATGAATTTGTTTCAGGATATTGCATGTATATACCCAAAATACATAGCTTGGCATCATGATGTACAAATATGATTCCTATGACAAAAGGGAACTTCGCGCAAGAGAAAGGAATTGGGCAACTGAAAATTCATGCGGCCATGAATCAGTGGACTAACATTATTAAACACTTGTGCTGTGTGAGGGCATGTCCATTTGATAATGAAAGCCACCGTGCAATGCACCTTGTTAATCTTATTTCATGTAATTCCCATGTGGCTATCTGTCCACTATAGGAAGAACATCCAAAAACATCACTCCCATCGCAGTAGACAGGGCCCCTTGGCATCAAAGATCTTATATGATTTCTTGTTAAGCTTCCCTTCAAGGCTCATCTCTTTCACATGTTGCACATTGCTCATGTCCGTGTTTTTAATGCCAGGCCTGGTATTTCTGAGCCCCTCCTAACAAAGTGTTGTTTATTGTTTCTTTGCTGCTTTTTGTCCTCGTTAGATCATCTGTGCTTTCCTGCAGGTTCATTCCAGTAGCATTGCAGAATTTCTAAAGTGGCTTCCTCTTCCCCCAGCCATCCTGACCTAATTCTTCAAACTTGTGAATAAGAGGATACATCATGCTTGTTATTTCTGTGGCACAGTTGCCCGTAAAACAGGGAGATTTTCCAGGTGGGCTTGCTATCGTCACATAGTTCCTTCAAAGGGGAAGGGGAAGTCAGGGAAACTAGCAGTGTGAGGTCTGGGTGAGCAACATGGAAACCAAGGGGAAGCAAGTGGGTGGCCACAAGAGCAGAGAGCAAGCCCTGGGCAACAGCCCACAAGGAAATGCAACCTTTGTCCAACAACCAACAACCACAAGGAACTAGATCTGGCCAACAACCTGCTGTTGAGTGAGTTTGGAAGCAAACTCTTCTCCAGAGCCGGCATATGAGAGCCCCACCTGGCCCCAACTTGACTTTGTTCTGTGGGACCCTCGGCACAGAACCCCATACACTGTGCCCAGGCCTCTGATCTACTGAAGCGGCGACGTAATAAACGAGAACGATTTTATGCAGGTTCAGTGTGTAAGTTGTTACCCAGCAATGGGAAGCAAACACTCCTAGCTATTGTGCTGCTTCAGGCATCGGGTATTTCCTACCTCTGCATTTAGTACCTACAGAAGTAGAATCTTTGGTTTCATGGAAATAAAGTCCTTTCAACCCATAAGATCTCCCAAACCCTGAGGCTAAGGGAAGCTTCCAATTAATCTTTTACGTAATTCTCATTTGGAATTGCAGTATTGCTTTACTTGAGAAGAACTTGGGACAGCAGAGTCTGCCTACTCATTTGTCAGTAGCTGAAATCTCCAAAGTAGCAAAATATGCCCTGAACTCACTTAGTGACCCGAAGGGCAGGGCTGTGTGGAGAGTGGATTGAATGATGTGGGCCAAGCACATAAAAACCAAATCTCTCTTAATACAATTTTTAAAAGTAAGTAAAAAGAACCATTTGCAAAGGCAAAAAGAGACTATACTAGAATGGAATCAGAAATACTGTAAAGTTAATGGGTAAATTCTGAGAATTTGATTTAAACTACTTTCAAAATAACTACTGCCTTTAATTGTAAATAAGATTAGGTTGGAGGGAAAGGAAAGATCTACACACTTAGGCAGACTCCAGGTGCCATCCTATGTACGTCTTTTCTTTCTGCTACACTACAAAGTGAAGGCTAAACTAAGAAACTGGAAAGATAAATTATATTTTTACTCCGATAATTTGAACCTGTGAATATCAAACATACATTAACAGAAGAATAAGATTAAAGATAAAAGCAAGTTATCTGGAAGAAACTTCCACATCAAATTGCTCTGAAGCTGTGAAATTCTCAAAAGGGCCTTGACCTTAAAAATCAATAAAATTGGGCCTGACCTGTGGTGGCGCAGTGGATAAACTGGAAACACTGAGGTCGCTAATTCAAAACCCTGCACTAGTCTCTGGTCAAGGCACATATGGGAGTTGATGCTTCCATCTCCTCCCCCCTTTCTCTCTCTAAAATGAATAAATAAAAAAAGAAAAAATCAATAAAATTGGCTCAAATACCTTTGTTATGAATAAAGCTGGAAATACTCAATCCAGGAAGTATCTTCAGTAAAAAGAAGTCTAAACATGTCAGGTATCAAGTCTTGAACTTACTAAATTGTAGATTTTTTACCCAAGTGTTTTTAGGTCTATAGATCCATCTCAGAATGGCATATCATTTTCAAATCAAAAATTGTTATTATGTAAACAAAGTTATTCTTATAGAAATAAAAATATAAAAACATACCAATCTTGCAACATTTGTGGCTCAGGTCTAGCAAGTATAAAAAGGCGTGGCAACTATTTGTGAAACCAGGGACTTGAAAACCTCAGATTGTGAGAGACAGCAGATTGTTTTCATAAACCTCCCACCCTTTCCTGCTATTGTGCAGAGTCAAGTTGTGACTGCTCCTAAATTTAGCCTAATGTAGATCTCTGACCGGTGTCCCCAGGTGGGGGCTGTGGCAGTCTCAGGTCCACTTGCTGGGGGTACAGTGAATGAGAGCTCAGGAGATGGCTGACCTGGGCTGGTGGATCAGGGAGGGAACACCAGGACTATCTGGGACCTGAAACATGAACACAGTGACTCAGGTGAGGTGGGGAAGCGGAAAGGAAATAGAATTCCAGGTTGAGAAAATGGAATGTAGACAGCTCATGTTACTTCCTTCTGCGACGGCAATGCTGCCAACTACGATGAAAACGGTACCTTATATTTTCACACATTTCATAGTTAAAGTGTTCCTGTCTCTTCTTTAATGGTATCCTCAAAATAGCTTGTTGAGATATACAAGGCAGGAATTTATTACCTATGTTTTAAAGATGATGAAACAAGTTGTTTGAGAACAAAGTGGCTCTCCTGTAGTTGATCACAATTGATCATCTAACATGAGCTGCTGTAAGAAATGCTGCTATAAAAAGTTTTAAGTGGCATTTACATATATTTTGCAGTTTGTTGTATTTTCTTACACGTTAACTTATTTCTCTGACATTATTAGATATTATCATTAGGAGCATCTTCACTTGGAAGTAAAAACTGAATGTCAGAGAGTTGACATAATTTATCCCAAATCATATCAACTGGTAATTATGACAGCTGACCTTAAAAATATTCTCCTTGCCTAGCTTGCCCTTTACCTGAAATGATGAAAGACCTATTAGGGTGATATATTTAACCCCAAATAATTCTTATCCTTTTTGAGTTAGTCACACAGGCAAATCAAGACAACTTAATTCTAGTCCATTGTAGCCTTCCTTCCCGCAATGTCATGTCTAGCATTGGAAGATGCCTATGATTTTTGCTGTGGCAAAGATCAAGGCATTATCACATTTGTCCCTATATTTCAATAGACAGAGAGCCATGGGCAACATTAGCTAATAAAACATTAAATATACGTCTATTTATTGTGTTCAAAAGAGAACTCCTTCCTTTTTTTTTTTTTTTTTTTTTTTTTTTTAGGATTAGAGAAGATAAGAGAATTGAGAGAAAGCTTGACAGATGATGGGGAAAATGGGGGAGGGGAGGGTGGGAGCTGATGATTCCAGGAATATTGAGAAACTTGGAGGAATGCCCAGAATTTGGAGTGGGAGCTAGGGAGGGAGACACAGGAAAAATGACGGAGGTGATAAAGACAGACTCAAAGTGTAAGGAGGCCTTGAATGTCAGGACAGGAAGTTTAAAATTGATGGTGGAGGAATGGAGGAGACAGAAGAGACACAGGGAGGTGGGGAGGAACGCTGTCACAGGAGCCCTGGAGACCGATCACGGGTGTGGGGAGTCTGGCTGGCCGGGGCTTTGGGGAAGAGAAGACTGCGAGGGAAGGGAGAATTTCCAACTCTTATGTGCCTTGTAGATATATAAATAAAGCACAATAAGGACTGTAATGAGGAAATAAATGTCATAAAAATGTTTGATAGCTGATGGGACACAGAAACATGAAGAGATGCCAGTAGCCTCCAACCAAGAGCAATAAAGGGAGAGAGCTTGGTCTAGGTGACCTCAAAGCAAGGTTCCAACCTTGCAGATTCTGTAATTCTATGTTTTGGTTCAATTTGTTGAATTCCACTATTTATTTGCCAAATATTGCCTATAGAGTAAACACCATGCAGGGTGCCAAGGTGCAGGTTGGAGAGAGGGAAGGGGATATAATATATATAACTGAATGTAACTCAGTTCCCTACTCTGAAGAAGATCTGTGCATGCCTGGGTATGGCAGGCATCTTGCAAACTAGAATGCATTCCAGAACATGTAAGTGACTTTCAAGGGTTATACATGCAATGGAAGCCCAGAGGTGGAGGGGGAAAACTTAAGGTCCTGTATGAAGGTGATGGTTTTAGGAACGGGCAGAAAAAGGCAAAGGCAATTAGTAGGCAGAGAAAAAAAACTTATGCCTAAAAGGGGTAAGACAAATGCTCTGGGAATGATAAGTATGACAGGCAGAGTTCTAGGTAATTCTCAGTGAATCAGCCCCAGGTAACTCCTTCTCCTGAGTGTGAGCGAGGCCTGTGACTTGCTTTCAGCCATTAGATTATGTCAGAGATGGTGGAGTCCACTTCCATGATTAGATGATGTTATACGGCAAAGGTAATTATGACTGTGATTGTGTTCCCTTATATAAGCCCCCTCTTAGCAGACTGGAGAAAGATTCTCCTGTTGGCTTTACAGACATGAGTTGCTATGTGTGACAGTTGCACTCAGCGAGGCACTGTGGGCCATCTGGGAGCTAGAGGATTCCCCAGTTGACAGCCAACAAGAAAGCAGGACCTCCATCTTACAGCTGCAAGGAGACTGACTCATTCTACCAACAAGCAGGTGAGCGTCGAAAAAGACCCTGCACTCCAGAAAGGAAGTTAGCTCAGAGGAAACCTAGATTGTAGTCTAGGAGGCCCTGAGCAGAGGATGCAGCTGAGGACTTCAGACCAACAGAATGTGCAAGATAATAAAGGGTTGCTTTTCAAACCACTAAATTAGTGTTAATTTGTTACAGTCACAGAAATCAAATCCTGCAAACTATCACATCTGGTTGAGCTCTGAACACGAGTTTGGGGTCAGCTAGAGATAAGACCGAAATATTATTTGGGATGAGACAATTTACAAACAACACCATTCGTTACATAGATTCCAATTTAGGCCAAATTGGAATCTATGTAACGAATGGTGTTGTTTGGTTCAAGTTAGAACTACATGAGGTTCCAGTGAGTCAGACAATATTGGGTACACCATGTGGGTTCCTGAGTTCTGTGGTAACGACAGTGGTATGGGAGTAAGTGGGGGATCAAGTGTGCAGAAGCATGTCTCAACCTTTCCAGCACTTGCCTCGCATGGTGGCTGCGTTTGCAGTCATTGTCATGATTTTCTGTGGGGCTACTTCACCCCCTTTGAGGCTGTTAAAGCCCAGGTGAGCGCTATTAGGACGCAGAGGGAAGGCTGGACAGTGCTGCCATGGAACCCCAAAAAGAGGAGGGTGGAAGCCTTAGAATCTATCCTAGCTCTCTCTTTAATGTGTGACTCTTCTCTACAAAATTTCTTATAAATACATATCCACTTGTGTAATTTTCCTAATAGATCACTCACTACTATGGAAAGATTGCCTTGTTAAATTCCATCAGTTACGAGAAGCCTTTCTTAATCTGAGCTATAATTCCGTGGAACCACAATTGTCAGAGATGAGGAGTACCTTTAAAATGACCCATTTAAAAGATCAGAAGCTGAAGGGAAGTTACTGTTCAAGCACCCATTGTCACTCCAGAACAGGCCAGATATGACCTGTACCTCTTCTACCATGAACAGCTCAGGTGTGGGAAGGACAAACAAAGAAGGAAGGATCCATTTGAAGATATGAACTATGAGTAATGGGGGCTGACTTTGCCTTTTGATTTTTATGGGAACTTAATAATTGCCCAGACATTGCCATGGCTACTCGTAAGTACAGTCATCCCTCCGCCACCTGTTCTCCTTGCCCGCTTCCGCTCCTGTTGGTTTTTATCTTCTGTGTTCATTGTGCAACTTTGTACCTTTCCCTTTAGAAAAGCAATATTCGCAACAGGCTCAAATTTCCTGGTGGGGTTGGACGCTGTGAAAATTGGGAGGAGCTGTCCCTCCTTCTCTATCAAGCCTTCTCCCTGCTTTCTGGGCAAAGCTCCCATGGTCTTTCTCTTAATTTCAAGTAGATGTTGGGGAAGATAATACTCTAACACGCTGAATTATAGTTGCTCTCCGACCCAGAGATGCAGAGCTGAATCCCCAGGGAGACAGAGAATTGAGATGGCAGTTGACAAATAATACAGCTCAGAGCCTCCCCACAGAGGCACTCTGACTCTAAGATGAGGCCTGTGTGTGGTTTGCCCTGAAATTCTTCCATAACTATGGCAGAAAGAGAAAAAGAAAGAAAGAGTGTGTGGCAAAGGAGAAACTGAGGCAGGGAAACAGTCAATAAGAACATTGGGAGGTGAGAAAGAAAGCGAGCATGTAATGGTAAGCCGAAGAGTTTTCCCTGACTCAGGATGTTCAAAGCAGTTATCCAACCGTGTGTGCACCCAGATGTGTTTTCCTGGGTTGGAATGCTGTGGTCAGTCTGGCCCTACAACCGCCCCCACCCATTAAGCAGACTGATGTCTTGAAAATCTGGGGTAGGCCAGTGACTATCTCTAAATGAAGTTAAGTCCCTGTAGCCAGGATGGCTGAGCATTGTGTTGTAGAGTCTGTTGAAGGCCTCATCTGACAGGCAGTGACAAACAGCCACTCTCCAAGAGCAGGATTGCCTCTGAGAAGCATTTCTGGGAAAGAGCATAAAACCACAATCAAATGACCATGCTGCTTCCCACAGTGAGTGGTTCCTGTGTGGGCTTTGGTCAGACGTCCAAATCTCCAGATAGACCATTGGACTGCTAGTGCTCCTAATGACTCCACTGGCCTTGACATGTGAGGAAGAAGGACGTGTACCCATCGGAGTAAAAGTTTTATTAGAATTGCCATTCCAGAGATTATTAGCAACTTGTAAAGAATGCGATTACCACTTAAGCTGTATTCAGTGGAATACATTTTAACTATAATTGAAAACAAATGTAGGCTTCACTGTATAGCTGGTTAAGCCTCATGATCATGACTGTTATCTTATTATTGTCCATTAATTAAAACAACATGCACTAGGATTTATTTGCAATTACACAGTTGCAATTTGATGAAGGCTCAAAACAGGCTTCCTATTTCATGTTTTCTCTGCAGGACCAGCTCATTGGGGCCACTTGTATTTTCATTGCAGTGTTTTTGCATCCATGCAAATGTGAGTAAAGGTGTAGATGCACTTTTGTTTCTATGCTTTTGAAAGAATACTTTAAACCCATCAACCCGTCCTTCTTCTTATGTAACAAGGAGGCCTCTGATGGCTGTGGCCACCTGACCATTTTGTCCGGGTTGACTTCCAGAAGTCATCAGTTCCCAGTTTCTGTTGACTATGAAGAGAAGAGTTTAGAGCTTTGAGCTGCTGTGAATTTTACGTCTGTTTTTAACCACCTGCAGTCGTCAAGGATCTCATATTGTTGTCTGTGTGTATTTTATTTTTATTTCCCTCAGCTTGGATGTTTCATCCCACCATGCTAGAAAAATTTTGTTTTAGGGCAATTTGCTGTAATTACATAACTTGCCTTCTGAGAACACATTTTAAGGCTTAGATTTGAAAATAAGAGGCCTGGCTCTTGTCTCTCGTTTAATGTGGTATAAGAAAGTGAGTTCATATCTCTGGGTCTTGGTTTTGCCATCTGTAAAACTGGGATGACAGACCCGATCTTATCTACCTCACAGGGACATTCTGAGACCAGGGGAGATGACAGCAATGGGAGGGGCCTATAATGAATGTCCCAGAAATCAGTGTCATGATAACAAGAGTCTTCTTCTCACCACAGACTCACAAGGTTGGTCTCCATTGAATGCAGCAAGATCTCAACTCTCATGAGATGTTCAATAGGTTTGTTCTGGGAGGCAGCCATGACTTCCTGGTGTGCATCTTTAAATGGTCATCATGCTGCTTTTGGGACAGGCAGACAGAAGTGGCTTTCAACCACAGATGGGGGTGTTTATGTGGTTCCTACTCACTGGCTTTCCTTGGTCCTTTATCATAGGACATTGAGCCTATAAAAGGACCAGCTCAGGGTTCTCTTTGGGCATGGACATGTCTCACCTTCCCTGTGATCCTCATCATTACTGTCAGCTTAAGATATATCTTTGAGCTTCCAAATGCTTCAACACAAACATGCACAGCACACTGTATCTTCTGGCATTCATGCAACATGACAGTGGGAGATGTTAACCCAAGGAGATGTGCCTGGGAGAATGACTAGCTACACTAGAGAAGTGGACAGGAGCTCAGGAGTCTAAATTATGTGAAAAGCCTCTATAACAGGGGCGGGGACCTTTTTGGCTGAGAGAGCCATGAACACCACATATTTTAAAATATAATTCCGTGAAAGCCATACAATGTTTAACACTAAATACAAGTAAATGTGTGCATTTTATGTAAGACCAACACTATTAAAGTACAATAAGTCTCTGAATTTTTTTTAATAATGTTGTTATGCTATTGCTAACCAATGATGAATAAAGTACTTCTTACCATTAATGAGACTTCTGGTGCTGAATAATTTTGCTGATGGCTTTGTAGTCTGGTTGATACGTGGTGAGGTTAAGCTTCATGCAGGCATTGAAACTTCCAATCGTTAAACGTGATCATAGGTTGGTCTTAACATTCTTTAGATGTGAGAAAGACTGCTCACATGCACACATAGAGCCAAACATTATCAGTACAGTAATACTCACACGCTGCAGTGTGTGCTATGTGACAGGGAGTGCGTTCCAAGTTTTGACAATCAGCTAGTCCGCAGGTTGAAGTTTTTTCATTTCTCCTCACTTGTGTTTGCTCACCAACACTGCTTGCTGTTGTCAAGTCTTTCCAAATCTTCATTCAGTGACTTGAATTTATTCACCCACATGTCTGAGGGCTTCAGGTCAGCAGCTTGTAGTTCAAAATCTCTGATAGAGTCACCGGGGATATAACTCAGGTTGGCGCTGTCCACTACACATTGATGTAGATGGGTGATGAACTTAAAAAGACAAGTGTGCTCACAAAATTCTCTAAAGCGTGCTTTGAATGACTGCAGGAGATTAGATGTGAAGCCTGCTAGCTGCTGGAGATCAAGATGTTGAGCAGGGTCACTTGCTGTGCATGCATCTTTAAACTCTCCCAGTTTTTCAAAGTGCAGTAAATGACCTGTTTCAATGTTGGCGATGAAGAGTTCCAGCTTATTTTCAAATGCAAACACTGCTTGTTGAAGGGATAAGACTGTATTTCCAATGCCTTGCATTCTCACATTGAGTTGGTTCAGATGTTCAGTCATGTCCACGAGATAGTAGAACTTCAGGAGCCACTCAGTGTTAGCTAACTCCAGATGCTCGACATTTTTCATTTCAAGAAAAGTCTGGATTTCACTCAGACAAGCCGTGAAACGGCTGAGCACCTTCCCTCTTGACAACCAACATACATTGCTTTGCAGAAGCAGACCAGGATAATTATTCCCAACTCCATCCAGCAGTGTTTTAAACTGGTGATCATTTAAACCTCGGGCAACAATAAAGTTGGCCCCCTGAATGACCAGCGGCATCACCTCACCAAGCTGCTCACCACACATCTGAGCACAAAGCACCTCCTGATGTGGGATGCAGTGAATACTTAGGATGGTCTCTTTTCATGTTCACAAAGAAGCACTACGAATCCTGTTTTTCCCCACATGCATGGAGCACCATCAGTACACACCAAAATAAGTTTATCCATTGGTAGATTTTTTTCCTTTAGCGAACTCAGTGAAAGACTTGAATAAATCCTCCCCTCCTGTTGTCTCTTTCATAGGCAAAACAGCAAGACTTTCCTCACGTAGTGTGTCACCAAAAGCATACCTTGCAATCACGCTGAACTGGGATAAATGGCTTATGTCTGTTGACTCATTCAAAGCAAGAGAAAAGGATGGTGCTGCGTTTATGTCCTTCACTTGTGTTGCCTCAATTTGATTTGCCATCCTGATGGTACGATCGTGAACACTTCTTGCCGACAGAGGCATGTCTTTTATTTGTTCAATTATCTTGTCTTTATCCGAAAAGTCATCAGAAAGTTCATTGGCAACATCAAGCATGAATATTTTGGCATACTTCCCATCTGTGAATGGCTTTCCGTTTCTCCCAATTGCTAAAGCACGAGCAAAGCTAGCCGAATTCCAGTCACCTTGTTGGGTCCAAAAATGGAGTTGCTGCTGACTAGCTTGCACTATGCACTGTAGCTCTTGACATGCTTTCTTCCTGCTATCCCCTGCTGGATATTTCAATGCAAATGTAGTATGGCATGTCGAAGTGTGTCGAAGTGCTGCTTTATATTTGACCATTTCTTCGATGCAATTTTATCATTGCATATTAGACACACTTCAGAACCTGCTCCCTCCACAAAAGCGAATTCCTCAGTCCATTCCTGCTAAAAAGGATGATACTCCTCATCTTTTTTTCTTTTTAGCCATCTTCTTTGTCAAAAGGGTTTCTTCAATTAGCTAACTGACTACTTGATTAAAAGGAGGGAAGTTTACTTTCTGACCTCACAACGACCCGTGTACTTTACGCATTATCCAATAAAATTTGGTGTTGTCCTGGAGGACAGCTGTGATTGGCTCCAGCCACCCGCAACCATGAACATGAGCAGTAGAAAATGAATGGATTGTAATACAGGAGAATGTTTTATATTTTTAATGTTATTATATTTTTATTAATGATTTGTCTGCGAGCCAGATGCAGCTATCAAAAGAGCCACATCTGGCTCGCGAGCCATAGGTTCTGGACCCCTGGTCTATAATAAGGTTCAGAAAGAGATGTGGTGAAATGGCGTCTGATTTTAAGAAACCAACTTTGAGGAGATCAAAACTAGTGCAAGATCAGGTTGTAGAAGAATTATCCCATATAAAACAATGACCAAATAAGCATGGCATACAAGATCCCATCTAATCTAGATCTCACCTTAGTTTATCAGTCATTCTCATCCATTTGACTCACTAGACACATTCTACATTTAACCAATATGAAAGCTCCCCCCCCCTTCTCTGAATGTTCAATGTTTTTAGGCCTCTGTATATTTTTACATGTTGTTGCCTTTGCTTTGAATATCTCCTCCTATCTCCACATCAGGGACTCGGAGTATTATGATGGTATAATTATAGGCCTGCCACCTCCACCGCCATGTGCAGTAACTTGTTCATTTTCTGAACTCAGGTTCTGACAGAGAGTATATTTACCGAACGTATGTATAGATGTCCAACAGCACTTTTCGTGATGGCGGGGGTGTTCTAATCTGTGCTGTCTAACCCGAGGGCCACCAGCCATATGTAGTGACTGAGCACTTGGAATGTGGCTAGTACAGCTGAGGGCCTTTCTTTTTAATTATAATTCATTAAGGAGCTATAGAGAATGTGGCTAGTGGCTGTGACATTGGAAAGTACAGACAGAGAAAATAATGGGAGAATGGCGGAAAGTGATTTTAAAGATGGTGCACCATGACAAGGGGTTGCTATGAACCCGTGAGAGTGAGACTTTGGGCAAGAAAGGACATCGCGACCAACCCCTGCATTTTCTCTTTACGTGACATGGATCACAGTCCCGTGGCCTGCTTGAAAGCTTGGGACAATAGCGTTCATAATCTCTGTGTTCCCTCTGACCTGTCTCCATGCCACACGTTCTGCGTGCTTGATGCCTATAAAAGGAATCCTTCTCTAAAGTAGGACAAGGCCTTTGGGAAGGAGATTGAATGTAGGAGGAGAGATTGTGCTGCTTAGGGCAGGTCAGAGAGACTGTTCTAACACAGACAATGCCGGAAGGCCCTGCTCAGACCTGGTGGAACCGCCTCGCCTTTGGCACAGTTATTGCTACAAGGCCGGCGAAGGCACAGGCAGCCAGGGGGAGAGAGCACGTCTGGGTCGGGAAGAGAGAGAGCACTGCGGGGTCACCAGTGGGAACACACTGAAACCGAGCACAGCTGCAGGTCATGCTCCATGCTTTCCAGATGCCTCCCTGGAACCGATTCCTGTTATGTTCCTGCAAAGGAGGTACTTGAAATAGAAGCGAAATCCCCACGGCTCCGTGGCCACGTGTAGTGTCTTTGCTGGAGCTGCCCCTATGGTCCTCACCCGGAAGGCTCTTCCCGTGACTTCAGGAGATCCACGAGCCTTGGAATCGCAGGTAAACATTGTACAGATCAGTATTTTCCATAGAGATGGCTCTTACTGCTCCTAACGAATATTTTTTCATTTTTTTACAGAGACAGAGAGAGAGGCAGAGAGAGGGATAGATAGGGACAGACAGACAGGAATGGAGAGAGATGAGAGGCATCAATCATCAGTTTTTCATTGCGACACCTTAGTTGTTCATTGATTGCTTTCTCATATGTGCCTTGATCGTGGGCCTTCAGCAGACTGAGTGACCCCTTGCTGGAGCCAGTGTCCTTGGGTCCAAGCTGGTGAGCTTTTGCTCAAACCAGATGGGCCCGCGTTCAAGCTGGCGACCTCGGGGTCTTGAACCTGGGTCTTCCGCATCCCAGTCCGATGCTCTATCCACTGTGCAACCACCTGGTCAGGCCCACTCCTAATGATTTTAATGGCATTTATAAATCAAAAATGGTTCATAAGGGATGTTCTTCCCCATACCCCACGCACCAAGCCCAGACCATGTACTGATCACAGGGTCAGTTCAAGGGTGAAAGGAGAAGAAGGAAAACAAGGGTTGAGCTTGTAGTCACTCTAATGTTAGAGACCCAGTCCTCCTGCCCCATTGCCAGCACCTTCGGAAGTGGCTCCGCCTGATGCTCACCTAGCATGCGGCCGGCCTTCACAACATACCATGAGAAAGCTTGTTAGGCCTGGTTAGTACCAGCAGGGATTTCTGGTCTTTGTGATTCCCATTGGCCACTGGGAACTGTAGGATTAACATGAATGACCCGGACACTCTCACACAAACCAAATATATATTATCTGCAGACTGAGTACATTATATGTTTCCCACAAATGTATGAGCACCTTAAAATAAATGTAGACACTGTTGGGATAAACAACTTGCTAATTTATGTTAAAATTAATTCATTGAAAACAAAGCACAAAAGGTAAAACAACCTGAGTGGGGATTGTCAGCCTGGAAATCCTTAGGAGTCACAAAGAGCCCACACAGTTACCACAGTGTAAATCACTGAAGTGTCTACGGCAATCCTGAGAATCAGGAAGTTCAAATTGATATGTTCTCAGTAAAACGATTGTTTCAAATGTTTTCTCTATTCCCTAAATCAAAGGAAGCTACTGACATTTCTCAAGTGGAGTCCCACCCCCACAAGCAAGGAGAGTCCCCGAGTCTGCAGGTGCCCTCAAGGTCACTGAGGTTGCTGCCACTTGGAAGCACACGTGGGTTCCTGGTGGGGTGGGAGAACTGTTATCTTCAGGATATTGTCCCCATCCTTGTGCGGATGGGTCAATATGCACTCTGAGGACGATGTGGCCCGGGATTGACTGGATCACATACTGCCAGCTGAGTGACAGACACACTGTCTCATCCAAGGCCCCAGAAGGAAACACATGGCCAGTGCAGTAGGCCTGGTTTAATTACACCGAAGATGCCATTTATTGTGCCCTGCGCTTGGTTTATTCGCATCGGGACTTCTCATAAATAAAAACTAACTGCGGATTGCAGTCATGAACATTTACAACATACACTTTGGGACACACCAGTTGTTTCGAATCACTATTTTCCCCTCAAAGACCTTAATTAAATTCTAGGCCAAGAAAGACCTAAGGGAGTAGGACCACACACTGTACTCTAAGCTGCGTTTTAGGGGATGATGGATTGTGCCCTCACAGTAGCCAGATTCTTAAAGCAGGCCCCCTTCCCCCACCGGGACATTGCCATTTGGTGTTGTAATGTTGTTTGTTTAGATATCTACAGACAGACCCCTGTTCAGAGAGCAGGGCACGAGGGCCTCCTTCTGCCTGAGCTTCCACGGGAGCATAGAAAATGCTCCGGTACCCTCCGGGGGCACACACCGCACCTCCCCACCAAGGCTGTGGACCTGCTTGCCAAAGGCTATGCTGTGCAGGAAGCCAGTGCCAGCAGGGTGCGCAGCGCCAGCACGGAGACTTCTCTGTTACAGGGTAGCGGCTCATGGGGGAAATACATTCACATTGGCTGAGGCTCATTAATAGAACTGAGTGGTTCACATACCCCGACCCTCTCCTGGCCCAGACTTGGCAGGTTTTGTACACTGCACATGCTCCCAGAGTGAACATAGGCTCCAGGATTCCATGACTTTCCCTCGGCCAGCAGCCACCTCTGTCACTTCAGTGTCGCTGTAATGTAAGGTTTTCTATTTCTTTTTTTATTACGATGCCACCCCCCTTCAAATCTCTCTCTCTCTCTCTCTTTTTTTACAGGGACAGAGAGAGAGTCAGAGAGAGGGATAGACAGGGACAGACAGACAGGAACAGAGAGAGGTGAGAAGCATCAATCATTAGTTTTTCGTTGCTATCACAACACCTTAGTTGTTCATTGATTGCTTTCTCACATGTGCCTTGACCGCGGGCCTTCAGCAGACTGAGCCACCCCTTGCTCGAGCCAGTGACCTTGGGTGCAAGCTGACGAGCTTTTTGCTCAAGCCAGATGGGCCCATGCTCAAGCTGGTGACCTCGGGATCTCGAATCTGGGTCTTCCGCATCCCAGTTCGATGCTCTATCCACTGCGCCACCGCCTGGTCAGGCTCAAATCTCAATTTCAGATTCTTTCAGCCATCCATTCTTTATTATAAATTGGTTTACAGATTTTTAGTTTCTCCAGAAAGTAGTTTTGACAGTGGGTCTTAATCACAGGTATTTTGCTTGCTGATGAGAAGGGAGGGGAGATTGTACTACCCAGGTGAGGAAAGATGGTAGGAAATGAAGAAGAAAACTCTCTTTATCAGCTTAATTTCAGTTGTATAGTGAGAACCCCCATCTGCTTGTTGGGAATGGAGTTTCAGGTGAGTTACTAGGACCATTCCTATGTGACTGGAGGTGGAAATGGTGCTGAACCTGGTAACACTTCACTCCAGGGGCTTTTCTGTAAGGTGTCTTGCGCTTTTAGCTGCGGAGCAAAGGCATTAGGAACAGACAACTGCTGACTCCGCTCCTATCCAAGGCAATATCTCATAAAACCGTGATTCAAATATACTGTGTGTGATATACTACTGGGATTGCTGCATTCCTAGAACAAGGAGGAAGCTTACAGGGTCTACCCAATTTCTTAAGAAAGAGACTGGTTTTAGAGGTCTGAAATGATGTGGTTTGAATGGAAAGGTATGAATGAAGAATGCCATAAATGCCAGGAACATCTACAGATGCCTGAATATCTGCTAGCCCAGCAAGGGGTTTGATAACTGGTGTCCCCTTACCCAAAGAGGAGGTCTTACTGGAACTAATTCAGAAAACAGTTCACAGTGGACCCGTTGTTTGTAACCATAAGATGTTGAAAATTTCTCAGTATAGATTTAACTGTAGAGAGACTCTCAATGTTGGTTTTAAAAAATGGGTGATTTTTTCAGTTAGCAAGTATTTAATGAAGACTGATTCCAAATGGATCCGTAACCCAAACATGAAAACAGACTCAGCTTTATGGACTAGGCCTACCCAGGCTCAGAGGACTTGTCGAGAGCAACGTGGTCCTGGGATTGGAAGGGAAGCCAGCACAGCAGTGTCTTTCTGAAAAAAAATCCCCCCAAAGCAGAGAGAATAAGCCAGAATAACAGCAGCCAACACATGAATTTTAGGTCCATAATGAAATAGTTTTTGTAAAGATCCTGAATGGTGAGAAATTTATAATATAAAGCACACTGGGCTTGTATGATTGATTTTCTCTATTTTGTAAGGAAAGCAGACCCAGAGAAGGTCAGGGCAATTCTTGAAGCAGCAGAGTCAAGGAGTGGAGAGTCAACTTCCTCATTCCAAGTCTAGCGTTACTTCCCCTCTCCGCTCCCTCCCAACCTTCGCTTTCTCCCCTTGGCCTTCCTGATACCCCCATGGTGGCTTCAGGTCATCGCGCAGAAGCTTTCAGGAGGCCAGGACCAAGTCTACAGGAAATCACTGTTCAGCTGTACATAGGCCCCGGGGCTTTGCTCTCACACTGGAGACTGTGGGCTGTCTGACGGTGTGGCAGGCTAGGAGACCACGCACAGAAAGTTTGTGGATGACCAGGAAATTCTGATTAAATCGGGTTACATCCCTGGAGGTTTACATTTTCAACATGTATGTATTTTTCCATAGAAATCACAGTAGAGCTGTGGTTTGATCTTCTCCCCTCAATCCAGGTGGCTGGGTCTCTCCCCATCCGTCGTAAAGATGGACAGTCCCTGTGATGGACTGTACCTGAGCCCCATATGAACCAGAGGGAGAAGGAGGCAGCACTGCCTCAGAGGATCCTGGGAGAGGTAGTCTAAGACCGAGAAGGACAGGGGTAAGGAGCCGCCTGGGGCAGTAACAGGGTTTCTGGGGACAGGATAAGAAATCCTGGGAGACTCCTCTTAGAAACCCTCTTTTCAGATCTGTTCCAATCATGGGATCTTATTATCACATGGGACTCTGAGCTGAAACTCTCCTGCCAGGAAAAAAAGGTTGACAAGTTTATTAGCCATTAATTTGGGTAATTTGGGTTTTATTGCTAAAACCTAAATAAAAGAACAGCTGGGAAGTGGATTATACATATATAATCAGAAGACTCATATAGACTGTCAGTTTTCAACTTTTTGTTCCCACACGAGTGTAAAATTTAGGTTGGATTGAACAAAAGACAGACCTTTCCCTCTGCAGGCTGTTGCTCACTCTGAGGTTTAACAGAGTTTTATAAACTACCCGTGCATGGCAAAGGTGGGAGAAATGGACAAAATGGGGAGTGCTAACAAGGCCAGTCCACTGGGAGGCATCGCTGTTAATGATTCTTGGGTTGGGTGTCCTTCTGGGAACCCTTGCAGCGGCCTGTCGGTTGTTAGCACCCTCAGTGACTCCCATGGAGATCGGTAGCTCTGCTCACCCCTGGTCCCAGCAGCAAGGCCTAAAAATCACTTGCTTTCTGGGAGTCTCACAGAAGACTCACCTGCTCCTTCTGGTTTAATCCCTTGTTGGGAGCCCCAGGTGATTCTGGCCATTGAAGGCTACCTCAGAATGTGTCTGTTTTCTGTTTGGTGCCTGGGTCACATCCAGGTTACCTTTATGAAAAACCTTTTGCATTCTTATACTGGGCCATTATGGAATTAAAAACTGGGAATACCTTGGTCCTATCTAACTTGTATCAAGGAACTAAGGAGCAGAATTGGTATTAATTTGCCAAATGTTTACTTATTGCAATACAGGTCTGTGCTGGAAATAGGAACAACTAGACAGTCCTTGCTGTGCAGAGACCCACAGTGTGGTGGGCAAGCAGTAAACAGATCATCACAAAACAGGTGCGATATTAATAGACAGGTATACATAAAGTACAGTGCTAGGATAGAGAATAAGGCCATCTCCTGCCCAAGAAAGATTCATAAAACAGGTGAAACCTGAGTTGAGCTATAAATAATTATATGGGGTTCACCAAGCTGGGAAAGGGATAAAAAATTCAGACCAAAACAGCATATACAACATAGCAGAAATGGATATTATGGCTAATCTACTCTAACTCAAGTGGGACAAGATAGAGATTGTATTTCTCTCTAAAATTGTTGCAATTTCCCTTCCACTTATTGGATTTGTTTGTTCTGAGGGATAGATAGATAGATATGAAGAAAGAGAGCCAAGAAGAAAGACCAGTCTGCAAGACTTCTTCCTTTATTATCATCATATAGTAAAAGGATAGGCAGAATCTCCTTGAGAATAATTGGTTTATTTGTGCCAATACCTAGTAACTTTCTGTTGCTGCAGTTGTGAATTTGAGCCCATAATGGGAACGTTCTACACCAAGTCACTGTGCCCACTGAACAGCACTTGCTGGAATCCCGGGGACAGCCTCGTTCAGGCTCCATTCTTCCTGGGTTCTCCAGGTCAGCGAAGTGCTTGTAGTGGAGCCTTCTGATCTATATAGCATATGAGCATGGGGTTCTCATTGAGTCACAGCACATGAACTCTGAGTGTCCACAGGGGCTGACATCGCTGACTTTATGAGGCTCTCTAGGGAGGTAGACTTGTTGGGCCATCAAGTTTGAAGAAGGGTCCCAACCCTTCAGCAACTGTCTACAAAAGGACTCTCCCTGAAGAATCAACCCCTAGATGAAACATAATGGGAATGGCAGCAGTGTTGAGGGAGGACTTGGCCTCTTCCTTGAGCCGGGGCTCTGGGTAAGTCTCCTGGGAAGGCTGCCCGACCATGGCTGTCTGAGATGGTGCCCAAGTTCCGGCGAGAAGGGTGCAGTGGTGAGCCAGCTGCAGGTGTGGGAATGGCCCTTCCTTCACCCAGAGGCCTCCTGGAGAAACCTGGGCTCTCTGAAACAGCCTAATGAAAAAGATCAAGCTCACGCGGAGGCCCTGCTGTGCAGGAAGATTGCATCCAAGAGCGATTCATTTTTAGTTTCACAACTGTGCATTTGGTCCCCACACAATTTATCTTCCTGCACAGTCACATACCTGTGTGCCAGATGTGCACAGCTGTACGTGAGCAACTGCTGATCTGTCTGGATCACATGCCAAGTGCCTGTTTCTTTAAACTAGGGTGGGTTAGGATTTTGAGCCGTGCGAAAATTTCATTTTGAAACCAGAAACCCAGTGAGCCCTGGCTACACAGGTGTAGGAGTATAGCACAATGATGAACCAAGGTTGGATTAGTCTCTTCCAGGACCCCCCCCCAGAACCTCCCCCATTTGTGACCCCTGAAATTTAGCTGTGTTTGGGGGCTGCAGAAGTTGGGCTATCTGGAGAATCAGTTCCGCCAAAGTGTGTGACCCTCATAAATGCTTGTGGTGAAACTGCAAAACCTCTGCCCAGCCCTGGGGAGCTCTTGGAGCAGAACACGACTTGACATTTTTAGTCTGTGTTTTAGTTTTTACCCCCTGGTCTCAGGAGAAGCAAGACCACAAAACACTCAATGAAACCTACCACCCCCAAGGCCAGGGTGCAGCCTGCCACAGGAGAGCGGGGACCCAAGGTGTTGAGAGGACTCTCCGCTAGAAACCCCAGCCTCCGTGTGCTCTGCGGGCACCCACAGCATTGGCACATGGGCACTTCCCCTCTGGTCCTGCCAGTCTCTCTTTGCATGCCCAAAGACAGTCAATATTAAAAGCAATTTGGTATTATTTTGTTATTCCGTGACTGATTTATTGGGTATCTACTAATACTAGGTGTGTGCTAGCCATCATTAGAAGGTAAAGTGCTTTGTACATAATAAATGTTCAGTATATGTGAATTGTTGATGAGATTATTGAAAAATGGCCATTTTCTTCACTCTTTTGAGACCTACCAGGTTCCAGGTACTAGGCATGAAGTCTCCTGTGAATTCTCGGAACTCCACAGGCCAACACTATTCTTACTGTTTTACCCATAGGAAAACAGGCTCAGAGAGTTCACAGAACTTACTCCAACCTTGTATCTCTGTTCAGGAGTATACCGCATGTGCTTCTCCTGGCCCTGGGGCCACAACACTTTTATATGTCCCTGGACAGAGGCCCGCAGAGCCACCTCCTAGTCGTTTATACCTCCCAGCCCCTTTCTGCTTCTCACATGAGCAGGCACTGATAAATCAGCCCACACTAACAGACTCAGTTTGAATTTCAGCAAAATTCTCCCCAAACAATAACCAGATGCAATTCAACTCACATCATGTCCACATAAGGAATTCATTCCAAGAAAAGTCAGAGGATGCACTATGATTCTCCGTCAGATGAATGACTTCTCATCTTCCCTGGGCTCATTTTAGGACTCAAAGAAGAAATAACATGGAGATTAATTTTAGAGTTCAGTCTTTGAATCCGGTCTCAGGAAGAATGCACATATAATTTAGTCTTATAATGATGACACCTTAGATCCCAGATCACTCATGGGTAGTGGCTCCTTCCAGACACCTGCCATACTCAAGGCCATTTCCTCTTTTCAGTCACAAAAACTATTTCAGACTTTGCTTTTGTGCAAGCTACTTAGAAGAGCCAGGCCACCATCCTTGGAGTAAAACAGGATCCTCCAGGAATTACATCATTTATTTTTCAACAAAGATTAATTTAATTTAGTTTAGTTTAACAAGGGTGTGTGATCATAGATTTGATAACCAACTAGATGGCCTGATGTAAATTTCAGTTATAGTTTAGCTTTCTTCCAGGGAGAAAAACAAAGACTCTAAAGGTAATTGGTATATCACCTCTCCAAGGGGACAAAAAGGGTAGGCTTTCAATTTTCTTAAACATAAAACTTACAATCCACATATAATAATAAACAAATGGTTTAAGGCATTTTATATCATAAATGGGCTGCCATTATTTAGTTATGAATTTTAAGGTTCAGGAATTATGCTAAAACCCAAGGGTCATTATGGAATGTCTGTATATTTGATTTCCAAAGCTCCAGATAGAGTTTAATGTGTTCAGTGTTAGACCACTGCATCCCCCAAGCTATTTCTGTATCCTTAGAGACTTGTCCTAATAACAGGCCTCCGTGTCTTCTGCTTAGTAAAAAGTGTGAATGATAGCTCTAAAGAGAAGAATATATGTATATATATTTGTATGTATATATGGATATATATATGATTTTTTTTAACTTTAACATATGTTCTCACATGGCTAAGTGATTGAACCCAATACAGTTAACAACTTAGGAAGGGATTCATTGAATTTCCCAAGTCTCCTCACAGCCAGAGTTACTTTGTAAGGAGACCCTAAATGTGGAATAATCAACATGTTAAAGTAATCTAGATGTTTATGATTTGATAACTCTTTGGTGCATTGTTTAACAACATGTTTTCAATTTACTTTCCTTCAAATAGCTCCAAATAACCCCATGATTTCGGATGATTGATTATGGGAATGCTGCTTTTACTGTACATCCAAGGTAATTTTAAAATTACATCTTCTTTTCATTGTTAAGGGGTAAAATCATTTGCAGGTCTTGACATGATTTATCAGAGAAAGGGGGACAGAGAGAGGGTCAGTGTGGGCCTCCCTCTATTAGAACATTATGACGTGAGCACAGAAGTAAAGCATTAGACTTCGTGGAAGCAGGGTTCTAGTCCCAACATGCTCACTAACCAGGTCAATGGTCTTAGAGAAGTCCTTAACCTCTTGTGACTCACTTTCCTTCCACATCAAAACAATTGGGTTCAAAGCCTCCCCTAGAGATTCTGATTCATTATAATTGGGCCAAGACCTAGAAATACATATTTTCTGCTAAAAATTTGAGGTTTATAATTATACAAGTTTGGAAAACACTAGATTAAGTAACTTCTAAGGCCAGGTCTAATGTTTGCTTCTAGAGTGAAGCTTTCCTGTCCTCTGGACATTTTTTTTCTCACTATAACCACTTTGTTATATAATCAACCTTATATCACTGTAGGGTTGATGTATATTCTCTCAGACACTGTGCTCAAGCTTGTATGTAAATGGTCTGTTTAATCATCATAAGAACTCTGCACTATCAGCATAATAGTCAAGGTTATTACTCTTACCTATGACAAGAAACTTCTAGTCTCACTGGCTTGATGCATTGATATTTTGTTTCTCACTCATGCATAATCTTGCTCCATCTTATATCTATGCCATCCAGAACATGGGTCCTTCATGGAAAGACAAAGAAAGGAGACACTGGATCTTACCTATCATGATGAGAAATGACTCACAACACTTCTGTTTATCGTTTATTGGTTAGAATATATATGTCACACGGACCTGATCCAACTGAAAGACTGAGAACTATGAAGGAGCAAATGCAGATCTAATAAATAAAACTATCTATGCTGTAATAGGGGATCTAATTTTATAGCTTTAAGAAACTGAGTCTTATAAGGACAATTTGCACTTTAAGACTGTCACTGATGAAAATGTTACCTGGTATCTCATTCAAAAAAAAAAGGCATGCATTATTCACAGTAGCGAAGGTGTGGAAACAATGTCCACCAATAGGTGAATGGAAAAAGAAAATGTGGTGTGTGTGTGTGTGGGTATAATGGATATTATTCAACCTTATAAAAAGGAAATCTTGCCATCTGCAACTACATGAATGGACCTGAAGGACATTATGCAAAGTGATATAAGTCAGACACCAAAGGACAAACACTGCATGGTCCCTCTTGTATGAGCGAGTAGACGAGTAGTTTCCTGAGGCTCCCTCCAGCACACAGGTGCTCCCACCACCGGGACACGAAGGCCAAGGTGACTTCCCCGTGCGATACTTTGAACCCAGTTTGCTTACTACAGTGAAATAGGACTCTCAAAATGTCAAAGAATCATCCTTTTTACCTTAGCTTTTCTAAGCACTTCTAAACAGGGGTTATTTCTTCACAACTAAACCTGTGAAATAACAGCTTTGTCCATTCAAAGCACACCTGTCATAAATAGATACTTTTTTGTTCTTTCTAGTTTTTGACCTATGAGAAATTTATCAATAATTGAACAAATGGTTTTAAGGGTGTGGAGAGATTCAAAGATTTGTGGCAGTGGGATTCAGGAAGATCGGCCCTGTACTGGAGGAGCATCTACTCTCTGGTAAACACAAACCAAACAAACTGAAGACGGCAATACACAACAGATCAATAAGCCACAGTAAGACATGAGGTAAGGGATGTAATCGATGTATACACAAATTAATGGAAGCCTAGAGAGGGGACAGTTACTTCTGCTATGCTTGTGAAATCTGGAAGGGCCTCAGAGAGGGAAAATGACAGTGTCTCTGGGCTGCAGGGTGAGGACCCATTTGTGCGCTTGGGGACTGGGTGGGTGTGGGACGTAGACCTGGGCAGGGGTGACCTTTAGCAGGGGTGGCACTGAGGTAGGTGGAAGAGTCTGAGCGTTTGCAGAATGCAGTGGGCTGGGGATGGCTAAAGATTTTGGCTTGGATCAGGTGTTCAAGAACTTAAATATTCTATAAAGGAATTCTGACTTCGCCCTGTGTGCATTAAGGAGGCATTGAGGTTTTTAATTATGGTCTAATGGGTGCTGCAGAGATATTTTTTTTGTCCAGGAGAGATGGGCTTCTGCACCTGTACAATATCTCTGTATATCGCACGCTGTCAGTTGTCACCCACTATCTTTTTTTTTTTTTCTATTTCAGTGTAATTTTAATAGAAATTTTAACTGGGCATGTGACTGCTCAGAATAAAGATGGCATTTCTCAGGCTTTCTTACAGTTAGTATGGCCATGTGACTAAGTTCTGGCCAATGAGACATAGCTAAAGACCCAGTGGGAGTTCCACATGTTTTTCTTAAAAGGCAGCTGGCACAGGGTGGCTTCTCTTGTCTTCTTGCTGCTACGTAGAATGCAGATATGATAATGATCAACTTGGAACACTTTGCTAAAGGTCATTTGATTTGAAAAGGCCAGCTGCACTTTCCTCCACTTGAATTGCTTTTGCTTCTTTGTCCAAATCAGTCCGGCACATTTACAGACGTCTATTTCTGGTTTCTCTATTCTGTTACACTGATATATGCACCCATCTCTCCGCAAATAAGCTTTAATGTCAGGAAGAGCAAGTTCTCCCACTTGACTTTCTTTTTCAAGATTCATGACCCATTTAAGAAATACATTTTATTTTATAGCATAAAATACAAGAACACACACACACACACATATGAAACCTATACCATGCAAAACATATATTGATTATTTATGATGTCCCTGATATTTTTCCTAACCTATTCTATTCCATTTTATTTGGTCATGACCCAGTGCATGGATACTACAATGTGACCAATGGCTCTCTCAACTTGCAGTTTAAAAAACACTGGCCTAGAGGAAGTGGCAAGTGGATATTCCCTATTAATCCACTGGGTCCCCGATGATGAAAGCAACCATAAAAGAGTGGAAACCTTCACTGAAGGTGCAACAACCATGAGGTTGCCCTCTTCATGTTAGTTTTCTTATTCTAATTGGGAAAAGGGCTTGTAAGGAGCGTATAGCCCACTTTGGGGCTGGAAACTGGAGAAAATCACCAGTATCTAACAGACTTGGTGTGCTGTAAAAATGGAAACACCACTCTACAAGACTAAAATGGTGTTTATCATGTCAATCAATGGGCAATTCTTTTACATATGTTATCATATTTTCTTTATATGCTGCTCTAAAAGATATATGTTATAATTTTGATTTTACATATAAGAAAAATATAACCTGGTAGAGCTTAAAGAATTTCCTCAAATTTCACTTCTGCTTAGCACCATTCATAACAAAGCCTGTGTTGGTCTCAGTCTTCAGCCCCAAATTTCGTGTGAAGCTAAATGGAGGCACCCTGTGTGGTCAACATCAGGAGCCACACAGGAAGGGGATGGATTC
The DNA here is from genome assembly GCA_037038555.1 of Rhynchonycteris naso. NCBI lineage: Eukaryota > Metazoa > Chordata > Mammalia > Chiroptera > Emballonuridae > Rhynchonycteris > Rhynchonycteris naso. The sequence continues at coordinate 99,706,998 of CM073001.1, forward strand.
CTCTGGATGGTTTGGTTCTTAAAATGACAACATAACAACCTACTTGGACCATGAAGCTGAGGCCACACCCCGAGCTATACAAGGAAGATGCCATGGAACAGAGTCACCATACCAGCCAGGATTGCTGGTCTTGTCCATGAACAGGGAAAATTTTTTTTTAACAGGGTAAGCCACTGTTATTTCAGGGTTCATGTTAATCACAGTTGAATCCAGTCCTAACTGATACAATCACTATCCCGCAGGAACAGTGGCAGAAAATATATATTACATATCCATCACATAAATCTACTTTTATAAGGGAATGAAGTGAAATTATTATGCCCAATAAAAAGGTGTTTTGCAACATGACCCAGGACTCCAGAAGCACTGTTTGTTCCCCGGTTCTCCCTGTGTTACAGTCTCACACACAGCTCCCTCCGGTCTCTGAGGACATACCTGAGCGTGGTTTGCATGGCAGCGGGACAGGAAGAACCAGGGGAGTGGAGCCTCCAAGGCCAGTGTTGGGGCTGTCAAGGTTGGGTCGGCAGTGCTCTTCCTCCACCTTTACCATCATAAGTGAGATGAAGAGCTCCCTTGTGTTCTCCTTTACTGAGTTTTCTAGGACGAGGAAGAAAAAAGACGATGGCGGAGAAGTGGCAGAGAAGAAAAGTGAAATACAAATTAAATTCTTCACTGAACAGAAAAGTTCAATTGGAAAAAAAGAAAAAGAACAATGTAGGATCCTAATTTGAACCATAGCCCCATGTCTAATGCTTTTAGCCAAGGGTAGGAGAGAAAAGCAAAGGAAATCCATCAGAGAGAAGATGTCATAGTGAGTTTCATTGGGATGAATTCCTTATTAACTCTAAAGAACATGATGCAACATGGACTTAATTATACAACACAACCCACCCACATTCCTCTGTTGCTTTTCACACACATGGGCTTCTGAGGACAAGGAAAGGCAGGTGGGGAGAGAAAGGAGGAAGAGCATGGGTGGCTGAGGCCATGGAGAGGATACTCAGCCTCCTCTCTCCAACCTTGGAAGCCATTCTTGCCTCACTCCGGTCACTGCGATCGCACCAGGCCACGTCCGTCTCAGCCCATCCATTTACCGTGGCTTCCAGGACACTTCCATTTTGTTCTATTTACTGGGAAAGGGAGTCTTACACTGTGAGAGATGGAGAGAAGAAATATCGGGGGGGGGGGAGGATAGATAGGAGCTTAGAAATCTCTCAGCCGCTTTTAATTTCCTGTTGGATGCACAGCACAATCTCACCAAGAGTTTCACTAAGAACAAACACCTGAAATCCACTTTCTTAGCAAATGTCCAGCAGACAGCATAGTTTTATCAGCTGCCGTTGTCACGCTCTGCTGGCTCTCAAGACTTACCCTGCACAACTGCAGCATGTGGATCCAGCATCTGCTTTGGTTCAGTTCTCCCTTGCACTTCTTGCTTGTGCTGTAATCGGCAGAAGCCCGATGTCAGCACAGGGAAGACCTCAGCAGCTTTCCATACCCAAGAACCCGAGACCGTGTTGTTTCTGCCTGTTTGTGCTGTTCTCTGTCAGATAACACCCCAGAGAGTTTTAGTTGTTAGAGAACCCCACTGACCATTCTATGAGATGAGTTAACTCTCTCTAAACATTTTTAGGCTAACAGACTGAGGACATCGCATTTAGGAAGAACCAGTGGTAGAAGGATGGGCCCATAGAGTCACAGGGCATACGTATCAGAGTACAGTTGAAGGTAACAACAACAAAATTACTCTAGCTCTTTTAAACAAAAGGGATGCAAGACAGAATGGCATGCTTAGAAAAATCTTGAAAGTCTTTAGGGGGGATCTCCAGGAATGACTCCCAAAGCAACACTGCCCAACTGGCCCTTCAGGCTTGTGGCCACCTTGCCCACCATCAGGGAAATGCAGAACTGGCTCTGGGAACAACCAGCCCTAACCACAATCCAGGAATCTAGAACTGCTTTCAGAACATGTGGAGTTGCCCAAGTCTGCTGCATGGGCCTGGTGAAATAAAAGTTGGTGTCATGCACTACCCCTTTGTTCAGTGACTGGACATGGGGTGTTACTCAATCCACAGGGAAGCTAACACCACCACAAACAGCAAACACATGCCTACTGGTACCTCTTTCTCCTCCTTTTCACCAGATCACACATAGCTCTCCCACAACACCACTGCATCTTCCCTGTGTTTGCTTATCAACTATTGCATTGATCTGGTCCGCTCCCCACGACTACCTCTAAGTGGTCTCCTGTCACCTCTGGACCTGCCATGGACCTCTGTACTTACTTGGCATTCTGCCCCTTCCTTGGAATTGAGGGCTGTTCTTAATTGAAAGTACATCAGATTCCATGGTCTACCCGAAGAGCCATTCTCTAAATGCAACTAGGATTTTAAAGCAATTTTCTAATGCTTTCCACTCCATGAAGTGAGTCCCCTCTTCGTCTTGAACCACGGGCCATCAGGAGGGCTGCTGGTTCTATGTTTTGCTTTCCTCAGCTCAGGCTCAGTGAGCTAGCAGGTGATCACACTCGTGGTGGCCTGTAGGGCTTCATGGACTTCAATCCTAGTTCTGATTAAACTCTGGTTTTCCAAATAGCAGGTACCTGCTCATTTTAATCTATCCTCCCAGCTTTTTATGGGAGGGAAGTTGTAGACAAAAAAGGAGGAGGTTCCCATGAGTGACAAATGTGGGAAAGGTTTCCTGAGACTCTGCGGGGCACTTGCTGTTGTCACCGTCTTCTGTTTCCTGTCCATGTGATGTGGTCTTGCCTGCCATATAAAAATCGGACTTGTCCTCCATATAGTAGAGTTAACACACATTCAGCGTAACTCTCTTGGCTCATACCATTTCACTCAGTCATCGTGTCCCCTCTTTAGCTGAGACTGCCTGTTTACTTTTACCAAATCATATGATGGGAGATAAATGTTCAGATCCTTATTTACGGGAATTTAAACATTGCAACACTGCTTTTACAAGGCAGCAAATTGATTCCAAAATGGACAAGCTACAAAGCTACAGTTGGCCCCCATCATGGCTGCAGAGTGACAGAGACCTCCAGTTGGGTTTTGCTCATAAAAAGGCAAACAGTGACACACAGATCTGAAAACAAATAGAGCCAGAGTGTACCCTGAAGAATACTAGTGGGGTCCATTGATCTGGTGTTCCTGGGGCAGGACACTGACTTTGGGAGACCCATGGTAGACTCACACGTTTTGCGGGTTGTCAGATGATGGTTCTGTCTAATCATGCCCATCTATAGTAGTGACGTAACACAGGCACTGACAAGGATCAGAGGTTTAGTAAGGTCCACTGCTAAACAGATGACCATTATACCATGTTGGGGTTTGGGGTGCTGACTTCTAGTCAGCTGAAAAATCCACATATAACTTTTGATTCCTGAAAAATTTAATTATTGATAGCTTACTGTTGACCCTATCGATAACATAAACAGCCAATTTTATGTGTATTTTATTCTGCACTTTGTAATGTATTTTATGTGTATTATATATTGTATTCTTATAATAAGTAAGGTGGAGAAAATAAAACACTATTAAGAAAATCATAAGGAAGAGAAATACATTTACACTATTGAAAAAAAATCCACATGTAAGGAGACTCTTTGTTCAAGGGTCAGCTGTACATGAATTAGTAATCTAATTATCACAACCATTAGCACTTATGCCCAGTTTACAGAAAAGGACCCCAAAGCACAGAGAGGTGTATCCCTTGCCCCAGATCACACAACCAGAAAGTGGCAAAGCTGAGATTAAAACCCATCCCTCTGTCCCAAAGCCCCCCCCCCCCCCGCCACACACACACCCTGACTACTTCTCCCAGGGTAGGCGCCCTTCCTTTTCCTCATAAGCACTTCAGCTAGCTTACTCAAGGGAGTTATTTCTGTTGCTTCATACACTTTCAGGACACTTCTCATGTTGAGATAAACCTACCTGTTCCTACTTCAGTCTTCCTTCTACCTCCAGAGCATCCAGAACATGGTTTTTTTTTTTCTTTTTTTCTCCTAACGGCCACTGAATGTATAAAGATATCAACTGATCCAACCAATTGCCCCTGAATCTGACCTCTGTGGTCAGTGGAAGCAGTTCTCTCCTCAGAGAAATACTGTAGTGCTGAATTACTAAACAGCTCTCCACTGCCCCAGCTCTCGTCGGCAGCATCAAGCTTGAGTTATCTGTAAAGCACGTTAGGAACAATCTCAAGGAAATAAGATATGCTGATCAATATTTATGTAGCTATTCACAGTGTCATTTATATTATCCACAAGTTAGAAATAACCTAAGTGTTCAAATTAAGGCAATTAATAAAGTATAATTTAACCATGTGACATAATAGGTACTCATTAAATTAATGTTTTTAAGGGAACCCTTATACACTGCTGGTAGGAATGTAAATTGGTACAGCCACTATGGAAAATAGTACGGAGGTTTTTCACAACATTAAGAATAGAGCTAGTTTCCTGCCCTGTGGTGGCACAGTGGAGAAAGTGTTGACCTGGAAGGCTGAGGTTGCTGGTTTGCAACCTTGGGCTTGACTGGTCAAGGCACATATGGGAGTTGATGCTTCCTGTTCTTCCCCCCTTCTCTCTCTCTCATTTCTCTCTAAAATGAATAAAGTATTAAAAAATAGTTATAGAACTACTATATGACTCAGCAATTTCTCTTCTGAGTACCTGTCCAAAAATCACTTATTTGTGTGTGTATATATATATATATATATATATATATATATATATATATATATCCCTATGTGCATTATTCACAATAGCCAAGACTAGAAAACAAACAATGATTAAAGAAGATGTGGAAAAGGTAAAGGGGTTAAGGAAAAAAATCTCATAAAAAACAATAGAATGGTGATTACCAGAGAGAAGAGGAGATAGGGGGAGTTTAGAGCGAGTATAGAGGGGATAAATGGAGATGGAAAGAAACTTAACTTGGGATGGTGACCACACAATATAATACACAGATGATGTGTTAAAGAATTAACCTATATAATTTTTTAACCAATGTCACCCCAATAAATTCAATAAAAAAGATAATATGACATATATAACTGCTCACAAAAATTAGAGGATATTTCAAAATGAATATGAAGTGATAAAATATTCCCTAATTTTTGTGAGCATATATATACAATGGACTACTCTGCCATAAAAAATGATGAAATATTGCCATTTGTGAAAACAACTGGATCTTGAAAGCATCATGCTAAGTGAAATAAGCGAGATGGAAAAGGAAAATAACCATATCATTTCAGTCATGTGGGATACAAAACAAAAAGCAACAAATGAGTGAACAAGACGAAATCTCACAGACACAGACAACAGTGGCTGCCAGATGAGAAGGGCGGGAGGATGAAGACAGCACTGGGGATCAAACGTACGGTGACAGGAGACGAGATTCGGGAGGCAGGCGAGCAATATAACACATACATGATGTTTTATAGAATTGTACACCTGAAACTTACGTTATCAACCAACGTTAGTCAGTACATTTAATATAACAATGAATTCTTCCAAATAATAATCAAAAATAGTAAGTTCTCATTCTCATAAGGCAACCCCACATGGAGCCCTTTGCAGGCTTCCCTTTTACCCCCTTTGTGAACATGAAAGCATGCCTCCTTTATCTTGGTTTCCTCTGGGAGCACGTCCTTATGACGTCATACACCCAGAAATCCCGCTCAGGTCATGTTACTGCGAGGCTAAACTTGGAAGCCTCTTCCCCCCTTCCCACCCACTTTCTATTCTCTCCTTCTCTGTCTCCAGCTCTCTCCTTTCTTAGTTCTTTCTCTCTCTACTAATTTCTCAATCCTTATCCGTGCCCTTGCCTTCTAAATCCCTTTTACCCATAACATCAAGATTGTTAACTTCAAGTATTAAGAATTAGCTCCTCTATTTACTTTTTTATTTTATTTTATTATTATTCATTTTAATGGAGTGACACCAATAAATCAGGGTACATATGTACAATGAAAACATCTTCAGGTTATCTTATCATTCAATTGAGTTGCATACCCGTCACCCATAGTCAAATTGTCCTCTGTCACCTTCTACCTGGTTTTCCCTGTATCCCTCCCCTCCTCCTTATCCCACCCCTCCCTTCCCCACCCCGTAACCATCACTCTCTTGTCTATATCTCATAGTCTCACTTTTATGTCCCACCTATGTATGAAATCATGCTGTACTCAGTTTTTCTTTTTCTGACTTACTTATTTCACTCCTTATAATGTTATCAAGGTACATCCATTTTGTTATAAATGATCCGATGTCATCATTTCTTATGGCTGAGTAGTATTCCATACTATATATGTAGCAAAGCTTTTTAATCCACTTGTCTTCTGAAGGACACTTGGGCTGTTTCCAGATCTTCCCTATTGTGAACAATGCTGCCACGAACATGGGGGCGCAATTCTTCTTTTCGAACAGTGCTGTGGTGTTCTTAGGGTATATTCCTATAAGTGGGATAGCTGGGTCAAAAGGCAGTTCGATTTTTAATTTTTTGAGGAATCTCCAAACTGTTTTCCACAGTGGCTACACCAGTCTGCATTCCCACCAGCAGTGCAGAAGGGTTCCCTTTTCTCCACATCCTCTCCAGCGCTTATTCTGTGTTGTTTTGCTGATGAGTGCCATTCTGACTGGTGTGAGGTGATATCTCATTGTGGTTTTAATTTGCATTTCTCTAATCATTAGTGATGTTGAGCATTTTTTCATATGCCTATTGGCCCTCTGTATGTCCCTTTTGGAGAAATTTCTATTCATTTCTTTTGCCCATTTTTTGATTGGATTGTTTGTCTTCCTGTTGTTGAGTTTTTAGAAGTTCTTTATAAATTTTAGTTATTAACCCCTTATCAGATGTGCTGTCAAATATATTCTCCCATTGTGTGGTTTGTCTTTTTATTCTGTTCTTATTGTCTTTAGCTGTGCAAAACCTTTTTAGTTTGATATAGTCCCATTTGTTTATCTTGCCTTTTATTTCATTTGCCCGTGGAGATAAATTGGCAAATATATTGCTGCTACAGATGTCTGAGAGCTTGCTGCTTATGTTTTCTTCTAAGATGCTTATGGTTTCACGGCTTACATTTAAGTCTTTTATCCATTTTGAGTTTGTTTTTGTGAATGGTGTAAGTTGATGGTTTAGTTTCATTTTTTTGCAGGTAGATGTCCAATTTTCCCAACACCATTTGTTAAAGAGGCTGTGTTTACTCCATTGTATGTTCTTTCCTCCTTTGTCAAATATCAGTTGTCCATAAAGCTGTGGGTTTATTTCTGGGTCCTCTGTTCTGTTCCATTGATCTATGTGCCTGTTCTTATGCCAGTACCAGGCTGTCTTGAGTATAATGGCCTTTTGTAAACCTTGATATCTGGAAGAGTGATACCTCCTGCTTTATTATTTCTTTTTAAGATTGCTGAGGCTATTCGTGTTCATTTTTGGTTCCATATAAATTTTTGGAATATGTGTTCTATATCGTTGAAGTATGTCATTGGTATTTTAATTGGTATTGCATTGAATTTATAAATTGCTTTGGGTAATATAGACATTTTAATGATGTTTATTCTTCCTAGCCATGAGCACGGTATATGCTTCCACTTGTTTGTATCTTCCTTGATTTCTTTTATCAATGTTTTATAATTTTCCGAGGACAAGTCCTTAACTTCCTAGGTTAAATTAACTCCTAGGTACTTTATTTTTTTGGCTGCAGTAGTGAAGGGGATTGTTTCCTTAATTTCTTTTGCTGAGAGCTCATTGTTGGTATATAGAAATGCCTCTGATTTCTGAGTATTAATTTTATATCCTGCCGACTTGCTGAATTCATTTATAAGGTCCAGTAGTTTTTTGACTGAGACTTTAGGGTTTTCAATATACAATATCATATCATCTGCAAATAGTGACAGTTTTACTTCTTCTTTTCCAATTTGGATGCCTTTTATTTCTTCTTGTCTGATTGCTGTAGCTAGGACTTCCAAAACTATGTTAAATAAGAGTTGTGAAAGGGGGCACCCCTGAATGGTTCCTGATCTTAAGGGGATTGCTTTTAATTTTTGTCCATTTAGTATGATGTTTGCTGTGAGTTTGTTGCAGATGGCCTTTATCATATTAAAGAATGTTCCCTGTATTCCCACTTTACTGAGAGTTTTGAGCATGAATGGGTGCTGGATTTTATCAAATGCATTTCTGCATCTATTGAAATTATCATGTGATTTTTGTTCTTCCTTTTGTTTATGTGGTGAATCACATTGATTGATTTGCGAATATTGAACCAGCCTTGCCTCTCCAGAATAAATCCCACTTGATCGTGGTGTATGATTTTTTTCATATATTGCTGGATCCTGTTGGCTAATATTTTGTTGAGAATTTTAGCGTCTAAATTCATCAGGGATATAGGCCTATAATTTTCTTTCTTTGTGTTGTCTTTGCCTGGTTTGGGGATCAGAATTATCCTCGCCTCATAAAAGGAATTTGGAAGTCTTCCTTCCTCTTGAATTTTTTGAAATAGCTTGAGGAGGATAGGAATTAGTTCTTCTTTGAATTTTTGATAGAATTCACTTGTGAAGCCATCAGGCCCAGGACTTTTCTTTTTTGGAAGTTTTTTGATAACTGTTTCAATCTCATTTGTTGAAATTTGTCTGTCTAGGTGTTCTGATTCTTCCAGATTGATTTTTGGAAGGTTATATGATTCAAGAAATTTGTCCATTTCACCAAGATTGTCTTATTTTTTGGCATATAGTTCTTCATAGTATTTTCTTACAATGCTTTGTATTTCTGTTGTGTCTGTTGTTATTTCTTCACTGTCCTTTCTAATTTTATTTATTTGAGTCCTTTCTTTTTTTTTCTTGGTGAGTCTAGTTAAAGGTTCATCAATCTTGTTTACCTTTTCAAAGAACCAGCTTCTGGTTTCATTGATCCTCTGTATTGTTTCCTTAGCCTCTATGTCATTTATTTCTGCTCTGATTTTTATTATTTCCTTCTTTCTACTTGTCTTGGCTTTTATTTGCTGTTGTTTTTCTAGTTCTTTTAGATGCAGGGTCAAGTTGCTTATTTGAGCTTTTTCTAGCTTCTTATGATATGCTTGTAGTGCAATAAACTTCCCTCTCAGAACTGCTTTTGCTGTTTCCCATAAATTTTGAGTTGATGTATGCTCATTATCATTTGTTTCTAGAAACTTTTTTATTTCTTCTTTGATCTCATTGTTAATCCATTTATTATTTAATATCATGCTATTTAGTTTCCAAGTGTTTGAGTATTTTTCAGTTTTTCTTTTGTGATTAATTTCTAGTTTCATGGCATTGTGATCAGAGAAAATGCTTGATATGATTTCAATCTTCTTAAATTTATTGAGACCATTTTTGTGTCCTAACATGTGATCTATCCTAGAAAACGTACCATGAGTACTTGAGAAGAATGCATACTCTACTGCTTTAGGGTGAAAAGTTCTGAATATATCTATTAAATCAAGTTGATCTAGTGTCTCCTTTAAGTCTGCTGTTTCTTTATTAATTTTCTTTCTTGAGGATCTATCCAGTGTTGTTAGAGGGGTACTGAAATCCCCTACTATGATAGTATTGCTGTTAATCTCGCCCTTTATATCCATCAAAGTCTGCTTTATGTATGTCGGGGCTCCTATATTTGGTGCATAGATATTTATAATAATTATATGTTCCTGTTGAATTGTTCCCTTTATCATTATGTAGTGTCCTTCTTTATCACTTACTACAGCCTTTGTTTTAAAGTCCATTTTGTCAGATATAAGTACTGATGCCCCGGCATTTTTTTCATTTCCATTTGCATGAAATATTTTTTTCCATCCTTTTACCTTCAGTCTATGTTCATCTTTTTTTTAAAGGTGTATCTCTTGTAGACAGCATATGTATGGGTCCTGTTTCTTTATCCACACATCTACCCTATATCTTTTGATTGGATTATTTAATCCATTTACATTTAAGGTTATTATTGATATGTAGTTGTTTATTGCCATTTTATTCTTTAAAGCTGCATTCTTCTTTTGATATATTCTTTCCTCCCTTTAAACTGTTCACAACAGGCCCCTTAGTATCTCTTGCAGAATTGTTGTGGTTTTTATGAATTCCTTGAGGCTTTCTTTGTCTGGGAAGCTCTTTATTTCTCCTTCAATTTTAAACGTTAGCCTTGCTGGATAGAGTAGTCTTGGTTGTAGGTTCTTGTTCTGCATTACTTTGATTATATCTTGCCATTCCCTTCTGGCCTCAAGTGTTTCTGTTGAGAAGTTCGATGTCATCCTTATGGGGGCTCAATTGTAGGTGATAGCCCTTTTTTCCCTAGCAGCTTTTAAAATATTTTCTTTATGCCTTATCTTTATTTTAACTATGATGTGTCTTGGTGTAGATCTTTCTGGGTTTCTCTTTAATGGAGTTCTGTGTGCTTCTTGAATGTGTGGAGTGTTTCTCAGCTTTAATTTAGGGAAGTTTTCTGCTATGATTTGATTGAACAAAGTTTCCATTTCCTGTCCTCTCTCCTCTTCTTCAGGAACCCCTATGATGCGAATGTTGTTTCTCTTCAGGTTGTCACAGAGCTTCCTTAGAGTTTCCTCACATTTTTTGAGTCTCTTTTCCTTTTTCTTCTCTGCTTCTGTGCATTTGTTTATTGTGTCCTCTAACTCGCTTATTCGATCCTCAGTGTGTTTCATCCTGCTTTTAATTCCTTCCATTGTGGTCTTCAGTTCTGATACTGTATTTGTCATTTCTTTCTGATTCTTTTTTATTATTTCAATTTCGTTTTTTATACTTGTTATCTCTTTATTTAGGTGTTCATAATGACTATCCATTGTTGCTCTAATTTCTTTGAACATTCTAACTATCATTATTCTAAGTTATGCTTCTGGTAGTTTGGTTATATCTGGTTCATTCAGGTCCTTGTCTGAGGATTTCTCTTGATTCATTTGGTTTGCATTCCTCTGCCTGCCCATTTTGTCTGTGTATAAGCAATTTGTGGCCACTGGAGTCCAGTAGGTGTTGCCTTTGTGTTCTCTAGGTGTGGTCTGTCTGCAGGCCCACCACCCCCTCTGCCGCTGCCTAGGGCGTTTGGGTATGGGCATTGCCAGCACCGGCCCACTGTTGCTTTTGCTGTGATTTCTTTCTCTGCTCCGTGGGAGGGGCTGTCACTCAAGCCACAAGCCTCAGCACCAAGGGTCGAGGTGAGCACCTTTGCTCAGCTGCGGACCCAGCCTGTTTTCGGACTTCTGCCCAGAACCCGCAGTCAGAGCCTGCTCGCCACAGTTTCGCGTGTTGGGCGGGGCTTTTGATGTGCTCTCAGCTGTGAGCCTTTGCCCGTCCGGAGCTTTAGCCCCGCCCTCTTGGTCAGGGCCCTTCTGCGCAGGGTCGCAAACTAAGGTTTATTGGGCCGGGCGTGTTTGCTGGCTTCCGCTCAGCTGTGAGCTTCCACTCGCCCCGGACTCTACCCCTCCCCCGTGTTCGGAGCCTGCTCGTGCACGTAGGATGGCAAACCGCGGTTTCTCCGGCCGGGCTGGGATAGTAGCGTAGCCTCAATTGTGAGCTTCCACTCGTCTCGGGGTCTATCCCGCCCCTGCGCTTGGAGCCCGCTCGCGCACATAGAATGGCAAACCGTGGTTTCTCCGGCCGGGCAGGGCTGGTAGTGTGAACTCAGCCACGTGCCCCTGCCCATATCTGGTCCTAGCCCCGTCCCCGCGGTCAGGGCCGGCTTGCGCAGGGTATAGAGCAGATCTTTGCCCGTTCCTGGCCTCCCACTTTGTCCCCGCAGGTGGGATTACTGGCAGGCCCGCAGCTGCCGGACTGCTTTCACACGTCCCCTCTGCCCCTGCCTGGCTGGACTAAGCTCACACTGGCTTGGCCTCCGTCCACACTGACAGAACCGTGTTTCCACGTCCTGCCGCCACCATACCCTTCCGCAACCCTCAACAGAGTAGGAAGGGCCCTAATACTCCACACTGTATGCCTGGGAGCTCCCTCACTTGTTTCACAGCTGAAAACTGTCCAATCACGTCTTCCAGGCTCTGGGGCTGCAGGCTGGGGCTTGGTTCCTGGGACCCAGGTCCCTCCCTCTCTGCCAAACTCTCCTCCCACCACGCGAGTCTCTCTGGGCTGCCGTTTGCTCCGGGGAGCTGGGCAGCCCTCTTTGTGTTTTCGCTATTCCTACCAGTCTCAATGTGGCTTCTTCTGTGTTCCTTGGTTGAAGAGTCCACTTAGTTTAGCTCAAAGTTGGTTTATCCAGATGATGGTTCTTAAAATTGAGTTATAATCCACTTTGGTTCTGGGAGTTGGAAGTTGGTACGTCCTCCTACTCCATCGCCATCTTGCTCCTCCTCACTCCTCTATTTTCTGATCCTATTCTGACAAATAGTCCCTCTGGCAGAAGGCCTTCACTGGGCTGGTTGATGCTGGGGGAGGAAATAGGAAGGAAAAGACAATGTTGGCGAATATCTTACATCATGATACTAAACCACACAGTAGAGACAACATAAAAAGAACCTCAGAGCTGTCTGCTGTAATGGGAAGACCAGCCTATTTAGATTTCAATGGTAAAGAATGGGTTCGTTGTCGGGGCAGCTCCGAACACTGTCAGGGCAGAGCATTCTGGGCTAAGCGCAGTGAGGCTGAACTACTACAGATACAATCACTTATTTATTCATTGAGTAACTCATTCATTTGCCAAATACTTTTAGCATCTACAGTGCTCCAAGGCTTTGCTAAGCAATGGAGTGCAGGGAGATGAACAAAAAGAGATAAGTGCCATCAGGATGTCACTGTGAAATACAGAAAGAATGGCAAGTTTAGGCAAAGACCAGACTTCAATGTGAGAGGACTTAGGGGACTTGCCAGGAGCAAGTGGAAATGCAGAGTCAAGGGTCAGTGTGGACCCTGGACATTAGTCTTTGATGATCCAGGGCCCCTGATGTTTTTAGCAGGGGGAGAGTGACCAAGCACATTCCATTATAAAAAGATCATTCCTGTGGTACTGTGTTGAATGAATTACAAGGAGGCCAGGGAGGAGTCTGGGATGCTGTACGTACTCTGGAGGAACTCAAATGGGGTCAGCACTAAGCCAGCGAGGGTGGGGACAGAGGGAAGGGCCAATTCAAGAGGGTGTGCGGGTACAGAACTGAGGAGTTAGAACATGTAGGAAGGTATGGGCAGAGGGCAAAGGTGATGTTCAAGTTTGTGGCTTGGATGGGGAATAACAAAGCATACAGGACAGAGAGGAAGTTTCCAGGGGATTAGAGAAAAGACGTCCAGCTATGGACATGCCACATCTGAGATGCCTGGGGGATACCCAAATGCTGGTGCCCTGAGCTGCTGGCTGTATGGTGCTGGAGCTCAGGAGGGAGGTCTCGGCCGTGTACATTTGGGAGTCATGTCTCTGAGGCTCTGCTGCCCTGACCACTGACATTTTAGGGGCAGAAAAGAGAGGCCAAGGAGAGAGATTGGGAAGAACCGGCTGTGGTGTAGTTGACGAACCTGGAGGCTGACCATGAGGGAACAAGGAGCACGGAGTATCAATAGAAGGGTGTGGCCGCCTATGCCAGTTCAGTGCAACGCCACACTGGGCAGTGGCACTGAAGTCTCACTGCAAGCTGACCGCCAGCCACAGCAGGCCCCTGTGACCCTCACGCAGTAGGCTGTCTGTAGTGCCAGTTGAAGCTGGGGCGTTTAGCAGTGGTGTCCGAGGAGGGCTACGAAGGAGCTGCTTTGGCAGGAGCAGGCCATTCATCAGGCAGGGATTTTATACAGGGGGGTCCGTGCAATGGATGGGATGCCTTCTAATACCTGGACAGCAAGATCGCTCAAGGGCCGTTTTTTCTTTTTCTTAAATTTTGAAATGAGATTACTTGGGTCCAGTGCAGAGTGGAAGCTCCTGCCTCATCCATTCACCATGCCAACTGAGGTCATTCTTGTAACCCTGCTGCATGTGTTCTCGTCTAGAAACTCAGGAAAGATTGGCTGTCCCATCTGCTTCACAGGGCACAAATGCTTTGTTTTGTTTTGTTTTAACTGTTTGGGAACATTAAGAGAAAGAAGGGGATGAGACAGCACATGCTGGGAGAGCCAAGCCTGACTGCTACCATTTTACTAGGTCAGTGGAAGCCAACAAGTTTTGACCTTTATCAAATGCTGTCTAAGATGACTTCCATCTCCAATTTCTTCCAGGCCACGAGGAACATTTCCTTCAGCAGCATCACCCTCACCATCTGGGCCTGGATGGAGCAGGGTATATGCAGCATGGACAGGGTTTTTAAAACACACTGACTTCTTTCGCCCTAGGTACAGCCCACTGTGGGGGGAGGAAGGGGGTCATTATTGCCTACACTTTCCAGGTGACACAGAGGTCCAGGGTCATGGAACTGACCGTGGAAGAGATCTTTGCCTCCAGACCTTTGCTCCTTCAGCCTCCCTTGAGCCCTGTGCACCCTTCTGGCCATCGTCATTATGAGACAGAAACCCTTTTTGCTAAGGAAGGGGTACAGCCTGCCCACAGGAGGCCTGAGTTAGAGTCCAGCCTCAAGTAACCTGGGCTCGGGGTGTTTAGGGAAGGTGCTCATTGCTGGGTGCTAGGGGGAGTGCCTACCTGCAGGTTCACAGGGCGCTAGGAGGACCACAGGAGACGGGGCGGTGGGTTAGGGGGGCACTGTGCCTGTGAACGTGGCCCCATTGCCAGATGTGCAGAGCAGCAGCCCGGCCTTGCTTTCCAGTGCCCCGGGGCCCAGGACACCCAGCTGGGAGCTATTCTCTCCCAATGGCCTGGGGAAAATACCTCCAGAGGACACTCCCTCCCGTTCAATCCAAATATTTAGCTTCAAGCCTGCCTCCACTGTGCTTTGGCAAGGGCTGTTTGGGAGGCTGCGGCTGTGCAGAGGGGCCTCCTTTGAAGCCTGGGTGTCCTACAGGGATGTGGGGCCTCCGCCAAGTAAGTGGAGCTTGGAGGCCAGCAGCAGCTTTGAGATGCTCCGGGGCTGCTGACTTCATCAGAGGGGCCAGGGGCCAGCAAGGAGCTCTTACTGGGACAAAGCCTCCTGCACCACATCGCTGGTCTTAGAGCGGCCCTTCCCTGGGGCTCTGCGTGCTCAGCCACTCATGGACAGAGGATGCAAGGTGGGCTCTCGGCTCTCTCCAAAGGAGCTGTGTGCCTCCCTGCCCACCCCACCCCCACCTGCCTCCTGAATGACTCAGACCTCAGCCAAGGACTCCCCGATTCAGAATTACCAAGGCACCTGACCTGGGGTGGCAGAGAGGATAGATTATCAACTTGGAATGCTGAGTGCACTGGTTGGAAACTCCAGGTTTTCCTGGTCAAACACATATGGGAGTTGATGCTTCCTATTTATCCCCACTTCTCTCTCTCTCTCTAAAATAAATAAAAAAGAATTACAGTCATCAGCTCCATTATCTTAAGATGGGGCTCCGAGTGGTGAGATTCATGCTCCAGTTCCTTATGGGAGCAGGCTGGAGGGTGGACTCCAGCTGAGGCCACTTGCATGGTTCCTCGCCTGTCAGGTCTGAATCCCCAGTACTTTTCTCCCCATTTCAGGCTCTGTTTTTGACACCAGCCTTAAGTCAAGCCCACACCCGCCATGCTGTGCATCCTATAAGGCCCTTTTGTGTATTATTTCGTGCAATCTTCAGTTAAACTGAGATATTCCCACTTATCTTTATTATGAAGCTGAGGAAACAAAGGCTCAGAGTAGTTAAGAAACTTGCTTAGGGTTCCAGAGCTTATATTCAAGTCCTAGTCCATCCATGTCCAAAGCCCCAACTTTCACCCTTATTGGTTCCTACAGAAGAAATAGTATAGTCTAGTACAGTCTAGTATAGTATACTAGTATAGGAATAATGATAAACCCTGTTACTGAAGAAATAGCCTGGATAAGGTAATTAAGAAGATTTAGGAAAGAAAAAGTTCTGGCGAGGCTCAAGGGAGGTGAGATGAAGGTTTGTAAGCCCCTGATATGCTATCAATTAAGAGAACATCTTAATTAGGTAACCTCCTAATCCCAAAAGGACCCAAATCTAGGCTGTAGAATACACACTAGTTCCTGCAGCTGGAGGCAAGTTGAACAAAGTGACCCACGTGGTCCCATCCAACCCAATACCTTGAAGATCATGAGAAAGAGTCTATGGCTGCCTGTATTGCTTAACCCTGTGCGAATCCGTCCGACAGCCTTGAGTGTGAGTCACCGCAGAGCCTCCAGCCCAGACAAGAGGTCAGCATTCACAGAAGAAAGGCCCTGAGCGCCCTGTCTCAGAGTCACCATAGACGTAGAGACAGGGGTGCAGACTGCACCTCAAGTGCAGTGTGTGTAAGTGTCTAGTGTCCCTCCACCTGGAAGTGGAGGGCCCAACAAGCCCTTCCTCATTCAGAGGCTGGTTCAGCACAGGAACTGCTAAGAACAATGGTGTGGATGGAAGTAACAGTTCTTACTTTTTACAGAAGATATAGTACCAGATATCATTCCAGACAGTTTATGTTACAAACTCGTGTAATTTTTATATCTATTGGGTCAGTAGCTACTATTATCTTAAAATTTATTTTATTTTTATTCATTTTAGAGAGGAGACACAGAGTGAGAGAGAGAGAGAGAGAGAAAGAGAGAAAGGGGGGAGGAGCTGGAAGCATCAACTCCCATATGTGCCTTGACCAGGCCAGTGCAGGGTTTTGAACTGGCGACCTCAGTGTTCCCAGGTCGACGCTTTATCCACTGCGCCACCACAGGTCAGGCACTACTATTATCTTATCTATTTTAATAAAGAAATGGAGGCACACATCAATTAAGTACTGTATGATCTTTCCTGACCGTAGAGGTCTCCAGAGGCCACATGATGCGTGCTGTCATAACACTGAATGCAGAAGCAGATGTGAGCATCAGCCTTCTATTAAACCCATGAAAACATTTGCTTTTTCTCATTAATGGCCTTTTAAAATACTGTTTTCATAAAATATATTATATATGTGAAAATGTAATAAGTTTATTATTTTTAAATGAACTAGTAAAAAATATTTTTAAGTTGTCCTCAGATTTAGTTTCTAATATATTAAATGTTGATAATATAGGAGCAACATAAACTTTTGAGATCCTGTATAATTTCTAAGAGTGTAAAGAGGTTCTGAAACCCCAAAGTTTGAGAATCCTTAATTTATTTCATTCTTTAATTCAGAATACCTCCCACCCTCTCATCTTGGCAAAATATAACTTGATATATGACATGTTCACTGCTGCCTGGTCAAATGTAAACACAGCTTTGTCCTGATTATTAATTAGCTTGCTTGTTGCTGGTCCTTCAGGAAGAATGTTTGGTCTCCCCCATAGAGCTGTCTTCTACCATAAGTGACTAAATATTTGTACTTATTGAAGATATTGAGAAGAACTGGCACTTATACACTGAGATGCCACCCCTGTGTTAGGGGGATGCCCTGCCACAGGGAAAGGCAGGAGACAGTGGGACATTCTTCTCTCGGATGGCCCTGCTCTCCCTTATCTGTGTCAGAATTGGTAGTAAGTAGGGAAAAAATGCCATAACTACACCCTCATTTGGAGTAACCAAGATTTAGGTGAATTTCAACTCAATATTGTGATTGAAAGAAAATGGAGAATCATTTGGGAAAAGAAAACCCCTTAAAAACAAACAAAAAAGTGATTTGACCTGAAGAGAAATACAGTGTGTCTGTAAAGTCATGGTGCATGTCAGTCCTGTGACAGGTCAAAAGTGCACCATGACTTTACGGACACACTGTAGAAGGGACAGTGCTGCATTTTCAAAAGCTAGGCATTTTCTCAAACCTTTCTGCTGAAACGAATTCCTTAAGTACACTGATGTCGGGGGAAGAGCACCCACCTCAGTGGCTGCATACTTTTAAGCATGATTAAATGTGGCAATCAAGTGGTTAATGTTTCCCGGGGTTATGAGTACCAGTCTTCCGGTAAGGGCTAGAGCGATCCCTGCCACCTGTAGCGACTCAGAGCATACCTGAGTGAAAAGAAGGAAAGGGAGAAGAGGAAAAAGGGATTTCCTTGTTTTATGGCTAATCAGCTTTAGAGGCTACACGTGTGCTGCTTCTAATTGGCAACAGGAAAAATCTGTTTCTCCCACTAAAACTTAAAAACCCCAGGCATTTACCTTAAGGGAAGATAGTGGTTACGGAATGTTAGTGTTTCAAAGAAAGGGTCCTGTGTGCAAAATTATGCATCCTTTTTTTTTTTTTTTTACTACAGGGTCATCAGGTTTTTATTGTGGCAAGTTCAGAAATGTGGAAATCTCTTGGTCTGGTGGACACTTCCTTCTGCTATTTCTGATTCAAAACTGAGTCACTTAATGTTTTGGTTCCTCCCCTCTTGAAACAGTCTACTGCTGCCTGCTGCTTAACAGGAGTTGAAAGGCAATGTATGAATTTAGAAAAAAAAATGCATACACACACATACCCCAGAGCTACCTTTATAATGCATTTTTCCAAGGCATATTAAAATATCCTTGGAATTTGTTGTGAAAATTTGACCACATCCTAGTTAGCATGAGGTTAAAATTAACGGTAACATGTGTTTTAGGGATCTCAATTTGCAAATATTAATAGAGTTCATGGGCAGTTAACTGCAATAAAGTGAGGAAATGAAGTTTATCGTGGAAGACCCGGGGGATTGCAACCTGCCCTACCTCCTGAGCACATTCATATCCCAGAACTCACATGAGGTGAAGAAAACGTAAAGGGAACGTAGGAGGAAATCTCAAGTTTAATGTAGTGACTCTCCTCTTCCCTCTGGGGAGGGCTTGCAGCTTCTTAGACATAGACTCACCCAGCCCTGGCTTTTTCCTGCTCAGTCAGAAACCCGTGATTCAGCCAGAGCTGAAAAAACAGGGACCTTCATTCAGTAAGACTCATAGCCCCCAAAACATCAGGAGAGAGCTCTGACCCATCCCCGATCATTTCCTGCAAATACGATCTCTGCGGGGTTTGTATCTCCAGTTGAACAGCGTGGTCAAGAACAGTCATGGAAGACATCCTGGACTGAGAGTCAGGAGATGCGGATTTTTCCTTCCTCTGCTCCATGTTCCCTGGTGACCTCGGGGAAATCCCTTCCCCGGACTGGACCGGACCGCTGCCCGCTCACCCAAACAGAGAAATAGCGGGGCCGGTGGTCTCCAGGGGCTTTCTACTCTTTAATCTGTGGTTACACAATAATCCCAACTCTCATGCACGGACCTTCTGGGAGACTCTACAATATAATCATTCCTTAGTACAGGACTCAGCTACTAGAGCTAGGAAGTCACTGCAAGCTCATGACAGGGAGAAAGGTGGGCTTTAGTTCAACGTCCCAGTGACTAGAGAGGAGAGAGGACATTACAGGCCAGGAACAGGGTTTGGGTGAGGAACGGAAGTGTAAAGAGAAGGGCTGTGTGCCGCGGACCACAGGATCACATTGGATTCAAGCAGGCCAAAGAAGAACCGCGGAGCCGACAGGCGTCAGGCCGTTCCTGTTTGTTGGGTTTTCGCAGAGGCAGGAGTGTGAAGACCAGGGGAAAACCTCTTCTCGTGATGGCAAGTCAGCCATCAGGAACACTGGCCCCTTGCGGTGGAGGATCAGCGATCCGCTCCTCAGGGAAAATACCCATGGTCTGGTCTACTCTAGGGTACATGCACTAATCATGCCAAGTGTTTGCAGCTGGAAAAGAAGCGAGCAAGCCCTACAAGCTGTGATTTGAGAGTCAGTGCTGAGAACAAAGTAGTTAGAGCAATTTTCTTGAAGAATAGAACCACCCTGGCTTTCCCAGGACTTGATGTGGGAAGGGAGGACTTTTCTGGGGATGTCTCTGGGGCCACTGTTAGGGACATACTTCAATGTAGTGTGAAGTAGCTTTTCTGGACTCAGATCATAAATCTGAGGCTGATCTATACCTTTTTGGGTGCGGTGCCTGCTGGTTGCCCCCGCACTGCAGCTGAGATTTGAGCTTCTCGTTCTAGGCAGCAGATGTCCTCACAATTGTTCCTTTCCACGCCAACTTACCTTCTGCTTGAAGAATGGGGTTGTTCCCCTTTTGGGATCCCCTCCATGGAAAGGATCTGGGCTTGATGACTCACCAGCGTGACAATGTAGGAAATCTTTCACCCTTTGGTTTGCTTTCTTCCTCAGATTATTCGGGCTCAGTCCTCCAAACCTGCAGGGGGATTGAGAATACCAAGGACCCAAGTCAGTCCTATTCATGACATAGGTTATTAGGGGCGCTCGAGCCCTTCAACCTTTAGGCCGGTGGAGCTCACAATATCATACATCCATTCTTGGCGGGATCCGTTGGCTGGCTTTGATGCTCAGTCCCTCTCATTACAGTCTAATCATTTTTCCCATAGAAATGATAGGGGATGGGGCTTGGTGCCTGTAGGCAACCCTGCTGCTGTCTCCACCCCCTCTGACCTTGTCTATAAAACTGAGCTCTAACCTATTTATCTTTCTTTCTGCCTCTCTTCTTCTCTTTCTTTCTCCCTTTCTCTCTTTCTTCCTTTCCTTCCTCCTTCCCTTTCCCTCTTCCTTTCTTCCTTTCTCACTGGATTATCTGTTTGTTTTAAAAGGACATCGTCTGGGAATAGCCAGGTGGAGGAGATGCAGAGGGGAAGGTACGGGCAAGGGTCAGACGTCCCAGGTTCCCTCCAAGGACTCCACTCTTCCCGATCTCCACATGTTCGCCAGCCCAGAAGCTCTCTGAACCCTGTCCCATTGGCTCTTTGTGAGGCTTCATTTCCTAGGCTTGATTTTAAATCCTCAGCTATTGGTGATTGATCCAACCTCCAGCCCCTATTCCCTTCCCTTCCACTTATACATATTTTAGTCATAACCCCCCACTTTGTTCGGTGTCCAAGGCCCCCCACAGGATCACAGTTCTGCCAAAAATTCAGCCCATTTATCTGAAGTAGTGATATCCCACCTCATGCTTGTCAGAGCCTGGGTTCTTTGTCTGATAGACGCCGCAGCTGTGATCACCTCCTGAACTCTGACCTAGGTGGGCACACCATCTCTCACGCTTGTTTTCTTAGGTCCACTTATGTTGCACACCCCCCTCCCCTGAGCGTTCATTCATCATACACTGTTCTTGCTTAAACTGGATTTCTGGCCCTTGACTTGCGAGCAGTTAGAGCAACAGCTGCCCCACTGCGGCTTGTTATTTGTTATTATGAAGACCTTGTTTTATTCTCATTAAAGATCTTGAGAAAGAATTTCATGATGCTCGTTCATATTCTTTATGGGAGTTGTTTGATAACTACTTGATAAAACTTTTAGGCTTGCAATCAATCGCTGTGAATCTTCAGAACACCGAGAACGGGAAGGGACTATGTAAGGCTTGTTTGTTCCTTTATTTGCTTATTCTAATTAAAGTCAGTCTCTTTTCAAATGTTTCAGTCGTTTTAATTGTGCACACTTTGTGCCTTAGTTTATCTACATACAGACTGGCCAGAGGTAACTGTTTCCTACAGGGAACGTGCACGTGTCTGAAGTGTGGCAAACACACTCTGCCCCCCCCCCTCTCACCTGGCAGACTTTGTCTCTCTCGGTCAAAGGGTAGGGCACTCTCAGCTGGCTCAGACACACTATGTGTGGGACCCAGAATTAATCCTTCTCCACCAGTCCTGGACCCCAAGAAAACTGGGATATATCTTCAGTATCCAGGAGTGTTTCCCCTGGATAGCAGTTCTTTCAGCTCCTAGAAGGGTGCAAACCCCAGGCACAGCCCAATGCCATGTCTCACCAAGTAGAATGATGCTCTCGATATCAGGGAACTAGTCAATACTGATGAATGCGTGGACTCCCTGGGAGCCTCCAGACTGGTCCCCGACCACAGCCATTGAGATCCTGTATGTCATATCTTCTCTCTTGGCACACCCCGCTTCTGCTCCTCCAGTGGCCCCAAGCAATGATGTCCCAGAATGCTTTCAGTGTCTGAGAAATAGCTGATGAAGTCCTAGAGTTGGGGGTCCCTATTGAACTTGTAATGATCAAAGCAATATTCTTATCCCTCCCACTCATGCACAGCTAGGAGAGCTGGTGCAACGAGGGAAGATCACCTACAACCCTAAATAATTCAGGCCTGGACTTCCTTACACAGGTGTGACTGTGGAAAAAAGATCTTCTTATTCTAATCCCTGAGGCCTTCATGCTTTCTTCTCTTCCTGTGAATTTCCATAAGCAGCCCCAATTGCTCTGTCCCCTGGTCTGGAAGGCTTGGAGAAGCCAGGCCGGGAGCTGCAGGGGTGCCTATCTGCTGAGCAGGCTCAGCACAGGAACACTGCTAAGGAGTGTTTTCAGAACAAAGAGGGACTTGGGTTTCTCTCATTTAGGACTGAGAACATTACAATAACAGAACCTCCTGAATAATCGCCTAAGGAAGCTATCACGTTATTTTTGCAGTAGGCAACTCTGGGTCCTTGTAATGCCGGTGGTCAAAGCCAAGAAGGTTCACATTGGATTCGGGCAGACGGTAGAGGAACTACGCAGTCAGTAAGCATTGGGCCATTCCTGTTTAATAGATTCTTGCAATGGTGGACGAGCAAACAGGCAAGGAAAAACCACTTCTCACAGTGGCAGATGAGCCAACAGCAAAAGCACCCCTCGCGGCAGTGGGCAAGCAATTTGTGCCAAGGGAAAGTACCCATAACCCTATGTAGGATACCCACATGACCTTCTGCCATGTGCTCACGCCATAATCATGCAAAGTGCCTGCAGCCGGGGAACCAGCAAGCAAGCCTGACACAGCTGTTCCCCTTATAGTCTTATTTCCTGCTCAACCACTCACTAACTCTGGGGCCATGAGCCTTTTTCTTTTTCTTAACCCTGATAACCTCATCAACCAAATGAAAGTAAAAAATGCACCTCGAGGAGTTCATGTAAGAATTAAATGTGGCCATGACTATAAGATACCTAACTAGAATTTGGTACACAGTAAGTGCTCCATACACTATAGAGGGTATTTGCCACGAGAGAGGGGAGTTAAAGCAGGTTGCAGGATTTCCTTTAGTGCAGTGGTAGTCATCCTGGTCCCTACTGCCCCCTAGTGGGCGCTCTGGCTTTCATGGTGGGCGGTAGTGGAGCAACCAAAGTATAAATAAAAAGATAGATTTAACTATAGTAAGTTGTTTTATAAAGGTTTATTCTGCCAAACTTAGCGAAAATCCAACATAAAGTACTTGGTAAGTAATTATTATTATATGCTTTAACTTGCTGTAACTCTGCTTTATAAATTTTATAAAGTAAAGTTACTTCCCTACTTTATAAATCACCATTACTGTGGAACCGGTGGGCAGTTAGAAAATTTTACTACTAACAGAGATACAAAAGTGGGTGGTAGGTATAAAAAGGTTGACTAACCCTGCTTTAGTGTCTTCTCTGGGGCCTGTGCAATGCCAGGGGAGCCAACTTAACCAGGGATATGGCCTCGCTAGTTCCAGGCAAACTCATAACAAAACTTATTTTTCTTAGATGCTTCAGCAGAGCTAAGAGGAGTAACTGTGTCAAAGTTTGGACAAGAACAAAAGGCTGAATCCAGGTTACATTTGTCCTGCAGACAAGTCAAACATCCTTACTGCACACCCCTGCCCCATATGTGCACATGGGTGCCTAGAACATACACATGTGCACACGCATGCACACACACACACACATTTGCATGTGAGGCCCCCACTCTGAGCCTAAGCTACTGCCTTGGATCTCTGTGCCAAAAAAAAACTGATGTACCAAGCTGTTGAATCCTAACTCGTCAAATCATCCAGAGGACCCCCTGCATTCCTTCACAAGGCATTTCAGGCACATTTTCATGAAGCTGGGAAATCATGTTCCACCCAGAATAAATCGAATCCAACCCCAAAAGATCAAAGCTCAGTTTTAAACTCAGAACCGAGGAGGTCAGAGTGGGCCCTGCAGTGGAAAGTCGCCACTCCTCTCCTCAGCAGAGCGAGACTTGTTCTGGAAGAAACAGAGGAGGCTGAAAGTCAGGCACAGCAGTTTCTAATATAGTTCCTCCTGACTTTTCTTAATTAGTATTGACTAGCTTAACGAAGCAATTAAGGGGCTTATTTGCTTTTTTAAATCACATGTGAAATTTAAGAAACCTTGAAATAGAAGAAATATTTGTCCCCAAGATCTTACCCCACAAGGGATATCGGTTTGAATAGTCTCCAACCACTAGAAAGTGAGAACAAACGCCCCCTCTTCTAGTGGGGCCCAAGCAAAACAGAACGTGCAGTAGCCAGCTCTGCAGAGAGCCCCCCAAGGGAGACGGTTGCTGCCTGAGCATGTTTCCAGGACTTGCACTAAAAACAATAATGATAATTAGTTTTTAATAATAATTAACTTTCACAATAATGTAAATAATGATAGCTATCATTTATGAATTACTTAGGGGCTAGCAACTGTGTTGCACACTTTTTGTATTATTTCAAGCTAAATCTAATCCCTCTACTTTTTACTAGGGATTCAGAGAGGTTAATTGGCATGCCCAGGTTCCCACACCTGGCAGGGCCTGACTTTAATCGTTCCTGGGGCATTTACTACCAACTCTTGAGATAATTCTTAACCATGGGCATGGCCCAAGGACACGGAAGATTATTAAATAGAGTTTTATATATTATTTATACTTATATTTCTATAAATAGCATATATAAAGTATTATAAAAATTAGTTTTTAAAATTTTTATAATTATATAATCTAACTATCCAGATCATAACCTAACATACTTTATACTATGTATATAATATGATAATCACATCATTATATCATTTTATATCTTAAATTACACATGTAAATAAAATAACATTATATATAAGTATTACTATAATAAATACATTACACATGAAACATGACATATTACATATACATGATTAAGATGTATTATATATACAAGCATAATATAGTCTATGATATATAAAACAATACATAATACATATTATACATGTAATATATTTATATGCACTCTATACTACATAATATATGATGTACAACAATTATATCTTTACTAATTATATATAATTGTTTATAAAATGATCACATAATTTGATAGGGGAGGGGGGCAAAGGAGGTATAAAAAGGGGTGGGGTGAGGGAGTTATATTCAGTGGGACAATTGAATCCATGTAAACACAATAAATTAAAAATTAATAAAAATTTTTAAAATGATCATATAATTTGAAAAATATTGGTTTAATAATTAAATTACTTATTTTAATAAGTACTTATAGAGTAATATCCTATATCATTATTTCATAAAATAATCAATGAATTAGATTACTAATAAAGTTAATTAATCATTAATAAATTGGAGTATCCATAGTCTAATATAGTTCTTCTAACTACAGCAAATTTACACTTATTGACTACCATATGCTAAAAATAGTACTAAGCACTTTCACAACCCTCCTCTAAACCTCCCAACAAATCAGCAAGGTAGGTGCCATTCAGGGGAAGAAATCGAGGCCTAGAGGAGTTAAATATTTTGTTTTGTTTTTTTCTTCAGAGACACAGAGCAAGTAAAAGAACCAGAATTTAACCCTGATTTTCTCTGATTCCAAGTCATAAATTCTTTCTACTAGACTTGGTTAGATGAATAAGAAAAAGTGACACAGCAAAGGAAGAAAAGGTAAATTGTACCTTAATTCTTGTCCCGTCCTTGTAGTGAAGGACAGCGTGGCATATGTCAACTTTCTCTCATACAATAGAGAAGATA
Organism: Rhynchonycteris naso; assembly: GCA_037038555.1. Taxonomy (NCBI): domain Eukaryota; kingdom Metazoa; phylum Chordata; class Mammalia; order Chiroptera; family Emballonuridae; genus Rhynchonycteris; species Rhynchonycteris naso. The sequence continues at coordinate 99,732,715 of CM073001.1, forward strand.
AAGGAAGTCACCCTGGCGCCAGTCCAGCTGTTCCCTCAGCCTCTCATTTATTCAACATACTGCTCCTCAGGGCACTGGGAGGAGGGAATGACATGGGGTGGTGTCTCATGGCCCACATCCTGATGTTGGCACATGTAGGCTGGTTGCCAAGTCCCTCCCAGTGTGACACCCCTGTGACTGGAGTTCGCATGCTCATGTACTTCCTTGGATTTTGTCTATTTTTCCCACCTCTGGCATTGCAGCCTAAATACTTGGCATTGAAAAGACTGGCAACTCCAGGACAGATTGGGAGGATGTTCCAGATGGGTACTGAATCTCTGAAGCAGCGCCAACAGAGAGAAAATAACCATGTGAGCCCAGGGAGATTTCTGAACTATTTACCAAACGGGAGGGGGGGGTGTTTATTTTCTAAATATCTCCCAGAGAGTCCATTTATGAGCTCCATTTACCACTTCAAAGAGGCATGCTGCAGAGATATGGCCTTGAAGATAAGATGATGACTAATTCATGGCCTTGCGACAGGTTTCAACACCCAGATCTACAACTACTTATATTTTTCTCTTAACCGCCAACATTTTCAAACACAAACATGCTTTTAAGTATTTTTGTTAATACAGTTAATAGCTTTATCTTGTTCCTGGCACCATTTCCTCTTCTTGATAGGGTTATAAATAGGGTATTCCACTTGGCAAGGATCTTGTCCATGGCATTTTAAAAACAGTTCTATACTTACTGTAGCAAAACAGCACATAGCTTGCATATTTTCCCCAAAAATCTCCTAACATTTACACTGCCATCTGCATACTTTACACTTGACTTCACTCTGAAAACTGCCTGTTCCTCTGATACATACCAGAGATTTGGCTGCTTGGACATTTTGGAAAAATAGAAAAAAAGAAAGCAGAACATAAACGAACATTCTTCCCATTTCTGATCCCAGGCATTTAATAGTTGCAATAGTGCAGCCATTTGTAAGAATGATTTAAGGTGGCTTCCTTCAAAGCCAATTTCAATTTTAAGATCTTAGGATTCTGTGACAATTCCAGCAACAACGAACATGTTGCTATTGCTAATCATATTGTTCTCATTAGATTTATATAGTCAATTGTCTGAGTTCTTCTAAATATATAGAAAAAGACTGATGCGAGGTTTTGACATTTTTTTTCTTGATAACAACTCCAGCGTGAGGCTTAAAGGCACAGAAGTAAATTATAATTGCAAATTCAAGCTACATCCCTTTCAAAATATCTGCTGCCAATATTTCTAAGAAATGTTAGGCAACTTGGATGAGATAAAGATGTTAGAAAATAATATCTCTGGAAGTTGCAGAAATGTCATTGTTGTGAGACAGAGAAGGCACAAGAGTACAGATCTTGAGTTCCATCTCTAAGACACTCCAGTGGTCCCCACCAGCCGATCTTCACTTTCCCTTCACATCTAAATATATATATGTGTGTATATATATATATATATATATATACAGCAATAGCCACGGGGGCTATTGATGAATCGCAAAGTGTCTCCAAATAAGACTTTTGGAAAGGCAGAGAACACAGTCAGCCCTTGCCTGGCGAACTGGATAAATGCCCTCCATCCATGGACACCAGGCATGTTTAGCCAAAGTGCCATTTAAATGAATGTGAAGGAAAAAACGATGTCCCCATCCTTCTTTCGGAAACTCTTCACATTTTACTCATATCCTTGGTATATACTACTCATATCCTTGGGTAGTAGAAGAGAGGCCAGGTCATTCAGGGAACACTGACCCATAGTGCATGAAGGGCGATTCAGTGCCCATCCAGCATCTAAATGTCCACCCATGAGGATTCACGACCACAGAAATATTTGAGACTTACTTGAAGAGGCAGCCATATGAGTCCCTTTGTGGGTGAAGTAGGGCATATCAACACTTGAGTGTGCCGTATTGGAGCACTGTTGTTGCTGCTGGTGCGTTCTTTTCTTTTTTGCAAAGTATTGTAGGAAAACCATTTACCAGGTTCAGTACTGGCTTTTACTTGTGGTTTTGATATTTTGATCTTTACTCTTTGGGGAGCCTGATTTTCTGTTTTTGTTTTAATAATTCTTTCAGCCATAGAGTGAAGGCGTGGGCACTGGCTAGTTTTATAGAGCACCTTACTCCTAATTTAAGAGTCAAATGAAGCTGAAACAAGAACATTATTTTGTAGGGTTTCTAAGAATACAGGTAGTATGTTTGATAAATCATGGGGTTTTAAAATCCTTAATGCTTTACTGATAGAGAAAGACTTGGGGAAAATAAACCAATAGACATGCACACATATGCATATATACACACAAGCCAATACATTTTTAAAGGCTTTTTTGTTATATATGTTGTGTTTGTATGACTGTCACTCCCGTTCAGTTTAGATAATGGACATTTACTTTACTTATAACATTAAAACACAAATATAGTTGAGTTTGTCAAAAAATATAACATACACAACATAGTTTGTGGAAGATATGGTTGTGGTTACTAGATATTGACTAAGATATGAAAGAATAAACGTTATTTTGACACTGGTTGAGTGTTTAATTTTGGTGGAAAACAAGTTTTTATTGTACCAATGAAATGAGTGTCAGCGAGTGCTTTTTTAATTCTGTGGTCCACAAATTCAGCAATTATGATCTGATGTCTCCTTTGATTTCCACTTCCAACTCTTCCACCTCACTGCTCCTGTCTCAGCCTCTCCAAATTCTCTGACCATCAATTTCCTTCCATTAGCAAGCATCTGTTTTCCCCGAGTAAACCCAGAATTCTGTGACAGCCTCAGGATTTATCATTCAAAGCTCCATTGTGCTCTGTCCAAAATGGCAGCCCTTTGTCACATGTGGTTTTTAAATTAAGATAAAAATTAATTTAAATGAAATTAAACTACAGTGCCAGTTTCTTGGTCTTACCAACCACTTTCACGTGCTCCATAGCCACATGTGGCCAGTGGTTACTGTATCTAAAAAGGCTGATTATAAAACACTTCCAACATTTCAGAAATTTCTATTGGGCACACCTGCCTTAAGACCTCGTTCAAAGCTAGTAGCCAACCGCTCAACCCTGTGGCCCCCATCAGGTAAGCAATCCTCCAGTAATTCGAATATATATATTCTTCTGCAATGCGCTGGGCTATGCAGACTGTTCCAAAGCTTGGGGTGCTTTGGGGGAATTGTGCTATCTATCTAGGCCAAGAGGAGAGAATTTTATTTCCCTAAGGAGCCCTTTCTGATATTTCCAATGAGAGTTCTCCTTCTGCTGAAACCCTGGACCACACATTGTCCCTCACTGACCATGCACGACACGATACTTTGTGCTGGAGTCACCACAGGACTCATTAGCTTCGTTACCAGGAGGGCAGAGAAAGTGTGTGGGTTCTTGTTTTATATCCCATGAAGTCTGGTTTTTGTTGCTCGTGTGTCTTGTTTTATTTTTATTTACTCTTTGAAGTCATGGAAGAGGAAATAAAAGAATAAAAACGGGGAAAGATACATGTTTGCTGCCCTCTATCTACTAGAGAAAAGTCCTGTGATTAAAGTCTGCCCTTGCCACTTAGCCTTGCGGATCTGAGTGAGTTAATTATCCTCTCTAAACCTTGGTGGTTTTCATCTGAGGAGCAGGAATACAGATACCACACAGGGTGTAGTGACTATCTCTTGAGAGATAAAATATGTAAAAGTGCCTCTTTCAAAAAGAGAGATGTCTCATACAAATGTGAGGGATGACACTTACTGCAAGCTTCCAGAGAAGAAGGGTGTGGAACAGGGAGAAACATATGTAGCCCTGGCCCCCGCGCAAACCCGTTCTGCTCTGACAAAGCCCAGCCGACTGATAAGGTTCCAGAGGCTCTCTGTGAGTTATCCACAGGGTTCTGCTTTTATCTCACAGAAATATTTATATATCTATAAGTATCTATAATATTTTTTTTATTCCATCCTCCTCGGGATGCAGTTACAGCTCTTGACTGTTTACTTTTCAGGCATTCCTTCTCCCTTTGAAGAAATCCACAGAAGAAAAAGAAAAATGCTGACAAGTTTTCAAAGCCATGATTTACAGGAACAATTTCTAAAAAGCAAGTGGACAACATCCGAGTTCATCATCAAATAATAATTCTAAAGTACCCTCTAGTGCCTGGCCGCAAGCCAGATGATTCAATCCATGAGAAGCTGCGAGCGTTTTAAAGGGAAAGGGACTTTCATGTTGGCTCTGGAGAGACCAACTTCCTTAGGACTATATCCAACTGAGCATTAAGAATAGATCACTTTAGAAAAACTCAATACAATTAGAAACCCTAATACTATTAAATACAACTCAAATCTCATTTTAAAGCAGATTTTAAGTCTTAAAATACCAAGACAAACATCATACCAGGAAGTAGAAGCATTTGAAATCTAAGTCAATCTCAGGGCAGGAAAATCTGCTTGCTCTGTAAGTGAAAAAAAGTGTCAGCCCAAGGAAAAGTAGATTTTGCAAAAGTAGGTAGGTGTCATCTAACAGAGATGCTAGACACAGCTGACATCTGATTATGCTGTGACTGGTCCTAGCCTACAGTCCTCACACAGAAGATTGTCACGTGGTATAGCGAAGGAATGTGGTCAGCCCCACCACATACTTGGCTATGTGATTTGGAACACATTGTGTAAGATTTATGAGCCTTAGTTTCTTCACATGTTAAATAGCAAAAGTTCTGCCAACTTCATGGAATTGTTTAGACTTTAGAGGATTAAATAAGATACAATGGACTAGTTCCTTGAACATAGTACTTACCTCCAAAATACCAACGTTTTCCCAGTTATCTGACTGATTTGGCAATCAGTGATTTTACAATATGCATTTGATATGACTATTGTACATAGCTTCTCAAAGGAGCTCATCTTATCATTCCCATGTCTCTGAGAATGAGATCGCATTTTATGTATTGAAATAGTAGAGCCAATCCTACACAGATTAGTTGACTTTAATTATTATTATTTTATTTTTTATTTTATTCACTTTAGAGAGTAGACAGAGAGAGAGAGAGAGAGAGAGAGAGAGAAAGAGAGCTGGAAGGATCAACTCTCATATGTGCCTTAACCAGACCAGTGCAGGGTTTTGAACTGGCGACCTCAGTGTTCCCAGGTCGACGCTTTATCCACTGCGCCACCACAGGTCAGGCAGATTAGTTGACTTTAAAGATGCATACACAATCAATGATTGATTAATTAATATCATTCATTCGTTCACTCATTCATTCATTCACATAATTCCCAACTCTTAAATCCAGAATGGCCCCTCTACCAACTGGAACCATATTAATGAGATGAACCAGATGCTTTTATTACATACAGAAGATTTTTATAGGCACATGAACACAGAATACTGAATTATTTTAAGAAGTCGCTTTGAAAGTGACTTTTGAACATAAAAGAACTGGGCTTGTTCAAGCAAATTGTATTTCAAAGTTTTACTTGCAAGGTTATTTATTACTGTGTGGAATCTCACTCCTGTGACGAGGGTCAAAGAAAATGAGGGCACAGGTGTCTGCCTATTTGCACAGACATTAAAGAGTGTTGTAAAATGAGCTTTGGCCTTTTAAGTTACTGTCTTTTCCTTTATAATAATAATCTCTTCAATTTTACAAGGCCTATATTATTTTTAGGTAAGAAAACACTACAGAGTTCATGTTTTATTGTTCCTTATAGTTATATAAATTATATTTGGCCAAAACAAATCTAATTCCTACTGTGTGAACTGGGAATCCAAAATGTTGATTTTCCTCAAGTTATAAACAATGTGAAGATATGTTACACTGGGTCACAATTTTCCAGAGCAGAGAAAAATATATAACTCAGTTTTAATAACAATACTGCATATATCATTAAAGTTTCCTACTCCACACAGCATGTATTATATTACTCTACCCAGCAAGAGACACTCTTTGTGTAGACCACAATAGGGTTCTAAAATGCTACTTGATTGAATGGAAAACATTTTAGTCATTTGTTAGCTTCTTTTTTAATGTCATGCTTAAATGCTCATGGAAATTCTGCTTTGTCATTGCTAGTGAATTAAATTTCTTCTCACTAAATTTGAGTGCCATGGATTTTGTAAACACCAACGTCTGGGGACAGCCATCCTGGTTCTTTTCCTGCTATTGGAGGAGTCTTCACTTTTTCAGCATCAGAGAGATGTTTGCTCCTCTGTAACACCAGTGAACCTTATGCATACACATACTAGCTTCAAGTTGTGTTACAGTAATTTACTTATAAGCCCACCTACTCAAATAGACTTGTAAGTTAATAAGACAGCATCCAGGTTACATGATCTTTGTGTTCTTGGACCCTGGTCCAATGCTTATCATCAAGTTGGAGCTCTAAAAAAGTTAAATAAAAAAAACAATGCTGAAAACTCCACCACCTAATCATCAATTTACCCACTCACCTGACCTGTTCTTCTCAGAAAAATTAAAAATTTAGATTTAGAAATGTAGCTACTTTTTACATCATTGAAGGAAATGAAAGGTTTTTCTTTATTTAAAAACATTCTAGATCGATTAGCTAGGCTGGCTTCCTTATTTTACAAATGGAGACGTGACAACCTGTGAACAAACAGCCTCTTTGGTGTTGCTAATATCACAAAACTGGATATTAATTATGTCCCTACTGTTGTTTGTCTGATACAAAAATAATACATGTTCATTATAAACATTTTGATAAGTTCAAAAGTAGATAAAGGAAACAACAAGCATATGAAAGGATACACAATATTAAAACTTAGAGAAATGTAAATCCAAACCACAATGAGATACCACCTCACATTTACTAGGATGAATGACATAAAAGAAAAAACAGAAAATAACAAATGTCAGCAAGATCTGGCATCATTAGAACTTTCTTGCATTGTTGGCAGGATTGTAAAATGACAACTGCTATGAAAAAAAGTATGATGGTTCCTCAAAAATTTAAAAAGAATATTTCAATAAAATTTTTGGTACTATTTCTTGATACACCCTGCTAGAGTTTTGCACAGTGCTACACAAATTATTACAAAGTTGTATTAAAATATTCTATAATTCTTTTTGGTGTCAAGTCCACATATAAAGTTCAGAATAATTATTGTAACAATATCAGTGGCAATCATGACAAAACTGTAGCTACAATTCTCTGTGTGCCCTCTATCTTCTGGGTCCCGCATTTCCTGCTGGACCACATTAGTTTAATCCATACAACTTTATGGGACATGTGCTGTAATTATGATCATTTTACAGAGAATCCAGCCAAGGCACAGAAATGTGACAAAACTTAGCCATGCTCACTCAGCAGTGAGATTATAGAACCATGCTTTGACCTCAGCCCACTATCTTCAGAAACCTGGGCTCTGTCACCTCTAAAGGTCACTAACTGCCTGACCTGAGGTGGTGCAATAGATAAAGTGTCCATCTGTAATTCTGAGGTCACCAGTTCGAAACCCTGGGTTGGCCTGGTCAAGGCACATCCTGGAGTTGATGCTTCCTCCTCCTCCTCCTCCTCCTCCTCCTCCTCCTCCTCCTCCTCCTCCTCCTCCTTCTCCTCCTCCTCTCTCTCTCTCTCTCTCTCTCCCTCTCTCTCTCTCCTTTCTCTCTATAAGTAAATAAATAAAATCTAGAAAATGGTAAAAAAATAAAAGTCACTAAGCTGCTTTAAAATCTTTCTAAGATTAATTTTCTATTTGGAGGACTTTATTAAAATTACCTTTATGTTTCTAAGATATTTGTAATCTTTATTCCCAATATTTTGGGTTTTGCAGTATTTTCTTGCTGGTTCTGGATGGCTTTAACATTTTTATCATTAAATTTTCTTATTTCTAGTGTCTAAACGCTTTGTTAAACTCTTAAGAAGTGTCCTTTAATTTTCTTGGGTTTTTAGTTGTGAGATTATGTCTTACAAAAATAACAATAAATCTATTTCTACTTCTGTTCCATCTCTTGTATAAGAGCTGCAGTTCTATAAACATTAGATTAATAGAGGAGCGGAGCATGTATGTGTGTTCTTAAATACAGCAGATAAAAATTGGGTTATTCCTCTCAGGGGTAGTGATGATGGCTGTTATGTTAGGAAAGTATTATTAATTATGTTTTATGTATTTGTTATATGATTTTCTTAAATTAAAATCAAGAAGCTAATTTTATTCAAAATCATTTGGTATTTTTTTAAGATGATAATATATGATTCCCTCCTATTTGTCTTATGTAACAAAATGCCATCTACATTCTCTGGACAATTATCATATTCTAATCACCATTTAAAACAATTTACATTCAATTGCCTATGTCTTGTTCTCAAAAAACCTATGAAATAGCCCCTGGACTTTTCCCCCCTGATTCACAGATGAGGAAACCAAAGCAAGGAGGGTTTAGTCATTTGCACAAGGTCACATAACTAGTTAGTGGCAAAGCTGAGATTCAAGTCTAGTCTGATCTGCCTCTAGAGCCAGTGATCTTGACCACTCAGAGAGACTGGAGGTTATCAATAGGGATGGCTGGAGAAGTCCTTCAGAACTGAATCTATTACTGGGAGACACAGAGAGAAGGCTATTCCACACATACATACAAGAACTGGGTGGTTCTAAAAGGAAAAAGATATTTTAGAAGTCACCTTTGAAATCTGCTTTGATATGTGAAGCACAGGATCTCACCCACCCACTTTCCTGTCTCTTTATACTGGGAAATGAATAGACAGGGCACTGGAAGAGATCAGTGTTTCCCTTGCTGTCAGGGACAGGTGAACGTGGAGACTCTGCAAGCCAGGAAGTCTGCCCGGCCTATAGAATTGGTGAGAAGGGAGCTGTGGGTGCAGGACCCCAGCAGGGAAACAGGGCGCATGGATACCGGTCCTTGGTGGCTGCTCTAAGACCAGAGAGGAAGACATAGCATGAGCCATTATATGTGCTTGTGTGACTGAGAAACTGAAACTTTTAAATACAAATTCTCAGGAATTATTTTCAATAAGTATAATGGAAACATTTTTGTAGATTTCCTTAATGAGGTGAAGCAACTGTATTAAAGCAGTCATATTGCTGCTTTGATATCAATGCATGACTCGTTATACCTGTAAATATAAATTTCTTTTATACATTATTTTTTTACTTATTTTAAAAAACATATTTTTATTTACTGATTTCAGAGAAAGAGATAGAGAGACAGAAACATCAATATGTTCTGTCTGTGCCCTGACCGGGATCAAACTGGCAAGCTCTGTGTGTCAGGTGATGCTCTAACCAAACAAGCTATCTGGCCAGGGCAATTATCTTTTTATTTTTATGTCTACTCCTAGTAATATGTATAACATCTACAGTGTTTTGTTTTGTTTTAGATTCTATTTACTCATTTTTAGAGAAGGGAGAAAGAGGGAGAGAGAGAAAGAGTGTGTGTGTGTGTGTGTGTGTGTGTGTGTGTGTGTGTGTGTGTGTGAGAGAGAGAGAGAGAGAGAGAGAGAGAGAAGGAAGGAACAGGAAGCATCAACTCCCATATGTGCCTTGACCGGGCAAGCCCAGGGTTTTGAACTGGTGACCTCAGCATTACAGATTGACGCTTTATCCACTGTGCCACCACAGGTCAGGCCAACATGTACAGTATTTTGTATCATATAAGACAATACTGATGTGGGTACTGACAGATGATTCATCTTGTAAACAGACCTCATAAACTTTCAATATCCATAAATACAGCACAGTACTCTAAATATGTTTTCTCTTCTTTTTGATTTCCTTAATAACATTTTTTTTTTTTTTTTACAATTTAGGTTTTCTTTTTTATTTTATTTTATTTATTTTTTTTCAGTTTTAAGAAAACATTTTTATTTATTTATTTATTTTTTATTTTTTATTTTTTTATATATATATTTTATTATTATTAATTCTAATGGGGTGACACCAATAAATCAGGGTACATATGTACAATGAAAACATCTTCAGGTTATCTTATCATTAAATTGTGTTGCATACCCATCACCAAAAGTCAAATTGTCCTCTGTCACCTTCTATCTGGTTTTCCCTGTGTCCCTCACCACCTCCCTATCCCACTCTTCCCTCCCTCCCCCCATCCCATAACCACCACTCTCTTGTCCATGTCTCATATTCTCACTTTTATGTCCCACCTATGTATGGAATCATGCTGTTCTCAGTTTTCCTTTTTTTCTGATTTACTTATTTCACTCCGTATAATGTTATCAAGGTACATCCATTTTGTTATAAATATTCCGATGTCATCGTTTCTTATGGCTGAGTAGTATTCCATAGTATATATGTACCATAGCTTTTTAATCCACTCGTCTTCTGACGGACACTTGGGCTGGTTCCAGATCTTCGCTATTGTGAACAATGCTGCCACGAACATGGGGGCGCATTTCTTCTTTTCGAACAGTGCTATGGTATTCTTAGGGTATATTCCTAAAAGTGGGATAGCTGGGTCAAAAGGTAGTTCTATTTTTAATTTTCTGAGGAATCTCCAAACTGTTTTCCACAGTGGCTGCACCAGTCTGCATTCCCACCAGCAATGCAGAAGGGTTACCTTTTCTCCACATCCTCGCCAGCACTTATTCTGTGTTGTTTTGCTGATGAGTGCCATTCTGACTGGTGTGAGGTGATATCTCATTGTGGTTTTAATTTGCATTTCTCTAATCATTAGTGATGTTGAGCATTTTTTCATATGCCTATTGTCCATCTGTATGTCCTCTTTGGAGAAATTTCTATTCATTTCTTTTGCCCATTTTTTGATTGGGTTGTTTGTCTTCCTGTTGTTGAGTTTTATAAGTTCTTTATAAATTTTAGTTATTAACCCCTTATCAGATGTATTGTCAAACATGTTCTCCCATTGTGTGGTTTGTCTTTTTATTCTTTTCCTATTGTCTTTAGCTGTGCAAAAACATTTTAGTTTGATATAGCCCCATTTGTTTATCTTGCCTTTTATTTCAGTTGCCAGTGGAGATAAATCGGCAAATATACTGCTGCTACAGATGTCGGAGAGCCTGCTGCCTATGTTTTCTTCTAAGATGCTTATGGTTTCACGGCTTACATTTAAGTCTTTTATCCATTTTGAGTTTGTTTTTGTGAATGGTGTAAGTTGATGGTCTTGTTTCATTTGTTTGCAGGTAAGTGTCCAATTTTCCCAACACCATTTGTTAAAGAGGCTGTGTTTACTCCATTGTATGTTCTTTCCTCCTTTGTCAAATATCAGTTGTCCATAAAGCTGTGGGTTTATTTCTGGGTCCTCTGTTCTGTTCCATTGATCTATGTGCCTGTTCTTATGCCAGTACCAGGCTGTCTTGAGTATAATGGCCTTATAGTAAACCTTGATATCTGGAAGAGTGATACCACCTGCTTTATTATTTCTTTTTAAGATTGCTGAGGCTATTCGTGTTCTTTTTTGGTTCCATATAAATTTTTGGAATATGTGTTCTATATCTTTGAAGTATGTCATTGGTATCTTAATTGATATTGCATTGAATTTATAAATTGCTTTGGGTAATATAGACATTTTAATGATGTTTATTCTTCCTAGCCATGAGCACTGTATATGCTTCCACTTGTTTGTATCTTCCTTGATTTCTTTTATCAATGTTTTATAATTTTCCGAGTACAAGTCCTTAACCTTCTTGGTTAAATTTATTCCTAGGTACTTTATTTTTTTGGCTGCAATAGTGAAGGGGATTGTTTCCTTAATTTCTTTTGCTGACAGTTCATTGTTGGTATATAGAATTGCCTCTGATTTCTGAGTATTAATTTTATATCCTGCCACCTTGCTGAATTCATTTATAAGGTCCAGTAGTTTTTTGACTGAGACTTTAGGGTTTTCAATATACAATATCATATCATCTGCAAATAGTGACAGTTTTACTTCTTCTTTTCCAATTTGGATGCCTTTTATTTCTTCTTCTTGTCTGATTGCTATAGCTAGGACTTCCAGAACTATGTTGAATAAGAGTGGTGAAAGAGGGCATCCCTACCTGGTTCCTGATCTTAAGGGGATTGCTTTTAATCTTTGTCCATTTACTATGATGCTTGCTGTCGGTTTATCGTAGATGGCCTTTATCATGTTAAGGAATGTTCCCTGTATTCCGACTTTACTGAGAGTTCTGAGCATGAATGGGTGCTGGATTTTATCAAATGCCTTTTCTGCATCTATTGAAATTATCATGTGATTTTTGTTCTTCCTTTTGTTTATGTGGTGAATCACATTGATTGATTTGCGAATATTGAACCAGCCTTGCCTATCCAGAATAAATCCCACTTGATCGTGGTGTATGATTTTTTTCATATATTGCTGGATCCGGTTGGCTAATATTCTGTTGACAATTTTAGCGTCTAAATCCATCAGGGGTATAGGCCTATAATTTTCTTTCTTTGTGTTGTCTTTGCCCAGTTTTTGGATCAGAATTATGCTTGCCTCATAAAAGGAGTTTGGAAGTCTTTCATCCTCTTGAATTTTTTGAAATAGCTTGAGGAGGATAGGAGTTAGTTCTTCTTTGAATTTTTGATAGAATTCACTTGTGAAGCCATCAGGCCCAGGACTTTTCTTTTTGGGGAGGTTTTTGATAACTGTTTCGATCTCATTTGCTGTAATTGGTCTGTTTAGGTGTTCTGATTCTTCCAGATTGATTTTTGGAAGGTTATATGATTCAAGAAATTTGTCCATTTCACCAAGATTGTCTAATTTTTTGGCATATAGTTCTTCATAGTATTTTCTTACAATGCTTTGTATTTCTATTGTGTCAGTTGTTATTTCTCCACTGTCTTTTCTAATTTTATTTATTTGAGTCCTTTCTTTTTTTTTCTTGGTGAGTCTAGTTAAAGGTTCATCAATCTTGTTTACCTTTTCAAAGAACCAGCTTCTGGTTTCATTGATCCTCTGTATTGTTTCCTTCGCCTCTATGTCATTTATTTCTGCTCTGATCTTTATTATTTTCTTCCTTCTACTTGTCTTGGGTTTTATTTGTTGTTGTTTTTCTAGTTCTTTTAGATGCTGGGTCAGGTTGCTTATTTGAGCTTTTTCTAGCTTCTTATGATATGCCTGTAGTACAATGAACTTCCCTCTCAGAACTGTTTTTGCTGTGTCCCATAAATTTTGAGTTGATGTATGCTCATTATCATTTGTTTCTAGAAACTTTTTTATTTCTTCTTTGATCTCATTGTTAATCCATTCATTATTTAATAACATGCTATTTAGTATCCAAGTGTTTGAGTATTTTTCAGTTTTTCTTTTGTGGTTAATTTCTAGTTTCATGGCATTGTGATCAGAGAAAATGCTTGATATGATTTCAATCTTCTTAAATTTATTGAGACCATTTTTGTTTCCTAACATGTGGTCTATCCTAGAAAACGTACCATGAGCGCTTGAGAAGAATGTATATTCTACTGCCTAAGGTGAAAAGTTCTGAAGATATCTATTAAATCAAGTTGATCTAGTGTCTCCTTTAAGTCTGCTGTTTCTTTATTAATTTTCTTTCTTGAGGATCTATCCAGTGTTGTTAGAGGGGTACTGAAATCCCCTACTATGATAGTATTGCTGTTAATCTCGCCCTTTATATCCATCAAAGTCTGCTTTATGTATGTCGGGGCTCCTATATTTGGTGCATAGATATTTATAATAATTATATGTTCCTGTTGAATTGTTCCCTTTATCATTATGTAGTGTCCTTCTTTATCACTTACTACAGCCTTTGTTTTAAAGTCCATTTTCTCTGATGTAAGTATTGCTACCCCTGCTTTTTTTTCATTTCCATTTGCATGAAATATTTTTTCCCATCCTTTTACCTTCAGTCTATGAGCATCTTTTGTTTTAAGGTGTGTCTCTTGTAGACAGCATATGTATGGATCCTGTTTCTTTATTCATGCAGCTATCCTATGTCTTTTGATTGGATCATTTAATCCATTTACATTTAAGGTTATTATTGATATGTAGTTGTTTATTTCCATTTTATTATTTAAAGCTGTATTCTTTTTTTTCTCTATTCATTCCTCCCTTTAATCTGTTCACAAGAGGCCCCTAGTATCTCTCGCAGAATTGGTTTGGTTTTTATGAATTCCTTTAGGCTTTCTTTTTTTGGGAAGCTTTTTATTTCTCCTTCAATTTTAAACGTTAGCCTTGCTGGATAAAGTAGTCTTGGTTGTAAGTTCTTGTTCTGCATTACTTTGATTATATCTTGCCATTCCCTTCTGGCCTCTAGTGTTTCTGTTGAGAAGTTCGATGTCATCCTTATGGGGGCTCCTTTGTAGGTGATAGCCTTTTTTTCTGTAGCAGCTTTTAAAATTTTTTCTTTATCCATTAGCTTTGGTATTTTAACTATGATGTGTCTTGGTGTAGATCTTTTTGGGTTTCTCTTTAATGGAGTTCTGTGTGCTTCTTGAACGTGTGGAGTGTTTCCCAGCCTTAATTTAGGAAAGTTTTCTGCTATGATTTGATTGAACAAAGTTTTCATTTCCTGTCCTCTCTCTTCTTCAGGCACCCCTATGATGCGAATGTTGTTTCTCTTCATGTTGTCACAAAGCTCCCTTAGAGTTTCCTCACATTTTTTTAGTCTCTTTTCCTTTTTCTTCTCTGCTTCTGTGCCTTTGTTTATTGTGTCCTCTAACTCGCTTATTCGATCCTCAGCGTGATTCATCCTGCTTTTAATTCCTTCCATTGTGGTCTTCAGTTCTGATACTGTATTTGTCATTTCTGTCTGATTCTTTTTTATTATTTCAATTTCGTTTTTTATACTTGTTATCTCTTTATTTAGGTGTTCATAATGACTATCCATTGTTGCTCTAATTTCTTTGAACATCCTAACTATCATTATTCTAAATTCTGCTTCTGGTAATTTGGTTATATCTGGTTTATTCATGTCCTTCTCTGGGGATTTCTCTTGATTCATTTGGTTTGCATTCCTCTGCCTGCCCATTTTGTCTGTATAAGCAAGTTGTGGCCACTGGAGTCCAGTAGGTGTTGCCTTTGTGTTCTCTAGGTGTGGTCTGTCTGCAAGCCCCCCACCCCTCTGCCGGTGCCTAGGGTGGTTGGGTATGAGCGTTACCTGCGCTGGCCCACTGTGGCTTTTGCTGTGATTTCTGCCTCTCCTCCGTGGGAGGGGCTGTCACTGAAGCCACAAGTCTTAGAACCAAGGGTAGAGGTGAGCACCTTTGCTCAGCTGCGGACCCAGCCTATTTCCGGACTTCCGCCCAGAACCCTCAGTCAGAGCCTGCTCGCCACAGTTTCGCGGGTTTGGCGGGGCTTTTGACATGCTCTCAGCTGTGAGCGTTTGCCCATCTGGAGATTTAGCCCTGCCCTCGAGGCCAGGGTTCTTCTGCGCAGAGTCGCAAACCCAGGTTTATTGGGCCGGGCGTGTTTGCTGGCTTCCGCTCAGCTGCGTACTTCCGGTCGTCCAGGACTCTACCCCGCCCCCGCTTTCGGAGCCCGCTCGTGCACGTATGAATGCAATCCGCGGTTTCTCCGGCCGGGTGGGGATAGTAGCATGAGGTCAACTGCGAGCTTTCACTTGTCTCGGGGTCTAGCCCGTTCCCGCGCTTGGAGCCCGCTCGCACACCTATACTGGCCAACCGCGGTTTCTCCGGCGTGGGCAGGGGCGGGGGGGCTGGTAGCGTGAGCTCTGCCGCGAGCCCCTGCCCGTCCCTGGTCCTAGCCCGGTCCCCGCAGTCAGAACCGGCCTGCGTAGGGTCGTAGAGCAGATTTCTGCCCGTTCCTGGCCTCCCGCTTGTCCCCGTAAGTGGGGTTAAAGGCGGGCCCGCAGCTGCCGGTCCACTTTCGTGCGTCCCCTCTGACCCTCTGGGCTAGACCGAGCTCCCACCGGCTTGGCCTCTGCCCACGCTGACAGAACCGCGTTTCAGCGTCCTGTCGCCCCAAACCCTTAAGCAGCCCTCAGCAGAGTAGGAAGGGACCTAATAGTCCACACTGTAGGCCTGGGAGCTCCCTTTCTTGTTTCACAGCTCAAAACTGTCCAAACGCCTCTTCTAGGCTCTGAGACTGCAGGCTGGAGCTTGGTTCCTGGGACCCAGGTCCCTCCCTCTCCGCCAAACTCTCCTTCCGCCACGCGGGTTTCTCCGGGCTGCCGTTTGCTCAAGGGAGCTGGGCAGCCCTCTTCGCGTTTTCGCTATTCCTACCAGTCTCAGTGTGCCTTCTTCTGTGTTCCTTGGTTGAAGAGTCCACTTAGTTTAGTTCATAGTTGGTTTTTCCAGATGATGGTTCTTTAAATTGAGTTATAATCAACTTTGGTTCTGGGAGTTGGAAGTTGGTACGTCCGCCTACTCCGTCGACATCTTGCTTCCCTCCCCTTAATAATATTTTTATCTAGCTTACTTTACTGTAATAATACAGTATATAAATACATATACAAGATATGTGTTAATCAACTGTTTATGTTATCAGTATGGCTTCTGCCAACTAAAATAAAGGTCGTTCGGGGCATTCAAAAATTATACACAGATTTTTGACAGCGTAGGAGGTTGGCGCTGCTAACCCAGCGTTGTCCAAGGGTAACTGCATATGTTTATATACATTATCCTGCTGCCTCCTGCACCACAAGGCTTCAGTATCTCTCCAGTAATATTCAAACTACCCCTTCAGTCCACCAGAAATTTCTCCTAAAATAAAAAGAAGTTGACTAAGTCTAGAAGAACTTTGTTTATCTTGGTTAGTCGTTAGCATTAAAACATCATATCTAGCCATGTGCCTGGCCATTCCTTGTTTCACTCTTTTTGTCCAAACATATGGGAAGCCCTATTATATTCTAAACACAGTGTTTAAGACAGTAGAAAATGTTCAGGATTTTTGTCCTACGTGGTTCACATTTTTTAAAGTTTTGGCGCTGAGAGTCCCAGGCTTTAGTGATTTGGAATATTATCTATAATAAATGGTCCATTCCCTCGTGATGGTAAATAAATGAGGCTTCACTTCATTGCATTTATACTGATTTATGCATCAAGATGTGGAGTATGTTCCATTTGACAATGCAAAGAGTGTGCACGATCAGTTTGTTTTGTTGCTATGTGTACTGTTTAGTCCCAGGATACCTTGAACTGGATAGAAACCCTGCTGAGTGACAGGGTTACATAATTCTACCTTCCTGGTAAACTGATTTGGGTTTCGGCGTCCCCAGCTCAGATATCGGTCTATCAGTAGACACGAGGGTCTTGCATTGTTCATTCTGGCTTGACCTTAAGCCAAGAACTTTTACAGAAGCCTAAGTTCTGGACTTCCTTCCTAAGCAACTACCACTGTTACAGAGGTAACGAACTACTGAGCCTGATGACAGGGAATGAGGGGCTCACTCTTTTCAAAAGAAAGGCAATGGAAAACCACTGCCTTGCAGGTGGAGTTTTCTGGCTCATGTAAGGATTAGAAATGAAATTAGCCATTGAAAATTTCATTCAGATCGGTCCAAACATGGCAGAGTACAAAAAATGCAGGCCTTTCCACATTAGGTAATCAAGTTCAATTTCTCTCTGCGTCTTTGCTCCAAAACAGACAGCTGTGAAACCCTTATTACCTCTTTTTCAAGTACCTGGTTGTTTCCAGAGTCTGCAGAGATAGAACATCCCAGAAAGAGCTCTGAATCCTGACCTTGCAAGGCTTGCGATCTGGTCTGGAAGAGCAGAGTCACCCACCCTGCTTGGTGAAGTAGGCAGCACAGGACAGGGAGGCCAGCCATGTGGGTCAGACAATGGGGAGGTCAGGGCCGACAACTGCTCGGTGTGCCGCGTAGCCAACTGCAGGAGAAATGGGAATGTGACAAAATGGTATAAATAAAGATGCCTGATTTGGACATTTCTACCTCTACTGTTTCCTTTCTTCCAGCTTCAATTTTCCTGCAACAGATCAAAACCACTTTGTAGCAGTAATCGCTTTAAAACACATTTTAATCTAATATGCCCCCACTTTAAAACAACATTCTTATTTTGGACGAACCTAACCATCCATCCATCACCCTGACCCACTCCAGCAAAATGATGCGCAATCCATCACAGTGCTCTCTTCACGTTGTTCCCCTGTTCAAATACATAATTGGCTTCCTACGGACAACATGGACAACATCAGTCAGCCTTTGCTTGGAGTCCCACTGTCTTCCCTGCGGGGCTCTGCCTCACTCTCCTGTATGTGAGTTATAGATTATGGGCTTATTTTCAGGATGTCTTTAATAATGTCCCCCTATTGCCCACCGTGCTGAACCCACCATCATGTGACTGTGGTATTTTATAGGTTGACAGTATATCTTATTGGATTCTTTCCCACATGTTTGTGCTATTTTTTTTAGCCGGATAACATTTTCTCCAGCACAAGCATGTACAATCTAATTGCAAAGGTTTCCACTTATTCCATAACGTACAGCACATAGTAGATGTTTCATAAATCCTGCATTGATTCGTTTTAACTTCTGAGGACCTAAGGCATGTGGAGTTGCTGTGTATGGGGCCAGGACTAGAATGAGACTATGAGCTGCCCAGCCGGCAAGATTTAAGGTAATGCTTATACTCAATTGTGGACCCTGCACTTGTACGACCCTGAGAGTCAGTGTCTCCTTAAACTCTATGCCCTAGATTCTTCCCTTGCTTCATCCTGGAATCTTCCCTGATTAGATGATAGTACAAGTATTAAGTATTTTGCAAAATCTGCCTTTATACGTTAAAGGTAGATGGTGACTTTGTTCCCCCTGTAGCTGTTCACAAACAGGACCTATATGTGTGCATGCATATGAAGGGGTAAATTCTCCTGGACTGGCTCTTCCCTACAATGGCAGCAAGCACATCAGGGCAGTAGCCCATCCACATGAGGGGAAGGGCTTTGGGGAAAAGAGACGGACTCTGACTCAGATCTGCTTGGCGTCAAAGCCCAGCTTATTCTTTGTCACCTGAGTAATCTTAACCACCAAATATTATTTGGCAAAGCTGTGAAATAGTAAACATAAGAAGAAAGAGGAGAAGAAAAAGGAAGAAAAGAAAGAGGAGAAGAAGAGAAGGAAAAGGAAAAAACAGTAGGTTTTTTATGAAGACTGATTGGAACCACACATGCGTCATACAAAACTCTATGTCAACTTGGTGATTGTTTTTGGTTTTTGATTACCTCGATTTGCTTTTTATGAGTGTGTTCATTCTTACAATTGTTCAGGTATAGAATTCTGTATAAATCTATTTCTAAATGTACATGCACAACCCTAAAATACATTAAAGTTCCTTCACATGCAGTGCTTGCTTAATAATGGTGGTGAGAGAGTACACAGAAACTTGTCCTGAGTTGTTGCAGGCACTACGGAAAGGGGTTATCAAATGGGTTCAAAGTTCTATGTAAAAGGCACTAGTTATTTTGTTCACCTTCAGATTTGGAGACTTGGAGGTTAGTAGTATCTTTGTATAATTAACCAAAAGCAAGAACCCAGTGGGGACAACAGAGATGGGGACAAAATGGCACATTCAAGTTTGAATGGCTAGTGGCACCCCTGGGCAACAGTGGATTTCTCTAGAAAAGTGCAAGTACTTCAAAAATAAGGGGGTCGTTTTCTAATAATTCATACTCAGGTAGTGAAATATATACCCACAGGTCATGATGAAAACACTCATGGGCTTTCTGAAACTGTTCCATGGATATATCACGAGCACATGTGGTAATGAAACCGGTACATTCAGTTAAATGGTTTCCCAGTTGAGGCCACTTCTACCACGAGGCCTGATGTTTGCATGACTTATTCTGGCAAGAGTGGACTGGCATTGAGTCAATGAACATATACATGCCTAGCGCTGAGGCACAGGTGATCATACCGAAATCAATTAGGCAATTATTGACTGTCTAGACCTGGTTTGAGAAATCATTCGAGAAGCCAAAATGGATAAAAATGTAAAATATTTCTTTCTGGGCAGCACATTCAGGTATACATGTTAGCAGATCAGGCAACGTCTCAGGGCCTTGTGAGCTATTTGCTGTAATGCTAGCATTTGGATACGAAGCTTTTACCTCTTCAACTTGAATAATGAACAAATTTATTTTTCCCAACCTTACTAAAAAAAAAAAATCTGTTCATTTTGTGTCTTTGTTGCTTTGGTAATTCTTTTGCCTGGGTGCCCTTAAGATGTCTACATATGCCAAATTCAAAGGCAGTAACACTATGAGAGGGTTTAAAAATTTATTCTAAGGAAAGTGGTCTTTGAATATGACTTTAAGGAAGAAAAGAATGAACCAATGGAAGGGCCTAATATTAATAACCCATTAATAATTTAATATTTGGGACAAGTAAGCAAAGCCAGATGTGAACTGAAACATCTCCTGGTTGGGTCAGAGCCTGAAGAGTCCCAGTCCAGGGTAAACACTCCAGCTTTGTGCCCTGGAGTCAGAATGAGGGCCAAGACCGAGTCACACAGTTTTCACGGCCCAATCAGAGAGCACTTAACACAACTAAAGTAACACAAAATGAAGACATGTTAAAAAAACAAACTCTTCCACACATAGACAGACACACATTGGGGGTGGTAAAAAATAGCCTGGTATTAATAACCTCAAATTCTTTTGTATTAACCTGATCCTACTGGTAGTAGCCCACCGAACTGATGGCTTGAAGCCTTCCAGACTCATTTAGGAGACTTGGGGAGTCAGATTTATTTCTCAATGGCCCATTCATCCTTTGCACGTGTATTCTGTAGCCTGTGCAGTTATAACCTAAAGCTGGGTTTCATACATAAAAACTGACCTCCAGCACTCACTGCTTTTGCCAAGTCCCAGGGAAGGCTCTGGGAATAACTTTAGACTTGGCCAATGGTGACAAGTTTAAGATTCAATTATTAAGTGTAGTAATTTATTTTTACTGTGTTTGTAAAATGGCTTTCACCCAAACGAACTTCACTCCTCTTCACAGCCAAAAGGGACTAAGATAGCAGCGGTGATCCTCACAGCAGCAGGGCTGCGCGCTCACCCTTGTTTAATGCCACGTCAAACAGAAGGATTTCTATGGGACTCAGATGTAGACATTCTTCTTTTTTGCCTTAGTTTGGGCAAAAACTTGATTTCCCTCCGATAGCTGTAATGGATGGTGAGGACGGTGGAGTAATCAGGCCCAGCTCAAGGCAAATGCCAAAAGTTTCCCAGAAGGATAAATCTTGTTTCCTGCCTTACTTCACAGAATTAAGCCTTAAACAAGTCATGTTCTGTGGCTTGGATGCTGTGTTTATATCAGCTTTGGTTCCCTGGCTCGTGGTTGGGAACATTGTATTGGTCTGTAACCCAGAAAGGTTTTCCTGAAGCAAGAAATCACTGCGCCAGTATCTCAAGCCCCCCTTCCATTTTATTCGTTCTATTAATACTAGCCAGTGAGCTCAGAATGGTAAGTGGATCACAGGAGACAGTTATACTCACCAGGTGCAGCCTGCAAAGCCGATGATTTAGCGTTGTGCTTTGGTAACTGTCTTTCCCAGGAGTTGCATGAAGGATGTGTCTTCATAAAGGATTTTGTTTTGGAAAATAATAACAGCACCTCATCTGTGCACGGCATATTCTCAGTAGGCTCAAGAGAAAGTCTTTTCTGTAGAGTTCAGGGTAGGCTTGCAACTTGTGGTCTCTCGGTGTCTTAAATGAAACCAAACCCTACGAGATTGCATTGGTTTATGGTGAGTAACAGGCGACTTCCTGTTTCGAGGCAAAACGGGCTTGAAGAGGCTTTTAAAAAAGACTCAGAAGGTTATTTGGACATCAAATGACTCTAGTAAAACATTTTGATGAGTTAAGTGTAAATGCATCAGCAGCATACGGATTAAATTCCCTTCTAAATAAACATTAACAGAGAACATGTTTGGCAAAATGCATTTTGAGTTTTGCAAAACTAAAAACATTTGAAAAAGGAGTGTGAGATATTTGATGAACTCAGAAAGCAGCCGGATTGCCCATCCCATACTCGAATATTTTCTTTGGATGTTCTGCAGATGTCAAATAAATTAGGATGCAGATATTAAAACCCATGTCTGCTGCAGAAGTGATCAGCTGCCCTTCAGTGGGGAGGGTGTTTCTGTGGATCCCGGGTTACTGGCTGTGTGCACAATGAGAGTCCCAGGGGACCTGTAACCCCTTCCTCACTTTCCTGGATCCTGTCCTGCAAGCCCTTCTGTTACTCACAGCTTCCGCATCTGCTTTCCTGCCTGGAGATATTTTGACTCCCAAAGGGAACTCCTGCTTTGCTACAGATCAGCAATGAAGACCTGGTGCCACCAGGCAGATGGCAGCTGTGGCGTTGCACGAGCCAAGACCTTTTCTCCAGAAGCCACTGCCCTTGTCAATACTCTAGTTCTCTCTCACCATCTCTTTTTTTGGACACGCAACATGTATTAACCTTTCGGGATGGCAGGAATGACAATGGGAAGGAAAGATTCAAGCTGAGATATATTAGTGTGAACAAAGCCTCAAAAGGACTTGGTAACAAGATGTAGAAAGAGAAGTCTAGTATCACCCTGAAGGTTGAGTTTGGGTTATCCAATCACTGTGAAGCCATTGAATGCGAAGGCTGTGTTTAGAAATCTCTTGGATTGTAAATTCTCACAGAGCAGGGAAAATACACAATAGACATTCGTTTTGTAAGCAGAGCAACAAATCTGCATGTCATGGGAGAAATCTTCCATATGTGGATGCCACTACCTTGCAATCCATAAGCACATTGAAGGAGAGCCGTTTTGCATCTGAACTGTAGGTGCAGAAAGCAGATTCTAAGAAGATTAACAAATAAATAGCAGTTCTTTTGTTTAAATGCTTAAAAACATTAAAGGTTTAGTTCAGTCTATTTCAACAAAGGATGATGCTATTTACAGAGAACTGACAACCCAGCACCATATCTAAAATTATATGGAAAATTGTATGCAATTAATAAACTATTCAAAGCCTGGGAAGGGAGTACTCAGGTCTCACTTTGGGTTTACCCCACAGCTTTACAACTGTAAGCTGTCTTCCTTCCTGCTGTCCTTACTCACTCACTCAATGGCTTCCTCACGAGGGTCAGGTTGAGGCTGAGGCTGTGGCCTTGGTTCTCTCTACTTTCAATTTATTCTACATATGGTTGCCAGAGTTTTCTTTCAAAAGGACTAGTCTTGTCACTCACCTGTTCAATAATCTTTGATGCCTACCAGGTGTCTCTGGAATAAAGTCCAAATTCCTTAACGTGGTGTTCAAACCCTTCTGGCTGACCCTAATTCCCTTTTCAGTTCACGTCCTACCACCTCATAATCCAGTCGTACAGACAGATCTCCACTCCCAGGTTCCACATGTGCGCATACTCTCCTAATACTTGGTACTTCTCAGTGTTCTGCACACTTGTAAATATTTACTAAGTTATTTGTTTAAAATGTTTTCCCACTCGACTGTCAGTCCATGGAAAGTGAAGGGGTATTCATTCTGAGAAACGTGTATCCATCCTCAGGGACCAACACAGCACCTGAGACAGCATGGGTGCCCTGTGACATCTGTGAACTGAGAGTCACTTCTCTGTGTCTCTCGGCTGTACATTTCTACCCCAGCACTTGCTGAACTGCATGCTTCTCAACCTGATCTTCTGACCGCTAGTCACTGAGCCTAGAAGATATGACTTAATTTATTTCTGTATCCTGGCTACCTAACATGATGTTTAATGTGTGTACTGAGTATTCAGTAAATACTTGTGAAATTGAAGTGCAGACCATAGGCTTCAGTAAGAGGTTCTACAAAATCCTGTGCACCCTGATGGTATGCTGACAGGCAAGATGGCAATTCTGAGATGTAGCTTGCACTCTTGCATCCGAGGGGATGCTCTAGGGTCGGCAAGACACAGACCACACACCTGAGCTGCGCCACAGCCAGTGCTTGTAAACGGCTTGATCGACAATTTTCCTTCCACATGGCCCATGTCTACTCTCCCACCACAACGGCTGCACTGAGTGCAGACACCTGTGACCCCCAAGGCCTAGAATATTTACCATTTGATTCATTAGAGATCAAGTTAGCTTATCACTGCTCTGGAGGACAGATGGTGATAAGAATAATATCCAGTACAGAGAGTGGCTATGAGGATTAAATGAGGTAACATCTACAATGTGTTTAACACAGTCTTTGGCACATAATAATTGTTTAGGAATTGTTAAATATTATGATAATTATCATAATATTAGAATTATTTTCTAACAGACAACAATATGAAACAGCAAGCCAGCAGGAACTTGACACAGGCCAAGTTCCAGGCAGGCACAGGGGCAAGAGAGGCCTGGTGCTAAAGGAGAAGCAATGACAAAGCAGATTAGGTGTTCACTGAAATGCCATTTGGTATTCTCCATGATGGTTGTATCATCATGCCCATTCTATAGATGAGAAGTCTAAGGCGCTCATTGGTCTTAGAATAGCAATCTCCACATTACAGAGCTGGGACTAGGAATCAGAGCTTAGAAGATCTGTTACATATGATGCAGTAATGACAGCAAGTCTGTCCACTGTCTCTGGCCCATTCTGACCAACTTGACTAGGACAACTTTGGAAAAAGAATCACCAGAAAGAACTCAACCTGCAAATGATCGGAACCCTGAGAGGACGTGTGAACACTGAAATGGATCCCCTGGCCAATAACCTGTGAAGAGGTGATCAATGTCCTTAGTGATTGAAAATGCTAATCAAGACCACATCAGGTATCATGTAACAAAAAGATGCATTTTACAATTGGTACATTAAAAAAAAAAAAAAGAAAAACAAAAATCCCTGACATTTACATGTGTGTGAGAGGATGAATAGACTTTCTCAACTTTCCTGATGGGATTATAAACTGGTGTAACCACTTTGCACAACAGCTTTGCATTGCCTTCTAAATTTGTACATTCATAAATCCTATGACACAGCAAATGTAACCTTAGATGTGCACCCAACAACACTCTTGCACACACACAAGAGGAAACATTTACATGAATGTTCATGGCAGCCTTACTTCTAATAGTGAAAGTTGAATACTCCTCAAGAAAAGAACTGACAGAGTGCAACACACTGTTCATACCATAGTCCAAAAGGTGAACTACAGCAGTATACAATAGGGATTTACCTTATCATATAATATTAAGTAAAAATAAAAGAAGTCATTATATAGTCCTAAATGATGGCATAATATATTTCCATAGTTAAAAACTAAATAAATATTTTTAAAAAATATATAGAGACATAATAAAAATATAGCAAGGAGATGAACACAGGATTTAGGATGACAATTAGTGTGTAGGGAGGCATTTTTCAAAGATTCAACTGAGAAGTACCTGAAAAGGGTGTGTTGATTCACTTATTCCTTTGTTAATCCAACAGATAATATTACATATTTCTATAATTACTGCTGTTAAATTATAAAAAGTTTAGGCACATATTAGGTTAACAGCACTGGGATAAGGACCAACACTCAAGATAGCTGTATATACAAATGTTATATGTTTATAAGAAATAAAAAGAAAGTACATGCAGACATTGGTTACTACCATACATCATTTACACACGGGTCTTCTTCTAGCACCAGAAAATTACTTTAATTGATAAATTCATTCAGTAAATACTTCTTGAGTCCCACTACATATGAGTTACTGGGTTTGATCTCTGATGGTCCTAAACAGCCATTGCTCAGGGTTAATCACATTCCCTGCAGCGATAACTAGAGAAGAGATTTGCTTTCAAATGTTGCAGAACTCCGAGTTCACATGAAACCACATATCTGGCACAATGTACACATGACATTTTCTTAATATCCACATATCTGGCACAGTGTACACATGACATTTTCTTAATATACATGGAATTGACAGGTTTCTGCAAAGTGTGACTCCCTGGAATTCATTTAAGGAGCTCCTGATTGCTGTATTTTAGGAACTCAGATATCTAACTCTAGTCAATGAAAGGGTCTGAGCTGCTGGGTGTGACATGAAAGACTGGGAACCATCCAGGGCACAGGCCTCCTCATTGTTCCCATGTACAATGCAGATCCATCTGTGGTCATCCCTCACAGCTCTTCCCTCAGACCTTCCTCTCCTACATCATACTTTCAGGTCACCAGCTCCTGACCTTTTTCTCACCAGATTTAATGACAATCAATTCTGTTTTGTTTTTTCTAACAAACTGACTGAAATGAACCAGGTGGTGCATCCCCCAATTACCTGTTCCCCAGAACCCACAAAGTTGGACTTGAGTTTACTGAAGAAATAGATAAATTGGTTACCAAAGACCCTGCTCCTCTTAAGAAACTACATCAAAACAGGCACTGGGGATTCAAGTCTCCACTTGTGGGAAGAGAGGCCCATGCATGCCAAGAGCTGGAGTCATCCCTTCCCCTGTGGATGGTCGGGAAACCCTGCACTCTACCCAGGGCTCAGGGACTGGCTTGCTCATTAGTGAGAGGTCCTGCTCAGTAGGAACCTGCTCGGCTAATTTCAACCAGTTGTTGGCATGTCACACATGAAGAAATGTGAACAAAACTTTCGTTATAAGAAGGGAAAATGACTTGACTTTGGGTGATGGGCACGCAATGCAATCAACAGTTCAAATGCTATAGAGATGTTCACCTGAAACCTATGTGCTCTTATGGATCAATGTTGCCCCATTACATTTAATTTTGACATAAAAAATAAAATAAAATAACAACAAAACATTTTTTAAAAAATAAAAGAAAGGATGTTCCCCAGAAACCCCTTGATTAGAATAGCGAAACTCTACTGGGCAGGGAAAAATAGTGCCCGAAGGGAGAGAGCCAAAGATCATAGGTCCAGGCTGTGCAAGCAGTGGTTTATTCGTGTTGTGGGTGTTTTTCTCCTCTGTAAACACGTTCTGAGCCCGAGTGATTGGTACATGTTTTATAAACTGGAAGTATAAACACAGACATTCTCTTCCAAAAATGGTTCTTTAGGACTTCCCCAGGGAGCTTGCTCTTATTGTTTGTTCTGAGTTCTGAACTAGCATTAGTGAAAACATTGCACCTCTAATATTTGGAGAGTTAACCCCAAGCTCAAAGTGAAAAAATGTTGAAAAGGTTTTGAGGTACCCTGTCAGATTCCAAAATGTCGTTTCTGTTAAAAATCCACTCCCATGGCGTGGCCTCTCACTGGAGTGGCGCACACCAGATCAATGAGCGTGCAGGGCTGGGTGGGGCAGGGCAGAGCTGGTCCTTGGAAGAGAATTCTCCTTTGACCACAGGTTCTGAGGTCTCTGCTCATGCCTACTGATAGTTTAGTTTTCAATGTCTTTGCTGCGTGGTTCTTTCGTTTTGCTCATAATGTGCCAACTTTTTCTAACCTGGGCATGGGTTTCTTTGAAAGTGCCCTTTCAGTAGAGCCTGGAAGTATTAATGAGGCCTCTAAACATTGAGTTAATTGAGTGTTTCACCAAAATATGCACATCGAAATAAATGGTCTTTTTGCAAATAAGATGGCTCGTTTACTAATTTACAAAGGGCTGGCCTAGAGCATGGCTGGTATTACATCTGTTCTCAGCTCAGAATATCCCACTCTTTTCTCCTTAAATGATATTATTCAGCTGGATGAGAGAATTATAATATTTAAGAGGCCTTGGAAGAAGAACAATGCTTTGAGGGAAAGCTTTTAGCATGTGCTGTCAAAGGAATGTGTTCAAGTGTTCAGAAATAGTTCCTCCTTATACATCTCCGTTCCAGAAGATGCAGAGCAGGGCCTCCATGGTTTCTTAGGTAAACACTGCCCTATTTGGAGGCACCCTGGGGTTTCCCTAGAGGTTCATATTGATTGAGAATGTCTAGGTTTCTATTTTTGCTTTATGAAACACATCCCTTATCAATTGGCTTTGAATCATGTACATAATCGGGACCTAAAAGAACACACACAGCATCTTGGTAATTTTGCATTTAGTCTATTTGCATTTTTATAAAAGCCACCACCCAACTGAATTTTACATTTGCTAAATCTAATGCCATCGGCAATGTATGCTGCCCATTCCCACCCCTTCCTCAACTTTCTTTCAACCCCAATCGACACAATGGAACTACAGCCTACCAAAATGAAGAAGGAAAGCGGGGCTCTAGTCATACCCTACAAGGACCTGTCAATTAAGTATTTTCCCATTCTCACTGCCCTCATAAGATTGGGGTGTGTTTCCACTTTCATCATGGACATCAGTGTCAGACACAAGTTTCTCTTCCTGCTTTTCTTCTGTGCCTCTTCAATGGTTTAAGCCCACATTGATGATTCCCACCCTTCCCCATGCATTGGATCTCGGTTTCCTTAAATCTCCTGGCCTTAACCACAGCCTCAAGTATGGACACTCTTTGGTTTTCATCATTAGGCAAACACATGTGTCCTTGTAATAGACCATACAACCAAACCTCCCTTTCATTCTATTTCATCTACCTTTTTTAGTCCTTGCACCTGCAATCTAGCAAGAGTCCTTGATTTTTTTGAAATCTTCTTGATTACTTGTGTGTCTCCATCTTACATGGAAACCCGAGACAATTATTCCAAATTCCAAGAGTTTGCAACCTCTGTGTCTTAGTTCATATGAATTCTCCACCTGGAGAGTTTACTGCAATCCTAGATATATTTTAAACCCAATTGATATACGATTGCCTTCTTAAGCCTTCTCCAATGTCATGCTGCCATATTTAATCTTTCCTTCCCCATCTCCTCACACTACTTTAATGCTTGTGTATAATATGTATATAACACTCCTTCTTTAGTGGGTAGCTAGAGATTATCCCTCTGTTTGACTAATTGAAAACAGGAACTGTTTTTATAACTGAAATATAAATTTTGTTCATATTAGATACAAACAATACTTATCAAAATGTTATAGATATTAGGTATTGAATATTTTTCAATAAAATATTTTTTATTAACCACTATAGATTCAGATTGTTGAAGTCTTCTCAAATAGAAATGGTTTTATTTTCCAGTTAAAAAAAATAAAGTGATATTAAATAGGACAAGATTTTGTTCAACTAACTTACATCCATGGACCTCAATTATTTTGTCTTCACAGCAAACAGTGGTGATATTGATAAATGAGATGATATCTAAGACACTGACCCATGAAATCCTTAAGGACAAGCAGATGAATTGCTTTGTCGCCTCCTTCAGTCTTTGCTCCAATGACAGCTTCTCGCTGAGGTCTAATTTGACCATCCTATTTAAAATCGTGGCTCCTCCCAAATCAGATGTCACTCCCCTTTCTCTACCTTACTTATTTTTCAGAGCACTTATCAATTCCTACCTAATTTATATCATTTACTTCTCTATTTTATCTATTGTTTATTTTTCCCTGCTAGAATAGAAGGTCAACAAAGACGGAAAATTTATGTTTTACTGATTGCTGTATTCATACCATTAAAACAGTGCATGGCACATAGTAGCAGCTTAGTAAATATTTGTCACTGTCAATAATATTGTGGTCAGTGGCATACCTAGTGTCATTTATAGTAGGGAAATAAAACAGATAAATAGGACCAAAAATAGCAATGGCAAATTTATTTTATTGATGTATATGATTATATTTATAAAAATAAAATTAATGGTATAGTTCAGGAAATAAAAATATCCATATAACTATTTGTTTAATAGTTATTAAATTTACCTAACTGAACTTTAATTCTTTGGTTGGTGCCTGATATAAAAATCTTTTATGTAAATAATTGTCTAGTAACTAATAAGTGAATTTTAACAAAAACAAGAGATCTCAAAAGATACAACAACTAAGTCATACCACTGATGTAATGTTTTGTTTTAACGATTTATTCTTTAGTTTTGCAACAATAAACAATTTAAAAAATAAATTTCTATCTTGAAGGTATTATTCACATTCAGTAAAATATCCATATATGAACCAAAATGTATACTTATCAACTCAAAGTATCACATCTCACCTTGTAGCCTGCACTCTGATTTACTGATTTAAATTTCAAAAATAAATAAAACCTCCAAATAGTCACAGAATCATGATGCCACCACTGTTTATTTCAAACCTACTATTTTCAACACTAGAAAATCCAATACCACAGGGGCTGGACCCAAATTGTACTTAAAATGAGTTCCAACAGCTCTGAATCATTAAGCCCGTGTTTTCAAAACAAACACATGTGTCTGAGTATACATGTGTCAGGACCCCCTTACAACCGGGAATTCTCTGAATTAATGTACAGAGAACATTCACTGAAGAAAAAGCAATTAAAATGTATACATTTGAAGCTTATACATATGTGGACTTTTATATTCCATATATTATTTAATATTCATTCTAAGTGATATGATATATATTTATTTATATGTTATATAAGATATTTACATTAAGACACATTGTATTGATATTATATAAACATGCATTTAGATAAACATAAATTTATGAAAACATATATAATATGTAAATAAATGTTATAAATTGTTATAAACATAATTGTATGTGTACTATATTTATAATTGAAATTGTAATGCAATTGCAACAGTTGTTTAGAAGACCTTAGAGCAGCAAAAGTTTTTTTTCCTTAGGGAGGGATAGTTTTATTAACGATGTCATTTAGAATTGCTGGTGCACTGGACCTATTTCAAATCTGGATGTGTTTTTGTTTTCTGTTTTTGTATGGCATTTGAATTCTTTGCAGGCAGTGCCTGATTTTATGGCTGCCAATGCTCCCACTCTCATTCCCAGTGCCCAGCAGAGCATTGCACAAGGCAGGTGGTCCAGGACTGTTGAGCCTGTCCCTCTGCCTGGAGTTCATCTAAGCGGAGCGCGGTCTTTAGCAGTGTATCCCTGCGCAGCTGCTCCCTGTAGGGTCCGGGCCAGGGGTCAGGAGTGAAATAGCCACCTCGTCCACTCAACCTCCACAGAGATGCATGAGTGTCGGGTCGCTCACCCATCCGGACCCGAGGTCCCCTGCCCTCAGTCAGTCCATGCAGGACCGTCCTTCTCTAGGAAGATTTGTGGCAGCATGGGGACTGCCCATGGCACAGGCTTCCGGTTGTAGCAGGACGGGGATTGCTTCCTCTGCCGGGCCAGGGGACCCCGCAGTTCTCAAGGTCCAGGACTATATTAGGAAATACATGCGCCGAGGGAACAACAAACGTGTTTGTTTTCTTCCAGCATAGTCTGCTCCGCTTATCTTGGACACCTCCCTTTCTTCAGCAGAAATCCCTGTCCCGGGAGGCACGTTCCCCTGGGCTTTGCTCAGTTTTTCCTCTATCTAAATGAGGTCTTGCCCTTGGTATTTGTGAAGTCATTGCAAAGCAAATCTCTGAGACCAACAAATAGTCTTTGCAAAATCAAACGAGAGTAGCCATTGTGTAGAGGAGGTCTGGCTGAGGGTGAGCAGCAGTGGTTGCTTGTCGCTTATTTGCTGAAGTCCGGTCAGCACTTTCCAACGTTCTTCTAACCCATCTTTCTGGCTGTCATCCATGTGCTTAGGGCTGTGAGAGCTTGTGTCATGGGGCAGAAAGAAGACCGAACATTCAACTCAGCATCCTGGGGCTACCCATCATTTACTGCCTCTGCTGCTTAAAACAATGCTTTAAATTAACCCACCCACTGAATGGTTACACCTGCCCTGCAGGGCTAACTCTGCCTGAACTTTCCATGAATTAGGACACAGCCATTCTTTTCTGATCAGTTGCTATTAATGTAAGTTTCTCAGTGTTCTGCTGGTCACAAAACTATTATTTTATTAATTAAACTACATGTATTTAGCATACATTATAGTCAAAACCCTGCAATTTATTTAAAATTAAATTTCCCCCTTGTCCAGCATGGCCCGTGCCAGGCAGAGACTGGCAGTGGAAAGGGAGGAATGGTAGCCTTCTCTATTTCTTGCTCTCACCTTGGTTCCTTCCCTTCCCCAGCTTGAGACCCAAGGTTGTGAATCCTCCAGAATCAGGGAGTAGAGCGATGTGAGGGGGACGGCAGGAAAGGCCTCATGTGACAGGTGCCCTGGGAGGCACTGTCAGGACTCTTTGGGTTCTTTCTCTCCTAGAGGCTTTTGTGGGTTCTTTGGAAAGCCCTCCCACATCACTGGTGACTTCTCCTTGCAATTTTCTCTTGCTGATCACTAAGCATCACTCTTCAGCCTGACAGTGTCTGCAAGGAAGTCTCTGCTGAGCCTGCTCACTCTCCAGGCGATGTCTTGGGGCAGGACTACCACAAGCCCAGGCTAACACCCTCTCAAGCAGTCTACATGGAGTCTTGCTTAGGCCGCCTCATGGACTTCCCTCAGAACAGAGATGCCACCTTTGTCTTAAGGTCTTGGATGAAACAGAGACAAGGTTTAATTTAAAAACTACAATAACAATCTAGTTTATAGTGTCTATTGAGTTTTAATTTACATAGTGATTTTCCAAGCCATTGTGCATGGAGATTCAAAGGTTAAATGAGGCAACAAGGATTTATAACTGACAGAGCAATTGTCTGATTCTGTGATGAGATACATAATGTCAGAGTAGAAAGCTCTTGAGTTATTGGGGAGTCTTAGGAGGTCCTGAGACCTCTCTTTATCTTCTAACCACAGTGCATGGAGGTCAAGGAAACCCTTGCCTCCTCAGCCAGGCTGCCCATTCCCATACACCTGCCACAATGAAGCAAGAGTGGAGGGCATGGCATCACCTGCACTCGTAGGTCCTATGAGGGTAATGTACCAGAAAGGGAACAAAGAACATTTTAGAAATAAAGGTAATGAGGCTATACTTGAAAGAGTCAATGCAGGATAATTACAAACAGAATTATGGACAACTGATTCAACAATCAGTTAAAATAAAATCATCTAGAATGATAAGAACGATTCATGGCCAATGAAAGAACTAGAATGGAAAATTATTAATATCTTTTGTTGTTAAATAAGTACTCTATAATGGAAAAGTAAAATCTATATGAAGATATAACACAACATAAGCCTTTTCCCAAAAAACTTCATTTCTGCCTGCTATGAAAGATTGCTTGTTAGCATTACCTCATGACCTAGAAATAGCTTGTTCATGTCTATAAATGTGGCGTATGCATATATTTTACCTACATAGAATGCTTCCGTGATTCTTGGAACACATTCCCCAATAGGGTTCTGGATCTTCTCGAATCATCTTTTGGTGATCTTTGTAAAGTCTAAGCTGATAAATACCTTCCAGCCCTGCTATGGAGAGGCGCTTAATTAATATTTGCAAGTCACAATCCATTAAAGGTTACTTGCTATGAAAACATGTATGAAAGTGTCCAGATCTTGGTTCCTATGCTGCATCTTTTATACTTTCTCAAAGTGATTTTGCTGGACCCTTAAATGACTTGATGGTGTTAATATTCCCGATAAAAGGACAAGGCTTATAAAGGTTACATGATTTGCTCAACATCACATAGTAAGTAGTAAAGATGAGTATTTTTGCCCTTCATTAATAATTTACTTGTCTATACTGTTATTAAAAAACAAACAAACAAAACTTCAAAGTACAAACTTTCCTGTCCATCATCTTCTGATTTTCACAAGTTTGTAACTCAAGCAGCAATCCCTGCTTCACAGATGGATGCATGTTAGGTCACACAGTTGGTGTCAGATTCCTAACCCCACGGCTTCTCTCCAATACTACATTGCGTCTGTGTGAGTATTCCTTTCTTATAATATGTACATTTCTTTATTCAATTCCTATGTATTTATAATTACACTTATTGAGAAATGCATAAATGTGGCCGCCACTTAACCCTAATCTCTTCCCTTTTACTTTCTCATTTAAACAGCCAGCAGCTTGAACCACAGAACAGAATGAATTAAAAATCCAATGTGAGTACTTTTTGTTTATATCAATTTCAGTGCTGGCCCCCAAAATACAAACTAGTATCAACAGTTTGAAATTACTGTGTTAACATTTTCTGTTTCCAAGCTAATCTAAACATTGAAGCAAATTGCATTGCAACACATTATTTGTTATAATACAACTGATATTCTTATCTAAGACATGGTAACAAAGTTTCCCATAGTAACCCATAGAGGATGGGTTAATGAAATATTTTGGTTTACAAATTCGTGTGGAAATAAAAATTTTATAATTTTCTACAACCTTTCTTTATTTTTTT
The DNA here is from genome assembly GCA_037038555.1 of Rhynchonycteris naso. NCBI lineage: Eukaryota > Metazoa > Chordata > Mammalia > Chiroptera > Emballonuridae > Rhynchonycteris > Rhynchonycteris naso. The sequence continues at coordinate 99,766,728 of CM073001.1, forward strand.
TTGCTATCACTTTGTATTTTGTTAGATATAAAAATCCTAAACTTCATCCAGCAAACATTCCATTTTAGCCTATAATTTGTTATAATAGCCCATTGATGGAAATATATTAACAAGAAGAATGTTATGAAATTGACTTTTTCTCATCTTACCATCAAATTTTATAGAAAAATAAAGACTAATCCCCTCCTGTACTCTACTCTTGTGCAGATGGACAAGAAAATTCATGTAAATTTTATTTCATATCTTATGATGTGGTAAGCTAAAAGCTTCTTCAAATACAAGTTTATATTATCAACACCAACTCATTTTCTTAGGAATCATTTCACTTCCTCATACCTCTGGAAAAACAATTAGCTTAGAACTTAGACAAATTATTTTCTGATCAAATTCTTTTCTACGTGATTCTCATAGGCATATAGTTGTAAATGTAAAATTCAACACACAAAAAAATGTTATCGGCGTTTACTATATGATGGTAAACATTTAAAACAAAATAAAAATTTAATAGAAGAGACTAATTTAAAAAGTTTTGTTAGATTCATATAGGGAAATATTAGGTACCATTAAAATAAGAGACCTATAAAATGTTTTTATGACCTGAGAAAAAAATTGCTCATGAAGTTGGTTGCATTTCTAAAAGCTTATTATAAAAAGAAAATACCATATTATCAGCTCTTAGATGCACATTTTTCATCTTTTAACATTTAAAAAATCAGAATGCACCTTAAAACCCCTGGTATCTTCCAAAGGGTGTAGGCCAGGCAGCAGTGGTGGGAGTACTCGCCAGCACAGTATGTAAATGTGTCTGTCCTTCCTGTTGGGATACCTGGACAGACAGCCACTCCTCATTGTTCCACTCATGACACTAGTGAAAGACAACTTTTAGAAGGACTGCAAGTCCTGGTTGTTTCCTGGAAGTCTTGTATAAACCCCTGAGAGCAAAAGAGGTGCTATCAACAAAATTCAACGAAGGTGAAAAGACTGACTGCTTTTCCACTACAATAGGAAACAAGCAAGACAAGGATGCTTACTCTCCCCATCTGTGCTGAAAACAGGACTGGCAATTTCAGCTAGTGTAATAAAGTTAGAAAAGAGCCGCAAAAATCCTACTGATGGGAAATAAAAATATAATACTGTCTGCATTTGCAGGAGACTAGGTTGACTGTATAGAAAATCACAAAGAATCTACAAAAAATAAAAATAAATGAATAACTGGTTGCTAGAACCACGTACAATCAACAGAGCACAAAGACAACACACAGAAATCAAGCCTGTTTTTATATACGAGCAATAAATAGTTAGAATTCAACATCGAAAACACAATACCATTTACAAGAGGTCCGCCCAATAGATATAACTTGAATAAAACTTGAATAAGATCTACATGCTAAAAAAATGGAAACCACTGATGAAGAAAATGAAACCAAATAATGGAAAGACATGAACTGAAACACCTGGTATATTTAAGATGTCAATTCTCCACAAATTTAGCAATAGTTTTACAATTATTTCAAGCATCCTGAGAAAGAATTTTATTTATTTATTTACTTATTTTGTATAGGCATGCTTGATTCTAAAATTTTTATGGTAGATCACAGAATTAGAATAATCAAAACAATTTTGAAAAAAGAGAGGAAATTTGGAGAATTCATGCTACCCAATTATAAGATTTATTCTACTGATAAAAGCATGGACATATAAATCAATGAAATAGAGTAAAGGATCCAAAATAGTTCCACATCAACATGGTTAATCAATTTTTGACCAAGATAAAAACAATTAAATGGAGAAAGCATAATCTTTTCAACAAATGGTGTTGGAATAATTAATTTCCATATACAAAATATAAACTTTAATGCATTTTTGTACAAAAGCAAACTCATTATGTACCATGGATAAATATAAAATATACACATATGAAACTTTTAGTAAAATTGTAAGTGAAAATCATAGATACCTCGGGTTGGATAAAAATAATGATACAAAAGACACAATCAATAAAAGACACATTAGTCAAGTTGAACATCATCAAAATTATAATTTTGTCCTGAAAAAATAACTTCTAAAAGATTGAAAAGTGAAGTTACAAACTTAAAGAAATTATTTAGAAATCACAGTCAACCACCTGACCTATGGGGGCACAATGGATAAAGTGTTGACCTGGGAACGCTGAGGTCACCGGTTCAAAACCCTGGGCTTGCCTGGTCAAGGCACATGTGGGAGTTGATGCTTCCTGCTCCTTGCCCTTCTCTCTCTCTCTCTCTCTCCTCTCTGAAAATTGAAGAAATAAAGTTTTTTTAAAAAAGAAACCACAGTCAACCAATGACATATCCAAATAACTATCAAAACTCAACATTAAGAAAACAAATATGAAAAAAATTAGACAGATACATACAAAAAAAATGAAAATATACTACCTTCTTACATCATGCAAAAAAATGCCTGACTTGTGGTGGCGCAGTGGATCAAGCGTCAACCTGGACTGCTGAGGTGGCTAGTTCAAAACCCTGGGCTTGCCGGTCAAGGCACATATGGGAGTTGATGCTTCCTGCTCCCCTCCCCCAACTCTTTGTCTTTCTTTTCTAAAATGAATAAATAAATAAAAATAATTTTTAAAAAATTGTTTAAAAAATAAAATAAATGCAAAATGAATTAGACTTAACTGTTAGACTTAAAACCATAAAAATCTTAGAAGAAAACTTAGGCAGTAAAATCTCAGACATTTCTTGTAGCAGTATTTTTTCGGATATATCTCCTTAGGCAAGGGAAACAAAAGAAAAAATAAACAAATGGAGCTACATCAAACTAAAAACCATCACGCATCAAAATGAAAAGACAACCCATTGAATGGGCGAATATATTCAGCAATGATATATCTGATAAGGGGTTAATATTTAAAATTTATAAAGAACTTATAAAACTCAATACCAAAAAACCCCAGACAATCCATTAAAAATGGGCAAAAGACTCAAGTAGACTTTTTTCCAAACATTCAGAAGGCCAACAGACATATAAAAGGTGCTCAATGTCACTAATCATCACAGAAATGCAAATTAAAACCACAATAAGATATCACCTCACACCTGTCAGAGTGGCTGTCATCATAAATCAACAAACAACAAGTATTGGTGAGGCTGTGGAGAAAAGAAACCCTTATGCTCTGTTGGTGGGAATGCAGACTGGTGCAGCCACTGTGGAAAGCAGTATGGAGTTTCCTCAAAAAATTAAAAATGAAACTGCCTTATGACCCAGCAATTCCACTTCTGTGAATATAGCCAAAGAAACCCAAAACCCTGATTCAAAAGAATATATGCACCCTATGTTTATACAGCATTATTTCCAAGAACCATGATTATACATTGGAGTAGTACTTGGGCATAAAAAAGAAAAAATCTTACCCTTTGCAACTGCATGGGTGGATCAGGAGAGTATTATGCTAAGTGAAATAAGCCAGTCAGAGAAAGTCAAGTACAATAATATTTCCCTCATATGTGGTATTTAATAAAAAAGCAAACAAACAAAAATAAAAATACACTCACAGACAGACAGCTGTCAGAGGGGAGGGAGGTTGCTGGACTGAGTGAAAAAGGTGAAGGGATTAAGCAAAAAGCAATAATAACAACACATAGACCACAGTTGGTGATCAGCAGAAGGAAAGGGGTTGGGGAGGGGTTGTGAGCAGTTATAAGAGGGTAAAGGGGAATAAATGGTGATGAAAGGGGACTTTACTTGGGGTACTGAACACACAATACAGTATACAGATGATTTATTATAGAATTGTACACCTGAAACCTATATAATTTTATTAACCAATGTCAACCCAGTAAATTCAATACAAATAAAAAGTTTTAAACTAAAAGGGGATTAAAGAAGTTAATAATAACAAAAGAAAGAAAGCAAATAACCCAACTAAACAATGACTGAAAGACTTCAGAAAATAAGTTATATTGACTGCAAATAAACCCGTGAAAATCTATAACCTTATTAGCCATTAGGGAAATGCAAACTAAAACTAAGATGCAATACATACATATGAAAGTTTCCAAAATAATTATTTTTAGAAAACTGACAATAACAAATGTTGACAACTACAGGGAGCAACTAGAATTTTATACCTTCCTAGTGGGAATACAAAATTGTACAATGTACTCTGGAGAACAACAGTATGGCAGTTTCTTATGAACATGGACTTACTGCATGATCAATCTCAATTCAGGGAACTCACACTACAGAAATGGAAATTTATATGTACACAAAAACTTGCATATGTTTATAGCAGCTCTCTTTATATTCTCTAAAACCTGGGAACAGCCAAATGAAATGTTTTTGATAATGATTGGATTAAAAAAATATAGTATTTCCAGGCAATGGCCTGTTGCTCATTGAAAATAATAGATACACTATTGATACACACAAAAATGTGAGTGATTCTTCAAAGGCATCATGATGAATGAAAAAAGTCAGTCTCAAAAGGGGCCTTACTGTATAATTTCATCTATGCGACACTCTAGAAAAGGCTAAACTATTGTGACTTAGAACAGATCAGTGGTTGGCAGAAATTGGGTATGGGAGAGGGTATGATTCCCAAGGACCAGAACAGAAAGTTTTTTGGAGTGATGGATGTGTTCTGTATCCCAGTTGTGTTGATGGTTACACAAACCTATACATATGGCAAACCTACAGAGCTGTATACTCCAAAACGTCAGTGCTATTTTGTTAATTAAAAAACACTTAAACTATATTTCTATGGAAATCTACTTACGGTATGTGGCACAAATAAAAAGTAAAGATTTTAAAAGCCCAGTGTCATAGATTTTCTGGATGGTATGTAAACCATTGGTGTCTCTTAATCCAAACACCTTAAAGTTAATGAAGTACAGTGTACATACTTTATTTTTAAATTGTCCACAGAGATAAAAACGACCATCTGAAGTGTTAGCAGCTGTGGAATAAACATATGTGTTTTTACATGTCTTCATGTTATTTGCAATGAGCAAGAATTCCTTTTATAAATAAAGTGAAATGAATACAGTCCTTTAAAAAATTAATAACAACAGAGATTTAGTCAAAGGGACCCTGCCCATCTTGATCCCAAAAACACACAGGGTCTCATTCATGAATAAGATGCAGTGAGGTAATTCATCAAACTTGGAACTCCCTGAAGGTTAGTGTAGTTCTTATTACTCACACCTACCCTCTCACCAGATAATTTCTCAACATATACACATCATGAACAATCTGCAAAATAATAATCAGTTTAGGATTATTTCTGGCATCCGTGAATATGTTACAGTTGGAGAATTCCCCACAAAAAATAAAATTAAAAAAAAGGAAATTGTTATTTTTATTTGGGAAGCAGAATACTGCCTTTCGCTGCTTCTTTTTAAAACTCTCATATGATGGGATGTGATAAGAAAGCCAATACATTGGCATAGGTAGAGTACCGGCCCGTGCGGAGAAGGCGTTTGTTTTCTGTCTCCAGCCCCTCAGACATATATGTCTCCACATGCCGGCTCTCCGCAACTCTCCTCTCCCTGTACTCCATCAGTAATGACTCCAGTAACAATAACTGTCAGGGCTGGTATAGTAAACATTTTGTAAAAGCAAATGGCTTCCAAATGTGGACTTGCTCTCAGTGAGCGTGTTCCTCGGAGCCTGATTCACAACATCGGACGGAGCAGATAGAAGCGCTGAACCCAGAGCCTGGTGACAGAAACAAGCAGCTACCTCTGTGCCTGTCAACTAGAAACCCTTCTGCAGGCTCCCCTCTCTGTCCACACAGAGGTGACTTTACCCGGTCTCTGGGTTCAATATGCAAGATGACCTTATGTGAGTTGCATGTGCAGTGTCTGCTTTCCTGACCATTTACCCATGTTTCGAAGCCCACCCTATGGGGCTTATGGGAGCATGGTTGGATGATGGTGAGGAGTTGATTAGCTCCACTGGCCTTTGGCTCTTCTGCCGAGAGAAAAAAAATCCTTTCATCGTACTAGGACTTGCTTTTTACATTTTTAGAATGGCCACTGAATCTCGGGGAATTACCAACTTTGACTAACGAGGTCAGGAACGTCAAAGCTATTTATTTATTTATAGAATATTATTATATTCCATATATAATATTCCTGTTTTGTGGAATATTAAAAATGCAATATATTACTGGATTTAAGAAGGATGCTTTCCAAAATTTTAAGGATGTGACTAATGAAAAAGGCAGCACAAAGAATTGTGCACAATTTTATGAGCGCACTCTATCATGAGTGATGTCTGGATTAGACCAGAGTGACAGCGAGGAAAACAGTAACAACTTTCACTTCTGGATGCTGGAGTTGTAAGTGATTTTAAAATATTATTTAAATGTTCTCAGTTTCTTTGTCTAAAACACATATTTCTTTACAGAAAAAAAAAATTAACCTGAAAAGTAACAGTCTTTTGACTGTTATCTTGAATTTTGATCTAGATTATATTTTTATATCTTGATAAAATAAGAGCTTTCTACTCTAATTTCATATTCTGAATTGAAGGTGTATTACTTAAAATATGTATGTGCCCTTAAATACTAAACCAGGAGATTATTGGGGGACATCTTAAGAGAAGAGAAAATATTTTGTTCTGTTAAATACCTATTTCAAGCCACTTAGAAAGTGCCTCTGTCGGCACATCCTGGCTCTGCCTCCAGCATGCCCACGTCACAGCCCCCTCGGCTCTGGATCGCTCCCTTTTAGAATTTTCCTGGGTTCCTCGTCAATTTCCCGGCCAGTTCCAGCTGACAAAAATTATTATTTGGAAACACGGATCAGCTCATGTTACAGAACTAAAGAGATTGTTTTAAAAAGCCAAGAATTTCTTGTCTAATGGCTTCCAATCACGAGAGCAACTGAAAGAAGGTTGAGAAACACGGGGACATCTGAAGGTGATTGCAGTAAGTGAGTCAAACAGTGTTCACCCCCTGCCTGGGCCCCATGCACCATGACAAACAGCTTCACCCAGGCCTCTTGCTGCTGTTGTCTCTTCTCTATGAGAGAAGGAACCAGGCACGTGGGGCCAGGACTTTTGAGTAGTTTACACAGATGCCCAGCCTTCTGCTGAGTGGGTTGGGTACACACCATCTTCAAAGGGCTCTCACTCCATCCGTTCCTTTGAAGAACTTGCTTTGCTCAGGAGAAAATATCAAAATTCTTGCTGTTTAATTTTTACAGGAAGCCACAGCACTGATAAATGAGAGCTCATCCATACATGTTTTTACTCTGTTGCCTAAGAAACTATCTTCACAACAGAAGTCCTCATAAATACTCTGGAGATGCAGCAGACACTCTCCGGCGCTGTGCGACACTGTGTATATTGTCTGGCAGCAGTTCATTGAGGGAAGATATGCTAGCACATTCTGCCAGAATTCTATTGCTCTTGACCCTGACCTTGGCTGGAGGCTGTTTCCAGATACACTCCATCTTAAAGACAGGGCCTCCTCTCTCCCTGATGTTCTTTCTTCCTTTCTCTTTTCAGTTGATTTCTCCTTTGAACACAGCATTCAAGTGCACCGTGAAATCCTCGTCTTTCAGTAATGAGGCTCGGATCTTTGAAAGCACTTGATCTTGAAGTTCGCAATACTGTATGTGATAACATGTTGTTAACTCTAGACATGATGTTGTACAGTAGATCTCTAGAACTTATTCATCTAGCATAACTGAAACTTTCTACCCGTGAGTCAGCAAACCCCATGTCCCCCACTTCCCAGGCCCTGGAAGCCACTAGTGTATTCTCTGCTTCTATGAATTTGACTGTTTTGATACCTCATATAAATGGAATTGTGCAGTATTTGTCCTTCTGTGACTGGCTTATTTCATTTAGCATGTCCTCCAGGCCCAATCACACGGTCACAAGACAGAAATTCCTTCTTTTTAAGGATTATTAGTATCTCATTATCTATAATCTATATCTATCATCTATCTATATCTACCTTATCTACCTATTGATAGTATATATCACACATATCACATTTTTTTATTCACTCATCTTCTACTGGACTTGCATTATTCCTATATCTTGGTTCTTGTGAATAATGCTGGAAAGAACATAGAATTGCCCAGAGGTCTTCTACATCCTGACTTCAATTCTCTGATATGTCTACTACCCTGAGTGTGGTGATGCTATTACAGGTATTTGTATATATCCAACTCATTGAATTGTAGACAGTAAATGTATGTAATTCTCTGTCTACCAACTATTGATCTCAGTGAATTACTGTTCACTACATTTTCTCTCCAGATAGTGATGACTCAACTTGTCAGTATTCCCTTTGCAATATGAAGTTCCCACATGTCCACTTCTGGTGTGTGGTCTCTGGGTAGTAAGTATCCTGCTCCATCCATCACTCCCATCAGCTTTTGCTGGGCTCACTTAAGAAAAGAAAGAAAAAGAGAAAGGAACAGAAAAGGAAAGGAAAGGAAAAGAAAGGAGAGGAGAGGAGAGGAAGGAGGGTAGGGGAGGGGAGAACAGAAGAAAAAAAAAGAAAAGAAAAAGTTTCCTATTGAGTTGCTGACATAAACTTCAACATTTATGAAACCCAAATAGCCTTTGTGCCCACTCCAGGGGCATAGCCAAGGGCTTTGTGAGTCATCTGCACTACGTAGTAGTTATAACTGAAGCTGAATAGAGTACAATTACACAGTTTAAGATGTTAAGGTTTATTAGTACACTTAAAAGTGAAAATAATTGCTAATAATTGTTGAACACTTCTAATATGTTATTTATATATATTATGTTATCCTTAAAATAATCCCATGTAGTAGAGGTTATTATCCAATTTTACTTATGAGAAAACAAAAGCTTGGCAAAGGTACATAATTTTCCCATGGGCCATGAAATGGTAACTGACAGACAGAGTCTGACCCCAGCCTGTTTCGTTCCAAAGGCCAGCACTCCTGCTCTTCTCTCTACTGTGTCTAGGTATAACACCAAGAGATCCGAAAGGGTACAAAAATGGGAAAACCATTATGAATAAAATGCCCTTGTACAAATGATGAATATATGAAATATATTTAATTCTTGCAGCAAAACACAGACTCTCCAAGTTGTTGAGACATTATTTTAAAATAATCACAAGACCATTTCTGACAAGTGGGGATCCCATTATTTCACTCTATAAAGATATAAAAAAAACCAATCTAATTCCAAAATGTGGAGATAACAGTTATATTTAAGCTGTTATTTTTCAGGTTTTTTAAAAAAATAACTATATGTTCTAGACAAATATTAAAGACATATAAATAACCTACAAAATAAAAATTCCTCACAATTTCATCTCTCAGCTATAAAAGTGGGCTATTGTTTTTGTCTCTGTTGTTTGTTCTAACGCAGACACTCCTCACGATATGGTGCTTTGATAAAACTGTGCAGAGCCCTGCTATTATTGCCTTTTCCTTACTCACATTCTGAACATTTTTGAAACCAGAATTTTTAAATCTAGGAGTATATTGCATTTTGTGATAGTTCATAATTTATTTAACTACTGTTTTCTTCCTGCACATTGAGATATTTCTAGCTTTTAATGTTGTTACACAACATAAACATAAATATATCTACATATTTCTGATAATTTCTCAGAATATATTTTCACCAGTAAAATTACTAGGGCAATAATGTAAATAAGTTTAAGGCCTTACAGGAACCCTGCCAGTTCTTAACCCCAGACAAACCATTGTCAACTCATTTAGGCGGTCTGCAAGAGTCTTTCCTTGCTCATACATTCGCCATACCAGGTGGTTTTAATCTCTAGAAATATGACAGGCAAAGATGGAGACTTTTAAATTTTTATAAAATTTATGTTGGTTAAATTTGGTTTCATAAGCTTTGAATATTTTAAACTTTGTTTTTCATTTTCTGTTTTTCCCCATTTTTGACTAAGCCACTTTTAAAAAATAGTTTTAAGAATATATAAAATATTAAGGTATTAAGCTTAATATTGGTTCCAAATATCTTCTCAATATTTTGCCTTATAGATTTTGTCTATAGTATGTTCATTAACATAATTTTTGTGAAAAAATATAGTAATGCTATTATAAATTTTTTTAAAAAACATTTTATTTATTTACTTCTGATTGTCTTTTTATTTTTTTATTTTTGTATAAAAGACCTTGTGTATCTCACATACCTTAAATCTCAAGATCAGATACCTATTTATTTGTGTCTTTGTCTGGTTCTTTCGGTATTTCTTTTTTTATATTTAATTTGATATTAATTTAGAGTTATTGTGACATATAAAATGAGTTAGGATTTTAACTATATCTGTTTAACTAGTTGTCATATTTAATATTCCTGGTGAATAAATTTTCATTTAAGGAGAATGGACATCTATAAAACTCAATTTTTCATCTAGAGATAGAAAATGGATCTCCTTTTATTCATTTTAAAATTTCTTATTATTGATTTATATTCTTGTGTAAGCTTTGGACAATGTTTTTAGGCTGGATATTTTATGAATATTTTTACTAATAACTATAGAATAGTTCCCAGATCATTTTCAAACTAATTTGTGTATCTACATGAGAAAACAATTGATTTTGAATTTTATGTTATTCCAATAACAATTTTAACTCCTGAAATTTTGTTAACGTATTTTGCAGCTGCAAACCCAGATTATTGTTGTTAAATGAGCGTGTGTGTGGGTCACATAATAAATTTTGCTACTTATTCTCTCTATTGTCACCAAATTTACAATTATTATTTAGGCTGTATGCACTTCTGCTTTGTATATAAATATCAATATCATTGCATCAATACTATATTATCTCCAATCTTGAATTATTAAATTTTAATGATCGTTGTGTCATTTTTTTAGGAAGGTACTTGAGAAACATTCTTTCTATACACTAATGGTTCAAAAGAGGGAGAACCTCTGTTGTTTGTGTCATCTATGACATGAAGAGAAAGGCTTGCTTTTTTCTTCTGTATCTCTTATCCTTATATAACAGGGTACAAATTTAGTATAAAAATAGCACAAAGTTGGGTTGAATATCGAAAGCACACATTTCAAGGCTAGTCAGGCATACTGAAGGTGTTCAGTTGCTCAGAACTGATAAAAAAAATTATTACTATTTTTTTTATCTAGTCAATAAATTCAGCTGACTTACTACATGCTCACTGCTGTAAAGCAATCTTGAACATTAGGGCAGTAGTAATATAGGCTAAATCTTAGACTATCTCCTAATCCCCAGTCTTCTGAAGTTAGCTAACCTTGAAATGTGTAAGTCTCTAAGGGTGGTTAACATAATACTTTAATAATCGCGGCATCACTGGAACAAGGTTTGCTCACAATCAGCAGTAGCAGATGTCTTAGCCAGGATAGACCCCTTTCATATCACTCTTTAAAAATCTTATTAGTGATACATGTTGTCGTATTATACCATGTTTTCAGGAGACAGACAATGACATATTTATATTTCTAGGGAAAACCTTGGCTAAATAAAGTGATATGTTTTAAAAAGTCTTATAAGTCATAGCCCATCATAAGCAGTTGGAATTAGCTTTGGAAGTTAGAGATATTTTTTCTTGTCTTTAAGAGGGTAGAAAATTGCCACCTTCTAAATAGAAAGAAACTCAATTAAAATGTCATGCTTTTGGTAGAGAAAAGTATCCTTTATTACCTTCCCTTTTACAGAAAGACAAGAAAATGAGCACTGAGAAGAGCATGCAGAAAAAATGTGTCCTTTACCCCCTCCACACTTTCTGAGCCTCTGCAGTCTTTTCTGTCAAGCAGGAAGGGTGGGGGAGAGAGAGGCAATAAGGATTGTAGAAAGGCATACGTACACAAGAGAGCAAAAAATCTCATGTTCTTAAGAGAAAGTCACTTAGGGTTGAGAAAAACCAGAGAATGTTTGAGTTCAAAGTAGTCTTGAAGGAGTGAATTCTATATAAGCTCATTTTGAATCTGATTCTAGAATGGGATATATTAGGAGATACTAAAATAAAGCAATTAAAAGGAAAAAGTTGGGACTAGATCACCCTTGAATTTACAATAGTTACAGTTTAGAAATAGAGGAATGGGACTTGATGTCAATCTCAAAGCATAAAGGCAGGCAAAACAATGCAACGTTAACATGCGTATATTACATATGGACATATATTCCATTTGGCCTATTCTGGATCTGGCAGTAATAGTAGTGATTTCCCAATTCAAAAGTGGATTTCTACATGACTTGAAAAAGGAAGTAACAGAGAAAAGAGTATGGATTGCAACCAAACAAAAACAAATGACAGAAAAACAAAAGAGAAGAATCAAACAAGATACAAAACTAACAAAAAGCAATATAAAAATGGCAATAGGAAACCCTCAAGTGTCAATAATTACACTAAATGTAAATGAATTGAACTCACCAATAAAAAGACACAGAGTAGCAGAATGAATTAAAAAAAGAAAATCCAACTATATGCTACCAACAAGAAACACATCTAAGCAACAAGGATAAAAACAAATTCAAAGTGAAAAGTTGGAAAACAATATTCCAAGCAAATAACATCCAGAAAAAGCAGGTGTAGCAACACTCATGTCCAACAATGCTGACTATAAGACAGCAAAAGTAATCAGAGACAAAAATGGTCATTTCATAATGATCAAGGGGACACTGAATCAAGAAGACATAACACTTCTTAATATATATGCACCAAACCAAGGAGCACCAAAGTATATAAGACAGCTACTGACTGCCCTAAAACAAAAACTGACAAAAATACAATCATACTTGGAGACTTCAATACACCGCTGACGACTCTAGATCATTCATCCAAACAGAAAGTCAATAAAGAAATATTGGCCTTAAATGAAACACTAGAGCAATTGGACATGGTAGACATCTATGGGATATTTTATCCCAAAGTGACAGGGTTTTCTCTAGTGTACATGGAATATTCTCAAGAATAAACCATATGTTGGGCCACAAAAATAACATCAACAAATTCAGAAAAATTGAAATTGTACCAAGTATATTTTCTGATCATAAAGCCTTGAAACTAGAATTCAACTGCAAAAAAGAGGTAAACAAATGCACAAAAATATGGAAACTAAACAACATACTTTTAAAAAATGAGTGGGTCAAAGAAGAAATAAGTGCAGAGATCAAAAGATACATACAGATAAATGAAAATAATAATACGACATATCAGAATCTCTGGGATGCAGCAAAAGCAGTAATAAGAGGGAAGTTCATATCACTACAGGCCTATATGAACAAACAAGAGAGAGCTCAAGTAAACCACTTAACTTCACATTTTAAGGAACTAGAAAAAGAAGAACAAAGACAACCCAAAACCAGCCGAAGAAAGGAAATAATAAAAATCAGAGCAGAAATAAATGAAATAGAGGATGGAAAAACTATAAAAAAATTAATAAAACAAGGAGCTGGTTCTTTGAAAAGATCAACAAAATTGACAAACCCTTGGCAAGACTCACCAAGGAAAAAAGAGAAAGGACTCCTATAAACAAAATCCAAAATGAAAGAGGAGAAATCACCACAGATATCATAGATATACAAAGAATTATTGTAGAATACTATGAAAAACTATATGCTACTAAAGTCAACAATCTAGAAGAAATGGATAAATTCCTAGAACAATGCAACCTTCCTAGAACATGAAGAAGCAGAAAACATCAACAGACCAATAAGCAGGGAGGGAATAGAAAAAACTATTAAAAACCTCCCCAAAAATAAAGTCCAGGCCCAGACAGCTATACTAGTGAATTCTATCAAACATTCAAAGATTTGGTTTCTATTCTACTCAAAGTCTTCCAAAAATTGAAGAAGAAACAATACTTCCAAACACATTTTATGAGGTCAACATAACCTTCATACTGAAACCTACAAGGACAACACAAAAAAAGAAAACTACAGACCAATATCTCTAATGAATACAGATGCTAAAATACTAAACAAAATACTAGCAAATCGAATACAACAACATATTAAAAAAATAATACACCATGATCAAGTGGATTCATCCCAGAATCTCAAGGATGGTTTAACATACATAAAACGGTTAACATAATACACCATATATACAAAACACAGAACAAAAACCACATGATCTTATCAATAGATGCAGAAAAGGCATTCGATAAAATACAACATAATTTTATGTTTAAAACACTCAACAAAATGGGTATAGAAGAAAAATATCTCAACATAATAAAGGCCACTTATGATAAACCATCAGCTAACATCATATTAAATGGCATAAAACTGAGGACATTCCCCCTTAAATCAGGAACAAGACAGGGATGTCCACTTTCCCCACTCTTATTTAACGTGGTGCTAGAAATTTTAGCCAGAGCAATCAGACAAAACACAGAAATAAAAGGCATTGATATTGGAAAAGTAGAAGTAAAAGTTTCACTTTTTGCAGATGATATGATTCTATACATCGAAAACCCCAAAGTCTCCACAAAAAGATTATTAGAAACAATAAAACAATACAGTAAGGTCACAGGATACAAAATTAATATACAAAAGTCCATAGCATTTCTATATGCCAACCATGAAACACTAGAAAATGCACTCAAAAAAATAATCCCCTCAGGGTTGCAACAAAAAAAATAAAATACCTAGGAATAAACATAACAAAGAATGTAAAGGACCTATATAATGAAAACTACAAAGCATTGTTAAGGGAAATCGAAAAAGATACAATGAAATAGAAATATATTCCTTTTTCTTGGATAGGAAGAATAAATATAATCAAAATGACCATATTACCCAAAGCAATATACAAGTAAAATGCAATTCCCATCAGAATTCCAATGACATTTTTTAAAGAAATGGAGTAAAAAATCATCAGATTTATATGGAACTATAAAAAAAACCCAAATAGTCAAAGCAATCCTAAGGAAAAAGAACGAAGCTGGGGGCATTACAATACCTGATTTCAAATTATATTATAGAGACACGACAATCAAATCAGCATGGCAGAAAAATAGACACTCAGACCAATGAAACAGAATAGAAAATCCAGAAAAAAACCCCACATATATATGGTCAAATAATTTTTGATAAAGGGGCCAACAACACACAATGGAGAAAAGATAGCTTTTTCAACAAATGGTGTTGGGAAAACTGGAAAGCCACATGTAAAAGAATGAAACTTGACTACAGTTTGTCTCCTTGTACTAATATTAATTCAAAATGGATCAAAGACCTAAATATAAGACATGAAACAATAAATTACATAAAAGAAAACATAGGAACTAAACTCATGGACCTTGGTTATAAAGGTTTATGAATTTGACTCCAAAGGCAAGGGAAGTGAGGGCAAAGATAAATGAATGGGACTACATCAGACTAAGAAGCTTTTGCACAGCAAGAGAAACTGACAACAAAATAAACAGACAACCAACTAAATGGGAAATGATATTTTCAAACAACAACTCAGATAAGGGGATAAAATCCAAAATGTACAAAGAACTCACAAAACTCAACAACAAACAATCCAATAAAAGAATGGGAAGAGGACATGAACAGACACTTCTCGCAGGAAGAAATACAAATGGCCAACAGATATATGAGAAGATGCTCATCTTCATTAGCTGTTAGAGAAATGCAAATCAAAACTACAACGAGATACCATTTCACACCTGTTAGATTAGCTGTTATCAACAAGACAGGTAATAACAAGTGATGGAGAGGCTGTGGAGAAAAAGGAACCCTCATCTGTTGTTGGTGGAATGTAAAGTAGTACAACCATTATGGAAGAAAGTATGGTGGTTCCTCAAAAACTAAAAATAGAACTACCATATATGACCCAGCGATCCCTCTACTGGGTATATACCCCATAACTTAAAAACACTGGTACACATGCAGCCCCATGTTCATAGCAGCATTGTTCACAATGGCCAAGACATGGAAACAAACAAAAAGTCCTTTAATAGATGACTGGATAAAGAAAATGTGGTACATATATACTATAGAATACTACTCAGCCATAAGAAATGATGACTTCGGATCATTTACAACAAAATGGATGGATCTTGATAATATTATGTGGAGTGAAATAAGTACATCAGGAAAAACTGAGAACAGCATGATTCCATACATAGGTGGGACATAAAAAAGAGACTAAGAGACATGGACATGAGTATGGTGGTTACTGGGGAGGAGAGAGGGGCACAAAGAAAACCAGATTAGAAGGTGACAGAGGACAATTTGACTTTGGGTGATGGATATGCAACATAACTGAATGACAAGATACCCTGGCCTGACCTGGCAATGGCGCAGTGAATAGAGCGTCGGACTGGGGTGCGGAAGATCCAGGTTCGAGTCCCCGAGCTCACCAGCTTGAGCGTGGGCCCATCTGGCTTCAGAAAAAGCTCGCCAGCTTGGACCCAAAGTCGCTGGCTCCAGCAAGGGGTTGCTCAGTCTGCTGAAGGCCCTGGGTCAAGGAATGTGTGAGAAAGCAATCAATGAACAACTAAGGTGTTGTGACGGCAATGAAAAACTAATGATTGATGCTTCTCACCTCTCTCTATTCCTGTCTGTCTGTCCCTATCTATCCCTCTCTCTGACTCTCTCTCTGTCCTTGTAAAAAAAAAAGATACCCTGGAGATGATTTCTTTGAACATATGTATCCTGATTTATTAATGTCACCCCATTAAAATTAATAAAATTTTTAAAAAGTGGCTTTCTGACCCTGGCTGGTTGCTCAGTGCATAGAAAATGAAACCCGGCACCCATGAAGGTCACGGGTTCCATCCCCAGCCAGGGCACATACGAGAAGAGGCCAATGTGCACACAACCAGATGGAACAACTCAGTGGAATGACTAGTGTTTCTTCCTTTATTTCTCTCTCTCTCAAATCATTGGAAATTAAATTTTAAGTGTCTTTCTTATAATAAAATAGTCTCTAAATTAGTTCCGCTCTAGTCTGAGTCTTTCTCTTCGATTCTCCATAGAATCCCGTAATCCAGATGATATTATACAATGAATCCTTTTCTCTTTATACAAAACTGAGTAGCCTGACCAGGCAGTGGTGCAGTGGATAGAGCGTCCGACTGGGATGTGGAAGATTCAGGTTCAAGACCCCGGGCTCCCCAGCTTGAGCGCGAGCCCACCTGGCTTGAGCAAAAGCTCGTCAGCTTGGACCCAAGGTCGCTGGCTCCAGCAAGGGGTTGCTTGGTCTGCTGAAGGCTGGCAGTCAAGGCACATGTGAGAAAGCAATCAACGAACAACTACGGTGTCGCAATGGCAATGAAAAACTAATGATTGATGCTTCTCACCTCTTTCCGTTCCTGTCTGTCTGTCCCTATCTATCTCTCTTCTGACTCTCTCTCTCTCTGTCCCTGGAAAAAAAAACAACAAAAAACTGAGTAGCTTCTCTTATCTGCACCATAATTCCACTTGAGACATTGGTAGATTAAGTGGAGAGATGGATAGATATCACTGAGAAACAATTTTTTTTCCAGTTTCTGTTGCACGAGGTTTTATAACTGTTTCTATATACTTCTGCATCACTGATTCCAAATATGAAATCTGTTTTTGGATAAATGCTCTATTTTTTATGCAGTCTTAATTTATTTTTGTTACAGTTAATGGCATGCATTGGTTTTTAAATTGGACTTAAAGGGCAACGAATCCTGGATTGAACATAACCACAGGGCAATTAATGCTTTACAAACATCACTTTTACATAATTGTAGTTGTTTTTAAATGTAAACAATTATTATCTGATAAAAACACCCTCTTATTTTGTTTTAAGATTGAATCATAGCTTCTTCGAGTAGGTGTAAATGTAAGAATAGTCCTAACACCTTCTGTTATACATGTGGCTGTTATACACTTTAACGTCAAAGGCACAATAATTCATCATTTGTGACACGTGCAGATATTGCCTATTTTCAGTGGTTCCAATTGGTTATTCAACTCATCTGTGAGAAGATTATAATGACATAAAAATAGTCCTCAAGTTTCTGAATTATGAGGAGCATAACAGGATCATTTGTGTGGATCTTAAAATGGTAAATTTCTTGCTAGGACAACAGAGAGGTTTCACAAAGTATCCTTGCTTTCTGTGTTTGTGGGACAGCCGAGCTCGGGAGAAACACTGGACACAGAAGGAGTGGCCAAAACGTGAAGCTCTGGAAGAAGGGATACAAAATATTGTGAATGAACCTGTAGTTAATCGAGTCAGGATCATTTTTCTATCACTCAACATCAAACTTGGCTTAATGAAGCAGCTTGTTCAGGCTTTGAATAGAGAAAGTGAATGCTTTCAATATATTATTTCTGCTTTTCCTGCCTTGTCTTTCAAGAAGATAAAAGCAGGTGTATTCGATGACCTTAAATTTGAACCCTCATACATGATGAAGAATTTGCCAGAAAGATGAATAAGGAGGAAAAAGCAGCATGGCAGTCTTTTGTGGCAGCTACAAAGAACTTTCTTGGCAACAAAAAAGCAGAAAACGGTAATCTTCTGGTTCAAAGGATGCTGTTGGCTTTCCAAGACATTGGATGTAACATGAGCATTAAGATTCACTTCCTGAACAGTCACCTTGATAAGTTTCCAGAAAATCTTGGAGCTGTTAGTGATGAGCAGACTACTGCTGGAGCATCAAATGAGATTGTCCTCAACAAATACACAAAAGCAGGAGGTACAAATGCAAATTTTTGCCTGAATAGAATTTAAATAAGTTTTGTACAAATTTTACGATTAAAATAAGTTTTTTAGTATGTTCTATTTCTTTTTTTGTTTTTACAGGTACAGAGAGAGAGAGACAGACAGATAGAAATGGAGAGAGGTGAGAAGCATCAATCATTAGTTTATCATTGCTGTTGCCACACCTTAGTTGTTCATTGACTGCTTTCTCACATGTGCCCCGACCGTGGGCCTTCAGCAGACCAAGCAACCTCTTGCTGGAGCCAGCGACTTTGGGTCCAAGCTGGTGAGCTTTTTCTCAAGCCAGATGGGCCCACATTCAAGCTGGTGAGCTTGGGGACTCGAACCTGGGTCTTCCACATCCCAGTCCGATGCTCCATCCACTGCACCACTGCCTGTCAGGCTTAATATGTTCTATTTCAAAATTGTAGACAAGTTCTGATGCAAT
Source organism: Rhynchonycteris naso (assembly GCA_037038555.1). Lineage (NCBI taxonomy): Eukaryota > Metazoa > Chordata > Mammalia > Chiroptera > Emballonuridae > Rhynchonycteris > Rhynchonycteris naso. The sequence goes on from CM073001.1 coordinate 99,785,806, forward strand.
CATATCTTTTAGTGTATTAGTGTATTTACTGCATTATATAAATTATTATATTCTCACAAAGATGATGCCCAAGAAGACATTCTACTTCATTATGTTAAACGAAATGTTGAAAATTTTACAATAAGATGAAAACCTAAAATCTTGAATTGCAACAAAACTGTAGCTTACAGAGAAAAACTAATGCCAGATTTGAGATCAGCAGACTCAAATCAGGTAAGAACAATTGTTTTTGTGGATGCAAGAAAAATTTTGTTCCCCAGTGTATTCTATACATAAATGGAAGTCAGCAAACTTGAATCTCAAGTAAGATACTCTTATGATGTGATAAAGTATATAGAATTGAGCCACTGCTGTGAAATAGTAAACATGACCTCTAATTGCAAATTTTATATTATTTTTTAGTTGTGCTTAAACCTTTCAATACATTGAAGTCCTATGGTTTATGTCAAATGCAGCTGCAAAACAACTGCATATTAGAAAAACTAAAATATCCATAAATTTCATTATCTCATAATGAACTCTAGATTCTGGATTCTGATGCTTCTTCATTGTTTATATAATCTGAAATAATAGTTGTGGCACATTTTTCATTTCATAGTGCTGGGTTATAGTCTACACCATTTTCAGAAAAGTATTGGCACCTGGGGATTTATGCTCTAAGAGATGTTTGATTTTCTGTGGGAGGCCCTTGTGTGAACCTATATGTTTTGGATTCAATGGGTTTAACATTGGACCAATAAGATGTGGAGGAAAGTGCATTGGGGGTTCTTGTTTCCTTAATCCTAATAAATGGTTCAAGGAAAAAGTCTTTTACTCCTCCTTGAAAGCTGTCATGTTTGAATGTGATGCCAGGAACTGGTGGAGTGTCTTGGGGTGGGGGGATGGGGGTGGGGGAAGCCAAACTATTCAGATTCCTTTGGAAACGCTGAATGAAGGAAATAATCTATGTGGCTATTTTCTTAATTCTCTCAAGGGTGGTTGTAATAGTACTGTTCTAGATGTGTAGGAGAAAAGTTAACTCATTTTATTCAATAGATGACTTAGGACTTGGGGAGTAAATTCTCTGGAGATCCAGTTGAGAAAAGCTCTGTGATAAGTGAGATAATGTATCCACTGTGTTATTCTGGATTCCTTCTCACAAGAAATAATACATTTCCTTATTATTTAAAGTTATTAGAGGTATGGTGGGGTGCTTTCTGAAAGTTGCAGCTGAGAGCAATTTAACTTTATATACCTTACCATGAGGCATGTGTACCTCTTAGTTTCCTTATTGATGGACTTGAGACAGTTAATTAATGCAATGTCAGTGAGAATGTATGTCAATGTCATGAAGACATTTCCCTATATATTCCTCTAAAAGTTTTAGGTCTTATGTTTAGATCTTGATGCATGTTTAATTAATTTTAGCATAAGATGTATGGTAAGCGTGTAACTTCACTCTTTTGCATGCGAAATCCAGTTTTTCCAGAATCAGTTGTTGAAAAGATTGTCTTTTCCCCACTGAGTTAGTGAAGAACTTTGGTATCTATAAACAAACAATTATTTTTCCACAAATAATTATTCTTAAAGTTATCAATTGTGACTGTGCTGTGAGTTCCTTTTAGAAGAGTGATAATTCATTATCTTTATTAAGACCTCGTGGTTTTAAGACATTTTATTCACCCCTTGAAAATCAAAATTAAATCACACTGAGCACTATCAGATGAATAGCTTCTGTTGTTAATGATTTAATAACCTGCAATGAAGATCATCCAGTCTCAACCATTCAGTGACTGTTAACAGCAGAAGTGTAAACCCGTCCTCAATGCATGAATTTTCTGACAGTACTTCAGAAACTTGAAGACATGCTTGACAAGAGTGTATCCAGCATTGTACAATTTATTTAAGGGATCCACACCCAGAGAAAGGGTAGGACAGTGTTTTCTCAGTGAAGTTTCTCACTTGCCTTACTGTGGTAACAATTGACAATCTGGTTCCTTTGTGGACTATGACAGGTTAGGCTGAGTGGTGGGGTAGGGTTTGTTAGAAACATTTTTAAAAGGAGGCATTCAATTAATACTTAATTGCACACAATGCAGGTTTTATTTTTACTGAGTCAGCTGTAGAATAACTTCATTCCATATCTTTACATTTTATTTTGAGTATTACTAAAATATGAAATCTGGAGCTACATGTAAGACAAAATTTTGTGAATGTTTAATTGTTGCAGTTATCTACCCATCTACCTACCTATCTATTTACCTACCTATTAGCTATCTATCTACCTACCCATCTATCATCTTCACAGTAAAATCTGATGTCTTATTTCAATATGTAACACAGATATAAATTTTGCATTGATTGAAGTAGGGTAGAGTCACAGATTCCACCCCCTCGTACCTATTCTCGGCTTTCTAATGGTAACTGAGCAGCCTTCAAGGGACACTTACTTAGTCTCTTGGGGATAAATAAAAATCCAAACATACTTTTACTTGATATAAATCCTCCTTTAATATAAACTTGTTGGTTGCAATATGGCCAAAACCTCAGCTAAAAAAAGAAACAGTGGTTTCCATATTATCCTTGTAGAATAATGGTATTATCAAGAGCATGAAGCTATGAGCAACAGATGACCCAGCCACAGAGTTCACCAGGTGGTGAAAAGGGAAACTGAGGCAAGGTTGTCCATCACAAGGTTGAATTCAAACAGATTTCATTTGCACCCTGGTTTCCCCACTGCTGTTGAATCTGTTGCTCAACCTCTCTAATGATCTCTATTCTCACATGGGAAATAGAGATAGTAACACAAATATACATTCATCTCTTAAGTGAATACTTTTACAACACCTGACAGGCTTCAGGCACCATGCTAAATGGTGGGCATTAGGCAAGTTGCCTCCCTCTGCAGCTGCTATGAAGATAAATGGCAAATATGCATTGGTTGCCCAGAATACCTGACATAGAAGTAGGCACTTAAGCTATGTCTATGTTATTGACAAATACAGACCCTGGGCCTGAATCTCTAGAAGGCAGGAACCAGGAAGCTTTGTAGAAACTAAATTGATGAGATCACTGAGTTAGCCCTCCATGCTATTCATAACTTGCCTCCAACGTGGTGCTAAAAATTATATTCAGTAAAATTATGCCAGAAAATAAATAAAAAGCATCTGGATCAGAAAAGGAAAGCTGTCTTTATTCATAGACATTATAACTATCTATGGATAACATTTGATGAAACAAACCAAAGAAACTACTAGAATGAGTGAGTTAATAAAGTTGCAGAATACAAGATCAATATACAAATATCTATAGTTTTTTCTATGTACAAGCAATGAGCAAACAGAAAGTGAAGTAAAAGTATACAATATCATCAACATGTAAAATACTTGGGATAAACATGACAAAAGATTTGCAAGGTCTATATACTAAAACTTCAAAATATGGCTGAGAAAAAAATGTAAAACACCTAAAATTTCTGGAGACATATTGAGATTGTACCTGAAAAAATGAAATATTGTTAAAATGTCAGTTTCCCACAAATTGATCTATAGATTCAATGTAATTCTAATTAAAAACTGGAAGATATATTTTTGTTTGTGTTCCAAAATGAAAAGATTGCTTCTAAAATTCAATAGAAATTCAAAGAACCAAAAGAGTCAAATCAACATTAAAAAATATTTTTAAGTAGGAGAAGGCCTAACACTATTGTAACATTAAAACTTAAAATTACTAAAACAGTATAATATTGATGTGAATACATATAAATAGGTTAGTACAATATAAGAGAGTGTCCAGAAATAGACCCATATATATATGAATAACTTAATTTACCGCAAAGGTATAAAAGCAAATGTAGAGAAAATATTTTTTTCAAGAAATTGAAAAATCATAGGCAAAAAGTAAGCTTCAATCAATACATCTCACTGTGTGCAATGAAAATAAACTTAAAATAAAATGTATACTTTAATTTATAAACTAAAACTATAAAATTTGTAGATTAGAACAGGAGAAAGTCTTTGTGTTCATAAGTTTATTAAATACTTATTAAATATCACACCAAAAATATGATATTTTTAATTAATCTATTGTGTTAACATAGATTCTAATGTCCCCCGTGTTCCCCAGTACATCCCCCTGTCCCCCTCCAGGATTTGCTTTTCTGCTCTCATCCCATCTTGTCATCCTATCATCCTGTTTCCCTCTGTCCGCTTTCCCTCTGGATCCTTTGATCCCGCCTCTGTCTCTATTCCGCTCCTCAGTTCATATTGTTTGTCGGATTCCTCATATGAGTGAGGACATATGATATTTTTCTTTCTCTGGCTGGCTTATTTCACTTAATATAAGAGTTTCCAGTTCCATCCATGTTGTCACAAAAAATGATATTACTTTCTTTTTCATGGCCCCATAGTATTCCATTGTGTATATGTACCATGCTTTTTAATACACTTGTCCACTGACGGACACTTGGGCTGTTTCCAGATCTTCGCTATTGTGAACAATGCTGCCACGAACATGGGGGCGCATTTCTTCTTTTCGAACAGTACTATGGTGTTCTTAGGGTATATTCCTAAAAGTGGGATAGCTGGGTCAAAAGGCAGTTCAATTTTTAATTTTTTGTGGAATCTCCATACTATTTTCCACAGTGGCTGCACCAGTCTGCATTCCCACCAGCAGTGCAGGAGGGTTCCCTTTTCTCCACATCCTCGCCAGCACTTACTCTGTGCTGTTTTGTTGATGAGCACTATTCTTACTGGTATGAGGTAATATCTCATTGTGGTTTTAATTTGCATTTCTCTAATGATTAGTGATATTGAGCATTTTTTCATATGCCTATTGGCCATCTGTATGTCCTTTTTGGAAAAGTGTCTATTCATTTCTTTTGCCCACTTTTTGATTGGACTATTTATCTTCCTGATGTTGAGTTATATAAGTTCTTTATAAATTTTGGTTATTAACCCCTTATCAGACTTATTGTCAAATATGTTCTCCCATTGTGTGGCTTGCCTTTTTATTTTGTTCATATTGTCTTTAGCTGTGCAAAAGCTTTTTAGTTCGATATAGTCCCATTTGATTATCCTGTGCTTTATTTTCCTGTGCGTGGAGATAAATCATCAAATATATTGCTGTGAGTGATGTCGGAGAGCTTGCTGCCTATGTTTTCCTCTAGGATGCTTATGGTTTCATGACTTACATTTAACTCTTTTATCCATTTTGAGTTTATTTTTGTGAATGGTGTGAGTTAGTGGTCTAGTTTCATTGTTTTGCAGGTAGCTGACCAATTTTCCCAACACCATTTGTTAAAGAGCCTGTCTTTACTCCATTGTATGCTATCACCACCCTTGTCAAATATCTACTATTCATAAAGTTGTGTGGGTTTATTTCTGACTTCTGTTCTGTTTCATTGATCTATATGCCTGTTCTTATGCAAGTACCAAGCTGTTTTGAGTACAATAACCTTGTAGTATAACTTGATGTTCAGAAGTGTGATACCACCCACTTTATTCTTCTTTTTCAAGATTGCTGAGGCTATTTGTGTTCTTTTTTGGTTCCTTATGAATTTTTGGAATATTTGTTCTATATCCTTGAAGTATGTCCTTGGTATTTTAATAGGAATAGCATTGAATTTATAAATTGCTTTGGCTAATATGGACATTTTAATGATGTTGATTCTTCCTAGCCATGAATTCAGTATATGCTTTCAATTGTTTGTATCTTCCTTGATTTCTTTTATCAATGTTTTATAATTTGCTGAGTACAAGTCTTTAACATTCTTGGTTAAATTTATTCCTAGGTATTTTATTGTTTTGTTGTTGCAATAGTGAAGGGGATTGTTTCCTTAATTTCTCTTTTAGACAGTTCATTGTTTGTGTATAAAAATGCCTCTAATTTCTGAGTATTAATTGTATATCCTGTCACCTTGCTGAACTCATTTATCAGGTCCAGTAGTTTTTTGACTGAGACTTTAGGGTTTTCTAGGTACAGTATCATATCATCAGCAAATAAATGATAGTTTTACTTCTTCTTTTCCAATTTGGATGCCTTTTATTTCTTTTTCTTGTCTGATTGCTGTGGCTAAGACTTCCAGAACTATGTTGAATAAGAGTGGTGAAAGGGGGCACCCCTGCCTTGTTCCTAATCTTAAGGGGATTGCTTTTAATTTTTGCCCATTGAGTATGATGTTGGCTGTGGGCCTGTCATAGATGGCCTTTATCATGTTGAGGTATATTCCCTGTATTCCCACTTTACTGAGAGTTTTGATCATAAATGGGTGCTAGATTTTATCAAATGCTTTTTCTGTATCTATTGATATTATCATGTGGTTTTTGTCCTTCCTTTTGTTTATGTGATGAATCACACTGATTGATTTGCGAATATTGTACCAGCCTTGCCTCCCCAAAATAAATCTCACTTGATCACGGTGTATAATTTTTTTCATGTATTGCTGAATCTGGTTTGCTACTATTTTCTTGAGAATTTTAGCATCTAAATTCACCAGGATTATTGGCCTATAGTTTTCTTTCTTTGTGTTGTCTTTGCCTGGTTTTGGAATCAGAATTATGCTCACCTCATAAAAGGAGCTTGGAAGTTTTCCCTCCCCTTGAATTTTTTGAAATAGCTTGAGAAGGATAGGAGTTAGTTCTTTGAATGTTTGGTAGAATTCACCTGTGAAGGCATCTGGCCCAGGGTTTTTGTTTGTTGGGAGTTTTTTGATAACTGTTTCGATTTCATGTGTTGTAATTGGTCTATTTAGGTTTTCTGATTCTTCCAGATTGATTTTCAAAATATTACATTTTTCAAGGAATTTGTCCATTTCATGTAGGTTGTCTAATATTTTGGCATACAGTTCTTCATAGTATTTTCTTACAATCCTTTGTATTTCTGCTGTGTCTGTTTTACTTCTCCACCCTTATTTCTAATTTTATTTATTTGCATCCTTTCTCTTTTTTTTCTTGGTAAGTCTGGCTAAGAGTTCATCAATCTTGTTTACTTTTTCAAAGAACCAGCTCTTGGTTTCATTGATCCTCTGTATTGTTTCCTTAGCCTCTATGTCATTTATTTCTACTCTGATCTTTATTATTTCCTTCCTTCTACTTCCCCTAGGCTTTACTTACTGTTCTTTTTCTAGTTCTTTTTGTTGCAGGATTAAGGATGAAGTTGTTTATTTGAGCTTTTTCTAGCTTCTTAAGGTTTGCCTGTAATGCTATAAATTTCCCTCTCAGGACTGCTTTTGCTGTGTCCCACAAATTTTGAGTTGTTTTAAGCTCATTTTAATTTGTTTCAAAAAAATTTTTATTTCTTCCTTGATCTCATTTTTGACCCATTTGTTGTTTAATAATATGCTGTTTAGTTTCCAAGTGTTTGAGTGTTTTTCAGTTTTTCTACTGTAGTTTGATTTCTAGTTTCATGCCATTGTGGTCAGAGAAGATGCTTGATATAGTTTCAATCTTCTTAAATTTATTGAGACTCATTTTATGCCCTAATATGTGGTCTATTGTAGAGAATGTACCATGAGTACTTAAAAAGAATGTATATTCTGTTGCTTTAGGGTGGAAGGTTCTGAAGATATCTATTAAATCCAGTTGATATAGTGTATACCTTAATTCTGTTGTTTCTTTGTTAATTTTCTTTCTTGAGGATCTATCCATTGATGTTAGTGGGGTTTTGAAATCCCCTACTATTATAGTATTTCTGTTGATCTCTCCCTTTATGTCCATCAAAATCTGCTTTATATATTTAGGTGTTCCTATATTAGGAGCTTAGATATTTATTATGGTTATCTCTTCCTGTTGGATTGCTTCCTTTATCATTATGTAGTGACCTTCTTTATCCCTTACTATAGTCTTTGTTTTAAAGTCTATTTTGTCAGATATAAGTATTGCTACCCCAGCTTTTTTTCATTTGCATTTGCATAAAATATTTTTTTCCATCCTTTTGCTTTCAGTCTATTTGTATCTTTTGTTTCAAGGTACATCTCCTGTAGACAGCTTATGTATGGGTCCTGTTCTTATCCATTCAGCTACCCTGTGTCTTTTGATTGGAACATTTAATCCATTTACATTTAAAGTTATTATTGATATGTAGTTGTTTATTGCCATTTTATTCTTTAAAGTTATGTTCCTCTTTTACTATATTCTTTTCCCTCTTTGTTCTGTTTACAACAGGCCCTTTAACAATTTTTGCAGCATTGGTTTGATTGTAATAAATTTTTTTAGTTTTTTTTTTTTTTTGGTCTGGGAAGCTTTTTATTTCTCCTTCAATTTTAAATAATAGTCTTGCTGGACAAAGTAGTCTTGGCTGTAGTTTTTTGTTCTGCATTTCTTTGAATATGTCTTGCCATTCCCTTCTGGCCTCAAGTGTTTCTGTTGAGAAGCTGGATGTCATCCTTATGGGGGCTCCTTTGTAGGTAATAGCCTTTTTTATCTCTAGCAGCTTTTAAAATTTTCTCTTTATCTCTTAGCTTTGGTATTTTAATTGTGATGTGTCTTGGTGTAAATTTTTTTTTGGTTTATCTTTAATGGAATTCTCTGTGCTTCTTGAACTTGTGTGACTTTTTTTGCATCAATTTAGGGAAGTTTCAGCTATAATTTCATTGAACAAGGTCTCTAACACTTGTTCTTTCTCTTCTTCTTCAGGAACCCCTATGATGCAGATGTTGTTTCTCTTTAGGTTGTCACAGAGCTCTCTTACAGTTTCCTTAAACTTTTTCAGTCTCTTTTCTTTTTGCTTCTCCGCTTCCGTGCTTTCACTTATCTTGTCTTCTACATTGCTGATTCAATCCTCTGCTTCATCCAGCCTGCTTTTAATTTCTTCCAGTGTAGTCTTCATTTCTGATACTGTGTTTGTCATTTCTGTCTGGTTCTTCTTTATGATTTCTGTGTCCTTTTTGATGCTTTCAATTTCTTTATTAAAGTGTTCAATAAGTTTATCCATTGTAGCTTTGAGATCTTTAAGCATCCTAAAAATCATTATTTTATACTCTGCATCTGGTAATTTCATTACTTCTGATTCGTCCAAGACTTTATCAGAAGATTTATCTTTGTTGAAGCATATGACTTATGCTTCTCTGCCTACCCATTATTCTCTATGACTTGTAGGCTTCTTCCAGCTGTGATCTCCTTACCTAGTAGAGCCTCTTTGAAGTCTTGATTTGTTTGTTTTCTCTCAGTTTTCTTAACTCAGTGATAATCTTGTTTACTGATATCAGCAGAGGGCTTATTTGAAACTGTATCCAGGAATTCAGTGGGTGTAACCTGAGACTCTGAAGGCCCATCTGTCTCTGGGGGTGGGTGCTTTCTCCATTTCAGTAGGTAAAGGTGTATCTCAGATCTCCATGAAGACCTGAGTTATTGCCCCTCTTCCCCACTTCCTGTTTCAGCTGTGTCTTATTGTTCTGATTGGAGCTGGAGAGCTTTCTGGAGGTGGGTCACCCAGAACCACTTTAGGCTTGTTCTGTGTTGAGGGATCAATCCCTCCCCCAGATATGGCCACCTCTGCACTGGATGAGTCAGCTTCTCAGGTCATCCCATGCATTCCTCTGCCCATCACAGTCTGTCTCTCTCTGCCCACTTTCCTTTTGGAAGAAAAGCCAGCTCTCTCAGCACACTTCATTCCCAGGTCCCCAGGCAAGTGGCTGTGAGTGATATTTTCTGCTCTTCTTCTTGTAATGAGATCCCTTCTGGGCTCTCAGTCTCACCCCACCTTCACTCCTGGAAGCAGGGGAGCCCCACCACCACGGCTCGGAGCTCCATACCAGGCCCGGTGTGGCTTCTCTTTTGCTCCTTGGTTTTTGATACCTGTTCTTTTAATCCAAAGTTGGTTTTTCATGCTGATTGTTCCTAAATTAATTTGTAGTCCAGTTTGGTGGTGTGAGCTGGCAGTATGTGTGTCTGCATGCTCAGCTGCCATCTTGGTTCTCCTTGTTCCAAAAATATGATTCTTAAAAGAAAAAAAATATCTAAAGTTGAGTTTCACCAAAATTAAATGATTCTTTTTTGAAACACTGTTAGAAGAATTTTAAGAAGCTACAGACTAGAAGAAAATACTGCCAAATCACATATACAATAAAGGGATTATATCCAAAATATATAAAGGAATCTAAAAGTTAGTAATAGGAAAACAGACATCTCAATAAAATTTTGGGGAAAAAAATTTTATTATTAAGTGAGAGGTGGGGAGGCAGAGAGATAGATTTTCACATGCACCCCAACCAGGATCCACCTGGCAAGCCTCCTATGGGGCACTGCTTGGCACAGCTGAGGCTGTTGCTTGGCAACCAAACTATTTTAGTGCCTCAGGCGAGGCCACTTCCTTAGCACCCAGGGTCAACTTGCTCAAATAAGCTATGGCAGTGGGGGTGAGGGAGGGAGAGAGAGAGAGAGAGAAGGGGAAAATGTGGAGAAGCAGATGGTCCCTTCTCCTGTGTGCCCTGACAAGAAGTCGAACCCAGAACTTCCACACACCAGGCCAATAATGCTCTACCACTGAGCCAACTGGCCAGAGCCTGGGCAAAATATCTGAACAGACATTCTGTCAAAGAAGATGTATGAATGGCAAGTAAAGCCTTTAAAATATGTTCAATGCCATTAGTTATTTGGGAAATAAAGATTAAAACCACAATTAAGATACCTATTGAAATGACTAAATTGAAAAAAAGACTGATAATATCAATTATTAGAAAGGAGAAACTTGAACTCTCCTGAAACACTGGTGTGATTATAAAATAGGACAATCATGATGTAAAAGAGTTTGCAGTTTCTTAGTTAAATATGAAGCTACTATATTATTAGGCTATTTTACTCTTATGTATGTACGAATGAAAATGAAACCATATGTCCATGAAAAGACTTGTACACAAGTATTTACAGAAACCTTATCTGTAGAAGCCAAATGTAAGAAACAACCCAAATGTCCATCAACCAATAAATGCATAAACAAGTTGTGATGTATCCATGAATGAAGTACTACTCAAAATAAAAGGATAATTAATACATTTAGCAATATATATGTCTCAAAATACTTATTCTAAATACAAAAAGATAGCACATATTATATGATTTTGGAAGCAGGAATGAGGAAGAACAGGTGATACGGGAATACAAACAAATTTTTGTGGGTGATGATAGTTTTATAAAAATACATGTTTATCAAAGATATCGAATTATACTATTTATATTCAGGTTACTAGGTCAATTGCATTTCAATGAAGCTGTTAAAACAGTTTTGGGATGTGATGTTCTTAATAAATGGGGAAGGCCAGGGTGCTATGGGAACATAAATTGTGGCTTCTTCCTCAAGGCCTTTTCCCAGGACATTAGTTAATATTAATGTGTCAATATTGTCCATTAATTGTAACGAATGTGCCATATTAGTGTAAGTTGTTAATAATGAGGAATCTTGGGTAAGGGTATAATGGGTACAAATGGTACTTTCTTTCTAACTTTCAGTAAAGCTAAAACTGTTCTAAATTGTTACAAGTTAAGTTAAAAACAACAGAATGAGATATTTCTTACAAAAATTCATTCGCATATCACAAGTCATGTGTCCATTCCATCAGAATCAGAACAAGTGGATGTTATGGTGGAAAAGCAGAAAAACAAGAAGAGAAGTTCTGGATCCCACCATAGATAGCAATTGTGTTTGGTTAGAGTCATCGGTATTTGAAGCCTCAATTTACCAATAACCTTGGTCTATTTTGCTATTAATGGTTAATGATGCATAGATAAGACATAGTTTCTCAGTGATAAGCTTATGAATAAAATTTGAGGTGTTAAGCCATTCAATAAACAGAAATGGTCTTTATCTCTGATCACACCAGTTTGCAGAGTGCCTACTTACTCTCTTGTTATGTGAAAACTCACAACTGAAAATCATCTTTCCTCCATGCTTCTCTTACTCTCCCTCCCTCCCTTCTTGGCCACCCTCCTTACCTCTCCCTCTTCCTTACACATTTATCGGGCACCAGCTCTGTGCCAGACCCCATGCTTAGGCACCTTCAAGTAACACACCACCTAGTGGGAAAAACACATGCAAATGTCACAAAACCAAATTGATTATGCAAGGATAAATAAGGCAGCTGTTTTTCTCTTTTTAAAAGATCTTGAAGGTTTGGCCCTTTGAATATTCACCTTTCAATGGCTCAAAATTAGAAAAAAATGATTGGTCTGAGCTGAGCTAGCCACTGGCAGAGAAAGCCTACTATGGAATGGGGACAATCAGGGTGCCCACACTGTCACCAGGATGTGTGAAACCCTGGGCCAGTCTATCCCTTCCCATGGCTCCAGATTTCTCAGGGGAGGTCATGGGACGAGGGTGCGTCCAGCTCAACACTTATCTTGCGTGGGCTCTTTAAGAAGCATTTGATCCAGATGATATTTAAAGACTTGTAATTCTCCGAAGATTGGCCAAGAAAGGTTTTCCTGTTTTTTCAAGCTGCCCTGCAGAACATATTATACTGTCCAGAAATGATGTTTAAAGTTTCAATAGCTTCTGGTTCTCTGGGCCACATCACCTTGCAGTTGCCCTCAAATTGTTTCTGAATCACGTTTCCTCTGGCACGAAGCAGGAGCCCTCGGTTCACATTACACCTTACACTATACAGCGCCCTCACCCCGCTGCAGAGCGGCTTTAATGTCAGAATGAAAAATGATAATGCAGAAATGAAATAGCAACCACATGTGCTCTGGAGTGTGGCCCTGGCTCTGCGTGGCCTTTCAAAGCAGGGAGCAAACCATCTCTGCAGCACTCGGGGACACAGATCTGGTCTGCAATGGGTGCCGCTGTCATGGCCCCCAACCCGGGGTGACCTGAGACCAGGAAGGGTTGCCTAGTGGCCATCTCCCCAGAAGTGCTACTGTAGGCAGAAGGCAGTTTGGTAAGTAAGAGGAAGGATGGATGAAACGGGTCCAGGTTCAAGTGTCTGTTCGTTCAGCCCGCCCACTCGAGTTCTATGCTCTGATGGTCGAGCCTTTCTCTCTTCAGAGCTCGTCCTTTTTGCTCTCAGTTGAGTTCTTATGGCACCCTGCTGACTGTCTTATTGCCAAAAGTTTTGTCACCTTTAAATCTATGCACCACTTTGATGAGTAAGTTCTGAAGAGCTAACATACAGCATGAAGACTCTATTCAACAATAAGGGACTGTATACTTGAAATTTGCTAAAAGGGTAGATCTTAGGTGTCCTCACCACACAAAAAAGAGGAGCACGAGAGAACACAGAAATGGTAACTACGTGAGGAGATGGCTACCTTAATTACCTTGACTGGTGATCATCTCACAGTATATACATATATCCAAACATCAAGGTGTGCACCTTGAAAACACAATCTCCATTTGTCAATTATACTTTAATAAAGCTAAAAAATATTCTGAAAATCCTTTTCGGTTTCTGATGATAAATCAAGGTCAGGCTTCTTAACACAATTTTAAATTTTCTTGGTGATCTCACTTATCTCCTGAGACTCTCTCAGGACATACCTACTTGGCATCTTAACAAACTACCCAGTTCCTGGCACACACCATGCTTGTGGACACTTGCATGCCCTTGGCCGTGACTTTTCCCAACCTGTGAAGCCTTTGTTTTTCATGACTGCCTGGGGAAGCAATACCCATTTTTTAATATTCAGTTCAGACATCACCTTCTTCTCTGTGAAGTGTACTTAATCATGCTGGGAAAATCGGTGCTCTCATTGAATCTCTTTATCATGTCATTCATAAAATTTTATATGTAAATTTGTTTACAGTTCTGTTACTTGCCTAATACTAGCAACTCAAATACAGAAACTCTTTTATCCCTTGTTGCCATAGACTGAATGTTTGCCCTCCACCTCCCCTTAAAAAATCATGTTAAATTCTAATGTCCAATGCCCAACATGATGGTATTTGGAAGATGATTATGTCATGAGGGTAGAGTGCTCATGAATGGGATTAGTCCCCACATAAGAAAGCTGAGAGCCCTCCTCTTATCATTTTCATTATGTGAGGAGACAGTAAGAAGATGGTCATCTATGAACTAGGAGGTGGGCCCTGAATCTGCCAGCACCTTGATCTTGGACTTCCTAGCCTCCAGAACTATAAGAAATACAACTCTGTTGTTTATAAGTCACCCAACCTACAGTAACTTTTTTAAATAGCAGCTTGAATAGATTCAGTTATCTAGCAGCATGCTAAAGCCAGCTACATCACTTATAAGACTCTTCTGTATATATCTTTCCCCACTCTTGAGTTCAGTGATGTCACATTGCTAGTAAGAAATTAGTCATGGTAAAATTATTTACACCACAGAAATTGGCAAATGCTACAAATCAGTACACCCCTTCCAGGAGGATTTTTTTTTTTTTGCTAAACATTAGCATACTAATGCTTGCATTCATCCTCAAAACCCATAACAGGCTCTGAAACATAGTCTTTAACAAAATGTTGAATGAATAAATCTATGAATGAGTGCTATAAATCATTAATTGAAAAATGGTACAACCAGAATCCATTTAGTCTCTTCAATCTTTTTACAATAATTTTCACTTATAAAATAACAACGTCACACTCTACCTAGCTGTAATGATAATAACAAGGTGATATAGATGGGAAAGGATTAAAATACTTTAGTCATATTGTATGATCATATTGTATATATAAGTCAGAGGGGCCCAAATGTATTTTTTATGTCATTACTTGCCTAGAAATACAGCCAAATGGCTGATTAAGTGAAGTAGCCTAAATCCTTTAGGTGGGTCACATAGTCTACCTTTCTCCCATTTGTAAGCTTTAGGTGCTATCCCTAGAAATTTTCAGACCCTTATAATATATGAAACAAACTGCTTGGAATGTTTCCATCATATGCTTTTAAATAGATGAACTCTTACTAAAGAATTATGTAAAATTCAGTGTTTAAACGACACCTGGTAACAGTCTCGAATCTCGTTGACTTCTTGTCTCCCCGCCATAAGTCTGATGCGCCATGCCTGATAAATTGAACCCCTGCATCAACTTCAAAAACTAAAACGGATGCTTCTTCTATTACCACAATCTAGGAAGAATATTCACCTACTACAGTGCCCTCCCCCTTAGCCATGGTTTCAGTTTGCACAGTTAACTGTAGTACAAAAATATTTAATGGAAAATTCTACAAATAAACAATTTCTAAGTTTTAAATTGTGCGCCATGTGCCCAACACCTCAATTCAAATTATCTTCTGTCACCACATATTTGGCCTCTTTTGCCACCCCTCTTCCTTCTGGTAACCACCATACTGTTGTCTGTATCTATGTAATACACAGACCATGTATCATAGAAATGTACACTTGAAACCTATATGATCTTATTAACTAACCAATGTCACTCCAATCCTGCAATGCAGGACTCTGACCTGGAGTCAAGACAGACTTGGGAGTTAGGATGCCACATACACAGAGTTCAATTATTCTTTCAGAGTCTATCTTATAAAACAAGAACAAAAAATAAAGGGGGGGAGGAAAGATAATCTCTTGATAAAATTCTTGGTAGGATTTCTACTTTCTTTTTCAAAATTGAATACTTCCTCTACTTTCAATACTTCAGATGAATTCTTTAAAGAAGTACAACGCAGACACTTTTGACCTTGACGCTGGGGGGAAGTTACTCGGGCATATCTGTGCTGGGGGCGGGCTTTTCATCCATTCACCAGCAGTAGAGGACATTTGGACTGGTCTTCCTGGGAAGCCAGAGGCCAGTCAAGGCTTGGAGAAGCCAGGAGCTCATTTGTTCCTGGCAAGTCGGAGGAGAGGTAAATGGGCAGGTAGGGACGAATATGGCTGCTGGTGCTGTGTCTTCCAGCCACCACTGTGTCATTTCCCAGGTCAGAGGTGGAAGAAAAGCTGGTTCCCTGGAAAGTTTCCTCACCGATTCCTCTCCCTCTCCGTCTACCCCTGGACCAGCTCTAGGTCTGAAAGGACAGAGAGCCTGAAAGTAAAGCACCGGGTTTGTATTTGTGAAAGAAGTTAAGACTTCAGCCCAAGGAACCGCTGAACAGGAACTTAATGATCTTTTTCCTCTGAGGGAGAGAATGTCAGAGACTTTCCTTTTCACACCCAAAGACCATAACATAGTTCCAGGCATCTGGAAGTTTCTAAATGGAAACACAAAAATGTATGTTCAGTTGTGTGAGAATAAACGGACTATAGCCCCGGGCATGCCTCCCCGGTACCTCTGAAAGTTGCTCACTGCAACGACCCTGTGTGAAGACGCTGAGCAACAACATCTGGGGTGGGCCTGTGATGGGCAAGCGGAGTGCTGGGGGGGCATGATCCCCATCATGTCCCCAGGGAAGACTAATAGACAGTTAACCTCATGCCGAGCCCTGAGCAGCTAACCCTTTGTTTGGTGACTGCAGATGGCATTCCATGACTATATACTCATAGCAAGAAAAGTTATGAAAATTTGGAAGATGCAGGGGGAATGACCAGTCATTCTGTAGGAAAGACACTTAGTGGTGACACCACCAGACATGCAGGCAGGCTGGTGGGCAGCGTCTTTCTTTAGCTCCTGCATTTCCTTATGCTCCATTTGTCTTCCTCTGTTTTAAGCACTTTGGTCAGAAGATCCATGACACACAGAGACGAGGCTGGCACCTGTGCCCTGAACTGCAGGGGGGGGGGGGAGGCGGTAGGCAAATGAGCAGAAGCTCTGGTCTTTACTATTTCCTTATACTCACAGGTACCTCTCTTCTCCCTGTGAGAGCTCCATTTGGGGCTAGAAGCAAGGCCATTCATTCATAGAAATAAAGCAAAGCCCCTTCAAGTACTTTCTAGTCCTGCAGTTCCCGAACTATGTGCTAAGGTGCCACAGGAGGCCACAGCAAATGCAAAGGGTGCTGCGGGCTGGACATTTTTTTTAATGAAAGAATTAATTTCAAGGGAAGTGATCCTGGACATCCGTCACATATGGAAACTATTGGCTTGAGGCGGGGCACAGCAACACACTGCTTTCAATGGTTTCACATTTTTGCAAAGCCAGGGTTTTGGTGGTTGTGGATAAAGATTGCATGAAAACCAGTGTGAGGCAAGAAAGGAGCGGGAAGGCATCCAGGTGGGTTCCGAGTTTTCAGAAGTTATACGGGCTCAACGATGCAAATATTCTATTAGGGAGTAATTGCGTTTTCTAAAGAATGAGGTAGAAATGTTTTTTTTTTCTCTTATGTTCACAGCTGAAAACTTACTTTTGTCCACTATATGTGTGTGTATCGTTGGTATATATACACACACACACACACATACACACATACACACATATATATTTAATGGCCACTAAATTGTTAAGACATAAATGTGTATCAAGTTGTTTAGACCTAACTACTTAATCAATGGAATTATTGAGTATCTATTCTAGGGACATTCTGAAAAAATTGAGTCACTAATGGCACTGTGATTCAAGAAAGTTTGCAACCCTCTGCCCTAGGGAAAACTCATTGGATATCCTACAAAAGTATAACTCACAACATTTCTATTTTAGTTTAGACTTTGCAAACCTGAGTGGATAGAGAAAGTAACCAACTTCAGCAAGCGCTCACTCACTCAATTGTCTATTAATATTTTCTATTAACATTTCTTGAGCCAAGCACTAAAAAACATTTTAAGTAAGTTATCTTCTAAAATTCTGACAATGCCCCAAGAAGTGGGCATTATATCATTTGTATTTTAAAGAAGAGGATAGCAAGGCTCAGAGAGGCTAAGGAAGCTTGCAGGCACAGAGCGAGGAGACGTCATTGGATAATGTGATGGTGTGACTTGTAGCATGTGCTCATTCCATCACACCTCATACCCCAATGGATGGATGAGTGGGTGGGTGGGTGGGTGGGTAGGAGGGTGGATACCTGGACAAGTCAAAGACCTGGCATTTCAGCACAAGGTAGACAGGGAGGCAACTTCAAATGCCATGAGATGGTAGAGAGAGCTGGACAGGATATTAGTTAAACCCTCTTTTATAGGTACTGAATAAACAGACTGCCTGACAAATCTACATTGAGTTATGCAAAGTTCATTCTTTCTTTTGCATTTTGAAGATACCAGGGACTATATCATCCGTTGCCATATATGTTTAATTCCTGATGACTTAGTAAAATCACAAGCTGATCCAAGTTCAAAGAAGAAAATCCCTTGGGTTCTGCACCTCTTTCACCTATCAAATATATCCAGAAACCACCGGCCCAAATACTTGGGATGCTTGAGATATATATGCTTCAATCAAGCATATCTATTAGCATAAAATATTTAGATATTAAATTTCTAATGCTTTAAAGAAAAAGAAAGCTTCAGAGCAGAGGTACATTTCCTTAACCTCGTTTGTTTTGAAGGAGAAGGAATGAAAGAGAAAAGAAATGCATCATGTTTTATATAAAGGAAACAGCTCCAGGCAAACCTTGCTAAATATTTTAATGGTTTAAACATTCATTTTAGCAAGTTTTCTTTAATTTTCTTAACTTTGTTCCTTTTGAACTGGCTCAACCTTCATGTTTAATCCTTGGAGCTTTCAAGGAACAGCTCACAGCAAGTTATATACACAAATATAACAAACATTTCAAATAAAGCACAATGCATAAAACAGAGAACAGGAGAACTCTGACAACAGCTGCTAGATTTAACACTAATAGTTTTGAAAGATTTTGGCTTGAAGGTTAAGAGTATCTTATGACAATAAGCAGGCTTTGTATATAATGTCAACAGCCCTGTTGCAACATGTCCAGTTTTAATTTATACTTTTTCATTTGTATAAGACAAATAATATAATTATGGATGTCTGGTTCATGACATTGAAGTTAAAGGGGAAAAAAAGTCCAAAATCAATCATGTTTTTCAAGAATAACAACTTTCAAAACCTCTGGCCTATGTGCCTGGTAATAGCTACAGTTTGGTCTAAACGGGATAATATGCTTCAAATCTTTACGCATTTATTTTATTCATATTAGTGTTTGGTGCTGTGGTGCTTCTGCATATGTGGAAGTGATTTAACTTCCTGCATGATTTGCTTCTCCAGAGGGTACCATGACTGATGCTAAGGCTGGAGATGGGGGATGTTAACAAGGGCCTGCCTCCTACCCCACAGACGGGAACACATGGAAGTTTTCGGGATCAGTCATGGACCTGCCCAAGCAAAGGCTCTGGAATCATCCCAGGCGGATCAGAGAGTTTTTACACGCATGCATGCACACACGGAAGCACACAAGTGCATAACACATATGCATACAACGTTTTGTAAATCATACCATGAATCAGGCTTTGCTCACGATATCAAGGCAGAAGGCTCAGGAGAAAGGGCCCCCGTAATGGACTGTATGTTGAGAAAGCACAGGATGGAAGAGCACCCAGCTAGGTTCCTGTGTGAGTGGCCCATGTGACAAGAGTGTAGACGGGCAAAGGTCTAACCCCGTGTTGATGATGAGTCCTCTCTCCTCTAGGACACATAAGTCATCAGCATGTGCCCAGCAAGGTGAGAGCTGGCCTTGCTTGTGTATTTGTGTTAAAGGACATCAGCTTTCTTCGACATCCAGGTACCTCAGGCCTGGTTGTTAACCCCTTGTGTTCAGGTCTAGGGAGGAGACCAGGAAAACTCACCACTGTTCCCAACACAGTGCCTTAGCTTAAGCACTATTCTAAAGCAGATAGTTCCACAATAGAAATACTACCAATAATGACAACAGCAGTTCTGAGTGCCCACTACAGAACAGGCACTGTGGTGGCTTACCGATAAACCCTCTTAGATGGCTTACTGATATACCCTCACTGATTCTTCCCCATCATCCTATCGTACAGGCATTCTGGCTGAAAGAAAACGGAATTATTTCCCCCAAATGCCTGTGCAAAACAAGCACCAGCCCCATATATTTTTTTATTAAGGAATATATACTTATCTCCTATCTTACTTTCCTCCAACGAAAATGCTGAAGATTGAACATAGCACTTCCTACGCGACAATAGTGTAATATTTTTTTCTAGGCTGCAGTGCCCTCCTCTGAGTGCTGAAGAACTCCACACTCATTCTTTCACATGTCTCCATTCCAAGGTGCTTTCTTGTGTGTGATACAGAAGTACCACTCTTGCCTTAACCTTGAAACCCTTGCAACCTGTACTTTCATGGACACCTGCCAATTACCTGAGCACCACTGGCTGACACACACACAGGCTCACACGTGCACAGTTGCACCTGCCCATGCTAACCTCCAGTATGTCATTAAGCATTGAATATCAGCACAGTACCTCAGGCAAAACTCAGACATCATAGGACTTAAACCCTGAATTTTACTGATAATACATTGAGACACAGGCACTGATGGAAGCAACCATCTTTGTTCACTGAACAGATATCCTTTTTTTTTTTTTTCTGTGCAGATCGTGTTTGCTCCAGGAAATAGAAAGAACAGGTTCTTCTGACTAAGTCGAGATAAGGAGGCAGACAGGCAAACTGGCAACTCAGCTCGGTGTGGACAGAACTTGTCACGGGATGAGCTCCTTGTGCTTACAGGGGATGGAGGAGAGGCACTACTCCTGCAAAAGCCTCTTCCCCAGATCTCCTGCTCCCAGTCATTTAATTAGGTAACACTGTAACAAGATGCCTGGTGACCATTATCAGTATGTGTAGAAATTGAGCTATGTGTTTTTGATTTTTCCAGCAAAGATGAGCTTGAAAATCTATAAAACCCCAGAATCGAGAAACAAATTTGGTCTCTATTTTGCACAGCAGAGAGGGGCCCCCCATTTCACACAGCACTTACCCTTTTGTCACTAGACTATGAGTTTTCTGAGGGCAGAGGTCATTTCTTTTTAGCATAGGGTCCAGTGTGTAGAACATGCTCAATGTTGAGTAGGATGAGCCAAGGCCAGATGTAGATGAGAAACTCGACATTGGAAGGAGCTCTGTGTTTTTGTCGCCTGGTGTGGTCGAGAATGGTACTCAGCACAGCACACGCAGCGCTGCACTTCCCTGCATGGTGTGCTCATTACTCACGCAGCTGCAGTCTTACCCGCCATGCGGTCTCTGCTTCCAGTAAACCTACCCTACACAAGCCACTGCATGACCAGGACCTGAATCCGGGCACATCACGGGCTTCAGTGCAGAACAAAGCTCCATCAAGTACAGACAGACGTCCTTAGGCAGTGTGGTGTGTGGTGTGTGGTGGGGGGAGAGAAGCTGTCATCAATACTCTTAGATTGTCAATCCAGCTCTGTCACTAAACGTGTGGGACACATTGCCCTTGATGTCCAAGAGCAGAAAGATGCAACAGTGTGGTAGATGGTATTTTTAGCTTCACCTTACTCTAAAAACAAAACAAAAAACCCATAAAATAAGCAAGCAAAAATGAAATAAAGCCAAAGCAGTTTACCCCAAGCTATAAGCTATGAACGACTTAGTGAAAGAAGGCTATTTCAGCATGGGAAATCAATGAATAGTGCCACTCTCCCCACCCCCATGTCCACGAACACCAAGGGGCCAATTATTGTGAGAACACCAGCACGAGAATTTGAGAGATGTCAGCGCTCTTTGGTAGTCAACTGAAACGAGAAAGCCAAGTCTAAACAGTCACATCCAACATTCTCTGTGTAACTCCTTACCCAATAATTCTAGTTTACTAGACTAGAGGAGATCTAATCTACTTACAGCCAAAATGATGGAGAAACACCTGTCTGTACAACCCTCCCTCTCAACAAGCTGGACCAATTCCATACCGTAAAGTAGTCAAGAGATTGGTCTTTGGAGTTGAGCAGATATGGGTGAGAATCCCAGAAAATTAGATACCTTGTGTAAGACCAAATTACTGAAAGGGAAATAACTCGAACTGACTTTCATGGGAAGTTCCTTCAGAGATCTATCTCACACAGGTAACACTTTAGTTTAAGGATGGTTGCCATGTGATGTCCTGCTTACAAGTTCCCAACCTGGCAGCTCTCTTCCCATGGTCCACTTCCTGCCTGGCATTATCTCCAGGCCCCACCTAGTTCATTGTTTTTTGTGTGTGTGTGTATTTTTCTGAAGTGAGAAGCAGGAAGGCAGAAAGACAGACTACCAGGTTGCCTGACGGGGATCCACCAGGCATGCCCACCATGGGGTGATGCTTTGCCCATCTGGGGTGGGGTGTTGCTCTCTTGCAGCCAGAGCCATTCTAATACCTGAGGCAGAGGCCATGGAGCCATCCTTAGTGCCTGGGCCCAACTTTGCTTCCATGGAGCCTTGGCTGTGGGAAGGGAAGAGAGAGATAGAGAGGAAAAAGAGGGAGAAGGGTGGAGAAGAAGATGGGTGCTTCTCCTGTGTGACCGGGCTGGGAATCAAACCTAGGACTTCCACACGCTTGGCCAACACTCTACCATTGAGTTAGCTGTCCAGGGCCCAACTAGTTCATTTTATACAACCTTCCCCAGAATTCCTGGAGGGAGCCCCTTGGGATGTTCTCTCTTTCAGGATTCTGCACCGGTGTTCTATCTCCTGTCCTTCCATTTTTTTTAAGTAGTTTTTTTTTCTTTTATTAATTTTAATGGGGTGACATTAATAAATCAGGGTACATATGTTCAAAGAAAACATCTCCAGGTTATCTTATCATTCAATTATGTTGCATACCCATCACCCAAATTTAAATTGTCCTCTGTCACCTTCTATCTGGTTTTCTTTGTGCCCCTTCCCTCCCCCCTCTCCCACCCTATCTTCCCACCCCCCACCCCGTAACCACCACACTCTTGTCCATGTCTCATAGTCTCACTTTTATGTCCCATCTATGTATGAAATCATGCTGTTCTCAGTTTCTTTTCTGTTTTACTTATTTCACTCTGTATAATGTTATCAAATTCCATCCATTTTGTTGTAAATGATCCGATGTCATCATTTCTTATGGCTGAGTAGTATTCCATAGTATATATGTACCAAAGCTTTTTAATCCACTCGTCTTCTGACGGACACTTGGGCTGTTTTCAGATCTTCGCTATTGTGAACAATGCTGCCACGAACATGGGGACACATTTCTTCTTTTTGAATAGTGCTATGGTGTTCTTAGGGTATATTCCTATAAGTGGGATAGCTGGGTCAAAAGGTAGTTTGATTTTTAATTTTTTGAGGAATCTCCATATTGTTTTCCACAGTGGCTGCACCAGTCTGCATTCCCACCAGCAATGCAGGAGGGTTCCCTTTTCTCCACATCCTCGCCAGCACGTATTCTGTGTTGTTTTGCTGATGAGCGCCATTCTGACTGGTGTGAGGTGATATCTCATTGTGGTTTTAATCTGCATTTCTCTAATGATTAGTATTGTTGAGCATTTTTTCATATGCCTATTGGCCATCTGTATGTCCTCTTTGGAGAAATTTCTATTCATTTCATTTGCCCATTTTTTGATAGGACTGTTTTTCTTCCTGGTGTTGAGTTTTATAAGTTCTTTATTAATTTTGATTATTAACCCCTTATCAGACGTGTTGTCGAATATGTTGTCCCATTGTGTGGTTTGTTTTTTTATTCTGTTCATATTGTCTTTAGCTGTGCAAAAGCTTTTCAGGTTGATATAGTCCCATTTATTTATCTTGCTTTTTATTTCATTTGCCCATGGAGATAAATCGACAAATATATTGCTGCTACAGATGTCAGAGATCTTGCTGCTTATGTTTTCTTCTAAGATGCTTATAGTTTCACGGCTTACATTTACCTCTTTTATACATTTTGAGTTTGTTTTTGTGAATGGTGTAAGTTGATGGCCTAGTTTCATTTTTTTGCAGGTAGATGTCCAATTTTCCCAGCACCATTTGTTAAAGAGGCTGTGTTTACTCCATTGTATGTTCTTTCCTCCTTTGTCAAATATCAGTTGTCCATAATGCTGTGGGTTTATTTCTGGGTTCTCTGTTCTGTTCCATTGATCTATGTGCCTATTCTTATGCCAGTACCAGGCTGTCTTGAGTACAATATGGCCTTGTAGTACAATGGGCATATGAAAAAATGCTCAACATCACTAATCATTAGAGAAATGCAAATTAAAACCACAATGAGATATCACCTCACACCAGTCAGAATGGCGCTCATCAGGCCTTGATATATGGAAGAGTAATACCTCCTGCTTTATTTTTTCTTTTTAAGATTGCTGAGGCTATTCGTATTCATTTTTGGTTCCATATAAATTTTTGGAATATGTGTTCTATATCTTTGAAGTATGTCATTAGAATTTTAATTGGTATTGCATTGAATTTATAAATTGCTTTGGGTAATATAGACATTTTAATGATGTCTATTCTTCCTAACCATGAGCACGGTATATGCTTCCACTTGTTTGTATCTTCCTTGATTTCTTTTATCAATGGTTTATAATTTTCTGAGTACAAGTCCTTAACCTCCTTGGTTAAATTTACTCCTAGGTACTTTATTTTTTTTGTTGCAATGGTGAAGGGGATTGTTTCCTTAATTTCTTTTGCTGACAGTCCATTGTTGGTATATAGAAATGCCTCTGATTTCTGAGTACTAATTTTATATTCTGCAACCTTGCTGAATTCATTTATCAGGTACAGTAGTTTTTTGACTGAGACTTTAAGGTTTTCTATATACTATATCGTATCATCTGCAAATAATGACAGTTTTACCTTTTCTTTTCCAATTTAGATGCCTTTTATTTCTTCTTCTTGTCTGATTGCTGTAGCTAGGACTTCCAGAACTATGTTGAATAAGAGTGGTGAAAGGGGGCACTCCTTCCTGGTTCTTTATCTTAAGGGGATTGCTTTTAATTTTTGTCCATTTAGTATGATGTTTGCTGTGGTTTTGTCGTAGATGGCCTTTATCATGTTAAGGAAAAGCAGTACTGAGAGGGAAGTTCATTGCACTACAGGCATATCAAAAGAAGCTAGAAAAAACTCAAATAAGCAACCTGACCCTGTATCTAAAAGAACTAGAGAAACATCAGCAAATAAAGCTCAGGACCAGTAGAAGGAAGGAAATAATAAAGTTCAGAGCAGAAACAAATGACATAGAGGCAAAGGAAACAATACAGAGGATCAATGAAACCAGGAGCTGGTTCTTTTAAAAGGTAAACAAGATTGATGAACCTTTAACTAGACTCACCAAGAAAAAAAGAGAGAGGACTCAAATAAATAAAATTAGAAATGAGAGTGGAGAAATAACAACTGACACAACAGAAATAAAAGTATTGTAAGAAAATACTATGAAGAACTCTATGCCAAAAAATTAGACAATCTAGGTGAAATGGACAAATTTCTTGAATCATATAATCTTCCAAAAATCAACCTGGAATAATCAGAACATCTAAACAGACCAATTACAACAAATGAGATCAAAACAGTTATCAAAAAACTCCCAAAAAAGAAAAGTCCTGGGCCTGATGGCTTCACAAGTGAATTCTACCAAAAATTCAAAGAAGAACTAACTCCTATCCTTCTCAAGCTATTTCAGAAAATTCAAGAGGAAGGAAGACTTTCAAACTCCTTTTATGAGGCAAGCATAATTCTGATCCCAAAACCGAGCAAAGACAACACAAAGAAAGAAAATTATAGGCCAATATCCCTGATGAATTTAGACGCTAAAATTCTCAACAAAATATTAGCCAACTGGATCCAGCAATATATGAAAAAAATCATACACCCTGATCAAGTGGCATTTATTCTGGAGAGGCAAGGCTGGTTCAATATTCGCAAATCAATCAATGTGATTCATCACATAAACAAAAGGAAGGACAAAAATCACGTGATAATTTCAATAGATGCAGAAAAGGCATTTGATAAAATCCAGCACCCATTCATGCTCAAAACTCTCAATAAAGCGGGAATACAGAGAATAATCCTTAACATGTCCTTCCTTTTTAACAACACTGTTTGGCTTTTGAAAGCCTGGGCTCTGTAGCTCCTCTCTGTGTTGCAGAGACTTGCACGTCAAAACTCACTGGCACCGCCTGTTAAGCAAAGTGGGTCTTGTATGTTGCTTTTCGCAAGTGCTTCTTTTCTTTATGCAAACTTTTGTACTCACCAGAAAATCTCTTGGGTACAAATGGCAAAACTGGGTTCAAACTTGCTTTAACGCATGTTCATTGTAAGAACAAATAAAAGCTCATAAATTATTGGATGAGTCACAGTAACTGGAA
Source organism: Rhynchonycteris naso (assembly GCA_037038555.1). Lineage (NCBI taxonomy): Eukaryota > Metazoa > Chordata > Mammalia > Chiroptera > Emballonuridae > Rhynchonycteris > Rhynchonycteris naso. Next base: position 99,811,857 of record CM073001.1, read on the forward strand.
ACCTTGGGAACAGCGGGCTCACTCTGTCCAGGATGCTGTCTCCAGTAATTCTCAGCTTTCTCTCTCCGATGTCTCAACAGTATAGAGACAAGGTCACCTCTAAGTGCTGTCTTCAGATCCAGGATGTTCCTTTATCAGAAAGGAAGGAAAACTCCCTACAGTTTCCCACAGTGGCTCTGTATTTGCTCCACTTAAGGGAGTCATGAGGAAAACTGATTTCTGTAACTTGGTCATATTCCCATTCCCAGAGTAAGCAATGTGGCCAGAGGGATGGGGCATTATTACCATCTGTACCTTGGTCTTGTGCTTACGCTGTGTCTGGAAGATGAGAGTCAGGGCATTGGCAGCCCACAGACACAGTTTGAGTCGACGAAGGGCAGGTCCTCAAAGACAGGGTTTCTACTATCAGAATAAGGAAGCAAAGAAGCTGGACATACAGAATTAGTTGTATATTCCAGATAATAATGATTACAGTGTAATTTGTGACAAGGTGAATGTGTGTCAGGTTTCTGCCTACAGTTGCATTTCATACAGTCTTTATAACGAATCTACGAGGAGGTATTTCCATCTAGGTGCTGATGAAGAAACCACAGAGCAAAGGGCTAGGCAGTAGAGATGGTGCCATGGCTAGAGAGGGGACCTGGAAAGTCACCTGCAGTCTGAGAAATATTTCCAGATGTCTTAGTTTGGTGTTACCTAAGTCATTGCTTGTGATGAAGATAAAATACAGCATACAAATCTCTAAGTCTTATTATGCATGAAATGAACATCAGAGAGAAAAGACTGGTATAAGTGGGATGGAAATCATGAATAATGCAGGAATATTTGGACCTCAATAGCAGACCAGAGCACTGGAGCTGCGAAAGCCTTCATTCATCGCTCTTAATCCAAATTCTGAAATTAAAAATAATTAGACAATTTGAAAATGACAATTCAACAAACTTAATCCTAATTTCAATACTTTGTTTGTTTGTTTTAGCTTTACAAACTATGAATCTTTTAGTTATTTTTTGAGAAACTGATGAGGTAACTATATAAGAGAAGCAAAAGATAAGCATTAGAAAAAAAATGTACCATTCCAAAAGAAATAGCTACTAAATTGTTTAATATGTGAAAATGTGACCATGATTTGATGACAAAAAGTAAAAAAGTAGATTGAATTTATGTATCCTGAAGCTTGACCAAAGAAAGTTTGTATGTCTCTGTGCAGTAAAGGTGAACATAACATAATAAAATCAAGTTCATAAACATAACACCTTAAGAAATGATGTTCATGGCTTAGTTCAGAACAGAGATATTTATGATGTTAATATTTCAGACAGACATATATGGACTAAAAATAATATGATTTAATTACATAGTTCGGCTGAAGATAATTAAGAACTTAGTGCCATGAATAATAAAACTGATGCTAAGAGAAATTCTTTACTCACTGAGCTGAGTCACCTAAGGACTACCTACTTAATGAAATGTTATTGATGCAAGTAGGCTCATTATCAAAAGAATGCTTATTCCAGCAACATCTTAATACCAATAAATAATTTGAAAGTTATAAGAATAATGGTATGTATAATTTGCACTGTAATTTATATTACTTGGTAAGGAGTCCTATTATATATAGATTAGCTTATTTGCAGAATAAAAAGAACACTTTAATTTTTTTGTGTTCCACATTGAATTTTTCCACCCCCTTAGTAGGAAAATGTTTCACTATCCCCTCAGCATTTATGGACAAGGAGTTAAGAGGATGTGAAGAGCATTGTCATGTTGGGGCCGGCCGAGAATGCTTCCGGCAGAAGGAGTCGTTCTGGTGATTGAAAGTTGGATAATTTCAACAAACAGAATAGATAAGATAGAGGCTTTAGAGGGAGCAAAATTTGAACACACAAATTGTTTGATGACTGTTCCCTGACCATTAAGTGAGTTTAAGAGGGCGTTAAAGATATGAGTGGGAAACAAGGTCTAATGAGGTGAAGTAGGATCAGATTGCAGGTATCTTGAGCACCAGGTGGAGCAGTAACATTCTTCTGGTTCTTGTGAATCACTGTTGTTTAAAAAAAAAAAGTTGTAAGAGCGACTTTGGGGCCTTATTTTCCTTATCTGTAAAATGGTGATAAATAATCCCTCAAGCCTTAGAACTGAACTCTGTGTACGAAAGAACCTGGCACCAGATGGGTTCTGTTGTAGATAACTGAAAAATTTGTTCTTGTCTACAGAGGTACTGGGTCTGGGTAAAATGGGCACAGCCTTTTACCAAACTCGTACACCAGACTGAGAGTTAAGGATTACTGGAAAAGTAATACCATTTCCCTGAAGAAGACGCACCCTATCAGTTTTCAAATCTATTTCTTAAATCATCATTAGCACTTGAAATAAAATTGCAACAAAGGAAGTTTATTATATTGCATATTTTTAAGAAGGCATTCGCTAAATTCGCCTTCCGTTTGCATGACATGATACTCACTGCTTGGCTTCTGTCTGGTCATGAAACTGCACTGAGGTTCAGAGCACTTAGTTGGTTGTATATTTTTTGGCTCATATGAAATCCAAGGTAATGAGCTTTAACACTACAAAGGCTCTGGAATGCTTTCAAAAACATTTGCTTCCCACAAGACAAATTAGCTGAACCAAGCAATAAAATGTGACATTAAGCATTCAATACTCCTATTTTTATGTAGTCCCAGGTCAACAAAAATGACCCCATTGGGGGCATTTCTCTAATGCCCTTGCTCAGAGTTCTACTAAAAACCTCTCTCTAGGAGGCTAATCAATAGTTATTTATGTATGGTAGACCCCCAAAGAAAGCCTGCCTCGTAAATTGAACTCAAGGCATTCTGGAAGCTTCTGAACCTAATGCGGTTTATAAGGACCCTCCATCAAGTGGACCACCCTGAGTGCAAACATATGTCTACATCTGTACAAGTACATTTGCCATATATCACTTTTACTTATTTGGTATTGTATCTTAAGATCTTGAAAAAAAATTCTAAAGTCGTCTAATGATTAGTGAAGTCCTACTCTTTTTGACATTTTTAAACATTTATGTTTAGACTTCCTACTAGTTGAATATGTAGTTTTTAGGATAAGGGATGTGTTCATCCCATCTGGAGTATAATGGTCTTTCTATTGGAGAGACAACATATCTCTGGAAAACTGTAATGGTACAAAGAAGAGAGGCCATGGAGTGAAGAAAGATCTTACATGAACCAGTTGTGAAGACGGGGAGTGTCTGGCCCAGGGAAGGCCAGAACCCTGGAGTGGAGGAGGGTGACAGTGGTATCTGCCACTGTCTATTTGAAGGTATCTGAGAGACCTTCAAATCGGAGACCTCAGCAGGGTAGACATCAAAGTGATAGGGAGGCAGAGTTTAGGTCAGTCTGAGGAAGAACTTTCTAAAACAGTGGTCCCCACAAAAACAAACAAACAAACAAACAAACAAACAAAAACTGTTTAAGCAGAGATTAGATAACAAAGACTCCAACTGGTGAAGTTTCAGCCCTTTCCAGCCCTGGTATGAAATGCCTCGGTAACCCTCACACACACAATTCTTTGCCACCATGGTTGTGTTCCCGCACATTCTAGTCAAGCCAGTGTTTCCCACACATATGACTTCCATGAGTTAGGCAGCCTAGTTCTTGAAGAGTCCAAGTTTCCTTTCATTTCAACACCAGCTTTTTAAATGTTTGTCAAAGACAAAGTAGGAGAGCCAAGATATTTATTTTTGCAAATTTGAATTAATTTAAAGAAATTTTACCTTGACTATTTTTGAGAATTTAAAAAATGTACTAGGAAAACTAAGACATTTGCTCTGTCAGGTTGATAAATTGCTGCTTGTTTTACCTGTCAAAACTATGGGTGCTCCTACCCTACACCTTAATTCATTAATAGCAAGGAGAGAAAACTTTGAAACAGCAAGGAACAGATTGGCCAGTCAGCACTATATGTCCTTCATTTCTTTTGAAATGTAATATCCTAACAATTTACAGATGTTCCCTGTACTACTTTCAGCCTCAGATTGGAGTGATCCACATAATCCCAGGTCAATAAAATGGTGGTTGTCACTTGGGGCCTGGGGGCTAAGTCAGAGGTATGTGCATGGCCTGTGAATTCTCATGGAGAATGTAGAGGCTACCATCCTGTCCAGGACACCTCGCTGTTCTATCACCATCTGGAGAACTGCAGTTTAATCTTAACTCCTCCTGCAGAAATTTCACTGGTTCCCTCCATTTATCGTGCACCTCTATTAGAGTACACTTGTGCTTTCTGAGAGCTGTGAAGAGACACATCCTTCCCTGATCTGTTCAGGGAGTCTTTCTTTCTTTTCTTCTCTCTCTCTCTCTCTTTTTTTTTACAGGGACAGAGAGAGTCAGAGAGAGGGATAGATAGGGACAGACAGACAGGAACGGAGAGAGATGAGAAGCATCAATCATCAGTTTTTTGTTGCAACACCTTAGTTGTTCATTGATTGTTTTCTCATATGTGCCTTGACTGTGGGCCTTTAGCAGACCGAGCAACCCCTTGCTGGAGCCAGCGACCTTGGGTCCAAGCTGATGAGCTTTTGCTCAAGCCAGATGGGCCCACGTTCAAGCTGGTGACTGCGAGATCTCAAACCTGGGTCCTCTGCGTTCCAGTCCGACGCTCTATCCACTGTGCCACCACCTGGTCAGGCTGTTCAGGGAGTCTCGAAGAAGGATTTGAACATATTAATCACTATTTATGTGCAGTCCATATCTTAACGTAAAAGTAGCCCTCATAACCTTATCTGTTTTGGTGAAAAGAAAACAATAGCTAGGAAATTTTTACAGAGTCTAGAAAACCTTTGACATTGACCATAGGAGTCCTCTGCAGAAATCTGAAGGTCACAGTTATTATCAGGGAAATGGCACACATAACGATGAAGGCTTAAATTAGAACAATGCTAAGAGGCCAGCAGAACTGCCTAGAGAAGTGGCACAGCCGCCAGGGTAGACGTGACTCTCAGGTGAGCAGAAGTAGCAGCAGTAGGCTCTGCTGTTTCTGTTCTAAGACCCTGGGAAGTTTCTGACAGTAGGCCCTTCAGTGGTCTTCTGAGTCGGGCATTTTTGGCAGTTCATTCTGGTTCCAAGATTCTACTTTCTCTGACATTTCTCGGTCCCGTATCAGCCCTCAGCAGTTCTAACTTCAGGAAACAACCAACCAAAAACTCAATCTGCATCCGCTGACCTTGAAGAGGTATTAAAGCAGTCTCCTCCTTCTTTCTGGAGTAGTCTGAAAAGAAGATGGGACATGTATATGCAAAAGGAAAGCAGCCATAGTCACTGTTGTCAGGTGAAAGAAAGAGTTGCATAAGCTGTCTACGTGGCCCATCCCACTGATGTCTTTGGCTGGGCTGGGCCAGAGCATGAGGAGAGATGTGAGGAGATAACTATGTGACTCAAGATTCAATCAGTCCAGTAGTTCTCAAATTTGTTTAGCTAGCAGAGAATCTGATAATCGATGCCATTTGTGAAATGTTATGAAATGGTGCTAGAATAATTTTATTATATACACTCACTTACATCATATTGTGTTAGATTAGAGTGGGAGCTGTCCCCCAATGTGTATATGCTGGAAACACACCACATAAGTGGCAGCCGCCTGTGCCAGTAGCCATGTGATTTAAGAATTAATGACTAAGTCAAATGGGAGGAAATTGCACATGAAATTACTCTTCTGAGTAATTTCTCTGAATTTGCTTGGGAAAGCAAGTCTAAAGAAATTTTAAAAATATATCTATCTCCATCCTCCCCCTGTTTGCACAGGGACAAGTTTTTGGGAGCTTGTAAGGACCGAGCAGAGTATGTATGAGTGCTGTGTTGTCCCCCACCCTCCCAGCCCACATGAAAGCAAAATGCTCATGTCCTATCTTTTGCTAACATCACTAATGCGCCACACACTCCTCCCAGGCACAGTCTCATCTCAGCAACATGTGAAGCCAGTGTTGGAAGCTAATATCCAGTTTTATCACCCTATAATTTTCCTCTATTTGAGGTCATGCTGAGGATAAGGTGGGGTCAAAGATATGGCAGATACAAGAGCAAGAGGGTAGATTTCAAGGATGGGGGTTGAGGCTTTTCCCAAGGTGCAGGGATCACTTCATATCACTTTTGGCAGATCAAAGAAAGGTGGGTCAAGGTGGGAGGAACTAGCATAACACATCACTCTCTCTCATCTTGAGAACTTGAGGTGGCCTTGGTCATCAGTTATAGTTAGCGGTCATGTGGATAGTTTGAGTCACTGAAGTGGCCTCATAATGTTGTTTTCACCAACACTCTGGGTCTTATTCTGATATTACAATCAGGGCTAACCTCACCCTTCCCTTTACTCAGTCACCAATACACACACACAAACACATACACACAAACACACACACACACACACACACACACACCATTTATAATAAATTTGTGGATTTGATCTACTGTTTTCTGGCAGGCTAAAATTCATAGAGGGTAGCACTAATGTCCAGTAATGGCTATTGTAGGTACTAAAAGTTTTTCTAGTCAAAGAAATGTAACTTGATATAGCAAACTGATCATATTCATTTATATATTTAAATTTTTCATAATCTAGCTTCTTTCATTATAGTATTAAAATTTAAATTTACTTAATTATTGTCTTTTTTATCTTATAATTTATCAAGTCTTTATAGCAACACTGTATCCATCTGAATAATACCATATTTCCGCATGTATAAGACACTCCCATGTATAAGTCACGTCTTAATTTTGGCGTCTGAAATCTTTAAAAAAAATGTATTACATAAGGTTATTGAATTCAAGTTTTATTCATCATAAAATTCATACAATTCCTCATCATTGTCAAAACTCCCATCCATTAGCTGGTCTTCATCTGTGTCTGATGACAAATCACTGTCTTCATCTACTGCCTCATTCTCAGTTCCATCTATGGTATTTGAAATGCCACAACCACTGTATAAGACGCAGCCAGTTTGTAGACCCCAAATTATTCCAAAAATGGTGCGTCTTATACATGGGGAAATAAGGTATATCTTATCTCTTTTTTCATTTCTTGGCCTCTTGCTTACCTGTTACAACAAAAAAATCAATTTCTGAGGGATATAATATATTTCAAAGAGATATTTTAAGGTTTATCCAACATAGAGGCACTGGAAAATACTGTAAAGAAAGTCCAAAATAGCCTGACCAGGTGGTGGCGCAGTGGATTGAGTGTCGGACTGGGATGCAGAAGACCCAGGTCCGAGACCCTAAGGTCGCCAGCTTGAGCATGGGCCCATCTGGTTTGAGCAAAAAGCTCGCCAGCTTGGGCCCAAGGTCACTGGCTCCAGCAAGGGGTTACTTGGCCTGCTGAAGGCCCGTGGTCAAGGCACATGTGAGAAAGCAATCAATGAACGACTAAGGTGTTGCAACGAAAAACTGATGATTGATGCTTCTCATCTCTCTCCGTTCCTGTCTATCTCTATCTATCCCTCTCTCTGACTCTCTCTCTGTCTCTGTTAAAAAAAAAAGATAGTTCAAAATATTGCACAAACTTCAATAGAAGAGGTAGACTCAGCCTTCTCCCCTCTGAAACTGTGTGACTCATCGGTAGAATGGACTTGAAAGACACACTCTAAGTTCCCTTCCAATCTCAATATTCTGTGGCATTCTATAATTCATTCCTTCAAGTGGTGTAAGATAACCACTAGACAACATTTATTTTCATTCAAGATTTGCACTGCATGGAAAGACCACACTGCAATGCAATGGTTTGTGTGTCAGAGGTCCCTAATAAATGCGGCAGGTCCCTGTATTCACCTGGCACCACAAGACAACAATTATGATTGCTGGGTGCTGGAGTCATGTGCAACAGACAGCAGCAGAGGCACCTGGAAGAGCCCTTTCCATGTGGCTCTTGCCCAGCTCTGCGTCCAGAGGACAAACCAGCCTGAGGGAGGTCAACCCCTGCAGAAGATCTCTGCCAGGCATGCAGGGAGATGCTATCTCTCAGTAAGAAACTTCTGAGGCTCAGTAGGAAGAACCCACGTCCAGACACCTTGCTTCTGTTGCTACTCCTTGTCCTGCTCGGTCAAGTGTTCCTGCCCCGGGACCTGTAGGCAGCTCTCTTTTCAGGAAAAGCGTGGCTCTTTCCCTCTGGCTTACAACAACTTAATTTCTCACAAAGTCTATTTCTGCATTCACTTTTTGTTTCTGCGCACCCCTGCCATCTTGACTTGGAAAGTCTTTGGTTCTGAGCAGCCTCTCCTAACTCTATTTAGAGCACAGGGAGACATATTGTAGAGAGACCCCAGCTTCAATCTAACGGAAGGTGTGTACAGTTCGAGTGCACACAAAGGTACACTATAGATTTCTCATCCCTGACTCTGCTCCTCATCCACCAGACCACACTAGGCCCTAGGCACTACCTGTGAAGCATACACCACACTGGAGCACAGATGGGCTGCACCCCACATGTGCCTTGCATCAAGGCGGTAGGGCTCATAACACTCAGCAATGTCTCATGAGGCTTTTTCTAAAGACCTCCATATCCCAGAAATTAGCAGAGGCAAATCTGCTTCTCATTATCCTGATAGTCAATGATCTATACCTTCCAAGCTGGGGGAGGGAAGACTGCCAAAGAAGGTGAGCCAATTGGCGAGTTATTAACCCTTCCATGAGAATGTGCTTCCAGCACTTCTTCGGAATAAGGTCAGTCACCATCCCTGGACCTCCCACCCCCAATCAACTGTCCTCTTGCCTGGGTAACAAATTTATTTCATGTTCTTTCATTTCAGACGTTCTACTCATCAGTACAGATGGAAACAAACTCCTCAACCCACCCCTCGGCAACCCAGTCCACCTTCCTCCAACAAGTCCCCATTATATGAGCTCTGCTTTCTTCCAACTATTCTAAAACTCCTTAGGAGTTTCCTCTTTGCACCTGCACATTCATCAGTCATCGGTCAAGCACCAAGTATGCAGGGGGCTATTTGATGAGGCGAGTTTTTTCATACAAAAATAATCTGCTATTTTAAAAATTCCACTTATGTATACATATTGAAAAATGTTTCTTATTAAGGAATGGCTCTCAGTTATGTAAAATATAAGACTGTACAAGAACTGTGATGTGGGTGAAGTGTGTGGTTGTGCGCATGCGTGCGCATGTGTGTGTGAGAGAGAGGGAGGAGGAGGACTCGCAGAAGTCTGCTAATTCTGTTTCCTCCAGTGTGCTTTAGTAGAGCACAGAGTCTGGGAGGATTTTGTGTAAGGACTTCAGGGTCTTGTGGAAAGGGAGAACCAGAGGCCATAGCTTCTTTTTTTCAGATTCAAAATTAGGGAAACAGTTTGGGCAGATCAAGAAAAAATAATGAGTTCCTTAAAAAATAAAGTTGCTCTGACTTAATTATGTTGGACTGGTTCCTACCCTGGTGTTGGAGGAGGGAAGTAGAATGTTGACTTTTAATGCTGGGCTTGGGTCCTTGAGTCCAGGATCCTGGATCCTGTCCTGGAGCAGCCGCAGCATGACCGCTGGTGTCCCAGAGAAATGGCTGTATGGTTGGATCCTCAGAAGCTTGCCAGAGCGGGGTTCAGTTGTTTGGTTGGACTTAGTGAACTCTAGGGTTGTTACATGACTCCTCCCCTGGACAACTGCTACAGTGGGGACAGGGGTCTGCAGAAGCTCTGCCAATACCCCAAAGCCCCAGCCTCAGCACTTCCAGTGGGACCCTTGCTGATGATAGTGCTTTAGTGCAGGGACCTGTCGACACCTATTTGAGGGACAGAGGGCATACTGGTTTGGGAGTTGTAGACTGGTTAAGTGTGACCTGGACAAAGAAAGCTGAATTCCTATAAAAGAATCAAAGTGCCCTGGGCACTTATTCACTCTGGCCCATGTGGTAGCGGCAGGAGCAAATGTGAGGCTGGCCTTGTCCTTGTAGACATAGTGGTTCTGCCCTTAAATCTGTTCTATAGAACATTTATTTACTAGGGTTACTCAAAAAAGAGCACATGCAGAGACCTAAGCCATCTGATCCTGTGGCACCGATACTCTTTTGGATGGCAGTTGAATTGTTCAATGCCAAAAGGCATGCCCTTCAATTCTGACCTTAACAAAATATGAGAGAAACATGTATCCTTCAGACACTGGTAATCACTGTGAACTCATAGACAAGTAAGTGTGAAGGGCTTGAGAGATTGGACTCTGTGCTCATCTGGGCATGTGGGAACCTGAGGATTGCCCTCTGGGATACCATTGCACAGGTCCATTACTGACATCCCAAATAGCAACTTTGGAGATTGCATCATTAGCAGCAGCATTATCATCATTATTATTTTGCTACTATAGCACATTACCACAAATTAGTGCTTTAAAGTTACATAAAGTTGTTCTATTGCTGTACGTCAGAAGTCTGACATGGGTCTCACTGGGCTAAAATCAAGATCTCAGCAACGCTGTGTTCCCTGATGGAGGATCTAGAGAAGAAACGATTCCTTTGCCTTTTCAGGCTTCTGCTGGCTGCCTGCATTCCTTGGCTCACAGCCCCTTCTCTCCATCTTTAGAGCCAACAATGGAGGACCGAGTCCTTCTCAGGTTGCATCACTGCAACATCCTTTTCTGGTCCCTCTTCCACTTTCATGACCCTGTGACTACATTGGTCTTTCCCAGGTTAGCAATTAGCAGTCATCCTACAGCCCAGCAGATTAGAAATCTTAATTCCATATGCAATCTTAACTCCCTTTTATTGTGTAAACTAATATATTTACAGGTTCTAGGGATGAGGACATGGATATTTTTAGGGCCATGGGGGTGAATATTTTTCTACCCGTGCCAATAAAGCACTTACATTGTGTCAATCATTATGTTAAATGTTGGGTTTGTAAGAGAAATAAATCTCAAGGGCTTCCTAGTCTAGGAAATTGGCAAACAATAATAAAATAATGGGGGCAATGATAAAAAATCATAGGGTAATAATTATAGGCTAATATCAGAGAATCCATCTCAGCCTCTGTTTGAGGCAGGTGGTAGCATCTCTGAAGGAGAAGATGCCTGAGCGTGACTCCTAATAAATTAGTAGACATCTAGTAAATATAAAAGAGGGCATTCCAAGCAACCACATCCCTAATGGGCCTCAAATATGGCAACTTTCTTCCTCTATCACAAGGTTGATAATAACTGATTGGGGGATGCACTAAACAGTGATTCATTCAATGAATGTACCTGTAGGGCCTGTGATATGTTAGAACATACATATGTTGGTCATCAAAGATGCAATGGTGGACAAAACATTCAAGGTCTCTGCTTTTTTGCTGCTAACAGGACAGCAGAACAAAGGACGGAAGTGTTCCTGTAGAAAACTGCTTATGAGCCGGCTTGTGAGTCTGTTAAGAGGTGATGCTTTTCAGATACTGAGACTCACAGGATGAAAACAAATTTTCGGTCTCCCCAAATTCCTGATGAACAACAGTTGCTACCCTTGAAGTTTGTCACCACAAACCAAAGACAACAGAAAGTCTGGGGCTCAATAACTTGGGTATAATTCTGGATGAAAAGTTCCCACGCCTGCGACAGAGCTGCTGCAATCCATAGAGACACTGTCATACACTCACTGTTCATGACCCACTTCCTTGTCCCCAGCTCCTCCCAGGGCTCTGCCCCAACAAGTGATCAGTTACTGGCCCTGCTCCTAACTTTAGTGCTAGTCTCTATTCCATGGTTATTTAAGGTTTATAACCTTTGATGGAATATCACAGTCACCTATCGTTTTTATGTTGTTTCTGTGGACAAATGCTCTGCTAATGACTTCTAAATAAATTATAATACAATTCTATTTTTTTTATTAAGTGAGAGGTGAGAGGCGAGAGGTCAGAGACAGACTCGCATGTTCCCCCATCCCCCCCCAATCAGGATCCACCTGCAAGCCTCCTACTGGGCAATGATCTGCCCATCTGGGGCCTCTGCTCCATTGCTCAGCAACCAAGCTATTTTAGCACCTGAGGTGAGGCCATGGAGCCATCCTCAGTGCCCAGGGCCAACTTGCTCAAACCGTTCAGGCCATAGCTGCAGAAGGGGAAGAGCAAGAGGAGAAAGAGAAGGGGAAGGGGAAAGTGTAGAAAAGCAGGTGATCGCTTCTCCTGTGTGTCCTGACCAGGAGTCTAATCCAGGACTTCCATACCCTGGGCTGATGCTCTACTGCTGAGCCAACCAGCCAGGGTCTATAATAAAATTCTAGAGCCTAGTATTCCACAGCTCAAGGAAGGCTCATAGGGGGGCCTTAAGACATATTTTATATTTAACAGAAGTCTTAATGTTTAAGGCAAATCTCAGAGTTTCTCAAATCCTATGATTTTTATAGCAGTTTTGCAAGGTGGGTATTTTTAAATTTCCATTTAAAAGGCAAGAATACTGAGGCACAGAGAGATGAGGTTACTGGGTCTAGATGACGTTGTTGAAATGTAGCCACTTGACTTCAAAAGCCTGCTTTCAGTCCTCTGCTGTGAGGAAGCCTGAAACCACTTTCTTCTGGAGGTACCGAGGGGCCCATGCCCAAGTCTCCTGGTCACCATCATTAGAGAAATTAAAGTGGACACAACTCATGCCGTGAGTTTGAGAACTGGGAATCTTCAAAGCCCAATTTTGTTTCTGTATTCCCAAGGAAGCCTCCTCTTCTAAGCTTGGTGAGCTTATTTAGCATTCACCAGCATAGACATCCGTCCATGTCACAGCCTTTGTGTCTTCTTCGCTGCTACTGTTTGTACTTTGGGAGCAAGATGGTGGCCATGCTTGCCTTATTCATTGCTTTCTCTTCAGGGCCTAGCCCACGTAGCCTGGGACAACAGAGGCATTTGATACCAAACTTTTAAATAAACAAAACCTCTAAAAACAGTCATCATACCTTACATATATAAATAGTACCTCAAGCCTAGCATAGTCCAATGTTACTCATTGGGAATTGCTGTGGATCATTTTGAATGAATGAATGAATGAATGAATGAATTTATGAGCAGCTGAATTAATGACCAAGTGAATGAGTAAATGTTTGAATAGGTGAATAAGAGGAAAAATAAATCAAGTAGTGTTATTAGTCAGAATTTTCCAAAGAAACAGAACCAATAAGATAAATAGAAGGTAAATAGATAGAGATAGGTGAGTAGGTATGTAGGTAGGTAGATAGATAGAGAGATGATAAACAAATATAAGAAGAGGAATTGGCTCATGTGGCTATGGTGGCATAGGGGTCCTGCAGTCTGTCCTGAAGATTGCAAGCTAGGAAATCAGGAGAACCAGTGGTATATAATTCAGTCAGGGTCCGAATCGGGGAACTGGATATCAGTCTCAGTCTGAGTCGGAAAGGCCTAGAACCAGGCGCACTAATGTCTGAAGACAGAAGATGGATGTCTCAGCTCAACCACAGAAAGCAAATTTGTTCTTTGCCTGTATTCTACTTAAGACTTTACAGATTGCGTGATGCCCACTCACACTGCAGAAAGTGATATTCTTTCCTCACTCTGCTGATGCAAACACTTTTCTCTTCCAGACACACCAGAAATAGTGTTTTACCCACTATCTGGGCATGCTTTAGCCCAGTCAAGCTGACATATAACCATCAACATCTGCTGGGATTGAGGAAGTATCCATGAATATTTTCTATGACTATGTGCTTGCATAAGATACACTTATGCAAGAATGCACAGCTTCCTAAATTCACTAGAATTTAATCCTAATTATACCCCTTAATCTAGTCCATGAGACACTGAATTATCAAGCATTCTGAAATTTCAGGATTACCTTTGTATTATGGTGGAGATTCTGTATTCAAATGGAAGATGTAGGATATCTAAATAACAAATAAACCCCAAAGTTCGCCAGCTAAAATCTGTATCTAATTAATCTCCCTTTAATCAGGTCTGAACATCATTCATGTGGTTGCACCACTTTTATATATTTATGACCTATTACCAAATACTGTTTGCAGCAAACAGACTGGCAGCTGGGATATAGCTTTCACTTTGAAAGCAGCAAGTCTCTGTTCAAGTCCAGCTCTGTCCCTTACCAGCTGGGTGATCTTGGACAAGTTACTCAACCTTACAAAATACTGATATCATTGCTATAAAATCAGCTTAATGCTGTCAAGTTCACAGTGTAATTAAAAAGATGAAATAACTATAGATATGTAAAGCACTGGGCGCCGTGCCTCGGAGAGAAGAGGAATTAAGCAAACCTTTACGTCAGCAGCCTCTGCATTTATGTGGCCATACAAGTGTTCGTTTGATGTGCCCCTTATTATTGGGCATTGATCTATTCCCAAAATCTAGTTCTAAACATTCTTGTGTAGAGCATTACAACACGTGTGTGTGTGTGTGTGTGTGTGTGTGAGAGAGAGAGAGAGAGAGAGAGAGAGAGAGAGAGAAAGAGAGAGACAGTGTGTGTGTGTATAACTATTGGACCTTTAATGCACAGAAACAAACAGGTTCTGAGTGCTCCTGTTAGCATAGGTAGCTAAATATTAATAGGTAGAGAAAACAGAGGGAATCAGTCATTGTGAATAATAAACTAGGGAAGAGGGAATCAAATATTAAGATTAATAAAACTGGAAAGCCTGCTTCAGGAAGTGATAGCATTCCATTTACTAGGAAGCTATTGCATTTACAGGCTCATTTACACATTTCAAGAGACCATTGTGCCCTCTACTCTCAGAACTTCATCCCTGAGCTGGTTAGAAAAATTCTCCCCAGGATACAAAGGATCTGTCCACAGAATATAGGGGGAGGTGCTTCCTCTTTAAGGCATGCACAGTGGGAGCCAAGATGGCAACCGAAGAGACCTGTCAGTCTAGCCTAGAAGAAGGATCTGATTGGTCCTTCATGGACAGACTATGAGAAGCCCAAGAAAGATTAAGAAACTGATTGGCTGGTTTAAAGAAAATTTATGCTTTCCCAGCCCAAAATATAAACACCAATGTAATAAAGAGGCAGCCCTTCTCATCTCTTCTCTCACTCAGAAACACATGCTCACCCCATTCGTTTGCAGGTTCTCCAAGCAGTCATGCTGCATGGATTGGCAGCCGCCATGGTCTCCCAAGCGCAGGCTCTGAGTGCAACCTGGGTACAGCAACGCAGCATCCGGACTGGACTCCGCTTTAATATGGATTGGACCATGGCACAGACTCCCTGGACACTGGCCTTTCTCCTGGGTTTAATGAAGACTAGGCTGGACTCTTCCTGCGGTGGAATGGACAGAGATGAGACATTGAGAATCTGGGGCAATCTTCCATTTCAACCTCAAATTCATCTTACCATGAAAACCCCACTCTCCCCATTTGGGAGTCCTGTGAAATGTCTTTCCTGAAACTCTGTAAAAGAACACCATTTTCACCAGCAGCATTTCTACTTAAATGGTGGGGGATCAGCAGGTCCGGAAGGAGAAAAAAAACTTCAACACACTTTTACCTTTGGGCTGCTCTCATCACCTGAGGGCCTAGGAGCAAAAGCTTTCCAATAGTGAAGGGCACAGACCTTTCAATGACTGCAAAGCACCTTGGAAATCTTCACTGCTGTGTATTATAATCATAAACATCTCCTGCATACTGACAGGCTAGTCTCTGCAACATATGCGCTCACATTCCTCCACCGCACAACTTTCAGGGGTTCTGAATAGAAGAGAGCGATTCCTGGGACAGAGTTATGTGCTTTTGGTCTGATGTGTCCCTTTTCCTGCCGGTTTCTTGAGTGATCTTGAGCAAGACCTTTCTGTAGCCCTTTCCAGATCTTGATTTGTGAGATTCTAGAACCCCCAGGTCCCTGCTCTCAGTCCTTCTCAGCCTTCCAAAGAATAATGTCTAAATTGGCACAGAAGGACTTCTTTGGCATCAAATAACTCTTATGAAACAGCACACTGATGAGTTAAATAAAATGATTCAGAAAAAAAATACCGATTAAATTTCCCTTTAAATACTCAGGGGGTTAGAAATTAGGCAAAACTGCTTGGCACTATGCAGTCTGGATTTTAACAAACTCAAAATGTTTTAAAAATTGTTCAAGATGTTTTCACTAACAGAGAGTACCACTATGTTCTCCCCTCTTTGCTGACCTCATTTTCATCGGCCAAGGAGAAAGTGGAGTCAGGGTGCCCAGTGTCAAGAGGTTATCTGATGTCTTATAAAGGGCTTTTCCCCCTCAAATGCAATGTTTTAACACTCACTAGCTTCTTTGTTCTTCCATACTGCAATAGACCTATTTTGTTTTACTTTAAAAATAAAAACAAGTAACTATGACTAGTGTACAGCGATGACCTTAAGCACTGAGGTCATATTTTTAAAGGAAAAAAGAAATTCTGTGAATTGACTCTGTAATGTTGTCTGGCCTGAGCAGTGAAGGCAATAAACATGAAATGCCGCCCCCATCAGACCTGCAGACCTCATCACCACCAGCGGTCTGGGACATTGAGCTTCACTTAGTTGACTGCTCAGGGGGCGTTGTGATGTTTGGCAGGACGTAGAAAGACTCCTGAGAGGGCATGTGGCTGAGTAGAAAGTACTGAACAAGAAGTCAGAGATCTGGGCTTGAGCCCCAAACCACCACTGCTTGTAGACATCTTGACGAACAAGCCGGGACTTAAACAGAAAGCAGCCTCCTAACAAGTTTGTGTGAGCAGAGAGTCTTTGAGGTAACCTCCAGTTCTGGGGCATTTGCAGATACAGTTAGGTTACATTATATACTTCCACAAGGAGGACTATGGTAAAGCTGGGCTGATAAATAAATTTTGGTCACTTATTTTCCAGTTTAATATGATTTTTCTAACAAATATTATCCCCTGTCCCAAGGGAAGAAAACATTCATGTATAATAAAACTACACACATTATATATAATATATATAAACATTTTATATATATATATCCTAAAATAGTCCCTCTCCTAATAGAACTGTATTAACATTACTCACCTTATTCATCCATCTGTTTGATTTTTCTCAGCATCTTGCAATTTACAAAGTGTATTCATTATCTCCTCTGCTTATCACAGCCCTGAAATGGATCCGCTACATCCTCCAAATAACACCCAAGGAAATTGATACTTCTCAAGGTGAATTTCTCAAGGTGACATAGTTGACTAAGTGGCAAAGCTGGGGCTGAGCCCAAGTCTACTGCTCCCAAATATTTTTTTTGCAACATTGGCTGGGCTCATCCAATCACATTCTATCCTCTGAGGCTGCAGAGGGATTAAAAATAAAGAAGGTCATAGCTTTGGAGCCCTGGAACAGCACAAGCCAGTAGGATCTTTCCTGTGGTTTATTTATTTTTTTAATTTATTTTTAATTTTTTTATTTTATTCATTTTCTTTTTAGAGAGGAGACAGAGTGAGAGAGAGAGAAATAGAGAGAGAGAGAGAGAAAGAGAGAAAGGGGGGAGGAGTGGGAAGCATCAACTCCCATATGTGCCTTGACCAGACCAGTGCAGGGTTTTGAACTGGCGACCTCAGTGTTCCCAGGTCGACACTTTATCCACTGCGCCACCACAGGTCAGGCCTTTCCTGTGGTTTTGATGACCCAAAGCCATTTGGATAATTACCAGGCTGAGACTGGTGAGACCCAGGCGTTCTTTGGCAACTCAGTAAAACAATACAGGAGAAACAGTTTCCATTGTCTGCTCCCAATTCCCTGATCATGTCAGCGACCAAGTTGGGCTGGTTCAGGTTTTCTCATGCAATCAGAGTCAATTTCAAGATTTAAGAGCCAAGTTCATGCTAGAGAACAAGGGGCCACACCTTTTCCCTTGTCATTTTATATGTTCTGTAAATTCTTTCTGTAACCATGAAATCAGCAAGCTGTAAGGCACCCAAATAATATGATCATAGAGCTGAGTTAATGTTTTATAGCACACAGGGGTTGATAACAAAGCCATAGAGACAAACATGTTATAATAATAATCACGAACAATCGCCTGTGTTAGCCAGACATGTATCATGTGTTACAGTCTGCACAACCCTTTTGCATTTATTTTATCCCTTGGTCATCAAAACAGCTTTGAGAGGTAGAAAAGGTGAAAAGTTTGCTTCCACTTTTCAGACAAGGAAAGAAAGAACTGCCCAGTCGTGGTGAGTGGCATCCGCCCAGTTACCTGGAAATGAAGGTTGAATGAAATCTCCCATCTTCATCTCCCTCACTTGTCACAGCACCAGCGCCAGCTCCCAGCCTGCCCTCCCCACAAATACACCTCTGACCCCCCTACTGTCCTCAGATCCTCTGCCTGACCTCTAGTCAAAGCGCAGCATGCCTTTGTCTGTGGGGTCGTGGCAATGTCTCCCCTGGTCTCTTTGTGCTCTTTGCTGATTTCTGACAATCAAACCAGATCTGGAACTGACTTCACTGGGAACCCAGACTCTCAGACTTGACCTTGCCTACCCTCCCCACAGCCTCTGCTCTGCAGAACACTCTACTCGTTGTCCCACTGATTTTACTGTCACTCTCTCTGTGATTGCCCTCCCACAAGGTTGGCATGTACATAGCCCGAGCCTTAGTCAGTACTGGCACGCTCAGAGTAAGTGCTCCACAGCGGATCGTTTTAGGGAATAAGTGAATGAATTAAGTCTCACCAAAGACCTCAAGCTCAGGGCTTTACACTATCAGTTTACGTCTTGCCCCAACAAACATCCACTTGTGTAGAATAACTGTGAATACTACCTTTCTGTTTTAAATTGTCAGGGCACCTGATGGTGCAGAAATGCAGTCAAACTTTCCATCTTCCTTCCCAGATGGAGCAGCTGCCCTAAATCCCGAGTCCTTTTCTGCCTCACTGAAATTGGACTATATTCTGGAAAAGAAATGGGTAGCCCCCTTTTCCTCTCTTCCTGGGGCCAAGAACCACTGTACAGGAGCCAGCTTTGTGACCATTCCTCGGAGCAGAGCCGTCCTCAACAGAGGGTTTCCTGACTCAGAAGGGTATTCAGAGCTCCAAGATTGCTGGGCCCAGATGCGTCCTGATTCTCCACCGCGACACAAGTGGGGCGTCCAGCCTGTCGAGAGGGGTTTATTGGCTGTAGCCGCATCAAGGCATGAAGCTACAGACATTCAGGAGCACCAGATGGCTGAGCGGCGAGGATCCCAGCTCCCAGGCTGCTGCACGTGACAGAAGAGTAAACACTCCCCTGGCAGAGTCGCCAGAGGCTCTGAGTCAAAGCTGAGTCCATCTAGGAGCATCTAAGTCATCAGCCAGAGCGGTCACACAGCAGAATCCAATCAAAACCTCTATGTTTAATTCGGGACTTCTCACCTTTGGCAAAATGGGTGCTTCAGACAGGATGAGTTTTTTTCTGGGGGGGGGGCTGTTCTGTGCATTGCAGGATCTTCATCAGCACCCTTGGCCTCCACCACTAGATAGCAATAACAACCCGGACTCCGTTCGCCCCAAATGTGACAACTGAAAGCATCTGCAAACACTGCCAAGCTCCCTTTGAAAGAAAGTGAGTAAGAATCTGGTTGAAAACCTGTGGCTCACCAGCACTTTGCACCGTGGACAAGTCACATGAATGCCTGCGATTTAGTTGTCTTCGTCAACCAAAACCAAACCAAACAGAAACAAACACAGGGAACATTTTTCAATATCTTTGGAGGATTCATGAAAATATTAAGTGTAGTATCTAGTCTAGTCCTGGTGCAGAGCAGATGCTCAAAAATTAAGGCTGAGAAGACAAATTTTTGGCCAGGAGAGAGAACAACTGAAACTGGGTGAGGAGGGGCCCCTGGGACCCTACCACTGAGACCCAGCCGCCCCCATGGCAAGTAGGCAACGCAGAGACTCTAGCAGGGGCGGCATGTCCCAAGCTGGGCAGCCTGAGCACTTTGTGAGGTCCTTTACTGCGCAACACCATCAGATCTTTTCTGGGCATTCGTTCCACTTGGCCTTCAGGAAAGATCATGTTTACGTGTGTGGCACATGTCGGGTGAGTCTGAGGACAGCATTTTAGGAGACAGGGTCCCAGAAAGAGGACCATGGCAGCCTCTCTTAAAAGAGGCAACAGCATTTGTGGGCGGAGCCCAGGCCATAGAGAAAAGGTACAGAAAAGAGGCAAGGTGGCTGTGAGTCTCGGTCCTGCTACTTGCTGGGTGACCTTGGGCACATCACCACCCCGAACCCCACTAGCTTTATAGTAGGGGTCTGGTGAGAATAAATAGAACCATCTAGGCAACACAGTGAGTACAAAATAAACCTAAGCATTGACAATATTACCTATTACGGCATCAACTTTTGCTATTATTGTTTTTATTATTGTTATCACTATCTTCATGACTGGCCAGGTAGTGCAAACAGCATTTACCTTGACTGACTTCAGATCTGCCCCATGCTGAAGCCAGGACATCAGCCTGTCCCCTGGACTCAGAGGGCTGGTGAGTGTGCAGGTCGGTTTAGCCCACGTCTCCCTAAAAAGCGTGTGAGGCCCTTTTGGGGTAAAAATCTGTGTAGTCTCTGGTCCCAGGACATCAAAGTGGCTTTATCTCTCTTGGCAGGTTAAGCTACTAGGAATACTGAACATTTTTCTGTCACACCCATTGCCAAGGGTGCAATTTGGAAAAAAAAATAGGGATTTATAGATAACAACTTTCCTCTTCTTCTATTGATAGCTGGAGATAATTCATGCCTGGGTTTGGACAAATGCAAAAATGTGCGTTTAGTTTGTATTTGGATTCGTTCCTCATGAATATTTGTCATCTTAGCCTAAAATGCAGGCACTTCTCTGTTTCAACAGATGGGAGGAGGTACTGTAAAATCCTACCATATTACAAGGGGAGAACAAGGTTAAAATTGAATTCAAGGTTAGGTCTTGGCATGGCGGGACAAAGTGTGCATCACCATATATTTCCCCACAAAATAAAGAATGTGCTTTTAGGTGTGGCTTACATTCTTGCAAAAACAATGGGATGGAAATATTTATAGACCACGTTTGTCTGATGATTTAACTCACTGCAGGAATATGGTTTGCAAATAATTCTTGATACCGACTTTCCTTTAATGAAGGCCTAAGTCAAAGATTGGCTCAGCATATATCATGTTCTTTTGTCAATGGTGAAAAAAGGATTTGGGGGCCCTGCTGGTCCTTTTCTGCTGGTTGACATCCCTGTTTCCTGAGACCATGTTGGTGGCTCCTATAACATAGCAGGTAACAGACCAAGTTGGACCAGCTGGTGACACTGGGGGTAGGGATGGGACAAGGAGAAATAAATGGGAGAGAATAGGAGGAAAAGATAGAGAAAATGAAAAGAATCGGAGAAGAAAAACTTCATACCAATGTTTCTTCCACTACATCACACCAATTAATGCAATTCAATAGAAGAGTGTACTTCTTGAGTCCTCTGATGAGTTTTCACTGAGCCCCAACTATATGTTTACATTCCAGACACTGTGATTAAGACTGAAGCAAAGTTAAACTTTGGAATAATGAACCAAGAATCCATCTAACTCAGAACATAGGACTCTGGTTTGCATACATTTTTTCCCCTGAAATTTTCCAAAATGCCAATAGCACAATAATTCTTAACCTCTTAGAATAAACAAGATGCCATATAAGATCTTGGCATTCCTTTTATATCAAAGGGAAAAAAATGGCATTCACCATATTTTAGTTTAATATATTTTTATCAACAGAATTTTTTAAAGACAAGCAAATCCTGTGTACTATATCTAATAAATCTTTTAATGTAATGTTATTGATTACACTGGGGAACAATTTTTTTATTTTCCGTTGCATGAGGTTTTAGAACTTTAACTATATATTTCGGCATTTATGATTACAAATCTGAAATCTGTTTTTGGGTGCATGCTCCAATTTTTATGCAATTTTAATTTCTTTTTGTTATAGTTAATGGCATGCATTGGTTTTTAAATTAGAGTTAAAGGGCAATGACTCTTGGATTGAACATAACCACAAGGTAATTAATGTTTTACAAATATCACTTTTACATAATTGTAGTTGCTTTTAAAAGTAAAAAGTTATTATCTGATAAAAACACGCTCTTATTTTGTTTTAAGATGGAATCATGGCTTCTTCGAGTAGGTGTAAATATAAGAATAGTCTTGACACCTTCTGTTATATATGTGGTTGTTACACGCTTCACCATCAAAAGAGCAATATTTCATCATTTGTGACACGTGCATAGATTGCCTATTTTCAAGTTCCCCTTGGTGACCAAGACAAGAACTGGACTCCTCATATTGTATGTCATAATTGTGAGCAAATACTTCATGACTGGACAAAAGGAAAATGCAAAGGAATGCCTTTTGGTATTCCCATGGTTTGGCGTGAACCTAAAGACCACAGCAGTGACTACTATTTCTGTCTGATCCATTCAAAGGGTATCAGCAAGAAAAAATGGCGTATGATCACATATCCTAATATTCCTTCAGCAATACAACCTATCCCACACTCTGAGACACTCCCAGTTCCAGTTTTCAATGGTTTTATTTCTTCTAAGGATGAAGAAAGTGAACATGGTGATCAAGTGTATTTTGAAAAGATGCATGAGGAAATGCTTGTAGAATCTGAAGGGTCTTCTTCTGATGCCAAGCAGTCATTAACCCCTCAGCAGTTTAGCCAACCCAAACTGAATGACTTAGTAAGAGATTTGGGCCTATCAAAGAGAGCAGCTGAGTTATTAGCCTCCAGGTTTCAAGAAAAGAATGTACTTCACCAGTCAGCTAAAGTATCCCATTTCAGGAAGCGTGAACAAATTTGTGTGGTCTTTTTTCCCGAAGATAAACACTTTGTTTATTGTCATGATATCAGTAGTCTTCTCAGCTAGCTAGGTGTTATCACTCACAGTCCAACAGAATGGCGGCTATTTCTTGATAGCTCTAAACGGAGTCTGAAATGTGTTCTCCTGCACAACAGTAATGTTTATGCAGCGGTTCCAATTGGTTATTCAACTCATCTGTGAGAGATTATAATTACACAAAAATTGTCCTTGACTTTCTGAAGTATGAGAAGCATAACTGGATCATTTCTGTGGATCTTAAAATGGTAAATTTCTTGCTAGGACAACAGAGAGGTTTCACGAAGTATCCTTGCTTTCTGTGTTTGTGGGACAGCCGAGCTTGGGAGAAACACTGGACACAGATGGAGTGGCGAAAACATGAATCTCTGGAAGAAGGGATGCAAAATATTGTGAATGAACCTGTAGTTAATCAAGACAGGATCATTTTTTCCCCACTTCACATCATACTTGGCTTAATGAAGCAGTTTGTTCAGGCTTTAAATAGAGAAAGAAAATGCTTTTAACATATTATTTCTGCTTTTCCTGCTTTGGCTTTCAAGAAGATAAAACAGGTGTACTCGATGGACCTCAAATTTGAACCCTCTTACGTGACAAAGAATTTGCCAGGAAGATGAATAAGGAGGAGAAAGCAGCAGCATAGCAGTCTGTTGTGGCAGTTACAAAGAACTTCCTTGGCAACAACAACAAAAAAAGGAGAAAACTATGAACTTCTGGTTCAAAGGATGCTGTTGGTTTTCTGCGAGATTGGATGTAACATGAGTGTTAAGATTTACTTCCTGAACAGTCACCTTGATAAATTTCCTGAAAATCTTGGAGCTGTAAGTGATGAGCAGACTACTGCTGGAGCATCAAACGGGATTGTACTCAACAAGTCCACAAACGCAAGAGCTACAAACGCTGCCTGACCAAGTGGTGGCGCAGTGGACAGAGCGTCAGACTGGGATGCGGAAGACCCAGGTTCGAGACCCCAAGGTCGCCAGCTTGATCGCAGGCCCATCAGGCTTGAGCAAAAGCTCATCAGCTTGGACTCAAGGTTGCTAGCTCCAGCAAAGGGTAGCTAGGTCTGCTGAAGGCCGGCAGTCAAGGCACATGTGAGAAAGCAATCAATGAACAACTATGGTGTCACAACAGCAATGAAAAACTAATGATTGATGCTTCTCATCTCTCTCCATTCCTGTCTGTCTGTCCCTATCTATCCCTCTCTCTGACTCTCTCTGTCCCTGTAAAAAAAAAAAAAAAAAAAAAAGAAAAAGAAAAGAAGAGTTACAAACGCAAATTTCTGCCTGAATAGAATTTAAATAATTTTTGCCCAAATTTTTTGATTAAAATAAGTGTTTTAATATGTTCTATTTCAAAATTGTAGATAAATTCTGATGCAATCATATCTTTATTGTATTAGTGTATTTACTGCATTATATAAATTACTATATTTTCACAAAGATGATGCCCAAGAAGACATTCTACTTCATTATGTTAAATGAAATGTTGAAAAATTTTACAATAAGATGAAAACCTAAAATCTTGAATTGCAACAAAACTGTAGCTTACAGAGAAAAACTAATGTCAGATTTGAGATCAGCATCCTCAAATTAGGTAAGTGCAAGTGTTCTTGTGGATGCAGCCAAAATTTTTTTCCCCAGTGTTATCTAGGGATTTTCACTGACTTCTCTATGACCAATACAACTTCTCAGAACAATTCTGGTTGACTAGAGGCTACACAGGATATCTCTCTAGAATGATAAAAATACAACACTTCAGCTCTGTAAGAGATCATATCTGTATGCACCTTTGTGTATAGATAAAATGAAGAAATACGAAGAACAACTGAAGAACCATTTCAATGAAAATCTTTCCAAAGAGTAGTTCAGGCACAGCTTAACTTTGTTGAGGACCTCTTATGTTCCTGATTGAGTTACAGACACCTTCATCCATCTTTCAATTCTTCCTAGGATACTAGGAGGCAGATATAATGTTCTTTATTTAACACATGAGGAAAGAAAAGCTCCAGGAAGGTAGATACCTCACCCTGGGTCATACACTTCATCTGACTTTAAGACAGAAGTTTCACTATGTCATTGTTGTTAGTAAAGAAATAAAGATTCTATAACCCAACTTCTCAAAGTTTCTCCCACATTGCACTTGACAATTTCTCTGATGAGTTTTATCTCCTGCATGAAATTATTTTGCCATGAGCCTCTTTTTAGCGGTAGTCTTCAAGAGCATTTTTTCCATTTATGGGCTGTTTTAATTAAGAAATTAAAATATAGATTTGTATTTATTTCTCAGGATCCCAGAATCTATATAAAGTCATTGGCTAGATGAATTATATATTTCATAATTCTTCTTAAAGGAAGAATTTTTTAATTGTTAAAAGCAAGTTTTGGATAATGACTCAACAACAACAACAACAAAAAACAGAGAAAACAAGAGTGAAAACAGGGTCACTTTTATAGCCTAGCCTATTAAAGAGGAAACTCAAAGACTTTATAGGCCAGCTCAGCTCTAACTAGGTGAGTGATTAGGGCCCAAAACACGGCCTCACTGTGTAGATGCGTGTGTGGAGAAAGCAGTTGTACCCAGGTGACTTGCCTCCCACTACACAGCAGTGATCTCAAAATTACTGGAGGTGAAATTTAAAAATAGGTTGCTGCTCCCCAGCATCAGAGGTTTTAAATTTAGCAAGTTTAGGGTTCCTCAGAAATCTTTATTTTGCTTAAAGCTCCTTCCAATGATTCTGTTGGTCAGCCATGTAGAGCCATCCATCATGTTAAGAACATTTCAGTTGCACCAGACATTTTATTCAGCTTGGAGCTTTGTTATCACGTGAGTTGTGGATGCTGGGGTGGGGGGGGGGCGGCTCAAGTATACTCTTAGCCCAGACGACTGATTGAGGGGACTCAAACCTTGATGGAGTTTTGGTCACCACCTGTGACATGGTTCGCTTGACATCATGGTGCTAAACTCTAAAACTGTTTACAATCTTCATAATTTTAGTTGTCGACATGGCAACTCTCTAGGTAAGAGATAAATTTTGAGTATCTACTCTGTGCAAGGCACTGTCCTTGGGATTTTACCTCCTCAATCTTCAATTTTCAAGATTTCCTGGAGCATTCAGGCACAGAACTTTCTCCTTGTTGCATCGGCCAGGAATTTTATTCCATGTTACCAGGAGGCAGAGTAGAGTAATGTGTACTCTGCTGGGCACACGTATCATTAGTTATGAGACTGAATTGTACCTAAAAGCCACCAATCTCAGAGGTGGTGCCTGAAGTCCCTGAGTGCAGTCAGGAAACAACAAAACAAAACAAAACAAAAACATATTTGGAGTTTTTCAGTTAGGAGGCCAATGGGAATAGAGAGCAATGATAACTAGAGTGCTCAGGAAAGGCAGTGTTCTCAGAAATAATAAGCAAAGGCTTGGCAACAGGAATATGCCTGGCTCGTACCAGGATATGAAGACCAGTCTTGCCTACATGATGAATGCTGGTGGAAAACAATAAGATCAAATAAACCCATGAGATACTGTTTGGGACACAGACTGAGGCCGAATTATGAAGGGTGGGTGTTTTTATTGTCTGTTCTGTTATAGAGATCTAAAGTCCCAACCTCAATTATTATCTCCCTTAAGAAGGAGAAGACCTCATTGGCTCTTAGTGGGAATAAAGGTGCTTTGTCCATACATAATTTTCCTTATGTTTAAAAGAACTCCATGTTGCTTTTGACATCTTAAATTTCCAAAGAGAGGGAAAAAAGCATGTTTAGTTTTTTAATATTTCTGTATATCTTAAAGGACCCTTCACATTTACCATCAGAGACACACCAAAGCACATTACAAGTAATGGAAGCCAGCTGGGTTTTTTCAGGCCAAAATCAGTTGAAGGTTTAATAGTAAAAACCATCTCTTTGTTAACATTTTTCTGGAGCACATCACCAAAGAATGTATGGTCCCTTTCTACATTTTTCAGAAAAGAAGTGTCTTACTAGCTTTTTTTTTCTTAGGTGTCCCAGCACATCTAGGATATGAAGGATTGGTATGGTTTCTTTTGAGAACTCTTTCAGGATTGTCTGAACCATCTTCTGATTAGTGACATTCTTTTTAATGTGGATTTGTGTATTCTCCAAATTCGCCCACTTACACCATATCTAATACACTTGCACAAGACTAGCAAAACCTTCTTATCTGGCATATAAGCTCACCTGTTTCCTCTGTGCTGGTCCAAGCACTGTTGGTTGAAAAAGTAACTGAAGATAGCTATAGAGATTGGGCATTTTCACTGTTCCCTTCTGTCTCAGAGTGCTGACTGGGTCACAATTCATGGGTCCCAAGACGGAATTCTATAATGTCCACTGAAATTCAAAGGGGTTCGGGGTTCGGGGGCAATGGTAAGTGGCATGGCCTCCAGCCTAATACCTGTCTCCTGAGTACACCGTGTTCCTTCCTGATCCAACCCTTTACACATATTGTCCCAAACATAAGTCAAGGTCCACTTTATCCTGCTTCACCTCTTCCCCTCACCCTGCTCCAGGCTAGTGTATAAGGAATTGCACATATTATCAGACTGTGAGCTGCTTAAAGGCAAGGACTTTGTTTTATTCATTGCCCCATAATCTAGCCTTCTAGCTAACGTGGAAATGGGAGCAGAGTTCTGAAATATCATGACCTGTATGTATGGTACACTGTAGGAAGTTATTACATGATTGCACAAGGAAAGATGAGTAAAGAAACAGCTCTAGGTAGGCTGTTTATTAGATATACAAATATGTCTTTGGAGCAAGATATTATACAAAGGAAAAGATATTACTCTTATGTACACAGCATTGAAGTTGAGCACATCTAAAAATTTCCCAGTTCTTCTGAAAAAAATCCTTAGGTTGAAAATTTTAGATCTAAGGCTTACCTCCAGAAGAACTTTGGTGGGAACATTATACACTCACTAAACTCAATTATCTAATTTCATCTTCTCAACAACTATGAGGAAGTGGTTACTATTCACATGTTACAGATCTGTAAACCAAGAAGCAAAGTGGTTAAATGCTGACTTGGTACTCTATCAGAACTCATAAATTTAAATGTTATGCTTTTCTTTCTGTTACAAGAAGTAGGCTGAAGAGGAAGAGGGTAAATTACATCGTTGAAGGTGCCAGAAATGAAACTCCAAACCATTACTTAGCCCACTACTTTGTACCTGATGCGAGAGAACTGCTTTGATCAACGAGGGGTGTGGTGTGGTCCTTTTTAACCTCTAGGGATTTAGCTCCTCTAGCTTTTCCTTCAAGTTTGAATGACTGAAACTCAAACTTGCAAACTCCTCAAGGTCCCAAGAATCCTCTTGCTCCTGGTCACCAGGCATGACTGTGCACAGAGGAGATGGTGGATGAAACCCCACTAGCAAAGGAAAAAGATGAGTTGTAGCTATGTGATGGCTTCCATTGGTGCAGCTGGGGAGAGGCGCGGCTGCCGCCAACATCTGCTGATGCCTCTTTGTGCCAGTAGCCCAAAATAGAAACCCCTGAGAAAAACCAGGAGCATCCCTCAGAAACACAAGAAGTCTGTCTGGGGTTTAGTTACATGTAAAGATTATACACTGAGCATTGAGGCTTCTGCTGGGTTTGCCCCTGAAATGAATTCTCCCTAACAAGCCGCCCCTCCCCCTGCCTCCGGAGTCACACTCAGTAGCTGGGAATGCTCTTAGGAGCCCTCTTGTAGGAGCTCTGTCTATTCGAGAGAAATAAAGCGCCACAGATACGAAATTCATATTTTGGCAAATAATATAATTTGCCATTTTCTATCTTCCCACAGATTTCATTTCACTTAAATAAAACCTTCCTGGGGATTTGGGGCTGTGTAGACCCACCAAAGGCAAAACCCCAGGCAGAAAGGGTAGCTAGTTTGCTTTTCCAAGTGACATTTCCTCAGATGTTTGCTGCCCCGCTGTGCAAACATAGTTATGCATGAAATAAAGTAAAAACAAAAAAAAATTAAACAGCAGTTAGTGGTTGGATGTTATTTCCAGTTTGGAACCACTGACGAGGCTGCCATAGAAAACTCTTCCCTCTGTTATTACAAAATAACAGTTTGTGGATGGTGAAAAGAAAACACAACTGAATTTTCTTTTAACTTCAAATACAGAAGCTGGTGCATCTATCATTACCAGCACATTACAATACATTATGGGAGAAGGTCATTGTAACTTTAGAGGGGTTATTTCCATCCGTGTCTCTCATCCTCTCAAAATTGTTATACAGGAACCAGGCTGATGCCAAAGGCCCTGCTAAAG
This sequence comes from Rhynchonycteris naso, assembly GCA_037038555.1. Lineage (NCBI taxonomy): Eukaryota > Metazoa > Chordata > Mammalia > Chiroptera > Emballonuridae > Rhynchonycteris > Rhynchonycteris naso. Next base: position 99,840,876 of record CM073001.1, read on the forward strand.
AAAACATGTTGAGCCGAAGTGAGAGAATTCAAGAGAATAAAGCAGAACCAAAAGGTCAATGCCTGGGACACAATACCAAAGCGGTTTTTGTCACGTTGCACCATGACACAGGAGCACTGAAAACAGCTCCTCTCCTCCTCTCCTTCACGTCTGTCATATGTCCACTTCCACTTCTCCATACAGACTGTCCTTTATCCAAAGACCTCCCAGATGGTCCTTGTCAACATCCATGACGCCCAACTAGGTACAATAAAATTTCTTCCAACTCTTCCCTTCAGAATTTTGTCATTACCTCTTTCTACTGATGATGATGATAAAAACAACAGCAATAATAGATTGAATAGTTATTGAAGGTTTACTACATGCCCTGTCACATTCTTATTTAAACAATGTAACAATCCTATGAGATGGTGATTAGGAATGTGCTTTGCTTTTTGGTTATGTGTCTAATTGAACTGTTGTAATTTGGGAACCTCCTTGACAGAAGGGTCTGAGCTTATTTAATCAACATTCTCCTAAACTCCAGTCTCTAGTCAGTGCTGAGTCAGTGCATGTGAAACAATTGTCCATAGGAGAGCCACAAGTTCTAGAATACCTGGAGGGATGGTGACCATATCTCTGCTAAATCACCAGCACAGACTATATACAGAACAATAAGTATGTCTAAGCCAGAAAAAAAGGGGGGGAGGGCAGGACATGAAAGAGCTGCTCAAGTTCACCTTCTGACTTGCCTTATCATTTTCAAAGGAAGTGCAAGTAACGAACATTTCAAATGAGTACATCTTCATAATTTGCAGTTAATTTACAAATGTAGTTTCTGGAGAAAAAAAAGTGCATGAATAATAATTGCACAGAATGAGGAAGACAGTTCAAAGAGCTCTCCACTGTAATATCTATCTCCATTAAATGTTTCTTAGTACTTGGAAGACATGACCTTGAGTCAGGGCCCTGAGGTTGGCATTGCTCTTAAATGGGTTACCACAGCCATAGAACTTGGCATCATCATTTTGGAAGATTTTTTTAGATTATTTACATTTTTAGATAGAAAAGTAAAAATAACTTTCTTTCTCTCTAAAATGAACTAAAGCCACCAAAGAGAAGACAAAACAGAAAGAGCCATGCTATCTTTGACGAGTCTGTGGAACACTTATAACTTCTAACTACAATGTAGAAAAAAGGGCTACTGAGAGAAATGAAATGAAGGGGATGGTAAGAGAGGACACCAAGAAAAGGCACCTGTCTTTAAAGACCTTGGGTCAGAGCTGGATGATGAGCACAGAGACTCCTTGTTTGAGATGATACAAGAAGTGAGTGGAGACTCACAGCATGAGCCTCTCTAATCCAGTGTGGTTCTATGGCCTGGAAGTAAACTAGGGTTGACCAGCAAATGAGCATCATTTATTTTTTCAATGTTAATATCATAATGTGAAACATTATTATTGGTAAATTAATCAGGTAATATATATATTTTTCTTTAATTAATTGTGTTTACATAGATTCTAGGGTAACCCCGACTACATCTCCCCTCCCCCATATACCCCTCCACATCTCCCTTGCCCCCTTCCTACAGCGGCCCCCCTTCCCTTCAGGTTTATCCTATCCTATCATCCCCTTTCCTTCTGTCCTCTTTTCCTCTGGTCCCTTTGATCCCTCCTCTGTCTCAATTCTTTTCCTCAGTTCTCAATGTTCCTTGGATTCCTCAAATGAGTGAGGTCATATAATATTTTTCTTTTTCTGCCTGGCTTATTTCACTCAACATAATAGTTTCCAGGTCCCTCCATATTGTTGCAAAAGGTAATATTTCCTTCTTTTTCATGGCCCCATAGTATTCCATTGTATATATGTACCATGCTTTTTAATCCGCTTGTCCACTGATGGACACTTGGGCTGTTTCCAGCTCTTTGCTATTGTGAAAAATGCTGCCATAAACATGGGGGTGCATTTCTTTTTTTCAGTCGGTGATATGGTGTCCTTGGGATATATTCCTATAAGTGGGATAGCTGGGTCAAAGGGCAGTTCCATTTCTAATTTTTTGAGGAATCTCCATACTGTTTTCCATAATGGCTGCACCAGTCTGCATTCCCACCAGCAGTGCAGAAGGGTTCCCCTTTCTCCACATCCTCGCCAGCACCTATAATGTGTTGTTTTGTTAATGAGCAACATTCTGACTGGTGTGAGGTGGTATCTCATTGTGGTTTTATTTTGCATTTCTCTAATGATTAGTGATGTTGAGCATTTTTTTATATGCCTATTGGCCATCTGTATGTCCTCTTTGGAGAAGTGTCTATTCATTTCTTTTGCCCATTTTTTTGATTGGATTGTTTGTCTTCCTGGTGTTGAGTTTTACAAGTTCTTTATAAACTTGGTTATTAACCCTTTATCAGATGTGTTGTCGAATATGTTCTCCCATTATGTGGTTTGTCTTTTTATTCTGTTCATATTGTTTTTAGCTGTGCAAAAGCTTTTTAGTTTGATATAGTCCCATTTGTTTATCATGTCTTTTATTTCATTAATGTGATTCACCACATAAACAAAAGGAAGGAGAAAAACCACATGATAATTTCAATAGATGCAGAAAAAGTATTTGATAAAATCCAGCACCCATTTATGATCAAAACTCTTAGCAAAGTGGGAATACAGGGAACATACCTCAACATGATAAAGGCCATTTATGAGAAACCCACAGCCAACATCATAATTTATGGACAAAAATTAAAAGCAAGTCCCTTAAAATCAGGAAGAAGGCAGGGGTTTCACCACTCTTATTCAACATAGTACTGGAAGTCCTAGCTACAGCAATCAGACAACAAGAAGAAATAAAAGGCATTCAAATTGGAAAAGAAGAAGTAAAACTATCATTATTTGCAGATGATATGATACTGTATATAGAAAACCCTAAAGGCTCAGTCAAAAAACTACTGGACCTAATAAATGAATTCAACAAGGAGCACCATTTTTGAAGAAGCAGATTGTGGAGGAGAACGAAGGGGAATCAAACATCTCTGAAACTTAAAATAAGATCACACAACACCACCTCCCAAGACACATACATTAAGCACACTCTCACAATGGCCTCATGTAGCATCATTTAGTTTTACTATAAGCAGAAGAGCTTTGCAGTGCTCCTGGCTCTTATTTTTACCTGCAGGGCAAAGTGTTGATGAGCAAGTTTCTGTAGACAGACTTTCAACCCCCTGTTTGCCTGAGACTCAAACTGCTTCCAACCACAGCTTCTCCCACTGGTCCCTTGTCCACACAATCTGTTCATAAATGTCTTGTCCAAAAATTTCCTCCACTTAAATGTAATCACAAAACAGGATGAATATTATCACTAGTATTTATTGCATTATTAGCAAGAAAAATAATAATAAAACTTAATATCAAACCTATGGAACATACTTATTTTCTTATTTAAAAAATGAGATATTGTACAATACAAACAGAAGGCAGATAAAGAATAATTCCAGTTTGGGGAAAAATATGTTGTTCATACATATGTGATTCTGTTTCTGGAGTCTATTCTGTTCAATTGGTCTATTTGTCTGCCTTTATGCTAATTGCACTGCACCTTGATCAACATAACTAATAAGTCTTGAAATCAGATAGTACTATTCTTGCACCTTAGGTTCTTCCTTTTCAAAGATTTCTAGGTCTTCTGAAATTACATGAATTTCAGAATCATTTTGTCAATTATACAAAACTTTCTACTGAGATTTTAATGGGTTTACCTTGAAATTGCAGATTAATTTGTGAAAGGCTGACATCTTTACAAATTTGTGCCTTCTGATCCATCTGCTGATAACACACCATTCATTTAGGTCTTAATTTCAATTAGCAATGATTCTTGTTTTTAGTGTGCATAATTTGTATAACTTTTGTAAGATTCATGTCTCAGCATTTCATATTTTTCATTCTCTTGAGAACTCATTATTTTTTATTATAAATTTTATTGTCAATTGCTAGTGTATAGAAAAACATTAATATTTGGATATTAATCTTGTGTCTTTCACCTTGGTTGAACTCAGTTTTTAGTTTCATAACATTTTTGTGAATTCCATAGGACTTTCTAAAAAATAATCATGTTGCCTATGAATAGAAATTACTTTCCTTCTTTCTTTTCTGTATGACTTCTTTTTTCTTACTTATTGCACTAGCCAGAAACTCCAGTTAAAAGCAAGAATTAGAATATGGATGGATCTTGAGAGTATCACACTAAGCTAAATCAGTTAGATGGAGAAGATCAAGAACCATACAATATCATGCATATCTGGGATATTAAACAGAACACAGCAAGCTAACAACCACCACCACAACAAAACAAAATCATAGACACAGACAAAAATATGGTGGTTACCAGGAGTGAAGGGGGATGGGAGGAAGATGACTAGGGAAAATGGGGTCAAATATACTGCTCACAAAAATCAGGAGATATTTCAAAATGAATATGAAGCGATAAAAAAGAAGCATTTGATTCTTTTTAAACAAGAACATCAGAAAAGCGAACGACAAGTCAAAGAAAGTTGTTTGATTATGCAAATGAGATGCAAAAACGATTTTTATTTCATTGATGAAAATGCACTAGACAAAAGGCTGTAAGTACTGGAGTATCTGCACATTCCCTGATCTCCTACTTTTTGTGAGCAGTGTCTATGGCAGTGAGCACACAAGCCAATATATAGATGATATATTATAAAATTGTGCACCTGAAACTTACATAATGTTATTAACCAATGTTACCCAATAAATTTAATTTTTAAAAATGGCAACATTCTTGTTTTATTCTTGATATTAGTACAAGAGTTTTGAAACATTCATCATTAAGAATAATAGTAGGAATCAGTTTCTCTCAGAGGCCTTTAGGTTGAAGAAGTTACATTTTATCACTGATTGCTAAGAGTTGTTTTGTAGTTTTGTTTAAACCAGAAGTGGATGTTGCATTTTGTGTAAAGCTTTTCCTACATTCTTCATGAAAGTATATCTCAATTCAGTAAACAAACTCTGTATTGTGTGAGAGTGTGCATATTTTTAATCCAATCTGAATGGCTCTGTCTTTCATTTATTGAGATTAACCAATTTATCATTAGTGTACATTCTGTTCTCTTTGTAATTACTTCTTATTTCTAAATTTCTGTATTTTCTCTCTTGACCCCTTTTTCTTCTTTTATGTATTCTATAAATAATTAAAATTGTCTTCTCTTATTAAAAATCCTACATTCTATTTTTATTCCTATGATTTTGGACTTAAATTATGACATCTACATATATTTTTTATGCCTTTTCATTGTTTTAGCTTCTCAAATATCTATTTCCTTTCCTTTAAAAAGAGAGGTCTCTTACCTTCTTCAGGTTTCTTTGACCTAAAACATAAGTCATTTCTTAAAATATTTGGAATAAACTACTGTAATAAAAGTGGTAGGTGAAGTCAGTAAAGAAAGAACAATGTGTTTAGAAAATGATGTTGGCACAATTATCTACCCATCAGGAAAAAATAAAGTTAAATCCCTATTACACTCCATGCAAAAATAAATTTCACATGGATTAGAAATATAAATATAAAGAACATAAAATTACAAGCATTTAAACCAAATCATTTAGAAGAATATTGATATAACCTCAGGGTAGAGAATGCCTTTTCAGCCAAACAGGAAACCAGAAACCATAAATGAAATCATGGCAGATTTCTTACATTCCATATTTTTTTTAATGACACATTTCATTTGCTTTATATTTTTATCATGATCCTTATATATATTTTTATAAAATGTTGCTAGTTATTTTTTCTTTTATTCTTGTTGAGGAAATTATATGACTATTTTTGTCACATAACTAAAACCTTTTTGCTTATCCTATTTATCAGTTTAAAAGAATCTATTCTTTTGTTCTTGACAATATTTTTCTGTAGATCACTAACTTCCTGTGCTGGTCCAGATGTCATCATGTGATTTATTTCCTTTGTACCTCTCAGCTAATTGCGCTGTATCTTGTAGCTCATGTTTCCTTTATCTCATGCAGTTTTTTGAAATTTCATTTCCTTGAGTATATCTTCTAGAAACTTCCTGACACTAGTACCTGAGAAAATTTCTATAGATGTTTTCATTTTTTTTCATATATTCTGATAACTTAGTTGTATATGGAATTCCAAATTAAAACTAACTTGTTCTTAAAGCCTATAAGGAGTTCTTCCATTGTCTTCAGCATCTACTACTGACGATAAAAATTCTGACGCCAGTTTGATTTTGATCCACTTAAATTCTATGATTTTGCCTTCTAAGAAGTTTCTATTTATCCTTTGTGTTCTAAAATATTGGGAAGAGAATAAAAGAATCTCTGTGTGTGTTACCTTGAGGTCATTTGGATATTATTTTTGAATAGAAAAATCTTATTTTTTCTCATTTCTCTGATAAATTTTTACTTCAAGATCACTTAATGTTTCCCCTTAATTTGAAAAACCATATCTTTATACAACTCTGGTAAATTGTTTTCTTTCATTTATTTATTTAAATTCCTCTCCATTATTTTGTGTTCTCTCTTTCTAGAATTTTATTGACTGTCAATTTTTTTTAGTACTGCATATAGGTTACTTATTCTGTCATATTTATCTTTTCCTTACCCCCTTCTGTAAAAGATTCTCAATTTTGGCTCTTTAGCCCTCCCATTAAACTTTAAAATCAGGCAAACAATTTTTAATTTATGAGAAGTCCTTTATATTTTTTCTTTTTTTTCTTTTCATTTTTTCACTTCAATTCTTGTTTTATAGAGGCAACAACATCGCTCTATTTAATTTGTGAATTTCTAACAGTTCACTCATGTCCTATGAGCTATCTACTATTTGTTTTAGGTTTAACTGATCTGGACTTAAAACAGTTTTCTTCATTAATGCATTAATTTTCCTCATGTTTCTGGTAAAATCTCGAGTTAAGCATGAAGAGCATTGTTGATTTTTACAGGTAGTTGAAATACTGTTCTCATATGCCTTCCTTTTGCTGAGCTAATTAATTGGGGACTCTATATCTGGTGTTGAAATTGTTAGCTGGAAGGTTTTTACTCTAAAGTCTGCACACAGAGAGGAGTTGGTCATTTGAGTCCCCAAGTGCCGTATTGAGAGGGCCTTCACAAGACTTAGTCTTTCTCAAGAGGTAAGTTAAGTGCTGTCCAAGTACCACGCTCTTGTTTTTGCTTTTCCCTGTTTTGTTTGCCAGATAGCCAGCTGCTGTGTGTGAGGGTGCTGATCAGGAGGGGAGCCAGCAGGAATACTGTGTCTTTTCAGTGTATACCTGGTAATTCTATGTACACCCTCTTCCCCACAAAGACTAGATTTACCTTTTTCTGTGACTTTACATAGAAAGGGCAGAAAACACAGAAGTGAATAAATCAACAGGCAATATAATTTCACACCATGATTATTATCATGAAAGAAATAAAATATGGTGATAATTATGAGGAGAGACAGTTAGAGGTACCTTACTTTTTGCCTCAAAAATTAGAGGTAATTTTCAGAGCAAATATTTGGAAAGAAAAAGCATGGAGATTCTGAATTCTTTGTTTTTGTTGACATTTCATATATATTCCTGCACTAGTGAAGACAGAGACCAAATTCACATGAGTGCCATTCTTTGAGGTCCACTGATTTGAAGAGTGGTTTTTGAGACAAGACTTGCAATAAAGTAGTCTATCTTTATTTAGAAAGAAATTTAAAGCAAATTAAAGTGGTTCTAAAATCACTGTAAATAGGAGAGGGGAAGGAACATTGAAACTTAACATAAAATCTTATTTTAAGTTCAATTAATACAAATCATTGATGTCTGTCTATAAAACAGAAACTGTGCATCCACAATCAGTGTCTGGCACTATGCGCTTTCAAAAATAATAAAACTAAACCTGCATTACTTTTGAATATCCTATAAAGCAGCCTTCTTACCAAATTAGATTGACCCTTTCCCTTGTTAGTTCAAATTAGTGGGGTTTGACTACATGCCTGGAAATATATAGAAAGGACCAGATGTAGAGAAGTCAGGAAACTAGCAAAACCCAAAATTTCACATAATCTGGCTCAATTGAGAAGACTCAAGGGGAGCAGAAATCTTTCTGTAAGTATGGAGGAAAGAGCCTGCTGAGAAGGTAGGCGTGTTTAGAAAGGCAGGTGGGACAGGGAGAGGGCCAGGGAAGTCAACCGTTTTGCACTAGATTGCCAATTAGAATAGAATCAGCATATTAGTTGGGTCAGGATCAAACAGGGTGTGTATTCTCCATTTCTTTCCTGCAACACTATCTCCTGCCACCTGATTCTTTTTCTTCTCGGTTTTCACTGAGGTCTCCAGTCATGTATAAATAGAAGTATTTTCCAATTTATGTTCCATGGAAAGCAGCTTTCATGGGAAGTTAGTATCTCATCAGGTGCTACAGGATACAATGAGCTCTGAAACCAAATAAGTTTGGGAAATTTTGTGTCAAAATAATACTTTTTGTTCAATGCAAAATTCCTCAGAATCTTGAGCATGCTAACACACACTGGCAATCTAAGGTGAGCCTAGTGTATGCTCTGTTTTTCAAATGTATTTGGCCCTGAATGTTTTGGCAGGACCACTTTCAGGGGCTAATATTCTGATAGAGACACGTTATATTAAACTGATTAAGCATTCAATGATCGTGGAGGCTAGAGAATTGAGGTTAAAATGTGGACAACGTGCTCAAGTGTTAGGGGATGTCGTAGTCCATCCCATGGATTGCTCTAACATTACAGTTAGGCCAATGCTTCTCAAATTACATGGCAAGAGGATCCATTTTGATCATTTGTTTTGCTAAAGTGACTAATTCATCTTGATTTGAACTTTTAAAAAATGCAATAAAAAACAATTTTTCAGAAAACAATAAAACAGACAAAAATATGACACCTTTTAGTTCTTATTAGATTCAACAGACATAAAATTACTCAGTTCAATTACTATCAAACTTTCTTTCTAAATCCAGACTCAATTTCTGGACTTGTGTCTCTGCAAACCAGTACCACGGCAGGTGCCGAGCGGCCCAGTTCCCACGGTGTGTAGCCCTGCATCAGCATGGTTGCCCGGAAGCAGCATCTACTCTGTTCTATGTCTAAAGGGAATGGATTCCCTCAGGTCACCTGGCTCACTGGTGAGTAGATGAGAATCACCGCAGTGCCTTCATATTTCTATCCGAAAGTTGGAACCAAGAGTGACCTCGTGAGGCTATCACAGAATTCTTTCTCTTCCTGCCACTCTGCACTCTAACAGCACCATAAAGATGTGCAGCAAGCTCAGTGTCTGAGGCAAGCTCTCACTCCTGTTTTCTGTCCCATCCCAGATTCCCTTGCCCGGTCACTGCAGCAAATTATCTTGTCACCATCGATTTCCAGGTCTCCAAATACCCACATGGGAATCATGACTGCTTACATGATTTGGCCACCCCAAAAATTACTCTGTGCTAAATGTGAACAGCTGAAGTCCAAAACTGCAATCACATTTTCCCCCAAAGCCTGTTATTGTGTTGTCTGTTATGTGTGCATGTGTGGAGAGGTACATATATGTTTATGTGCATAAATGAGTGTTTATGAACATTTCTTTTGGGATACTTTATATATGGGCCTGTAATCTCATATCCTTAGACCTTTCCTCTCTCCCTTTCTCTTGGGGTCCCCTCTGAAGGAGCCTGTGGACTCCTCCCGGTCTCACAATCAGATATCTAGGGCCCCCACTTCTGTCTCTCCAGGTGCTTATGCACTTGTGTATCTCTCAGAAGAGCTGCTTCAATATTTTATTCTGTTCTGTTGACTGAATGAGAGCATTGGGAAGACTGTGATTTTCAGCTTTACCCCTGCTCTACCACCTTCACACTCTGCCTCCTGTCTCTGTCTGGTCTTAATCCAAGTCATCTCTAGTTGCATTATTACTTTCTATGTTATAGGAACAGGAGAGGGCAACAGACCTGCTAAGTGTTGTTAATTAATGACTTTTGGTGGAGAAATTTTAGCCTTTATCCATCACTAGGTGACAATTTAAGTTGAAAAATCAAAGCATGTCAGAGCTATGATGGGGCAATTGCCTATACCTGCTCACTTTTGATTAACTCTATTACTAGCATAAATAAATACCAAAAATAAAACCCCATATCTATTTATGAGTAACCTTCTATCTGCACACAAAATCTTGGTCCTTTAATCCCTAAAAGAAATACAAAGTTGTCCTTCTGTCTTTTTATTTATATTCCTTATTTTATAACCAGTTACTATCAGACATTGAAGGGAATTTAAGCATTTCAAAAAATCAGTCTACTAGCCCTGACCAGTTAGCTCAGTGGTAGAGCATTGGCCCAGCAGGTGGATGTCCCAGGTTTGATTCCTGGCCAGGGCACATAGAAGTGCCAATCTGCAATCTGCTTCTCCTTCCTCCCTCCTTTCCTTTCTCTCTCTCTCTCTCTCTCTCTCTCTCTCTCTCTCTTCCCCTCCCCTCCTACAGCCAAGGTTCCATTTGGAGCAAAGTTGGCCCGGCTGAGGATGGCTCCATGGCCTCTGCCTCAGGCACTACAATGGCTCCGGTTGTAATGAAGCAACAGCCCAGTTGGGAAGGGCATCGCTCCCTAGTGAGCATGCCAGGTGGATCCCAGTTGGGTGCATGTGGGAGTCTGTCTCTCTGTCTCCCGGCTTCTCACTTCAGAAAAATACAAAAAAAAAAAAAAAAAGTCAGTCTACTGACAGCTTTTCTTCTTTATGAGAGGGTGTGAGGTTAGCATTTTCAAAATAATATTAATATATATCACCTCCCCAAACTTAGCATTTCTAACTTGACTACTTAGTTGCAGGGAGAAGGCAGAGGAACAAATAATCAGGAGTCCAATGCTGTGCTGGTCTGCATTTCTTCACATAATACAGTAATGGGGTATGGCCGGCTATTCTTTGTCCTTATTTCACACCTCAGGCTTCCCCCAAAACTGTGAATGACATACATTGGTCATCATACTATTACAACAATGGCAAAAAGGAGACATTTATAGTGGGGATGGTGGGAGGTATGTTTATAATTTGTTCAGAAAATAATACTGGTAAGACTTCTTTGATATTTAGAAAAGTTCACAGATTTTTTTAAAAGTGTTAATACAGCCATCTAGTCTGCTGAGAACATAAAATCCTCAAGAAAAGAAGCTCTTTGTCCTCTTCTGCTCTATCAGTTGTCTTGTTCTCTGTGTAAGTTGTTGACGTGCACAGTATGAACTCAATAGGATGCACAAAGCATCCTAAACTGTCACCAACCAGGACACCAAAGAGTTTAGACTCATTACCCACTCAATGAACCTTGCATAACCTGTAAGTAAAAAACAGCATTTTACTGTTAACAAAAATATACACCAATTTGACTTTTCTGAGTCATGATAAGGTCGATAATCAAGGCTCCTTGCTTAGCAAAATGCGGTCAATAAACACACCTGACAAGATATCTAATATTGTCGACATGTCAATATTTCCTGCTACCTTAGCACAGAATGACTCACCAACAATGGATAAAGGAATGTTAAAATCTAGTCATGTATTTAAAATAGAGGACATCCTGATCCTTGGGCCTTTTGTAACTACTATATTTCACCTCCCAAAGAACTAATAAAATTCTGCTAGCAGGGAAATGAAAAAAAGAGCCCCAGCTTGGCCCACGTATTTCTGACTGAGATACATTAATTCATCTCACAATTACAGTAAAATCAGTGAAACCAGTGCTCACACTCAAGGACAAGGTCCAAGAAGCCAATTAGTACTTGAGTACTTGGAACAATGACTAACAGCTCTCTTGCATGTGTGGGTGGAGGGTGGGGGCAAATAATGAAGTTACCAGATTGGTTTGTATTTCCCAGTGAATTGGGGCCAGCTACCCAGCATTCTGACCAACTAATGTGCATCTCATTTAATGTAATAATATACATTAAGAGCTGTCAGGCCCCATTGTGGAAAATGAAGAACTACACATTGTACCACTTCATATGGAAGTCTACATATGGAACCCTTTACGGGATCTTAAGAGACCCATTGGGGTTTCTAATTATTGTGAAACATCTCTTGGAATCCAAGGAGAGAAGGCTCTTGGCAGAATTGCTTGTGCCATTTCAAATGTTCACTGTGAAAATAATTAGATGATGAGATTTAGACAGAAACCACTAACGAATATTTTCATAAGTCTCTTTTTAATGTACAGAAAATGAAAATCTGAAATCGGCAAGCACAGAAGAAAAACAGTATGGTGCAGTTCGTTCTGGGGGTGGGCTTGGGGGTTTCTTTATTCTGACTTTAATGCTTGGCTTCCTGTGGTTACAAGTGGGGGGGATTTTTTTTTCATTTTTTGAACATTATACAATCCTGTTGAAAATTGGACCAAGGGTTGTTTTTTTAAACTTCTGTTCTAACTTTCTAAATGCAAGCAAGCCTCCATTGTTCCTCCAGGATTATGTCTGTTTCTTTAAAGGGAACCCTGACATTAGAGAAACTTGCTTTAATCAAGCTTGAAAGTTATCTCCCCCTCCACACACCCAACCAGAACCAGAGACACTCCATCCTCTGAGACTGTGAGCCAAGCTAGCATGTAACCAATTAGGAGCCATCACTAGTACCCACGACACAGAACATATTTGTTCAATTAAAACAAACAAATATGATTAGGAGTTTACAAAGCAATGCTTAGGGGAAGATGGACATTTCAAAAGAAATGCTGAGTTAAGAAGGACGTGGCTGAGATAAAAGTAAGTTGCATAAAATCAGAAAGGTGAACTTAACAAATGGGGACACAGGAGTCAGACGTCATGCAATGCCACCAGCCTCTGGACCGAATGCAGCCTGCTGCCTGGAACCCACAGACTTCATTCACGTGCTCCAGGCGCTCCAGCTTGCAGACTTCCTCCTGCTCCTATCCATCCACAACATCCTGATTCACAGGGCAGGAATCAAGCAGGAGCTGACTGAATGCCATGATTTTCTATTACAAGCTAAACAAATCTGAGGACCTCTGTGTTTGCACTATGGCACCCCAGGCTGAGGCAGCTCTCCATTTATCCCTACATCTGTCTGGACAGGGGTGTGGCTGCCACTGTGACCTACCAGCCCACAGACATTCCCTCCATTTGGAGTTTGATCATCAAGTACTGAATGGCCTCTCCTCACTGTAAGGGGAATCAAAGCAGAACTCATTGTGATTTATTCTATTCAACATTGATCAAAATGTCTCCTCCCATCCCCTGTTTTTTTAAATTGGGTTAAAGTCTAGCATAGTTCAGATTCCCAAATCTGTCTTTTGACTCTGTGAATTTCTATCAAGTTCATCACCATCTACCAGTAAGACTTACCAGATGTCTAACAAGCAGTATTTCATGTCATATATAAGTTAAAACAAAGGATGTGATAAAATTCTTGCCCAAAAAGAATTTATTTTTACTATCTAATTCAAGGGGAGGCAAGTAGTTAGAAAATGTAATTATTGAATACCTACAATGTTCACATTGATTACATGACTCTTGAGAAATTACAATATTTTATCAGACATACAGGTATTTAATCTTTCTATTACTGTGGAACTATTTTGGGTGTTTTCAGTTTTTGATGCCCACAACCTATGCAATGTGTGAAAACTGCTGATTTCAGCACATGTATCAGCAGTGTCCTTGTTTCTGTCCCACATGTCAATGCAAGTCTGATACCCTCAGGACGCAATATGGCATCATGGATTTTCTCACCCTACCTTTTCCAAACAAATGTCTTCAGTGAGTTGCTGCTTCCAAAAAGATGGAGTTGGTGGGATTACAAGATTAACAAATATATATTGATCATATGCTGGGCTCTGTTACAGGTGCTGGGGAAAGAGTAGTACCTGTAAATAAACAGACAACATCTCTGCCTTCCTGGAAATTATAGTTAACTGGGGAGAATGAGACAAAAACCTAAATAAACAAACAAATAAATAATGAAATGGTGGTATGTATTACAGGAAAAAATTAAATCAGGAAAGAAGTGGTGAGTGCATGAGAACTTCAATTGTTTCATTAAAATGTTTATGGAGCACCTATTATAATGCTACATGCTCTCATAGGCACTGGTTATACAACATTGAATAAAACAAACAAACAAAGGACAGAAATCAGTATTGCCAAAGACATTTTGTTCTAGTAGAAGAAGACAAAATATATAGAGATAAATAAGTAAGGTATATGGCATATTAAATGATCACGAGTACTAATGGAGAGCCACAGGGAGTGTGAAGGTGGGGACATCTCAGTAGGTCTCACTAAGAAGGCAACATCTGTACAAAGATTAAAAGAGATGATCTGTGTGACATGTGATAGAAGTACAGATGGAGTGTTCTTGATGGCCTCAGCAGCCTTGGACAGCGAGGGTGATACCTGTTCATTGTCCTTGATGATATAGGCCTCGGGCGTCTGCACCAGGAGAACAGAATGGTGGGATTGAGGATCTTCTTGTCTTTGTCCATGTACTCTTCCTTTAACAAGACTGGTGGAGGTGTTTTGGGTTTTGTTTTTTCTTTCCTTCCTACCACATATTCCTCAGAGTTAGTGACAATCCTTTCAGGTTTTGACATTTTTGTCAGTGTCTTTATTCTTTATCAGTATACAGATCTTTGTGGGATTTTGATAGGAAGTCGGGATAAAGATGCAACAGAAGTTGCTCCCCAAATGCCACATTAAACTGTGAGGCATCTTATTTCATCTTGAAGACAGCTCTGCGAAATTTTCACTGTAAACTCCAGTTTTATAGGTGAAAAAACTGAGACACAGAACTGGTAAATGGGTTAAATGGATCATCCAAGACTGGTGAAATGATTCCACAGGTTAATTTAGCAAACACTGGCCTTCATCTGAAAACCATGTCTATGTTTTCCCTTATGTCCCACATGCCTTGGAGCAGAGGCTGCTAACTACTTTCTTAGTAGTAAACATTTCTAAGATCGGGTGTAGCAATGTGGCCAGCTCTAGAACATTTTCCAGGTTTTCTTGCATCTAGAACAGGGGTGTCCACACTTTTTCAGCTTGCCAGCTACTTTTAAGATGACCAAGTTAAAATAATCTACCTACAATAAAAATGCAAAACATAAATTTATTTCTTCTATATTATCATTATTTAAGTTACTATTATTACTATTTAATATTGTGTATTCTTCTTTCACCTTTCTTCTTCTCAGCTCTCTTTTAGGAGGAAAGTCAATGTCATAGTTTTTATGAACAGTCCCAAAAAGCCACTCCACATTTTCCTTCTTTGGAATAGCAATGGCACACAGACAGATGAGGCAAACGCACTTAGAATATGACATAGTGAAAAAAATCCCCTCCCATTTTGTATGAAAGTGGTAGGTTTTAGGCTTCTTACTCGGACCAGCTATGGCACTCGTTTTTATACCCTTTGTTGTATTTAGTTTAAATAAATTGAAGGCTAACTACACAGCAATGTAACTGAACAAGTTAGTGCAGTTTAACGCACATGTGTAGGTTGTCAAAAGTTCAGACGTCAGATTAGCTACCCTGTATGCCAATCAAAAGACAAATGTCTTTTTAATGTCATGCGATCTACCCACACTTCCTTTGCGATCGACCAGTAGATCGCAATCGACGTATTGAGCACCCCTGATCTAGAGAGAAGTCAGTGAGATATAAGAAGTTAGAGAGTGAGGTTCAGAGAAGCTCTTTGACAGGTCTGACTCAGCTGGGAGGTAGACTGTTTTATTAACTCCCCTCTCATTCTTTTTTTTTCCTTCCTGAAACATAGATGTGACAGCAAGACTTCCAGCTGACACCTTGTGATCTTGAGGATGGATGCCATGTGTTAAGGATAGTACTGCAGAAAGATAAAAGGTACCCAGAACATTGATGATAGGATACATCTATCACACTCCCTCTGGACTGTCTCCCTCCTGATTTCTTTTACTCAAGAGAAAGGTAATCCCCCAATTGGTTTAAGACCCTGTTATTTCACATCATGCTTATCAACAGTCGGATGCAATTTTTAACTTATACAGTCTTTTCCATTATAGAATATGCTATCATGGGAAGTGACAGACTTATTTTGCCAGGCCACATTTATGTAATAATTATTAAAAGCTCTAAGCTTCAAAGCATATGGAAGTCAGTGCTTGGCACATGAAACACATTTTTTAGAAAACCATGTTGAATATATTGAATGGTTATATTTTACAGAAAAAGATTTCCAAATGATCAAATCTAGTATACGCGAAAGCCTCATTTAAGAACTACTGAGTCCTGATTGATAAGCGCAGTGAAGAAATCTTGCTTGGACATGACCAAGATACCTGGACTAGCAGTGGCACAATCTTCTGAGTTAACCTCAGCTTTCATACAATTGCATTAGTCTTTCATTTTGTACCCGTTCTACCTGTCCTAGCAGAAGGAACACCTCCATGAAGGAAACATGGCATCAATTTCAGTGCTACTAAAATGTTTTGGCAGCCGATCAATTCTAAGGCCTTGTGGTTTGGGCTGTTTTTTTTCTTTTTCTTTTTTGCTTTGTAAAAAACTCACAGAACCTTAATGATTATGGACCTGTGTTCACACGATGCAAACTAACTCAGTAAGATTTTCATTGCTATATTGTTCAAAGTTCATCAGTAACTACTAATAATATGCCTGCCCATGTGGTCTACAGCTTCAACCGAATGCTCAGTAAATCTAACCCGGCTGACATGACCTCATAAGATAAAGCAGAGGCTGACAAGGCATCACAGGCAGGGAGGGAAGAGTCCTCCCAAAGACTTTAAACCAGAGAGCCATTGAACCTCTGGATAACAGGCATTCTCAGCAAAGAACTACAGTTCAGCTTGGTTTGTCCAAAAGTAACTGCTCTTATATTTGCGAACTCTGTCATCTGTATGCCTCAAATTAATATTGGATGGGTACCAGATCTCTGAATAGATACAGGTGGAAAACAGCCCTGTTTTCAGCTCAAAGAGTCAATAATATATTTGACTAAGGCTCTAAGCCTCTGAGTTCCTGAGCATTGAACATCAGATGATACTTGTGACCTGAGGTTTGAAGGTGAGAAGGGATGGGGAAATCAAAGAAATGGATGGAAAGCTAAGGGAAGGAGGGAGAAATACCTGTGTGCATTCCTACCTATGAGCTTTACTTGAAAAGTTTCCCTGTTTGGGTTCTCCCTCTACTCACAGTAAATCCAGTTCAACAAACATAGAAGAAGCTCATTAGTAAAAAATACTGTCTGCTGTGCAATATAGTACCTACAGTTAACAATAAGATATTGTGCATATGTAAACAATAAAGTATCTTAACATATGTTAAGAGGATAGATCTCATGTCAAAGTTCTTACTAACACAACACAACAAAACAAACAGCAACCAAAAGTCAAAAATCATAAAAGAATAAAAGGAAAGCTTGGGAGACAATGGATATGTATAGCCCCTTGGCTGTAGTAATGCTATTACGGGTGTGCAAACGTCCACACTCATCAATATATATACATTGAATGTGTACTTGTTCTTATTATTTATTTATTTATTTTGCTTATCAGTTTTACCCCAGTAAAACTAAAAAATTGAGATAAGGATTAAAGAATTAAACGAAATATTGTATATTCCATGTCTGGGGCACAGAAAGTATTTAATAGTCCCAAACAGGGACCCTGTCATCTAGGTCACTGAGCTCCAAATGTTTCTGCATTCTTAAATATTCCTCCTGCTAAGAACATACAAGCTTAGATTGCAAAAATTAATTAGTTGAAATATGTCTTCTTTGAGTGGTTTTAAACATTCTGGAATGAAAGTTTCTTTCTAATTCAAAAGGATATATTATGCTCTCTTGTTTGCTAATGGGCATGTATGTATGTGTGTGTATTATAATTGTTTTTAAAATGTGCTGGTTAGACTTTTTAAATATAAAGTTTTTATAATGTATATATATATATATATAGTATGTATATATACATATATACATATGCACACTATATGCACACACAGTTGACTATGTCAAAATGTATAAAATGTATGTATGTGTGCTATGTGTATATCTCTATCTATATGTCTATGTATGTAAATCTAGAGATATATGTACAGTCTTCTACAACCCCTTACTCAGTTCATAGCCCTCTCTCTCCCAGGGACAGCCACTTCCAAATCTGAGAACTGTTTATTCAGGCACTTACCTCATATGTTTAACAACATACATATAATCAGTTTCTGAACTCACTGTCCTAGACATTATCTCTCATCTTCCTGTAACAGATGAGGATTTTCACTTTGTACCTCCCTTCAAATCCCTCCTCCCTTGTTAAACTTTAACTTTAGGTTTGTACTTAATGACTTAATTAGTGTCTTAATTTTCAAGCTCTCTGTGAATCTTTGCATGGCTTATATTTAGATGGTCTTGCTCTGTGAGGAGTTACTTTGATTGGATTTGATTTCATGTGTTCCAAGGCACAGAACATCTAAATGGCACTGTACTTTGTACAAATTGATAAAACTGACTAACATTTCATGAAGACATTTATTAATAGATATATATTATGGTGAAGTCTTTAGAATTTTTTCAGTACTGTATTTCAGATGGATGATTCAAGCCATTTTTGATCTAATAACTTTTCAATGATGAAAGTAACATCTTTTCCTACCATAACATCAAAAATCTAGCTTTTAATAGAATGTTTTATCTCTTTTTATACTAACTATCCAAGGAACAAAATCTCTGAAGCATCTGCACAAATTCTGGTGTCTATTATAATCTGACAGATGAATGCACACATCTTTTTCATTTAATACTTACAACAGCCTTTAACATGGTATTATCTCCATTTTGTAGAAGAACTGAAGACAAAGAGATGGTAACAGATTTCCTAAGGGCACAGTAAATCTCAGCCCCAGGATTTGGATGAAATTCTGTTTTTTGGACTAGTGGTATATCTACTCCATCACAACTGACTTCTATGGGTTCTGCTTAAAATCCCAAGGTCATCATGACAATATGACTTCAATGTGACACAATCCAGCTTACTCCACAGAGGGAAGAGTGCAGCAAGAAACTTCAACCAAAAGCACTGCATTTTAGGGCCCATGACAAGTCAATTTACCACATCTTTCCTGGTCAGCCCTTTACTCTCATCGATTCCCAGGGCCCTGTTGCCCAAAGTGCTCTCCTGAAGCCATCCCACTACCCACCACCCTCACCATGAGAAAATCCCTTGTTTGGTTCAAGTTAACTCTGCTTCCTCTAGCTGCATCCTTAGGGGCAAAGAAAATGACAGGTCATATTATTTGTTCCAGAATAATCTAAAGGCTGTACGTTCATTATATCATAACACTTCTAACACCTGCGGGATAGAAACTCATCTTTGTTTATATCACCTGGGAATGTTTTTGTTCACAAATGCTGTGTTTTCACGTTCCCCGACTGCCTGGATTCCGTAATTTTGTCTGCTTTGACATTCCAAGCACAACTCAATAACTTTTTTTCTGAACATAAACCATGTCCCAAGCCCTGTGCTAAACCTTGAGAAGTAATATGAGAGAAGAGAAATGCATTGTGCTCTCAGGGAGTTCAAATTTGAATGGAAGAGGAAAGTACACAAACAGGTGATTTTCACATAAAGTATTAGCTGAATTGACAAGGGTAAGGTGGCACTTAGGTCAGCCTGGGGCATAGAACAGGAGTTAACCGATGTCAATCTTACAGAACAGGTAGGAATAGGCCATGTGAAGAAGTTAGTGGTGCAGAAAGCATTCCAAAGGCAGACACGTTGGCCATCATGATGTAAAGATGACTGTGTAGTTACAGACTAAGATGAGAAGGGAGGCCTTAGAGATGAGCTAGAGACAGGATGGTACCATCACTTAGCAACTGACCCTGACAGTTATTGCCACTGAAATGTTTTAGTGGCAAGATCAGATTTGCATCATAGAATGGTTGCAATGGAGTCAGATACATAGACTGATTGGGTAAAAAGACTAGACTAAGGCAGGACAACCCTCAAGGGACTGCTGCAGGGATCTAGAGAGATGGCCTAGACTAATGCAATAACTGTGGAACAAGAGAAACACTTACATTTGGGAGATATCTAGGGCAGGCTCAAAGTCTCTGAACTCCTACATGACCTTCCAAGTGTCATCCACAGCCCCACACCCCGACCCTCCCTGCTGGTCTCCACTGACTTTGCATCGCTTGGACTTTGTGTGAGTGCTTAATCCAGGGGTCCCCAAACTATAGCCCGCAGGCCGCATGCGGCCCCATGAGGCCATTTATCCAGCCCTGCTGTACTTCCGGAAGGGGCACCTCTTTCATTGGTGGTCAGTGAGAGGAGCACAGGATGCATCCACACCCATAGTTCCCATTGAAATACTGGTCAGTTTGTTGATTTAAATTTACTTGTTCTTTATTTTAAATATTGTATTTGTTCCTGTTTTGTTTTTTTACTTTAAAATAAGATATGTGCAGTGTGCATAGGGATTTGTTCATAGTTTTTTTTTTTTATAGTCCAGCCCTCCAACGGTCTGAGGGACAGTGAACTGGCTCCCTGTGTAAAAAGTTTGGGGACCCCTGGTTTAATCCATGCCTTCCAGCCTCTCTACCTACTTGGACTCCTGGATCCCAACCATGCTACAGCCTGGGCCATTGGGGTCTAAGTTAATCCTGAGATTATTCTGAATCTTTTACACCCTGGAGTTTCTCTCAGTTTTAATGGTCCATCATCCCTCATTTATAATGCAATAAAATAAAAAATATTCTTCAAGCCTGCATGTTTTCATAAGTTTTAGCAAACTTGTTTGACCAGACTTGCGTGTGAGGACTTAGCATAAACACTAAAATGTTTTGTCACCCAAATATTAATGATTTTGATTATGAGGTGTTGGCCCAGACCCTTCTGGGAATATATGCACTGCAGTACCATTCAGAAATCCAGGAGACTCTGAATCTGGCAAACAGGGTGGCTAATCAGGATCGTGCCCTGGTCCTGCCTTCTCCCATGCTTTTATCACAATTAACAAAAACCGTGACCAGAGTTTGCAGCACATACTGGTCTGACTGAGCCTTTCTCTCTGCTGTTTCCATGTTCCAGTTGTGCCAGGTGTGCTCCTTTCTCTGTGATTTTAAAACTCCATCAAGGAACTACACTGAGAGAGCAGCTGCCTTACTTAAAATGCTCAGAAATGTCTCTGCCAGTGAAAAAGATATATCTATATATGATTTCAAAGACCTATTTAACCTTTGCCCTGATATTTCAAAGCAACCGTTTATTCAATTAAAACGAAACATTTAAAAACAGATAATATTTTTTGCAGTATCTTAGCAACAGGTGATTAAAACCATGCCTAGAACTAGGAGTTGAGATTTTGCCAAAAGGGCCACATACTAGTGATATCTTCCTTTTAACAAATGGGATAAATCTAATATTGTTTTGGAAAAGTTGTGCTGATTACAGCATAACAAGAAATCCTGACAACAGAGCCACAACAGAGAACATGAAGGTTAAGTCCCACATACCCTAACAGCTTGTGAGAGCAAAAAGCCAACACTGGGAACTCTTCCATGCCTAAGTGTCAGCTCTGGTGCCAAAAGTGAGAGCTGTCAAGCGAGTTCATTCCCAGAATCCCTGGTCATTGAGAACTCAACTGACCAGCCAGGTCCTCTACAGCAGAGACAGCTCTCCGACCCCACACTTCACAGCCCCCCGAGACAGTGGGTCACACAGAATGAGGATCAGAGAGTCTAAACCCATCTCAGAACTTTACCCTGCACCTCTGCGATGCTTCACCTCTGCGATGCTTCACCTCTGTGATGCAGCACCTCTGCGATGCAGCACCTCTGCAATGCTTCACCTCTGCAATGCAGCACCTCTGCCATGCTTCACCTCTGCGATGCAGCACCTCTGCAATGCAGCACCTCTGCGATGCTTCACCTCTGCAATGCAGCACCTCTGCCATGCTTCACCTCTGTGATGCAGCACCTCTGCAATGCAGCACCTCTGCGATGCTTCACCTCTGCGATGCAGCACCTCTATGATGCAGCACCTCTGCGATGCAGCATAGCCCTACGGTTTCAGAAGGGTATAGAAAAGGGTAAGCCCAACTTTGAATCCTCTAGTTGTCCACTGTGCCCCGGTCGTACCCCTCTGTCGTGTCTTGTGGACTGCCTTACCCTCAGTGAACCATACAGAAGCCGTGTGACAGAGGTGACTAGTTCTGTGGCCCAGAGTCCATGTCACAATATATCTGTACATTCATATGGACAGAACTGAAGTGAGAATGTTGGATATAAAGTCACCTTTTGTTAATAAAGATAAAGTGAGGTATCTTTTGTTGTTATTTTGTTTTATTAAAACAGGTTTTCCACTGGGCATTTATGTGCCAATTGGAAGTTGTTGGTAGATATAGTATTAACCATTAAGAAAAACCCTATTTTAAAAACTATATTTACAACAACCTTTAACATATTCTCAAAAATGCCTTCAGTCAAGATTCATTGTCCGGCTACATTTCCAAAAAGTCCCAAGTACATAATAACAACTAAGTATGTTTGCTGCGATCATGAGATTACTGTATGATGCATCTATAGCACAGTAACATACAGGTACCAAGCTTATTGTAGTAATTATTACAAAAGTTATTGGATATCATTATAATGCTGTAGTGTGATACAATTGCTAGCACAATCCCTGACTCAATGGAGGTGAAGCCAAAACAGATCACACATTGAAATGCCAAACCACTGAAAATATCCCTTAGGTCTTCTGGAGTCTCTCCCTGGTCAGAGGAAACCGAGATCTTTTATGGCCAGTCATCAGGAAAATAGTTACTATTTTCATAGTTTTCATTGATGCCAGGTAGTATGCTAGGTGCCAGAGATTCAAAAATACATAGTGTGGTCTCTGTCTTCAAGAGACATGTAATCCAGAAGGAGAAAGACCCAGAAACAGAGACTTGTGATATTGAATGGAGGGTGAGAAAGATCTGGACACAATATTATGGGAGCACAAAGAAGGTCACGCAAACTTGAGTTGGCCAGGGACGTGTGTTAGCCCAGGTTCTTTCCAAAACAAAGGCTGAGGGAAAAGCTTCTTTGCTGACACTTGGAATGCAGCCCAGAGAAGCAAGACACAGGCGAGAGGAGGAATCAGGGAACAGCAAGTATGAACTTGACACACATGGATGGTTGTTCTTTTTTTCATGTCATCTTGAGAGAGATACACAATATGAACTACCTGGTTTCTTCCTCTTTCTCAGGAAGAAAGGATAATTTTTCCAATGGCTTTCTCCTGTCCTCTGTCTACCACTGGTAAACATCTATTAAATCCTGTATTGTATCATCTGGCTTTCCTGGGCCAGGGCCACCAGGGGTTGAGTCAAAGCTCTGTTTGTCAGTAGGCATGGTGCACAGGGGTCCCCAAACCATAATGGAGACCAGCAGCTGCAGCAGGTGCCATCACTGTGGGAAAAGCTCATGCTCTTGCCCAGACGGTTTAATCTCAAAGTAGGCAGCAAAGACCCAGAGGGAATGTCGGCGTAACTGCATGGATCTGGGGTGGGCCAAGAACTGCATCTTGCACATCGAGGAAGGAAATTGTCTATTAGAGATTGTCAGCAGATGCTAGGCATGATGACTTGGGAGAGGACAAAGCACATTTTATAAAGAACTTCACGCTTTAAGGAAGGTCAAGACTAATAGGGCTTGCACCACAAGCACTGAATGGAAAGCATGTGAATCTGAGAAGGGAAGCTTCCACCTGGAGAAAGCGATTGCCCCTCCAGTAACTGTAGACATGGTGGGAAATGGAGTAGCCAGGAGACTGGGAGACAACACTCCTGCAGAAACACATGTGCAGCCGAAGGAAGTGGCTGCCCCCAACTGAGGCCGAGAACCCTTCGCCCCTTCCATCTATCTGTCCTCTCACTCGTGCACTCATTCCCAGACCTCTCATCTGCTCTGCCTGCCAGGCGCTATCACAGGCATCTGGAGACAGTGTGAATAGTGGAGACAGCACCTTGGGGGTGCTGACATGTCATAGTGACACACACATAAACAATGGCTGGTGGTAAACACTCCAAAACAATGTTAACAATGGAATCACAGAGGAAGGGACACGTTGCTCTTTCCAGGGAGCATGAAAATGCTCCTTGCATCAGAAAGGAGGTAACTAGAAGTGAAGCCCGGAAGGAAAAGGTCTGGTTGCCCTGCAGGGAAGATGGAACATATTATCCCTGCAGCGGGGGCATCCTGGGAAAAGCAGAATCGGGAGGGACCAAGGTTTGTGTCAAGATTGGTGGAGGGCTGGTTTGACCAGAGCCCGGGTCTCAGCCCAAGTAGAAAACAGACCAGTGGCTCCCCTAGGATGATAATACAGACCACCTCGTTCCCACCACACTAATCTTTCTACAAGCAAATATGCTTTCCTCCATGTCAATCAAATGCCAGTTTCAAAGCACTCTTGGTTTTTAAGGCTAGGCAGAGTGAGGCTCAACAAAAGGAAGGGACAGAGACTTTGCTCATGGAACAGCATTGTATGAGAGCCCACACCCAGACAGCCGTGGCTGGAGAACTCTTTCCCATCACAGCTCACCTTGGGGTCAGCCCACCAGAACCATGCTCAGAGTCACAGCCCAGCCGGCAGCAGATAACACCTCACTTTGCCTTTGATCCGTGGGCATGCTGATTGTCAGACTGTACTTTCCACTAGTGATGAAAACACTAACAATACCCCGACCCCAGCCCTTAACCCTGAACCATGAGGCTGATAACGTTCTCCAGAGCAAGTCCGGGTTGGTCTGAAGCTTGAGCCCTGGTGGTTGCAGAAATCCCTCAGGGTAGCCCCTCTGGTGTGAGGCATGACAAGATGTGCTGGTGGTGCTGGGATTCGGTCCTTTGCAGGCTGATACCAGAGTCAGCTGAAAGTTGTTTTACACACAGGATCTGAAGCAACCGAGAATGTTTGCTGTTAAACATGGGCAGGCTGGCCCATTCAGGCACCCAGACAATCTGGAAAGAAACTTGGAAGGATGTCTCTAGGCCTTGGCACAACATAGGCTTTCTGGGCCTTGGTGACGTGTAGATGCTTTGTAACATAGCGCATTTGTTATGCTGTTTGAATATGTATACACTGGGTATGGAAAGCTAATATCTGGAACAATGGGAAATTCTATATGCTTTTCAATGCAAACCACGAGCCAAGGGCCACTCGCTGCCAGAGTCCTGCCCTCCCTGCCTAATTTTGTCTCTCAGTTACGTGATCTCTCTGCAGGCTTACTTGGTTAAACTGTGTGGAGAGAGTGAGCCACAACAATGCGCATTCTGCCTTTGAGAACCAGGGGGCCGATTAATCGAAGCTGCATTTGGAACTGGAAGGAACAGGCAGGCGCTCTCAGGGAAGCATTCTTCTGCTTCCCCCATGCCCCTTGGCCCTCTACGCAGTCTCTAGAAGATGCAAAGTATGGAAGATGGAAAGAGGTGGGAGAGGAGAGGGGAGCTCTGCTTTCCCAAATATTTTAAAGAGTACTTCATAGGAGAGAGGGATCAGACCCTCTGGCATGTGAGGGGCAGAAGCCTCCTTTTGGCCTAGAAACTTGGCTCCCTGGACCCACAACATTTGGCAAAGCATTGTAGTCGGGGTGGAACAAATAGCTAAATCAAAAATAAAATTGGAAAAAAAAATAATAAAATAAAATAAAATTGGTGGGGCTGAGGCTGCAGGGTGAGGGGTAGTGAATCTGTAGATAAGCAAGTACCCATCAGAGTTCTGAAGATAAGAGGCTGGCTCACCGTTGAGTCCTGACGGCCTGAGAGTGGGAGGTGCCCAAGCCCAGCCGGGTCCCAGCAGCAGGGCTTGCTTGCTAGTAAGTTCTCAGATCCTGCACATTTTCTGCTCCTTACAGGGGCCATGGTGGGGTGAAGAATAGAGCCTAGGCATTAAAGCTGGGAAGCGCTGACTTGACATTCTGGCCCTCTGTATGCACATTGGGGTGAATTATTTATCCGCTCTGACCTTCAGTTCCTTTGTGAAAATTTGAACAATGGTTTACATGATTGCTGTAAGAAATCAGAATAACTTACATAAAATTGCCAAGCATGGTGTGGAATATAAACTGGGTTCAGCAAATAGGCAGCCACAAAGGAATAATCCTCTGGAGAATATGGCAGCGGACGCCCTCGATACTTAAGTCAGGGCTCTGTTGACTTTTTTCTCACCCTCAATTTCCCCAGTGGCTGCAGAAAGATCCAGTCAGCTCAGGATAGTTCTCCAGGTCTCAGCCTCCCCAAAGTCCTCTGAGCAGCCTCCGTTGACTCCCCAGAACCGAGAGCTTTGAGGGGCACTCCCACGCTTCTAGTTTCACAGCACGTGTTATATCTCACCATGAGTTCGTGTATTCTTGTCTGTTTCCTCCACCAGCCTACGAGTTCAGTAGGGCTTAGAATTTTCCCCACCCTGTGGCTAATACACACTGATACAGAAAGAAGCATTTCAGATCTGATGGATGAATGAATGAATGTATGATTAGATAAATAGGATTAAATGAATAACCATTTCCTCCATTTCCCAGCTAAAAGTTCAAACAGATTTCTCAGTCATATGCTTCCCTGGTCTCATCGCTAACCCTGAAAACACAGGCAGAGAAGCCCGCAATAAGCCACATCTCAGAGATATGACGGCATGTGAGCTCCTCTTCTCTGGATGGACTTCTACTTTATGCAGTCATGTGAGGCCCCATCAGATTCAGAGAGGAGCCCACTGCCTTGAGGGTGGGTGGTGGAAAGTGTGGCAGCCAGGGCTCACTCACTGGGGTGGGGGTTCTCCTTTTCTCTAAATGTTTATAGTGTCCTTCCGTTGGGACTTCCATGGGTCCATTCTAGCTCAGAGCAAAGCGTGATTCAGACCCACTCTTATACCTGTTGTCTGAGCTACATTCCAGAGGAGATAATTTTTCAGAACAAACTCAAGACCCATCTATATTTGCAGGCAGCTAAAAGCATATAGCCAAATGACAACTGTGGTTGTTGTCTCCATAGGAGCATCCCTATCACCTTCTTTCTGGTCTCAGGAAAGCTCAGCAACACACTAGGACAGGGATCCCCAAACTTTTTACACAGGGGCCAGTTCACTGTCCCTCAGACTGTTGGAGGGCTGGACTATAAAAAAAAACTATGAACAAATCCCTATGCACACTGCACACATCTTATTTTAAAGTAAAAAAACAAAACGGGAACAAATACAATATTTAAAATAAAGAACAAGTAAATTTAAATCAAACTGACCAGTATTTCAATGGGAACTATGGGTGTGGATGCATCCTGTGCTCCTCTCACTGACCACCAATGAAAGAGGTGCCCCTTCTAAAAGTGCGGTGGGGCCGGATAAATGGCCTTAGGGGGCCTCATGCGGCCTGCGGGCTGTAGTTTGGGGACCCCTGCACTAAGATGTCTCATTCTGTTGGGCAGCCCTGGTCTAAAGGAGACAGAAGGCTGGGAAGATACATATGTACGGTGGAGGTGTGCATGAAAATGGGAAATGGGGGTAGAGGGAGGACAGGATATAAAATCATGGAACCTGTTCTTGGCTTGTTAGACAAAGGAACATTGGGAAACCACCACAAGAAGTCTCCTGATCCTGATTTAATCTGTCACCGATCAAATCTTTCCTGAGCCGTGGTGGTTCATATGCCCATGCGTGAGTTTGGAGCTACTGCGTCCTGCCCCAGAGAATAAGAATTCCAACATGCTCTCCCATGGTTTGACAGAAGGCCCAATAAGTAAATGCTCCTTTCTTCCTGGATTAATTCATAGGATATTTGAAGAAGTAACTTTAGATTTGCAAATAAGTAAAAATAAATTTTACCCAAATTTTTAGACAAACTTACCACCCAGTAATTGGCAGTGCTTAATTAACAATTCTCCAAGTCCCTGAAGGGGCCTCATCCAAGCCTGCTCTCCAAACAGTTGAGAGGGAACCAGATGGCACTCTCTCTGTACGCAGGCTGGGCCCTAAAGAGATAGTTGATGCTGAGTTTAATTTCTTTTCCCAGATCACCCACTGGGTAACTCCTACTTCCTCCAAAGGAACGGAGGGTAGAGAGGGCTGGAGTGTTGCAATGGCCAAAGGTGTCTCCATGTGGAAACAGATGGGCTCCCTACAGCATTGCTAAAGCTCACCCACGGCACCCTGCGCTGAGACCCGCCTGCTGCCCCACAGACAGGGCAGCAGCGTGTCCTCCCTCTGCTGGCTGGGACTGAAATCACCCTCATGAAACAGAACTCCATAGGGAGTGTGCCCATAAAAGCCAAATTCACCAGAATTCAGGTGAGTGTTCTCTCTCAATGGGGTCTTGCTCTGCTTATTCCACTACTGAACAAAAAAAGAAGCATGACAAAGCTAAATATTACCTGAAATTTAATCAGAATCAAACCAGCTAGTTCTGACCCAGATCAGCAAACATTCGCCCACATTTTCAGAACTTCTACTCCTGAAATTAGATGCCCTGAGATTTGATGGTCAAAATAATTACACTCTAATTAAAAGTCTAACACCGATTTAAGAATATTTCTAAGAGACCATTTACTAAAACTGAGTTATAAGCAAACATTTCAGAGGTATTTCAGTGCTTAAGATGGAATTGATGAAATTCATTATTTCTCACAAAGTTTCATTAAAAAAATAATTAGTCAAAAATTTTAATTTTTCAATCATTATAGCTAGTATGTCTTTTTACTGAATTGTTACTTAAAACAAATAAAATTGAGTTATGATTTCTGTCAGTTAAATAAATATATTCTGCCGAAGCTTAAATTATAATACATCTGAGCAAAAGGGTTATATATTATATTGACAGTCAGTGACTGATTAGTTATTTATTCTTTTAAAGAGCAACTGAAGGAGATTAATATTTCGAAACGTTGTCACTGATTTCTGCGGGGCCTTAACTTTCCTTCATCACTTAAACTATAATGTGTCAGACTTAAATTCCATTATAATTACAATTAGTCCTAATGCCTCCCAAATTATATTTAATGAAAAGGTAATTATTTTAACTACAAAAACTTGTTTCTTAAAAGTTTTAAATGGGTTTCAATGAAAAATAATACATAGTTAAATTAACGTTGGGGAAATAACAGCAAGTAAATCAGAAGGACATATATTTTTTTCAAGACAGTGTATTTACTTTATTTTTCCAGCTGGGTTACATTTTTCACTCATGTTTTGCCAGCATTGGTTTTTAGATGAGAGTGGGAGAGAGAGGGGTAGGGGAGGAGGCAAAGAGAGGAGGAGAGAGAAGATGGGATGGCCAAGCTCTTGGAATGTTCTAGACACAGTATAAAAGGCTTAAAAATTACTTTTTAAAAAATTAACTTTTACAATAACCTTGTGGAATAGATATGTTTCTTACTTGATAAAGTAGCAAACTGAAGCTCCCTGAGGTTAAACCCCTCAAAGCAATTTTATTCCACCAGGGCTATGAGGAAGTAAAAATTAAACCGAGGTCTATTGGGCTCCAATCCCCCCACCCCCGGTCCACGGTTGTTGTTTCTCATTTATCTGGGTAATGACAGCTCCCGACAAGAGCTCCACATTCCCAGCAGTGTAACAACTAAGGATCTGACCTAGATTATGCCAGGTTAAGTGATGGAGAGACCAATCTGCCTTGTGGAAATCAAAGTCTTATATTTCTGTGAGGTAAGTTCCCCTATGCATTTCTTCTCAGATATTGCTTAAAGCATCAATAAACATAAGAAATAAGAGAGACAAATAAAGATAATGATTGAGCCAGTATCTTGGCAGCATGACTATAGTGCTTTTTAACATGAAAGCAGCATGTTGTGCAATAATAGTGTTGTGAAATGGTCATGAGCTAAGACTCTAGTCTGAAGCCTAAAGAAGCTAGTCATAGATTAACAACAAACAAAAAGACCTATTCCTTCTACATTTCAATATGCACACACACACGTGTGTATGTACGCACATGCACACACACGCACACACACAAATCCCCGCACAGGACAGAGTTTACTTTGATAAACTATTTACAAACAAAAACACACTGAGTGCCTCAACTAATTATATAAACTTGCACAAGCCACTTCTCCAATCTGAGCCTCAGTTTTCTCATCTAGAAAAAAAAGATCAAATTACACCAGTGGTTCTCAAAGTGGGAATTTGTTAGCAATGTAAATTCTGGGACCCACCCCAACACCATAGTGGGTCATCTACATGGGTCCCCATGAAGCTCTCTAGAGGTTTTATGTCTAATAATAAATACCAGCCCCTCCCACTGCATTTTGCAAATCATTTTAGTATACAACACTCTTTTAGCATCAACTGTGTGCCAGGTAGAGGCATCCTTTGCTATATGTTGCCTCAACCCCCTATGCCTTGAAGATTTTACTGTCTATTGGGAAGGAAAAGGTAAGTAAACAGAAAATCAGGCATGATAAGTGAAGTGTTAGTGGAAATTCCTGAGAGTCATGGGAATCAGAATGGAGGTGCTTTAACTTGGGTAGGGAGGGCATGGGGAAGGGAGAGGAAGAGAAGTTCTTCTGGGTGACAGAAATTTTGAGATCTCCATAGTAAACCCAATGAAGAAAAATATTAATTTACATATTTTACAAGGGAAACTGAAGATCACAGCAGAATGTCCAAGTTCACTAAGATACTGAGTGAAAGAGAAGAAATTTAAAGGCAGATCTTTGGACCTAGAAACTCCTGTTTCCTTCTATTCTGTTCTCATAGTAAAGCAACTACAGGAGGACAATAGTGTGCTCCTCCGGCCCCACACTCCCAGTCCCCCAGGAATAAAGTATGGTCCCTGTAGGTCTGGGGGAGGGGACCCTTCAGTAGTCAGTGAGGCAGCAGTGGCAGAGAGCTGGGGCCCAGGCCGTCACCAGTGAGCCTATTAAATGTATCAGATGTCATCGATGGCTCCTTTATCCCTCTCACTTTGGACCTCACAGGCTGCTAAGGAGGGGAAAGCGTTATAACCCAGAAGTAAAACTGTTGCGTGATTATAACCCTGACAGCCTCCCTCTAATGAGCTTCCCTGCAGATAGGGAGAGGAAAAAGTGCTTTGATCTCCAGAAGCAGGAGGCTGAAAGGACCACTGTTTGGAGTGAAGCTGTCTGATGGCGTCCAGCCTTCCAGTAATCAAAGTCACAAGCTACCATCTGAGCCATTTGTGAACCACAGATAAGATTAGCCGCTCATTTGATAGATCAACCACCGCCATCAATGGCGGCTAATTGTATCTGAAATATGACCGGGGAAGTGTCAGCTCCTGGAGACGAGCATTTCCTTTATCCTGGGTTTAAAGTCAGGACAACATTTGTGTTTGAAAATGGGATCAAAATGTTAGTGTGCAGCAATTTTCTCCTTTGCCCCCCAGCCAAAGAGGAAGGGAAACATGTGAGGTTCTTTAGACATCGATCGGCACTAAGCTTTTGCAAAGATTGTGCATTCTGCTGTCAGAAAATGGGTACTTTCTGGGTGTAAGATTGTAGATCCAGGAATACTTGTGCCATAAAACTATTTCATAGCTTTGGAGTTAAAAAAGGAAAGTGCCCAGGCTTTGGAAAACCATGTCCAGGAAAATGGGCTTTGAAATTCTAGAGTGTTGTATGCCGTAGGAAAAGACGGATGATTGGCCATTTGGATTTTGAAGGCTTTGTTTGATAAGGGTAGCGTTCTGCCTCAGAGGCCAATTTGATATTTTGATTTTCTTCGAATTTATTCCCATGTCAGTATAAATAGAGCTCAACGTGATTAGGCTGCTGGGAAGGCTACTCTTCGATTAATGAAGCGAGTCCATTGTTCCAACGTCCACTGGAATTGGTTCTCTGCTACTTAAGAAGTTACCTGTTCTTTTGTATTCTCCAGGCCCATTGCAGCACAAAACTAAGAAATCTTATTTCTCATCTCTTGCAAACAGCTCTGTGTATGATTTAAAGCCTTCTCCTTTGATGAAGGGAAGACACAAACCCCCTACTCCCACCTCGTCCAGCTGCAGCTCTGGCCACTCTATTTCCAGCCTAGTCCACTATAGCTCTTAAATTACTAGGTTGTCCTCTTGTCCAGGCGGCTAGTAAAAGCTGCCTGAAAATGGCAAGGTGTGATGAGAAGCACCTCATTACGGCTCTCAAAATACACAGGCTCAGAATAGTCCTGCACAGTTGGGGTAAGAAAAGTAAAAGGGGGCCAAGAACAGAAACATGCCTAGTCTCTCCTGCCCACCCTCCCGTGTAAGTTAGAGGAAAGTTCCATCACCTTTTTACAAACTTCCAAGCTATGATGACTCTATAGAAACCCACGTTCATAAATTTTCTCCCACTTTCCGGGTTGGGCTGATACCCTGTCCTACCAGAGATGACAGCTCAGACTGAGGAAGTAACAACCTTGCAGAAGACGGTAACCAGGCCCAGCTCTTCTAAGCACCAATCATTAGGGATGGAAGAGCTTTTATGAGTCACAGCACCTTCAAAATGCCCCAGATGCCTGTGCAAAGCACTGTTCATCCCACAACTCATTTGACCCTCACCACCAGCTTCAGAGGGGGTAACTGTTATTATTTCTGCTTTAAAGATGAATAAACTAAGACTTACCAAGGTTAATCAAACTTCCCCAGGAGCCCAGCTAGGAAGTAGCTGCACTGCTATAGGCAAGCAGGTTTGCTTGACTGATGGCAGAATCTGTACTTTTTCATCCTATGCAACAG
Organism: Rhynchonycteris naso; assembly: GCA_037038555.1. Classification (NCBI taxonomy): domain Eukaryota; kingdom Metazoa; phylum Chordata; class Mammalia; order Chiroptera; family Emballonuridae; genus Rhynchonycteris; species Rhynchonycteris naso. Next base: position 99,873,573 of record CM073001.1, read on the forward strand.
ATCACCTGGACCATTATTCCTTTTTGTTTCTAATATTTTGCAAGAAGACATTTCACTGATCTTCTTCAATAACTCTATCCCCTCTAGGGCAACCTCTAAAGTTTGTTCTTGTTATCCAGCTTAAAAACCACCAGTCAAGTTGAGCTCTACAAGAACACAGCTGGAAGAAACCCTGGAACATAGAGGTGCAGTCATTTCTCTCAAGTCACATAACCATTGGGTGGGACAGCTGCAAGTAGAACCCAGAACCCCTAATCCCCAGCCTGTCTCCCTGCTTACTCTGTACCTGCTACAGAGTGCAAGGCAAATCCACTCTGCTGCTCCTGGCACCTGCTGGAATCATGCCATCAGAGGACACCAGGAGATAGCCCTTCTGTGTCCAAGGGGACTGCACAGAATATTGAAAACCAACTGCAAACTTTTAATCATCAATCATAAAGCACAAACTTGCTTTCTAGAACATTCTGTGATTCAGTTACACAAGGACTCTAGATGAGTAAAGCTTGCATTATTAGGCTCAATTGTTAACTCCACCTGTTAAAACCCTGAGGTTTGAGGGTAACAGTGCTTTGCTCAGTCCTGTCTGGCCCTTCAGATGCTGTATAAAACTGGAAAGACTAAAATGAGACAGAACCACTGACTGCCACATTTTGTACCTGTGGCTCTCAGGGATCAAGATGGGTAGAAAGTGCTTTCAGATAAAGCAACAGCTTGGTCCTTTCCCACAGGAGTGTGAATAAAGAAGAGAATGTGTCTCAGTGTGGGAAACATCACCCCTATTTGAAAAGCTCCTTTAGGCCCATGACCCAGCAGCCGTGGCTCTGCTATAAGCATCTTAAGTTGCTACACGGAATCTGGCGTTATTTGTTTTTTTCATGACCTCACTCACATTTTGTCAGTCTTACCTTTTTGTGTAATTTTACGTCTTCCCTTGAAGACTATTCTTTATCCATTCCCAGCATGTGGATTCTCTGGAGGACATTTTAATTCAGTTCAACAGTACTTGCTGAGCAGGGTCTGTGCTGGGGGCTCAGGGAGCCACGTGGAGCGCAGTCTCTGGGCATCAAAATAGAACACTGGCAGCCATACTTCCCCAGGAATGAAGTTTTCCCAGGCTTCCAAATAGGAGAAAAGGATAACACTGCTGGGAAGTCAGGAGATCCGGGTTGGTTCTAATCTTACCTCTCCGCCAGCTGTCTCACTTAGGGAGAGTCCTTTTTTCATTCTCTGGATCTTGTTTTCTATATCTTAAAAATAAGGGGTCCATATGTTTCTAAATCTTGCACGTTGTCTTCAGAGAGCATTCGGAAACTGGCACTGAAAGTTGAGTCCAGGAGGGTGTTCTGCCAAAAACGCGACCACTGCTCTGCGAATGTGTCAAAGTCATGGAAGAAGGACCAAGAAACTGTCACAGATTGAAGGAGATCAAGGACACATGACATCTAAATGCAATGTGTGGGATCTTGATTGGATCCTGGAACAGAGAAGAGGCTCCTCTGTGTGTCTGTAGCTGAGTTAGTAGTATTGTGTTCCATCAGTGTATTTGGTTTGATATCAAGGTAATATGACATGTTAGCCCTAGAGGAAGATGGGGAAAGGTCTATGGGAACACTCTGTGAGATTTTTGCAAATTTTCTTGAAATTAAACATTATTTCCAAGTAAAAAATTTAAGACTAACACAAAGATGAGTATATATTTCCCTGAAAAGAGGGCTGGAAATTTCTCAAGGCCAATGGCCTTCTGTTGTTTTCTGTATGGTCCTTCAGGTCCAACACAGAGGTGTCTGGCAGCCAGTTCTCAGATTCTTATTATAATTAAGTTGGCCAAGCAAAATTCATAACCAAATTTTAACCTGGGCTATCACAACACATAACCTAGTCACTGTTATAAGAAGTTAATATTACAATTATAGTATTCCTACAACTAACATACACAAATGCATGTTACACACATACACCCACGAGTCTAGATAAATGCCATTGCTTCCTGACACCAAAGAAAGGAAATCTCCCCACGTTCAAGTCAGACAGCCAGACTGATTTAGGAAAATAAAGAGGAAAGAAAGATAAAAAAAATAGCACAAAAGATCAAGTGACTTCTTTGGAAAAAAAAAAAAAAAAAAAGCTGTCCTCGTTGCTATTTGGACTGAGTCAGAAGCCCCAGATAACTGTAACCACTGCAGGCGTGAGAGAACAGAACACCACTGGGGCTTTCCACTTGTTTTTCATAATAAATGAAGGGCCCCCACCAAATGCAGCCTGGAGGAGCTAATGAAATGGCTGCCCCCATGGCTGACTCTGAAATGTTAGGAGGCCCGTGACAGACTGCTAAACAAATGGGACAATAAAGGTGCGGGCTGTTTGGCTTGATTGAAGAGCTTGAGTTTTTCACCCCTCTCAGCCTCTGCACCATCTGGAAGGGAGTTTGTGGAATGTGGGATGGCAGCCTCTCTGCCCTTATCTGCTGATAAGATTCTCAGCTTCAAACACGTGTACTAGAAAAGCAGGGAGCAAATATTTTAGACCTTAAACAGCTTGCAAATCCTCCCTCTAAAGTTCATGGTGTGCTGTGGCGCAGACAGAAGTATGTTCATCTCACATTCTTCCCCTCCGAACCTAGGTCTTTTGACACCAAGATGAGCACATCTAAAAGAAAACCATGGTTTGGTTTTGATTCATGATGTTCACCCACCTTCTCAGAGTCTCCACAAACTTCAGGCTCTAAATAAAGGACAGAAGGCTGAGGGCTGCCCTAGGACTGACTGCTATGCAAAGGAGGTTTACCTGGCAAAGAATGCATGAGGCGAAGGTTCAGTGTTAACAACCGGTGGTCAAACCGAGTCCTGTCAGAACAATATGAAGGATGCCTCACCAGTGACAGCATCACTGACAGAGGGTCCAGGCATCTGACATTGGAGACATTGTTAGGAATAAAATAAATCTGGAAATTGTTCTTTTTGTTTTTAAAGTCTAAAAATGAGACTATCTGTGGTGTGTGTAGCTGCTGTGATGGGTGTGTGCCTGGTGGGCATGAGACTCTTTGTGGGGAGAGTGCAAAATGAAATTTAAATTAAGCCTGGTATAGAAAAATATGATTAGATAAGCACAGTAATATCTTTGGTGAGACACACACACAGACACAGACACACAAGGACCGAAGGAGTGCAGTGGCTTCAAAGAGCTTTCAGAATTCTGTCACTCAATCATTCATTCAGTCCCCAAGTCTTGAGCTCCTAATATGTTACAGGCACTAAGCGGACCGTAGGAATATATAGTTAGGCGATATCTTTAATCCTGGCTCTCGAGGAGCGTACAATCTCCTGGGATAGACAGAGGAGCCCAACAATTCTAGGACAGAGTGATAAGGGACATGATAAAAGCAAGTTCAGATTGCCCTGTGAGACCAAGTGCAGAGTGGCAATGAACAGAAAAAATATCTGTCATTTGCTTTTCAAAACAGGTGTTTCTCCCATGCCTGTACCAGCCCACCTCACACTAATCTTTAAACTCAAAGATAGAGGAAGGTTTTCATATTTGTGCATGATGTTGGAAAAATACAATGGCACTCTTGCCTGCTCTAGTCTCAAAAATGTCAAGTTTAAGCTGTCCTAATGACTAACAAAATCATTTTTAAAAAAATAAAAAATCACTATTTAATATTATTCCCTCACTCAACTGTTTTATTTTTTTAAGTACCTATTCTGTGCCAGAGCTGGTGCCTGCAGGGAGCGTGGCTCTTTTATCATAATTCTGTCAAAAGGGGACCACTCCAGTCTTAACTTCTTACAAAACTCATCCTATTTCCCTTTCTTGACATAAAAGCAAGGTGACCATTTTATCAACACAATCTTACTAGAGTTGTAGGGGTTGTCTCCAGGCATTGTAAGTAATTGCAGAGTAACACAAAGATAATGATAATCAACTGGACAAGATAGTCTTAATCATTTGAGCCTTGGTCAAGCTAAACCAGTAGAATTCCTTTATGCAGAGCTGTGATATTAACATGGGGCTCTTGTGAAAGAACACCAGGCAAATAAACACGCAAACAGAGAAGACTAGAAAGATCTACTGTGATAAGCTTATGTTGAAATCAGTTGTTCCTTTGAAAATATTACAGCTCTTAAAGAGCCCCACGTCTGCACTCATACATGAAATCCAACTAACTTTGTCCTCTAAGTGAATAAGTATTTATATTACATTCTTAAAATCCTCCCCAAATACACAACGTAGATATTCTAAATGCCCTCTGCAGCTCTTCAGTATGAACTGTTGATTTTACCAACTGCGCTCCTGGGTTGAGTTTCTCTGGGTAAGTGAGAAAAAGCCTTCAGCTTGCAGAGATCCAACATTATCTTGATTTAGCAGGTTGGGCCCCTGAATTACGGCTGCGCTCAGTAGCAAAGAATGTAGGCTGAGAACAATTAATTACCAAAGCCAGTGATCCTGACTCCAACCTCCGAAAATATGGGGAAGTCCAACAAAAACCTTGAAAGTGATTTGCAACATTCTGTTCCAGTCAGTCTCATGAGCAATGTCACTTTGACACCTCTTACCCATGTAAACAGAATTATCACAGACACATCAGTCTCCTGAGCAATGTCACTTTGACACCTCTTACCCATGTAAACAGCATTATCACAGACATCAGCTATTCTTTCTGAGCCTCCTTTTCATCCAATGGCTCAATTTTCCCTCCTCTGATAGAAGATCAACATGGTTTTACTAATAGCTTCTTCCTCAGGCTTTCCAGTGAAACAAATATCCTCTGAGTCTAAGAACGCTGGCTGGTAGCCCGTTTCAGGACACGGCGTGGGTACGCCCACGGGCAAATGAAATAAAAGGCAGGATAAACAAATGGGACTATATCAAACTAAAAAGTTTTTGCACAGCTAAAGACAATAAGAACAGAATAAAAAGACAAACCACACAATGGGAGAACATATTCGACAACACGTCTTATAAGGGGTTAATAACCAAATTTTATAAAGAACTTATAAAACTCAACACCAGGAAGACAAACAATCCAATCAAAAAATGGGCAAAAGAAATGAATAGAAATTTCTCCAAATGACATACAGATGGCATTTGAAACATCACTAATCATTAGAGAAATGCAAATTAAAACCACAATGAGATATCACCTCACACCAGTCAGAATGGCACTTATCAACAAAACAACACAGAATAAGTGCTGGCGAGGATGTGGAGAAAAGGGAACCTTCCTGCACTGCTGGTGGGAATGCAGACTGGTGCAGTCAATGTGGAAAACAGTATGGAGATTCCTCAAAAAATTAAAAATTGAACTGCCTTTTGACCCAGCTCTCCTACTTATAGGAATATGCCCTAAGAACACCATAGCACTGTTCGTAAAAAAGAAATGTGCCCCCATGTTCGTGGCAGCATTGTTCACAATAGCAAAGATCTGGAAAGAGCCCAAGTGTCCGTCAGAGGACGAGTGGATTAAAAAGCTTGGTACATATATACTAGGGAATACTACTCAGCCATAAAAAATGATGACATTGGATCATTTGTAACAACATGGATGGCCCTTGATAACATTATACTGAGTGAAGTAAGTAAATCAGAAAAAACTAAAGACTATATGAGTCCATACATAGGTGGGACATAAAAATGAGCAAGAGTGTATTGGCTACCCGGGGGGAGGGGGCAGTGAGGGTTAGGGTAGGGAGAGGGGAGGGGCACAAATAAAACCAGATAGAAGGTGATGGAGGACAATTTGACTTTGGGTGATGGGTATGCAATATAATCAAATGTCAGAATAACCTGGAAATGTTTTCTCTGAACATATGTGCCCTGATTTATCAATGTCACCCAATTAAAATTAAAAAAATAAAATAAATAAATAAATAAAAATAATATTGTACCAAAGTACAGGTTTAATGAACTGCAGATTTGGAAACTTACATTCACATCCATGGCATCTGGCTGGGATTTGGAAGGAAGCACACCCTGAGTCTTGGTTGAAAAGAAGGCGGTTATGATGCTGTAACCTTCTTTGCTCTGCTGGTCCCTCCTAGGTATCTATAAGTTAACATTAAATGATAGTTATCGAAAATACATGCTTTTTCTCCTTTGTGCCAGCATCACACACATCAAAGATTGTGTTTTCACCCACCATCCCTTTGGACAAAGTCAAGTGGGAAGATAGATTTGTTCTATAACTCAAGGGGATGAGAGAATCAGTGGGGAGGGGGCAGTAAGAGGTTTGTCAAGTAATCCCACTCCTAAGTGTTATGCTCAAAGCTCAGTGTTGCCTAACCACAGATGGGGTGGGAGTGAGGCAGGATGGGAGTGATGGGTGAAGGGAGGGAGCTGTCACTAGGTCACCTGGACCTGGAACTCTCTTGTGAACTCATATTCTCTAACACCTTCATAGTCCTTCCAAGAGAGACCCACTGCTCTAAAGATTGTATTCAAATTTATAAGCGGTCATTCAGGAAGGACCCTTAGCTCTAGCTAAACCCGGCAGCCTCCGCCCTGACGGCTCACTTCTACAACTCTCTATCCTCTCACTTTCCACAAAACACACACTCGTGTGTGTGCTTAGGACTTACTGCACACTGATTATGTGCTGACACTGACGGAGGCCTTGCAGCTACCACAATGAACACAAGTCCTTCCTCTCAAGGAGCTCATGTGGGGGAAGGGGCTCAGTAAAAGACAATAACACATAAACTCATAAATAAATAAATACACTCACGTGGCAAGAAGTTTTAGGAAGCTAGAGTAAAAAGGAAATGTTGATAAGAAGGCAGAAGGAAGCTTCATTCTAGATGAAAATGGGCACCATTCTTGTCCATTGTGTCCAGACATTAATGTGGCTACAGTGAGACAGGTTATGCTTCCACCACAACAATGTTATTGCAGTGGTGGCAGTGAGACCTGTAACATTTTTGCTGGGCTCAGTGAGTAGAAACTGGATGTAATAAAGACTTTCAAGTTTAAAAACCATTAACGACTTAATATTATCTTACATCTGCCAAAATAACAACATACTATCTAACTTCTAGAAAGAAAAAAAAAGAAAGCAGAACGTTAAAGAAGAGGCTTTCTAAAAGAGTCAGAAAGGCCACATAGTGGGTGTGACTTCAAAGCAGAACCTGTATCCAAACAGAAGAAATGGCAGATGCAAAGGCACCATGGTAGAAGTAGAGCTAGCTTGCTTAGGGCACAGAAAGCAGCCAAATTAGGCTGGACTGGACTAGCTGGAAAGTTGAAGAAGCTGTTTGAGATATGAGAGCGACCAGTGGAATTCTGAGACAGGTTCCAAGATTTCTCACAAAAAAAATGACCATTTTTTACTGTATTCCATTATATTCCCTCCTTGTGTGCAACATACGACATAGCCAGAAGAAAACTTACATGGAGTCTTTTTCAGTACAGTACACCCAGATATACTTATTTTCTTTCTAGTTGTTTTATTTGTTTTTTTTTCTTTGCCTATTTAAAATATTTACATAGGCTTGTGTTTCTTTTAAGGAGATTTAGTTCTTCCCTCCCTTTTCGTGTTGACTAAGTGGGCAATAATTCACAGGCTGAGTCTGAGAATGGGTTAATCCCTTTGCAGTGGGGGTGTAGCTAAATTTTTGCCCTTGGTTCAAATGCTAAGTGAACCTGCATAACCAGCTTCAGGTGCAGCTTAATCTCCAGGCCACTGTTTATTTGTCAGAGGCCTTGCTATGCACTCCTGTAGGTCAAAAGGCACAGAAATGAGAGGTGGCAGAGAGGTCAGACCCTGGGGAACTGTGGAAACAGCCAGCACTCCAGTAGGTTTGGTCATTAGCTTCCTGTGTGGCCTCAGCCAGGCCTGAGAGCTCCCCAATCTTTAGCTTCCACTTCTGTACGTGGGGGCCATGGCCCAGAGAATCCCCAAAGCCTTCACCCCCACCTTACCCAAGACAGTGAGCTCTGGGGATGGGCCAACACAGTTTAGAGAGACAATTACTCCTGGCTTGACCTCACGCTGCATTTTTGAAGAGCAGTCCTTAATATTTGTGCAATATTTATTGACTGGGGTTCTTAGTTACTTAACTTAATACATTATTACATTTAATCTTCACAAAACCCTGTGGGATATCAAAACCTTATGGAATATTTACTGTTATTCTGCTCAATTTTAAATAGTGACATTTACACAGGGAGTTTAGGAATTTCCTCAAATCACACAATTAGAAAGCACTGAAGCTAGATTATGTCAGTTTTCATATATCCTATGTTTTAGTCTTTAATTTATTTATTTGTTTGTTTTTCTTTTTTTAAAAAGAAATACTAGATTTCTTTTATATTAAGTCATCAAGCTTGTGATAATTTGTTAACAAATTATTAATTTACCTAGCAAATCAATGCAAATACTTTCTTGCATTATTTGATTTTTGGTTTTTAGTTTATTTATGTAGTCAATCTAGTCAGTGTCAGGGCTAGAATCCAACAACTTCAAGTGTTTCCATATATTTATTTTTTAATTTTTTAAATTTATATTGGGGTGACATTGGATAATAGAATCATACACGTTTCAGATGCACAATTCTACATCATCTATATATCATATTGAGTGTTCAACCACCCCAAGACAAGTCTCCCTCTATCCATCACCATCTATCCCCTCTCCAACCTCCACCCTCCACCCTCCTCCACCTCCGCACCCCCAACCCCCTCTCCCTCCTGCAATCCCACATGCTTCTTTGTGTCTATAAGTCTTTTTCTTTGCTAAATCCCTTCACCTTTTCCACCCAGGCCCCCAACCCCCATCCCCTCCATATCTATAAGTCTGTTCTCTGTATCTACGAGTCTGTTTCTATTTTGTTCATTTATTTTGTTTGCTATATCCCACATATAAGTGAAATTATATGGTATTTGTCTTTCTCTGACTGGTTTATTTCACTTAGCATAATAATCTCCAGTCCATCCATGCTGTTACAAAAGGTAAAATTTCCTTTTTTTTATGTCTAAGTAGTATTCTATTGTGTAAATACACCACAACATTTTTTTTTAAACATCCCAAGTGGCCAATCAGTAGATGAGCACATTATAAAAGCTCTGGTACATTTACACAATGGAATGTTTTAGTCTTTTAATTCTATTGTAGTGACTATGGGTAAAGTATGAGTTAAATGCAATGTTCGCCTACCAAAGATCTTAGAATAATATAAATGACATCTATGTAATGCCATCCATGTGCCAAACACTGCACTGGATGATTTACATAATTTTCACTGCAAAAGTATATTTCTTTTTCATTTTTATTAGAGAAACTAGAACTTAGTAATTTTCCCTAAGTTCTCATCTAAACTGTGATGTGGCAGAGTAAGTTAATGATCTGTCTGACTGCAAAGCTCAATCTCTTCCAAAGCACCCTGTTGCCCCTTGGGACAGAGTTCACTGAGCAATGGGACCACGTGATACACAGTGAGACAAAGACACATGGTAGGCAGAGCAGGAAAGACACAGAGCCCAGGGAAAAGCAATGAGGGCTTCTTATGAAGAGAAGAGTGAAGGCAATAGGGAAGAAGGATCTGCTGACCAGAGGGCCCAGCAGGAGGAGGCTGAAGCACACAGCTTGTGTGTAAGTAGGATGGACTCTCCAGGCAGATGGAACCAGCGTGTGCCAGCGTCAAGCGCAGAGTCTGACCCTCTCCATTGCTGCACTAAAAACAACAGGTTCCCCATATCCTTCCATACAGCAATACAAGAGGCCAGGCTCTGAAACAGAAGGATGAGCTCCTGCGGGACTTTCTTATAACTAAACTTCTATGCACTTGATGCTGCACAATCAGAAATCCATGGCCTGCCAGGAAGTCAGAGATGGTCCCAGACCCATTGCTAGAAAACTCTTAGTCTTTATCCAGTGCAAATTTGGCAACTCCACATAGAATAAAAGACACACATTCACAAATTTGCTGTCCCTAGGAGCATGCTCTAGGTCTCTGCTATGCAGCTAGTACGCTGGGCGAATTTGGCAGAATTCTTTCATAGGAACAGTTATTAGAACTTTGAAGACGCTTCTCTGCTGGAGGGTCAAGAAGGGATGTGTGTTTGCAGGGCTGAGATCAAGGCAGTAGATGGGATGGTGGATGCATTAGCAAGATTCATGCCAAACTATTCTAATGGCCAGTGTTAGTCAGAAACATGTGTCTTTATTCTTCAACTGGATGCTGTCACATATTCTTGTCAGCCACTGTCCTCAGTGGTGACTTTTCTTATTTAGAGGAATAAGTAAATAATTTTTACCATATAAAAACCACACCTACCACAGCTTCCCCCATCCTGAAGCATTCTACTTAAACCTGGTCTTAATGTTGGGGTTCCTGGTGTTGTAAAGTACCCAAACCTTAATTCCACGGGTTTACGAAGAGACACCAAATTCAGATGAATTTTAAAGAGTTTTATTAAAGGAGATTTATTAAATATGCTGGTCGCATATAGCTTACATGGGGCAATCTGGAAGGCCCAAATCATGCATATGTAAAATATTTTAGGGGCTGTTTATATACTCTTGGTTACACACATGGTCGGGGGAGGGCATAACATCATGGCACAAGCTTACAACCTTTGTTTTCACCTATACAAGTTTGGGGAAAAGGATGAAGGGGGATGGGACACATTCATTAGCAAGTTTACAACATTTGTCTATAGGATTCATAAAAAACGTTTTTACACATTAAAACTTTAAGGTAACACAATAGTAAAAATATCATTCTACATATTAAAAGATATTCCTATATTTTCTAGTGTTTATTTGCCATTCCCTTGTTTAGAGATAATTACACACTTTCAAGAGGGGAGGGGTAGTTCCATGGTGCTAGGGGATAAAATGCCTGTAAATGGCCCATCAATATAAGAAAAGGTTTATTTTAATCTTTCTTTTCCTGCACCTGGCTAGCTATTTACCTGCTTTCTTACAGGTGTGGGGGGAGGACAGGAGTTTAAATCTCCTTCTTCATTTACAACACAGTGCTATAGGCCATCCTGAGTTGGTGCTAATCTCACAAGTACAGAAATCACATTTACAGAATCTTTCTACACCCCTAACCCAAATTAATAAAATGTTCTTTAAGCTTCCTAAGCTATTAATATTTATTCTGTAGCCTTTTTGGTACCTTACTACACTGGTACAGAGCTTGAAAGAAAAAGTATAGTCCCCTGTTTTACACCATTAACTTATTTGGTTTGAACTAATCCAATATGCTTAGTTTAATACTGGTCTTGGTAACAGCTTTTCAGGTATGACAGCAAAAGCCCAAGCCACAAAGGCAAAAATAAACAAGTGGGACTACATTAAAGTAAAAAGCACAACAAAAGAAACAATCAGCTTGACCAGGCAGTAGCACAGTGGATAGAGCGCTGGACTGGGATGAAGAGGAAACCAGGTTCAAAACCCTGATGTCTCTGGATTGAGCGTGGGCTCATTCAGCTCGAGCGTGGGTTCTCCAGCTTGAGCGTGGGATCATAGACATGACCCCATGGTCACTGGTTTGAGCCCAAAGGTCATTGGCTTAAAGCCCAAAATCACTGGCTTGGGCCCAAGGTCACTGGCTTGAGCAAGGGGTCACTTGCTCTGCTGTAGCCCCCTCTCTACCCCTCCAGTAAAGGCACATATGAGAAAGCAATCAATGACCAACTAAGGAGCCACAACAAATAATTGATGCTTTTCATTTCTCTTCCTTCCTGTCTGTCTGTTCCTATCTGTTTCTCTTGCTGTCTCTCTCTCTCTGTCTCTGTCACACATACACACACACAAAAATCAATAAAATGAATAGTCGGCTCATGGAATGACAAAGAACATTTGCAAACTGTACATCTGACAAGGGGTTAATATCCACAATATAAATAAGAAGCTCATACAGCTCAGCAGAAAAAAAAATCTGTCTAAAAAATGGGTAGAGGATCTGAATAGATATTTTTTTCAAAGAAGACATACAAATGGCTAACAGGTGAATAAAAAGTACTCAGCATCACTAATCTTACAGTACATGCAAATAAAAACCAGAATGAGATATCACCTTACACTCGTTAGAGTCAACAAGACAAGAAAAACATTATTGTTGTTATAAAACAGACAATAGATAACAAGGATAAGGAGAAAAGGGAACCCATCTGCATTTTGGTGGTTCAGTCACTTTGGAAAACAGTAGGAAGTTTCCTCAGAAGAATTGAAAACAGAGCTTCCATATGGTCCAGCAATCCCACTTCTGGAGATACATCCAAAGAGAATGAAATCACTGTCTCAAAGAGATATCTGCACTCCCGTGTTTATTACAGCATTATTCATAATAGCCAACACATAGACACAACCTAAGTTTCCATAGATGAATGAATGAATACAAAAGAAAATATATACAGACAATGGAATATTATTCAGCCAGAAAAATAAAGGAAATCACCAAGTTCAACATTGTATTGATTTGGTTTTTGTTCAGATAAAAAAGATGTAGCAAGGAAGACAAATAGCCTTTTCTAATCATTCCCCTATTTAACTTCAAATACTTTTTTCTTCATGCTTTGTCCCAAGTATAAGTTCACTTGGGCTCTAACAAAAAACTTGCTTAATTGACCTGATATTAGTATTTGGGACAGTTGACGAAAATGAAAATCCTAAAATAAGTTTCTTTTTAACTTGAAAATTCATTGAAATTTGTTTTTAAAAACTTGAATTTTAATGGCTTTTTTCAGCATAAAGCCTCTGCAAATAAATTAGGAAGAGACAACCTAGGATTTTCCCTGGGACACCTTGGCTTGGATGCAAAGTTTTAAGTAGGAAATTTATGACATCATTAACCTTGATAACCAACACCTTGCCCCAGTTCCCAAGCTCTACACATAAACTCCCCTCAATGACCTTAGGACGAGCTTACCCTCTATTTGAGTCAGACCCTTGGCTACCAACAGAGCTGTGGGTATGAACAGAGTTGGAAAACCCAAAGCAGCATCATGGTGCCAGTTGCCTTAGCGACATCGAGGGCTTAGGGTGGGGCCGTCCCGTTGCCTACCCACACTGCCCTTCATTGATCAAAGCCCATCACATATGTGCTCTGCCCCCCCCCCCTCTTGCCTCACTCCCAAATGGTAGTTTTGTCTCTGAAGTGAAGGAGTGGAGCTTTTCCTACCCTTCCCCCAGAGCAGACAGAAACCCTAGACATCACATTATGATATAGCATCTCAGAGTGCCATTGAGGGAAAATAAATCAGGGCACCTTCTCTCCAGAAACTAAAGGAGCTTAGGAAAGTGCAAAAGACAAGGGTCTTAGACCTAAAGCCAATCGCTACGCCCAAGCCCTGATGCTCACACAGCTTCTCAACATACAGCTGAAGGCACTCGTGAAGGTCCCGTAACCTGGGGTGTCAGGAAGCTCAGATACAGAAGAAATACATGTCTGGAAAGAGAGGGCTCTGGCAGAGAGAAAGTGCTTGTGACAGTGATGTCTCTCCAAAGAGGTCTGGAAACAAGAATGGAGGGCCCTGCTATTTGCAAAGCTGTCCGAAAGTGTGGGTAATTGATGTTTTCCTGAGAAAATAACTTGGAAAAAGACCAAATCCCACCTTACTACCAAGTTGAACATGGCTCACAGAATTAGGAGAGAGCCAAAACTGAACAGCAGTGGGACTCCAGGAGCCAAGTGTTATTTACAGCGGGGATGGTGGTTCATGGGGAAGGCAGGGATGGGGGGGGTCAGTATAAACCCCATGAGATCTGGCCCCCAGACTGATACAGGAAGATGACTGAATTGAGGAGAGTAGGAAAGGAGAATTGTGTTCAGGGTTAGCATAGTGAATCTGAAGCACAGACAGAGAGGTATTTATTAAGAAATCAATGAAATCATATAGTGGGAAACACTTTCTCCATTTTTGTTCTTCTAAAAAATGTAAGCAGTTGCCAAGGATAAGGTGTCAAGCACATTTCCCATAAATAAAGAGCTTTCCTAATAAATTATGTACTCAGTAAAAGGAATTGCATTTTACACGCTATGGCCTTACTTCATAGTTTTACAGATTTCTTTAATCCCACCTATATTTTTCCAGGTTTTATATGAGCTGCTGACACTGAGTACTGGTGGTGGCTGGTGAAATTGTCCTTTTTCTGGGGTTTTAAATCTAGAAGTGGTAGCTGGGGAGGAAGGAACGGGGTTGTCAAGATAGCTGTGGCTACAGCTTTTATGATTCAAGGAAAAATGAACGTGTCTTGAAATATTCAGTTTGCTTTGTTTTTTATAAATTTTAGAATGATCAAGAAATGTGGTAACTGCTGGAGGAAAGGGGTTGGGGTGGGAAGAAATGGGGAAAGGGAGGACAAATGATGATGAAGGAGACTAGACTTAGGCTGGTGCACACATAGTGCAGTGCATAGACGATGCATTCTAGAATCACACACCTGGAACCTATGTCATTTTATTAACTGTCACCCCAATAAATTAATGAAAAGGTGTTACTTCAGATTTTCAGAATAATGGAAGCCAATGGTGATCATTTGGAAATTCAGGAGAGACTAAGAAAGTGGGTCTGAAGAAGGGCCTTCAGCATACGTTGAGCTGTCCCTTGTCAGAGCCAGAGTGTGGCTTACAGAGTGCCAGCCGCCCTTAAGCGTTCTTTGTAAGCTTCTCGGTGCCATTCCCCAATTCTGAAAAGCTGAAGGGTGGAGCATAGAACACAATGCTCTCTTAGGTTAGAAAGACTGAGTGTGAGGCTCCAGTTAGAGGGCACATATGGGAGACAGCAGGTTTAGAAAGCTAAATTCACTGTACCTTCACGGTGGCTTGAGACCACTTTTCCAGGAGGGGACATGGTCACCGGGAAGCAGGGACAGAAATAAGCACTTGAAGCTCAGGGTTGAGCCTGCTTGCATACCAGGACTGCAGAATTATATTGCCTTTTAGATCTCGTAACATCAGACAACTTTCCAGGTGCCTGCGTCTTGTCTCATGAGCTGAAACAGTAGCTCTTTGAGCTACTTATCAATGGTTTTATCCTCAACAGAGGGGCCTGTCATACCGTGGGTGCTCAGTAAACAGTTCATGCTGCAGCTATCAAATTTTCCTTTACCTGAAAGTTATATCAAGCATGCTATTTATTATTAATGAACGTCATTTCATAAAGTATGCAGTTTGCATACTTTTCTCCTAAGCATTCATCAGTCCCTATAGGAGCACTGTGGTGAGCTGACAGTTTCAGAGATCTCTGGGTACAGAATATGGGTAATCCAAATTTATCTGCATTTATTTATTTATTTAATACTTGGCTTAAAAACATTGAATGTTCAGATGAACAGGACAATTTTCCATCTTTGTTCATTACTATAATTTGGTGCAATGCATGACTCATTTATTTGAATGACTTTCTGATTGTTACTTACTACTCTAATTCTAGTATAATGTACTATTGAAAATACAGAGCCAACTACAGATACACAAGACTACCACTTTATTTATATTTTGAAACCTCTTCTTTGGAGAATTATGCAGACTGACAGATTCTTTTACCATTTGGAATGGATGGCCCTTCGGAGAGATCGCTCATCCTCAACAAGGCCCTCTGAATGACTGTCCGTCTGTTTAAACGAGAAAGATGCCTTCTTCTCTCTGCAGAATCATTCTTCCATTTGCCCATTCATTCCCCTTCAAAAATCCCTCACTCAGTACCCATTACATGGTAGATATAAGGGAATAGATATAAAAAGTTAGAAAAATATCAACTGGGTTCAAGGCATTTACACTGCATGGGTTAGACAGATAGACAATCATGTTATCATGTTTCCCTTAATACAAGCCTGGGTGCTAACAGGCACTTTGAAATCATTTGCCACCTAAATGACTCAATACACGTAACTATGAGAACTAGAAGCAGTGGGCACGTATATGTCAAGAAGCCACTAGGAGACACATTTTGAGATCTGAAGGCTACATCTTTTAGATAAAATAAAACCAGACCCTGATTTATGTGTTTATAAAATATGGAGTTTGTTTCCTCAAGAATAATTTCATAATCATCAAGAATTAGTCCACAGGTAGAGTAGAAGATCCCTAGCGTTTGAAGTGAAGGCGGGAAAGGCCACCACAAGGTGCATGCTCAGAGGCGTCCTCGTGTCTGAGTGTGAGAGCACAGTCCTGGGTGGGGGAGAAATCACGGTATCTATCTAGCCGGCCGTCATTCACTCATTATCCATGTGCTAAACATCTCATGTGCTCTCTTCCTAGCACTGAAGGCAGTTAAAACCTCCTGTGACCCATGTCCCTAGCATAGAGAGTCACAGTGATATAGAGGAGACGCTCAGGAATGAGTAGCTGCCTCTCAAACGTCATACTCTCCATCTGTGTGCACCAGCCTGGGGTGGCTTCCCCATTCTGCCCTTTATGGGAGACCGTACAGGAAAACCAGGCTTTGCTGAGGGAAATACCAGTCCCTGTAATGGTGGTGCAGTCTGCTAATCTGTAACAGTACCTGCTTTGCAGGGAAGGTGATGAGACATTGACAACGTGCTAATATAACATGGTGCAGGGTTCAGAAAGCACTGCCTTCCTCCACAGTCTCTCCGGACACAAGCACAGAAGGACCAGGTGTGAACAGAGGCAGAAGTCCCGCTGCTGAGCCAGCACCAAGGCCAAACAGAAGGGATTCCCCAGCTCAGCGAGGCTGGAAGACATTCCTCGGCCAAATGTTGCTCAGTCAAACCTTCCATCAGATGCAGTTAGTTCTGCACCTCATGACAAAAGTGTCACTCATAAATAAAAGGGCACTGGTGTTGGCAAAAAGCTAGATAACAGTTTTGGGAAACATTCATTCCAAGCCTCGTATCTGCCTCAACATGTCCACTTTCCAGCCCAAGATGAAACTGGGTACAGGCCTCTGTGAACAATAATTTCTCCCCTCATGCCTTGTAGGACACCAGTATTTGGGGTAAGCATTGTCTTTCTAAATCCCTTACAAGTACTAAATCTACACTTTGGTGTGAATATTCTTTTTTATTATTATTAACTTTAATGAGGTGACACCAATAAATCAGGGTACATATGTACAATGAAAACATCTCCAGATTATCTTATCATTCAATTGTGCTGCATACCCATTACCCAAAGTCAAATTGTCCTCTGTCACCTTCTATCTGGTTTTCCCTGTACCCCTCACCTTCTCCCTATTCCACCCTCCCTTCCATCCCCCCATCCCGTAACCACCACACTCTTGTCCATGTCTCATTCTCACATTTATGTCCCACCTATGTATGAAATCATGCTGTTCTCAGTTTTGTGTTTTTTTTTTTCTGATTCACTTATTTCACTCCGTATAATGTTATCAAGGTACAACCATTTTGTTGTAAATGATCCGATGTCATCATTTCTTATGGTTGAATAGTGTTCCATAGTATATATGTACCAAAGCTTTTTAATCCACTCGTCTTCTGACGGACACTTGGGCTGTTTCCAGATCTTCGCTATTGTGAACAATGCTGCCACGAACATGGGGGCGCATTTCTTCTTTTCAAACAGTGTTATGGTGTTCTTAGGGTATATTCCTAAAAGTGGAATAGCCGGGTCAAAAGGCAGTTCGACTTTTAATTTTTTGAGGAATCTCCAAAATGTTTTCCACAGTGTCTGCACCAGTCTGCATTCCCACCAGCAGTGCAGAAGGGTTCCCTTTTCTCCACATCCTCACCAGCAATTGTTCTGTGTTGTTTTGCTGATGAGTGCCACTCTGACTGGTGTGAGGTGATATCTCATTGTGGTTTTGATTTGCATTTCACTAATGATTAGTGATGTTGAGCATTTTCTTATATGTCTTTTGGCCATCTGTATGTCTTCTTTAGAGAAATTTCTATTCATTTCTTTTGCCCATTTTTTGATTGGATTGTTTGTCTTCCTGATGTTGAGTTTTATAAGTTCTTTATAAATTTTGGTTATTAACCCCTTATCAGACATGCTGTCGAATATGTTCTCCCATTGTGTGGTTTGTCTTTTTATTCTGTTCTTATTGTCTTTAGCTGTGTAAAAACTTTTTAGTTTGATATAGTCCCATTTGTTTATCTTGCCTTTTATTTCATTTGCCCATGGAGATAAATCGGCAAATATATTGCTGCTACAGATGTCAGAAAGCTTGCTGCCTATGTTTCTTCTAAGATGCTTATAGTTTCACGGTTTATGTTTAAGTCTTTTATCCATTTTGAATTTGTTTTTGTGCATGGTGTAAGTTGATGGTCTAGTTTCATTTTTTTGCAGGTAGATGTCCAATTTTCCCAGCACCATTTGTTAAAGAGGCTGTGTTTACTCCATTGTATGTTCTTTCCTCCTTTGTCAAATATCAGTTGTCCATAAAGCTGCAGGTTTATTTCTGGGTTCTCTGTTCTGTTCCATTAATCAATGTGCCTGTTCTTATGCCAGTACCAGGCTGTCTTGAGTATAATGGCATTGTAGTAAAACCTGTTATCAGGAAGAGTGATACCTCCTGCTTTATTTTTTCTTTTTAAGATTGCTGAGGCTATTCGTGTTCTTTTTTGGTTCCATATAAATTTTTGGAAATATGTTTTCTATATCTTTGAAGTATGTCATTGGTATTTTAATTGGTATAGCATTGAATTTATAAATTGCTTTGGGTAATATAGACATTTTAATGATGTTTATTCTTCCTAGCCATGAGCACGGTATATGCTTCCACTTATTTGTATCTTCCTTGATTTTTTTTATCAATGTTCTATAATTTTCCAAGTACAAGTCCTTAACCTCCTTGGTTAAATTTACTCCTAGGTGTTTTATTTCTTTGGCTGCAATCGTGAAGAAGATTGTTTCCTTAATTTCTTTTACTGACAGTTCATTGTTTGTATATAGAAATGCCTCTGATTTCTGAGTATTAATTTTATATCCTGCCACCTTGCTGAATTAATTATAAGGTCCAGTAGTTTTTTGACTGAGACTTTAGGGTTTTCTATATACAATATCATATCATCTGCAAATAGTGACAGTTTTACTTCTTCTTTTCCAATTTGTATGCCTTTTATTTCTTCTTCTTGTCTGATTGCTGTAGCTAGGACTTCCAGAACTATGTTGAATAAATGTGGTGAAAGTGGGCGACCCTGCCTGGATCCTGATCTTAAGGGGATTGCTTTTAATTTTTGTCCATTTAGTATGATGTTTGCTGTGGGTTTGTCGTAGATGGCCTTTATCATGTTAAGGAATGATCCCTGTATTCCCACTTTACTGAGAGTTTTGAGCATGAATGGGTCCTGGATTTTATCAAATGCCTTTTCTGCATCTATTGAAATTACCATGTGATTTTTGTCCTTCCTTTTGTTTATGTGATGAATCACATTGATTGATTTGCGAATATTGAACCAGCCTTGCCTCTCCAGAATAAATCCCACTTGATCATGGTGTATGATTTTTTTTCATATATTGCTGGATCCTTTGGCTAATATTTTGTTGAGAATTTTAGCGTCTAAATTCATCAGGGATATAGGCCTATAATTTTCCTTCTTTGTGTTTTCTTTGCCCGGTTTTGGGATCAGAATTATGCTTGCCTCATAAAAGGAGTTTGGAAGTCTTCCTTCCTCTTGAATTTTTTGAAATAGCTTGAGGAGGATAGTAGTTCTTCTTTGAATTTTTGATAGAATTCACTTGTAAAGCCATCAGGCCCAGGACTTTTCTTTTTTGGGAGTTTTTTGATAACTGTTTCGATCTCATCTGTTGTAATTGGTCTGTTTAGGTGTTCTGATTCTTCCAGATTGATTTTTGGAAGTTTATATGATTCAAGAAATTTGTCCATTTCATCTAGATTGTCTAATTTTTTGGCATAGAGTTCTTCATAGTATTTCTTCTGACAATGCTTTGTATCTCTGTTGTATCAGTTGTTATTTCTCCACTGTCCTTTCTAATTTTATTTATTTGAGACCTCTCTCTTTTTTTCTTGGTGAGTCTAGTTAAAGGTTCATCAATCTTGTTTACCTTTTCAAAGAACCAGCTTCTGGTTTCATTGATCCTCTGTAATGTTTTCTTTGCCTCTATTTCATTTATTTCTGCTCTGACCTTTATTATTTCCTTCCTTCTACTTGTACTGGGTTTTATTTGTTGTTGTTTTTCTAGTTCTCTTAGCTGCAGGGTCAGGTTGCTTATTTGAGCTTTTTCTAGCTTCTTATGATATGCCTGTAGTGCAATGAACTTCCCTCTCAGTACTGCTTTTGCTGTGTCCCATAAATTTTGAGTTGACGTATGCTCATTATATTTTGTTTCTATAAACTTTTTTATTTCTTCTTTGATCTCAGTGTTAATCCATTCATTATTTAATAACATGCTATTTAGTTTCCAAGTGTTTGAGTATTTTTCGGTTTTTCTTTTGTGGATAATTTCTAGTTTCATAGCATTGTGATCAGAGAAAATGCTTGATATGATTTCAATCTTCTTAAATTTATCGAGACCATTTTTGTGTCCTAACATGTGGTCTATCCTAGAAAACGTACCATGAGCGCTTGAGAAGAATGTATATTCTACTGCTTTAGGGTGAAAAGTTCTGAAGATATCTTTTAAATCAAGTTGATCTAGTGTATCCTTTAAGTCTGCTGTTTCTTTATTGATTTTCTTTATTGTGGATCTATCCAGTGTTGTTAGAGGGGTATTGAAATCCCCTACTATGATAGTATTACGGTTAATCTCGCCCTTTATATTCATCAAAGTCTGCTTTATGAATGTCGGGGCTCCTATATTTGGTGCGTAGATATTTATAATAGTTATATCTTCCTGTTGAATTGTTCCCTTTATCATTATGCAGTGTTCTTCTTTATCTCTTACTACAGCCTTAGTTTTAAAGTCCATTTTGTCAGATATAAGTACTGCTACCCCAGCTTTTTTTTTTCATTTCCATTTGCGTGAAATATTTTTTCCATCCTTTTACCTTCAGTTTATGTGCATCTTTTGTTTTAAGGTGTATCTCTTGTAGACAGCATATGTATGGGTCCTGTTTCTTTATCCATGCAGCAACCCTATGTCTTTTGATTGGATCATTTAATCCATTTACATTTAAGGTTATTATTGATATGTAGTTGTTAATTGCTATTTTGTTCTTTAAAGCTGTAATTTATTTTATTTTTATTTTTTGCTATATTCTTTCCTCCCTTTGAACTGTTCACACCAGGCCCCTTAGAATCTCTTGCAGAATTGGTTTGGTTTTAATGAATTCCTTGAGGTTTTCTTTGTCTGGAAAGCTCTTTATTTCTCCTTCAATTTTAAACGTTAGCCTTGCTAGATAGAGTAGTCTTGGTTGTAGGTTCTTGTTCTGCATTACTTTGATTATATCTTGCCATTCCCTTCTGACCTCAAGTGTTTCTTTTGAGAAGTCCGATGTCATCCTAACGGGGGTTCCTTTGTAGGTGATAGTCCTTTTTTCTCTAGCAGCTTTTAAGATTTTTTCTTTATCTATTAGCTTTGGTATTTTAACTATAATGTGTCTTGGTGTAGATCTTTTTGGGTTTCTCTTTAATGGAGTTCTGTGTGCTTCTTGAACATGTGGAATGTTTCCCAGCCTTAATTTAGGGAAGTTTTCTGCTATAATTTGATTGAACACAGTTTCCATTTCCTGTCCTCTTTTCTCTTCTTTAGGCACCCCTATGATGTGAATGTTGTTTCTCTTCATGTTGTCACAGAGCTTCCTTAGAGTTTCCTCACATTTTTTGAATTTCTTTTCCTTTTTTTTCTCTGCTTCTGTAATTTTGTTTATTGTGTCCTCTAACTCACTGATTCGATCCTCAGCGTGATTCATCCTGCTTTTAATTCCTTCCATTGTGGTCTTCAGTTCTGATACTGTATTTGTCATTTCATCTGGTTCTTTTTTATTATTTCAATTTCGTTTTTTATACTTGTTATCTCTTTATTTAGGTCCTCATAGTGACTATCCATTGTTGCTCTAATTTCTTTGAACATCCTTACTATCAGTATTCTAAATTCTGCTTCTGGTAGTTTGGTTATATCTGGTTCATTCAGGTCCTTCTCTGGGGATTTCTTTGGTTCATTTGG
Source organism: Rhynchonycteris naso (assembly GCA_037038555.1). Classification (NCBI taxonomy): domain Eukaryota; kingdom Metazoa; phylum Chordata; class Mammalia; order Chiroptera; family Emballonuridae; genus Rhynchonycteris; species Rhynchonycteris naso. The sequence goes on from CM073001.1 coordinate 99,895,571, forward strand.
TTTGCATTCCTCTGCCTGCCCTTTTTATCTGAGTTTAAGCAAGTTGTGGCCACTGGAGTCCAGTAGGTGTTGTCTTTGTGTTCTCAGGTGTGTTCTGTCTGCAGGATTGCCACCCCCTCAGCCGTTGCCTAGGGTGGTTGGGTGTGGGTGTTGCCAGCGCTGGCTCACTGCAGCTATTGCTGTGATTTCCACCTCTCCTCCACGGTAGGGGCTGTCACTAGCCTCAGCACCCAGGGCAGAGGTGAGCACCTTTGCTCAGCTGCGGACCCAGCCCATTTCCGGAAGCTTACGCCCAGCCCCCGCAGTCAGAGCCTGCTTGCCACAGTTTCACGGGTTGTGCGGGGCTTTTGACGTGCTCTCAGCTGTGAGCCTTTGCCCGTCCAGAATTTAGTCCCACCCTCGAGGCCAGGGCCGTCCTGCGCTGGGTCTAAAACTGAAAACTGCAGTTTATTGGGCCAGGCGTGTTTGCTGGCGTGAGCTCAGCTGCTAGCTTCCCATCGATCCGGATCCTACCCCGCCCCTACGTTCAGAGCCAGCTCGGGCACGTAGGATGGTAATCCACGGTTTCTCCGTCCCGGTGGGGTTGGCAGCGTGAGCTCAGCTGTGAGCCCCTCGCCCGTCCCTGGTCTTAGCCCCGTCCCCGCGGTCAGGGCCGGCTTGCGCAGGGTGGCAGAGCAGATCTCTGCTAGTTTTTTTTCCCTGTAGGAGGGATTTCAGGAGGGCCCGCAGCTAAAGGACCACTTTTGTGCGTCCCCTTCGCCCTTGCTGGGCTAGACTGAGCTCATACCAGTTGTGCCTCCGCCCACACCGACAGGACATTTCAGCGTCCTGCTGCAACCACACCCTTCAGCAACCCTCAGGGGGATAGAAGTGCCCTAAGTCTCCACACTGTAGGTTTGGGAGCTCCCTCCCTCTAAGCAGCTCTGCTCTAATTGCTGTGGGACAGCTTGTTTGGCTAGTGTCCTGTCTCCCTTTGCTGGTATTGCTAGTTCCAGGGGAAATATTTGTTTTCGATTAGGGAAGTGACTTAGCCCACGGGTCAGGGTGGCTGTCCCTCAGAGTGTCTCCGTGCCTTCAGTTCACTCTTTGTTCCCGCTGCTCTGTTCCTCTCCTCTGTCCCAGTTCCCCGGAGCCCCAGGTGCGTGGTTGTGAGAGAGGCTTTCTGAGCTGTCCCTTTAAAAAGATTTTTGGGTCTGAGAAAACTCTCTCTTTTTCACAAACAGTATCCTCACTTGCTTCACAGCTCAATACTGTCCAAACGCCTCTTCTAGGCTCTGGGACTGCAGGTTGGGGCTTGGTTCTTGGGACCCAGGTCCCTCCCTCTCCGCCAAACTCTCCTCCCGCCACGCGGGTCTCTCCGGGCTGCCATTTGCTCCGGGGAGATGGGCAGCCCTCTTCGCATTTTCGCTATTCCTACCAGTCTCAATGTGGCTTCTGCAGTGTTCCTTGGTTGAAGAGTCCACTTAGTTTAGTTCAAAGTTGGTTTATCCAGATGATGGTTCTTAAAATTGAGTTATAATCCACTTTGGTTCTGGGAGTTGGAAGTTGGTATGTCCGCCTACTCCATCGCCATCTTCCCTCCCGAGAGTCAGATTTAACCTATCTTTTGGAAAGCCTTTCTTGACATTAAAGATTTACAACATGAAAACAAATACCCTGTAGGAAAGGCTAGAGGATACCACAGAAGAGATTGCTGCAGGGGTTCGGGAAGGTGGCATATGCTCAGCTTTTGTCACGGACATCGACCGTCAGGGGGTGACTTGGAGAAATGGCATGGCCATGCAGTGCATTGGGAGCCAGCTAAACACATCGGAACCTATAAACTCCTAATAACTCCTCTGGGTACAGAGTCACTAACAGAATTAACTCCAGCACAACCACCTCCACACAATCCCAGAGGGTGTTACTTCTCCAGTTTTATAACTGTTTAAGAAGTGTATATTATTAACAAAAATTCCATGCCCTCCACTCTCCAGTATTTGTGGGTAAGGAATTTACAATCAGCGTTATGGGGAATATGCATGAATATCTGGGCATATGGACACATTCAGTAGAGAAACGTTTTCATATAAGGGTGTATTTTAATAATGGCATATAAAGTATACATAACTTACCCTCTGGTGTTCAGCAGGGTAACTATTATTTTCATTCAGGCTAGAGCAGGGTGATGGTGCGAGACTATTGAAATGTTACCTTCTAAACCAGCACTTTGTATACTTCTGTATCATATTGTGTTCATTTGCCCAGTTCACTGGGAAGATGCACCCCCAGTAATCTGTTACCAAGCGTAGGTAAAGTCTAAAATGTGTGAATGATGTAATTTTAGAAGACTATAAATCAGATTCAAGATTATGCCCCAAATAATGTCACTTTTACTCAATTTACTTTACAATATGCTTTCTTAAAGACAGAGAACTGGCAAAAGTTTTAGTCAGCACTCAGGAAATTGCATGTAAACTCAGGTACCACACAGGTGACGCATGTGCTCTGTGTCTTCTGTGACCTGTGTGATGGCTGAGAGGTTGAGGACTCCTTCTAAAACACTGAGTGTGACATAATACACTGTTTGCCTATTACCCTGAAACTCTCCATGTCGCAGAACCTTCAAACTGCATGTGGTATATGATGGGCAGAGGAGCACGAGCTGGAATATGCTTTTAAGGTAAATCTTTCAGGTCTCAATTTCACAAGAATGTTGCTCTAAGTCAGTGTTCAATGTCTATCAGGAACACAAAAAATGATGCACTGAATGTTAGAAGAAAACTGTGAGACGCCTAGCATCTTGGAGTGTGTACATGCAACAGGAACTTGACTATACCAATTGTCTAAGAAGATAGAACTTCACACGCAATGTCAACTTCTTGTCAAATTTCAGGAGGAAATAGGGACATAATTATATCTTTGCCTATGGTAATGTTAGGATATGTAACGCCTTTGTTCACTAAGTTGACAGATATTTTATTTGTGCCAGTATTCTTCTGCATTAACAACAGCAACAAAAGCATAAGCAACATTCTGAGAAAGTAAGAAATAAGAGTGGTGTGAGATGATGCTAAGGAGACACGTGGGGACTAGACTAGATTCAAGGTAGGATGCTGAAAGCCATATACCATTCAGCTTTCTCCTCTCACTTATGTGAAAACAAAACAGTTTAAGCAACGTTTAACATAAAATTTTCACTTAAAAATATCCCATAGAGGTAGTTTAGAGTAGATGCAGGGTAACTTGTTAAGGAAACTTTCACAGAAGTCTGGGCAGCAGACACTATAATAGGGTGGAGGAAATAAGAAAAATGTAGATGAAGTCAAAGTGTACTTGGGAGAGAAAACGGCAGTTCCTAGTGAAGAACCAGTGCTGTGGAGGGTCACAGAGTGGGGGAGGTTGAGGGTTCCTCTCAAGAGATTCTGGTTTGCACAACTAGCAGGGGGTCTAAGCCAAGGAGCTGAAAAACAGAGGGAAGGGATCAGGTTTGGGAGAAAAGATAATGGGTTGGGCTTGAGATATAGAGAGCTTACGATGCCTTTTAGACATTCCAGATGTAAAATAATTACTAAAAAAGTGCTGTGGTGCTCAGAGAATTCTGAGTTGAAGAGAAGTATCAAGTTCTCTTGCTCTGTTTGTCTTTCCTTACTCCAATCTGTTCTGATTACTATAGTCTTGCAGTGTCTTGATATCAGATCTAAGAACCTCAACTTTGTCCTTCTTTTTAAAAATTATTTATAATATTTTAGATCCTTTTCTTATTCCTATAAACTGTAGAGTCACATCCCAAATCTTTTCAAATAAAGAGAATCTGGCTGGGATTTCAGTTGGGATTGAATTGCATATACAGGTCATCTCAAGGATAATTGATATCTTAACACAAGTGAATTTTCAATTCAGTATAATGCTATATCTTGTCATTATTTAGGTCTTCATTTTCAGCAATTATTTGTAGTTTTCAGTGTATAGCTCTTACACATATTTTTAAAATTTTAACTCTAAGTAATTTCATATTTTTGATACTATTATAACAACACCCTTGTCTTATATCTGATTATAGAAAAGCATTCCATATTTCACAATTAAACATGATGAGAGCTATTTCCATAGACCTCTTAACCCTAATTACCTCCAGAAAACCCCATCTCTAAACTACCTCATGTTGGGAGTTAGGGCTTTAATATATGAATTGGAGGGTACAGGGGCATAATTCAGTCTATACAGAAGTTTGTTTAGCTTCCTCAATTCTACAAAGTCCTGAGGCCTCAGTCTCCCCAAACTCTTTTATTTCCCCTCTTCATCTCAGTGAGACCACCATGTTCTGCTTGACTTTCCCTCCCTGCCCCATGTTCTAGTATCAAACTGGACAATCATTGGTGAATCCCAGCACTGTTCTTCGTGTTGTACATGTCTGAAAGCAGTCAGTTAAAATATTTTTCTTCAGTTTTTATAGTGTTTATAGCAAGAGTCCACACATAATTATTTTAGTCAGGCAAAAAGTAGAAGCCCACACCAATGAGTTTAAGAATGGTCACACAATTATCTTAGTCAGGAAGAAAGTAGAAGCCTGCACCAATGAGTTTAAGAATGGTCACACAATTATTTTAGTCAGGCAGAAATAAGAAGCCCACACCAATGAGTTTAAGAATGGTGTGACACAAAATTTGGGTAGGGTTGACATGAGGAAGGACTGCGGAGGCAGAGCACTTATTAGTGGGAAGACAATGTCACAATGAAAGAGAACCTTTTCTTCTATCTTTATTTGACAGCCAAATAGTAAGGAATTAGAATAATATCAGTCTGCTAATCAGTACTGCTTTATGTTACATATTTACATATTCACTTACTAAGCAATATGAACATTCAATTATTTATTCATTTTGTTACCAAAAATTTTCTGGTTATTGCCCAGGGTTAAGACGAAAATATGTGCCAATTCAGAATGATAAAGTTTACCCTGTGACTAGAACAGACCCCTAGGGAGTAAATTAATTTTAGGAGAAGACATCAACACTGAGTAGACTAGAAGTTTGGTAGTGGAAGTAAGATGTTCCAGTGAATTCGGTTGATAATTTCCACCAGAAAAATTCTAGATACAAATACTTTACTACATTTATTAACTTTTATATCCTTAGACAGTCATCATATTGCATCCTATTGTAGGAAATAAACCAGTCCATCCATCTTATTCTCTGTCAATGTCTCATCAAATAGCCAGTTTAAGTCTCAGACATAAGACAAAACAAAAGTCCATGGAATATTTTCCTTCCTGAAGTGTTCCAGAAAATTACAAGTTAAATTTTTTGGAATTGCCTCCCATATTATCGCAAGATCCCAGTCACTCAAGCATGAACCAAAAAAGGTGACATTACTTAGTGAGTCATACAGAATGGATTCCAATCCTGGCTCCATATCTGAGTAGCTCAGTGACCTCGGGCAAGCTGCTAACTAGAGAAAAGAAATAAGACACAGATTTGAGAGATATGAAGGGAAAACAGGGCAGGAAAAGTGGCTGACCAGCCATGGATACATAAGAGCTGAATCAATTTCTTGTTCTCACATTTGAAAGATTTGAGAATAATGCACCATAAACAGCAACAGAAGGAGGTTTTAACAGAAGTAAGTTACGTGAAGTTGAGATATGCAAGGTTTGAACTCCAGGAGGACCCCAGTGTTGAATTTGTTGTTGGAGCTCTCTAGTAGAAATTGAACAATTTGACAATGAATATTGGAGCTCAAAGGGGGAACTAGTCATTCATGCATTTTATTCAACTCACAAAGTCAAATACCTATTTTTTCACAGTCACTGTGCTAGCTGCTGGTGACTCAGAAATAAAAGACTTGGTGGTTGTCCTCAAGGAGCTCATCTCATTGGAATCAGAGGGCTCATAAGACAGGCAGAGAATCTAATCTAAGGCCCCAGTTATTGGTGCTAAGATGAGGAAAGGACAAATTAGAAATACCCAGGGAGGAAACAAGAAGTGAGAAATCAGAAAAGGCTTCCAGAGAAATTGAACTAAGTCTTAAGGAAAGTAAAGGTTGTCAGGTAGAGAAGTTAACTAAGGATTTGTAAGTAATGGAAGCAGGGTGCGTAAAATTATAGAAACTTTCACAAGCATAATAGGTTCAGAAAATCTCGAGGAGTACATACAGAATGTTCAATGCACCATATTCCTCATTCCGTTCTTATATCACTGTGCAGTCCTTCTCACTGTCCTTTGTTGCCTTCCTTTCTCAGCTCCTAATGATAGCACTCTTTCTGGGGATGCTTCTCCTAGGTCTACATTTCCTCCCTAAGTGATCACCTCTGTGGCTTCACATATCATTTTCATGTCAACAACTCTCCTCTGAGTTCCAGACTCTTATAATCCTGAGACAGTTCCATCCTATAATACTCACCCAGGAAACAAAAATAACCCATTTAATTTCCATACCTTTTCCCATACCTGCTCCAAGCCTGCTCTTCTCCATAAACAGAAACAACACCCATCAATTATTCAAATCAAAAACTTAGGAGGCATTCATTATTTCTCTCCTTTCCTCATCAATCAGTGTATCCACATGAAGCTATCTCCCAAATATCCTAAAATAATGTAATTTCCCATCTTCATTACTACAACTCTAGTCTTGCTGACCCCTGCTCTCTCTTGACTCTTGCAACAGCCCCCTAAATGATTGCTTACTTTCCTGTTCATGCACAGTCATTCTGTTATTCAATGGTGACCTTGGGAGGAGTGTTTCAGAGGCAGTGGGACAACAGACATCAGGTTTACAAAGATTTTTTTATCTGTACATTAATCTAGTTATTTCTCCATTTAATTTGAGAAAAGCACAGGCATTCTTCAAGAAAGATGTCAAAGTACTAGTAGAGAGGAAGAAAAAATTAACACTCAAGAGGATCATGTAGAGAGAATCCCAGGCACTGAAGACAAGCAGGATGCACAGAGGTTAGGAAGACAGATCTGCAGCTAGATGACTGGTGTTCATATACTAGCAATATATTTTAGCAAATTACTTGACTTTTGAGCCTCTGTTTCCATATACATTGAATGGAGATGATATATGCTGGTTGTGGGAATAAATGAGCTATATGTATGAAGGAAGGGCTTAGAACAGACAGAACCTGGCACAAAGGAAGCACCTTTAAATTTTTGACACTATTAAGAATTAGTGGATGGATTTAAATAAATGTTTAGAGGTGAAGAAAAAAATTAGGCCTTCACTCTCCTTTGTAAACTAAAAGACATGGTCATCTGTAAGGCGTTAAATGGAGGTCTTGCAGATTGAACAATAATAATATTAATGTGGATGGCATAATGCTAAGTATCATACAGAGAGTTATTTTTATCCTTCTAAAAATTACCCTATGTGGCTAATACCAACATTGCTCCCATTTAGAGTTTATGAAATGAAGGCTCAAAGAGGTAAAACAGTTCACCTGAGATCACAAAGATAATGTCAGGATTTGAACATAAATGTACCACATTCTGTGCTCTAAATTGTTTGACAATTCTCTATTCTGCAAACATGAACAAGAATGTCCCAAACCATACTAAAATTTTATATTGTATATGTTGATATTCCCCTTTTATTGAAATATACTTGATAATAAAATAAAAATAATGGGACTGTCCTCCTGAATTCCTTTGTCATCAGGTTTAGCCTCTCACAGATCAAAATTAAAGTTCCACAGAGCAGAAGACAAAAGCATCCATCATCCTGAACAGCCACAATGCTGGTGGCCAAGAGAAAAATCTGTTCAGAGAAAATAATCCCAAGCAGACAACAATGAAGTTAACATTTTTATAGGGAATTCTCAAATCAAAAATATGCTTTCAGAAGCATCTTTTATCCTGGGAGCAGGGCCTAAATATTTTCTCTTCAGGCTTCTGTACTAGAACTACCATGTCTCTGCATACAATACACATAAATAACCCGAGTCTGACCTGGAGGGTCTGGACCTAGTGAGTGATGAATCTGCTAGCCCCAATCTGGAGAGCAAAGTATTTTCCAGAGGTCATAGTGCTAGCCATTCATGCAGGCCTTCAAATTCTTTCGGAGGTGCCCCCTAGTAAAATCCTGACCAATTCTTTGATCTCAGGGTATCTCCTTTTTTTTGTAACATGTCCGAATACCTGGGAGTGGGAGGCAGGCAGAAATCAGAGCGAAATTAAACAAACAGTGGAGAGTGACCAACCAGGATGGCTTCTAGTACCGAGGTCATGTGTTTGCCTTCCTACTTTCAGATCAAGGTGAAAAGTGCACCATGGGCTCTGGCCAAATATGGTATATAAACAAACATGAAAGAAGGATTAGCTCTCTTCCCTGAGACTAATGGGGACCCCCAAAACCACTAGCTGATTTGTGACAACAAGACTAAATCAATATTGGAACAAAGGATACTGGCTGTATCCAATTTGCCCTTAATCTCAGGTAAACTTGTAGTAAATTCAGCACCACTCATTTTCCTGTCTGCAATGCTCTGTGACTCGGAAGGAGTCCTGATGCAGGAGGCACACACAAAAGCCACCTCTTGTTTCTTCTAATCAGATCCCTTTCTTCTCCGCTCATGACAGATGGCTGTTTGCAGACCCTTTCTGTGCTAATGTTAGTTCAGCCAGCAGGAGCTTTGCATGGACAAAGAAAGCAGCCAACGAGCTGCTTACTGTGTCCTGCCCTCCTAATGTAAGAAGAGCCAGCAGGAAGAGTGTCCTCTGTAAGGGAATAGACTGCTGATGCTGAACTTGTAATGGAGAAAGTTCCCGTCATCCAAAATCTAGCAACAACAGGGGATACACAAGACAAACTTCATAGGTATTAGGGGTGATGCTGTCACAGAATTTCTTAAAGATTCCAACTGTATCAAAGATTGAAGGCCCCCTCCCATTACCACCAAGGATTTTATGAGCTAGGGGTAGGAAGTAGCTAACTAAGATCCTTGGCCCACAGTCCCCACTCCTTAGTTCACAAGATATAAGTGTCCCAGACCAGCCTTTAATAAACAGCTATTCAGAATACAGGGTGGGGAAAAAGTAGGTTTCTAGTTGTGAGTACGCAAAACACAGTTTGTTCTTGTATTGTTATTTGTTTATGAATTATTGTATTCAAAAATGGATACAGAGGACAATTTGACTTTTGGTGATGGGTATGCAACACGGTTGAATGATAAGATAACCTGGAGATGTTTTCATTGTACATATGTACCCTGATTTATTGGTGTCACCCCATTAGAATTAATAAAATATATATATATATATAAATGGATACAACTGGAAATCTACTTTTGCTCCACCTTATACTTTGGTTTACCGGCATTTATGTGCAGTGATTTTTCCAAAAACTACCCAAGGAAAGAGTGAGTTAACCTCCCAGGCATATGCACTATCATCAGCTACATTTTGCAGATGAGAAGACTATCCAAGACCACAATATGGATAAAAGGTGAATCCAGCATGCACACGCAGGGTGTCTGACTCCAGGGCTGGCTGGCATGCTTAGCCACCAAGCTCTCCGGCTACGTGACCTCTGCATGAACATTCATCTTCTGAACCTTGGCTTTCTCCTCAATAGAAGGCATGTTTTAGTACACATCTGGCAGTTTTGTAATGAGCAGTCGATAGAAAATGTATGTCAGATACTTAGTAATGGCTGGGAACGTACAGATCAATCAGTGGCTGGTTTTTCCCTATCATTTTCTTTGATAAAGGAACAGGAAATACCGGCAGCACTTACTCTCTGGCCCACTTCTTGGCATTGCTCATTGCCTCATAAGTTTTTCCATCTAGGTTCTTCATCAAAATGAGTTGTATTTTTTTCTTTAATTTACATTTTCCCTGACATGTTATTACCTTAGATTTGAACTCTTCCTTGGGAACACACAGCCATGTCAACGTTTCATCATCAGGAAGGGGCTCATTATTTCTCGCTCTAATGGCTCAGCTTTCTTACTTACCTAAGAGTCTAGCTCTTAGAGCTTTGATGAAGAATAAAGAGCTAGTGGTCCAGATGGGCACCTGGGGTGGCTGCTTCCTGGATCTGCAACGCATCCACTGCGATGGGTGGAGGAAACCCTGGGCACCCTTTGGTGAGAATGGAGTTCAGAGAGGTTGAGAAGGCTAAACCACTCCCTTGTCTTATGTTTTGGCAAATCATGCCAGAAAGAGAAACAAACTTGCCTACTATTCACAATACATAAATGGACATCCCCCAATATTGTGATATCCAGGTCAACAGGGAAACCCCTTCATCTGCACAACTGATAATAAAATACTCATCCACGGAGTGCTCGCTATTTTCAGGCAATTGACTAGGTGCTGCATATTCATAAAGACACTGAAATTTTAAGCTAGCTGAATGGCTGATTATTAGAGTCAATATTTGGCTGAAAGCCAAGGCAAAAACTCAGTATCATTATCATATGCTGTACTTCTGAGATACAAATATAAATTTGATATTTTATCAAAAAGTAAATATTATTGCTACTTTATCTTCAACATTTTATACCCAAATTTTAAGACTCCGAGAGTGTAGAAAAACAATCATTTCTTAGCACTTTCAGTCACCAGTTATTCTGGCATGAACAATGCAGCAGTAAAGAGATGCTTCTTTGCTGCCATGGTCAATGGAGGAGCACGATCATTCTGAGTCTGCTCTGCCTATAGGCGGCACTGCTGCCATTCGTGTTGCCACCAAGTGATTGAGTTTGTAGTCCCCTCAAATTGTAACTGGCTGAAATAAATATTGATCTTCTCTGATGATACTGTCACTGAGCCATCTTCTAAGCCAAAAGTTTTGGACTAAAGATGGTTTCAAGATGAAGAATGCTTGAAGAATATTTTCAGAAGAAGGCCTGAGGTTGATAGCCTTATCCATCATCACATACACTTAAAACAACAACCTTACTTAATCCTTCCAACAGCCCTTTGACAGGTATCATAACTCTATTTTTACCATGAGAAATTAAGGCTTAGAATGGTTCAATGACCTATCTAAGTTAAACACAATTTTAACCCATTTAGTCTCAGGGCTACACCATGTGCTAAATGAATAAACAGCAACTGCCTATTGAGTGCCTGCCATGTGTCTGCATTAACATTCATAGACTCATTAATTCTTAGACAGTGTGAAGTGGCCATTCTTATGCCTACTTTACAAATGGCCTATGGCCTAACCTACTGACCATTCAGACAAAACCAGGATTTGAACCCAACTGTCTAGTTCTTAAATATACACTACTACCCACTACACAACCCTGCTTCTCACCATTATTTCCATCTCCTGAAAATTCTTTTAACAATATCCAGTGACTATTATTGAGCTCTGACTATACTCCAGGTACCAATGAGGTCTAAGGTCCAACATTCCCAAAAGAAGACATGAAGGCCTATTCCACATAGAGAATTAGATGTTCATTGTCACTTAGGAGAAATGAGACACAGTAACACAGCATACTTCAAAAAAAAAAATTACAGGAAAAAGATTTGGATTCAGCATAATCAAACAAAAGTAAGCCGGTGGGGGGGGGGGGGCATAAACCCAGCTCTATTCCTTTCCATTTTTGCCCAGGGTTACTCCAATAAGAGATGATATTAGAAGACAGAGGGCCAGCAAGAGGGCCAGCAGCATATGGTAGCTCCTAGCAAGTTAGCCTCTTTTCCACATGCCTTCCCCCAGACACTTTCTCTGGGAGAGGCCAGAGGGCACTAGTGCAGCCCAGCTTTACTGCTGGGAAGAGGCCGACACCAATCCTTTCTCAGAGATGCTTGTTTTTACTGAAATATTTCCCTCCACTTACAATTAGCCCATTTTCCACTGAGTCTAGCTGACAGTTCAAACCAACAGAAATATTACCCCCCCCAAGAGTTGGTTAAATGCAACATTTAACATAATGAGTCCAAGGGGGGAAAAGTTCACAGTAAAGAAGAATACTCCTCTTAAAAAAAATTAGACCCAATTAATAACCAAATGGCATAAGTTTTGCAAACAATGTAAAGGGAAGTCGTGTTTCTTCTCTTTCTTTCTTGTTTTAAATTAAATTGTAAGGTCTATTGTTTTGCTTTAAAGACTGCATGCTGATATATTTCATACATTATAACTATTCTCTTAAAGGAAAAATATAAAACTATTTTATTAACCACTATTCTCCTATATTTGCTGTAAGGTAAACAGCAGCCCTAGGTAACAGCTCTTTTTCTCCTAAATTGCTACTTCCCCTTGCTCCCTGGAGATCTAACTAACTTCAGTTTGACAAAGATTGATCCTCAGTTGAGACAGAGGAAGGCGAGCCTCTCACAATGTGCCCGCACTCTGCTATTCACGGTGGCTGAGTTCCGAATCCCACCCTGCCTGCTCTGGCTTCGGCTTCGTTCTCTCCCACTGTTCCCAGCAAAACGCAAACGTGTTCCTTAAGACAGCTCTTGCTAACATTGCTCACTAAGATGAGTTCTTAAAAACTGCTCTTCTCTTAGCTAAGAGCAGGCTAAGGATTTAAGTCTAAATGAATCAGAACCATATGGCATGCATTTCTCCTAATGTGCCAGGTTTTTATAATTAAAGGAGAACAGTGCTATGAACAAAGGATACTTCAAGAAGCTACTGAAAGGCAAAGGTTGGGTGGCATTGAAGATGCTCCGTGAATGCAAAGGAAAGGTCCCCTTGGCCTTAAATTTCACAATCGTGAGCTACCATCAAGCCTTTTGAGGAAATTGCTAAGAGAATATTCCACTTAAACACCTTCTCCATATTTATTGTAATGTGTCATTGCCTACTCCCTCCGACCTCCTCAGCCCTCACTTACCACTTCTCGTTCCTTTGTGAAGATTTTTATTCTTATTACAGTTAACATACTCCTTCTGTTTAGAAACTTCTACATACATACTAAGATCTATGTGAAGTGAAGAGAAGTGCTCAGTTATTGAGTATGTGACCAAAGCTAGCTCCTGAAATTTTATTGAATTAATCTCATTATTAAGCAATCCTAACGGCAATCTCATTGAAAACTCATGGGGAGCTGATGTTGGCTTATCAGGGTTACCATCAGCTCTCTGTTCTTTAGTGGGTCTGGATGTTCATCTGTGTTAATGTGAGAGAAAGAGAAGAAAATTACCCCCACACTAAAATTATTATCTAAACCAAACTTGGACATCACAACCCTCAATTTTCTTGGCTGTTACCTTGTCTTTGGAATCAGACCCAAATTTACTTCTAGAAAGGACTCAATCTTTCATATACCAAGGGTCTCTCATGTTGTACACTGGCCTAAGCCACCTTAATGTACTGTCTCATTTAACTTTATCTCCACACAACATATGCTGGGTAAATAAGTAGAAGTTGAGTTACCCCGACCACCCCAAACTAAACTCAGGATTCTGAGCAGGCCATGCAGACCTACTTAGTTTTAAAACCAAAAATATATCAGGTGCTACATTGATTAGGAAGCAAAAACCACATGGTAGGGCGCTGCCCACTGCTGGGGTGCCTGAGGGCTGCCACTCGACAGCTGTTGGCCTAAGCATGTCCCTCCTTGCACGGCCACTTGGGTGGCTGTGGTCAGGACTCTGGGAAGGTCTGTCTCTGGATAGGATTAAATCTTCTGAGATGTAAGCCCATTTCAGGTATTTAGGCCAAGGAAAGCAGGTAGGATGGCAGAGGCCAGGAAGAGGACTGCTCCTTTGAGAAGGGGTATAGCACACTACAGTGCAGTGAGCTGGAGAGCAGGCACTGGAAGGCTAGATTCAAATCATAGCACCCCCACGTACAGCTTAGTGACTGCACAAGTCACTGTTTGGGGCCTCATTTTTCTCATTGTGAAACAGGGCTGAGAATGCCAGCCTTTTCCACCTCACATGGAATGGTGGAGGATAAATAGCATTAGATAAAAAACATACACCTAACAAAAAAACTGCTTAGGTGCAGTACTGAGAATTGCATAGATGCTGTCTCTGATCATCTATGATGTACCATGGGGTACAGACATTGCTCCCCTTCCCAGGGTCTCTTAAGAACATTCTGCACAGGCTTTCTGTTCCTGACCTTTCCTAGGACATGACAGTGACAGCCCTGGGCCCTCGCTGCCTCCCTGGACTAGATCCAGGGCCTTCTCCCTTGCCTCTGTGGAGGGCCTTGTCAGGGTGAGGCTGAGCAAAGGGCTGAAGATCCTTCACCAACTTCTCCCTAAGCAGCAACAGTGTGCCAGCCCTTCTCCCAGCCTGGCTAGATCATCATGGGGACAGGACTTGGCAGATGGACAGACAAACAGAGCAGTCAGCTAGAGGCAGCAGTAATCAGGAGGAATAGAACTGAAACACAGTCAGGTGTGGTCAAGGCAATGATCAAAGGGGTCCCATGGCAAGAAACACACTCACTGCAGGAAGGGCAGTGGGGGAGCTTTTTCCTCATGAGCTCCATTAGCCAATGCCGTTTTTATGCAACTTCCAATTACAAAATATTTATCATAACTATGTTCAGACCATCCAGGGTCATATTCCAGATGGGATACTGCAGACACCCCGAGGAGAGGAGAAGGATGAGAAGAACATGAGGGAAAGGAGGAGAAAGACCAAATTTGAGAGCAGAATGAAACAAGACAGAAAATAGAGCAGCTGACTGATCCCCGGGAGGATGAGGTCACACTTGTTGTACAGAGCGCTTGAGCATCCATCATTCATAGAAAACAACGCACGGTAGCATAAACCTTGTATTCTCCAACTTCCCTCCCCCCTAACCTCAGCAACACTTAAAGTTAAGGACTCCTGAGTTCATCTGAGGCTTCCTGATCTCAATCAATGCTCTTTTGAAAGAGAACATAGGGGGGGAAAGTGTATGTGTGTGCACATGCACATGTGATCTGTGTGTACATGCATGCACATGCTTGTGTGCTGGGGCTGGGGCAGAGCTGCTCTTCCCTTCCCAGAGTTGGGGCACACTTCCCGCAGGAACTAGGACGAAGGACAGCTGAGACAGCAAGCCCAGCTAGGGTTTCAGGACGCTTCCTCCTGTCTGAAGGTTGGTCAGGAGCAAAGTCGGGTGTATTTCAGAGGCTGATTAAATAAAGCTCTTACAAATGCCAGCTTACATCATTTCAATGACTATTAATTTAAAGAAAATATTTGCCCCACAAAAAAGAAAAACATGGCCAACCAGTCCCAGTTTGTCACCAAGGGGTCCTTCCTCGCAGCTAGTCCTTTTCTTTGTCATGAAGTGGGCCAGTCTGACCTGGGAAAAGTTATTGAGGTGGAGCAATTATAGGAACGCGGGCCAGATTCTTCCAATTAGGTGACTGCGCACAGACCTTTGCCATGGCCACGGCAAAAAAAACTACTGTTCAGTCCCCCGTTCCCACTGTTCAAGTGATAAATGACCCCCGGGCCTGCTCTCCCCAGAGCCCAGTGAGGCCTGTCTCTGGACAAAGGCCAGGGAAAACATAACAAGATTTGTAAGAGCTAAAGGCAGGGTGAAGAAGACCGCGGGGCATGCAGGAAACCACAGGAGAAAATATGGCACGTCTAGTAGCTGCACCTTACTTTATGACAATGCAGCGATGCAGCGCTGGGAGGGGGTGGGGGTGGGGTGTCGGAGGGGCAGGGGCGCTGGCAGAGGACAAGTGGCTACAGCCAAGCAGTCAGCCTGGGGTGGCAGTGAGGCCGGGGGTCTCCTCAGTCGGCCCAGCTCTTCGGAAAGAGGGGTCATTGGTCCTGAAACCCCTGGTCTGGCTCCTTCATTCACCCCGGTTCCTTCCTAACAGACACCATTAAAGGAATGTATTTAAAACTAAGGAGACAAATGGAGACAGAGGAGGAACGGTCATGTGCTGCTGAGATTAAAAGGCAGGATGGTACAATTAAAGATATTTACCAGAGAAATTTGAACCCCATTACACGCTGGCGTACAGTATGCGAGGAAGAGCTGTTTTATATCATTAAAGACAAAAACCAGGTCTATAGGTAAGCTTTAAGAACAATAAACATCCTGGATTCAAGAATAAGTCTGTCAAATGAAGGGATATTGATTTTGGAACAAGGAATATTATGTCAAACAACATTAGTTTAATTGAACTGAATTTAGTTTAAGTACTAAAAGCATTTATATACAAACAGAAAATGAAAATGAACTGCAGCTGAGCCCGGCTGCTGGTTCTCTGGGGCTTCGCCTTAGATGAGAACCTGGCACTCCCAGGCCTGCCTGGGGTCCTGAGCACGCAGCAGTGGGGCCCGGGTTCCGTCCCCTGCACGACAGTGGGGACGGCAATGTGCTTTCTCTCAGAGGTAGGAACATTTAACACTGGCGGTTGACTTTTCAAAATACACAAACGCCATTTCTTGCTCAGAAGGAATTCATGAGAGAGCAGGGGGTGAGGCTAGGAGTGAGGAGTCTGTACCCAAACACGGGAAACACTTCTGGTCCCCAAGTGAATGAAACAAGCCCTGCTCCGCCTCTGAGCACTTGGCCCCTTCTGAACCAACGCCTAATAAAGCTGTTTGTGCTCTGCACAGAGCTGCTCCTTTCAGCGGCTGCCAGGCCCTGGGAGCCCCGGGGAGAGGCTCCAGGAAAGCCCTTGGGCGTGGAGCCCGGCAGGACAGGTTCTCAATAAACAGTACCAGCCTCAGTGCCTCCGCGGTGATAAAATGGAGAGCGACTTCAAAGGTGGCCCAACCCATTTCCTGCCTTGTGCTTGGTTACTTCGGAAAGAGATCACAAACCAACCACTTTTTCCTCTTTAACCCTGAACCACAGCCGTCCCACGGGACTCACTTGGGAATGGAGGACTCCACCACACGTGCACAATGGGAGAGCCAGGCAGAGATGGTCTTTGTGCCAGACTAAGGGTGCTTCTACTGCAGGACTATTCAAGGGGACTCCAGCGAGACCTTGAGACTTTTGGAGGTCCACTGATCCTGGAGATTACTCTCAATCTGCTTGCAGAGGGTTCTCGCTATCCAGCTGCCTGGGACCCTGTGAAGGGGTGTGACCCGCTCAATTGTGTCCCAAGCCTATGACTTAAAACCAGGTCAGCACAGGAGCCAACTGTGTTGGCAGTTTGTTTGCAGAAGGCCTGATGAAGGCCCGGGATGGTGTTCTGTTTACGCCTCACCCCCTGTGCACTCTCTTCCTGAAAGCCCAATCTCCACTCCACCATCAAAGGGCATCAAAGTGGGGCTGGAGGGGAGCTCTGCCCACCCCCAGTCCTCTACTTTCCCTCTGACTACAGTGCTGCATGTTGTCAGGTTTACAGCTTTGTGTGTGAACGTGGTCACAAAACAACAACAACAACAGAAACAACCACACCATGGTTTTCTATCCATGCAGACCTTTTGCCACACATAGGAGGGTGAATCTCAGGGTTTTAGCTGTGAAGGGCACTTTATATGACCTCTCAAGGTACCAGTTATCCTGTCTGTCTTGACACCTCCTGCATTCTATCTCATACATTTCAAACATTTTCCATCAAAACATTGTTTCTCTCTAATATTCCCAGCCAGCCTAGCAGGGTGCCTGAGGACCAGGGGACGAGTGTTCTGGAAGACCAGATGTAACTTGCTAAGGACAATGCCAATAATGGGTCAAGGACTTGGGTGATAGAACCTTCTGCGAACATTCACTCTGTGCTAGGTACCATGTACTAGTGTCTCATAGACTCCAAGGAACTAATATTGCTGTGCTAATATTCAGATTATATCTTCTCACCAAGTGCATATTGAATACCTTTGATGTGCCAGGGCTTAGGTAGAGCATGAAAACTTTTATACTCTTCCTGCCTCAGGCAAGGGGAGCAGATCCTAACCTCCCCTGGCTCATACTGCTAAAAGAAAGGTACAAACAAGTCACCAGAAGAACCTTGAAGACATAGGCAATTACTCTTCCATGAAAGAAGGGTACTAGGATCTGAATGCTTGAGTCCCTCCAAATTCATACATTAAACTCCTAACCCTTAAATGGATGGCATTCTAAGGTAGGGTCTTTGGGAGGTGATTAGGTCATGTGAGCACAGCTCTCTTGAATGGGATTAGCAACCTAATAAAAGATATCCCTCACCCTTTCACCGTATGAGGACACAGCAAGAAGCGGTCTGTCTGCAACCCAGAGAGGGTTTTACCAGAACCTGATCATGCTGGTGCCCTGAGCTTGGACTTGTAGCCTCTGGAATGGCGGCCTGAACTAAACACAGAGCAGGACAAGGAAAGCGCTTTGAAATGCTTCTCCCAGGAGGCTGCCAATGAAATAGGTGGGGTTGGGGTGGGAAGGAGGTTTCATGAAGAATAAAAGCACAGAGGATGCAGGAGACATCGGCACAAAGCTGCTAGTCCTGTGTGGCTGGATCCCGGGGGACTGTAGTGAAAGCCTGGTGAGCATCCTGGACAAGAGCACTCATGGCTTCCTGACCTCCTTACTGCTCTCCTTTCCCCCCAGGAAGGTGGAATGACCGAGAGCCAGCTGGTCTTTGGCTTAAGTCAGTCTATGCCATTTCTTAGACATGTGACCTTGGCTTAGTCAATTAATCTCTCCAGACCTCAGTTTCCTCCTGGGAAACTTGCAGAATAACAGTTACTGCCCCACAAAAGTGGAGGTGAGGCTCAAATAGAGACATCCTGTGAGAAAGTCTTTACATAGTACAGGGCTAGGCTTACTGGGCACTCTGTCATGTGACCCAGAGAGGGCCGCACATTGAAATGGAATGGGGTCAGACTTTCTTTGCCCTGAATTTAGGAAAAGCTCCCAGTAGTCCTCCCTATGTGACACTGAGCATGTGGCATCATTTCCCCAGGCCTTATTTTCTTCATCTATAAAACAAAAACGGAAGGACCGGTGTCAATTTCTAAGGTCTCTTCCGATTTAAATTTTCAAAGACAGAGTTTAAAGCTCATTGGGCAAAGTCTTCAGATTCTTGAAGACCTTGTTTAAATCCACCTCCTGGAATATGACTGTTATATGTCTGAACATTACAAATTATAAAATATGAAATAAATATATGCACATATACATAAACACACGTGAGTATATATAGACGTGCATGTATATATGTAACCCGATTGTTCCAACCAGGGACATCAGTTCAATGCCTGGAGTTTCTCTTTTCCTTTCAGGATTCAACATTTGGCTCTGGTCCAATGTATTCCCAAGTCTCTGAATCTTGTTCCCACAAAGATCTGTCTTCACTCTCTGGTTTAAAGAAATGCATGCTGGGCATTCTGCCAAGCACTTGGGGGCCTTGTAGTATTCTGCTCTGAGCCCTGGAGTTGCCTCCTTCCTGTGTCACTGACTGTGGGAATGAGGAAAGGCCTACCATGGCTCTGATGGAACTGGGCATGGAACTCTGAGGCATGAAAAGTTTATTCAGCTCAAGACTGGACTCCTTAGATCTGTATCTCAAGATGCTTTGTGGTAGAGCATCAGCTTGGCATATGGATGTCCCAAGATCAATTCCCAGTCAGGGCACACAGGAGAAATGACCATCTGCTTCTCCACCCCTCTCTCTTCTCTCTATCTCTCTTCCCATCCCTCAGCCATGGCTCAGTTAGAGCAATTGGTCCCAGGAACTGAGGATGGCTCCATGGCCTTGCCTCAGGTGCTAAAAATAGCTCGGTTTCCAAGCCACAGAGCAACAGCTCCCAATGGGCAGAGCATCACCAGGTAGGGGGCTTGCTGGGTGGATCCTACCTGGTCAGGGCACCTGTGGTAGTCTGTCTCTCTGCCTCCCCGCTTCTCACTTAAGAAAAAAATAAGGAATCCAAGCCAACTATAACCTGAGGCACCAGGGCCTTATTGAGTGACCCTCTCAGAAAGCAAGTGCCTGCCTGTTCTTCTAGCACCACCACCACTAATGGTGTTGTTTCTCACATTGAAACAGCCCAATGGTGTTTGTGGTTTACAAAACACCATTATACACCTGACCCAATGGAAGCCCAGCCGGTCATTAGCACCCAAACAAGTACTTGATTTCTAAAGCATGGCCGGGTGGATTCCTAGGGTTCATCTTTTGAGGAAGTGCCCTCTTAGGGACCTCTAGTTATCCTGGAAGAACCCAGATATATCCTAACTGGGGATAGGGCATTCTTAAGCTTAAAGGGCAGAAGGGACAAAGGTTGGCTTTTGGCAAAATGGAGAAAAGCTAAAAGATGATGAGACTTTCTCCTCCCCTTTCATGCCCGGCTCTCATCAAAGTATCATTTCACTTCTCTCACGGCCTTCTTCTTCCTCCTGGAAATAACTGCTTTCAGGACAGAATTTACTAGCAGTCTCTGAAGGCCCTTAAAACGTTAACATTTTATGATTCTATTTGAATGTCATCCAATTTCTTTTCATGAGATGAAGCTTTGGTATTAAGGAGTTTTAGAAATGTGGGGGCCATTTGGGAGGAGAAGTAGGGGTTTCCCCACCTAAGCATTTTTTATGGTGGATGTCATCATGGAGCCTGACCAAGGGGTCTGACCAGGTCTCCTCATATATAATAGAAGGTGGTTCAGGCCAAGAAGAAGCCCCAAGAAACTGAGCCTGCTTCTTCTGAGACACAGCTCTTTTATGAAAGAACTTCAGTGCAGCAAAACGGACACAGCTAGGAACGTATGGGCAGAAGCTACAAACACAAATATACCACGCCTCCGGATTTAGGGAGTCATTGTCTATTAGCTGAAATACACACAGGAACATAGAATTTCAACAAAATATTCTAAGTGATAAACTGGGTGTAAATGAGGGTATTGTGAGAACACAGGGAAGAGACACTTAGCAATCTATGAATTCAAAACATATTTCTTGGCAGGAATAAAATCTGTTTATGTGGCATTATAAAAGTGATTTTTATTATTATTTTTTACAGCATGTTCTTGTCCTTTATCTCACATATCCTTGTTCCATTCCTGTGAGCGAGCCAGGAAAAGGAGCTTCACCTCAACTGACAGATGAGGACTCCAGGGCATGGGTGAAATAAATAGACCGCACCGCTAGTTAACAGCAGAGAAAGAGCAAATGTACATATATGTTTTACACATTTGAGAATAGTGTCAATTATAAAGAGGCTGGATGAAATAAAGGTTAGATTTCTAGAGAATTTTGAAGTTAGTACAAGGAAAAGGGGGGGGATAGTGTTTTTGATAGACTGATATGTTATAGCAGTATTTGATATGCTTCAAATAAAGCTATCCTCTATAGAGATGTAATTCAGAAATACTATCTATGGGGGGTAAGGCAGGGAACTGGGAAAAGAAGATTAAAAAATAGATAGATAGATAGATAGATAGATATAGATATAGATAGATATAGATATATAAACATAATACCATTGATAATTGTTTCAAAGAAAATGAAATACTTATGTTTTAAATGTGTACAGATCTCTATGTTTAAAATTATAAAATGCTCAGGAAGGAAATCAAAGGAAACCTAAGTAAGTGGAGAGACATACATGCTCATGGACTGGAAGACTCAACATAGTAAAGAGATCAGTTCTTCCCAAATTGGTTTATAGGTTTAATGCAATTCCTATCAAAAGACACAAGATTTGTATAGATATAGACAACATTAGGCTAAAAATTTATGTGGAAATAAGTTCATGTAAATCGTGTGCTTAAGCCTATCAAGTTTAATGCTAGCTATGCAACTTTGGAACAGATAGTAACTTTTCATTTTTCTTCTAAAGCTTATGTTAAAATGCAATAGTGTAAATAAAAACCCAGTTCTTAATTTGCAAAAAAGAGCACTATTCCACTTATAGTTCAAAATGTTTGTGTTCATTTCATGCTTTGGGCTTTACATATTCTGTTTCTTTTGCAGGCAATGCACTTCCCTACCTTTCTTACCTGGCATAGTTTTTACACATTTTTTAAGAAGGACACTTAAACATTTCTGGGTTCTGTTCACTCAGACCCTAGAGCACACGGCCCTGAAAACTCATTCTAGGATAACTAATGGTTCTTTTATCTGATTTTTTCCCCCACTAGATAGTAACATTCATGAGAACAAGGATGCTATTCTATTTGCCTTTACATCCCCAGAATCCCAAATGTAGTTGCTTAGTAAATGTTTGAATAAGCAAATGAACACATAAAGAAATGAACAACTGTGAATTAATCTTAAAACAACGGTGTCAATGAGTTGTATATGACCTCAGCTCCAGGATAGAAAGAGCTGGAAAAAGGCAGTATTCTCAACTAATAATAAAAAGAACCAGTCTAACTTCAAAATCACAGCATTTTTCAAACCCATCATGAAATGGAGATTGAAGAGAGTTGGCTCAAAATCTAAGGCAACATGGTGCCTGAAGGGAGACAGAAAATACAAACACACACTCAACTTGTATAGATAGAGCCAGACACCAACAAAAGAGTTCAGCTAGAATATCTGACAAATTGGTGAAGGCAAAATGGGAGATGCTGGGACACCTTGGTGGGTAGGATCACAGACAGTATAGGAGTTCACAATATCCTTCAGGTTTGCCCTCCATGGATCCCCTGAGCATTCACATAAAAGATCAGAAAGGTGCATCTTGGCATAGATCTGAATAAGAAGGGGAGTAGCCATGCAAGAGGGACAAGAACTTCTCCTTGATGCTTCCCCTGCATCCCCACTATGGAAAAAAGTGGTCATCTGAAGAGGAAGGGCAACACCACTGGCCACAGGACATAGGCGAACATCCCTGCAGATAAAGGAAAGAACAATGGGAGAAGAATGCTCATCCCTGAAGAACAGAATTATATGCTGAACCCACAACAAGAGCCAGGGGAGTAGCAGAGAACAGAGGTCACTATGCTGACACCGAGGTATATAATATATACCAAAGACCAATATTTAATTAGAACAAAGGAGACCACATTGCACCACCACCACCAAACTAAGAAGCTTGGAATAACACATAACAAAGGGACTGCTAGAGAGGGGCAGAAGAGGAACAAGAGCTTGCAAAGAGCCCCTCTCTGGAGTAGAGAACAAATGGGAGAACTAAGAATCGCAGACATTGCTCTAGTGAACCACACGCCACCCCAGCGCATAGTATTTCTAGAGGAATGTAGAGGATATGGTGTAGTGAGTGAAACCAAAGCAAAAATAGCAGCTTTTTAAAACTGTCGAATGTATTTTCTTTTCTAGAGTAGATGGGACATTCATAAAGGAAGACATAGAGGGCTCCACTGGCAAATTCTATCAAAGATTTAAGGCAGAAAAAAGAAAAGTAATCCTACACAACTTCTTCCACAGTAGAAAAACAGACAGATTACTTTGCAACTTATTGTATGATGCCAGGAGTATACAACTGTGAAAATCAAACAAAAAGGCATTACAAGAAAAGAAAGTTATAAAAAATACATCCTTCATTAAGATAGAGACAAAAATTCTCTCTCTCTCTCTCTCTCTCTCTCTCTCTCTCTATATATATATATATATATATATATATATACATACACACACACACGCACATATAGAATATATATATAATCTCTATTATAAACTTTTTCCAAAATAGAAATTTAAAAAATAGTATCAGCATCTTTAGAATTTACTGTAAAACTCTCCCATTACTAGAGCTTTCTTAAAACTTGCAGTGCAAGTTTTAAACCATGATCAGGATTAGCCAAGGTTACACAGATACTATACACTAAAGTAAGAAGACTAATATAATCTGAAATGGTACACATTTTAATCACCTGTCACTCGATAGGGTACAAATAAAGAGTGTAACCCCACTTCTTTGATATTTTTGCCAAAGATAGATGGCATTAATCAGTACTCATGAATAAATGTCAAACAAACCTAACTTCAGAGGCATTCTACAAAATCCCTGGCTTGTAATCTTCAAAAATGTTGAAGTCATGATAGCTAAGGAAAGGTTGAAGAGCAAGTCCAGATTGAAGAAGATTAAACTCATTGTGTGGTTTTGGACAGGTTCTTCTTTCTTGAAGGAAGGAATTTGGCTAATTGGTGAAGCTTGACTATATTTTTAACATGTTTAGGGAAGAATGGTGCATCATATCAGCACCTTACTCTCAGCTGGTCAAAAGTAAAGTTCTTTCTATTGTCCTTGAAACGTATAGATGAGTTTAGTCATAAATAAGACACAGGTGCACAAGTTTATTCACAGTGACATTATTCATAGTTGCAAAATACTGGAATTAAGCCATACACCCATACGTAAGAGGGTCATGTGAATAAACTATGGCACATCATAGACTAGAGTCATTGCAACTGTTTTCAGAATTGCTCATGATGAAAAAAAATTGCATTGGAAGCTACTGAATTCCCTGTGTTGAACATAATTAAAGATTTGATACCACCAGTGAGAAATACTGCAACCGGCGGTGGAGTTGGAAAACTTCTAAAGTGTGAATTGCTGGGATATTTGGGGAAAATTATAATCAATTAAATCAATGAGAATCAAATGATAAAAGCCCATTATGTGCATAATTTGGTTCTAAGCCTCATAACAGTCAGAGGAATGTGTCCATCCCATTCCTTGTGCATTTCCAATATAAGCCCTAATCTCATCATGCCCTCTGAGGGAAGCCTACTTTACCCAATTATTAAGGTGGGCTTTTTCATCAGTAGGTTTTTCCCCCTAATTATTCTTTCAGGATACTTTAGGGTAGTCATGAAGTCATAAAAGCACATTCCTTCCTTCCTTTTCTTTTGGTCATGCTGAATTGATAACTGAACTTAAAGGAGGCCAACAGTCACCAGCATATAATAACTCCAAAAGGTGTTTCACCAGAGGGAACCACAGAGGACAAAGTGTTAAGGAATTGGGAGGCCTGAAACAAAACCTCAGAGTGTTATCTCATCTTTGGTCTGAGGCTGGACGGTACAGACTGAGGTATGTTACACGGCTCTGGGACCACCAACAGCAAGACAGGCACTAGCTGTTGACATCAGACTTTTTCTAAAAGACATGACAACACAGAGTGCTTTTTAACTTTGGGGAAAGGCATTGACTGGTTATTCTGAGAAAGCTCAGATATTAAAATCATTATGGAATTTTCACATGATGCAGAGAAGATTGTCATTCCTGAGGCCATGACTATTAATTAACCATTTAAACTGGTTAATTAATTCAATAGACAGTATATATTTGGTCCAAATAAAAAGGTACAAAGAAATTAAGCTGTCTAATTAGCCTCACTTGGGAACATACACCACTTTAGGTAGAAGTGAGTGTCCTCAAACTGTGTCATACACCATCACCTCAAGTTATCTTTGAACATATAATTGTATGCTTAACATAATATGTAAATAGTATCTATTTGGGAGTCAAATGCAAAATATTATCAAAAATAAACCCAAAGTTTAGAGAGTCTCATGAAAACTACTGAAACATATTTTCACAATAAATTGAAACTAGAAAATAAATGTTTTTGAAAATAATAAACTAGAAAACATTTTAAAAAATGCTAAACTGATACAAAATTGTTTTATGTAAGGTTTCTGAGATAGTAGTCCTCTTTTAAAAATGTTGTGTGAAATATAAAAGAAACACAAATAATAATAACTATTGATATGGTAATTCAACAAAATAACTACAGATGCCCATAGTGCAGATTTTATTACATGTGTATTGCAATGATCTGAATACTATGTAAAGTCCAGAGAACCCAACACCAATGGACACTAATTAGAATAGCATGTCTCTTAAACAAATACTTACTATGTGCTTTGCATTGAGTTAAGCATTTAAGGTACATTTTTTTTTCCACTTAATCATTACAACTCAAGTTAGTTCATATCTAATTTAGTAGTGAGGAAACTATGGTTAGAAAAGTTCATTATCTTGCTCAAAGGTACATATTAATATGAGGCCAAGCCTATATTTATAACCAGATGTGCTCAGCACCAAAGCTTTTGCTCAACAAGAAAACAAAAACAAAATTCCACACACATGCTAAAGTTCCAGTAGAAGTATTAAAGAACCAGTCAGGAAGGCTTATTTCTGTAGATCCACTATAAAAATAGTAAAAATGGGATCTTTATGTAAGAACTCAAAATTTCAGAAGTAGGAAATTGCATACACATTTTGAACCAAATCTGGACTTTGTTAGGGGAATGTGTCATCAGAAATGCTAATAATCCCCTTCAAAATAAAGCTTAGTCTCTGCCATTAGCATGGATAGCATGGAGATGCCCAACAAGAAAAGATGCCACAGCCCTACTGTTTACGCTTCTTTATCTGAATACGTGGCATTTTTCTGCAGTGTGATAAAGTCATGAAAACAGATTATGTCATGATTCAGTTAGGAAATGGATGATATCTCTACTGTCTGCTTTCCTTCCTGTTCATCCTTTTGGATTCAAATTAAACAACAACCCCATGTGTGTAGCCCAAATGTATTAAAACAATGGTCAAGGTGAGTGAAACTTCCTGATGCTGAAAATATCACAAAGGAAAGGAAATAGAGAAAGCAATGAATGCAGATAGGACATAAAAGGTCATCTAGCCTGGTACAGCTGTGTCATCTTCAGGTGGAGTCTGGAGCAGTCCAAAGATTTCAATGGTACAGACATGCAAAGAGGATATCCTGATGAATGAATGTGAAGACTGGAAATTTCCACAGAAGAGATGAGAAGACTTTATACACAGCCATTGGAGGTTTCTATGTGACCTCATTCTCTCTGACTTCCAACAGAGTGACCTATTTGTTTTTTGGAACTATTTGTTGATTATGGAGCTGAAATATAACCTGGTCTAGAGCTGGAAGGAAGGAAACACACTGGAAACCAAGGTCAGTACATTGTCTCTTTGCCTGGATTTGTCTGGGTCTCAGTCAATGGATGCTGAGAACAGGACCACAGAGAAAAGCTTTGACAGGAAAGAGAACAGCATGACAAATTAACCGGATTGGTGGTGGGTACAATTTTAATAATTTTCAGGAGAAGGTACAACCTACCTACTTTATAGCTTTAGCAAATTATATCCCTTTGCATTTGCTTTCCATTCATTAAAATCTTTGGTATATTTCAGTGGGGAGCCAGAGATATCAAGGCTACAGTCATGAATATACCTTCAATGTATTAAAAAAGATAACCAAGAGAATATTTTCACTGACTATAATTTAAAGCACAAACAAAACATGAAATTGGAACCTTGAGTGCATAGCATGAATGTGAAAAAAAAATACAAATTTTCAATACTGTATGCTGATATGGATTGCAAGCCCTAGCAAGTTTTAAACTTGATTCATACTGTATTAGTAGTTATACTTCCATAATGGAGAGAACTACAACAAATTCTTTGGTTAATAATGGTGGCCGTTACATCTTTGAAAAGGCATTTGAAAAGAACTACAGTAGATCCCAGTGGCTCACTGACATGAAAAGATATCAAAACATCTTATTTTTCTCACAGGATATTACTTTTCAAGAATCGAGTACATGGTTCACAACATGCGTTTATTTTTAATTAACATTTTCTCTTGTTACCTTTATCACTTCTCCTGCCCCACACTTCATCTGAACAAAGGGAGTAAATACACGCTAATAACACCCGTTAGCTTTGTCTTTACAAACATCAAATTGATGAGCAGACACCCCAAATCCTTCATTAGGTGGATCATAAACTGAAAGAGCTCTTTGCTTATAATATGATGAAAGATTTATTAGCAACATGTATTCAGCTAAATCATAGTATTGGCAGGTTTATAAGATTGTCTCTCCCCAGCTGCTGTGGGAATGAAAACACTAAATCTGTTAGTGTTCTACATAATGATTTAATTACTGCCCAGCACAGAGCCTCACAAGGGGCTAGAATTTTGGAAAGTTTCTATGGGTGTGCTAGGTCCTGACACAGAAAAAGCCACAAGTACCGCACTTTAGGCGACAAAATTAACATATGTTAAGTGAAATGGAATAAACGAGGGTCCAACAGAAGGGCTGTGATCAAGAGACTAAAAACAGTCAAAGAGTAAAGAAGAAAAGATGGAAAAATGCCAGAAAATGCCAAGTCACATGCAAGCAGGTTTGATTCTCTGCAATTCTCCAGTTGAGATTTCTCGGAGGATTTTGCAATATGCAATGATAGCTAGAAATATAAAATATAGGCTAAAGTTGACAAACAGTATACTTAAAACATATCATATGATAAATCTACATAGAAATAATAAAAGTGCTATAGTATTAGTTCCCTGAAAATTAAATATTTGTACAGATATTTAAAAAGTGATGGAAAAAAAATTGTATTCATACTATCTGATACAATTGGACCAGATAAGGTTTTTCCACTAGGCTTTCACTCAGAATTTTAGAGTTTTAACAGGTGGTCATATATATAGAGGTCTTCTCTTAAAGCATGGTGTCTGAGAAACTCTCAAAAAGTGTTTATGAAGTTACCAACACTGTTAACCGTACTCCCCCTAAATGTTGAATATTTTATACAGTGAAGGATAACCAACTATTGTGAATAATCAAAATAATTTTGGGTGGGTTCAGATATTTATAAGAGATTTTTCCCTGAAGTAATTTCTTTTTCCAAAAGCTTACCTTCTTTTTGTCATAAAATATACTTTGAACCATGCACTTCTTTCCCCCTGTCTATTGACCACTGTATCAAACAGAAAATCTTTCTAAATTAATAATTATAGGTAAGATTAACCAATAAATGCTATTTTATAGAAATTATGTGCTTCTGTGCACATGGTAAAACTAGAGTGATAAGTAGCATACAAAAAGATTATGTTCTTAACCCCTGTATTTAATGAAGAGTGAATGGGAAAAGGAAATTCTTTGGATTCCAAGGGCTAGAAAAAAACTTTATCTTTTCTTCTAACTCTCTTACTATATAGATCAGTGGTTCTTAACCTGGGTTCTATCGAACCCTAGGGGTTCGATGAGTTGGTCTCAGGGGCTCGGAGAAGCCTCTGCTGCAGAGGCCAGAATAAAGTAATACCGTCATTTGTTGTGAGTTCATGCACTTTGTTGATTTTGTTCTTTGAGCAAGGTGATGTTCATGCACGGCTCATTTTGTGCACCAGTGAAAAAAACATATACCTATGTCTTGGATTTGGAAAAAAAATATTATATTTTATTTATCACTAAAGAAGGGTTTGGTGAATGCGCATATGAAACTGGTGGGTTCGGTACCTCAAAAAAGGTTAAGAACCACTGCTATAGATAGAGTTAAGCAAATTTAGATAATTTCCTCAGGCATAGTTTCCATAGACATAGTATTCATTTTCCATCGTATGTACACAGAGGTGAAACCACAAAAGCCTCTTAGGAAGTATCAGTCTTCTGATGTTAATAAAGATTTCTGTTATCATAAACTTCTCAGAAAAGTGAAGCACTAAATTAGTACTTGATGTCAAATAGAAAAATATTCTTAGAGTGTGCCTGTGTGTGTAACAAAAGAAAATTCACCTTCAGTTATGCAAATAATCATAATAGCTTTCATGTTTTGAACATCAGTCACTGTACTAAGCAGTGTGCTGTGCACTTTTCATATAGACAGTGTTGTATGCTAAAAGGATATGTTGCTATAGTAATTTTAAAACAAAATGCACTGTATTAGCCATTTCCTCACTTTTTGAACTCTGATTATCAGATGATATTTACATAGAGATAGTTTCTTAGCAGTCTTTTAACAAGGAAGAAGATACATGTCGTACCCCACCTACCTTTAATTTAACTTTAAAAGAGCAAGATTTACAATTAAAATGGTATTATTGGCTTGCTGTGTGGATAAAACAAAAGAACTTGCAACTTCTAAACTGCTATTGATATATAGGATAGTGACTGATTGTTACTCTCATTATGGGCCCAGATAATAAGACTTTTCAACTTACATTTGGACTTCTCATCACACTCTGACCTTTTATGACACCTTGTCTAGTCCACATACTGGGAAATTGAGACCCAGTATTTAAATGAGCAACCAGCATAATTTTCGCTGCCCTATATCTCCGCTAGTTACTAAGGACATATTTTACCTACCTAAAAAGACTTGGTACTCCCTAAGGACAGAAATAACATTCTTCTGTCTCTTTTAATCTTCACATCTTTCACACAGGATGGGAGATGAGATGGGAATTATATTCAATGAACATTTAGCAGCTCATGTAGCAGTGGAAATTATGAAATTAGTCAGTCTGAGAAGCAGTTTTCCTAAAACAAAACATTCAATATTATTTTTGAGTAATTTAAAATATATTTTATTAGAAACTCAGTTTGTGGAAAACAGTCCCTGTTAAGCTACCCTAGGCCATATCCCTGGGATTTCATCTATCTATAGAAGCTTCAATGCCTGTCTTTAATTTTTTTCAAAATTAGCTTATGAAATCCCTTTAGTTATAGAATCCCTCAACAAATATTACCTGGACACTCCATTGTAGAGGACACTGTGGTCCTTACACTTAAGGAAAAGCAATGGAGACTTCATATAGATGATAGCTACAGTGTCTGGAGCAGAATAAAACTCAGGAAATAACTGATAATAAATTGTTATGAACAACAGGTGAAATCCATGCGATGATGGAACAATCAGCATCCAGATTAATGAGGTTAGTTGAAGGCAGGCAATGAGGTTGTGAGGACAAGATCATTTGTGAATGTTTATTTTTATTAGATAAGGTATGTGCTAGGTTCTGGGGATTAACAGAGGAAAATAAAAGCTTTATACACTAGCAGGGGATAGATAAAATAACATAAGAGCTGTAGCATGGTCTCATCAAAGTGCTACGTGGAGAAAACAGAGGGTTCCATGGGGACCCAAAGGAGGGTACTGTACTGCGGCATGGCAAGAGGCAGGGGCAGTTCCCTGAGCCTTGCCGAAAAGAAGGCAAAAGCACCAAGTGAGAATTCTCTAAGCAAGGCAAGGCTTCAGCATAAGCAGTAAGACATATTTTAATAAATTAATAATCAAAAAAGCCTTTGTCTCACTATGGCTAGAGTAAGAGAAGAAAGTAAGAAACAGAAACTAGTGCAGGTCTTATCTACTATATTAAGAAGTTTGGGTGTCATCCAGAAGACAATGAGAGATCAACGAAAAGCTCTTAGTAACAGAATGGCATAAGCTTGTATTTCATAAATATCATTCTTCTTTCAATGAGAAGAATAGCTGGAGGGGTCCAAACAGGGGGAATAAAGAAAGGTTAAGAGACTACTGGTAAAAATCCATGGGAGTGATTATAACAGCCTAAATTAGAACCATGAGAATAAGAGTGAATAGAAGAGGATATTATAGTCAGGATGACAGATAGATAGATAGACAGATAGATAGAGTTTTATATTTCATTTTTAAAATTTAGGCATATATTTAATTTTTGTCTGATTGGATATAGGGAAAGAATAATCAAGGATGAAAGCAGGTTTTGAATGTGAGAAGGTGAATATGACATACCATAGTCCAAGTTTAACAACCATGAAACTGGCTGATTCAAGAGTAAAAATAATGTCTTCAAGTGGGACATATTGACTCTAAGACACTTGTGAGATGACCAACTCTTTCACTCATTAGACAGTTGAAAATATGGATCTCAAGAATGCAGTGGAGAGATAGAAAATATAAATTTAGGAATCATCAATATATAGGAAGTAATTAAGTATTAGAGAGTCACCTGGGATCTCTAATGATCACCTGGGAAATACAGCAACTAAATGGATAGAGGAAAAGATTCCACAGAGGAGAGAGCGAGACAGCCCAGAGGACAGTGATGAGAATCATGTTATGGCAGCCAAGGAAAAGGGATTTTTAGAAGGGTGTTAGTTAGTTACATCAAATGTTGCTGAGAAATCAAGACAAGCAGTAAAAAGTGTTTATTGGATTTAGTAACAAGGAGAGTGAGGGTAACTTTGACAGGAATAGTTTCATTGCACTTGATGAGGAAGGAGGAGGGGGAGAACTTGTTCAAGAAGGGCATTTGACAAAGGTGGGGGAACTTCACTAACCAAGTTGCATTTGAAAAATGAGGGGAGTTTCCACTGGGAGAATGATTACCATTAATTTGTAAGTGATAAGAACTAATAGCAGTGTCCTTTCTCAGTACCAAAGCACTGAACAATGTCAGTTCAGTCACTACAGCCTCTGTTCACCCGTAATATGTCACAGTTTGACAATGCTGTGACCTCACGATCCTGGTTAACTTTACGAAGTACCTGGATGCTCTGCTCTACCTGTTTGTTTGATGCATGACTTTAAATCAAGACTATAGATTTCCTAATAGCCAGACTTCCCATAGCCAAATGACTCTAGATAACAACCCCCTTCAGATTCCCTATTTAGTCTACTTTGGAGAGTGCTGTGAGAACCAGCCTGCAAATCGCTCAGGATAATCTTAATTCTCATTCTTCTTAAAAGCTAAATTTCCTTTTTGCTAAATTGGCTTCTTTGCAGCAATTATCACTATACCCTCTACCGTGGGTTTCTGGTGACTCAAATTGCCTCTAAAAGGCAACTTCAGGTGCCACACTGGAAATATTGTCTGTCTTGAAAACATTGAATATTTTAGTAGCCTCGTTTCAGGACGTGCTGGCTATGCACTGTTCTCATGGCTGCCTCTCTTGCCTAGAAAAGGGAAAACCTGCTAGGCATAGACCCTCCCGCAGGACTTCAAGTCCCCAAGCTAGCTAGAGCCCTATCTGCCAACTCACACAGTTGGGTGCCACTTAACAGCCTATACTCTTACTAGGGACCTACACTCTTTATTTGACCTTAGAACAACTACCACCCTCCATCAAATGCTTGATTCCAACAATTCAGGCATGGGGACACTGATAAGGGAAAAAAGGGTTTGCATTTCTGAAAGCAGGACGCCTGAGTCAATTTGTCCCAATTGTATCTTCTCAAGGCCTATTATATGGGCTGTGATTTCCAGGGATGAAAGCTGTGAACTCCCAGGTCACTTGTAAACTGATCACTCCCCAGTCTTTCCTCCTCCTGCTTTTAAGTGGCTTGAGGCTGGTAAATTGAAACCTGAAGAAACACAGAGCTCTGATCCCGGGGACCTCCAGAGTAAACCTGGACTTTGGCTGATTTGCTGTAGGAAGTAACTGCTTACTTACCCCATAATTAACACCACAAGCTGATCTCGGGAAGATAAAGTACAGGAGGTCAGGCATAAGATCATCTGGAGAAGGGTTTCACCGAAGCACTACTTTTAGTAGCTCTTGCAACTACTTCGCTCATGAAACATGCGTGTGCAATTTCAAAAAATATGACTTTTCGTGGCAACAGAGGAAAGGGTAAATTGCACGGCACTGAAGACAACCCCAGCAAACTCCCCCATGATGGATGAATCCATAGCACATGTCAGCTCAATACTGGATTGAGATGTGAAATATGCAATTTGTTTGGTGGCAAGCTAACTTAAACAATTTTATCTACATTTTGTATTTTATATACAAAATAAGCTGTCTTCCCTGTTCAGAAGAACTTACTGACTTATCATCCTCCATCAAATCAAGTCCCCTTTGGAGTCTACAGGCCTTGGGAACCTGGTTTCCTGGTACTCTATTTTAGCTGCCTTCCACTCAGCCTTCCTGCCTTCCTCTCGGACACCATTAGCCTTCAGAGAGTGTGAATACAACCAAGTGTCACACTGCTGTACTGCCACACACACTGCTCCTTCATGGGATGCCCTTTCTGCCTTGTCTATGAGTCAGATTGCTCATTGCTCATCTTCCTCAAGATCCAGCTTAAGAATCAATTCTCTGCAAGGCCTTTGCAGCCGTATTTGCAACATTCTCCTTCTCTGGGAGTGTACCACAATACATACATACATGCATATAGATAGATAGATAGCATTATATATAAATAAGTAGTGTATATATAGTAGTGCTACAATTGAAAATATCAATCTCTCCTGTAATTTGTTCACCTGTGAATATCAAATCATTGGGACTGAATGAAGAGACATGCCAATAGAATATATTGTTCTCTAGCATCTTTGCTTTCCACACTTCTCTGATCAAGGTCTGTCTTCTCCCCCATTAGCTGGTATCTGGGAGTAAATGAAACTCAAGGCAGATACTTTTTTTTTTAATGGAGTAAAGACAACTGAGGTTTAACCCACCTAAAATGAAATAACTATTCATTCTTACCTAGTATTCAGATAAAGACCTCTTATTTGGGAATCAAGAAGTTTAGATTTCAACTGTGGTATGAACAATAAAGAAATTTCTCCCTTCCTCATTAACATTGTCTGTCTCATTTACAGAATAGAGGCATTAAATAGTATATATATATATAATTGATTAATTTTAGAGAGACAGAGAGAGAAAGGGAGAAAGAGGGAGAGAGAGAGAGAGAGAGAGAGAAGCATTCATTTGTTGTTCCACTTAGTTGTGCACTCATCAGTCGCTTCCCATATGTGCCCCAACCAGGGATGTGACCACAACCTTGGCGTTTCAGAACTCTACTCCAACTGACTGAGCTAACTGGTCAGGGCCTGATAAAATATTTCTGAGGATATGTTTCAACTTCAACATTTTATGCTTCTATGAAATATCCAGTTCTACAGTGTAACTGTAATATATGTTTATAAAACCTTTACTCTGGCAGAATAGACAATTGACCACATTAGCTTAATTATTGTACGTCCAATGCTATTACAGTCAAAATTTATGACTCATATGGACAAATTAAAATGATCAAGGCAAAATCTCTGTTTCTTTGGTTAAAAATTATATGCTTTATCTCAATCAAATGCAAAATATATTTTACTGGTCCTAGTGGAGCCCAAAAGTGAGCATTCTCAGACCATATTCATCGAGACTATGCAGAAGTCCCTGTGCCATGTGTGCTGTGCTGACTCCGGGTCAAGAACCTTACCACCAGGCACAAATGCCTATCCCTTTCCACTCAGTACATTTATTTTTTGGATATATTTATAAAAAAGCAATCTCCAAAATTTGACATAACTTTAAATCCAACAATATTCTTTATAGTTTATATATATACCATTAAAAATAGAAAATGAGTTAAATATCCAAATGTCAGGACATTGCTAGATTAGTATATCTGATATAGAAGCATGAAAAAATATAAAAGAGCCATTAAAATTGTTAATAGAGATATATATCATAGAGATATGCTAAACTGTTAGGTTATAAAAAGAATATAATATCTATTAAGAGTCACATTAACATGCAGAGGTATAATTAATGTAAATCCACACTAAAATAATGTGGTATATAATTGCAATGAGACATGCATGACTTTTTAAATTTTCTGCTTAATTTTCAATAGTTTCTAAATTTTTTATAATAAATATGTATTAATTGAAACACCAGGAAAATGTAGATGCATTTTAAAGGGCAACATTTAAAAAATATTTTTATAATTCAACAAATTAACACTTATAAACCATTCTAAATAGGTTGGTCTAATTTGAAAGGCACTCTATTTATGCAATAAACTGAAAAAAAAAAAAAGAAAAAGAAAGAAACTTACCAGGAAACCTGAATGCAATTTCATTAAATTAATAAACAAACATGACAAAGTTCAACTGGGCTAAAAGAAATATTTTCAAGCAAGTCTTGGAATGTATTCCTTAATGTGTAATGTAAATGCATTTGTAACCAATAACTCATGTTTCATGTTTTAAAAATCCATGATGTACATATTTATACTATAAATAGAAAGCACGTTCAAAGAATTGAACTTACAGGGATTTAGATAATTAAAAGTGCATGCAAGGCACTGTCTAGTGATGTGACTTTGAACAAGTTCTTTCTTCTCTGCAACCTCAAAATCAGCAAAATGAAGGCATTACCCGAGAGATTTTCTAAGTTTCACTCAAACTCCAAAGGGTGGTTTGCCACGCTGGTTTTCTAAGGGCTGTCATGCAACAGATGGAAGTGCTGCGTTAAAAGGGGTCTTAGGGAATTCCCAGGAAAGGAATGTACCTTCCGAGCAGGTAAAGATATTTGGGCAATGGAATCTAAAGAGATACATGAGGGGGGTGGGGGTGGAGGGAGGAAGCAGGGAGGGAGAAAAGGAGGGAGGGAGGGAGAGAGGGAGACATCAAAGACAGAATATTTTATGGGAAGAAAGCATTAGTGAAATATCTCAGGGATGTTCCGGGATAAGAAAGCAGAACATCTTTGAGATTCAAGTTCATGTGGCAACCTGTGGTGCCAAAAGGTCCCGTACGCATTCCTACTCTGTGGCAGCTCATAAAATGATACCTCATCTTCTATCAGGGGCACACCTTGAGGCCACACCATCACCCATGGACTGGAAATAAAATAGGGACGCTGATGGCTAATATGCACTGGATGAATAAATAGGCCTACAGATAAGAGATAATATTGTAAACATATCTTCAAAGTGCACGCCTTTGCCTGCGTGATCCACAGGAACATCAACCTCAATATGACCAAACTGAAATTCATTTTCATGCCCCTTTGCTTCAAGGACTGCTACCTCCTTATGCCTAGGTTCCAAGCTAGGTGTGTGGTATCATCCCAGATGCTCTTTCTAATTTATACCTAAAGTTTACTGAATTCCCAATCTACTCATTAACACCTAAACTTCTCTATAATCAAATTCTTCCTAGCTTCCTTCTAATCTGGTTTACATCAGCAGGTCTCTAACTGGTGTTTCCTCTAATGTCACCTCTCTGCCATCTCCCTGCCCCACTGCCACTAGGTATTCATCTAAAATGGAACTTGACAATACCACCTCATAGTTTTAAATCCTTGAATGATTCCCCTTTATTGTGTTTCCTCCAAAATAAAGCCAAGCTCATTAGAATGACGTAAAAGGCTGATCAGAATCTGGCCTCAGCTGCCTGCCCTAACCACCACATATAATCAGTGATTCAAGGTCTTCCACACGTGGTGTCTGCGTACCGCTCTCCTCTCCATTCTTCAACATCTCTTTCAGAAGTCAGCAACTCGGAGAAATTTTCACTGACACCCCAGAGACTGTTTTCTTCCCCTATACCCACAAGGATACTAATGTTTCCTCTCTTTATACTGCTTTAGCGCTGATCACACTGTATATTGTGATTATCTTTCCTCACAGAAATGTGAGGATCTGAATGGCAGAAGTCTTTGTATTGCCCGTATTGGATCATTTTGTAAATAATCAGTAAATACTTGCTAAATGAACTAAATGAATACTATCCTCTGGGGATATACAGATATAAATTTAGCAATTAGAGATCAGTGAGTAATATGTGCTATTATTTCAATAGTTATGATTTAATCTAAAAAAAAAATTGACTGCATCCCACACACCACTTCCTTTCCTGGGTCAAGTTTAATCTTTGTGCTACATGAGAAAAGTTCAGTATCTGATATCATTCAATAGTATCTGACCAAATAAATGTACATGTGATTCCTTGAAGAAATAAACTAATCTTTGGGTCACTAGATATGTGAAGTTACTCTTAAGAAACCAAGATGGTAATAAAAATAATTGGAAACAATGGATAAAATTAGAAATTTTGACCTAGATTGTTTTAACTAAGAATTGAACAAAAGGGAAATAAACATAGTACAATACCTCTAAGTATGTTCTTTGATCCTGTTATCTTTTCTCTATGGTTTTAACCATTACCTCTATGTGAGAAATACTGGTTATAAACATACTCTTCTATCATTTTTTTTTCAGTCTTCTGGAAATTTCTGTCTTTTTCTACTACCAGAAATTCAAGTAAAGTATTATTAGATTGTATTCAGTATTTCACTGTTCCCTGTCAACTAACTCTTCATTTATTTCTCCCTTTCCATCTATGAAAGGCACCACTGCTTACCTGTCATAGCTCCAACTGAGACTCCAATGACCTTAGCTCAGATAACTTTGAGAACATCTTATCAGATACACTGCAACCCAAATCCCACAAACCCTTCTTTATCCTAGTGTCAGAGCCTGAAATCTAATGCAACATGGTCTCCTGGGAAGTTCAGTGTGGACAGAGATGCTGTGCACTGGATGAAGCTGTAGGTACTAGCTTCATACGGCTATCAAGCACTTGGAATATGGCTAGTGCAACTGGGGAACTGATTTTTAATTTACTTTTATTAAAGTGGCTAGCAACTACCTATTGGACAGTATTGATCTAGGTCTAATTATGCATGGCCTGATTAAAAAATATTTAATCACTCAATTATATCCTAATGGTGAAAATGAAATAAGCTGAAAACTCATCAACTTGTTCACGATCTGATTCAACCTAAATACCCATCCTCATATTCCACTGCACTTTATCATGGCTCCGTGATATAAACATACTGGAATGTCCATAATTTTTTCAAAACCTTTTAGACTTTCTCTTAAGGGGATTTTGTTCAATCTCTTTTACTTGGAAGTCCCTGCCTATCATGTAACTCCTAAAAGTCTGCCTATTTCTCAAGGCCCAGGAGACTCAAAATTGTCACCTTCCTAAGGAGAGCCTGTCCAGAGTCCTTCAGTTGAAGAATTTGACCTAACAGGCCCACAATACACTATTGCAATTTACAGTTTGCCTTATATTTCTGTTGTGTTTTTCCCCCTTAATTCTTATTAGAAACTTCTAAAGTCCTTAGGATGATTCAAGTTTGTAAACCCACGACAGCTCACATGATGTCTAGTATTCATAAAAATTCATTAACTGGAATATAATGGATTTGTACCACAGAGACCATCTTTCCTGGCAATTTTTAGTTGTTGGGCCTTTCAAATAATTGGCCTAATGGGGGCTGTTTTTCAGACAACAAAAACTGGTCATATTTGTGCATTGTAACTACAAATATGACACTAATGAATGAACACTTGAGATAGATATCACAGTAAGAACCACCAACCGAACAAATTTCCTAATCATTTAACTAGAAACTCTTCTAGCAGAACTATGCCTACGACTTTGAAGAGAAGAGGCTCCCATGAGCCAGAACCGAATGAGTGCTGAGCTCTCCCTCCACAAACCTTACTCAGTGCTCATTGCACGGTCAGTTCTGGGCCAAAGGCTAAAAGGGAGCTGAAAAAAATTAAAAACAGTTTCTATGTAGGTGCTTAAAACTGAGCTGGGTACAAATGGTATGCATGTGACAAAACTAAAGAGAAGCACAAAAAATCTAGTAGAAATAGTCCTGTGGCTTCAGTGAACGGGATCCCTCTTCCGCTCCAACAATCTATGAACAGCTGGGATGGGACATGAAGAAGCACAGTCTGGTTCTTTTAGACAAAATGACAAAGGCACTAACAATCACTAGAAGGTATTAATACTAACAGGAGGTAAGTGAATGGCCTGTATGAAATAAAAGGGCTATGAAATTTGGAAAGCTAGAGATAAGTAAAGGGAAATGCAGAAGACAGATTACAAAGAGGCTTTTTAGATCTCAGAATAAATAATGTGGACTTAAGGCAGTGGAGAATCTTTGGAAGAGTTTGAGAATGAGAGAGAGAAAATAAAAATAAAAAGCACACCGAAGTGATTTCTCCCAATTGGCTTTAACTAACAGGAAATGGGTTCTCTCAGGACTTGAGAATGACAGAATGGGGAGCTCAGAGAACCCTCTCCTTCCAACAAAACAACAGCTTAACTGGTGCCATCATTTTTTAATCATCATTGAAAGGCTCTAGAAATTTTTGTAAGGGCATACAGGAAATAGAGAAAAATCTATTCCATTCAAGAAAACCTACCAAATTTCAGAAAGAATATTGAGAGTTGGCCGCATTTAGCCCAGTCTATACTATTGGTCCCCTCCACCCCCACAACTCAGTGTTTTAGAAGTCTCCCAGCTCCCACTCTTGGGCCAAGGCTCTGTCCCAGGAGGGGAAGGATCCTGGCATTTTTAATTCTCCCTAGACCCACATTGCAGATGCTTTATTTCAGGCAGACACTGTGGAGAGGACCATATTTCCTTTCCTCAGCCAGCCACCACCCCTAGAGCAGAAACTCTCCCCACACACAGTAGAATAAGAATCCGAGGCTCTGAGAGCCCCTGACTCAGCCCACTCAGAGGGAAGACGTCCCACATTGGGAAGAACTTGAGGACCAGGGGTTGCCTATCTGCCTTCCACATGCTTACTCACAGAGCTGGAAAAACACTTCTGCAGCCCCACCTTTGGTATACAGAATATCCTCAGGCAAGCTGTAGGGCTTCAATTCCTTCTGTGTGGAGCCACCTCTACACTAAAGATCCACCCGACAAGTCATAATAAAAATGTGGAAATCCAAAACAAGAAAAACAAATCTTAATCACAGAAAGAAAAATAACTAATTCATAAAAGAACCATAATAAGATGATCAGATAACATCTTCTCACAAACAAGGCAGCCAGAAGACAATGGGATGATGTATTAAAAACATCAAAAATTAAAATATCAACCTAGAATCTTACATGGAATAAAACTATCTTAAAAAAATGAGAGCAAAATCAAATAGTTTATACTATTTTACTATGTGAAAACAAAAAGCAGGTTCCAAGACAATATCTACAGTATGATTCTAATTTTGTAAAACAAAAAAGCATAGGGAAATTATTGGAATGTGAATAGTGGCTAACTTTAGGGAACATGAATTATCCATAATTTTGCTTTATCTGTGCTTTTATACATTTTATAGATATTCTGCAACAAGTACATTATTTACCATGTTATTTGAATAAAAATAAATAAATGTTATTAAAAATGAAAAAAAAAAGAAAAATGAGGGAAAAATAAAGATGTTCCCAGAAAAACAAAAATTAAAAGGATTTTTTGCTAGCAGACCTTTCATACATGAAATACTAAAAGTTCTTTAGGCTGAAAGCAAGTGACACCAGCCTGTAATTCAAACCCAGATGAAAAAGCAGAGAACACTGCTAATGATAATTATGTAGGTAATTGAAAAAGACAGTATAATTGCATATTTCTTCTCCTTTCTTCTCTTGACTGATTTAAAAAGCAATTACATAAAACAATATGTGCACTGTTGCACATATTGCATTGTTGGGTCATAAATATATAGAAATGTAACCTGTCTGACAATAAGAAGGCTATATTGGAGTTAGGAAATGATACCAGATGGTAAGTCAAACCCACAGAAAAGAACTGAAAAGAACCAGAAAGAGTAAATAAGATAGTTAATATAATACACACTATAAATACATACCTGCTATAGTTCTCTCAGTTTATTTCAAAATATGTTATATAAAGTAATCATTATAAATGTATTGTTGAATTTCTAATATATATGGACATAATATGTATGTATACCAGTAATAGGTTTAAAAGAGGCAGGGAGGAAAGGATTTTATATAAGAGTAAAGTTTCTATATCTAACTCGGCCTAAATGGGTAAACCTAAAATAGAGTCTGATAAATTAAGACGTGTATTGTAAGTACTTGAGCAACTACTAAGAAAAATAACTCAAAAATATAATTACAATTATTAAAGTTATTAAAGTTATAAGTAGTCACTTAATAAAAAAATGAAAAAATTGAAAGACAAAGAAATAACAACAAAAAGATATAAAACTTATAGAAAAAAAATAAAGCAAAATGGCAATGTAAATCCAATCCTATTAATAATAAGTGCCATGCCTCAAAACATATTTAAAAAACAGCTCAAAATGAAGTAAAGATCTAAATTTCAGAGGTATTACTATAAAACTCTTACAATAAATTACAGAATAAAGTCTGTGAGATCTTGGGTTAGGCAATGGTGTGACACCAACACACACGTCACAGAGAAAAACTAGACAAATTGAGCTACCTGAAATTTCAAACCTGTGTACTACAAAACATGCTCTCCAGAACAGGAAAAGTCAAGCCACAGAATGGGAGAAAACATTTCCACATATTATATATGGTAATGGGTTTATACTGAGAATATATAAAGAATTCTTTAACTCAATGATAGAAACATCTATAACTGATTTTTTTTTAATGGGCAAAGGATTTAAATAGACATTTCTGCAAAGATGACATACACGTGGCCACAGTCTCTTGAAATGATGCTCAACATTAGGGTTATAAGGAAACTGCAAATAATAACTACAATGAGATGCCACTTCCCACCCAGTAGGACAGCTTAAAAAAATACAGATAACAAGTGTTAGGTTATGGAAATATTACGGTTCTCATACACTGTAGATGGGAAAGTAAAATGTTGTAGCAACTTTGAACAAACAGCATGCGAGTTGCCCAAAAATTTCAACACAGACACCTGACCAGGCGGTGGCACAGTGGATAGAGCGCCAGGTTCGAGACCCCGAGGTCGCCAGCTTGAGCACTGGCTCATCTGATTTGAGCAAAAGCTCACCAGCTTGGACCCAAGGTCGCTGGCTCCAGCAAGGAGTTGCTCGGTCTGCTGAAGGCCCGCAGTCAAGGCACATGTGAGAAAAGCAATCAATGAACAACTAAGGTGCTGCAATGGCAATGAAAAACTAATGATTGATGCTTCTCACCTCTCTTCATTTCTGTCTGTCTGTCCCTATCTATCCCTCTCTCTCGAACTCTCTCTCTGTCTCTGTAAAAAAAAAAATTCAACACAGACAAATGAAAATATATTTTCACACAACTTGTACACAAGTGTTAAGAACATAATTACTCATAATGCCAGAGT
Organism: Rhynchonycteris naso; assembly: GCA_037038555.1. Taxonomy (NCBI): domain Eukaryota; kingdom Metazoa; phylum Chordata; class Mammalia; order Chiroptera; family Emballonuridae; genus Rhynchonycteris; species Rhynchonycteris naso. The sequence goes on from CM073001.1 coordinate 99,937,989, forward strand.
GGAAATAACACAAATGTCCATCAACTAATAAATGGATAAGTAAAATTTAATATATCCATACGGCAGAATATTAAATGGCAATAAAATGAAATGAAGTATCGATATTCGCTACAACATAGATAAACCTTGAAGACAATATGCTAAGAGAAAGAACCGGCCCCAAAACAATATATTTGAATGATTCAACTTACATGCAATGCCTGCAGTAGGAAAACTTACATATACAGAAGTAGATTAGCAGTTTCTTAAAGCCAGGAGGAGTAAGGGAGGTGGGCTAGGTTATTCATGATATTGAGTATTTTTTTTTTTACTTATTGATGATTTATATTTCTTCTTTTTTCATATCCCTTGCCCACCTTTACATGGGGAATCTTTTATTATTGAGTTATAAGTGTTCTTTGTATATATTCTAGATGCAAGTCTCCTCACAGATTTGTGATTTGCCAATATTTTCTCCCATTCTGTGGGTGTCCTTTCTCTTGATGGTTTCCTTGAAACATGAAAGTTTTACATTTTTTATGAAGTTCAATTTACCTGTTTTTATTCTTTCATTGCTTATGTTTTTGTGTCATGCATTTATTCTTTTTAAAAGGAAAGAAACAAGAACCTGCTTCCTATGTCTCCCTTTCGCTTACAAAGACAATACTTAAATTGTTAATAGCTGGACTCAAACGGTATCTTCATGTGACAGTGTTGTGAGAAGAGTACATCATTCTCTTTATGGGGCTCCTAGGATTTCTATTAGTAAGTCATGATTTAGAGGATATATCTCTGATGTTGGGGAGCAACCACAGCATGTTGGTAACATGGGACAAAGAAAGTTATAGTCCAGTGACAGCTAAGAGATATGAATGTCACTTAGGGATTGATGATTCTATTCCTTTCATGACCCTCTACAAGTAAGTGAATTCATTTGCCTATAAAGTGGGGTTCCCCCTTTTTATTCATAGAACTAGGACCAAGATGAACAAAGCAAGATAGAGCATGTTTCTTCTTTGATGAAAGTCAGAGGGGCCTGAGTCTCCTATACACTCCAGTTCTCTATCCTTAAAAGCCAAGCATAAGCTATCCAGGTTAGAGCAAATTTTAGATGTACAAAATTTGAAATGCATTATTTCACAAGAAAGAACTCAGACAGCTAACATCTTTATAATTCTAACTAGAAGAGTGTGGGTACATGTAGAGGGGGAGTGCAGATGGGCCTTTTCTGTCCCCACCCAGATCTCTTAAAGCCGGGAGATGAAGAGGAGTGAGGTTAAAAATGCAAACCGTACTCTCACATCAGTGAAGTTCCAGACAAAAGGACAATGAGCCTGTGTGTCTCCAAGCTGCCTCAAATGTGAAGTTGCTGATGAACCTGGTGGATGTGCCCAATCTGCATGTCCAGCACTCAGTGACTGTGCTCAACACCACAGGAGACTCTCATTTTCACATAATGGAATCCCTGCAAAATTCAAAAACACCTCTAGGAGAACAATTTTCTATGCAATAAGATGTCATCAAATGGACATCATTACCCCTTTCATATCAATATGTGGTTACCCACATAGAATCCAATAGTTGAACCTTGTGTCCATATACGTATGTGAACATTTTCATATATAAATTTATATATTAATATGAAATGCACATATTTGTAAAGGTTGATATCAAGAAAAAGCCACCTTGGTGAAGTTGAAATGTGTAAAACAAATGTCTGTACCACATGAGATTTTTTGATTGTGTGTATTTTCAACTATTTTACCTATCTAACTATCTACCTATTTATTTACTTAACTTGAGTTTATTATAACCTTCTATGTCCTTGGCATAGAGTAGGCATTGAAGAGTGGAATAAACAAACAAAATCTATACTCTCATAGAGCTTATATTCCATTAGGGAAACAACCACAACCAAAAAAGATTGTAGTAAGTGCTAAGCTGAGAAATAAAATCTAATAATATGATAAAGAGATCCTGGGTGTGTACTTAGTGTTACCTGGTCAGGGAACGACTCACTGAGGACATGCCATTTAGACTGAGACTCAGATGGGCTTGACAAGCAAAACCCACCATGAGACTAGGTGGGCTGGGGGAGAAGGCAGCATTCCAGAACCAGAGAACAGCCAAGATCTGGAGACAGGAAATGTCTTGGTATGTCCCAGGATCAAGAAGAAGGCCAGTGTGGGAGGAGCAGAGAGAATAATGAGGAGAGTGACAGAAGATGAGGTCAGCCAAGTTAAGTAGCTTGGATTTTAGTTGCATTTTAATGCACTATTGCTGACACTGTCGTCTGAGAATCAAGATTTGGGTGGGTTTTGATCAATGCCTTGCCATTAACTTACTGTATGGTTCCGGAAAACTTATATCCTTTCTCTTGGCCTCAGAGCGACCTCAATTGTGAAACAAAGAGATTGAACTAAAAAGTAGATGATCTATGAATTCCCTTTGAGTGCTAACATTCTATGATTCTAATCTTTGCCCTCAGAGATGAAGTTGAACACTCCCTTTTCTCAAACGTACTGAGGCCCCTCTGTGAACTAGGAAATTATAGCTCAGGGTATGCTGGTCATTTGCCCCGATTGTAAAACTGCCAAGACTTAAGATAGGTTAGATAGGTTGTGGAATCAAGAACTGCATTTCCCCTGTGTTGTTGACGTTTCTTACAATGTTGACATTGTTGATATTTTCTGTGAGTTTTTATATTTTGCTCCTGTCCTCATTACTTTTCCAGTTTCTTCTGAGTGCCTGACCAAAGCCCTGTCAATTCTCTACTTTTAGCTCAATAATAAAAGAGAGAGAGAGAGAGAGATGAGTGAATATGGAAGTTATAATCCCTTCCCAATATCCATGGGCTCCCTGTTTTTCCAAACTCTCCTTTGGGAATAAGATCAAGTGTGCAGAGCTCCCTCACTTTTCTCTGCAAAAAGGTGCTTTCAGATCTAACGCTATTGTAAACTTCATCACTTTGTAGAAATTATCAGTTGGAAATATAATCAATAAGGGTAGCAATTTCCAGATCCTGAAATTCACTGTGACCAGAGATTAGTTGGCTCTCATCATAAATAATTTAGAAAGACCACTAAACAAACACTTCAATAGGTTCATAGGGTTACTAAATAAACAAGCAATGTGTGCACAAGATAAACCTTTTAAAGGAACAGTTAAGAGATTTAGACTTTTAGAGAATATTTACCTTGGAACTGCGATAAAACCCAAGACACAGGCAACACAGGCCCTCTTCCATGGATTACGAAGAGAACCCTATATTTCTGATTTGTGGTATTTTAAGTTTTAAGGCTGCATTGATAACCGTGACCTCTTTTTTTTTTTAAAGTCACACATGCTGTAGCAGGAAAACAAAACAAAACAACTTTAAACGGTATAGATACTTGTGAGTTTGCTATGTTGTATGATTTTTACCATGCTTCAGGACCAAGATACATCAGATGGAAAATAATTCTATTTTATTATGGAAAATACTATCTGACATACAGAAATTTCCTTTGTAAAAACAATATATTCTGTAGAAGTGATTTTTCAGTAAAACTAAATGAATGCTCTAGAAAAAAATGTTTGTTTTTAAGTTGCTAACGATATGAGTCACTTGAAAGGTATTTTATTACGTACAAGCAAAAGCACATTTGATGACAGGGGGTGAACAGTGCCTCTTTGGTAAATTAGCAATGGAAACCTGGATAGCTAACTCAGCTATTTGAGTATCACCTGTAATCTGCCAAGTAAGGAAATTGGATTAAAAGCTCTGAAATTGTAAGCCCATGCTAAAACACTGGAAATGTATTTTTACCATTACATACTGTGTTTGCATGCTGCACATGGAAAGTATTTAATCAGTTCGTCAATAATTGAGTGGAAAACTGACCCAGTGAGACACAATGTTTTGCTCATTAAAAAAAGGCAATACTTTGTAATGAAGTAGCTTGGTAATGCAGAGTCCTGGACTTGTTATCTCAGAACTCTGGTTCTGTACCCTGCCAGCCATAAAGGAACTTTGGGAAGGTCATATAAACTTTCTGAACTACCCTATCCTCATTTGTGAAATAGACATAAGAGTAATTTCTTCTCATAACTGTTATGAATACTTGAGAACACAGGCACTCGAATCAAAATAATTGTATTTGAAAATCTGGCTCTACTAGTAATAAGTTGTGTGACACAACATTTAGCTTCTAAGTGACTCGATTTTCCCATTTGTAAAATGCAGTTAAGAACAATATCTAATTAAATGAGTTGTAAGAATGAGATCAGAGAAAATACACACATAACAATTATAATAGTGCTGAATATTCAGCAAGTATTAGTATTCACTTATATTATTATTACTATTATTTATTATCATTATTAGTAGGAATAGATTCATCAGTGGTGGCAGGTGAAAAGCAAGGTACTAAGTAGAGAAAAATTAAATGGGCCTGTAGATTGGAGCTACCAAAGAAGGCTTAAGGTTGGAGTCATGACTGCGTTTGAACCTTAGGGAACAGAAAGAAGATCAACAGGAAGTTACTAAAGCTGAGAGGACAGACTAATCACAGAGATAGAAAGGAAAAGCCATGCAAGATTTCCAGGTGAAGTTAGCAAAATAAACATGATGTACTCTTGCTCCTTCCTGAAACCAGAGAAAAATGGCATGAAAGATATATCTTAAGGCAAAAGAACTGTAAGAAAAAGTAATGGGAAAAAAAGCAACAAAACTCTGGAATATGGTAAGCAATTGGATAAAATGACTTAGGAAAGCTGAGAAATATAAATTCTAAAGGCAATAGGAAAAGCTGAAATGTAACCAAATTTATGGTAGAAATCACCACAAAATTCAGAAATATATAGCTCTAGTTACTAGTGATAGAAGTGAGCCTAAGGCTAAAATGTGGAAAATTCTTTGAAAATCTTCTTAAGAAACATTTAACCCCCCAATTCTCTTCCCAGGTCCAGTCTGAATGTCAATAGACAGGGAAACACAAGCCCAGTTACAGATGGGGCTACCTTACCGGGGTCAGAGAGGTTATGTTCACAATTAGATGCTGGATGCTGAGATCAATCCTACTACCTTGTTCCCACTCTTTTCTCATTGATGAGCATCTAGAACACTGAAAATCAAATCTATATCCTGCAAGGAAAAGACTGGAAACTTTTCTCTGGGAATCTGACGAATCCAAGAGGCACGATTCAAAGGAATTTTCATTGAGACTTCCTCCACAAAGCAGCCCATTCTGATCACCTCTCTATTTTGAAGACTCTGGTTAACACATTTCATGAAAACACTGAGAATTTCACATTAGTCTTTAATAGCATCACTGTAAAAAAACCCAGAGATGCTAACATGAAAGACACAGACCTAAATGCAAGTTAGGAAATAAAGCAACTTAGAGATAATAGAAAAATACAATAAAAAACTTCAACAAAAATATTGTTAAAATATTACATTCATAAAATAAGAACTGGATGTACTTTACAACAACAAATATTCTGACAATTTTAAAAGATGCTTGAAAACAAATATAACAGAAATGAAAAAGTCAGTAGAAAGAATTGAAAGATTAAATTAGGAAAATTTCCCAAAAAGAACATAATGTCTAGGAGATGGAAAATGAGAGAAAACATGAAGAAACTTAGTCCAGAATTTTATAAATCTCAATAATAAAAGTTCTAGAAAGAAAGTGTTGATATAAAGGAATAAAGGTAGTTGAGTTGTCTGTGAAAAATTATATCAAAATGTTCAGAGCTGACCCTGGCTGGTTTGCTCAGTGGTAGAGTGTTGGCCGGGCATGTGGAAGTCCCGGGGTTCAATTCCCAGTCAGGGAACAAAGGAGAAGTGCCCATCTGTTTCTCCACCCTTCCCCCTCTCCTTTCTCTCTATCTCTCTCTTCCCCTGCAACAGCCAAGGCTCCATCCATTGGAGCAAAGTTGGCTCCAGTGCTGAGGATGACTCCATGGCCTTTGCCTCAGGTGCTAGAATGGCTCTGGTTGCAAGGGAGCAATGCCCCAGACTGGCAGAGCATCGACCCCTAGTGGGCTTTTTGGGTGGATCCCGGTTGGGCGCATGCGGGATTCTGTCTGTGTGTCTCCCCCCACCCTCACCTCTGGCTTCTCACTTCGGAAAAATTAAAAAAAAAATGTTTAGAACTAAAGGATATGGGATGACAAACATCTGGGACAGAGAGTGAAAGCAGACTGAAACCAATATTCTATATCTTTTGGGAGTTTCAAAGAAGACCATCTGCATACCCAAAGAGAGAAATAAATAACCACATAAAAAAAGATGAGCTTTGGACTTCACAATGACAGAGCTAAAAGATAGAAGACAATAAAACAGAGTGAAAGTGGTTTGCTACCTAAAATTCTATACCCAAACAAACTTTCAATCAAAAGTAACACAGAATAAAGACATATTATGGCATGCCATAGTCTTTTAGACGTATAAGTACCGCGCGCTAACCGATTGCGCCACTGGAGCTCCAGCCATAGTCTTTTAAAAATGTTTCTTCCCATTATACCTTTCTTTTGGTAACACTACTGGATGATGGGTTCCAGTAAAACAAGAAAGTGATCAAAAGAGAAGACATGGATGTAGTAAGAGGAAATCCAACACCAAAAATAGAAGGTCCCTCAGATAATGAAGGGTAACCTGGGGTGATAGCTGTACACCAATGGCAGAAGAAATCAAACCTGTTAGAAAAAGATACTTACAATTTTGATGAGATTTTTTTTCTAGAATACAAAGTTTAAAGAATACTTGAATGATTTTGACAATCAATCAAGTATTTGGGCTAAGTTAGTGATAAGTACATAGGAAACTAAACAAAAATCAAGACAAGTATTCACTAAGAAAAATGAAAAATTGTGTGGGACAGGGGAAGAAGTTATGACTCCTTACATGGTTCAGGATTTACCTACTCATAATACAGGAAACACTGAGTATTCATGCCACCAAAATTATGAGAAATATATTAAAAGGGTGGGAACAGAAAGTGTGTGTGTGTGTGTGTGTGTGTGTGTGTGTGTGAAGTTCATGGATACTGCTCAAACTAAAACATCTGTAAAGAACACTACATTTAGAAATGTTTTCCAACCTTGTTCAAGACATGGCACACATATGTACACACACACAAATATTTATAAGTCACACAAGAATAAATGGAAAAGAATGATTGAGATTGGAATCAATAAGAGAGTGGCTCAGACCACTCCACCTCCCTGAGGGTAGAGAGGATCAATATTTTTTCACACCTGTAGTCTATTTGCTGCTTACTATTTGAAAAGCTTTCATTTAGAGATAGGAAAGTGTGTGTGTGTGTGTGTGTGTGTGTGTGTGTGTGTGTGTATAACAAATTGAAAGTAATTTTCTTAGTGGGTAGGGAGTGACAGTCAGGGGGCAGAGACCCACCATTTTTCCTAATAAACCTTGTAGGATTAATTGAATCTTTAAGCCATGTGGAAATATTACTTTATTTATAAAAATAAAATAACCTATACTATACTGTGAAGATGATCTGAACTAAATATGAGGCTAACACTTATTGAACACTTTTTAAATGCCAGGCATACATTAATTTCTCCATTTGATCCTCATGACAACCAAGCAATGAGCAATAATTATTGCTATTATGCACATTTTAAAGATTAAAAGAAATCATTCAGTAAGAGAAATTAAATACATTGCCTGTGTTCCCATAGCTAATAAATGGCAAAGTTGAAATCCATGTATCAGAGCTGCATTTTTCTAGAATGTAGCAGTCTCTCGAGGGAGCTCAGCATTAGTGGTGCCACATTCTGAAGAGTCCTGAATACCAGTTTAAATGAAGTCCTCTTACTTAGGCACTCTGGGAAATGAGATCTAAAACCTGTTCTTACAAGAAGAATATAGCAATGTCAACATGCTCAAGTCTAAAAAGCAGAATACAGATATTCCCTGGCTTATGATGAGGTTACATCCCAGTAAACCCATTGTGGAAACATCCTAAATCAAAAATTCATTTAATACAACTAACCTATTGAACATTTAGCCTTGCTTGCCTTAAACGTGCTTAGAACAGAAAAGCCAAAAATCCTGGCAGTACAGTACACTGTACAGTATTGGTTGTTTACCCTCTGGATCACGTGGTTGACTGAGAGCTACCATTTTCCGTCTCCTTCCCGCATCTTGAGAAGGTTTCATACAGAGCATATTGCTACCAACAGAATAAATTAAAATTCAAAGTTTGAAGCATGGTTTCTTCACAATGTGTATCGCTTTCCCACCGTCATAGACTTGAAAAATTGCAAGGTGAACCATCTTAAGTATAGGACCCAGCTCTGTCATCTTCCCGACCCTTCTGTAGACACTTCTCCATGGTAGGATCTCATTACCACCCCATTTTGTACAGAAATGGTGCTACACAGCCCTTGGTCTCCACTCAAGCAAGCTTCCTATTAATTTAGAAGTAGCTGCTACTTTTCTATGGAGTTGTATTTCTCTGCTGATTTAACATCAAGGTGGAAATCCAGAAACAAACCTCACTGCTGGTTCAATATTGATTGCTGCCAACATCAGTAGCACTTAATTATTTTAACAAGATCATTGTTGGTTAATGTGTTTTCTATTATGGACTCTGTTTTCTCATAAACTTCTTTCAGGTATATGCCAAGTAGCATATTCCAATCCAAAACTGAGAAGAAGAAAAAAATAAAAAGAAAGAAAAACAAACCTTAAATAGATGGACGCACACTTAGATTTCATATAAAAAGTGACCCCTAATTTAGCCACCAACAGTATTTGGAGATTTCCTGTCATTTTAGGAAATTTTCGTTTTTCTGAATACAACACACTCACACAAACATGCGTGCGAACACACCTGTACACACACAAAGAAAAAGAGATAAAGTGATACAGAGAGTGAAGGGGAAAATAGAAAAGAAATCTTTGAAGACCAATAACAAAGAGCTCTGTTGATCTTTAATTAAATTGGTGCTTTATCACCAATAATTTATGCTAAATTGATTGAAGGAATTTGATCAGATATGGTTCTGTCTTCCCACTATTTCTCCATCTCTCTCCTACTTGGAAAACGAGACGTGCAGACGTTTCACAGCATAGGTCTTCTTCCCCAAATCTTCCAGACTCCCAGTACTTACCCCATATCCTCACACTCACCCCCACACATGCATACACACACAGCCCTGATAGTAACTGTGTATCTTGATTGTTCAAGACCAAGAGTCCCTCCCAGAACCACACCTCATTCCAGAGCAGGGGATTAGGCTGATTTCCTCTCTCTGACTGGATTTGGACCCTGCCACTCCAACACAGCCTGCTGCCTTCCCCCTCCCACACTCATCACCACCCAGTGTGCTCCTGTCTCTTCCTCAGGTTTTACAGCTAGGGGGAGCCCTCCTCCAGAAAGTGAATCTGAAAGTAAAGATTATAAACTGCCCTTCCTTGACAGCAAGGACAGTCATTCGATTTTCTTTTCTTAAATAGAAGCATGTTATTACATATCTACCCAGTTCCCTCACTTTAACCTGCTCCCCAGCAGCTTATAGATGCTTTACCTCACACCCTCTCCCCTGGCCACACAGAATGCTGCCCATTCTTCCTTATGAATGTAGTAACTCGGTGGTTTTCAACTGTTTTACACTTGGAGACTGGTGAAAAAAGAATTATTTTGAAGACTGCTAAGGCAGAAATCACCCATGATCATTGGGACTATAATCTTTATATAGCATCAGGGTAGCTAACTCTTTTGCAGATCAACACAAAAGTTCTGGTGAACTGCCATGGACCAGCAGTTGAAAAACCACTGTTATTAACTAATACATTTATCCTTTCAATCAAAAATCATCTCATGAATACCCATTGAATTAGGTAGTGTTTGGAACTGAGAGTCAGAGAAAGAGAGTAGAGTCTTAGGACTGAGTCAGCATCCAGACCACCATCCCTCCACCACCACTGGGTTACCTGCCACTGGTTCCGGTGCCCAGGGACAGTCCCTGTGCTCACTTCAACAGCCTATACCAGGTAATAGAAACATAATGTAAACATAAGGGCCAGTTGTTGTTGACCGAAATGCATGACCTATAAGATGATTCAGTAAAAATGGAGAGACACGAATCTGAACTAGGAGACTTTCAGGGCATTCATCAAGGTCAATTGTAATAGTCAATGTGGAAAATGCTGTGAAAAATACTAGATGCTTTTTCAGTTAAATATCTCTCCATATATAATGAACTCCAATAGCATTGTTATAAATAAAACAAGTAGAAAAAGGCAGCAAGTACATGTATTATGTATGGTGTGTGTGTGTGTGTGTGTGTGTGTGTATTCCTGCAAAAACATAGACTATCTCTGAAAAGGTATAAAAGAATCAGGTATTGGAGAATGCCTCTGGGGAGAACTGGATTGCAAACATTAATTTTCACTACACATCTATTTACATTGCTTTAATTTGTGCACTGGACATGCATTCCACTTTCAAAATGGAATTTAATTAAGAATTAAAGAATGGTTTGAAGAAAATTATAATCTTGTGTTAACTCGGAGGAAGGATTTTAAAAAACAATCTTAGAGGAGTAGGCAGAATATCCCTGGCACATTCTCTTCCCTGTCCAACGCATGCGGGGACTAGCTCTCTAGTGCACAGCTGTGTGCTCTGTGGTTACATAACTCCCGGGGAAACATTTGCTCGGACTCAGAATAGCCTCTCACCAGCATAGCGCCTTGCCAAGGCGCTCTAGTCCCTGGAGCAGAGCATCAGGCCCTTCAGCCTCTGTTTATCCCTGCGATGGGCCACCCCTGCCCTGTCACTGTGAAAACACACAATGTCAACAAATAAGTATTTGATCCTGAAACTTTACTGAATGAGTTTCAGTTCCCCAAAAATGTATTGGGAGGGAGAAGGGCAGGAAGGTGGGAGGAACCATTCTTCCTAATGCCCTAGGCCAGGGTTTTAAAACCCATTTTCTGTGGTGTTAATAGCTGCTTCGCAAAGAAAAGGAAATCTCAGTCCATTTTCTCCTTTTTCTCTTCACTTGTGGATTGGGACACAGTGTACCTCAGCACATTAGCATTGTGGGATTTATTGTAGAGTCCTGACCAGAGAAATTTATTTTCCAAGGCAGGCCTTGGAACATTTTTCAGGAAACCACTATTGTATAAGACACTGTGGGAGCAATGCTGGTCTAAGCGGTGTGATAGATTTTTATAGCACCAGTTCCCAACAGGTCACGCTCTGACATCCATGCCTTTGTGCCTTCCTCTCCCACCTTCATTCTGACTACAGCCAAGTGATTTTCCTTGACCAGTGGGACATGGACAAAGAGAAGGAGCCAAGTTTGAATAAGGGCTCACACACTGGGACTCACCCACTTGGATCTCTGCCCCGAGGTCCTCTTGCTGTGCAGGAGGCTGGGATAAAAGTCCAGCAGAGAGACAGGCCAAGCTGGGTCAGCTAAGCAGGTGAGCCCAGCCTCCGGCCAACCAGCCAGATGAATGGAGTTGCATGGGTGAGCCCCAGCGAGTGCAGCAGAACCGCTCATCCAGATGCAGAATTGTGACAGATAACAAATCGTCGCTTCTTTAAGCCACTGATTTTGGGGGTGGCTTGCTACCCAGCAACAGGTAACTAACTAACTACACAGAGTTAAATCTTGAGATAAAACAGCGGTTCAAAAACTAGGAAACTTGAGCTCTCTTCTGAGCTCTGTCCTCTGCCTCAGTTTCCTAATGTATAGAAAGAGGAGGTTAGAATAGATTATTGTCTAATGAACCTCCTAGCTCTTATGTGTGTTTAATGCAAAAGGAATGTGCTTCAAGTAAAAGTGCCACCATTCTGGCACCCATGTGACCCCAAACCGCAGGGCTTGAGCTTAACATATAGCTTGCAGGTGAAAAAAGAGAGCTTTGCTTGGGCATTGGCAAATCTGGCTGCCAGTCCTCTAGGCTGACTTAGCCCAGATGTTAGAAGTATCTGAGTCTGAAATGTAATTCTTTGTAAAAAGAAGAGGTGAGGCGAGGGCCCACGGGTCACAGACTCTTGGCCTCCACACTTCCCTCACTTCTCCGGGCTCAATGGGTCTGTCAGCAGCAGCATGACCCCGAGCCGTCCAAGCAACAGGGTTTGTGTTTATAAGGCATTGGACAAAAGGGCAACAGACATCACCCCAATTCTCAGCCAAGCTTTCTCACTGTCTGGGAGGAATAGGAGTGTGGGATCACACACTCTGTTTATTTCTGGTTCTTTTAAGTGATGTCCAGGGACTCACATTTCATGCTTGTTTGAAAGTGTATACGTAACAGGGGAAGCTGTTAAACAGCAGTTTGCCTTCACTCCAGTTATTTACTTATTTAGTTATATGTCAGCGTGTAGTTCGCAGAGTCGTAATTCTTCACCATGCCCCACGACAACGAGCCTCTGAGGGTGTCAGAAGGAAATCTTCATTTCAACTTATAAAGATTTCCCTGGACATCATTTTGGCTTCTTATATTTCAGTTATCATAGGATTTTTGTTTGTTTGTTCAGAAAGTTTTCCCTGATTGGCAATATGACATAAATAAAAAATAAATAAAAATAAATCCATTTCAAATGGAGAGGGAAAAAATTACAAGTCATCTCCAAATACATGAAACCAAATTCCTTGAGAGTGCTGAAGACTTACTTCCTTAAGATGTGCAGTTTCTAAAACAAAGTGTAAGAAAAGCAGTAATTCATAATCACTGAACTTGACTGCAAAGGTCTAACCTAATGCAGAAAACTTTAGTTTAATTTTGAGGGGAAAATCAAATAAGCTCAAACACAAAACACATTGCTGCTATTTGCTTTGTGCATATAGGCAGCAGAAAAATAAATCACTTGAAGGACAAATAAAACTCCAAATCAAATGAAACCGAACTGAAAATCCAGATGTAGACAATACCTCAAGGAAAGGCGGCCCTGGTCACCTATTTTAAAAAGACTCAACAACTGCAGTCTCCCAGCGATAACATCTAGTTTGCAAAATGCCCACAGAATTTGCACGCAGTGCCAGAGGTCTGACTTCAGTCACTGCACCCACAAGACATTCACTCAAAGATGAAGCATTGTCCTTTGCCTCCCTGGAGTTTGTGCCTTAAGGAAGACTGACGCACAATGACTTTGCACCCTTTGTGCAGCAGGAAACCTGTCCCTGAGGTGAGTCCTCTCCTTTTCAGCTCTGTGCTCTGGAACTGGCAGAAAGGCACTATAAGATAAGTTAAAGGTGGGCAATGCTCCCCTTTTCGGTCTGTAGGAAAGCTGAGTACCATTCAGTTCCCAGAGCCAGCTGCCTGGCCTTGCTCCAAGGAAAATGCCCCGCGAAGACAGGGCTGAAAAACCATCCTGAAGAATCTGGAAAGGTGTGGTCATTTCCGTGGCCACATTCTCTTGTTTGTTTTTATCACCATCACTAACAATCAGCTTTCAGAGATAAAAGTTTATTTGGAAACTCCGTCAGCATGTTAACTGTGGTTTCAAGCCAATGGCTCCCTCTTCTCTCATTTCAGCCAGAGATTTACATCCCTTCCAAGCCAGCCCTGGTCTTATTTATGTAACTGCACTGCAGAGTGGCTTGAGGTTGCTTCTTACAATAACAAGCTCTATTTATGCCTCGTGGGGCTGGGCCCAGACGCTCAACACAACTTAGAACCAAACAGGCACCTAGAAAGTGGAGCAGGAAGCATGGAGAGTCTTTACCAAGACTGTCCCTTCTTTAAATAAAACAGTTTGAGTGTTCTGGCCAATTGTTCGGACCTCAGAGCTATGTGTGGTCTTACGGGACCTCCACGCATTCTGGGTTCTGAATTGTTTCAGGCACGAAGTTCCTTGAAATGTGGGCACAAACTTAATACAAAGCACATACTGTAAGTGACACGCAAAACCTACAGAAATGTTCTTTCTGCTGTTGCTGCTTATCCTGATAGAAACAGGCATTATAAAATACACTATGGCATTAATTTTTATTCAAAGAATACCCTCTATCAAATCCAGATGTTGCACTGCAATATAAACACATGAACATTCGTATATGATGTGTTAATAAATTTTAATAACATAAGGAGTCATCAACTATTATTCATTTTCCTTATCAACTTTCTTAACCTTTTATAAATCTACCTAGAATTTAGAAAAATAATTAATCCTACAATGCACAAATTTGCAATGGAGCATAGTTAGATAAGGTATCCTTAGTTTCATTATTAATTCAAATGTCAAAGGTTAAATAAATTTGCATCTTAGAAACGTGAAATGTATTTCAATTTTATCTAGACTAGTAATACCATGTCCTTCTATAAAAGTAAGAAGTTATAAAATCTTCAACTTTCCAATAACTGTTAAATGGCGCCCCCTTCCTGTCACTGAGGAATTTGGTCAAGGGAAAAAAATTACTTGGGCTTTTAGCATCTCAACTTGCTAGTGTTGTTAAGAATCCTGTAGAGATCATCTCATGTAGATGCTTCATCAGACATCTAAAGTAGATTAAGGGACACAGAGGAGAAGAATATCACCGATTTAGTGATTTGTTTAAAAATATTCTCAGTTGGTACTGTGTTTATCACTGGAGAAAAACAAGGTCCTAATTCTCAGGGAACTGAAAATCTCATAGGGGAGATACAGATGTATACCAACTATTGCAATCACACCAATAAGTGTTATATTGAAGGTGTTTACCAAGTGCTGTTGCATAATACGTTTGCCAGAGTAGTTTTTGTTGTTGTTGTTGTTTTTACAGGGACAGAGAGAGAGTCAGAGAGAGGGACAGATAGGGACAGATAGACAGGAACGGAGAGAGGTGGGAAGCATCAATCATTAGTTTTTCGTTGCCGTTGTGACATCATAGTTGTTCATTGATTGCTTTCTCACATGTGTCTTGACTGCAGACCTTCAGCCGACCGAGCCACCCCTTGCTGGAGCCAGCAATCTTGGGTCCCAGCTGGCAAGCTTTTGCTCAAGTCAGACGGGTCTGCGCTCAAGCTGGTGACCTCGGGGTCTCGAACCTGGGTCCTCAGCGTCCCAGTCCGACACTCTATCCACTGTGCCACCGCCTGGTCAAGCTGCCAGAGTAGTTTAATAGGGTTTCCTAGAGAAGGTTGCAAGTACATTTAGATAAGGAAGGATGGTCAAATGTTTATCACAAATAAAAGGTAAAAAGAGAATTCTGGACAACTAAAATAGATTTTCAAATTCTTAAAAGTTTGAAAGAATGTGTTATAATAAGGATCAGGTACTTCGGGATGGAGTCACATGTGATCTCTGCGGACAAGCAGAAGAATAGGGAGTTTAGGAGACAGTCTAAAGGCCTGACATGTCATCTGAGGGTGACAGGAGCCACAGAGAGGTTGTTAAACAGTCCAGTATGCACTCAGTCACACTTCAGTGTCATCACATCATTCCCTTCAATGATCAGCTCAATAAAATATTTATTCAATAATTTTGTACGGTGCTGTGTCTATGCTAAGCCTTGGCATTCATAGGCTTCAAAGTCACCTTCTTTGCTCAACTTAGTCACAGTCTGAAGGTGTTATAAAGCCACAGCACACATAAGGCAGAGGGTAGAGCTGGATTTCTTGTTACACTGAACCTTTGTAAAAAATAGTGAAAGCAGTATAAACTGTGCTACCTTCTGCATTGGAAAGAAAATAAGAAAACAGATATAATCGGATTATTGTTTGCATAAGGGAAGATGGGAAGGATTAACAAACAATCAAAGTGTTTACCTGACAAAGGCAGAAGGGGGGTGAAGGGGGCACATTCCTCTGAGTCCAGAATTTTGTGGGGTATGAACTTTGTGAAGTGTAGTCATGTTCCACATATTCAAAAATAAAATCAACAAAGATGTTGGGGAAAACTTCAAACTCAATGCTAAAAGAAAAGAAAGATATAAAGAAACAAATTCCTTGTATTTATTTATTTTTAATATATAATCACACTAAAGAAAAAAATAGATCCAACACCAGTGAGTGCAGAACCCAGTACTGTGAATATATTACTGAAGGCTGGAGGAACTCTAACTGCAAATAAATCTTGGATCTTTCTGCGTAGAATTTCATGTTGTTCATAATATTTTGGGTCCAGCAGTTCTAAAACTAATTTTTACATGTTGTACAGTTGAGAAAATGTGTTGATATAATTAGGAGCTGAAATTCTCACTATGGAAGACGCAGGTTGAAAAGGGGGAAAGTGAGAAAGAATCATCATGTGGAGTTGAATTGGAATTTAGGCATTAATTGAATTGGAAATTTTAAAGTAAAATAAATCCTTTATATGTACATTTTTCTTACCTTAGCTCTGTCTGCTGAAAGTGCTTAGAAGTGACACCCAGTAGCAATGAGCACATCTAGCACCCAGATCGCAGTCTCTCAATACCATTCCTTGGAGAACTGACCAATTCTATGGCTGGAGACATAGAAGTACAAGATGAGCCTGCAATAACTTATTGTACCAGAAAGTAAGTTTCTCAAAAGAATGCAGGAAGAATATCAAAAGGACACAGGGCCAGTGCGAAGAGGCAACTGCTGGCATCAAATAAAGAAGATAACAGATTCTGACCCATGAATTAAAATATGAATAAATGAATATACACCAAAATTGATAGGTAATAGAATATTTACAGGTAGGTAGGTCAGAAGATAGGCAGAAATAAAGACAAATAGAAAGATAAAATGAGGCTTTTTCTTATAATGGGAGGCCAACAGATGAGTGGGAATGAAGTGTAGCCATCATGGTAAATATTGATTTACACAAGAATCCTTAATGAGTGCTACATCTAGGACAGAAAGCTGATTAATTGCGAGGGGAACATCATAATTGTAAATTGAGAAACTGAACAACCTTTTGATCAGTGATCAAAATTAGCATCAGCAGTGAGAGCAGATAAACATCGCAGATTCTGGATGTGATATCCTGAGAAGAAGACAACCTCCCTTCTGTGGTATTCCCACTAGGGATACAGAATCAGAGCACAATCATGAAGGAACACTAGATAAAACCTGATTGAAGAACGTTCTATAAAATAATTATTCTGTATTCTTCAAAAACGTCAAATACATGAGTAGCTTAGAAAGGTCGAGAAACTGGTACAGATTAAAGAACAGTATACGTAATATGTGACCTTGTGACCCTGTGCTTAGGCCTACAAATAAAGGAAAAATACTAGTAAAGGCATGATTGGAGCTATTGCCAAAAGTAGAATATGTAATGTAGGTTTAATAAAAATGTCGTATTGATATAGCTTCTAAATTTGATAACTGCACAGTGGTTATATACCAGAATAACCACATCAGAAATTATTAAGGAATAATAGAGCATGATGTATGTAAATGGTTCTGAAAATTTTACAAAATTTTGTGTATGCCTATATACACACATAAAAAGAGAACTTGTGATAAAACAAATGTAGAAAAGATTAAAAATGAGTAAGTCTTGGTAAATGGTAGAAGTTTTTAGCAACAGTTTATCTGGTTTTCTGTTAGTTTGAATTATTTCAAAATAAAAAGTTAAAACCCAAATGGTTTTACAATCCAGGTCATCCCAATAAATTAAAAATAAATATTTTAAAAAGTCAAAAGAAACAAACAGAGCTGTACAAGATATATGACCAAGTAACGATGCTCTACACACCCCACAGTTATTTTAATTAACCAGGTCACAACTAGCTGGACACCTGAGAGCCACCTGAGCACTAACGCATGTATCCATATTCAGCCACTTCTGGGAAAGCACGTGGAATCTGTGTGCCTCATAAAAATCTGCCTTAACTCAACACCATAAGGATCCCCCAGGTGGTCTTGATAAGTATGATGCCACACTCCATACTCCCTGCAACGCCTTGGTGACATCAAGAGCAGTCCAGGTATCTCACCTAATAATAGCCCCTCATAATGCTCAGTCCAGGCAGGCTCTAGATAGTGTTCTTCTAGTAGCATTGTGGCCTTGAGAATGAATTCTCTTCCTCCATCATCAGATGCTACCTTAGTGAGTGAAATCGGAGACCTTCAGAGCAAGGACAAAGGAGGGCACGGGGTTCTAGCTTAGCATGCTGTAGTCACAGGATAAATGATCTGAACCATTCCTTGAGAGATTTCAGAGAGGCCACGTTGGGAGAAGATTGAGTTCTGGGCTTAAAGCTTAAAAGCTTAAGCACATTAGAAGTGTTATGACTGAGAGTATCAGTAATATGGAATACCCCGAGTCCTAATTTGGCTTATTGTTAAATGACTCATTTTCATAGAATGCTTTCAATTCAGGCATACAGTCATAGTAATAACACTGTCAATAATAACAATAATCATTATTTATAAAGCATTTACTCTGAAGTGATACACTATCAAGTGCTTTACATATATCTCATTTAATCATCAAGATAGCTCCATGACGTAATTATAGGTTAAGGAGCTAGCTGACATCAGAGTTCAGTAGCAGTGCTAGGATTCAAACACAAGATGACATCAAAATTCAAGCTCTTAATCACAACTATCCCTATAATGTCCCTTATGAATATCATACCCATTTTCAAAATAAAGGAATTGAGACTTTGAAAAGTTAAAGAATTTATCTAACTTTGGAATAGCCTAGTTCTGGGCATGCAACTCCAAATTTGATATCCTTCCTACTCTGGTTGCTACAAGGATCAAATAAAACAATGGGTAGAAAGTACATCATAAATTGTGAAATTGATGAATATATGAGGATTATGTACCATTATTGCTTTTAAAAACTCCCCTTGTGCATCATGAGAACAAGCTGCTACGGGAGTTACAGGGGAAGCTGAGACACATTGGAAATGAGTGGGTCAATTTCTTATAAAGTTAAATAAACATGTACCATTGGACCTGGCCATCCCACCCAGAGGTATTTACCCAAGAGCCATGAAAAGAAATGTTCACATAAAAATCGAGATGGAAAAGTTTATTGCAGCATTATTCATAATCACCCAAAACTGGAAACAAACTCAAACATCCTTCAACTGGCGAACAAATAAACAAACTGGAACATCCATGGAATAGATGTTTATATTTAACAACAAAATGAAATGAATTACTATCGTATGCACCAAACATGGTTGAATCTCAAATGCATGATGCTAAGTGAAGGAAGCCACATTCAAAAGAACTAAATTCTGTATTGATCTAATAATTGATATAATAATCTAGAAATGGTTAAACTGCAAAGACGTACAACAGAGCAGTGGTGTCCAGAGGCTGGGCATGGAGAAGGGGTACTGACTGCAGAGGGGCAGGAGCAAACTTGTTCAGGTGATGTGTCTTCTATCTTCATGGTGCCTCTGGTTACATGACTGCATGTATTTTGTTAGAAATCATTGCAGTCTACTTAAAAAGAGGATCAATTTTATTGGATGTAACTTATTTTCCAATAAATCTGACTTTAAAAGGTTAAAGAAAAAGCTGAGATACTCCAAGAGTTGGCCAAGCAGCTTGATGAACATAGCACTTGGCACCCTCCCTGGCTTACTGGGAATACCTTTCAGATGGGTGTCAACGCCCTGGAGATGGCCTATCAAGGTTTGCCCAGGAAAACCATGTACGCTGAAATCTCACACAGCCACACCCCCACACAGGATTTTTGCTATTCCCTGGCTTGCTTTCACTCCTCAATTTATTGTGCTTGAATAATTTATCACTATTAAAAATACACCTGGAGCGGGCCTGAAGACAGCTCACCTGTTTTGTTCTTTACTAGGAGAACCACTCTGGGCCTTCCTCCTATCAGGAGCTCCCCTCCCTTTCTCCTCTTCCTGTTTCCAGGCCCAGCTTGGCTCTCCCTCCCTGAACACCTGAGCCCACATGAGTCTATAAAGGGTTTCAGCTCAGTCTGCTCTGCATTTGGTGCCCACCATGTACTACCATCTGTGATTGCCTACAGCCTCTTGCTCGGGCTCTCCATACTTGTGACTAACCACACCAGTTTGTTTTCCTGTTTTTTTCCTTCACAGTTAAGTGGAACGATGTGACAATGTGGCCAAGAGACTGTGGGAATTACTGTGTGCTCCCTATGAACAAAGCTTAGAAAACAAAGCCTGACATTTCAATGTATTTGAAGTCTCATATAAAGATAATAAAGATGGAAATATCGTGAATCACAAAGGAACCAGATAGAAAACAACTTTTGTATAATCATCTGGACCTTTAGAGAACTCTGTGTGGAGACAAAACAAACTTCCTCTAACAAGCTGATGGGATCTTGGGATTGTTTGTTACCACATTATAACCAAGGCTTTCCTGACTAATACAAGCATAAAAACACAACTGGTATGTTAGAACCCAAGCCTACAGAAACAAACCAGAGGAAAATGTAAGAGATTATGTTCACAACTTCAGGATTTAACTAGCTTCTTGGCAAGTTCTCATTAAATGCCTATTTTACTGACATCTTCTCTGGCCACACAACTGGTCAGTGTGAAGCAGGGACCTACATTTTTAATGCAATAGCTGTTTTAGAGCACGTGACTTTAAAGACTAACAAATAAAAAATTAAGATAATTATTTTACATTTATATTTTTATTGACTTTATTGAGATGTCATTGGTTAATAAAATTATATAGGTTTCAGGTGTACAAATCTACAATGCCTCCTATGTATATTGTATTGTGTGTTCACTACCCCAAGAAGTCTCCTTCCATCACCATTTATCCCCCTTTATACTCTTCTACCTCCTTCACCCCCCCTTTCCTCTGGCAATCACCATACTATTGTCTGTATTCATGTGTCTTTTTTTATTGTCTTTGCTTAGTCCCTTTACCTTTCTCACCCAGCCCCACACCCTTCCCTCTGACAACCATCAGTCTGTTCTCTGTATCCATGAGTCTGTGACTCTACTTTGTTAGTTTACTTTGTTTCTTAAATTCCACATATAAGTGAAATCATATGGTATTTGTCTTTCATTGACAGGCTTATTTAATTTAGCATAATAATCTCTAGATCCATCCATGCTGTTGCAAATGGTAAGATTTCCTTCTCTTTTATACGGCCACATAGTATTCCGTTGTGTAAATGTACCACAGCATTTCTTATCCACTCATCTACTGGTGGGCACTTGGACTGCTTCCAAATCTTGGCTATTATAAATAATGCTGCAGTGAACATAGGAGTGCATATATTCTTTCAAATTAGTGTATTGGGTTTCTTCAGATATATCCCCAGAAATGGTATTGCTGGGTCATAAGGCAGTTCCATTTTTATTTTTTTAAGGTAACTCTATACTGCTTTTCACAGTGGTTGCACCAGTCTGCATTACCAATGATAGTATAAGAGGGTTCCCTTTTCTCCACATCCTTGCTAAAACATGTTGTTTGTTGATTTATCAATAATAGCCATTTGGACAGCTGTGAGGTAATATCTCAGTGTCGTTTTAATTTTCATTTTTCAGATGATTAGTGACATTGAACATCTTTTCATATGTCTATCAGCCATATGCATGTCCTCTTTGGAGAACTGTCTCTTCAGGTCCTTTGTCACTTCTTAGTTGGAGTGTGTGTGTGTGTGTATGTGTGTGAGATTTGGTGTTTATAAGTCCGTTATAAATTTGGATGTTAAGCCCTTGTCAGATAGATACATCACTGGGGAATGTTTGCCCATTCAGTGGGTTGTCTTTTCGTTTTGTTAATGGTTTCCTTTGTTGTGCAAAACATTTTAGTTTGATGCAGTGCCATTATTTTTTGTTTTGTTTTGTTTCCCTTGCCTAAAGTGATATATCAGAAAAAAATATTGCTATGATAAATGTCCAACATTTTACTGCCTATGTTTTCTTCTGGGATTTTATGGTTCTCAATTTTGCATTTAAGTCTTTAATCCATTTTGAGTTTACTCTTACATGGTGTAAGAAGATGGTCTAGTTTTATGTTTTTTGCACTTATCTGTCCACCTTTCTCAACACCATTGATTGAATAAACTATATTTACCCCATTGTATGTTTTGGCCTCCTTCCCCAAATATTAATTGATAATAAAGGCATGGGTTTACTTCTTGTCTCTCTATTCTATTTATTCTATTCCATTGATCTATATGTCCATTGTTTTATCAGTACCGTGATGTTTTGATTACTATGGCCTTCTTGTATAGTTTAACATCAGGTAACATAATTCCTCTAACTTTGTTCTCCTTTCTCAAGATTGCTGTGGCTATTCTGGGTCTTTTATGGTTCTATATAAATTTTTTAAATATTTCTTCTAGTTCTGTGAAATACGCCATTGGTATTGATAGAAATTATGTTGAATCTAGATTGCTTTGGGTAGTATGAACATTTTAATGATGTTAATTATTTCTATCTATGAACATGGTATATGCTTCCACTTATTTGTATCTTCTTTAATTGCTTTCTTCAGTGTCTTATAACTTTTCAAGTACAGACTTTTTATATCCTTGGTTAAATTTATTCCTAGGTATTTTTTTAAGGAATTGTAAATGGAATTATTTCCTAGTTTGTCTTTCTGATAGATTGTTTTTGGTGCCTCAAAATGCAACTGATTTTTGCATATTTATTCTGTATTCTAATACTTTACTGAAATCATTCTTAATTTAACCTTTAGTCTCCATTTCCTAAAATAATGGAAATATACTTGAAAAAAATGTTAAGAAGTCAGCTATTCTTTTTAATGATATTTCCTCTTAAGCAAAATAAATATTTACAAACCTATTTAGTACCTCTTTACTCAAAAGTCATGCTAGCTATAGATACTCATGATTATACATAACTTGGCCAAAAACCTAGTCATGTTAAATGTACCCTAATCATGTACATTCACATACACACAGACACAAGCAGTATTTTGTGTCTAAAGTAAGCATTACATTATATTTTATTTTAGGAAGGCCTTGGGCTTAGAAGATAGGTAAGTAAAAATAAAAGTAAGATCAAATGGAAAGAACACTGTATTTGCATTCAGAAAATGGGGGTGAGAACCCAACTCTGCTAAACTCATATGTTTGGTCCTGAACATACAATTCCTCCCTCTGAAAAACAAACAGAACATCATCTCATCTGCTTACTTTATAGAATAGTTGTGGGATAAAAATGAAAACTCTTATATTCAATAACATATAAAATTAGTATATTCCAGGAAAAAAATCCTAGGTTTAGCTATCTCTCTTAAAATTAAAGCAAATATTCCATTCAGACCAACAAATATTTTTCTTTTTATAACAGCATTTTATATTCTCTCAGATTCATAAATTTGATCATTTCTCATCACAGAGAGGGAAAATATTTTCAATGCATCTCTTCATCAGCGCACTTATTTCTTTCTAGACTAACTACTCTGGAGTATAAGCTATCTTCAACTCATCACTCCAATTACAGGTTTTAGAGTTTTTCTCCTCCTCCAGGTGTTGTCTACACTCCTGACCCTGCTCCTTTTCTGCCGTCCACGTAGGTTTTCATCAGCCAACGTGAGATGTCAGGTGGGGCTGCCCTTGCTGTGGGCAGAACCCTGGGGCTATGGAGGTGGGGAGCACGAAAAGGAAATGTGGGGGTGTGGGAGAATGCTTGTTGATAGCACTATATGTGAGAAAGCCGATCTGGGAATCGTTCCCCTCAGCCTGAATAATGTCCACAATATCTCTGCGCTCCTGACATGGCTGGACTTCTTTCTCTGCCACTTGGTGGGAAGTGATTTTGTTAGGACCAGCCTCCATTCAGCAAATCACTTTCCTGCAGCCTTTTGAACTGCACTTTCTGCCTCCGCGTTTCTGCCAGCACGCATACCTCAGTAGCTATTTCTCTACTATTCTGGAGCTCCCAATTAAGTTGCAGTCAAGGTTCTCATGGCCTAAATTAGGAACAGAAAACCCAGTTTAAACTCGTGGCTCTGGAAAACAATCAGTAGAGCCATGAGGCCCACTTTGGCAAAGGCTCTCTCAGCTGGGAAAAAGGATAGCCCAGCCACTTATGTGCGCCTTTTCTGTCCCGGGATAAGGAGAGCCACCAGGGAGGCACCTGGCTGCCTGTGCGTGGTGGCTCTGCCTCGGGACGGGACAGCGGCCGCATCCTCATCCTTGCTGTGTTATTGGCAAGTTCAGGACTACTGACATTCTCACTGGGAGAGTTTACTGTTCCCAAGGCCCAAGAAGCACTCAGTCTAGGTCCTATCAACTCCCGGGATGCCTTTGTATTATTACCACTTGGAAACTTCCTATTATGTTCTGATGTAAAGGGTATAGGGGAGTCACACATTCTCTGCGTTTTAAGGGAGACACTGACCTTTCCTATTCCGTTCTCTGCGTGCACAGAGGGAATCTAGCATGCCTCGGTCTGGGTCTGACGTGGTCCAGCAGTCACAACAAAGTGCCACCCAGATCAGCAGGGAAGGCTGGAGGCGCAGCTAAGCAGCAGATCTACTCCCCCCACTCCTGGGCCCGTGCTCTGAGCTGCACAGGCATCCACTCCCGCTCTCGCTTCTTGGCCCTGGGCCCCTCCTTTCCGGCACTCTGTTTCAAAAACATCACAAGCCACGCAGGTGGTTTCTGTTGTGCCACAGCTCGTATTCCTGACAGATCCTGCATCTGCACATTAATACTCCTTGATGCCTACAGCCTGAAACTTTCCCAGACACACTGGCCCAAGAGCAGAAGCCATGCATGAGGGGGACTCACTACACAGGAATTCCTTACTGGGTCTGAGGTTTGGGGGTCATGGTGTTTTAAACGTGAGAAACTTCATGGCCACTTAGCTCTGAACTTCCTGGCATCTGACTACATTAGAAATCCACCCTCCCTGCAGGGCGCTGAGTACTGAAGCCAGAGCCCTGGGGCAAATCCAAGTTACTACAGTGATGAGCTATCACCATTGCCGCAATTGCAATCACAGGGTTAACGTTTACAGAACGAGTAACAGCAATGAGTTATCATTTACTGGTTCCTTCCCATTCCTAAGGCACTGGTCTAGATCAGGCAATTCCTCTGCACTGCTCACAACCACCCCACAAGCTAGGTACTAATTTACAATCTTTATCCATAAGAAAAATAACTAATTAAATAAATAACCTGAACATAGAATAGTGGCAAAATAGGAAACTAAACCTAGACCAGAGTCTCCCAAACTCAAATTCTCAAATTAATTGTATTTGATCATGCTGAGTTTAAACAAAAGGCAGGTGTTGGGTGGGGGGTGAGTGTAACAAAGAGATTAAGGGCTACCCTGGCAGGTATCTTGGTTGGTTAGAGCGTCATTCTGATATGCCAAAGTTACAGGTTCGATCCCCAGTCAGGGCACATACAAGAAGTTTCTCTCTTCCTCTCTCATCCTCCCCCTCTTCCTTTTTCTCTCTCTCAAAATCAATAAGAGAGAAAGAGAGAGTGGCTAAGGCCTTGAAAATAAACTGCCATGGAACTGATTCCCCTCCTGGGGTCTGTCTTCTAAGAAGCTACTGGGATACTTCACGGGCCAGAAGAAAGACTTCTCTCATTTTGCTAGCATGCAGTGAAAAAGAATGGGGCTATAGGTTTGGACTCAGTTAGAATGAAGTTTCCCAGATTCAACAAGAAAGATTAGAAGGAAAGAAGGGCGGGGGGATTCATCTCCCAGGAAGGCTAGAAAGAAGAGAACAGCTTCGTCCCTGAGGACAAATGAGAAGAGTGACTCTGAATAAATCAGAGCTCTGAGAGATGGCAGCCAATAGAAAGAAACACCATGGAAGTAGTCTTTGAGTGTCCATTTCCTTCCATCCTTCTGAAATAACATGAATTGTGTGGAACACCATAGATTATCTATAATGATTCCAAAATGTTGTTTCTTTAAATCCAGAATTTTTATTTCCAGGCACACCCTTGAGAAATTTGGCAGTTGTAGAAGTTGTCAGGATAGAGGAAGGTGTAGGGGTGGGGTCAGGAAATATGGTGGGTAAATACACGGTTCAAGCCATCCATTGCGGCCTGAAATCAAGCTGGAGGAGAGGTAGCAGGGGTAGGGGCAGCCCTGCTGATTGTCTCCTGAAGAAAAGTGGTCAGGGCCCTGAGCTAGAGGGCTTCTCAGAGCAGGAGGTTGGAGGGCTGCCTAGGTCCCAAATACATGACTAACTCATGACTCATGTTGAGCTTGACAGATCTGACCTTGGAATAATGAAAAATCACCCTGGAACTGACCACAGCTCCTTCATGGGGTTTCATCTCATGCCCTGAGGAAAGCCTCCATCATTCTCCCGGTATGATTTGGGTAGGAACAATATCTGTGGGTCTCAACCACAGGGACAGGTCTGGGAACATTCTCAAAACACATGTCTTAAATCTCTTCTACTTGATTATCTAGCTTTGCTTCCATCTACTGTCCATGTAGATAGCTGAGAAAGTCAGAGGGAGGTTTGATTCTGGGAAGTACAACATTCTGAAACATATAGTTATGAAACACATAGTTATGAAACTGAATTTGATTTCTCTGGAATTAATTGGAGTCACCCAAATACAGAAATGAACAAGCTAACATAATTATTAGCCAAATTCAAGATTTCTGTTGGTTTATTTTCACATTTTAACGAACAGATTAGTCATAATGTTATTAGTAATGTTATTAGATGGATATCTTGTTGAACATTCAATAAGAAGCTGCTGTGTGCAAAAAAAGTAGCTATAAGCTATGCAGGAAGGTTGAGGCAAAACACACAGATACTACCCCTATTTTACTGGGTGTTTCAATGTAAGTAAGAACAGACTGAAGTGGGTTTCACTGTGTGGTAGTGTTCTCATGATTGGTCTTGGGCCAGAAGCATAAAGTAGCATTATGTGAATGTAGAACAAGTAGAATGTGTCCAAGAGTTCTCAACATACAACTGACCTCCCTCACCTGTCCACTTCAGCTTTCACAAGGTACCTGAAGGAAGGGAAGAAGAAAGACAAACTTGTTCAACTTCCAGAATATAAGAGTTCATTTATCTTAGACAACTTGAGATCCTATCGTAAAAGCTGTATAGGGTTGATGGTATAGGATAAAATGAGGAGGACCTGCTATAAGGTGGGCAGTCTATTGGGAGATCTTTGCATAAAGTTAAAATCCCAATGGGCTATCACCTTTGTAGAAAGTTGAACGAGAAATAAGCTCACTTGCCAAAAATAGAAGATCAAGGAAACTTTTCAGTCTCTATATTGGCACAAGTGGAAGAAAACAATCTCCCCTGAGATTTTATAATCACAACAGGCCATTCACAGGTTTGTCATCCAAACTGATGCCACTTGTGAGGTCTGAACAATCTTAAATAGACCATTTAATTTAAAGTGGTCCTAGGTCAGTAATGCCCCAGGAAGCTGGCAGAAGCAAATACAAATCATTTCTGGAAGAACACTAATTCAGCCCAGGCCTCAAAGAATGCCCACAGATAGAGTTCCAGAGAAAATGAACAACTCACTGGGAGAAACAAAAACATAATGAGACAAAAATTCTTGAATTAAATACAGGAGAACGAGTTTCCTAAATATATCAAATATTGTAATTCCCAGAGGATATGTAACTATACTTTCTTTGTTTGAAGAAATAAAGGAGAAGCATGAAAATGTGAACAAAGAATAAGTGAGATTTTTAAAGAAACAAAATATTAGAAATAAAAATTATAACAGTTAAAATTAAAAATTAAATAGATAGGTTAAATAGAAGGTGAAAGTTGACAAGAATTAGTGACCTAGAATGTAGATAAAAAATATAATTCTAGAAATGCAACTTAGAAAGAGAGATTAAAAAATATGAAAGAAAAATAAGAGCCAAAGCATAGAGTGAGGAGAGTCAACAAATGCCTAACTACAACATAGGAGACGATACAAGAAGAATAAGCCAATGTTTAACGACACTATGAGAATTTTCCAGACCCACTGAAGGAAACCAATTCTCAGATCTGAAAAGCCCAAACTATTCCAAAAAGAATAAATTTTAAAAAATAACTTCACAAAAAGATGTAGCATTTACTATGAACATCAAAGTAATTTAGTCCTGAAAGCAAATAGATTTCCTGAGGATCTATAAGACAGACGACTCATTTTCACTTTAGTATGCAGGGACATCAGAAGATAATGCAATGTTCTGAAATGCTCTGCTCAGTAAAATTCTTTTCGGAAGGAGAGTAAAATAAAGACTTCCTTTTTTTTCAGGATGAAAAATGAAGATGATCACAAAGATACCTTTCCTGGAGGAAATGCAGAAAAAAGTAAAATGAGATACAAGAAAGAATGATAAAGAAATTGGCAAGTGGGTTAATCCAAATAACTATTTTGACTATGTAAAAAATTTGAAGTTTAATTTGTGGGGAAATAAAGCTAAAATGTAGGACAAGTAGTAAAGTATAAGTTTGAAGATAGGATAAGCCAAGTTAAATTTTTAGGCCTTGCTACTCAAAGTGTGGTCCAGGTACCAGTAACAATTGGCAACACCCAGCAGTGTGTCAGAAAGGCAGACTCTCAGGCCTCCTGAATCATCATCTGCACTTTAACAAGATCCTCAGGGGATTTAAATACACCTTAAAATTTGAGAATTTATTCAAAGTACTTCAAATTTGTTAATTCTGCATTCTAAAAAAACAACTAGAGTAACTTCTAAAAGCATAGACAGATATAAAGTACAACTTACAATGAGTAAAACGAAGAATGAAGGAATTGGGGAAAAAACTTGAATCAATCTGTCAGGCAATATAGACTATACCAAAAATCCTTGTATATCATAGGCTTAAAACAACAGAGGATACATTCTCATTCATACTGCACATCCTTTGTGAGTTAAAAGGGAAATCCAGAAACCAGATTGGAGTAATTCCTTATATACTTGGATTTAAATCAATAACCTGACCATTGGTGTTCTGATTATTTCTTTGAGTTCTGTTGAAAACAAATTTTCTTTCTAATTTTCTCATTTGGCCTTCATTTTTAAAGTATATTTAGTTGAATACAGGATTCTAGGTTTTCAATTATTTTCTTTAAGGACTTTAAAGACGTCAATTTGTCGCCTTCCGGTTTTCATATTTTCTGATGAGTATTTACCTGTTACTTTTATTTTTTGTTCATTGCGAGGTAAAAAACCTTTTTTAAAATCTGCTTTTAAGGTTTTCTCTTTGTCTTTTGTTTTAAGTTGTTTTACTATGCTATACCTAGGAATTTTTTAAATTATTTTTCCAATTTAGGGTTTGTAATTTTTATTTAATTTTGTGACCTGATGGTTCTCATAAAGTCAGGGCTAGTTCTTGATCAGTTTCTCTCCTTATCTAGTATCTATGTAACCTTTTCCCCTCCCCACTGAGGACTTTAAATGTATCATATGTCAGATCTTTTCACCAAGCTCCATTATCTTGAATTCAATTTTATCTATCTTACTTTTTTTTTTCTCTGTGTGCATGAGTTTGGATAATTGATAGTAGTTTATATTTCAGTTTACTTCTCTTCTGTTGTGATTAATCTATTAGATCTGTATTTTCAGTTCTTAATTATATTTTATGTAATTTTCAGTTCTAGAATTTCCTTTAGATTATTTGCTCCCTAGTAAAATTCTTTTTTTTAATTTATTTTTATTTATTTATTTAGACAATTAAATTTAACAGGGTGACATTGGTCAACCAGAGTACATAGATTTAGAGAAAACATCTCCACATCATTTGGACAGTCAATTATGCTATATACCCATCACCCAAAGTCAGATCATCTTCTGTCACCCTATATTTTGTTTCTCTTTAAGTCCCTCCTTGTCCCCCCAATCCTCTCTATTTCCTTCCTTCCCCTCCCCCTGATAACCACTGCATTTTTACCTATATCAGTGAATCTCAATTTTGTGTCCCACATATGTATTGAATCATGTAGTTCTTAGCTTTTTCTGATTTACTTTATTTCACTCAGTATAATGTTATCAAGGTCCATCCATGTTGTAAATGATACCATGTCATCATTTCTTATGGCTGAGTAGTATTCCATAGTATATATGTACCACAACTTCTTTATCCAATCTTCTATTGACGGGCATTTTGGCTGTTTCCATGTCTTGGCCACTGTGAACAATGCTGCAATGAACATGGGGCTGCATGTGTCTTTACATACCCATGTTTTCAAGTTTTGAGGGTACATACCCAGTAGAGGGATTGTTGGGTCATATGGTAATTCTATTCTTAAGTTTTTGAGGAGCCACCATACTTTCTTCCATAATGGTTTTACTACTTTACATTCACACCAACAGTGGATGAGGGTTCCTTTTTCTCTTTTTTTCCACAGCCTCTCCAGCACTTGTTATTACCTGTCTTGTTGATAATAGCTAATCTAACAGGTGTGGGGTGGTATCACATTGTAGTTTTGATTTGCATTTCTCTAATAGCTAATGAAGATGAGCATCTTCTCATATATCTGTTGGCCACTTGTATTTCTTCTTCGGAGAAGTATCTGTTCATGTCCTCTTCCTATTTTTTTTTATTGGATTGTTTGCTTGTTTGTTGTTCAGTTTTATGAGATCTTTGTATATTTTTGATATTAGGCCCTTATCTGAGCTGTTGTTTGAAAATATCATCTCCCATTTAGATGACTGTCTGTTTGTTTTGTTGTTAGTTTCTCTTGCTGTGCAAAAGCTTCTTAGTCTGATGTAGTCCCATTCATTTATCTTTGCCTTCACTTCCCTTGCCTTTGGAGTCAAATTCATATAGTGCTCTTTATAGCCAAGGTCCATGAATTTAGTACCTATGTTTTCTTCTATGTAGTTTATTGTTTCAGGTCTTATATTTAGGTCCTTGATCCATTTTAAATTAATTTTTGTGCAAGGAGATAAACTGTAGTCAAGTTTTATTCTTTTGCATGTGGCTTTCCAATCTTCTCAGCACCATTTATTGAAGAGGCTTTCTTTTCTCCATTGTGTGTTTTTGGCTTTTTTATCAAAGGTGATTTGACCATATATATACGGTTTTATTTCTCGGCTCTCTATTCTGTTCCATTGGTCTGTGTGTCTATTCTTCTGCCAATACCATGCTGGCTTTTTCTTGTTTTTTGTTGTTGTTTTTTTACAGTGACAGAGAGAGAGTCAGAGAGAGGGATAGATAGGGACAGGCAGACAGGAACAGAGAGAGGAAACCAATTCTCAGATCTAAAATTAGTTTTTTGTTGCAACACCTTAGTTGTTCATTGATTGCTTTCTCATATGTGCCTTGACTGTGGGCCTTCAGCTGACCGAGTAACTCCTTGCTCAAGCCAGTGACCCTGGGTCCAAGCTGGCAAGCTTTTGCTCAAGCCAGATGGGCCCACGTTCAAACTGGTGACCTCGGGGTATCGAACCTGGATCATTCGCATCCCATTTCAACGCTCTATCCACTGCGCCACTGCCTGGTCAGGCCCATGCTGTTTTGATTATCATGGCTCTGTAGTATAGTTTGAAGTCAGGTATTGTAATGCCGCCAGCTTCGTTTTATTTCCCTTAGGATTAGTTTAGTTATTGGTGTTTTTTTATGGTTCCATATAAACCTGATGATTTTTTGTTCCATTTCTTTAAAAAATGACATTGGAATTTTGATGGGAATTGCATTAAATTTGCATATTGCTTTGGGTAATATGGCCATTTTAACTATATTTATTCTTCTTATCCACAAACAAGGAATATTTTTCCATTTCATTGTGTCTTTTTCAATTTCTTTTAATAATGCTTTGTAGTTTTCAGTATATAGGTCCTTTACATTCTTTGTTATGTTTACTCCTAGTTTTTTTGTTGTTGTTGTTGCAAATGTAAAAAGGATTATTTTTTAAGTTCTTTTTACTGAGGTTTTATGGTTGGCATATAAGAAAGCTATAGACTTCTGTATATTAATTTTGTATCCTGTGACCTTACTGTATTGGCTTATTGTTTCTAATAGCCTTTCTGTGGAGTCTTTGGGGTTTTCTATATACAAGATCATATCATCTGTAAAAAGTGAAACCTTTACTTCTTCTTTCCCAATAGGAATGCCTTTTTTCTTTCTTATGTCTGATTGCTCTGGCTAGAACTTCCAGCACTATGTTGAATAGGAGTGAAGAGAATGGGCAGCCTTGTCTTGTTCCTGATTTTAGAGGGAAAACTTTCAGTTTTTTTACCATTTAGTATGATGTTAGCTGATGGTTTGTCATAAATGGCCTTTATTACGTTGAGGTATTTTCCTTCTATACCCATTTTGTTGAGTGTTTTAAACATAAAAGGATGTTGTACTGTTTACTTTCTTTACATAGTAATAATAGTCTTTTAAAGTAAATGTCAAATAATAAGTGGGTCACCTGTTGATCTGATTCTATTGTTTGTATTTCTTCTTAGTTTTTGTCCTTTGGTATTATTTCTTATTATGTTTGGTTATTTGTATTAAATGTCAGACACTATGACTAAGAAATTTAAAAGAGAGAGAGAAAGAGAGAGAAAGATTTAACTGATTTGTCTTTCTGCAAAAAGGAGAGTTTATTTTGTAGTAGGCACTTAGACACTTAGAATAGCACAGATCACCACAGGCTAGCCTGGGACTGACAAAACCCAAACCCATGCTTTTGTGAGAAATGTCCCATTTGTAGTCTGCCTCAACCCTTAGTGTATGCTTCTTCACAAAGGACCCATTTTCATGGTAGAATGAATCTAATTTTTATCTTCTCAATCCCATGAGATTTCCAAATGGTCTGCCCAATTAACTGTCACTTCCTGCTCAACTTTTTAGGTCTTTGGCCATATGTCAAGAACAGCAAATATTGGAGACTGAATATGGCGATGGAGTAGCCGGACGTACCAACTTCCAACTCCCTGAACCAAAGTGGATTATAACTCAATTTTAAGAATCATCATCTGGATAAACCAACTTTGAACTAAACTAAGTGGACTCTTCAACCAAGGAACACAGAAGAAGCCACATTGAGACTGGTAGAAATAGCGAAAATGCGAAGAGGGCTGCCCAGCTCCCCGGAGCTAACGGAAGCCTGGAGACCCGCGTGGCAGGAGGAGAGTTTGGCGGAGAGGGAGGGACCTGGGTCCCTGGAACCAAGCCGCAGCCTGCAGTCCCAGAGCTTGGAAGAGGCATTTGGACAGTATTGAGCTGTTAAACAAGTGAGGATACTGTTTGTGAGAGTTTTCTCAGACCCAAGATTTTTTTTAAAGGGACAGTACACCCGGGGCTCTGTGGAACGGAGACAGAGAGAGGACCAGAGCAGTGGGAATAGAGTGTGGACTGAAGGAACAGGGACAAACACTCTGAGGGACAGCCACCCTAACGCTAAGTCACTTCCGTAATCGAAAACGAATATTTCCCCTGGAACTAGCAATACCAGCAAAGGGAGACAGGACAGTAGCCAAACAAGCTCTCCAACAGCAATTAGAGCAGAGCTGCTTAGAGGGAGGGAGCTCCCAGGCCTACAGTATGGAGACTTAGGGTACTTCCTACTCTGCTGAGGGTTGCTGAAGGGATGGTGGCGGCAGGACACTGAAATGCGGTTCTGTCAACATGGGCAGAGGCCCAACCAATGTGAGCTCTGTCTAGCTCAGCAGGGGCAGAGGAGACAAGCAAAAGCAGTCTGGCAGCTGCGGGCCTGCCTGTAATCCCACCTGTGGGGACAAAGCAGGAGGCCAGGAATGGGCAGAGATCTGCTCTGCGACCTGCACAAGCTGGCAGGGGATGGGGCTAGGACCAGGGACGGGCGGGGGCTCGCGGCTGAGCTCATGCTACCAGCCCCACCCAGCCGGAGAAACCGCAGTTTGCAATCCTGCATGCGCGAGCTGGCTCCAAACGCGGGGGCAGGGTAGAGCCCAGGGCGAGCGGAAGCTCACAGCTGAATGCAAGCCAGCAAACACACCCGGCCCAATAAACCACGATTTGCGACCCTGTGCAGGAGGGCTCTGGCCTCGAGGACCAGGCTAAAGCTCCAGATAAGCAAAGGCTCACAGCTGAGAGCACGTCAAAAGCCCCACCCAACCCGTGAAACTGTGGTGAGCAGGCTCTGACTATGGGTGCTGGGCTGAAGCCCAGAAACAGGCTGGGTTCGCAGCTGAGCAAAGTTGCTCACCTCTACCCT
Source organism: Rhynchonycteris naso (assembly GCA_037038555.1). Classification (NCBI taxonomy): domain Eukaryota; kingdom Metazoa; phylum Chordata; class Mammalia; order Chiroptera; family Emballonuridae; genus Rhynchonycteris; species Rhynchonycteris naso. Next base: position 99,971,930 of record CM073001.1, read on the forward strand.
TGGTGCTGAGGCTTGCAGCTTGAGTGACAGCCCTTCCCACAGAGGAGAGGTGGAAATCACAGCAACAGCTACAGTGGGCCAGCTCGGGCAATGCCCATAGCCCACTGCCCATGGCAGCGGCAGAAGGGGTGGCAGGCCTGCACACAGACCACACCTAGAGAACAAAAAGGAAACACCTACTGGACTCCAGTGGCCACAACTTGCTTATACACAGACAAAATGGGCAGGCAGAGAAATGCAAACCAAATGAATCAAGAGAAATCCCCAGAGAAGGACCTGAATGAACCAGATATAACTAAATTACCAGAAGCAGAATTTAGAATAATAATAGTTAGGATGTTCAAAGAAATTAGAGCAACAATGAATAGTCACTATAAACACCTAAATAAAGAGATAACAAGTATAAAAAATGAAATTGAAATAATAAAAAGAATCAGACGGAAATGACAAATACAGTATCAGAACTGAAGACCACAATGGAAGGAATTAAAAGCAGGATGAATCATGCTGAGCATCGAATCAGCGAGTTAGAGGATACAATAAACAAAAGCACAAAAGCAGAGAAGAAAAAAAAAAGGGACTAAAAAATGTGAGGAAACTCTAAGGGAGCTCTGTGACAACATGAAGAGAAACAACATTCGCATCATAGGGGTGCCTGAAGAAGAGGAGAGAGGACAGGAAATGGAAACTTTGTTCAATCAAATCATAGCAGAAAACTTCCCTAAATTAAGGCTGGGAAACATTTCACACGTTTAAGAAGCACACAGAACTCCATTAAAGAGAAACCCAAAAAGATCTACATCAAGACACATCATAGTTAAAATACCAAAGCTAATGGATAAAGGAAAAAATTTAAAAGCTGCTACAGAAAAAAAGGCTATCACCTACAAAGGAGCCCCCATAAGGATGACATCGGACTTCTCAACAGAAACACTTGAGGCCAGAAGGGAATGGCAAGATATAATCAAAGTAATGCAGAACAAGAACCTACAACCAAGACTACTCTATCCAGCAAGGCTAACGTTTAAAATTGAAGGAGAAATAAAGAGCTTCCCAGACAAAGAAAGCCTCAAGGAATTCATTAAAACCAAACCAATCCTGCAAGAGATACTAAGGGGCCTGTTGTGAACAGTTCAAAGGGAGGAAAGAATATAGCAAAAGAATACAGCTCTAAAGAATAAAATGGCAATAAACAACTACATATCAATAATAACCTTAAATGTAAATGGATTAAATGGTCCAATCAAAAGACATAGGGTAGCTGCATGGATAAAGAAACAGGACCCATATATATGCTGTCTACAGAGAGAGACCTTAAAACAAAAGATGCACATAAACTGAAGGTAAAAGGATGGAAAAAAATATTTCATGCAAATGGAAATGAAAAAAAAAGCAGGGGTAGTAGTACTTATATCTGACAAAATGGACTTTAAAACAAAGGCTGTAGTAAGAGATAAAGAAGGACACTACATAATGATAAAGGGAACGATTCAACAGGAAGATATAACTATTATAAATATCTACGCACAAAATATAAGAGCCCCGACATAAATAAAGCAGACTTTGATGGATATAAAGGGCGAGATTAACAGCAATACTATCATAGTAGGGGATTTCAATACCCCACTAACAACACTAGATAGATCCTCAAGAAAGAAAATTAATAAAGACAGCAGACATAAAGGATACACTAGATCAACTTGATTTAATAGATATTTTCAGAAGTTTTCACCCTAAAGCAGTAGAATATACATTCTTCTAAAGTACTCATGGTGCATTTTCTAGGATAGACCACATGTTAGGACACAAAAATGGTCTCAATAAATTTAAGAAGATTGAAATCATATCAAGCATTTTCTCGATTCACAATCCCATGAAACTAGAAATTAACCACTAAAGAAAAACTGAAAAATACTCAAACACTTGGAAACTAAATAGCATGATATTAAATAATGAATGGATTAACAGTGAGTTCATAGAACAAATAAAAAGTTTCTAGAAACAAATGATAATGAGCATACATCAACTCAAAATTTATGGGACACAGCAAAAGCAGTTCTGAGAGGGAAGTTCACTGCACTATAGGCATATCATAAGAAGCTAGAAAAAGCTCAAATAAGCAACCTAACCCTGCATCTAAAAGAATTAGAAAAACAACAACAAATAAAACCCAGGACAAGTAGAAGGAAGGAAATAATAAAGATCAGAGCAGAAATAAATGACATAGAGGCGAAGGAAACAATACAGAGGATCAATGAAACCAGAAGCTGGTTCTTTGAAAAGGTAAACAAGATTGATGAACCTTTAACTACACTCACCAAGAAAAAGGAGAGAGGACTCAAATAAATAAAATTAGAAAGGACAGTGGAGAAATAACAACTGATACAACAGAAATACAAAGCATTGTAAGAAAATACTATGAAGAACTCTATGCCAAAAAATTAGACAATCTAGTAAAATGGACAAATTTTTTGAATCATATAACCTTCCAAAAATCAATCTGGAAGAATCCAAACACCTAAACAGACCATTTACAACAGATGAGATCGAAACAGTTATCAAAAAACTCCGAAAAAAGAAAAGTCATGGGCTTGATGGCTTCACAAGTGAATTCTACCAAAAATTCAAAGAAGAACTAACTTCTATCCTCCTCAAGCTATTTCAAAAAATTCAAGAGGAAGGAAGACTTCCAAACTCCTTTTATGAGGCGAGCAAAATTCTGAACCCAAAACCGGGCAAAGACAACACATAGAAAGAAAATTATAGGCCTATATCCTTGATAAATTTTGGATAAAATTCTCAACAAAATATTAGCCAACCGGATCCAGCAATATATGAAAAAAATAATACACCATGATCAAGTGGGATTTATTCTGGAGAGGCAGGGCTGGTTCAATATTCGCAAATCAATCAATGTGATTCATCACATAAACAAAAGGAAGGACAAAAATCACATGATAATTTCAATAGATGCAGAAAAGGCATTTGATAAAATCCAGCACCCATTCATGCTCAAAACTCTCAGTAAAGCGGGCATACAGGGAACATTCCTTAACATGATAAAGGCCATCTATGACAAACCCACAGTAAACATTATACTAAATGGACAAAAATTAAAAGCAATCCCCTTAACATCAGGAACCAGGCAGGGGTGCCCCCTTCCACCACTTTTTTTTTAAAATAGTGCCTTATTTTAAAATTTCTTTTTATTTATTCAGTTTAGAGAGGAGACACAGAGAGAGAGAGAGAAAGTGGGGAGGAGCTGGAAGCATCAACTCCCATATGTGCCTTGACCAGACCAGTGCAGTGTTTTGAACTGGCGACCTCAGTGTTCCCAGGTAGGCGCCACCACAGGTCAGGCCTTCATCACTTTTATTTAACATAGTTCTCGAAGTCCTAGCTACAGCAATCAGACAAAAAGAAATAAACGGCATCCAAATTGGAAAATAAGAAGTAAAACTGTCACTATTTGCAGGTGATATGATATTGTATATAGAAAACCCTGAAGTTTCAGTCAAAAAACTACTGGACCTTATAAATGAATTCAGCAAGGTGGCAGGATATAAAATTAATACTCAGAAATCAGAGGCATTTCTATATACCAAAAATGAACTGTCAGCAAAAGAAATTAAGGAAACAATCCCCTTCACTATTGCAGCCAAAAAAATAAAACAACTAGGAGTAAATTTAACCAAGGAGGTTAAGGACTTGTACTTGGAAAATTATAAAACATTGGCAAAAGAAATCAAGGAAGATACAAACAAGTGGAAGCATATACCGTGCTCATGGCTAGGAAGAATAAACATCATTAAAATGTCTATATTACCCAAAGCAATTTATAAATTCAATGCAATAACAATTAAAATACCAATGACATACTTCAAAGATATAGAACACATATTCCAAAAATTTATATGGAACCAAAAAAGAACACGAATAGCCTCAGCAATCTTAAAAAGAAAAAATAAAGCAGGAGGTATCACTCTTCCTGATATCAAGGTTTACTATAAGGCCATTATACTCAAGACAGCCTGGTACTGGCATATGAACAGGCACATAGATCAATGGAGCAGAACAGAGAACCCAGTAAAAAACCCACAGCTTTATGAACAACTGATATTTGACAAAGGAGAAAAGAACATACAATGGAATAAAGACAGCCTCTTTAACAAATGGTGTTGGGAAAATTGGACATCTACCTGCAAAAAAATGAAACTAGACCATCAACTTACACCATTCACAAAAACAAATTCAAAATGGATAAAAGACTTAAACGTAAGCCGTGAAACCATAAGCATCTTAGAAGAAAACATAGGCAACCTGCTCTCCGACATCTGTAGCAGCAATATATTTGCCGATTTATCTCCACGAGCAAATGAAATAAAAGGCAGGATAAACAAATGGAACTATATCAAACAAAAAAGTTTTGCACAGCTAAAGACAGTAAGAACAGAATAAAAAGACAAACCACACAATGGGAGAACATATTTGACAGTACGTCTGATAAGGGGTTAATAACCAAAATTTATAAAGAACTTATAAAACTCAACACCAGGAAGACAAACAATCCAATCAAAAAATGGGCAAAAGAAATGAATAGAAATTTCTCCAAAGAGGACATACAGATTGCCAATAGGCATATGAAAAAATGCTCAACATCACTAATTATTAGAGAAATGCAAATTAAAACCACAATGAGATATCACCTCACACCAGTCAGAATGGCACTCATCAGCAAAACAACACAGAATAAGTGTGGCGAGGATGTGGAGAAAAGGGAACCCTTCTGCACTGCTGGTGGGAATGCAGACTAGTGCAGCCACTGTGGAAAACAGTATGGAGATTCCTCAAAAAATTAAAAATCGAACTGCCTTTTGACCCAGCTATCCCACTTTTAGGAATATACCCTAAGAACACCATAGCACTATTCAAAAAGAAGAAATGCGCCCCCATGTTCGTGGCAGCATTGTTCACAATAGCGAAGATCTGGAACCAGCCCAAGTGTCCCTCAGAAAACGAGTGGATTATAAAGCTTGGTACATATATACTATGGAATACTACTCAGCCATAAGAAATGATGACATCGGATCATTTACAACAAAATGGATGGACCTTGATCACATTATACGGAGTGAAATAAGTAAATCAGGAAAAAAACAACTGAGAATAGCATGATTTCATACATAGGTGGGACATAAAAGTGAGACTATGAGACATCGACAAGAGTGTGGTGGTTACAGGGTGGGGGGAGGGAAGAGAGGGTGGGATAGGCAGGAGGGGAGGGGCACAGGGAAAACCAGATAGAAGGTGAGAGAGGACAATTTGACTTTGGGTGACGGGTATGCAAGACAATTGAATGATAAGATAATCTGGAGATGTTTTCATTGTAAATATGTACCCTGATTTATTGGTGTCACCCCATTAAAATTAATAATAATAATAATAAAAATAACAGCAAATATTGTGAGTAAAAAAAACAAAGCAAATGTTTGGGTTCACCTCAAGGCACCTACTTTGTTCTGGATTCTTTTCCAACTGAGCTGTTCTGGGTATGTTACTAGACCTCCAGTGCCTATATGGGTATTTTTCCAGCTCCTCCAGATCTTCTTGGTGGCAGTGTTCATCTACACAAGCTATTTCATCATTATTGAAAATGTGACTTCAAATCCCCACATTGAATCTGAAATATTATAAGCACTCACTTATGGAAGGAGGAGAGAAAATAAAAGTGTATTCTGTATATGCTAACCCAGAACATTTTTATCCCCAATATTTTGTAAGAATAAATAAATTAATATAGTACCCTAGAAAATTATAAAAGAAAAAGGAAAAGCAAAACAACATATGATGCCATGTGTTATTTCACTTATCATTCATAATAACACTCTGAGGAAGATACTTTTATTATCCCTATCTGATGATGAGAAAAATAAGGTATAAATAAACTAAGTTACTTGAATAATGTCACTTACACAGTAGAATCTCTAAGCTGCAAACCAGAACCATATTGCTTCACAATCCAAGGGATATAAAGCAATTAGTATAAGTAGAAGAATTAAGGAAATTGAGATGAAATTAAGAAGATCTACTTAACATTAACACTAGGAAACATGTTTTTTAAAGAACAGTTTTAGGGGCCAAAATATTACATCTCTTTTTCTGAGTTCAATCATGCTATTTGATTCTACTATGAAAAATATTTAAATATAAATACTCATAATTTTATAGATTCTATTTGTTAAATTTTAGAATAAAGGCCCTGACAAAAAATTATTATTGTCATATGTAACACATATGCAAACATTATATTGTTATAATGTAAACATATGTAACTTTTTTTTCGGAGATTTTCTTTCTTTTTTATTTTCTTTTGCAATTAAATTTAATAGGTGACAGTGATCAATAAGAGTACATAGGTTTTAGATGAACATCTCTGTAGCATCTGAACGTTTGTCCTTCACCCAAAGGCAAATCATTTTCCATCACCATATATTTGTCCCCTCTTTACTCCCCTCTTCTCAAAACCCCTCTGGTAACCACTTCACTGTTATCTATGTCCATGAGACTCAATTTTATATCCCACCTATGTGTGAAATCATATAGTTCTTAACTTTTTCTGATAAGTAAATAAAAAATAAAGTGGAGTTTGAACTCTATAAGCTCATTTTTATTTAGAATCCCTCCTATAAAATAAGTAAAATCAAAAAAATGCTTAATAAGAATTAGAAGGTGAAGGGAACAGATGAGGTGGGAGGTAGTGTAAGTATGCCAAATTCCTCATCTTTTACGGAAGAAAATCAATAGATTCTGTTTAAAGACAAATTTAGAAGTAGAAATAGAAGCTTGTCATCTAGAATTATAATGATAGCAACCAGGGAAAGTAAAAACAGAAATAATATAAAAGTTGTTGCCTCTTGAGTGTGAGGAGGAAGGGTAGATAAATGAAGAAAAGATGTTTTTTTCCATTTTATATCTTTGTCACTTGTTTCACACTTTGTATGCATTACAAATAGAAAATCAGCTATATATAAATGATCAATTATACTCTAATAAAGTTGGGGGAGGTTATATGCCACTGATAGCATATGTTCTTGATTCTGGGGCCACATGGCACATAATAATAGCCATCCCAGTGCAGAAAGCCCATGGTATTGGCTGGTGCCACCTGAGGAAGAGGCGCCATGAGTCTTCCTAATTCTAGTTCAGTCTTTAAAAGCCCAAATGCCCCAAGATGTAAGCCATATTGAACCATTTCAGCTTTATCCATTATAAAGGTTATATTTGGCCTTGACATTTTCATTCTTTTTGTTCTTATTTCTAATTGGTTCGGAACTTGGGTGGAAAGTGATGTGTGCTTTTCTTATGGCTCCCTAGGCACACTCAAACATATTTAACAAGAAAAACAAGCATAAAGTTGGAGGAGAGGAATAGCACTGAATCACTTTACAACTTCTTAGCATGTCTGAAATATCACGGGATGTTCTGAGAGAACTTAACACTCTTCTTGGACTCAGACACAACAGTTCTAGGTGGAGGAAAAGCTAATTTGGAATTTGAAAATGATCAAGCTTGTATTTCAATCTCTCTAAGTCATTCCATATCTGGAGTTAAACTATGAGTGGATAAAATGCAGATGTTTCTCTCATTGTTATGCAAAGTTTAACCTTCACAGGACAAGGTCATAGGATTACTGTGCTAAACCCTGCTTGGGGGTAGGGAGGACTTGCAAAGAGATGGCCATTTGCTTGAGATGCTTGCTAAATTGTCCCAGCTCAGCCTCAGCTTCATGCAAACCTGTCACAGAAGCAAGTCTTCTTCATTGCCATACGCTACTTCCCAGGGGAAAATAAGAATAAAATACGGTACTACATTGGAATCCCTGAGGTCCCAAAGCACACAGCAATTGGAGCTCCTGTTGTTTTTTTTGAACTGGTGTTCCTCTTTCCACATTTCCCACTCTTTGCCAAGGTGCTGAGAAATGGTAAAGCTGGGATGGGCCAGCTCCAGGCAATCTGGCCTGACAGCCCAGAACCTCCTCTCAGGATATGCATTTTACCCAACAGCTGTTTCTGCTTCACTCTAATTTGTTCAGGATTTGGTTGGGACCTTAGAGTTCACCTTCTGCAAAATATTTGTTAATTTTTGTTTTTAGCTGAGAAAATACCTTTTGCCTCCCAAAATGAGAACAATTTGCTCCGGGATTGAAGATGGATTTGTATTATTGTTGCAGTGGAGATTTGTTCAATTGCTTCATAGCCACATACCCAACACTCACTAATTCCTTTTAACAAGAAAATGGTAAACAGGTGGGGTTGAAATCATAGATAAATAAAGAGTCCTCTCCAATCTATTCAGTTGGGTCTCTGTAAAAGGAATTCTACCCAGCTGGCAGTGAACACACTTAAACAAATGGAGAACTTTTTTAAAACCAGCAATGAGAATAGTAGACACTAAAACATGGTCATGAAATCTACTCAGTAGACCAAACTTCAAAACAATCAGCATCATTTTGCTAATTGCCAAAATTCCTTTCCAGATATTACCATCTTCTTACAAACATTCTTTTCATTAAGCCATCTCAATCTATTTACTTTGCTCATATAATAAAACCCTAAATATTGTTGGTAGCAACTATTGTAGGCTTGTGTTTTCGAAGTAATTTACATTTTCCCAGCAAGAGTAATGACCTTTGCAAGCCTAATAAAGCCATTTATCTGATACTACCTTCCCCAAATACTATAAAATTTCTTTCTTGGAAATTATGTTTTTCTATAATTCTGAAGAAAATATAACTAGGCTGTTGGTTAAGAAGATACTAGGCAGCTTAAAAGTCCTGAAAAATATTCATTGAGATGCACAGAGCCATGACCAAATAACAAGACTATTATATTTGCCCTATCACTACATTCAGTGTCAAGTTGCTACTTGTAAAGGGCAATCTAACTCTTCCTTTAGATGGAGTACTATTTTATGAACAGACTGAGACACATACATGCACACGTACAGAGAATCTCATTATACCGGTAGCTTTTTTCTTCCTTATCTAGTATCTAGCCTTGGCGGTGTTTGTTTCATTATTTTTGCTTGTTTTCAGACTTTGTTCTTTGAAATATACATTTCTAAGTATCTTAAATAATATTCAATTTTTAATAACACTGAGATAACTTTAAAACTTTATTATAAAATAAAGAATGTTAATCCTATCAAATGACTTCCTAAATTGCTTCCCGCAGCCCTTTAGAACTCTACTTTCAACATTTTGGACCTGGAGTCACAGTATAAAATATATTTTATACAACTTTACTCTGCCCTCAAAACCAAAGCCAAAGTTTTATGAAATCGTACTTCACGTCACTTTCAGTGATAGCAAGTTCATGTTTTCTATTCCAACTGCTTTTGTTCTACTTGATGTTTTATACAAATGCTGGTAACACCCTACTGTTTGAAAAATCCTGCCAGGTAGGACCTGAATCTTCTACATTGAACATTTAACTCACCCAACCTATCCCAATAGGTTCTCTCACCAGCCAAAGGGTTTTGCCAAAGCCACTGGCCTGAGAAGCAGGATTGGGGCGGGGGGCATCTCTATCTCCTTGACATCAAATTTCTAACCTGGTGTCCTAAAGTCAGTCCTGTCCGTTTTCAGTCCCATGATCAAGCCCAGTCCCAACCTACCTCATGTTAACCATGCACTGTCTGTATTCCCTGATAAACCCTAACTTCCATTGAATAAGAACTATCTTTAATTTGGCTTAAATTTTCCTTTCCTGTCTTCTTACTTCTCTTCTAACATAGTCTTATTTATCCAGGAAGTATTGTGCATGTTCAATTTTTTTTAAATGACACAAATTCATCTTAAACACAAAATGGGGCAAAGGTAGGTTTACAGTTGTATGCAAAACATAGTTTATTTTCATATTATTATTTATTGTATTATTTTTCATACAAATCACTGTAAACCTACTTTTGCCCTACATTGTATATCAAGTATCTCTAACTTATATCTTCAATTGAATAATATCTAATTTAGTCTACTCCCATAAATCCAATTTAACAATTGGTGAGATTTCATTTCCAGATCTACTGAATCTCCAACAAAACAGGTCTGTTTTCACTTTGAATTAAATGCTTTCAAACCTCCAACTCTGTCTCTTTCTAGACAGGCACTGCATACAGTGCAGGCAGATGTAAGGCTAGGATAACTCCAGTCCTACATCAGATCCTTCCTACAGACCTTGCCAGCCCAGATAAGAGACACAGCTCAATGGAGGACCTTGATCTTCCTATTCATTCCATGCTGCTGTGCCTCTAGGCCCCCAACTTGCCCGAGGCTAATTTCCATGCTTTTTCTTTTATTTTTTCTTTAAATTTTTCTTTTAAAGTAAAACTTGTAGATATATTAATGTATGTAACATGACAATTTGAAATTCGATCATATAGTGAAATAATTACCACAGTCAAAATAACGCATCATCTCACATAATTATGATTTATATGTCTGTGTGTATATGTGAGCAAGTGAAATCTATTCTCTTAGATGACTTCCAGTATTTCATATGGTATTATTAACAGTAGTCATCACGCTGTACACTAGATCTCTGGATTTATTCATCCTATATAACTACAACTTGGTATGCTTTGACCAATATCTGTCCACTTCCCCCACCTCCACACTCCTGCTAACCACCATTCTAGTTTCTGTTTCTATATACTCAACTTTTTTAAGATTCCACATATAGCCCTGGCTGGACAGCTCGTTTGGTTAGAGCACTTTCTCAAAGCTCAGAGGTTGCCTGTTCGATCCCCCGCCATGGCACATATAGCAACAGATATTTCTGCACCTCTCCTGCTCTCTCCCTTCCTCTATTTAAAATCAATAAAATAAACATTCAAAAAAATGAAAGATTCTACATATAAGTGAGATCATTCTTGGTTCTTACTTTCTTTATCTGGTTTATTTCCCTTAGCACAAAGTTTTCTAGATTCATCTTTATTATTACAAATGGAAGGATCTCTTTTGTAAAACTGAATAATATTCCATTGTATACATATATACCACAATTTCTCTATTCACTGCTTCATTGATAGGCACTTTATTTCTCTACATTGGCTATTGTAAATAATGCTACAATAAAAATGGGATCCCAGATATCTTTTGAAGACACTAATTTCATTTCCTTTGATTATCTAGCCGGGAGAGGGATTGATGGAGCATAAGGTAGTACTACTTTTAGTTTTTTGAGGAATCCCCATGCTGATTTTCATAATAGCTGTATGAATTTACCACCCCATCCATTACCTACATCTTTCTATGGAAGTCCTGGCCACTTTCTTCACAAAGCTTTCCCTGATCCTCAGTCTCCACTTACTAATGTGTGACCCCATATATGCACTCTTGTTTAACATTTGTAGTGTCATGTGTAAATTTCATGCCCATTTCACTCCTTCCTTGAGGTATAATTTATGAGCAAGTCTATTTCCCCCTAATATCCCTCTTTTTATACACTCACATACTCTAAGACTTTCCCAAGATAAGGTATTTATTTCTTACATAACTTATTTTGTTTTTCCAGAACGCTTTTCTAAAAAAATAGTTGTGGTAAAATGTAATGTAAAATTTACAGTCTTAACCATTTTCAAGGTACAGTTCAGTGGTACTAAGTACATTAACACTATAAAAAATTACCACAATCCTTCTTCAGAACTCTTTTAATCTTGAAAACTGAGACTATTCCCACTGAACAAAGACTCCCCACCTCTTCTCTCCCCAACTCCTAACAAGTGCCAGTCTACTTTCTGTTTCCATGAATTTGACTAGGTACCTCATTTAGGTGGAATCATACAGTATTTGTGTTTTTGTTTCTGGTTTATTTAGAATACTGTTCCCAGGTTCATCCATATTGTAGCACATATCAAAATTTTCTTCTTTTCTAAGGCAAAGAAAACATTCCACCATACATTTATACCACATTTTGTTTATCTATTCATCCATTGATCAACAATTACTTCTACCTTTTGTCTACTGTGAATAACGCTGCAATGAACATGGCTATACAAATATCTGTTCAAGAATAATCTTGAAGATGGCGACGGAGTAGGCGGACGTACCAACTTCCAACTCCCAGAACCAAAGTGGATTACAACTCAATTTTAAGAACCATCACCGGGATAAACCAACTTTGAACAAAACTAAGTGGACTCTTCAACCAAGGAACACAGAAGAAGCCACATTGAGACTGGTAGGAATAGCGAAAACGCGAAGAGGGCTGCCCAGCTCCCCGGAGCAAACGGCAGCCCGGAGAGACCCGTGTGGCGGGAGGAGAGTTTGGCGGAGAGGGAGGGACCTGGGTCCCAGGAACCAAGCCCCAGCCTCCAGTCCTAGAGCCTAGAAGAGGCGTTTGGACAGTATTGAGCTGTGAAACAAGTGAGGGAGCTCCCAGGCCTACAGTGTGGAGTATTAGGTCCCTTCCTACTCTGCTGAGGGCTGCTTAAGGTTTTGGGGCGGCAGGACGCTGAAAGGCGGTTCTGTCGGCGTGGGCAGAGGCCAAGCCGGTGGGAAATCGATCTAGCCCAGAGGGTCGGAGGGGAAGCGCGAGAGCGGTCCGGAAGCTGCGGGCCCGCCTTTAATCCCACTAACGGGGACAAAGCGGGAGGCCAGGAATGGGCAGGCCCTGCGCAAGCCGGCCCTGACCGCGGGGACCGGGCTAGGACCAGGGACGGGCAGGGGCTCGTGGCTGAGCTGACGCTACCAGTCCCCCACGCCCCGGGCCGGAGAAACCACGGTTGGCCAGTATACGTGCGCGAGCAGGCTCCGAGCGCGGGAACGGGTTGGACCCCAAGACAAGTGGAGGCTCGCAGCTGAGCCCACGCCACTATCCCCATCCGGCCGGAAAACCCCAGATAGCATTCATACGTGCACAAGCGGGCTCCAAACGCGGGGGCGGGGTAGAGTCCAGGACGAGCGGAAGTACGCAGCTCGGCCGAAGCCAGCAAACACGCCCGCCCCAATAACCCTTGGTTTCCGACCCTGCGCAGAAGGGCCCTGGCCTCGAGGGCGGGGCTAAAGCTCCGGACGGGCAAAAGCTTACAGCTGAGAGCACGTCAAAAGCCCCGCCTAACCCGCGGAACTGTAGCGAGCAGGCTCCGACTGCTGGTTCTGGGCGGAAGTCCGGAAATAGGCTGGGTCCGCAGCTGAGGAAAGGTGCTCACCTCTACCCTTGGTGCTAATCTTGTGGCTTCAGTCACAGCCCCTCCCACGGAGGAGAGGCAGAAATCATAGCAAAAGCCACAGTGGGCCGGCGCTGGCAACGCTCATACCCAACCACCCTAGGCACCGGCAGAGGGGGTGGGGGCATGCAGATAGACCACACCTAGAGAACACAAAGGCAACACCTACTGGACTCCAGTGGCCACAACTTGCTTATACACAGAAAAAATGGGCAGGCAGAGGAATGCAAACCAAATGAATCAAGAGAAATCCCCAGAGAAGGACCTGAATGAACCAGATATAACCAAATTACCAGAAGCAGAATTTAGAATAATGATAGTTAGGATGTTCAAAGAAATTAGAGCAACAATGGATAGTCATTATGAACACCTAAATAAAGAGATAACAAGTATAAAAAATGAAATTGAAATAATAAAAAAGAATCAGACAGAAATGACAAATATAGTATCAGAACTGAAGACCACAATGGAAGGAATTAAAAGCAGGATGGATGACGCTGAGGATCGAATAAGCGAGTTATAGGACACAATAAACAAAGGCACAGAAGCAGAGAAGAAAAAGGAAAAGAGACTTAAAAAATGTGAGGAAACTCTAAGGGAGCTTTGTGACAATATGAAGAGAAACAACATTCGCATCATAGGGGTGCCTGAAGAAGAGGAGAGAGGTCAGGAAATGGAAACTTTGTTCAATCAAATCATAGCAGAAAACTTTCCTAAATTAAGATTGGGAAATACTCCACACATTCTAGAAGCACACAGAACTCCATTAAGGAGAAACCCAAAAAAATCTACACCAAGACACATCATAGTTAAAATACCAAAGCTAATGGATAAAGGAAAAATTTTAAAAGCTGCTAGAGAAAAAAAGGCTATCACCTACAAATGAGCCCCCATAAGGATGACATCGGACTTCTCAACAGAAACACTTGAGGCCAGAAGGGAATGGCAAGGTATAATCAAAGTAATGCAGAACAAGAACCTACAATCAAGACTACTTTATCCAGCAAGGCTAATGTTTAAAATTGAAGGAGAAATAAAGAGCTTCCCAGAAAAAGAAAGCATCAAGGAATTCATTAAAACCAAACCAATTCTGCAAGAGATACTAAGGGGACCCTAGTGAACAGTTTAAAGGGAGGAATGAATAGAGCAAAAGAAGAATACAGCTTTAAAGAATAAAATGACAATAAACAACTACATATCAATAATAACCTTAAATGTAAATGGATTAAATGATCCAATCAAAAGACATAGGGTAGCTGCATGGATAAAGAAACAGGACCCATACATATGCTGTCTACAAGAGACACACCTTAAAACAAAAGATGCTCAGAGACTGAAGGTAAAAGGATGGAAAAAAATATTTCATGCAAATGGAAATGAAAAAAAAGCAGGGGTAGCAATACTTATATCAGACAAAATGGACTTTAAAACAAAGGCTGTAGTAAGAGATAAAGGAGGGCACTACATAATGATAAAGGGAACAATTCAACAGGAAGATATAACTATTGTAAATATCTATGCACCAAATATAGGAGCCCCGACATACATAAAGCAGACTTTGATGGATATAAAGGGCGAGATTAACAGCAATACTATCATAGTAGGGGATTTCAATACCCCTCTAACAACACTGGATAGATCCTCAAGAAAGAAAATTGATAAAGAAACAACAGACTTAAAGGAGACACTAGATCAACTTGATTTAATAGATATCTTTAGAACTTTTCACCCTAAAGCAGTAGAATATACATTCTTCTCAAGCGCTCATGGTATGTTTTCTAGGATAGACCACATGTTAGGACACAAAAATGGTCTCAATAAATTTAAGAAGATTGAAATCATATCAAGCATTTTCTCTGATCACAATGCCATAAAACTAGAAATTAACCACAAAAGAAAAACTGAAAAATACTCAAACACTTGGAAACTAAATAGCATGTTATTAAATAATGAATGGATTAACAATGAGATCAAAGAAGAAATAAAAAAGTTTCTAGAAACAAATGATAATCAGCATACATCAGCTCAAAATTTATGGGACACAGCAAAAGCAGTTCTGAGAGGGAAGTTTATTGCACTACAGGCATATCATAAGAAGCTAGAAAAAGCTCAAATAAGCAACCTGACCCTGCATCTAAAAGAACTAGAAAAACAACAACAAATAAAACCCAAGACAAGTAGAAGGAAGGAAATAATAAAGATCAGAGCAGAAATAAATGACATAGAGGCTAAGGAAACAATACAGAGGATCAATGAAACAAGAAGCTGGTTCTTTGAAAAGGTAAACAAGATTGATGAACCTTTAACTAGACTCACCAAGAAAAATAGAGAGAGGACTCAAATAAATAAAGTTAGAAAGGACAGTGGAGAAATAACAACTGATACAACAGAAATACAAAGCATTGTAAGAAAATACTATGAAGAAGTATATGCCAAAAAATTAGACAATCTTGGTGAAATGGACAAATTTCTTGAATCATATAACCTTCCAAAAATCAATCTGGAAGAATCAGAACACCTAAACAGACCAATTACAGCAAATGAGATCGAAACAGTTATCAAAAAACTCCCAAAAAAGAAAAGTCCTGGGCCTGATGGCTTCACAAGTGAATTCTATCAAAAATTCAAAGAAGAACTAACTCCTATTCTCCTCAAGCTATTTCAAAAAATTCAAGAGGAAGGAAGACTTCCAAACTCCTTTTATGAGGCGAGCATAATTCTGATCCCAAAACCGGGCAAAGACAACACAAAGAAAGAAAATTATAGGCCTATATCCCTGATGAATTTAGACGCTAAAATTCTCAACAAAATATTAGCCAACCGGATCCAGCAATATATGAAAAAAATCATACACCACGATCAAGTGGGATTTATTCTGGAGAGGCAAGGCTGGTTCAATATTCGCAAATCAATCAATGTGATTCACCACATAAACAAAAGGAAGGACAAAAATCACATGATAATTTAAATAGATGCAGAAAAGGCATTTGATAAAATCCAGCACCCATTCATGCTCAAAATTCTCAGTAAAGTGGGAATACAGGGATCATTCCTTAACATGATAAACCGACAGCAAACATCATACTAAATGGACAAAGATTAAAAGCAATCCCCTTAAGATCAGGAACCAGGCAAGGTTGCCCACTTTCACCACTCTCATTCAACATAGTTCTGGAAGTCCTAGCTACAGCAATCAGACAAGAAGAAGAAATAAAAGGCATACAAATTGGAAAAGAAGAAGTAAAACTGTCATTATTTGCAGATGATATGATATTGTATATTGAAATCCCTAAAGTCTCAGTCAAAAAACTACTGGACCTTATAAATGAATTCAGCAAGGTGGCAGGATATAAAATTAATACTCAGAAATCAGAGGCATTTCTATACACCAACAATGAAATATCAGCAAAAGAAATTAAGGAAACAATCCCCTTCACTATTGCAGCCAAAAAAATAAAGTACCTAGGAGTAAATTTAACCAAGGAGGTTAAGGACTTGTACTCAGAAAATTATAGAACATTGATAAAAGAAATCAAGGAAGATACAAACAAGTGGAAGCACATACCGTGCTCATGGCTAGGAAGAATAAACATCATTAAAATGTCTATATTACCCAAAGCAATTTATAAATTCAATGCAATACCAATTAAAATACCAATGACATACTTCAAAGATATAGAACACATATTCCAAAAATTTATATGGAACCAAAAAAGAACACGAATAGCCTCAGCAATCTTAAAAAGAAAAAATAAAGCAGGAGGTATCACTCTTCCTGATATCAAGGTTTACTACAAGGCCATTATACTCAAGACAGCCTGGTACTGGCATAAGAACAGGCACATAGATCAATGGAACAGAACAGAGAACCCAGAAATAAACCCACAGCTTTATGGACAACTGATATTTGACAAAGGAGGAAAGAACATACAATGGAGTAAAGACAGCCTCTTTAACAAATGGTGTTGGGAAAATTGGACATCTACCTGCAAAAAAAGTGAAACTAGACCATCAACTTACACCATTCACAAAAACAAACTCAAAATAGATAAAAGGCTTAAATGTAAGCCGTGAAACCATAAGCATCTTAGTAGAAAACATAGGCAGCAAACTCTCCGACATCTGTAGCAGCGGTATATTTGCCGATTTATCTTCATGGGCAACTGAAATAAAAGGCAAGATAAACAAATGGGACTATATCAAACTAAAAAGTTTTTGCACAGCTAAAGACAATAGGAACTGAATAAAAAGACAAACCACACAATGGGAGAACATATTCGACAGCACATCTGATAAGGGGTTAATAACTAAAATTTATAAAGAACTTATAAAACTCAACACCAGGAAGACAAACAACCCAATCAAAAAATGGGCAAAAGAAATGAATAGAAATTTCTCCAAAGAGGACATACAGATGGCCAATAGGCATATGAAAAAGTGCTCAACATCACTAATCATTAGAGAAATGCAAATTAAAACCACAATGAGATATCACCTCCTACCAGTCAGAATGGCGCTCATCAGCAAAACAACACAGAATAAGTGCTGGCGAGGATGTGGAGAAAAGGGAACCCTTCTGCACTGCTTGTGGGAATGCAGACTGGTGCAGCCACTGTGGAAAACAGTTTGGAGATTCCTCAGAAAATTAAAAATCGAACTGCCTTTTGACCCAGCTATCCCACTTTTAGGAATATACCCTAAGAACACCATAGCACTGTTTGAAAAGAAGAAATGCGCCCCCATGTTCGTGGCAGCATTGTTCACAATAGCGAAGATCTGGAACCAGCCCAAGTGTCCGTCAGAAGATGAGTGGATTAAAAAGCTATGGTACATATATACTATGGAATACTACTCAGCCATAAGAAACGATGACATTGGATCATTTATAACAAAATGGATGTACCTTGATAACATTATACGGAGTGAAATAAGTAAATCAGAAAAAAAGAAAAACTGAGAACAGCACGATTACATACATAAGTGGGACATGAAAGTGAGGGTATGAGACATGGACAAGAGAGTGGTGGTTATGGGATGGGGGGAGGGAGGGAAGAGTGGGATAGGGAGGAGGGGAGGAGGGACACAGGGAAAACCAGATAGAAGGTGAGAGAGGACAATTTGACTTTTGGTGATGGGTATGCAACACAATTGAATGATAAGATAACCTGGAGATGTTTTCATTGTACATATGTACCCTGATTTATTGGTGTCACCCCATTAGAATTAATAATAATAATATATATATATATATATATATATATATATATATATAAATATCTGTTCAAGTTCCTCTGTCAATTCTTTTGAGTATATATCAAGAAGTGGAATTGCTAGATCATATGATTTTATTTTTAGGGTTTTTTTTTTTTTTTAAGGAAACTGCCATAATATTTTTCAGTGTGGCTGTACCATTTTATATTTTTACAGAGTCTTCTGAATTATGTCTAGAATTAATTAGTTACCTGTCACTTAATTCTATCAAGCCAAACCATTAGTCATTCACATTAAGGTTGGAATATACTATCTATGTTCTTTTGAACTAGTCAGTAATGTTTTAAGGCTAAAAACCTGCATTGGTGTTGAATTTGTTTGCCTATAATCATCCATCTGTTTGGGTGTCATTTTTATTATTTCAAAATTATAAAATTCAGAAGGCACAAAGTGGACATATTCTCATTTTGAAAGACATCTTGTTGCACCCATACACAGTAAATTCCCTACCTAATCAAATGACTGGTTAACATACAGTGTATTCATAAAGTCATGGTGCACTTTTGACCGTGTGACCAGTCAAAAGTGCACCATGACTTTACAGACACACTGTAGACTAGATTCAGGGGACACAGAACAACTACCTCGACCCAGTAAGAACAGAAGTCCCAAGCAGACCTAACACTGATTTCTGTGGCTTGAGAGACCCCTCATTCTGCTGTTTATCACCCACTGCCAAACAAGGGGTGCTATCTAGGTAAATGACGGTGACAGTGCACTTGCACAATACAAAAGTGGGGGGTCTTTTGGATATAGCATTTGCATTGCCATTTAATGATACAGAAAATAAATTATATAAATTATATAGCTTATATAAATTATAGAAACTGAAAAGTCAAAGTACATCAGTTTCATACCTTATGATCTCAATAGTACAAAAAATAACTGGAAGAAAATGTAGCTAAATGTTAGAAGTGAAGAAGGAAAAAGTCTTATCCGTCATTACCCTCTCCCATGGTGGCATCTACTTCCTTCCACCTGGGCACTGTCTCTCCCCTCCCCATCCTTTATTCATACATGGCCGGCAAGCATGGCGGCCAGCTGTGTGAGTCAGCTCTCCAGACAGTGGTCATCTTAATAGGAATCAAAGTCTGCATCTAGTCTAATGAAAGTCAGAAGATGAAATTCCAGAGGTTACCCAAGACTTATGGAATAGTCTACTGAGATGAAGGAGTAGATGAAACTCCCTGAAAGCACTCAGACTGTGCTGAGAGAAGTCTTTTCCAGGTGTGGGGACTACCAGAGAACGGGATAAGGTGCCCGATTTTGTAGGGCACGAGCTGCAGACCTGGGCCCTGGCAGGGCCGCACCCATCAGTATGGGAGGAAGCATCTGTTGAGGTGCTCGTAAAGAGAAGTCTGGAGTCTCTGCCTACAGTTTGATTGTGTATAAGCAGTCGTCGTGGTTAAAGGAGATTAGCAGATGTGATAGAGGAGGAAAACCACAATTCTTATGGCATGATTGGAGAAAGTTTTAAACTTACACTAATATTCCTGTGGTCATGGCTGGAGAAGCCAATGTTCAGAACTGAGAAGCCTCTGAAATGTTTTTCTAGGCAGCCAGTCTGTTTAAGAGACTTCTCACAGTCATTAAAGAAACATCAGATTTCTCTGTACCGCACCCTCAAAACTGGCAAAGCGCTCCGAGCCCAGCCCAGCAGGCTTGACCCCTAAAAAGGCTGCTGCTTAAACCCTCTGATATCAACAGTGCCTCTCAGGCTAGACTCGTTTGCCAAATCTTTCAACTGGCATACTTAACTTATGGTCTTACGTACATCAACTTGTTCATCCAAGAAGCAAAACTAAATGAAAAAAGGCATGTGCTATCTGTGATTGTGTATGTGTTCCTATGGGGTGTGTTTGTATGCATGGTATATGTGCAAGTAGAGAGTGTATATGTGTTATGTGTGTAATGTACAAAGTGTGTTTGTGTGTGTTTGTACACATGTGGTGTGTGTGGTGTGTGTGGTATGTGTGTAATGTGCTATGTGTAAATGCATGCGTCATGTGCATGAGGGTGTGCATGAATGTGTAGTTGTGTGCAGTCAGGAGGTCCTAACTCATTCTTACCCACGACTCCGTCGCTGCCTGTGACAGGCATGGAGCTTGCTGCCATAACTAATAAAGTAACTCCCAGTTCTATGAGACACCCAATCAGAAGAAGCCTCAGCAGGCCAAGAAAAACAGCCAGAGGAAAGGACAATGGAACTTTAAGAGCCATTAGTGGCCCAGGAAGGAGCAGAAGAAAATGAAGAGGATGGTGTTCCCAAGATTAAATTAATCCACTTTCCTCCTAGTAGGCTTTTTTCTTAAATGGCCATATATTTTGGTCATGGTTACCAGAAACCACAAGAGGGTGAACAGCCAAAAACACCTGACTTCAGTGTGGTAAGAAAGGGGGTGTCTTTCTCAGCTGCTCTTCTGAATGTTGGCATTCTCACTGGGTCAGAGCATGAAGAAGGCAGGCCTGGATCTTATTAATTACTGCATGTACTGGACAATGGTTCTGAGAGACTAACAAGCACTAGGCCCTCTGCTGAGGATATATTATTCTGTGTTTGGGATACTATTATTGTGCCTATTTTTACAGAGGAGCAAATAAGAACTACCATTTGAGGAACTTGCTCAAGAGGTACATTAAGAGGTACAGAGAATCAGAGCAGGAATTCAAGTATCAGGTCTGACCTCCTATACACTCCTGAGCATGAATATGCACACCATAGGTGATTAATAAATGACTGAATCCTAGCACATTGGGGGTGATTAATAAATGACTGAATCCTGGCTAGAAATATAAATGAAGAGCAGTGTGATAGGTAAGGGGTTCATCTCCTTCACAGTCTGAATTGCACATCTTGATGTGGGCCAGTGCCCATTGGGATTATAGTAGAACACAGTTCACATGATTCATGATAGAAATACTATACTAGGGTCAGAAGGCTTGGGCTCTGAAACTTTACCAACACTGGTTCTTAGTGTGGCTAGCAAAAGCCACTCTATCTCCCGGCATCTCCATTTCCTCATTTGCAAACAAAGGAGATTCCACCTTACCCCATAAGCCTGTTGGGAGGAACAGAGGAGATAAATATAAGGGAAGGAACTCTTTATAACTCCCATCAGTGACAAGTAGATTTTGATACATTGAATTGATACTTTGTTCTTCTAACCTACCTGTCCTGATGGTTTTTCTCTGCTTTCTGCCACTGTGGAGCTTAAACAATACTACTATTATTTCAAGCAAAATAGGACAAATGCATAGGGTGTGCAGGGAAGGAGAGTTGGGAAATATTGGCAGGTCAGATGGAAAGCAGATCTCTGACTCACCATCCCTTTCAGAAAAATATCCAAATGCTCTCTCCCCGCCTCCAAGGCCTCTCCCATTGCTCTTCCATAGACTTCATGCTCCAGTAATAACACAGGACATGTAGTCCCTCCAGCACAGACTTCTGCTGACTTTCACTTGTGGCTGGAACACTGATGTCCCATCTCCTTCTATGTTTTTCACTCAATACTTCCTTTGGGAAACTTCTCTGATCCCTTTTCAGTGCTAACGCACCACACTTGCTAGAACCCAATTTTTGAGCATCCTTATCTCTGTTACCATCAAGTTCTCCAAAGATAGACACCTGCTTGTTTCATCTTTTTATTTCAAGGTACTGGCATAGGACTTGGAACTCTGTAGGGAGATAGTGAATTTTGACTAATTAAGTTAAACTAGTATGTGCTCATAGTACTTTGTATGGTCAGGAGAAGAGAGAGGCTAACTTTTTTGATGCTGAGCAAATTATGTGCCCTCAAACAAACAGCTTCATCATTTGCAAAGTATTTCTCTAGCATATATGATCATTTACATTTACTTCATAACTAACGTAAAGAATCTCAATAATCTTATTATGGGGGTTCCTGCAATTACACTGTAAGTTTATCCAAGAAAGAACTAATATTTTATTAACCTGCCAAATCATAGTTTCTCAGTAATGTTTATTGACTGCCTGCTTGCCTGCCTGCCTGAATGAATGAATGCATGAATGTATGGATTTGCTATACACACTTCTATGTCACCTCCTAGAACCTAGCAAGATGCTTGGGACATTATGTATGCTCAAAAACTGAGTTCTAAATGTATGAGTGAACAAATAAATGCCCTTTTCATCTATTTATCTAGCCCCAGTAACTAACAAAGGATGTGGCACATGTGGCATATGCCTATTAACACTCCCTGTTTGGTACTTGATCAAATTTAAAGATTCAAGAACTATCAAGTAAATATATGGCTACGTTTTCACTTTTATGATGTTTTTCCAACACAAAGTCAAATGTGAAAAATATCTGCTAACCATTCACATTTCTAAGTAGAAATCTGCTAGCAAAAACATCATTAAAAGTAGCATCCAAAGGCTGCTTATTAACCTCAAGATTTCCAGGGTTATATTTGGGGTGACATCATTTGGCTATGATCATAGTAGAGTTTTAAGCAAGTATATTTAATGAAGAGTATATTCAGATGTAAAATAGTTATTACAGAAATGACAAAAATATTGCATTATATTAAATATTCACCTACTATGCTATATGTTCTAAAAGCATTCCTTTTAAATAGTCACCCCTCCCCATGAGCCCAACTGGCACGCATTAGAGTTTATGTCATGGTATCTTCACTATAATGTTTCCCATATAAAATATTAGACCTTAAGTACCAACTAGAGTCAGGCGAGAGTACCTCATTAGGGCATTTACCTGAACAAACAATAAAACTTGCTCTCTCTTCCAGAAAACTCAGGAGTAGATTTTGTTTGGGGGAAGGACAGGCTATTCCAGGCTAAGCCTAACTTGGTTAAATGGTTCGTCACTCCCATTGGGGATCATGAACTGCAATGAATAGTAAATTGGGTCTTCAAGGAACCCAGGTTCAAAGGTGAAGCCAAGACAGGGCTTTTTGTATGGATAAAATTAGTTCCAATAATGTTAAGCCACATAGCTTCTCAAAATAAAACCATCCAAGTTCCAAAACCAAGGCACATGACCCAGTATATCAGTTATCACTTGAGTGGAGAAAACAAATACAGATTAAAATTTATCACTTCATAAACTTATATAAAACTCCAACAAAATCAATTGAAATAGATAAAATATTAAAAATAAGGAAAGCAGTTCATATAATAATTTTATCCCTAATTCTGACTTATTCCAATGCTAAACATCATGTATAAAATAAAAACACAGAACTATCAGTGAAAGATTATAAATTATCAATATGACTTATCACCCTTATAAAATTATCAAAAATTTTACAAAGATTAGGCAATGTGATAAAACACAGAGAAATGGGCTATCACTTATATTGCTGGCTCATTCTGTCAGGATGCACAAATGAGATGAACACAAACAGAAGATCATAGAAAAAAGAAGGAAGAAATGACCTTAAATCCATCACCAGAAAAATAAAATTCCAAACAACAGGTACTCTGCAACTGGTATATATTAACCAGTCTTTCCCCATCATGACCCCCTTTCACTTTTTCTTTCCACTTCCTTGCCCATTTCTCCTCCATTATCATTATTATTATCACCATCATCCTTATCATCATCATTAACAATAAACAGCAGGTGCAAATCCTATGCATCCCTTCATAAGGAAATCAACATTAATGAGAAATCCAAATATGGTTGCTTGGGATAAAGTGATCTAGAGATTGTGAAGTATTTGATTGCTATGTGATATTGAGTTTATCATTTAATGTTTACTAATATTGTTTCACTTACAATCTTACAAAAACAATTTCTCTCTTTCTCTCTCTCCAACACATACATTCTCACACAATTAATCCTATAAGCTCTCTATACCATTCCCAATTAACTTGTTTTTTCTAATAAAGAAATAAGTTTGCAGAGGTAAAATGCAAACTGTTTAAAAATAGTATCAATTACAATTTTAAATCTGATATTTAAAAAATCCTCATTAAAGGGCCATGCTAGTTAGATACTCATAACTATATACAGGAAAGAGTGAGACAAAGGATTAGAAGAAGAGGAGAAGGGGGGATGGAACTGCTATGTAAGATGTGTGAGTACCCAGTGTGAACTAAGCATTTTACATGCATTAGCGGAGTTAGCTCCCATGTCAAGGGGAGGAGAAAGCAGGCTCAGGAAGATTGAGTGACCAGCTAGAAAGCAGTGCAGTTAGGGATGGAAGTATTGTCTTTCTGCCACCAAAGCCCATGTTTCTTTGTAATTTTGTCTCTTATGGTTATCCTCTTCTAGGACTCTTTCGAATTTGAGTTAAGAAAAATGAAAATAATTGTATACACTAAGATATTTACAACATAAATATTATAATAAAAAAGGAATAAAATCAGTTAAAATGTCTAACAATAAGAGAACGATGGCACAACTCTATAATGAGAAGCTATAAAAAGTAAAAATGATGAAGAATTTACAATATAAAAAATGTTTATGTTGAAATGGTATAAAGTTACAATAATGGCATGGTTAAGTAAAAAATTAAAGCCATAAATCAATTAATCAAAAAATATGGTTATATTTTTTATGCATTCAGACACAAAATCCACAACAAAATATTAGCAAATCAAATCCAGCAATGAAGCAAAAGAATTATACACCATGGCAAACTGGTATCTATTGTAGGCATGCAAGGATGGTTCAATATTAAAAACTCATTCAGTGTAGTCCACCCCATCAGCAATCTAAAGAAGAAAAGTCAAATTACATGATCATATCAATTGATACACACAAAAAAAAAGATTACAAAAATTTCAACATCCATTCATGAAAAAAAAAAAAGCCTCACATCAAATTAAGAAAAGAAAAACAGTGTTGATGAAAAAACTTTTGCAAAAAAAGAAGCCTATAGCCAACATCATATTTAACAGTGAAAGATTATGCTTTGCCCCTATAAACAAAGGGGAAACAAGAAGAAGGCAAGAATGTCTGCCAGCATCACTCTTATTCAACGTGATACTGAAAGTCCAGTCCTCATGAGTGCAAGGAGGCCAGGTAAAGAAACGTAAGCATACAGAATGCAAAGGAAGAAACAAAACTGCCCCAACCTGCAGATGACAGGATTACCCATTTAGAAAATTACAAAAAAATTTTCAGAAGAAAAATCTTAGAAATTATGTATTAGTGAGTTTAGCAAGGTTACAGAATACAAGCTCACAATATATATCTATATCAGTGGTTCTTAACCTGGGTTCTGTCGAACCCTAGGGGTTCGATGAGTCTGTCTCAGGGGTTCCGAGAAGCCTCTGCCACGGAGGCCAGAATAAAGTAATACCATAATTTGTTGTGAGTTCATGCACTTTGTTGGTTTTGTTCTTTGAGCAAGGTGATGTTCATGCACAGCTCATTTTGTGCACCAGTCAAAAAACATATACCTATGTCTTGAATTTGGGGGAAAAAATCATATTTTATTTATCACTAAAGAAGGGTTCGGTGAATGCACATATGAAACTGGTGGGTTCGGTACCTCAAAAAAGGTTAAGAACCACTGATCTATATTAACAATAAATACGTGGAAACAAAAACACAGTAACATTATCTTCACTCTAAATAAAATTACATATGTTGGTATAAATTTAACAAAACATATATAGGATCTATATGATGAAAATTAAAAAATACTGATAAAAGAAAAATTTTAAAGACCTAAATAAATGAAAATGCACACTATAAGCCTGACTTAGGGCGCAGTGGATAAAGTGTTGATCTGGAATGCTGAGGTCACCAGTTCAAAACCCTGGCTTGCCTGGTCAAGGCACATATGGAAGTTGATGCTTCCTGTTCCTCCCCTCTTCTCTCTGTTTTTCTCTCAATCTCTCTTCTCTCTAAAATGAATAAATAAAATCCTTTTTAAAAAATAATTAAAAAAATAAAATGCATACTGTGTTCATAGAATAGAAGACTCAGCACAATAAAGATGTCATTTATCCTTAATTTAGCTAGTTTAATATAATTCCTACCCAAATCCCATCAAGGTGTTTTGTAGACAAACAGGTTTATTCTAAAGTTTATTTGGAAAGGTAAAATCAGTATAATACCTAAAACAATCGAAAAATGAAGATGACTGTGGGATTAATCACTCTATACACTCGATATTAAAAGTTATTTCTGGAACAATTGGACATTCAAGTGAAAAAGACAAAAACCTCAACCTCACACTGATACAAAAATTACCTTACAATGAATCATGTCCTTAAATGTAGTGCAAATTTGTCCAATAAAAAAAGAAAAAAGAGAGAGAGAGAAAATCTTCAGGATAAAGGATGAGGCAAATAGTTTTGGACCTGATACCAAAAACATGATACATAAAAGGAGATATTGATAAATTAGACCTAATCAAAGTGAAAACGTTTGTTCTTTGAAAGACCCTGTTTAGATAATGCAGTCAAATGCTCTACCACTGAGCTATACCCCCTGACCCTGTTAAGATAATGAAAGAAAAGATACAGACTTGGAGAAAATAATGTAAATCTCATATCTGACAAAGGATCAGTATCATATACATAAACATATATACATACATGCACACAAAATAGTGAACATAAACAATTCAACTACGAAATGAGCAAAAGACATGAATGGGCATTTTACTGCAGGAGACAGAGATGACAACTGAAAGAACCATTAGCAAAATTCATTTTACAACAAGTATTATTCTTCAGAAATAATGACTGAGCAACTTCATGTTCCCAACACAACAAAAACATGAAAACCAGCAATTGAGGTCACTTCTGACCTTTCCGTCTTCAATTACAATGGTCAAACACCAAACTAGAACAACCATAGAAATATTCCAATTATTCCTGAACTTTAATTGTTGGACTCAAAGAGTTTCCCAAGGTGAAAAAAATGTGTGTGTGTGTATTTTAAATTATTTGTGGAAAATTCAATTTTGATGCATCTGTAATGATTGGGACTAATTAATAACCTCTTTATAATTTGAAGTCATATGATTAAGCCCTTCTGAGTGACACATTCAAAGATCTTGAGCCCCTCATAAACACTGAAATTAATAGTTGACCAAGGAACCTGTCTTTTCCAATGAGGAGATGAAAAATGGCTAAGACACAATTATTAGAGCAGCCCAGAGCTCTCAGACAAAGACTTATTCTTCCTGTGGGGCCCTTGGAATGCGTTCTATCACTCCCTGGGTATTCCTTTTGGATGATTTTCTTGGAAAATATTCACATTGATCTTTGGTTTATTCCATTGCTTTTCTGAGAAGCCAAAGTCAAAACTGACCTTGAGCTAAGTAAATTCTAATGTGTCACATATGGAAGCAGGAAGATAAAGCTCTGTCTGTGGTTGAGAAAGAATAATTCTGCCAAAGCAGTGTTCTCAATAGCGCTGACGATAATAAAAATAACTCCTCATATTAATAAACTGTTTTATACTTACCAAGTGTTTTCATATACATTATAGCATTGGATTATCATGAAAATGCTCTGAGGTAGGTGAGCAAATATTTTTATTATTCTCAGATGAAAAAAATGAGGCTTAAAAATATATGTGCCTTGTTTAAATTAATTGACCAGCAAGTGTTAAAGATAACCCTTGAACTTCAAAGTCTTCTTTGTTAACATTAAAGAAATTTTGAAAGACAAAAAAGATCATTCCACATTTCAGCAGCCTAAAGTAATTGATGTAAATTTTGTGAATTTAAAGAAAAAACATTATTAAATTTATTAGGGTGACACTGAATAATAAAATTATATATAGGTTTCAAGTGTAAAATTCTGTAATACATCATCTGTATATTGTAATGTTGTTCACCACCCCAAGTCCAGTCTCCTTCTGTCACCATTTATTCCCCTTTACCCTCTTCTACCTCCTCACCTCACCCCCTTTCCTTCTGGTAATTATCATACTGCTGTGAGGTTTTTTTACACATATGTAATTATCATACATGTGTCTGTGAGTTTATTTCTTTGTTTAATCCCTTCAACTTTATCACCCAGTCTGTCACCCCAATCTCTCTCCCCTCTGACAGCTGTCAATCTGTTTTCTGCATCTGAGTCTGTTTCTGTTTTGTTTGTTAATTTATTTTGCTCATTAGCTTCCATATATAAGTGAGTAAATTTTTAAGATTGTGCTCATATGCTTTTGTATTTTATATAGCAATCACAATTATACTATTATATTCTGCATTTTTATATTTATTATATAATAACCTAGTCAAATTGTGGCATAGTTTTTATGGTTATGTTATATAAGAAATTATAATTTATCTTATCATTCCTCTACTATTCACGATGGGTTTTTCTTTGACTAAATCATTTACTTAGAGTAATTTGTGAGGTCTCTTGGCATTTGTCAAAGAGTTTTAAGATTCCACATCATAAATGCTATTAGTTATTATGTTCTCAAGAACTTAAAAATTTACATTAAGACTAGCTGTGTATATACATACAACACAAGCCTATCAGAATTCCAAAAACATTTGTAGTTACCAGTTTAAAGTTGGAATAAGTATAAAGGTAACTAACTCTTCACTGATTCACTTACTAGCAAATTGGATCTTTTCAATAATTAGCCAATTCCATTTCCTATCATATATATTGTTTTAATTCATCTACTGAGATCTTGTCATTTCTCTTGGATATTTGAATGAGCTATTATATAATAAAAATTAACCTTTTCATGATTGATAAAGTATTTTTCAGATTTGTTTCTCTTTGATTTTAGTTTTTTTTTTTTATTACACAGATGTTTTCCTCTTTAGTTTCTTCTGTAGCTTCAAAGCAGAGGAAGTTTCCCCCTCACTCTAATATTATCAAATCTGTTTTCTGTTTTACTCTGATTGAACTTTACTATAATATTATAGCCTGTTTTTGTTCCATATGGGATATTTTTGTAATAAATGTGAATATAACTTTTTTTAAATGTCCTTTTCATTTTTATATGTTTTAAACATACATATAATTTAAACGGTAAAATAGATCTAACAGGCTTTTAATAAAATATGAATATCTAGCTGCTACCCCTTCAATATTCCCATCTCAGAGTTATCTACTCTCTAAATTTCTAGAGAAATGTATAAACATTTATATATATACACATACATGAAATACTTATATCATTAATTTTTTATTTTTCAATTTTAGGCATGATATACTAAGTTCTCAAGATGGGAGACAGGGATATAAATCTCTTTCCCCATTCCACACAACTACATACATACATGCACACCTTCAGACTTCTACTGCACCCTCCCTCCAATGAAGTTCTATTTTTCTGTAGTTAAGATCAATCTATTACGGTTATCTAAATGTTATTTACAGCTAAGCCATGCAGCAAGCTCTAATTACTTTTCCTATCCTGCATAAACATTGTTCCCCCTGGATTCAATAGATACTTTGTTGCCTGTGCTATTATAACAGTGGTTCTTAACCTTTTTTGAGGTACCAAACCCACCAGTTTCATATGTGCATTCGCCGAACCCTTCTTTAGTGATAAATAAAATATGATTGTTTTTTCCAAATTTAGTTTTGCCAGTGCGAGACTAGAGTTGCTCAACTTGGCATTGCATATCAGGGAGATAGGACGCTGACTCCCATCCCGTTCTGTGATACATGTGAATCCATGTTGTACATATTCATCCGACCACTTTCTTTTTTGCTCAACATATTTAGTATGGATTAAAATATTAAGAAAGAGGGGGAGCAAGATGGCGACAGAGTAGGCGGACGTACCAACTTCCAACTCCCAGAACCAAAGTGGATTACAACTCAATTTTAAGAACCATCACCTGGATAAACCAACTTTGAACAAAACTAAGTGGATTCTTCAACCAAAGAACACAGAAGAAGCCACATTGAGACTGGTAGGAATAGCGAAAATGCGAAGAGGGCTGCCCAGCTCCCCGGAGCAAATGGCAGCCCGGAGAGACCCGCGGGGCAGGAAGAGAGTTTGGCGGAGAGGGAGGGACCTGGGTCCCAGGAAGCAAGCCCCAGCCTGCAGTCCCAGAGCCTAGAAGAGGCGTTTGGACAGTTTTGAGCTGTGAAACAAGTGAGGGAGCTCCCAGGCCTACAGTGTGGAGTATTAGGTCCCTTCCTACTCTGCTGAGGGCTGCTTAAGGTTTTGGGGCGGCAGGGCGCTGAAAGGCGGTTCTGTCAGCGTGGGCAGAGGCCAAGCCGGTGGGAGATCGGTCTAGCCCAGAGGGTCGGAGGGGAAGCGCGAGAGCGGTCCTGAAGCTGCGGGCCCGCCTTTAATCCCACTTACGGGGACAAAGCGGGAGGCCAGGAACGGGCAGGACTTGCGCAAGCCGGCCCTGACCGCGGGGACCGGCCTAGGACCAGGGACGGGAGGGGCTCGCGGATTAGCTGACGCTACCAGCCCCCCACCCCCCGGGCCGGAGAAACCGCGGTTGGACAGTATACGTGCGCGAGCGGGCTCCAAGCGCGGGCTCTGAGCGCGGGAACGGGGTGGACCCCGAGACAAGTGGAGTCTCGCAGCTGAGCCCACGCTACTATCCCCATCCAGCCGGAGAAACCGCGGATAGCATTCATACATGCACGAGCGGGCTCCGAACGCGGAGGCGGAGTAGAGTCCGGGATGAGCGGAAGTACGCAGCTGAGCGGAAGCAGGCAAACACGCCCGCCCCATAAACCTTGGTTTCCGACCCTGCGCTAAGGACCCTGGACTCGAGGGTGGGGCTAAAGCTCCGGACAGGCAAAAGCTTACAGCTGAGAGCACGTCTAAAGCCCCGCCTAACCCGCGGAACTGTAGCGAGCAGGCTCCGACTGCTGGTTCTGGGCGGAAGTCCGGAAATAGGCTGGGTCCGCAGCTGAGGAAAGGTGCTCACCTCTACCCTTGGTGTTAATCTTGTGGCTTCAGTGACAGCCCCTCCCACGGAGGAGAGGCAGAAATCACAGCAAAAGCCACAGTGGGCCCGCGCTGGCAACGCTCATACCCAACCACCCTAGGCACCGGCAGAGGGGGTGAGGGGCCTTCAGATAGACCACACCTAGAGAACACAAAGGCAACACCTACTGGACTCCAGTGGCCACAACTTGCTTATACACAGAAAAAATGGGCAGGCAGAGGAATGCAAACCAAATGAATCAAGAGAAATCCCCAGAGAAGGACCTGAATGAACCAGATATAACCAAATTACCAGAAGCAGAATTTAGAATAATGATAGTAAGGATGTTCAAAGAAATTAGAGCAACAATGGATAGGCATTATGAACACCTAAACAAAGAGATAACAAGTATAAAAAATGAAATTGAAATAATAAAAAAGAATCAGACAGAAATGACAAATACAGTATCAGAACTGAAGACCACAATGGAAGGAATTAAAAGCAGGATGAATCAAGCTGAGGATCGAATAAGCGAGTTAGAGGACACAATAAACAAAGGCACAGAAGCAGAGAAGAAAAAGGAAAAGAGATTTAAAAAATGTAAGGAAACTCTAAGGGAGCTTTGTGACAACATGAAGAGAAACAACATTCGCATCATAGGGGTGCCTGAAGAAGAGGAGAGAGGACAGGAAATGAAAACTTTGTTCAATCAAATCATAGCAGAAAACTTCCCTAAATTAAGGCTGGGAAACACTCCACACATTCAAGAAGCACACAGAACTCCATTAAGGAGAAACCCAAAAAGATCTACACCAAGACACATCATAGTTAAAATACCAAAGCTAATGGATAAAGGAAAAATTTTAAAAGCTGCTAGAGAAAAAAAGGCTATCACCTACAAAGGAGCCCCCATAGGGATGACATCGGACTTCTCAACAGAAACACTTGAGGCCAGAAGGGAATGGCAAGAAATAATCAAAGTAATGCAGAACAAGAACCTACAATCAAGACTACTTTATCCAGCAAGGCTAACATTTAAAATTGAAGGAGAAATAAAGAGCTTCCCAGGAAAAGAAAGCCTGAAGGAATTCATAAAAACCAAACCAATTTTGCAAGAGATACTAAGGGGCCTCTTGTGAACAGTTTAAAGGGAGGAATGAATAGAGAAAAAGAAGAATACAGCTTTAAAGAATAAAATGGCAATAAACAACTACATATCAATAATAACCTTAAATGTAAATGGATTAAATGATCCAATCAAAAGACATAGGGTAGCTGCATGGATAAAGAAACAGGACCCATACATATGCTGTCTACAAGAGACACACCTTAAAACAAAAGATGCTCAGAGACTGAAGGTAAAAGGATGGAAAAAAATATTTCATGCAAATGGAAATGAAAAAAAAGCAGGGGTAGCAATACTTATATCAGACAAAATGGACTTTAAAACAAAGGCTGTAGTAAGAGATAAAGGAGGACACTACATAATGATAAAGGGAACAATTCAACAGGAAGATATAACTATTGTAAATATCTATACACCAAATATAGGAGCCCCGACATACATAAAGCAGACTTTGATGGATATAAAGGGCGAGATTAACAGCAATACTATCATAGTAGGGGATTTCAATACCCCTCTAACAACACTGGATAGATCCTCAAGAAAGAAAATTAATAAAGAAACAGCAGACTTAAAGGAGACACTAGATCAACTTGATTTAATAGATATCTTCAGAACTTTTCACCCTAAAGCAGTAGAATATACATTCTTCTCAAGCGCTCATGGTACGTTTTCTAGGATAGACCACATGTTAGGACACATAAATGGTCTCAATAAATTTAAGAAGATTGAAATCATATCAAGCATTTTCTCTGATCACAATGCCATGAAACTAGAAATTAACCACAAAAGAAAAACTGAAAAATACTCAAACACATGGAAACTAAATAGCATGTTATTAAATAATGAATGGATTAACAATGAGATCAAAGAAGAAATAAAAAAGTTTCTAGAAACAAATGATAATGAGCATAAATCAACTCAAAATTTATGGGACACAGCAAAAGCAGTTCTGAGAGGGAAGTTTATTGCACTACAGGCATATCATAAGAAGCTAGAAAAAGCTCAAATAAGCAACCTAACCCTGCATCTAAAAGAATTAGAAAAACAACAACAAATAAAACCCAAGACAAGTAGAAGGAAGGAGATAATAAAGGTCAGAGCAGAAATAAATGACATAGAGGCTAAGGAAACAATACAGAGGATCAATGAAACCAGAAGCTGGTTCTTTGAAAAGGTAAACAAGATTGATGAACCTTTAACTAGACTCACCAAGAAAAAAAGAGAGAGGACTCAAATAAATAAAATTAGAAAGGACAGTGGAGAAATAACAACTGACACAACAGAAATACAAAGCATTGTATGAAAATACTATGCACAACTATATGCCAAAATATTAGACAATCTTGGTGAAATGGACAAATTTCTTGAATCATATAACCTTCCAAAAATCAATCTGGAAGAATCAGAACACCTAAACAGACCAATTACAGCAAATGAGATCGAAACAGTTATCAAAAAACTCCCAAAAAAGAAAAGTCCTGGGCCTGATGGCTTCACAAGTGAATTCTATCAAAAATTCAAAGAAGAACTAACTCCTATTCTCCTCAAGCTATTTCAAAAAATTCAAGAGGAAGGAAGACTTCCAAACTCCTTTTATGAGGCGAGCATAATTCTGATCCCAAAACCGAGCAAAGACAACACAAAGAAAGAAAATTACAGGCCTATATCCCTGATGAATTCAGACGCTAAAATTCTCAACAAAATATTAGCCAACCGGATCCAGCAATATATGAAAAAAATCATACACCACAATCAAGTGGGATTTATTCTGGAGAGGCAAGGCTGGTTCAATATTCGCAAAACAATCAATGTGATTCACCACATAAACAAAAGGAAGGACAAAAATCACATGATAATCTCAATAGATGCAGAAAATGCATTTGATAAAATCCAGCACCCATTCATGCTCAAAACGCTCAGTAAAGTGGGAATACAGGAATCATTCCTTAACATGATAAAGGCCATCTACAATAAACCGACAGCAAACATTATACTAAATGGTCAAAAATTAAAAGCAATCCCCTTAAGATCAGGACCAGGCAGGGTTGCCCACTTTCACCACTCTTATTCAACATAGTTCTGGAAGTCCTAGCTACAGCAATCAGACAAGAAGAAGAAATAAAAGGCATACAAATTGGAAAAGAAGAAGTAAAACTGTCATTATTTGCAGATGGTATGATATTGTATATTGAAAACCCTAAAGTCTCAGTCAAAAAACTACTGGACCTTATAAATGAATTCAGCAAGGTGGCAGGATATAAAATTAATACTCAGAAATCAGAGGCATTTCTATACACCAACAATGAACTGTCAGCAAAAGAAATTAAGGAAACAATCCCCTTCACTACTGCAGCCAAAAAAATAAAGTACCTAGGAGTAAATTTAACCAAGGAGGTTAAGGACTTGTACTCGGAAAATTATAGAACATTGATAAAAGAAATCAAGGAAGATACAAACAAGTGGAAGCATATACCGTGCTCATGGCTAGGAAGAATAAACATCATTAAAATGTCTATATTACCCAAAGCAATTTATAAATTCAATGCAATACCAATTAAAATACCAATGACATACTTCAAAGATATAGAACACATATTCCAAAAATTTATATGGAACCAAAAAAGAACACGAATAGCCTCAGCAATCTTAAAAAGAAAAAATAAAGCAGGAGGTATCACTCTTCCTGATATCAAGGTTTACTATAAGGCCATTATACTCAAGACAGCCTGGTACTGGCATAAGATCAGGCACATAGATCAATGGAACAGAACAGAGAACCCAGAAATAAACCCACAGCTTTATGGACAACTGATATTTGACAAAGGAGGAAAGAACATACAATGGAGTAAAGACAGCCTCTTTAACAAATGGTGTTGGGAAAATTGGACATCTACCTGCAAAAAAATGAAACTAGACCATCAACTTACACCATTCACAAAAACAAACTCAAAATGGATAAAAGACTTAAATGTAAGCCGTGAAACCATAAACATCTTAGAATAAAACATAGGCAGCATGCTCTCCGACATCTGTAGCAGCAGTATATTTGCCGATTTATCTTCATGGGCAACTGAAATAAAAGGCAAGATAAACAAATGGGACTATATCAAACTAAAAAGTTTTTGCACAGCTAAAGACAATAGGAACTGAATAAAAAGACAAACCACACAATGGGAGAACATATTCGACAGCACATCTGATAAGGGGTTAATAACTAAAATTTATAAAGAACTTATAAAATGCAACACCAGGAAGACAAACAACCCAATCAAAAAATGGGCCAAAGAAATGAATAGAAATTTCTCCAAAGAGGACATACAGATGGCCAATAGGCATATGAAAAAATGCTCAACATCACTAATCATTAGAGAAATGCAAATTAAAACCACAATGAGATATCACCTCACACCAGTCAGAATGGCACTCATCAGCAAAACAACACAGAATAAGTGCTGGCGAGGATGTGGAGAAAAGGGAACCCTTCTGCACTGCTGTTGGGAATGCAGACTGGTGCAGCCACTGTGGAAAACAGTTTGGAGATTCCTCAGAAAATTAAAAATCGAACTGCCTTTTGACCCAGCTATCCCACTTTTAGGAATATACCCTAAGAACACCATAGCACTGTTCGAAAAGAAGAAATGCGCCCCCATGTTCGTGGCAGCATTGTTCACAATAGCGAAGATCTGGAACCAGCCCAAGTGTCCGTCAGAAGACGAGTGGATTAAAAAGCTATGGTACATATATACTATGGAATACTACTCAGCCATAAGAAACGATGACATCGGATCATTTATAACAAAATGGATGTACCTTGATAACATTATACGGAGTGAAATAAGTAAATCAGAAAAAAAGAAAAACTGAGAACAGCACGATTACATACATAGGTGGGACATGAAAGTGAGGGTATGAGACATGGACAAGAGAGTGGTGGTTATGGGATGGGGGGAGGGAGGGAAGAGTGGGATAGGGAGGAGGGGAGGGACACAGGGAAAACCAGATAGAAGGTGAGAGAGGACAATTTGACTTTTGGTGATGGGTATGCAACACAATTGAATGATAAGATAACCTGGAGATGTTTTCATTGTACATATGTACCCTGATTTATTGGTGTCACCCCATTAGAATTAATAATAATAAAATATATATTAAAAAAAAATATTAAGAAAGAAACCACATGACGTACAACTACAACAGCCTTTGACTACTGCGCGCACTAAATTTCCCGCAGCACTGGTTAGCCAAGCAATGTAACGTGATCCTCTGCAGCAAGTGATGGCCAAGCAAGGTGTGTCATCATGACTTTACACAAGTGTGTCTTTACCTCTGCAGCAGAGGCTTCTCTGAACCCCTGAGACCGACTCATTGAACCCCTAGGTTTCGATAGAACCCAGGTTAAGAACCACTGTATTATAACTAATTTATCCCCAAACTTTTCCCCAGTGCTCAGATCCATTCTGTTTTCTATTGGTTTCATCTTCTTGGAAAAATTTTTATTCCAGAGCCTCTAACCCCCTCCAATCTGGACTAGTTACTCTGTAGAACTGTTTGACAGCTTTTATCCTAGCATTTCTTTTCAACATCCCTGGTCGTTAGGGTAGGCTGCAATGATAAATAGACTCTTAGAACAGAAACCTATTTCTTGTTCATGTAAAAATCCAAGATGGTGGCCCTTCATTACTGGGTGTCCTTCCTCCATGTGATGAATTTAAGACCCGGGCTTTTACATCTTGTACATTTACCATTTGTTGGAGGCTTGTCTTACTCTGCATCCAGCCACTTCAAGTAGAGTCAGAAGAGGCACTCTTATTTCTTGAAAACAGTAATATGGAAGTAGCACATTGGTTCTATACACAGCACTCAGTCCCAAGGCCACAGTTAGATGCAAAGGAGTTTGGAGGAGACAGTCTATGTGCCTAAGAGAGAAAAGGGGAGGGGAGGGGGATTTTCACTCACTACTAGAAATATCTGCTATGACATCTTTGAAGGGGGTTGAGTCAGTGCCATTTGGATTGAGCCCTAACCGGAGCTTGACCCAGCAATCTCAAGGTTGAGCTGGTGCCATCAGGATTAAACTGGTGCCCTCAGGATCAAGCTGACACCATTGGGAAGGAGCTGGTGCCCTTGTGCTCTAGCCAGCGACCCAAGCTGGAGCCAGTGACCCCAGTATTCCAGGATGATGCACCAGGGTTAGGGCACTCCTCTCCTCTCTTACTTTTTTGATTGGTGTAGCACATCT
Source organism: Rhynchonycteris naso (assembly GCA_037038555.1). Taxonomy (NCBI): domain Eukaryota; kingdom Metazoa; phylum Chordata; class Mammalia; order Chiroptera; family Emballonuridae; genus Rhynchonycteris; species Rhynchonycteris naso. The sequence continues at coordinate 100,009,615 of CM073001.1, forward strand.
TAAAGTAGTTTTCTGAGAAAGGGTGAATAAGAAGTAAATCTTTAATGGCATTGACTGTCCAAAAATATCTTTATTGTATTCTCAAATACAATGGACAATTTGAGTATAGAATTCTAGATTGGAAAACATTTTTTTCCTTGAAAATTTTGAAGGACTCTCCATAATAATTTAGGACTCTGTTTCTGCAGAATCCAAAGCTATTTTATCCATAAGCTTTGATATCTCTCTCTTTTTTTTTTTTTTTTTTACCTCTTTCAGAGCCACAACAGCTTCTCTAGGTCATGACATTCTGAGATGACCTAAAATGGTTCTATTTTGATCAATTTTATTGGTACTTATAATTTTGGATTATAGAACTCAGTTTTCCTAATTCTGGGAGCTACTTGAATTATTTATTGACGATTTTCTATTTTTTATCTATTTAGATCTATAATTTTGGATCCTGATCCTCTTGAGATAATTCTCTGAATATTCTTATTTTTAATTCCTATTTTCTATCCCTATTTGTTTTACTTTTTTGAGAAAATTCCTCACCATTAGCTTCTAAAGCTTCTAACTATTTTATTATATTTTATAGTTTTAATTTTCAACATTTTTCTTGGAGTAATATTATCCCTTTTTGTGGCATACTGGTCTTGTTTCATTGATGAACTACCTTCTCAATTACTTGGAATATAATTATACTTAATATTGTTATATCCCTGCATAAACTGTTATAGCCATACTATTGCTTTCTATTTATTTATATTAGTCTCTTTATTTTCAGATAGGGGCTTTGCTCAAATACTTGGAAATCATTGGCTGTCTGGCCAGGTGTAAGAGTGAATTTCTCATGGCTGATGGTATCCGTTGAGCACTGTGTTGGCCTGTCAACCTTGGTTTTCACTTTAAGGAGTGATGTGACTGGGCTATTTCACTAAAGAAAGTAGTGATGTGTGTCTTCAGGTCTTTCCTTGTTGACAATTCAAATTCTGCACCAAAGCATTATCCAGTCTCTAAAGGAAAGCATAGGCCAGGTTCATGGTATTCTGAGAGCAAAGTGGGAAAAGAGTAGTACAAGACATCCACCATTCAGTAACACACGCTTTAGTGAAATATCTCAATCTGCAGTAATATTTCCCTTCCCTCTTATGTACCTAACATCCCCTGAAACCCACAGCGTGACCTCTCTTGAGACTAAGACTCCAGCCTTCTGCCAGGGTGAGAGAGAAGTCTTCGAGCTGAGCAGAAGAAGGCGGGGAGATCTGGTGGTTTAACTGCATTTTAAAGCAGAATTTAATCCAACCTCCTGTTTTCAACAACTTCTTCATACACTTCATCCTCCCCACTTCCAGAGGTCCCAGTGCTGACAATTTCTGAGCCTGTTGGGGCTGTCTGTGGCGCAGACTGAGCAGCTGCTCAACTTTCTCCAGGGCTGACTTCAATTCTGTTTTTGTTCAGGTCCACTAGGTGTTTTCGCATCTATCTTGTTGCTGTAGCCATTTTTCAATTTCTCTGTGTTTTTGCACATTTATGATGAAAGCTTTTAGTTCGATTTTAGTGCGATTTCAAGAAAGAGTGGAGATCAAGGAGCTCAATTCTTGATCTTCAACCCAGAAATCCTTAATAAAACTTTTTATTTTCCAAACTGCTTTCCTACTAGAGTACCATTTAATGAATAACTTATTTTCTCCTTGTTTTAAGTGTTTATTTGACATATACCAAATTAATTCTATTCCTGGGATTCATATTCTAATCAACTGGTCTATTTAAAACCAGTGTCATCAAGTATAATTCTTTGCTGTTCTAGAATATATTATCATTTATAATAGCTTTGCTGTTCTAGAATATATTATCATGTACAATAGTACAAGCTAGTCCTCTCCTTATTGCTTCATTAACTCAGGTATCCCATGTGGAAAGAACTCTGTTCAGACTGAGTATTCAAGTTACTTGCCAATATAATATTTGCAAACTAATTTTTTGTTGTGTTTTAAAAAATGGCTAAATAGACATGTCATTAGAATTAGTTCCAATTTTATTCCCTCTTCCAGTATATGTCAGCCAAAATTGTTTCTATTCCAGGGTGAAAGATGGAACGTGCCCTGGACTGACAGTTTACCATGGAACATGAGGCATCCATTGGACTAGTGTTCTCTGACCAGAACGACACATATACCTCCCTAAACCATATGTGTCTCACTTAGATGTCTGCCCCTTTGAAGCTTGGAGACATTTGTTGCTTCAGAATATCAAGATAGTTTGTCAAATGTGAACTTTAGCAATCTCAGTAGAATCTTACAATATTAAAGATTAAAAAGAAAATCAGCTTTGTAATTTATCAGGAAAGTGAGGACTATGTAGTGCCATTTCTGATCTTTTAATCCAGGAATCTCCTCTCAAGTACACTCTTAAATATTTTCCTCTGATTGCTTATTGCTTCCTTATCACTGAGATGAATTATCTACTCCGCTCTTCACTTCTTAATACAAATATATGTTATGAAGAGTGAAATTTACACATTCAGAACTGATTTTTTTTTCTTCCACATAGATTTATCTGGGAAAAAATTATTTCATTCATTTTTACTACAATTCTAATCTTATTATATGGCAAATAAATATTAATCAAACAATCATTTGTGAGCTATTCCTAACAAAATGAATGCTTGTTAAACCAAGTAGCTACCATACTTTTCAAATAATTCCTCAATGTAAAAATTTACTATCAGTGGCTATTAGAAAAATCAACTATATGGACCAGGAGAGGAACTATTGATTGGTTACATGAGTAAATAATCCACATGGTTCATAGTTGGGTAGCGGGAAAGAAGATCTACAACAGCTACAGAAACAAGTATGTAAAATTACTTCATATTTATGAGAAATATCACCCTATACATGGTACAATGATATACAAGTGCTGCTATGCATGACACTCCTGGGGATGATAATTCAATTGTTTATAAAAGAATTGGGTATCAGTTTTAAACTGTTTTGTTTCTTACTCTAGCTCTTCTTATTCATCTTTAGAAGTTGATTGTGTGATTTTTGGCTTATTCTTCTGATCACTCAGAGACATTTAAACAATGGTGTGAATTTATTGGAACATTCTCCACCTAATCTCACTGGAAAAATATAAAGTTTTTAATGACCTATTTATGGTTCTCAGAAACTTGATTTAGGGTGGGAAATATTGGACAAAGCTACTTTTTTGTAATCAAAAGCACATACCAAAAAGAAGATAGTCTCTCAAACTGGGAACTAAGAGTCCAAAAATAAAATGGAATCCAAATGTTTGCTAAGAAAAAGAGAGAAAGAAGGCAGAGACTAGATTCTCAGCCCATCCCACCCATCACACTCCCACTCTCACCAAGAGAGAGAGTCTCAAAGAGGCATTTGCAGATGCTGAAAGAGCTAAGACTCATTAAAACAGGTGATCCATGTAATAAAATAAATAAATAAATAAATAAATAAATAAATAAATAAATAAATAAATACAAGCTTAAAGCAGCTAAAGTAAAAATCAAGGCACTGTTAAGAGAGGCTCGGTCTTTTCCCCATCACAAATATGAGTTCTCTCAACTCCAGCTGTTTGAATTTGTTGACTTTGAAGACTGTCATCAGAGGCTGAGTAACACCCAACCTTTCCATTTCAAGGCCTCTAAATTCTTTCCTTTAGGCCTTCACATCCAAGAACAATACACATTCCAATTACCCCAGGGTCCAAGGGGCCAAATCTACACAGCATTCTATTTCAGGAAATGAGCATCTCAAGGTCTTTCCTCTGCCTTTTGCTTCTGCTTAGGCATGTTTACCCAACTGGAAGGGTTGGGTATGTAAATGGAAGAGAAGCTAAAACATTTACATATGATTATGGTGTGCTAGTCTGCCTGATTAAATAATAAAGCACCAAGCATAATAAAACTGGGTTTTCCCTGCCCTGGTCATTTTCCCCAGCTTCTACAACAGAGCCTGCACGGGTATTTCCGGTGTTGTCTAGGTTGGTTAGCACAGCCTTTTGGTGCAACTAAATACTAAGGATCTGCGCCAGCTAATTTTGCACTGAGTAAATCTCAATGTTTTGCTAAATTCCCCCTTACAAGACAATTGCCAACAAATGATGTGATTTATCCCTCAGGAAAGATTGGGTGAGCAGAGGGAGAGGGGAGTAGCTAGTGAGGAAGGAGAGAGAAGGGTGTACATGAGTCAATTTTTGGAAAAGTCTGAATAAATAATAATCAAGTTAATGGCAACTAGAAGGAAACACCCTAATGATAGGAGACCAGTAATGCCTTAAAACAAACATGGAGTTTGAGTTTTTTAGATTTCAGTCTTAGAACTGACCTTCTAAACTAAACACACAGTTTATTATGCTACAGTTTAGCTGAGAATCAGTCACAGCCTAGCAACAATCCACAAATCCATAGGAGGCCGAGATGGTGACAGAGATTGAGAGACAGATAGATGGAGACAGAGACAGAGATGGAGATTTAACCAGCTGTCTTTTGGCAGTGTGGTTTAGGGGAAATGAGAGTTTTCAGAGCCAGTTTCTGCCATACTACCTGTTCGTGGAAACCTTGAGCAAATCTGCCTTAGATTCCTTTTATATTAAACTACATTGATTGTCTACATGAGCTAAGATGTGAGGTGGCATTCTATGAACTTAAAAGCATGTAATAAATATTACCAAAATATGAAGACATGTATATACTATATATTCATATATCATTGATGGGACTATAGTATATTCTTGGAATAAACATTCTGAAAGGCAATTTGTATAAAGGGCAATAAAATTTTTCATACTATAACCCATCCATTTACATATGATGTTCTAAGGAAACAATTGGAGATTTAGACAAAATATTATTCACAAAAGTGTTCATTGCAGTATTTATTACTTAAAATACCATATTTTTTTCGCTCCATAAGACACATGGGCATTTTCCCCTCCACTTTTTAGTGTTAACATGGTATATTTTCTCCATCCCTTTATGTTTAATATGTGTATCTTTAAATCTAAAATAGGTTTCTTGTAGAGAACATATACAGGAGCTGAGTTTTCTGACCCACTCTAACAATTTCTGTCTTTTAACTGGTGCATTTAGAATACTTACATTCAAAGTGGTTGTTGATATACTTGGACTAATAGCTACCATATTTGTTAGTTTGTCTATTTGTTGCCTTTATTCTTTGTTCCTATTTTTGCCTTTCACTTTTTTTTCTTTTTGTGATTTTAATTGAGCATTTTAAATGATTCCATTTTCTTTCCTTTATTAGCATAAAAGTTATACTTTTTTAGCAGTTGCCCTAGAGTTTGCAATATATGTACATTTACAACTAATCCAAACCCATTCTCAAATAACACTATACCAAATCATGAATAATGTATTTGATAGTAACAAAATAATCCTAATTCTTGCTCCTGTCCTTTGTATTATTGCTTTCATTTATATATAAGCATATATAATCATATATATATATGTAATACACATATATGACATATACATATATATGATAGATACATAAGCATACATAATTGAGCACTTACTACTGTTATTATTTTGAACAAACTGTTATGTTAAATCAATTAAGAAAAGTCAGGTTTTTATTTTACCTTTACTTATTCCTTTTTCAAGCCTTTTCCATTATTTCTGTAGATTTGAGTTTCTAAGATACATTATTTTTCTTCTCTAAAAAACTTAACATTTCATACAAGGCAGGTTTCTTGCAAAAACAAACTTCTTCAATTTTTTTGTTTGTTTGCTTGTTTGTTTTAAAAAGTCTATTTCTCCTGTACTTTTGAAGAACAATTTTTCAGGGTACATAACCTTAGATTGACATTTTTTCACTCAACACTTTAACCATCTTACTCTACTCTCTTCTTGTTTGCATGATTTCCAAGGAGGAGTTGGTTGTAATTCTTATTTTTATTATTTTATAGGCATGTTCTCCCCACCCCCTTCAGATTTCTTTCATGTTTATTTTTCTCTGATTTTCTGTATTCTGAAAACTATATGCCTAGTTATAGTGTTTTTTAGTTTATTTGTTTTGATTATTTTATTTTGTTTGCTTTTGTTTTGTTTTGTTTTGGGCATTTACCCTGCTTGGTGTTCTCTGGGCTTCCTAGGTCTATGGTTCACTGTCTGACATTAATTAGAAAATTCTTTGTCATTATTGCTTCAAGTATTTCTGTTCTATTATCCTTTTCTTTTTGTTCTGATATTTCCATTTTGTGTATGTTACATCTTTTGTAGTCATCCCTCAGTCATTGGATATTCTGTTCTGTTCTGTCAGTCTTTGTTCTCCTTGGTTTTGTTGTGTTTTGTTTTGTTTTTTGAGATTCTACTGATTTATCATCTACCTCAGAGAGTATTTACTCAGCAGGTTCTAGTCTACTAATAAGCCCATCAAAAGCTTCATTTCTGTTAGTGCTTTTATTCTCTAGCTTTACTACATGGTTCTATTTTAAAGTTTCTTTCTCTGCTTACATTGTCTATCTGTTCTTGACTGCTGTCTGCTTTATCCATTAGAGCCCTTAACATATTAATTATAGTTGTTTTAAATTCCTGTCTGATAATTCTAAAATCCCCACCATGCATGCCTCTGGTCCTCACTCTGTCTCTCAAAATGTGTTTCCATGCCTTTGGCATGTCTTATAATTTGTCCTTAATGGCCAGACATGATTCATCGGGCAAAGGAGTTGTTATAAATAAGCCTTTAGTAATGTGATAGTGAGATGTATGAAGAGGTGAAGCATTGTAGAGTCCTATGATTAGGTCTTAATCTTTCAGTGTCCATGTCTCTGTTTTTAAAGACATTTTTAAAGATTTCATTTATTCACCTGACCTGTGGTGGCGCAGTGGATGGGGCGTCGACCTGGGAACACTGAGGTCGCCGGTTCAAAACCCTGCACTGGTCTGATCAAGGCACATATGGGAGTTGATGCTTTCAGCTCCTCCCCCCTTTCTCTCTTTCTCTTTCTCTCTCTCTCTCCCTCTCTGACTCCTCTCTAAAAAAATGAATGGAATAGGAAGAAATTTAAAAAAAAGATTTTATTTATTCAATTTTAGAGAGGGGGTAGAGAGAGAGAGAGTAAAGGTAGAAGAGCAGGAAGCATCAACTCCCATATGTGCCTTGACCAGCAAGCCCAGGGTTTCAAACCAGTGACCTCAGCGTTCCAGGTCGATCCTTTACCCCACTGTGCCACCACAGGTAAGGCCGCCATATATTTCTGGACTATGATCTTCACCACTGTTTCTCAGGGTTTTTTCCTTCTACCTCACATGGGACAGGATGGCTAGAGTGGGCTAAATTTGGGTATTTCCCTTCCTCCTGCCATATGGGAGACTGGAGCCGACTGGATGAATTTGACTATTTCCCTTCCCTAGGTAAGTTAGACTCTGATAAAACCCCAGCAGGTTAGGTTCTCATTAGCTAGTTTCTCCTGAGAGCAGATTTTGTTAAGAGAACAGAGAGCTCAGTCCTGTTTCAAAATGGTTCCTTTTCCCCTCCTCTGCTGAAAGTCCAAGGAAATTTTTCTGACATTTACTGCTGGCATCTGGTTGAGCTCTTAGACATATAGCTCATACTATTGCGAGACCTCCCATGACTGAGTCCCCTGGTGTTTTTAACTTACAGAATTGTCTCCAGCAATACATCAATTATAAATCAGTTTTTCCAACCTCAGCACTGGTTGTCACATTGACTTCCACTTATGAGTCACTACTGTTCTGGTAAGCTGTGACTCTCTGTATTCACCTATCGATCTCCCCAATCTTGGGGGGCTGCAGTTTACCTTGTGCTTTCTTTCTCTCACAGATCCAAGAAGTATTGATTTTTTTTTATATATAAGGAACTGGATTTTCTCCCTTTTATTTATTTTTTTATATATTTTATTATTATTAATTCTAATGGGGTGACAACAATAAATCAGGGTACATATGTACAATGAAAACATATCCAGGTTATCTTATCATTCAATTGTGTTGCATACCCATCACCAAAAGTCAAATTGTCCTCTCTCACCTTCTATCTGGTTTTCCCTGTGTCCCTCCCCTCCTCCCAATCCAACTCTTCCCTCCCTCCCACCATCCCATAACCACCACTCTCTTGTCCATGTCTCATATTCTCACTTTTATGTCCCACCTATGTATGGAATCATGCTGTTCTCAGTTTTTCTTTTTTTCTGATTTATTTATTTCACTCCATATAATGTTATCAAGGTACATCCATTTTGTTATAAATGATCTGATGTCATCGTTTCTTATGGCTGAGTAGTATTCCATAGTATATATGTACCAAAGCTATTTAATCCACTCGTCTACTGACGGACACTTGGGCTGGTTCCAGATCTTCGCTATTGTGAACAATGCTGCCACGAACATGGGGGCGCATTTCTTCTTTTCGAACAGTGCTATAGTGTTCTTAGGGTATATTCCTATAAGTGGGATAGCTGGGTCAAAAGGCAGTTCGATTTTTAATTTTTTGAGGAATCTCCAAACTGTTTTCCACAGTGGCTGCACCAGTCTGCATTCCCACCAGCAGTGCAGAAGGGTTCCCTTTTCTCCACATCCTCGCCAGCACTTATTCTGTGTTGTTTTGCTGATTAAGTGCCATTCTGACTGGTAGGAGGTGATATCTCATTGTGGTTTTAATTTGCATTTCTCTAATGATTAGTGATGTTGAGCATTTTTTCATATGCCTATTGGCCATCTGTATGTCCTCTTTGGAGAAATTTCTATTCATTTCTTTTGCCCATTTTTTGATTGGGTTGTTTGTCTTCCTGGTGTTGAGTTTTATAAGTTCTTTATAAATTTTAGTTATTAACCCCTTATCGGATGTGCTGTCGAATATGTTCTCCCATTGTGTGGTTTGTCTTTTTATTCTGTTCCTGTTGTCTTTAGCTGTGCAAAAACTTTTTAGTTTGATATAGTCCCATTTGTTTATCTTGCCTTTTATTTCAGTTGCCCGTGGAGATAAATTGGCAAATATACTGCTGCTAAAGATGTCAGAGAGCTTGCTGCCTATGTTTTCTTCTAAGATGCTTATGGTTTCAGGGCTTACATTTAAGTCTTTAATCCATTTTGAATTTGTTCCTGTGAATGGTGTAAGTTGATGGTCTAGTTTCATTTTTTTGCAGGTAGATGTCCAATTTTCCCAACACCATTTGTTAAAGAGTCTGTCTTTACTCCATTGTATGTTCTTTCCTCCTTTGTCAAATATCAGTTGTCCATAAAGCTGTGGGTTTATTTCTGGGTCCTCTGTTCTGTTCCATTGATCTATGTGCCTGATCTTATGCCAGTACCAGGCTGTCTTGAGTATAATGGCCTTATAGTAAACCTTGATATCAGGAAGAGTGATACCTCCTGCTTTATTTTTTCTTTTTAAGATTGCTGAGGCTATTCGTGTTCTTTTTTGGTTCCATATAAATTTTTGGAATATGTGTTCTATATCTTTGAAGTATGTCATTGGTATTTTAATTGGTATTGCATTGAATTTATAAATTGCTTTGGGTAATATAGACATTTTAATGATGTTTATTCTTCCTAGCCATGAGCACTATATATGTTCCACTTGTTTGTATCTTCCTTGATGTCTTTTATGAATGTTTTATAATTTTCTGAGTACAAGTCCTTAACCTCCTTGGTTAAATTTACTCCTAGGTACTTTATTCTTTTGGCTGCAATAGTGAAGGGGATTGTTTCCTTACTTTCTTTTGCTGACAGTTCATTGTTGGTATATAGAAATGCCTCTGATTTCTGAGTATTAATTTTATATCGTGCCACCTTGCTGAATAATTTATAAGGTCCAGTAGTTTTTTGACTGAGACTTTAGGGTTTTCAATATACAATATCATATCATCTGCAAATAGTGACAGTTTTACTTCTTCTTTTCCAATTTGGATGCCTTTTATTTCTTCTTCTTGTCTGATTGCTGTAGCTAGGACTTCCAGAACTATGTTGAATAAGAATGGTGAAAGGGGGCATCCCTGCCTGGTTCTTGATCTTAAGGGGATTGCTTTTAATTTTTGTCCATTTAGTATGATGTCTGCTGTCGGTTTATCGTAGATGGCCTTTATCATGTTAAGGAATGATCCCTGTATTCCCACTTTACTGAGAGTTTTGAGTATGAATAGGTGCTGAATTTTATCAAATGACTTTTCTGCATCTATTGAAATTATCATGTGATTTTTGTCCTTCCTTTTGTTTATGTGATGAAGCACATTGATTGATTTGCGAATATTGAACCAGCCTTGCCGCTCCAGAATATATCCCACTTGATTGTGGTGTATTATTTTTTTCATATATTGCTGGATCCGGTTGGCTAATATTTTGTTGAGAATTTTAGCGTCTAAATTCATCAGGGATATAGGCCTATAATTTTCTTTCTTTGTGTTGTCTTTGCCCAGTTTTGGGTTCAGAATTATGCTCGCCTCATAAAAGGAGTTTGAAAGTCTTCCATCCTCTCGAATTTTTTGAAATAGCTTGAGGAGGATAGGAGTTAGTTCTTCTTTGAATTTTTGATAGAATTCACTTGTGAAGCCATCAGGCCCAGGACTTTTCATTTTGGGGAGTTTTTGATAACTGTTTCGATCTCATTTGTTGTAATTGGTCTGTTTAGGTGTTTGGATTCTTCCAGATTGATTCTTGGAAGGTTATATGATTCAAGAAATTTGTCCATTTCACCAACATTGTCTAATTTTTTGTCATATAATTCTTCATAGTATTTTCTTACAATGCTTTGTATTTCTGTTGTGTCAGTTGTTATTTCTCCACTGTCCTTTCTAATTTTATTTATTTGAGTCCTCTCTCTTTTTTTCTTGGTGAGTCTAGTTAAAGGTTCATCAATCTTGTTTACCTTTTCAAAGAACCAGCTTCTGGCTTCATTCATCCTCTGTATTGTTTCCTTCGCCTCTATGTCATTTATTTCTTCACTGATCTTTATTATTTCCTTCCTTCTACTTGTCTTGGGTTTTATTTGTTGTTGTTTTTTTCTAGTTCTTTTAGGTGCAGGGTCAGGTTGCTTATTTGAGCTTTTTCTAGCTTCTTATGATATGCCTGTAGTGCAATAAACTTCCCTCTCAGAACTCCTTTTGTTGTGTCCCATAAATTTTGAGTTGATGTATGCTCATTATCATTGGTTTCTAGAAACTTTTTTATTTCTTCTTATATCTCATTGTTAATCCATTCATTATTTAATAACATGCTATTTAGTTTCCAAGGTTGGAGTATTTTTCAGTTTTTCTTTTGTGGTTAATTTCTAGTTTCATGGCATTGTGATCAGAGAAAATGCTTGATATGATTTCAATCTTCTTAAATTTATTGAGACCATTTTTGTGTCCTAACATGTGGTCTATCCTAGAAAACGTACCATGAGCGCTTGAGAAGAATGTATATTCTATTGCTTTAGGGTGAAAAGTTTTGAAGATATCTATTAAATCAAGTTGATCTAGTGTCTCCTTTAAGTCTGCTGTTTCTTTATTAATATTCTTTCTTGAGGATCTATCCAGTGTTGTTTGTGGGGTATTGAAATCCCCTACTATGATAGTATTGCTGTTAATCTCGCCCTTTATATCTATCAAAGTCGGCTTTATGTATGTCGGGGCTCCTGTATTTGGTGCATAGATATTTACAATAGTTATATCTTCCTGTTGAATTGTTCCCTTTATCATTATGTAGTGTCCTTCTTTATCTCTTACTACAGCCTTTGTTTTAAAGTCCATTTTGTCTGATATAAGTATTGCTACCCCTGCTTTTTTTCATTTCCATTTGCATGAAATATTTTTTTTCAATCCTTTTACCTTCAGTCTATGTGCATCTTTTGTTTTAAGGTGTGTCTCTTGTAGACAGCATATGTATGGGTCCTGTTTCTTTATCCATGCAGCTACCCTATGTCTTTTGATTGGATCATTTAATCCATTTACATTTAAGATTATTATTGATATGTAGTTGTTTATTGCCATTTTATTCTTTAAAGCTGTATTCTTCTTTTTCTCTATTCATTGCTCCCTTTAAACTGTTCACAAGAGGCCCCTTAGAATCTCTGGCAGAATTGGTTTGGTTTTAATGAATTCCTTCAGGCTTTCTTTTTCTGGGAAGCTCTTTATTTCTCCTTCAATTTTAAACATTAGCCTTGCTGGATAAAGTAGTCTTGGTTGTAGGTTCTTGTTCTGCATTACTTTAATTATATCTTGCCATTCCCTTCTGGCCTCAAGTGTTTCTGTTGAGAAGTCCGATGTCATCCCTATGGGGGCTCCTTTGTAGGTGATAGCCTTTTTTTCTGTAGCAGCTTTTAAAATTTTTTCTTTATCCATTAGCTTTGGTATTTTAACTATGATGTGTCTTGGTGTAGATCTTTTTGGGTTTCTCTTTAATGGAGTTTTGTGTGCTTCTTGAGCATGTGGAATGTTTCCCAGCCTTAATTTAGGGAAGTTTTCTCCTATGATTTGATTGAACAAAGTTTCCATTTCCTGTCCTCTTTCCTCTTCTTCAGGCACCCCTATGATGCGAATGTTGTTTCTCTTCATGTTGTCACAAAGCTCCCTTAGAGTTTCCTCACATTTTTTGAGTCTCTTTTCCTTTTTCTTCTCTGCTTCTGTGCCTTTGTTTATGGTGTCCTCTAACTCGCTTATTCGATCCTCAGCGTGATTCATCCTGCTTTTAATTCCTTCCATTGTGGTCTTCAGTTCTGATAGTGTATTTGTCATTTCTGTGATTCTTTTTTATTATTTCAACTTCGTTTTTTATACTTGTTATCTCTTTATTTAGGTGTTCATAATGCCTATCCATTGTTGCTCTAATTTCTTTGAACATCCTAACTGTCATTATTCTAAATTCTGCTTCTGGTAATTTGGTTATATCTGGTTCATTCAGGTCCTTCTCTGGGGATTTCTCTTGATTCATTTGGTTTGCATTCCTCTGCCTGCCCATTTTTTCTGTGTATAAGCAAGTTGTGGCCACTGGAGTCCAGTAGGTGTTGCCTTTGTGTTCTCTAGGTGTGGTCTGTCTGCAGACCCCCACCCCCTCTGCCGGTGCCTAGGGTGGTTGGGTATGAGCGTTGCCAGCGCTGGCCCACTGTGGCTTTTGCTGTGATTTCTGCCTCTCCTCCGCGGGAGGGGCTGTCACTGAAGCCATAAGCCTTAGCACCAATGGCAGAGGTGAGCACCTTTGCTCAGCTGCGGACCCAGCCTATTTCTGGACTTCTGCCTAGAACCCGCAGTCAGAGCCTGCTCGTCACTGTTTTGCAGGTTGGGCAGGGCTTTTTACGTGCTCTTAGCTGTGAATCTTTGCCCGTCCAGAGATTTAGCCCTGCCCTCGAGGCCAGGGCCCTTCTGTGCAGGGTCGCAAACCCAGGTTCATTGGGCCGGGCGTGTTGCTGGCTTCCGCTCAGCTGCGTACTTCCGCTCGTCCCGGACTCTACCCCGCCCCCGCATTCGGATCCCTCTCCTTCACGTATGAATGCAATCTGCGGTTTCTCTGGCCAGGCGGGGATAGTAGTGTGAGCTCAGCTGCGAGCTTCCACTTGTCTCAGGGTCTACCCCGTTCCCGCGTTCGGAGCCCGCTCACGCACGTATAATGGCCCGGTGGGATGGGGCTCGTAGCGTGAGCGTAGCCGCGAGCCCCTGCCCGTCCCTGGTCCTAGCCCGGTCCCCACAGTCAGGGCCGGCTTGCACAGGGTCGCAGAACAGATTTCTGCCCATTCCTGGCCTCCCACTCTGTCCCCGTAAGTGGGATTAAAGGCGGGCCCGCAGCTTCCGGACTGCTTTCGTGCGTCCTCTCCGATTCTGCTGGGCTAGACCGAGCTCCCACCGGCTTGGCCTCTGCCCACGCTGACAGAACCGCGTTTCAGCGTCCTGTCGCCCCAAATCCTTCAGCAACCCTCAGCAGAGTAGGAAGGGACCTAATACTCCACACTGTAGGCCTGGGAGCTCCCTCACTTGTTTCACAGCTCAAAACTGTCCAAACACCTCTTCTAGGCTCTGGGACTGCAGGCTGGGGCTTGGTTCCTGGGACCCAGGTCCCTCCCTCTCCACCAAACTTTCCTCCCACCCCGCGGATCTCTCCGGGCTGCCATTTGCTCCAGGGAGCTGGGCAGCCCTCTTCGCGTTTTCGCTATTCCTACCAGTGTCAGTGTGGCTTCTTCTGTGTTCCTTGGTTGAAGAGTCCACTTAGTTTAGTTCATAGTTGGTTTATCCAGATGATGGTTCTTTAAATTGAGTTATAATCCACTTTGCTTCTGGGAGTTGGAAGTTGGTACGTCTGCCTACTCCGTCGCCATCTTGCTTCCCTAGTATTGATTTTTTATTTTGTTCATCTTTTTATGTTGTTAGGAGAAGCTCTTTGTATGTGGAACTAGGTATCAAAAGTCTGACTTTGTTACTTTGCACAGCACAGAGACTCTGCAGACACAACTAAGCTTACTAATAAGTTGGGCATAAAATAGGGAGATTATCTAAATGATCCCAAGTTAATCAAATGAGCTCTTAAATCAGAGTTTTTGTCAGCTCATGTCAGAAGAGGAAGTCAAACAGATCTGAAATATGAAAGGAATTCAACACCAGGAAGGTTCTCTGATGCTTAGAAGGTGAGAGCCACATGGAAGAATCTCAGAGTGAAGTCTAGGAACTGAGAGCAATCTCTGGCCAATAGTCAGAAGGAAGAGACCCCTCAATCCTGCAAGCATCTGAAGTGGATTCTTCCCTAGATCTTCCAAATGAGAACGCAGACCAGCAGACACCTTGACTTTGGCCTCGTGACATCTTGAGTAGAGAACTCAGTCACGGTGTGCTGTACTTCCAACCTACAGAGCTGTCAGCTTAAAGACAGGTTTTGTCTTAAGTTACTAAGTTTGTAGTCATTTGTTGTGCAGCAATTAAAGCAGGTACAGCAGCAACAGCTGCTACCTCTCAGCAAATGAGAAAGTAGGGGCTTCCTGATGAAAAGAACACAAAACTAAAATGTGTACAACAGAAAACATAAAGGAATATAAAAAACCACAAAAGAACAGAATAAGCCTCTGGATTCAGGAATCAATTTTCAGGAAAACACAGGAACACATTGAACAGCACCGTGACTGTGCAATGGGCAAAATCCAGACTGTGAGAGAAAACAAAGGTCAATGTTCTGGCTTTTCAATAGATAAACTGTAGGGGGAAAAATTGTTGGAGGGAGACTATATAGATTGAAATACACTTAAATGATATATCAAACATATCGAACACTTTTTAAATAAATAGACTAAACAACATCTACTGATATGCATATAGGTGATAAACTATAAAGTAATGCACAACTGAAATTACTATAAAAATCAAATTAGTATTTACATTGTTGGAGGAGGCGGGGATGGATTTGAGATTGGGACAGAGCCAAGAAAGCCGTCTGAGGTGACTGGAAAACTTCTATTTCTTAACCTGCATGTTGGAAAATATTAAAGCAGTGGTTCTTAACCTTTTTTGAGGTACCGATCCCACCAGTTTCATATGTGCATTCACCGAACCCTTCTTTAGGGATAAATAAAATATGATTATTTTTTCCAAATTCAAGACATAAGTATATGTTTTTTTACTGGTGCACAAAATGAGCCATGCATGAACATCACCTTGCTCAAAGAACAAAACCAACAAAGTGCATGAACTCACAACAAATTACGGTATTACTTTATTCTGGCCTCTGTGGCAGAGGCTTCTTCGAACCCCTGAGACCGACTCTTCGAACCCCTAGGGTTCGATAGAACCCAGGTTAAGAACCACTGTATTAAAGGTACTTGCAATGCATATTTGTTGAATGAGTTAAGCATTGCTGTTACAGTATGAAACAAAGACTTTTATCTTCATTACTTATCCTGACAGCCTATAAAGTTGCTTAAAAATTCAATCACAATGCTTTTCACTGAGAAAAGTTCTGATTGTGATATTTCATCAGGTGACTGACTCCCATAGTCATCTGAAACTAGAGGAGAAAGATCACCTATCTATTCCCCTAGGAAGATCTTTTAGTTCAGTAGTTTTCAACCACCAGTCTGCAGACCAGTGCCGGTCCACCAGAAAGAGTTAACCACCCCAATGTTGTATGAAGATTACAGTCTATAATCTTCCACAGACTGGTAGTTGGATACCACTTAGCTGTTGTCCCTACAGAGAGGGTCAGAAGGTACAGTCCTGCTCAACAAACACAAGGTTTATAGGCCACTGTAAAAAACTTTAATGAGTGACACTGGCATAAAATGCTACCTGGGAACAATAGAAAGTGCAAAGTATTGTGGAAAATTGTGAGTCATTGGGTTTTTATAAAAGAGGGAGAAGACTGCTCTTCCACTACCATGTTGCAGATACGAAGGAATGAGGGCCAAGTATTGCCAAGTGTTTTTGAAGGGAGTTTGGAAATTGAAACATTTATGTGAAATTCTTCTCCCTTCTTTATTAAATAATTCAAATGTAAAACACTGCCTGGGCCAATGTCGTGGGAGCCAAACTAAACACTCTGAAGCCAGGTCCACCCAACAGGTTACCAGTTTGCTGCCTCTAAATAAGGACCCAGTGCGGGGACTCACACACTTCTGCTGGGCCACCATGGCTGCTCCCCATCTGCAGGTGTGTGCCCATAGCTTGTGTGCTGATTGATTCCTCAACTGCGGGAGGTGTCTCCAGGGGCCATTTTCCAGAAAAAGGCTTTGCAACAACTTATCTGAAAAGTGTTGCATTAGGGCAGCTCTTCTTCTTAGATCACATCCTCGGTCCTCATGAAATGTGTTCTGCTCTGAATGGGGCAGGATCAATAGGTGAGGAAGGATGGCATTCTCCATGCAATGACTCAGGTCAATCTCTGTCCACAGTGGTGGATGTGTGGGCAGCTCCTCAAACTGCCTGAACCTCCAAAGGCTAGATCTCTGGCTCACACAAGAAGGGAAACTTACCTGCCTTCCAACTTGTAATAGAGAGTATGCATGCAGCTCAGGGCGCCACAAGGCCATGATGAACAAGAGCACTGGCAGGAGCCGAATGTTGCCAAGGCTGTTGACCACCATTCGCACTGAGGCCACGTATTATTACATTGCCATCTACTGAGAAACTCCAGAACTACAATTATACAGCTGGTGTCGTTCATCGCTGTACCCTTGAGTGTGAAAGGAGAATTTGAAATTACAGTTTGAAATGGGCATACAACTCCTACTGTAAAATAATATTATTTCCAGAAATCCCAAATTGTGGTCATTTGGCTTTCACCCCGAAGGGAAATAATAACAACCAGGATGTGGGGCTCCAAAATTTCTAGCTAGATTCCAGATGTCTCATAAGAAAAGCAAGCAAAGCTTTCTATGTTGTGGGTAGAGGGTTTTTCCAAAGATACTTGCTTTCCTGAACATTCACCAGAATAAACAAGCAAACAAACAAATCCCTACCAATACATCAAATAGAACTTCGTTAGAAAATTCCACAAACCCTCTGGTCCCAGAGATCAATGTCAATGTGATTAAATTTCCTAGCACACTCTGGGTGAATTTAAAGGGTATCAGCTAGCAGATTTGGGTATTTCTCGGCATTTTTAACCCAACTGGAGTGTAAAGTGCCTTTTGTAAAACTACACAGGTGAGTGAGTCTTGCTGGGGACCTTCTGTGGCTATATTTTGTGAGGGGTTTATGAATATATATTCATCTTAACACTTTGCTTAAATACCAGGCATGTACATCCCAAGGTGCATGCACTGAGCATACACTTTCTGTCAGGTACTATGCACTGTTAGGGCTGCAAAGGGAACTAAGAGGCTCTGTCTCTAAAGAGCTCATAATCTAGTTGCAGCTCCTTTATAAACCCCGGTTTCCTCTTCAGTAAAGGAGAGGGCTAGATTAATGATTTCTGAAGTGCCTTTAAGTCATTCTATATAGTGGCTGGCTACCAAGGATCTGACAGCCAAATTCACAATGGTGTCTGTCTTCTTTTTACAGGTGAAATATGGAACACAAGACTCATGCAGGACACTCGGGAGAAGATGGTGCAATTCTCAACTCAGCTCAGGTTGTTGTAAAAGACACATGTTGTAAAAGACACACTCCCTTCCTTTCAAACAATGATGTAGCTCTCATTTTTGAATTCATTACCTAACTTCTATGCTTGGAACACCAATTTGCACACAGAAATTTAGGTTTATAAAAAAGATGATAACATACATCACAGTGTTATGAAACAGGGGAGTAATGTTTCTTTTCATATCAAAGAGGCTCTGCAAGCGCCATGACATCCATGACATTATCAAAGAGAGTATGGAACAAGGACTAGAGAGAATAGAAACAATCAACAAGTGAAAAGACAGCCCAAGAATAGAAAAAAAAAATTTACAAACCATATATCAGAGTTAATACACAAAATACATGAAGAACAAACACAATACAATAGCAACAAAACAAACAACCCAATTATAAAAACTGGGCAAAGCACTAGACATTTTTCAAAAGAAAATATACAAATGTGCAACAGGTATATGAGAAGGTGCACAGCATCACTAATCATCAGGGAAATGCAAATCAAAACCAAAATGAGATATTGTCATGCCTGCTAAATGAATAATGTCAAAAAATAAATAAGTATATAAAAGATAACAGGTATGGCGAGGACATGAGGAAATGGGAACACCTGTACATGGTTGGTGGGAGATAAATGGACACACAGCTATAATGGAAACAGTATGGAGTTCCTCCTAGAGCTAAAATATATAGCAATCATGTGATCCAGCAATCCTTTTTCTGGGTATATTCTCAAAGGAAATGAAGTAAATACTTAGAAGACATGCTCCCGTGGTCACTGTAGCATCTTTTATAATAGCCAAGGTATGAAGACAACCTAAGTGTCCATCACTATTAGGCAGAATGGGTAAAGAAAAGGAGATTCTGCCATTTGTATTAACATGAATGAACCTGGAGGACAGTGTGCTAAGTGAAATAAGCCAAATGCAAAAAGAAAAAAATAAACTGTAAAATCTCACTTATGTGTATAATCTAAAAAAGTCAAATACATAGTAGACCAGTGGTTAACAGGGACAGTAAGGTTGGGGGAAAGAAGAGATGTTGGTTAAAACACACAAGTTCAAGTTATGTAGGATGAATAAAACTAGAGACCTAATGTACAGCATAATGACTATATGACTATAGGTAGTAATACAATATGAAATACTGGAAATTTACTAAGAAAGTACATTTCAAGTGCTTTCATCTCCCTGTCTCTCTCTCTATTTTTCTATCTGTCTGTCTGTCTGTCTGTCTCTCTCTCTCTCTCTCTCTCTCACACACACACACACACACACAGTACAGTAACAAAATGAGCATACAGACATGTTCATTATTTTGACGATAGTAATCATTTCACTGTGTACATGCATATCAAGCCATCATGGTGTATACCTTAAATATATACATTTTTTTTATAAAAAGGAAAGAATAGAACAAACTTGGATTTTAAAATCCTCTGTGAAATAGAAAGAATAAGTCATATTATAAATAAAATAAAGTATGGGAAGTATTTAGTATGGTGACCAGCAGATCGCGAGTTCTCAGAAAATGTTATTACTATGACTACAAACATTGTGAAAGCACCCAATTCAATTCACTAAACATGTTCAGAAAATGTTTACCTCCCTTTCCATGCCTTCCTACTAACAGCAGCTCCCTCTTCATGGATAACTCAATGCTTCCTTATCTCCTTTGCATTTTACTCCCAATAGTCCCACCATGCACAAGTTGTTCTGCCCTCCTGCCATTCTCTTATTAGGTGTCCAGAGAAAGCACACCACAGCCAGGTTCCCACTTAGCAAGCCAGAGAGAGCCCCAGCTAGTAGGAGCCCTGCTCACCCTTACCAACCTTTGTTTAGAAGCCTTTAGTTGATTCACAATGTACATTAATGAATAAAATTGATCCCTTGGGTACAAAGATAGTCCTTGTCCCTGGCATGCTTCTCGCTAAATACAGCTGTTTTTTAGGTCCCACAAACTACAGAATGCCAAAACATTGCTCCTGACACACCCCACCTGCTTCCCAGGGCACATTTCACCCTACAGCAGCCAGGCTTCAGCGGTGGGTCACGTTTAATGATTCTGCAGTGCTCAGATTAACTCTTTTGCTTGACTGGCTTTTATGGATGTAGCAAAGTCCATTTGCTCTTGTTTTAATAACATCCTAATAAAAGAGCTGGGAAATTAGATGCTAGGAATGACATCTAAATCCTCCATTTCCCTTTGCTGCAATAATAACCTTCTTGATACTAAAGTAGATAAATTTTATTAAATTATGTGAAGTTTTTTCCATTTGAAAGCAATTTAAAAATGCTTTCAGTCCACAATTATAAAACTATTCACTTCAGATCTGAGGCTGACATTTTTATTGGTAATTTGAGTTATAACATGTTCAGCTCTATGCCCATTCATTGGCCCCTGATACTTCTGCCAACTTTTTATGGTTTTATGTTAAACTATGGTATTTAAGCCTCCTCCAACTTCATGAGCTTCCTCTGCTTCTGAAAAAGGCTCTTCCAGTGTCTGAACAACGCACAAGCAAGCTGATGTTTATTTAAAAACATCTGCTCCATCCTTTGTGGTATAACATACCAAAGTAGCCTGACGTTTTAAATACTTTTTCTTTACACTTTGTGTCAAACAATGAGAGAACGTAAGTACTCTCGTGATGAAAAACTGTTCAGGGCAATTACAAGATGATACAGTAAGTGGACTAAATGGTACCCAAAGTAATCAAAAGAAAACAGCGGGATTAGCTTGAATGCTGCAAAAGCCCACTTTTAGGGAGATTTCTAGTTCCCTGAATGTCTCCGTGATTACACTTTGCATCTTAGTGCTTCCTAATTGATAATGAAAATATTGTTTTGTTTTTTTAAGATAAAAATGTGAATTATGATTTTTTAAAACTTTTTGACAATTGGAACGGGCAAAAAGAACACTATCTCTGTGTGCCTGACTGTTGTGTCCACCTGCAGCCTGGAGTGGCCAGACATCCTGTTAGAGCTACTGAGCTGAGCATTGAGTCACTTGAAGCCATTTGTCATAGCCAGCCCTACCTATGTCCAGTGCAGAAGTGAATTATGGATGTAAGGAATTGCAGTTTTTTAAAAAAATTATTAACAAGCACATGAATCGCATAACCACCAGAAATTTCCCCAAGAGACCCTGCTCAACTTGTTTTAATGATGTTTGTTTCTAGAACAACAGGGGCTTCTGATAGTTTCAAAGACAATTTCTATCAATGCCAACATACATTCAACATCGAGCCCAATAAAAAACACTCATTAAAAAAATAGTTTTCTGCTATATATTGGGCAAAAGTCAACTTTGGTTTAGCCTCTACCAATAATAGCATATTACAAATTATTTTGGTCAGCAGAAAACCATGGGACTGAAGATGCTCAAACATTCCCTTGGACATGGAGCAGAGAAGGCACAGAAAGAAGACATGAACAAGTCAGTTGAGGCTAACTCCCGAGGAAGGATTTGTCAACCACAGTACAGCCAAGCAGAAGAAAGCGCAGCTCTGTTGCTTAGCAGGGGAAGAGTGATTTCTCACTGGGGTTGAAAATCGATTCTGCAGTCACAAAAAGACAGGCTGCCAGAGCTAGAAAGGCTTAGAGCATTCTAACAGAAAAGGGCACTGTCCTGCCCGACCAATCTGGCGGGCCCCCCTGCTCTGCCTGGCTCAGGAGGGCTCCATGCTAGTTGGCAGTATGACGCTCTGACCATCCCCGCCCCCTGCATCCCACACACCTGGAATCTGCTACCGTATGGGCTAAAAACTGCTCACACTGTGCCCAAATGAATCGCCTAAAAGAAGCCAGAAGTCAAGGGCCTTTGGATATATAGAGAGTAGATGGAACAGGGAAATGTTACTTGTGACCTTTTAATATTGTGGCTCACTTTTGCCCATAAATCTCCTTTTCTGATCATACCAACCTACCTTGTGGACACGCAGGCCTTTGATTGCCTCTTTATTAGCTTAGCAAATGGAGTGGCGGGTGAGCTTCTGTCATGGCGCTGACTCTGTTACAAAGTGTAAAGGAAATTCCCATCCACCCATGGACCAGGAGGCACTCCAATGTCAAAATACATCTGTCTGATGGACATTCAACAGGGATGTGCTATCAAAAAGCACAGTGATAAATCTCTACCTGCTGCTACTCTCTAGTGAACCCTTCCAGTCACCAATATACCATGTCAAAGCATCTCCCATATTAAAAACAAAACAAAAATAAACTCCCTGATCCATGTTTCCCTGTAGCTACCACCATACTGAGGTCTTTCTCTTTCAAGCAAAATCCTTAGGAAGCAATAGCTGTCATCCTGTCTCCATTTCCTTTCTCCACTTTTTTCCCTTAAACCACTTCTGTCAGGCTGTTGTCCCCACAATCAACCAAAACAGCCAATTTCTATGTTATCAGAAAACTTGACACTTGATCTCTGGCTGCTTTTTCAGTCTCTGCTGTTTAATCCTCCTCATATCCCAACTTCTAACTGCTGCAGCTTCTGAAAGCTCAGCTGTAGGACCCATCCCTTTTCCATTTACTCTGTCTTACAGGTGATTCCATCCAGACCCACCGGCTGAGATTCCATCTCTACATTGATGAGTTTTCAAAGCATATCTCCAGTCCGAATTTCTTGACTGAACTCTGGAGGCCCCACCACTGCTTCTGCAGTGTTCTCACCTGGATGGCTGTCCATCCCCTACAACCCTGCTTCTCCTGGGTCTTCTTACCTTAGTAAGTGGCAATTCCATTCTTCAAGGTTTCACTTCACCCACGGACCATCTCTCTTCTCTTCACAGCTCTTATCACGCTATCTGGCCTACTATTTTCATTACTTGCTTATCCATCTCTCCTGACTAGTAAGCAAACGTAGTAAGAGGAAACATTTATTGTTCATCACTACACTCCATTATCTAAAAGAGTACATGATTCATGTAGTTGTGCTCAAATACAGAGGTGGGCAAAAGTAAGTTTACAGTTGTTCATATGGAAAAATATTACAATGATAATAAATAATAATGCAAGACTAAACTCTGTGTTTTGCATACTCACGACCATAAACCCACTTTTGCCCAGCCTGGTATATGTGAAATCTCTCAATCAACACATCGAAGAGTGTAGTGTCAGATCTAGAAAGGACCACAGAGATTATCAAATGAAACTGAGTTTATCACACATCCCTCACACAGTAGAAAAAGTTATACATTCTTCAGCCACAAGAGAATCAGTAACTTCTACTGGTCATTTACAGTATCTTTTACTTCACAAGGTTAAAAAAATACAAAATTTTCAACCTCTAAATGTGGAAGGCATTTAAAGTAAGGATGATAGAACAGAAAATTCTGCAAACTTAAGAAAATCTTAACTAATTACGATTCTTCGTGTTTACACTTACACATGCATACAAAAGCACATGTATGACTGTCTCAGAAAAAAATAACAGGTGTCTCAATGGGTAAGCTACAGCCACAAAGGACAACAATAATGGCAAAGGAGAGGGAACAGGGAACTGTGCATAGTCAATTAACCCACTGGATAAGAAAGCAGATATGCAGCAAATAAACAACAGCTACCATGCACGAGGAACAAATACTTTCCTGTATAGTGTATCTGGGATAAGTGTTTATTTTAGAGAAATCAATTTTCTTCAAACAAAGAATGTGGTCCAGATTATTGTCTGAGTGGCACAAGATACTACCCCCAATCATAATCCTATGAAAGATTCCTTTCATGTCCATGTGAACTTTAGGAAAACAGGACCAAATGGGACAATGTGTACTTTGGTGAAGGTGTGAAATCTTACATTTACACATTTGCACACATTAGCACACCTAATTTCCATCACTCTTCTTTCTGCTTCCATAAGAATTTTCTAGATTAATGTTCTACTCCTAGTCCTGATGTTGCAAAATCAGACAATACAGCTAATATCTTTCATAAGCGATACTAATGAAGCTTCCATATAAAGGAGGTAAAATGTGGCCATGCCAAGGTCATATTTCAGAAGCAAGGACAGCAGTTTGGAGAACTTTTAGAAGCACTAAATAAAGTGCTTTCTCAAAGGTCCACACACTTTTCAGTACCCTGGGTTTTGGATTCAAATCATGGATCTGGACACCACAAGCACACCTTGCGAAACATTCTTAACTCTTAGAGCTTCATTTCTTTTCTTCACAAAACTGAGAAACCTCTGTCACCCTTATAAACAGAAGGTCATTAGGAGAATGAAATAAGATAACATTGGTAAAGGGGCTAGCACAGTGGTTAGTATATGATCTATTTTATTTCTTACATAAAACCTATATTGCAATTCAATATCAGTCTGATCAAGTGAGTCCCACTAAAAATAGACTGTATTGTGTGTTACGTGCTCTCAGTAAAATAATGAAAATTTTATTGTGTTCTTGTTGAGTACTTAATTTGACTACAGTCCTATGGAATTTCATCTAAATTTTAATCTTGTTCTAAAATGTTATGAATTTGTCCCCCCTCAACTGATCCTCATTCATACTGAACAGTCACTTCAGCCAGTGTCTTGGAAATAGAACAGTTGACCAATTTACAATCCAAAAAATGTTTATCATAGTTTGAAGAGAGGATAGAAAAAAATTGAATTACATTTTCAGCAAAGAAGGCCACATACAAACCTACCAGTTTATGTCACCAACCTCAACCACAAACTCTTCTTCCAAATCTTTACTCTCAACAGCCAACTTCAATCCCACCAGATATCATGCCTTCCCCATCTCCACTCTCATTACATCATTGGGGATCTCCACCCAACGCATCTCATCTCTCAGAGGGAAATAGAAAATGGTGCATATATTTTTATGAACCATTAATTTTTCAGAATGTCCCACAGAGAAGACTCCAAAAAGGGGAAATATTCTTATGGGATACTGTCTCTAGCTCTGAAAACTGTACACTTGAATAAATTCCTATGGCCACTTCCATCTGTCTGCCACATCCTGGTAGGTAAGACTCCAGATACCCAACTCTTCTTGGAAAGTAAAAGCAGCACTAGATAATGTGTTTTGTAGGTACAAGACAGTAAGTAGCGGCCTAAATACTAAGAACTACATATAATTCAAATTATTTTTATAAAATAAATTTTATAGAAAAAAGGCAAACTGAAAAGAATGGGAAACAAATATATTCTTTTATTGTTGGCTTTTCCTTTTCCTGTACAAAGTTACAAAATCTGGATTAAAACGTGCAGTTCCCAAGACACATTTTGGTTTTTAAATAAATGACATACAAATCACTGTGCACACCTTTGCACTTAAGAATAGAATACAACTTTCTCGGGGTGCGTGTGGGAGTCTGTCTTGGCCTCCCCACCTCTCACTTAATAAAAAAAAGAAAAAGAAAAGAACTTCCCTCTTAAAGCTTTAATCTTGAGGTTGAAAGACCTCAAGTTGTGGATTTCAGACAAATTCACACTCTCTTTTATAATATTTCTGGTCAACAGAGAGCAAGAATATCAAATTTTAGCTTCTGTCAGCCTAGGAAAATGGTCACAAACAAAAAGATTTGAGTTTTGCTGCTATAAACAAAACAATAGGAGGCATTTATTTTAAAAAATACACAAGCAAGTACAATGTGTTATGCACTGTGCTAAACAATGCAATGTCAAACTGTTCCATTGATTATTCCAATAATAGGGAAGCAGGAATGCTCTCTTATCTTTAAAACACTTTAGAGTCTGTGAGAGACTTTCACAACTTACCAGGTCATTTAAAGTCTCTGTAGCAAGTATTATGAAACACAGCTTGATTTGGTTGACCCAAAAGACAAGAAAAGATAAAGGACTATGCTTCTCTGTTCCCAGATGTGGCTGACACGGAGCTTTCCCATAGTCATTTTAAAGCTCTGAAATGTCTTAGGAAGAAAAGAGCATAATGTGTGTAAAAATGGGACCAGAACAAAAACAGCCATTCTTTGCAACAGTTGTATTTAAAAATGACAAGAAAGAGTTAAGTAAAAATTGGTATAACTAAATCACTGTTCCAGACCAAAGGAGGCATTTGAACCACACTTAAATTGTTAACATCTATTTTTTATCCCAAGTTTAAATTAGTAGGTATATATACTGCCAGGCCTTTGAAAGAATATGAATTGGATCATAAGGGAATCCAAGATAATTTGATCTCAGCGCACTGAAAAAGAAAATTAGCTCAAATGTCTAGCACGTCTGGTTTCCGCCTTCAGAGAGGCACACGCTGCATTCAGTGAGAATTGTGTGGGTGTCAGTGAGGGGGGAATTGGCCTGGGATAATTAGGGAGACTTTCACAAACTTTAGCAAAATGTTTTTTTGAATGTTTGGTTTCTACCAACAAGTATAACTCCACCCATAACCCTTCACTCCCCTTCAATTTTACTTTGCTGAGTGGACAGGTATCAAACAGAATATATTTTATGGTCTACTGAAAGTGTTCTCATTTTTTTCTAGCATGTTGGTTTAGCCAGCAGTAAATATTTAAAAAGTAAGCAGCAAGGAAACTGGATATTGATTATTTATAAGAAAAATTACCTTTCCTGTGTCTTATTTTTGCACATAAGGATTTGACTATTAAGCAGATACTTAAGTGATTTATTTACTTTGGTAACAGGCCAGGAAAAAAATATTTAAATTCTTCTCTTGGAAGTAAGAATTATCTAATCATTCACAAGCTCTTATAATAGAACATTTATCATGAGTCATTAATCCATTAGGACTTATTCTCAGCCCCATCCCTTCACTCGCACCTTGCTTTGAACATCGTCAAGTTTGGCTGTAATTTCCCTTTTATCATATATCATAGCTACAGGATGGGATGCACCGAAGCTGGCTTCCAAAAACCCTGCACTCTGCTTGAACTTGGAACACAGAAACCCAACTAGTTTGATTGTAGGGCTGAGACTCATCCAGGCTCAAGGCCCAAGCGCATGCTTGGATCATGGAGTACCAAGCGTTTAGGATCAGGACACAGCGGGAACATGAAATCTAGGTACAGCATTGGCTCACAGAGATGGAAACGATGGTTTTAAACCAATGGGGCATTATGCTGATGGTCTTCAGTGCAGGGCGCTAAGAGCTGTCCCTGCACATGCTCCTCTCATCCAGGCCCCCTCCAGCCCTTCCCCCTCTCCTTTGCACTGGTCTGGCCCAGAAGCCTTCCCCTGATACACCTACCTCACTGCAAATGAAGCCCCGGAACATTTCTTAAGCCTAAATTACACCAACGCATGGCGGCAGCTTACTGCTTAATAGCAAACTACGTTTATTCAGAAATTACAAATAGTGAAAGAATATGACAAGTTAACCATATTAAATCTGGCTTTTGATGACTAAAAAGATAGTCAACTTTGTACTAACAAAGGCAAAGGAGGATAGTTCCCTGTTTTCTCTCATTTGTGAAATTATTATTGCTCTGCCTCATGGTTCAGTTATGAAACTTAAGTAGCTAGCGTTTAAGAAATGGGGGTGAAAGGAAATTTGCATGAGGCGTTGGGGGTGTGTAGATGGTGTTATACTGAGTTGAGATACTTGAAACCATGTCAACACAATATATTTTTAAAAAAGAAATTATTTTGTAAACTACAAAGTCATAAGCATGGATAACCTCATAGTAAGAATCTATTGTAATACTCTTCAGCTATAATTTATTAGACACATACCTGAATCTATGCTGGCACCTATTGAAAAAGCAAATAGTGGAGCATATAGGCCTAATTAAACCATAAAGTACTTATAACAATGGTTTTACAGATGAGGAAACTAAACCACCCGGAGATCAAGTGTCTGGACCAAAAGCGGCAAGAGCTGACATGTAAGCTGCATGCACAAGAGTCATTCTTTCCTGGGTCTACACGCAGGGGTACACCACTTCTAAAGCTCAAATTCGCAAATAGGTAAATGGATCTGCCTCCAGGGGGCGCGCTAACAGTGAAGAACCCAAGTAGAGTGGGAAACTACCGAGGCACAGTAGGAAAAAGAATCCTCCCTGCCTTTTCCTGATGGAGGATGAACAACTGAGGAAGTGTCACATATTATAACCATAACAAGCTACATACCATAAGTACCATATTTTCTTGATTCTCTTCCATTTAAAAGATACACTTTAAATTTCTGTTTGTTATTTTTCAAGACTGGGACACAGCTTACACCCGATCGACAGACGCAGCTTGTCAGTCAGCAGCGAGGCAGAGAAGTGTGAGGTCTCCATTTGAGCTCACTCACCTGTGAACACGGCTCACACGCAAGGTACCTGCTCATCACTGGTCACCTCTGCTCAGTAATCGTCATGGGTATCATAACGCATGTTCATTTTAAGCTCAGACATAGAACACTAAGTCTTATTTAAAGCGTTTCAAGAAGATTATCCAAGAAGTAACACTGAAAATAAAAGTTTTTGATATAAACAGATTGCTTGTCACCTGCCAGGCAATTTAATTCATGTTGATAAAAGTTATGAATTTCTCAAAATGAACAAAGATTTTTCAAGCGAGAAGGTCAACGATGACAGAGCAGCAATTAGGGACCACGCCCTGATAACGTAGAGGTAGACACATCAACCCCCTGCGTCTTCTACACCCTCCCTCCACGACGTACCTTCTAACAAGCATCACAAGTGTGTCAGAAAGATTCTGGCTTCTCTCAAAAGAAGTTATGAAAACTTCCAGTGAGGGCTAATTCAGTTAAGGAGAGGGTGAAAGAAACTGGTCATCTTCGATAAACCTCAGGTTGTAGTGTCAGCCCCTAAAGGTTCTATGTCAAGATAACAGGCCTGAGTGAAGAAAGGTGGTGTGTCACCCTCATGGTCTCTGTAACCCCTAATGGCCAAAATTGATTCAGAAAACAACGACAAAATCCAAGAAACTTTAGATTCCATATTTAAAGAATTAGCCTCAAATACTGATGAAACCTAAAGAGATAAGTAACATGTGCACATAGATTGATGTATGCTAACGGTGGTGAGTTAAAAAATAATTAAGATAGCACATTTAAGATATCCCTCCTCAAAAAAAATGTTATCATTAAATCTGGTGATCAATTTATTTTTGCTGGTATCATAAGTTTGAGGATATGTGATTAAAACTATAAAGTAAATTTTAGGTACTCACCAGGCCTTGCATTAAACTTCTTATTCTTGCTTTTATTATCTCTTAAATCTCACAACAACCCTATAGAAGAGGTGTATTATTTCCATTTTACAGGTAAGGAAACTGAGGCTCAGACAAGTGGAACCCATTTTCACCAGCCAGCTATGTGTGGAAGGACAGAAGCAGACTGTCTATTCCTCACTGGCCAGACCATGTGAATGACCCTGTCACCAGAAAAGCACATTAGTCATCTGCTTAAAGAAGTTTCAGAGCTAACACCACACCTCACCTGTCCCTCTAGTCATTGTGAATGATCCAAAGGACAACTAAAAGACAGCTTCAGTGAGCTTCATCACTTCTAAATATCTGTTTGTTCTACCATAGGTTAAACTGCTCTCCATAGGACTTGTGTTGAAAGTACATATAGGGACTTCCTGTGTATTGTTCCAGACACTGTAGGGGAGATTCTTGCCAAATGAAAGGTGGTATTCCCGGAAAAGCATCTCATGCCTTTCACAGAAGCTTCTTAGGCACATGGGTTATGTCACTTTTGTTATCTCTAACTCTTCTCTCCCGCAAGTCTTGATAATACAGAGTACACAATAAAACAAAGCGGAACTATTTTTCAACTACTTCTCATCAGCAGCCGATCACTCACTCCTAACCTGGCAAGACTGTACCATCTCACACTCCAGTCTCAGTTTATCTGGAAAGTAGGGAGCGCTACCCTCAGGCCCGCCCCCTCACTTTCATTCATTGGTCATTTAGTGATATCAACAACCAGACACGTTCCAATGTCTTCCGTCCCTGACACATCACAGATGTCCACGCTTCTGGCTTCTAAGGGAAAGCAGTGATACAAAAAAAGTGTTGGAGGACCAGTTCCTGTCTAGTAAGCTGTCTCTGAATGTTACCTGTGTGTGTGCACTTATTCACTATAGCACACATGTATGCCATATGTCACGTGTGTGTATGTGCATGTGTGATCCTCTTCCACTCTTCCACTGAAGCTGTTTGTAGTCACAGGCCTCTGTCTTTGCGACATTAGGTACCTGGCCTGATTTCTTCCCCAGGAAGCTAAGATTTTTAATAATACATTGTATAAATGAAGATTTCAGTGCCTAATTTCTGTCACCAAGCTAAAGATCCACCTATTGGCACACAATGCAGATATTCTAATCATTCAGCAATTATTTTTTGAAGCACACCTGGTTTCTAGGCTCAGTTTAACTATCAACTAAAGGAAGATGCATCAAAAAAAAAAAATTAAATCAATATGCTACTTCCATTCAGCATAATAGTAGTCCACTTAATTCAAAAAGTTTCAGTTTCTCTGACCCACAGAGGAGAGAAAAAGCCAGAGAAAGGGCTGGATGCTATAATTTTATATTTATAACCCTATTAGTTCCCTATTAGTCCCATAATTAATTGTGTAAGCATTATTATTTTCTGTGAAAATGAGAAATATAGCCATTAAATTTCAGTTCTTTGTAAACACAGCAAATTCCAGTGCAAACAACTGAAATATAGCATATTTTCAGAAGGGTCCAGCACACGTCCAAGGGATCCAGATATTTTAAAGCCATGTATTTGTTTCATGTGTATCAGGCATGCATGTGCAGCGACACACTGATATGTTTTTCATGAGTTTGTTTCATCCTCATTGAAAATATCACTCAAATATTGTTGTGTGTGTTGACCAAAAGTCAACTTATTCAATGTTTGGGGTTGAGAGCACCACCAGTCCCACAGGAACCATGAAAATGGATTTCCCTATTGTTGGTCTTATTTGGGAAAAGGTGACCTAAACTTCGGCCTGTTTTTATCAGTGACTGGCCTGAAGGTTTGGGGTAAGTCATTTCACCATGCTGAATTCAGAGAGGTTCATGGGATCTCCAGTCTCTCAGCTGGGAGGTGTGGATCCATAAAAAGTTCTTAGGTCACAATACTCAGGGATTTCAAAACGTGGACAGAATCCAGACTGAAAAGTTAAGTCAATGGAATACTGCATATTTGTAGAAACAATATACAATTGATCCTCAAACAACAGGAGTATGAACAGCTCAGACTGCTCCATTTGGCCAGATAGCCTTCTCTGCCCGACCTCCCTGAAGATTAGCTACTCAGTTTTCAAGTCTTAGCACAAATATCACACCAAAACATCTTATCCCCTCTTTGGTAGTCTCATTCCCACAAATATGGACTTCTAACAAAGCAATGACATAATTTATGGTTTACTTATTTGTGTATATATTTGTTTCTCAGTGAGACTATGAGCTCCTTGAGGGCAAAAGATATACCCAATCTACTTCAGAGCTAAGCATAACAAATGGCACTTGCCAACAATAAAACAAATGCTGCTAGATAAATAAGTGATTGACCTAGGGCGTTTTTGTTTCTACATCAAATTTACTGTATTTGGGTCAGCCAAGCCTAACACAGAAATAAATCTCTTATTGATTGCATAAAATTTTTTTAAACAATATTTCAGCCTGTGGACACTCCAATCCAACCAGCCAGCCATTTTGGACCTCTGTGTGCTGCCCCAGAAAGCATGTAAAGCAAGAGCCCAGGAGGAAACTTGAAAAGATAAACAACAATCTCCTCTGAGATTCGGACAAAAGAACCAGTCTAACTATATCATCTTCTCCAGGTAAAAACAATTCCTAAGCCAACAAGTGTAGAAAGCAGAGGAAGAGGGGGAAAGGGGAAGAAATGGCAGTTCGGTATTCATAGATGACTAAGGTGGAGGGCCTGGATCCCACTCTGTGATGAGGGGCACATTCATTGAGACCTCTGGGGTGCTTCATATTTTATTTATCGTTGCACTCGTGAGCTTTGTTTTCCTTTAAGAAGTAAACAATGTGGAAGCATTTGTATTATTCTCCTTTTTATCTTAAGTATAAAAGGGTGCATATATTTGAATTTCTAAAAATAGAGAAAAACAGAAAACTCTTTCCAGAGATTGAGTTAGTTTGGTCCCTGGATAAGACATTAAAATAAAAGTGATAATAGCCTCAGCTGATGACCTTGTTTATAACTCTTCTGTCCCTAGAAAAAGACCACCTGCAGTTCCTCTTTATCAACACGAAGACCAAGCCTAGTGGGGGGAGGCTCATGACCCAGAGCTGCAAATCTTTATCCTGTTACCAGCATTTTCTTTTCAGGCTAGGCAGTGTGCTGAAGCCTTTATTTGACTTGTTCAAAAATCCCCAGATAAGAACTGTGATGAAATCCTTCAAAAAATACATTTTTGCATAGCATATAAAGCCTTTAATAATCCTTTCCTACCTCTAGAATTAAAACTATGTAAATCTCTGCGCACAGTGGTGGACCTGTCCAGGAAGTGAAAGGCATCCTCACCCCAGTCACACAGGTCCTCAACTGAGAGGCTGAGGCCGGCCACATTGTTTGACTTGAGGGTTAGTTTTCAGATAGTGAAATTTCAGTTGCCAGGTGCCAGAGGCAATTTATCAGACACTCATAAAATAAAGATCAAAAAGCCCATCCGTCTCCTGATGCATCTGGGATCTAGAAAGGAACACTCACAGCCCTCCAACCTTTAAACAGCTCTCACTTAAAGAGCCTGATGTTTATAATAACAAGAAAAGGAGAAAGGGGTCAGGTCAAATTCTGCCAAATAGCAGGTGTTGTTATAAGTGTTTTGTTCTCTCTCTCTTTTTCTTTTTTTAGAAAAGTAATCTGAAAGAATATTGAGTTGTTGCAGTGAACACTCTCCATATGCAATTATTTATATTTTTGCATGTTTCAACAGAAAATATGACCTGAAAACCAGAAAATAAAAGCCTAGACCATAAAAACTTTGAAAGGTTTTCTATGAAAAACTCAGCATGTGAAATTAACTAGAAAGAATCAAACATTTTCCTAGTGGTCCACGCATGGCAAAATCATGTTACCTGAGACTTAGAATGCACTTACAACACAATAATCTTGACAACAATTAACAACTAATAAAAATCATAAAAGTGCGTGTATATAAGAACTTTCTTCTTCATTATCCCTTTGAGAAACAAAGAGGTAGGTAGACTTGCCTGAAGTCACATACACATAAGTGACAGAAGCACTTGAACCCTGGTCTGGAGATTCTAGTAGTTGGGCAGTCACCACTGGGCCTCCAGCTGTAGAGTTCAGGGTTGAAGTTTTGCCCTAAATGGTCAACACTAGGAGCATAAGCAGTGTGACTCTTTCCCACTGATTTGAAATTAATAACTTTTTGGTTAGCTGAAAGCCAATTTAGGGGCAGTTATTTAATTATGAAATCTTTATATTACCTTTGTCCTTAACTTTAATTATTTTCTCTTTTTGTTAAGCAAATAGTACAATTTTATGTTAGGGACAATGAAAATTATGCAGCTGGTCATAGTTCATAGTTACCTTTTAGCATTCACTAGACAAACATTCAAAGCTAAACTTATTGCCCACTAATATTAGGGCTTGTAATTCTTGGACAGTTTCTTCCCTGTTCCTTTCAAGTATGATGGTTCCTTTTCTTCCCTCAACATCTCTGATCCCTTTTTTCCTGCTTTTTCTGCACCTTACTTCTCTTCTTCCCCCTGCATTTCCTCATCATTCACCTCCTTCTCCATCTTTTATTCTTCTCCTTCTTTTAAATCCTGTGATAAAACTTTACATATATATTTTTAATTGTGAGAATGGTGAAAAATGAAGAAAGGGATAAAGAGAAGTAAGAAAATAGATAAGAAGGAGAGAGGAAAGAAAACAGGGAGATAAAAAGAGAAGAAATTTAGAAAGATAGCATGGTAGAAAAATAACTATCAAGAAAATTAAAATCTAGCAGGGAAAATGAGTGTTAATTAAATTCAAAGGTTTATGAATAATGAGTATAAAAGGGAAAAATGAAAACACTGAAACTCATAAAAAGAGATGGCTTATTATTTCTGGAAAAGAGTCTAACATTATCTTTATTTCTGGTCTTTCTAACTTGTTCATAAAATATTTTATTTTATTAAAATATTTGTCTATATTCAAAGAAGTAACATACAATTGGAGACAAATATAAATATAGATAAAAGTACAGATATTTTTAGAGCCCAGACAGTGCTTTATTATAATCACAAGAATTCAGAAATGAATAGAGAAAAACATCGAGAGGTTTGTGAATCTTCAGTGGAAATAAGGCAGGTTCAATGTTATGCCTTTGGAAGAGTCTTGACTCTGGCAGTTATATCTTTAGACAAAAAATCATCAACAAAATGAAAAGGGAATCCACTGAATGAGAGAACATATTTTCCAGTGATACATTTGATAAGGGGTTAATTTCCAAAATATATGAAGAACTCCAATTAAAAAATGGGCAAAAGACCCAAAATAGACACTTCTCTAAAGAGGACATACAGATGGCCAATAGACATATTAAAAAATGCTCAAAGTCACTCAGCATCAGAAAGATAAAAATTAAAACCACAGTGAGAAACCACCTCACACCTGCCAGCATCAATACATAAACAAACAACAAGTGCTGGCAAGGATGCAGAAGAAACAAAACCCTGTGCACTGTTGGTGGAAATGCAGACTGGTGCAGCCACTATGGAAAAAAGCATAAAGTTTCCTCAAAAATTAAAAATAAAACTGCCTTTTGACCCAGCAATTCCATTTCTGGGAATATATCTGAAGAAAACCAAAACAATGATTCAAAAGAATATATACACCCCTCTGTTCATTGCATCATTATTTACAATAGCCAAGATCTGGAAATAGCCCAATTTCCCATCAGTAGATGAGTAGATTGAAAAACTGGTACATTCACCCAATGAAATACTACGTGGCCATTAAAAAAGGGAAATACTACCTTTTGCGACAGCGTGGATAAACCTGGAGATTATTATGCTAAGTGAAATAAATTAGCCAGAGAAAGACAAATATCATATAATCTCATTTATATGTGGAATTTTTTTTTTTGGTAGATTTTATTTATTCATTTTAGAGAGGAGAGAGAGAAAAAGGGAGAAGGGGAGGGAGGAGCAGGAAGCATCAACTCCTATATGTGCCTTGACCAGACAAGTCCAGGGTTTCAAACCGTTGACTTCAGTGTTCCAGGTCAACACTTGATCCACTGTACTACCACAGGTCAGGTTATATGTGGAATCTAATGAACAAAATAAACTGAC
Source organism: Rhynchonycteris naso (assembly GCA_037038555.1). Lineage (NCBI taxonomy): Eukaryota > Metazoa > Chordata > Mammalia > Chiroptera > Emballonuridae > Rhynchonycteris > Rhynchonycteris naso. The sequence goes on from CM073001.1 coordinate 100,044,846, forward strand.
AAACAAAATAGAAACAGAGGCATGGCCACATGGGACAGACTGACAGCTGTCAGAGGGAAGGAGGTAGGGGGACTGGATGAAAGAAGGTAAAGGCATTAGTCAAGGAACATATACATGACACACAGACACCAGTGTGATGACAGCTACAGGCAATGGGATGTGGGGTAGGTGGAGGAGGGCAAAGGTGGGTAAAACTGGGACAGAAAGAGACTTTGCTTGGGGCATTGGGTACACTACACAGTGTGCAGATGATGTTTTATTGAATTGCACACTTGAAACCTGTATGGTTTTGCAAACCAATGTCATCCCAATAAATACAATTTAAAAATAATTCAAATAGGTTTAGGAGAAAAGAAAACAGTAGGTATTTGGTAACCTTAGACATTCATTGGTAGGGCTTAAATTACAAGTTGGCCAACAACAAAATATTATTTTCCAAGAGCATTAGACACACATACACAAAATAAACTGAAGATAGCCTGTCATACATCATCATAGGCTGGCTCTGAAACTCACACATGGGATCATTAATTCATGAGTTTGGGGAGGGAAAAAGCTTCCAGGCTTTTAAGAAAGATATTTTTCTTAGACCAGAGGCCTTACTAAATGTCACAGTGCTTTGGCATCCTGTGGAGATTGTATATATTAGGGACTTGGAGAGCTACTCCCCCCAAATTCTCACTTGCTGGGGAAATGGCAATCTAAAGCATGATGCCGATGAATTTAAAGACAAAGGATTTTGCTCAGTAGTCCAGAAAGGAATGATGGTGATGCTGAGACTTTTCATGCAGCCTCAGACCTGGCTTCTGCCAGTGAGCTGGAGGGTCAGTGAAACCGTTCCCAGCTGTCTGAAGGCCCACACCATACCCAGGTCCCCAGAACGATAATAAATCACTCTTATCCAATTGCCTGATTCACCACCTAATAGACACACAATTAGTAGCCATTTTGAAAGTGGGTCAGTTTTAAGTTCCCTGGAACTCTAGGATAGTTTAACTGCCTACCCTCAGTAGTCACCATCCCCCAAAGACAGACAAAACCCAGCATTTCTGTGGAAATCAACATTCATTTAGGAATGCAGGCTTTAACCAAAAATTGGAAAATTCAAATGATTTGGGGAATTAATGACCTTGAGAGTATTCAAAATCCTCTCTGCTACTGATATCTAGAAGCAATTGACATACTATAAAGAAATCAGGGTAAACCAGACCAAGTCGCTCATTTCTAGTCTGACTTTGTATAACGTCAGTTCATCATTATCAGAAATAATAATTTTATTTGTTTATGTTTGTATAGTTCCCCATAGACTATTATGAGTGGAACTGTATTTCTCAAAAATATATGCTGAACACCTAATCCTCAGTATTTTAGAATGTGACCTTATTTGGAAATAGGGTCCCTGAAGGTATAATCAGGTTAAGATTTATTAGCCTGAGTCCTAAATCCAATAGCTATGATTATTGTCCTTATAAGAAGGTCATCCGAAGATACAGGAACTCTGGTATACATGGAGGGAAGATAATCATGTGAATAGAGAAGCAGAATTGGAGTGATGTAGTAAGCTGAAATCTGCTCAGATTGCCAGCAATCATCAGAAGCTAAAAGATGGACATGGAATAGATCCTATATCAGAATCTTCATAAATCAACTCTGCCATCACCTGGATTTAGACTTTTTTAGCCTCTATAACTCTAGAAATACAATTCTATTGTTCTAAGCTACCCAATCAGTGGTATTTTGTTCAAGGATCTCTAGGAGCAAATTAATATATAAACCAAGGAGCATACTGTTCATGAACATATACTGTGACTTTTCATGGAAAACTCAGGAGATACTTATCACAGAATCACAGATGTCATCAGGTCATTACCATGGCCTCATTTACTGTAAAATGTGTGTGAGGCACTAAGCTCTACATATTTGCAAACTAATTCTTATTACAACCACATAAGAAAGGTGTTATTCTCAGCTCCATTTTATATAACTTAAAATTGAGGTTTAGAAAAGTTCAGTAATATGACCAATGTAATACTCATAGTAAATTAGAGTTAGAATTTGAACATATTTTCTGTCTAAATCTGAACCAGTGGTCTTTAAACATTATTATAGGACTCTCCATTATACTAACTCAATAGTGAGAAGGAAATTTAGAATATTATTTTATTCCAAGCTCCTCACTTAATAGATAAAGAGACTGAAGCCTCCAGAAAGAATATGACTTTTATTTAGGGGAACACAAGCTACTCCATGATGCTAACACAGGTCTTTGTTCCCTTGTTCCACTACCATGTCAATGACACTCTTTCTTCCTGTACCATTACCACACTTCAGTGCAGTTTCATGCTAGTTTATGCTTGCCACATTTATTGGGAGATCAGGGCAAATGTAAAGAAGCACCAAGTATGGAAATCCTTGACCCATGCTTCTTAGAGTCAGACACGGGGCATATGGTGATTAATTCTGGAAAGTCTAAACTAGTCAACTAGCTTCCCTGGGACCCCTGGTTCTTTCCTGACTTTCTGACTTTATATCTGTCCTCCAAAGTCATGTCTGTGGCTGGCCTACAACAGCAGTCCTTCTGCTTGTTAGAGAAATCGTAACTATACCAGGGATAGTCAATGCATAAACCTAACCTACACCAGAGCTTCAATGCCACAGGAGTGAGGAATCTTGGCCCCACCATATGCTCCTGGTTAGACTTAACAGGATTGGGCATCTTCTTCTTTAAGCTACTTCATATCAAAGAGGTGTGCTATGAAAAACTTGGAGACCAGGATGATCTACATCACAATTATCATAGTGTTCTTCCTGCTCAACACACATACAGAACTCCCCTTAGGAGACACAGTGAGGTACACATGCCAAGTGCTAAGGAAACTAGTGATGCGATGCTTTGACAATTATTACAAAATGTCTTGTCCCCCTTCCTGTATCATATTCAGTATTGCAAGAATCTTAAAAACATTCTTAATTTTTATTAATTATACTTATAGGAAATAAATAAAAATATAACATAATGTATAAGGACACAAACTTTAGTCTCATATAGTTTTTATTTGCTTACTGGTTGTATGGCCCTGGGCAAGCTGGTTTGCCTCTCTAAACATCAGCTTTTTCATTTGTATAAAGGGGAGAGTAATCAGTTCAGAGGGTTATTATGAGAATTAAATAAGATAACCCACATAAAATACTTAGCAATGCAACTAAAATACCAAATATCAATGCCGTAATGATGATGATGATGATGATATTTTTAAAATTTGATAAAACACACAAAGCTTTATATGAACAGAAAGGTCACTGGAGTGTTAAAAATTGCAACATGAGAGAAAAAGGAAGCAACTTAGAGGCCCAACATAGTAGGTTCTGCACTGGAACCCGTGTATTTTTGCTTAGAACACAAGATTAAAAGAAGCGCTACTCTTGTATTTGAAAATCTCAGAGTTTATTTGAAAACATGAATATATACATACTCAATAGAGTGGGATGGACACAGGGATGGAGGTGTAAGTAGGATGTTATGGGAGCCCAGAAGAATGACATCCATGACCCTTAGCCTAAGAACAGAGGGATGGGTTAAGAAGCGAACAGATGATGCCTCTGTTGAAAGCATAGTCAATACCCGAGAGCACCGTCCTTTCCTTGGAGTAATTAGCAAATAACTGTCATTAAATAAAATTTTGAGAATGTACTGGTGTCCTAAAGCATGGACGTTTCTAGTTTTAAAATCCACAAAGTAACTTATTCCACAATTTAGCAATAATTTCAAAATTTCTTGACTAAACTCATAAACAAATATCTCATATAATGTGTTTCATATTATCTCTATTAGAAAGAAACATATTTTGATTGTACCTAAAGAATATCAAAAATTAGAGAAATATCCTTAGTGGTAATCAGTAGCACAGTTAGGTAGGGAAATAAAAAACACATTCAAATGAGAGAATCCCATTTTTTCACTCAATTTTGTGTCATATTCTGAGCTTTTGGAATCAAAATGTAAAAAGGACACCAAATTAATAGAGATTAAGAGCATTTACATAATACAATAATCAAGAAGATTTATTGTAAATATTACTAAGATTCTGTTTGGGTTTGATGCCAAGAAAACTCCCCTCTTACTCAATGTAGATAGTATAACTTCAGCAAATGTACTAAAACTGATAGCATCCGCTCTTAAGATATAAGCTAGCACTATGTCTGCAGAATTGATAAGGAAATTATTTTCTCTAAAACAAAGCCAAAGGAAAAAGATTAAAAGAAAAAATGGCACACTTTATTCTTTATGTTTTTACATGACAATTAAAGCACTTAGGATGAACTGTCTATCATTTGAATGACCTCATTTTTATAAAACAAAGTTATTTTAGGAATTCCCCATTCCAAACCTGAGATTATGGTCTCAATTTAAAGTGTAAAAATCTGTGTTTAAACCACACACCCTTTTTCAAGGCACTAGTTATAAACCAGCTGAATACTTAAAAGCAGAAGTAGAAAATTGATTGCTAAATACTTCACCAGTCTCTGTGTCCTTGCTTTGATCTTACAAACCAATATCGGCAAGAGGAGAATACGACTCCTTTTTCTTAATTTTCTTTCTTACAGACTTCTTAAGTCAAACAGACAAGGAAAAAAACATACACTCAGACATACACATGTACAAACACACACAAATAAAATGTACGCTAACATATGAGCCCACCCACCAAATAGAATGCCTACTGCAATGCTTTGGAGTGCTCTAATATTCTCTTCTTATACTATATCAAGCTGTTTGAACCCAGGATGGATGACCAGGAAGCTGGTAGGAAAATGTCAACTTAAAAGCAGTCAGCAAAAGAGTAGTAAATAGTTATATTTATAACATGGGCCAAATCCCAGCATCTACAGGTCCCATGAGAAAACATTATCTATCATCTTGTTACCAAAAGAACAAACTTTGTAATAATCTACATTTAATTTGTAAAATAAACTTTTATCTTTGTTGTAATGTAAAAACCCTAATGTCAGAAAACTTCATTCCAATACAAAAAAAAAAACAAAGGTTTGATAAACTAAATATATTTTAAACAGAACATTATGAAAGCTAACAGTCACTATAGAATCTTACATTTCACAAGGAAATTTTTTCTACTATTTCATGTTATTTTCCTCTGATCTAAAGAGTTTTTGTTGTTGTTTTTTTCAATTCCATTCTATAAATAATCATTGGTGGCCCTCTATGTCTCATGTAGGTACTGGTCACCACAGACAGAAACATATAGAAGTAAAGGTTCATCTCTTTAATAAACTCAGATTAGTCAAGACAGACATACAGCACTCACACAACTCAATAACAAAAAATACACTAACAATAGGCAGAAGGCAAAGGCAAATCAAAACCACAATAAGGTATCATCATCTAACTCATACCTGTTAGATTGGCTATTGTCAAAAACACAAGAAATAACAAGTGTCAAAAAGGATGCAAGAAAAGGAAATGCTTATGCACTGTTTGTGGGACTATAAATTAGTATAGCCTCTATGGAAAACAATATGAAGGTTCCTCAAAAAATTAAAAATAGAACTATCATATGACTCAGCAATTTAGCTTCTGGATATTTATACAAAAAAGAAAACACACTGGCCCTGGCTGTTTGGCTCAGTGGTAGAGCCTCAACCCATGTTGATATCCTGGGTTTGATTCCTGGTCAGGGCACATAGGAGAGGAGCCCATTTGCTTCTCTACTCCTCCCCATCTCACTTCCCTCTTTCTCTCTCTCTCTCTTTCCCCCACTCTTGCAGCCATGGCTTGATTGGAGCGAGTTGGCCCTGGGCACTGAGGATGGCTCCATGGCCTCCACCTCAGGTGGTAAGAAGAGCTCAGTTGCTGAACAATGGAGCAATGTCCCAGATGTGCAAAGCATTGCCCCCTGGTGGGCTTGCTGGGTGGATCCCAGTTGGGGCTCATGTGGGAGTCTGTCTCTCTGCCGCTCCCCTCCACTCACTGAATAAATAAAGAAAAGAAAGAAAAAACAAAGACACAGTAACCTGAAAAAACATATGCACCCCCATTTAGAACCATCCCCTTGAACAGAAATGTAAAAGCTTAAACAATAGGAAAATTTAACTTTGTGAACGAAGGATATTTCAGCATTATTTATAATAACCAAGATATAAAAACAACCTAAGTGTCTACGGGTCAGTGAATAAAGAAATTATGGTATATATATTAGAATATTGTTCAGCCATAGAAAACAAATAATAATAATGAAATGTTGTCATTTGTAACAACAGGGATGGAGTGCATTAGTCACTAGCCTGAGAAAAACAAATACCAAATGATCTCTCCCATATACAGGGTGGGGCAAAAGCAGGTTTACACTTGTTCATATAGAAAATAACACAATAATTAATAAATAATAATATAAGAATAAACTTTTGCATACTCACAACTGTAAGCCTTCTTTTGCCCCACCCTGTAGAGAATCTAAACAACAACAAAACAAATAAACACACCAACAAGCTCGGAGATATAGAGAACAGATTGACGGTTTCAAGAGACAGGGATGAGCCTGACCTGTGGTGGCACAGTGGATAAAGCGTTGACCTGGGAACACTGAGGTCGCCAGTTCAAAACCCTGCACTGGTCTGGTCAAGGCACATATGGGAGTTGATGCTTCCAGCTCCTCCCCCCTTTCACTCTCTCTCTCTCTCTCTCTCTCTCTCTCTCTCTAAAATGAATAAAATAAAACTTAAAAAAAAAAAAGAGGCAGGGATGAGGGCGTGGGAGCTATGAGTAATCCATAATGTTTTGTTTTGGTTTTAGTTCAAATAAATAGAATAAAAAAAAATTTAAAAATAGACAAGCAAACGGCATTCGCAATTCATGTTTTATGTGTTAGCCTCCAATATCGCTGCCCAAAGCCAAGGCCCAGCATTAGAACATCTCCTCTCTTGGCTTCCGCCTTATTGATTCAATTAGCTTAAAATTTGCTGAAACAATTAGCTCCTTCTCCATATTTTCCTAAGCATAACGGAATAATCTCGGCCTCACTCTATAAAAGGTTGTATAAGATCTGTTTCCTCCTGAGAAAAGTAAGGTCTAGCCACCCAGCAGGAATGCTTTCAGAATTGGATCATGGTTTTATTCCTGCAACGCACCATTTAAGAGCTGCTGTGGTTTTCTGAAGTTCCATTTGTGGGGCATTAAACATGTAGGCATTCCTTTTTATACTACATTATGTTACATTATACTACTGAATTCCAATGGTTTTACCTTTTCCTCCCTAAAATAAAAGGCATCGAGGCTTCAGGGTAAAATGTCCCTGATATTCTCTCTGTTTTAATGCTCTACTCTTTTCAGGACAAAGCAGAAGAACTTCCCACGTCAACAGAAACCAGCCAGCATTCCATAGCAAAGTCTACCATAAGTACCTGGTTTGGGCATGAGAATCCGAATGTAGCCCTTTGCTTTAAAACTACATAGAGGATACTACTTCCTCTATGCAGATTTCCAAAACTTAAATAAACCTCACATTCCCATCAGCCAGCTGGTCCTTCCCAAAGATAAATTGACATTTTTTTTTTCTCTCCTTGGCAGGATTAAAGACTGACAGTAGAATTATGCTTGCAAGGAAGGGAGAGTTTGATATGCTTGCTATTTCATATCAAATTCAAATAATATCAAACAAGAGGATGTGTAATCCAAAAGCAAAATGAAATGTCCAACTTCACCGCCTCTCATGTGCTTCACGTTTTAAAAACTACAACAAAAATGATTTTGGAGAACAACAATGACAAAAATTAGATATAGGTGGAAACTTGGAAATCAAGTAAAATGGTCATTTTACAAACGATAAAACTAAAGTTCAAATATACTGCTCACAGGACGGAAGATGGCGATGGAGTAGGCGGACGTACCAACTTCCAACTCCCAGAACCAAAGTGGATTATAACTCAATTTTAAGAACCATCATCTGGATAAACCAACTTTGAACTAAACTAAGTGGACTCTTCAACCAAGGAACACTGCAGAAGCCACATTGAGACTGGTAGGAATAGCAAAAATGCGAAGAGGGCTGCCCAGCTCCCTGGAGCAAACAGCAGCCCGGAGAGAACCATGTGGCGGGAGGAGAGTTTGGCGAGGATGGAGGGACCTGGATCCTAGGAACCAAGCCCCAGCTTGCAGTCCCAGAGCCTAGAAGAGGCATATGGACAGTATTGAGCTGTGAAGCAAGTGAGGATACTGTTTGTGAAAAAGAGATAGTTTTCTCAGACCCAAGAATCTTTTCAAAGGGACAGCACAGAAACCCTCTCTCACAACCACGCACCTGGGGCTCCGGGGAACGGGGACAGGAGAGGAACAGAGCAGCTGGAACAGAGAGTGGACTGAAGGCACGGGAATACTCTGAGGGACAGCCATCCTGACCCCTGGGCTAAGTAATTTCCCTAAGCGAAAACAAATATTTCCCCTGGAACTAGCAATACCAGCAAAGGGAGACAGGACACTAGCCAAACAAGCTCTCCCGCGGCAATCAGAGCAGAGCTGCTTGGAGGGAGGGGGGTTCCAAGCCTAGAGTGTGGAGATTTAAGACACTGCCATCTCTCTGAGGGTTGCTGAAGGGATGTTGGCGGCAGGACGCTGAGACGTGGTCCTGTCGGCATGGGCGGGGGCACAACTGATGTGAGCTCGGTCTAGCCCAGCAGGAGCAGAGGGGACGCGCGAAGCGGTCCAGCAGCTGCGGGCCCGCCTGTGACCCTACTTGTGGGGAAAAATACGGGCACAGATCGGCTCTGCAACCTTGGACAAGCCAGCCCTGACCACCGGGATGGGGCTAGGACCAGGGAAGGGTGAGGGGCTCACGGCTGAGCTCACACTGCCAACCCCGCCCGGATGGAGAAACCGCAGTGGTTTGAAATACTACATGCGCAAGGGCTGGCTTTCGCGGCTGAACTCACGCTACTAGCCCCGCCTGGCCAGAGAAATTCGGGCGGTTGGCCATCCTACCTGGGCGACCTGGTGCCAAACTTGGGGGCGTGGTAGAGTCTGGATAGACCGGAAGCTAGCAGCTGAGCTCACGCCAGCAAACACGCCAGGCCCAATAAACCACGGTTTGCGACCCTGCACAGGAGGGCCCCCAACTCAAGGGTGGGGCTAAATTCTGGACGGGTAAAGGCTCACAATTGAGAGAACGTCAAAAGCCCCGCCCAACCCACAAAACTGGCAAGCAGGCTCTGACTGCGGGGGCTGGGCATAAGCCTTCTGGAAACGGGCTGGGTCCGCAGCTGAGCAAAGGTGCTCACCTCTACCCTTGGAGCTAAGGCTTGTGGCTGGAGAGACAGCCCCTCCCGCAGAGGAGAGGAGGAAATCACAGCAACAGGCACAGTAGGCTGTCGCTGGCAACGCCCATACGCAACCACCCTAGGCAGCGGCGGAGGGGGTGGCAGGCCTGCAGATAGACCACACCTAGAGAACACAAAGGAAACACCTACTGGAATCCAGTGCCCACAACTTGCCTATACACAGATAAAATAGGCAGGCAGAGGAATGCAAACCAAATGAATCAAGAGAAATCCCCAGAGAAGGACCTGAATGAACCAGATATAACCAAATTACCAGAAGCAGAATTTAGAATAATGATAGTTAGGATGTTCAAAGAAATTAGAGCAACAATGAATAGTCACTATGAACACCTAAATAAAGAGATAACAAGTATAAAAAACGAAATTGAAATAATAAAAAAGAATCAGACAGAAATGACAATTACAGTATCAGAACTGAAGACCAGGATGGAAGGAATTAAAAGCAAGATGAATCACGCTGAGGATCAAATCAGCGAGTTAGAGGACACAATAAACAAAGGCACAGAAGCAGAGAAGAAAAAGGAAAAGAGACTAAAATAATGTGAGGAAACTCTAAGGGAGCTCCGTGACAACATGAAGAGAAACGACATTCGCATCATAGGGGTGCCTGAAGAAGAAGAGAGAGGACAGGAAATGGAAACTTTGTTCAATCAAATCAGAGCAGAAACCTTCCCTAAATTAAGGCTGGGAAACATTCCACACGTTCAAGAAACACAGAGAACTCCATTAAAGAGAAACCCAAAAAGATCTACACCAAGACACATCATAGTTAAAATACCAAAGCTAATGGATAAAGAAAAAATATTAAAAGCTGCAAGAGAAAAAAAGGCTATCACCTACAAAGGAGCTCCCATAAGGATGACATCGGACTTCTTAACAGAAACACTTGAGGCCAGAAGGGAATGGCAAGATATATTCAAAGTAATGCAGAACAAGAACCTACAACCAAGACTACTTTATCCAGCAAGGCTAAGATTTAAAATTGAAGGAGAAATAAAGAGCTTTCCAGACAAAGAAAGCCTCAAGGAATTCATTAAAACCAAACCAATTCTGCAAGAGATACTAAGGGACCTGTTGTGAACAGTTCAAAGGGAGGAAAGAATATAGCAAAAGAAGAATACAGCTTTAAAGAATAAATGGCAATAAACAACTACATATCAATAATAACCTTAAATGTAAATGGATTAAATGATCCAATCAAAAGAAATAGGGTTGCTGCATGGATAAAGAAACAGGACCCATACATATGCTGTCTACAAGAGACACACCTTAAAACAAAAGATGCACATAGACTGAAAGTAAAAGGATGGAAAAAAATATTTCATGCAAATGGAAATGAAAAAACTGCCAGAGTAGCAGTACTTATATCAGACAAAATGGACTTTAAAACAAAGGCTGTAGTAAGAGATAAAGAAGGACACTACATAATGATAAAGGGAACAATTCAACAGGAAGATATAACTATTATAAATATCTACGCACCAAATATAGGAGCCCCGACATACATAAAGCAGACTTTGATGGACATAAAGGGCGAGATTAACAGCAATACTATAATAATAGGGGATTTCAGTACCCCTCTAACAACACTGGATAGATCCTCAAGAAAGAAAATCAATAAAGAAACAGCAGACTTAAAATATACACAAGATCAACTTGATTTAATAGATATCTTCAGAACTTTTCATCCTAAAACGGTAGAATATACATTCTTCTCAAGCGCTCATGGTGCGTTTTCTAGGATAGACCACATGTTAGGACACAAAAATGGTCTCAATAAATTTAAGAAGATTGAAATCATATCAAGCATTTTCTCTGATCACAATGCCATGAAACTAGAAATTAACCACAAAAGAAAAAATGAAAAATACTCAAACACTTGGAAACTAAATAGCATGATATTAAATAATGAATGGATTAACAATGAGATCAAAGAAGAAATAAAAAAGTTTCTAGAAACAAATGATAATGAGCATACATCAACTCAAAATTTATGGGACACAGCAAAAGCAGTTCTGAGAGGGAAGTTCATTGCACTACAGGCATATCAAAAGAAGCTAGAAAAAGCTCAAATAAGCAACCTGACCCTGCATCTAAAAGAACTAGAAAAACAACAACAAATAAAACCCAGGAAAAGTAGAAGGAAGGAAATAATAAAGATTAGAGCAGAAATAAATGACATAGAGGCTAAGGAAACAATACAGAGAATCAATGAATCCAGAAGCTGGTTCTTTGAAAAGGTAAACAAGATTGATGAACCTTTAATTAGACTCACCAAGAAAAAAAGAGAGAGGTCTCAAATAAATAAAATTAAAAAGGACAGTGGAGAAATAACAACTGATACAACAGAAATACAAAGCATTGTAAGAAAATACTATGAAGAACTCTATGCCAAAAAATTAGACAATGTTGGTGAAATGGACAAATTTCTCGAATCATATAAACTTCCAAAAATCAATCTGGAAAAATCCAAACACCTAAACAGACCATTTACAACAGATGAGATCGAAACAGTTATCAAAAAATTCCTCAAAATGAAAAGTCCTGGGCCTGATGGCTTCACAAGTGAATTCTATCAAAAATTCAAAGAAGAACTTACTCCTATCCTCCTCAAGCTATTTCAAAAAATTCAAGAGGAAGGAAGACTTCCAAACTCCTTTTATGAGGCGAGCATAATTCTGATCCCAAAACCGGGCAAAGACAACACAAAGATAGAAAATTATAGGCCTATATCCCTGATGAATTTAGACGCTAAAATTTTCAACAAAATATTAGCCAACCGGATCCAGCAATACATGAAAAAAATCATACACCATGATCAAGTGGGATTTATTCTGGAGAGGCAAGGCTGGTTCAATATTCGCAAATCAATCAATGTGATTCATCACATAAACAAAAGGAAGAAGAAAAATCACATGATAATTTCAATAGATGCAGAAAATGCATTTGATAAAATCCAGCACCCATTCATGCTCAAAACTCTCAGTAAAGTGGGAATACAAGTAACATTCCTTAACATGATAAAGGCCATCTACGACAAACCCACAGCAAACATCATACTAAATGGACAAAAATTAAAAGCAATCCCCTTAAGATCAGGAACCAGGCAGGGTTGCCCACTTTCACCACTCTTATTCCACATAGTTCTGGAAGTCCTAGCTACAGCAATCAGACAAGAAGAAGAAATAAAAGGCATCCAAATTGGAAAAGAAGAAGTAAAACTGTCACTATTTGCAGATGATATGATATTATATATAGAAAACCCTAAAGTCTCAGTCAAAAAACTACTGGCCCTTATAAATGAATTCAGCAAGGTGGCAGGATATAAAATTAATACTCAGAAATCAGAGGCATTTCTGTATACAAACAATGAACTGTCAGTAAAAGAAATTAAGGAAACAATCCCCTTCACTATTGCAGCAAAAAAAATAAAGTACCTAGGAGTAAATTTAACCAAGGAGGTAAAGGACTTGTACTCAGAAAATTATAAAACTTTGATAAAAGAAATCAAGGAAGATACAAACAAGTGGAAGCATATACCGTGCTCATGGCTAGGAAGAATAAACCTCTTTAAAATGTCTATACTACCCAAAGCAATTTATAAATTCAATGCAATACCAATTAAAATACCAATGACATACTTCAAAGATATAGAACACATATTCCAAAAATTTATATGGAACCAAAAAAGAACACGAATAGCCTCAGCAATCCTAAAAAGAAAAAATAAAGCAGGAGGTATCACTCTTCCGGATATCAAGGTCTACTACAAGGCCATTATACTCAATACAGCTTGGTACTGGCATAAGAACAGACACATTGATCAATGGAAAAGAACAGAGAACCCAGAAATAAACCCGCAGCTTTATGGACAACTGATATTTGACAAAGGAGGAAAGAACATACAATGGAGTAAAGACAGCCTCTTTAACAAATGGTGCTGGGAAAATTGGACATCTACCTTCAAAAAAATGAAACTAGACCATCAACTGACACCATTCACAAAAACAAATTCAAAATGGATAAAAGACTTAAAACATAAGCCGTGAAACTATAAGCATCTTAGAAGAAAACATAGGCAGCAAGCTTTCCGACATCTGTAGCAGAATATATTTGCCGATTTATCTCCACCGGCAAATGAAATAAAAGGCAAGATAAACAAATGGGACTATATCAAACTAAAAAGTTTTTGCACAGGTAAAGACAATAAGAACAGAATAAAAAGACAAACCACACAACGGGAGAACATATTCGACAGCACGTCGGATAAGGGGTTAATAACCAAAATTTATAAAGAACTTATAAAACTCAACACCAGGAAGACAAACAATCCAATCAAAAAATGGGCAAAAGAAATGAATAGAAATTTCTCCAAAGAAGACATACAGATGGCCAAAAGACATATGAAAAAATGCTCAACATCACTAATTATTAGAGAAATGCAAATTAAAACCACAATGTGGTATCACCTTACACCAGTCAGAATGGCACTCATCAGCAAAACAACACAGAATAAGTGCTGGCGAAGATGCGGAGAAAATGGAACCCTTCTGCACTGCTGGTGGGAATGCAGACTGGTGCAGCCACTGTGAAAAACAGTTTGGAGATTCCTCAAAAAATTAAAAATCAAACTGCCTTTTGAGCCGGCTATCCCACTTTTAGGAATATACCCTAAGAACACCATAACACTGTTCGAAAAGAAGAAATGCACCCCCATGTTTGTGGCAGCATTGTTCACAATAGCGAAGATCTGGAACCAGCCCAAGTGTCCGTCAGAAGACGAGTGGATTAAAAAGCTATGGTACATATATACTATGGAATACTACTCGGCCATAAGAAATGATGACATCGGATCATTTACAACAAAATGGTTGTACCTTGATAACATTATACGGAGTGAAATAAGTAAATCAGAAAAAAACAACTGAGAACAGCATGAATTCATACATAGGTGGGACATAAAAGTGAGACTATGAGACATGGACAAGAGTGTAGTGGTTACAAGGTGGGGGGAGGGAGGGGAGGGTGGGAAAGGGAGAAGGGGAGGGGCACAGGGAAAACCAGATAGAAGGTGAGAGAGGACAATTTGACTTTGGGTGATGGGTATGCAACACAATTGAATGATAAGATAATCTAGAGATGTTTTCATTGTACATATGTACCCTGATTTATTAGTGTCACCACATTAAAGTTAATAAAATATATATATATATACTGCTCACAAAAATTAGGGATGTTTCAAAATGAATATGAAGTGAAAACTATCCCCTAATTTTTGTGAGCACTGTAGGTTATTAAGTAACTGGCCTAAAGTCACACAGCTATACTTTAGTTGAGTCTGGACAAAAAAAAAAAAACAGGTGAAGGACACTCAGTCCAAGTATTTTAATGGGTCCAAGAGCACAGTGACTGATTTATAATTATAACCCATATTCTTCTAGGGTTCCTCTGCAACTGCCAGCAGAACACAGAGTCAGGGTCTCCATTTACAATTTCTCGCAATACCTCTCAGAGACATGTATAGTCCCTAATGTCCGCAACTTCACTCTCTGTGAACAAAGGAGTCCTTGTGCCTAGACATTAAATAAAACTCTCTGGAGGATGTAGGTAGAAAGAGGATTGGTGTATCCCAAGGGCAGCCCTTCTGGAACAGGACTGAGGAAAAGCCACTTTACTTTCTCCAGCCCAGTGATGCCTAACACTTTCTCTCTTCGGGACTCCTACTTTTTGACTACCGGTCTTTGAGTTTCCTTAGAATCTACTCTCTGGTTGAGAATAAGGTCTTGGCAAACAGGTTCTGGAATGGCAGCTTGGAAAGACATAATGCACAGGAATAAGGGCCAAAGCAGTCTTTATGTACATCAGGTTTCAGTGCACAGCATTGTCTAAGTTGGCACTAGAATAAATCTAGCCCTCTGGAAACAAACATGCTATTAATGGTGACCCAGCCTTCCCTAGCCATACTCCCACAAAACAACCTCTGCTCTAGCTGTTTAGAGAGCCCCTCGTCCAGCAGGCAGAGTCTACAGACTCTCAGGTCTATAACTTTGTTCATGGCATATTTTTGCTAGGATGACTTTTCCCTTTTCCATATCCTCTTACCAAAATTCATACTTCCTGTAAAATCTTTTGTTTTATATATATATCTCCTCTACTATGTGGTTTTCCCAATCTCTGAGTCTAATATAATCTCTAGGTTTTACTCTGACAGAATTTTTCTTGGTGCTTCTATGTGATATTTCATGTCACTTTGTTTTATTTTGGGCAGAAATAATTCCTGCAGGAGAATCTTTCAACTAGACCATGCAGGATTGAATCTGATTCTATCCACTTAATCTTTCAGATTAGTGCAATGGCTGGCACATGTTGAACCCGAAAACACATTCACTGAGTTTAATCTAGTTAATGTACACACGAGAATTACAGCAGTTTTAGCGGTGTTCACTGATGTTAATCTTAGCATTTCTGGTGCAGTAGCAATTCTACCTCCTCTGCCTTCTCTTCTCCTAGCCTCACTGTTAATATTGTCATTGTCATTGATATTATTATCTTGATCAAGAGCTCAGAAATACATTGCCTGCAAAAAGTTGTCAACATATATGGACAAACTTGGCTGCTGCCTGAAGTCTCCAGGTCTTGGCTCCATTTGGTACAGCATGAGATAGCATCTCCTCTCTTAAATCAACCAGGACTCTGAGCAGCAGAGAAAACCTGTGGCCATGCTTCTTTCTGCCATGGCATATATAAATTATGCCTGACCATTAGGGCATAAAATAACCTTTAAAAATGCAGGAAGCTGTAAATTATCCTAGAAATGTTTTAATCTCTCACTATCAGCTCTTCCTTGGATCACAATCAAAGTGCATCCTATTTAAAGAAGCCCTTATGGGTTTCTTCTACAGCAGAAGGTCTTGCTGCAAATGAATGTCTGGGATGGAGCAAAGGACGTTTATGTTTTACTGTAACATCTCCGAAGGATATGTTTCATTTCCTCGATTAAATGATAAGTCCCCTAGAATTCATGTTATGTTTCTGAGTAAAAAACTTTAGGAAACAATGGCCATTTCACATACCAGGGTTTTATCACAAAATATTATTGTGCAAAATTGTCCAAACAACTCTGCTAATACAGCTGTTCAAACATCTGGATCTCTCCCTGCCTATGAGCTCTCCCCCCCTACCCCCAGGCGTATATCCTACACCGAGGTTTCTGTAACAAGTGATGACAGTGGACACACAATTCTCCAAGTCAAAATCACTCGGCTCCCTATTGCTGCAATTACCAAGGGTTGCTGAAATAGAATTTTGTTTATCATGAGTATCATTTACAAGAATAAACATAATTGATTTGCCCAAACATAAAGCAAAATATTCAGACAAAATTGATGACTTACGTTAACTTTGAAATGCATCTATGTGTATGTGTGCACTTATATACATTTGTACATATGTATGTATTTTTTATATATTTGAAAATATCTATTTTCCAACATTCAGACTATCTGTCATCAATTTCTTAATTCCTCACAACCTGTATGTGAACTCTATTTAAAATAAATGATCACATTTATATTTGGTTCCATAAACTGTTCATAAAATATTTTAGTGGTTTATGAAGTATTTGGCTTAACTTATGATAAAAAAAAGAAACATAAGTTACACATCTTACGAAAGTCCAGGTTTTAAACGATTGCAAACACACATTTCCACAAACTCAAGATAAGTGGACCTGGAGTGCTCAGTGGAAACCATAGATAGAAGGTTCTAGGTCTATTTAGGTCTGTGTCCCTAGTTCTTAGTCCAGTACTTGGCACCCAGTAGGCTCAATAAACACTTATAAGCTAGATAAACAAAGTAAAACTTCATAAGTGGTAGTGTGATATAACAGTAATAGCAAAATTAGGTGATCCAAGTTTGAGTCCTAACTTCACTACCTCCTGGCTGCATAATTTGGACATCCATCACCCAGGACTCTCTGAACCCAACCTTATGTCATAACACAACACTGATTTGCAAGGAGTGGCTCTGAGAACCAAATGAGGAAACATGTGGAAGTCTTCTTTTAACAGTAATTCTACAATTTACTGAGTGCCAACAATGTGAACAGCAAACTCTATGATTTAACTTCTAGTCCCCATGACATTTTCCAGTGGGTACTAGTGTCTCTGTATTCCAGAAATGATTATATACTTGAGTCTCCTATCTCCGTTGGTTTTCATTTTTTATTTTAATAGGTGGGTGGATCTTCTCCTGACCACATTGTGGCCACTCAGTCAGATGATAACACTTGGACAGAAGAAAGTGGTAAACCAGTTTTTAAAGTCAAATCAGAATGTATGTGAAAGTATTCCAGTAACATACAAAAGCATACCCAGTGGAAGATACTATTGTTAACAAGGTGTCGTATCTGCATTAGAAGAATTAGAACAGTCACTGAACACATTTTTCTGATTCTAAAGTCTCTTGTGATCGTCAGGTTTCATTTACAGCATGTTACAAAGCAAAGCAGGACAATAAAGGGGCGGCAAGAGCTCAAATAATATGAAATCAGTCTTTCTTACAGTCCTGGGAATAAGAGAGAAAAAGAAACTCAAGAACTTGTAGATCGTGCCAGAAATTCCATTTTGGAAGGAGGATACTCTCTTCAAAGCAGCCCGTGCCTCCCATTTCTCTCTGTTTTGATATACAGCCCATCACCAATTTTGCTGAAACTATTTCTCATCCTATGCAACAGCCTAAGGATTCGATCTCAACTACTTCTGGGGAAATGCCACATCTCCAAGGGCAAGTGAGAAAAGGACATTACAATTTTACAGCAGTATGAGCAAAAAATGTCATCATCAAAAGAAACCTAGAGGAGAAAGATAGAAAATAAAATATTGTAAATGAACATTCCTTCATCTTCAATGTCATAGAGGGAGAAGAAAAGAATTTGGGGCCAGATAAGAAACCCAAGCCAGAGATACTATAGTATTTTACAGCCTGAGGTCACCAAGAGTGGGCCAGGAGGAGGCCAGGATGGAGGAGTAGAGCGTCGCTAGGCCAAAAAGTGTGGGGAAATGTGAAGTTCGTCCTTGGAGGCTGTGGGGTGAGAACAGGGAAAGAGAAATGGGGAGGTAGCCAGCGAAGGTGTTTGGGGTTGCCTGAGAATATCAAATTTCTTTCTGAGAACAATGGGTCCACATGCACAATGACAGACCCTAAATCAAAAAGAAATTAAAAATATTAGTATGGCCCAGAGGGAGCTTGCTACCAAGAGTCTTCGCTCTTCAAGAGAGATAGCTTTGCTATGGTAGATTGTTCCATCCTTGGAAGGAAATACATTTGCAAACTCCGAAGCTATAAACAAAACAATAGTAATGCTAAATTTGGGAATTGACTGAAGATTAAAATATGCAACTTTCAAGACTTGAGAAGGTGGTGGGAGGAGAACATGAGTGGTTGTGAAATGACAACTGAAGAGCTGTACCATTTATTCAGGACTTGGTGGGAACTCCCAGAAGGGAACATGTGCTAAAGTTGGCCGTGATGAGTCAGGACTGGATTCACCAATCTCTCTGAGTGCAGGAGGAATTTGGAAAATTCCCGGAGAAAGCATAATGAGCCTACAAACTGGGACCAGGGGACTCCATCAGATTCACATCTTTCACTAAACATTTCAAGCATTGGAAAGCTTTTGAGTCTGTTTTTCTCATCTAGATGAGAAAGCTGAATTGTAGCATGACAGTTCTTCTGCTAGGTTGAGGAGAATAAATATTTCTTTCCTCTCTCCAGCCCATGGGAATCAGAGGCTCTCCAGTGCTTTTAGCAACAAATTCTAGGATATCTTTGTTGTTCGCACTCCAACTTTTCAACTCTTTATGATGGGTGAGCTCCCAGAAGACCCAAAGAAAGATCCCTATTTCTTTTCTAGTTCATGTGTCCTAATCACAAATCTCTAAGCCACATGCACGCAACACTGGAGCTGCTAGTAGGAATTTTAGCATCTTCAAGATGGCCATCCTGGAGTTATAGAGAGCTGGTTTCCTAAGGACCACAATAATAATAATTGTATTAAAAATACCAATAAAGCTAGTATTTACTGAGGGTGAGACATTGTTCTAACACATTACCATATTTCATCCTCACAGCAATCTGTGAAGGAGGTCAGTATATTATTATTATTTACATTTTGCAAAGGGAGAAATTGAAGCACTGGGACAGTAAATAATTTGCTTAAGTTTACATATCAAGATTTGTCCTCAAGCACGTTGGTGGGAGAACCAATGATATCAATCACTACGGAATAACTTGCTGATCTCCAAGTGCAAAAGAGGGTGCTCAGGACTGTGGAGTAAAATGTCCTCTGTACTACAGAGGAAGAAATGTCCCCTGTTTCTCATCAGTATCTTCCTCTGAGTTTCCATGGTAATACAAATTTATCCTCATTCATTGATACATTACTATACTTACTGGTGTAAATATTTGTTTCAATGCTTAGTGTGTGAGCTACTGAAGAGCAGTGACTATATTTTGTTATATTTTTTATCTTAGCATTCTTAAAGTCAAGCATAGAGCTGGGAACATTGAGGTCTCTATAAATTTTATTAAAGGAATACATAAATTGGAGTCAAATTATTTTTTCATTAGCATTTACTATATACCTATTATGAGCCGGGTCCTATGAAAAGCACTAAGAACAGCACATTGAATCAGTCATACTTCCCACCTTCCAGGTGCTCTCAGTGAATTGGAAAACCAGATGAATAAGTGGAAACTGTCAACAGCGAGCAGAAAGCTCTCTGGCAGATTAAAGTTTGTGGTATTACAGAAAGTAAAGACACATCATAAACTTAGCCTTAGGCTGCCAATGAAGGATTCCTGTAAGAGGTTTTGAAGGACCTCTAGGAATTAGGGAGGGGCAGCAGGGGCATAGAAGAGAAAGTATGGGGCATTGGGGCACTTTTAAGTGACTGGATGCTGAGGTAGCATAGCTTATAAGAAGCCCATTGGAAAAGAATATTTAGAATGGCACCAGAGGTCAGTTTTAAACAGCAATGGATGTTAAAACTTGAATTTCCTCGCCCAAATTGTGTGTGGCAAGCAAGCAGTAGAGTGGAACTACAAAGAGATGAGCTCCACTTCAGAGGAGCCATCAGAAAGGAAGCTGACACACGTTGAGAGAAAAGGAAGGCCATGGTGCTGTCAGGAGCAAGGGCGGATTACAGGACCGGCAAGAAGCCACAAACTCAGCTGGAGGGTGTGAGGAGCAGGGAGCAGAGGGCAGCACCATAGGGTGGAGAAGAGCGGTGCCGGACCAGGCAGAACTGTGCACAGATCTGGGCTCTGTTGTGATGGGGATTCTGACTTCAAGCAGCCTGCTGTCAATCACCTGGATGAGCTGAACAGCCACCAACCATATGAGCAAGAAAATCTCAGAAATATCAGTCCAAAAAGAAATACTTTCATTCAATTCATACGTTCTCTTCACTTACCCCACACCATCATTACAAGTATTTCTTTTTCATTTCCTTTTTTTCCCAATCACTTTAAAGTTCTTGAATATAGGCAGTGCCCAGATAGACCTGAGCAAGGCTCCAACAATACCTCATCACACAATCAGCTAAATCTCAAAAACAAGTCCAGACAAAACCAAACAAAACAAAGCTGAGATGAGCCCAGCAGATTTGGAGATCAGTTTCCCATCACATGTCCCCATCACACGTCCCCAAATGACTCATGATTTTCACCTTGAGTAGCTTTTGGGATAGTGTCCTTGACAAACAAAAGATGGGATGGGAGGGCAGATTTGGAGAGAAAATCAAAGAGTTTGGTTAGATTTGTCCAGTTTGAGTTATTTACTCAGCACCCACTAAGATGCCAAGTAACAACTGGATATATAAATTAAAAAGTCAGGACTGGAAAACTGCGATTTGAAAATTACAAGCCCAGAAACAAGACGCTGCTCCTTACCATACATTAGTATCCTTGATACACTAGGTCAGGGGTGCTCAATACGCCGATTGCAATCCACTGGTCGATCGCGAAGGAAGTGTGGATAGATCACATGACATTAAAAAGACATTTGTCTTTTGATTGGCATACAGGGTAGCCAATCTGACGTCTGAACTTTTGACACCCTACGCATGCGTATAAACCGCGCTAACTTGTTCAGTTACATTGCTGTGTAGTTAGCCTTCAATTTATTTAAACTAAATACAACAAAGGGTATAAAAATGAGTGCTGTAGCTGGTCTGAGTAAGAAGCCTAAAACCTAACACTTTCATACAGAATGGGAGGGGAATTTTTTCAGTATGTTATATTCTAAGTGCGCTTGCCTCATCTGTCTGTGTGCCATTGCTATTCCAAAGAAGAGAAATGTGGAGTGGCTTTTTCGGACTGTTCATAAAAACTATGACATTGACTTTCCTCCGAAAAGAGAGCTGAGAAGAAGAAAGGTGAAAGAAGAATACACAATATTAAATAGTAATAATAGTAACTTAAATAATGATAATATAGAAGAAATAAATTTATGTTTTGTATTTTTATTGTAGGTAGATCATTTTGACTTGGTCATCTTATAAGTAGCTTGCAAGCTGAAAAAGTGTGGGCAACCCTGCTCTAGGTTCTTCTCCTAATCACAAGAAGACATTTCTCTTATTTTTGTTTTTTGGATTTTTATTTTTTTGTCTTGAGCCTTAAGATTAAAAATCACTTTTTATCTTTAGCCTTTCATCTCAAAACTTCAAAACATCCTTTAAAAATATATCCACTGATAAACTTTCTACTTCTAAAGAAGCCCAGCAGGCAGCAGTAACACTATGCTAACAGCCCTGAGCGGGGCCCCTGTTCATTGTTACGGACATTCGGACATTTGTAAAGCTCTAGCACGTTCTGTGCACCAAGCTCTCTCCAAGATGCCTTTGGGAATGAAGCTCTCTCTCCTGCCATCATGGCATTGAGGGCATGAGATATAACGGGAAACAGAAGATACACATATTAATAATCATGCCACATCACCCAACCTTTGTTAAATATTTTGGGGTGCCTGGTAAGCATTAGGCACTGCCACAGATCTGAGATACGGCAGTGAACATGAAGCTTATGCTGTTGAGAGCCAGAAAGTAAATAAAAATAAAGTCACAACCCTGAAAGCAAAAGGAAGATGAATGAAAATAATGAGTCATAATCAAATAGTAGAATATCCTCTACATCAAGGGTCAGCATATTTCTTCCATAAGAGTTCAGATGGTAAATATTTTAGGCTTTCCAGCCCAAACAGTCTCTGTCACAATTACTCAATTATGTTATAGTCCTGTGAAAGCAGTCACAGACTATGCAGAAAAAATATATAATAAAAAGCATGGCTGTGTACCAATGATATATTTTTATGGACATCAAAATTTGAATTTCACGTAATTTTCATGTCTTGAGATATTATTCTTCTTTTGACTTTTTTCAACTATTACTATCAAAAATGTAAATATGACTCACAGTTCACAGACTGGACATGCATAAGAGGTTGGCTGGCTCTGTCCTGTGGGCCGTTTGTTGTTTGAGCAATTTCACAGCTCCCCCTCAGTGATGAGGATAAGTAAAATAACTAGCCTGGCTCACTGCAAACCAGAAACGTGGATGTTCAAAATTATGAAGAATTTCAAGACAGCTAGAGCAAAGCATCAAACTAAGTGTGGGGTCCTTCCGAGCACGGGGCCCTGCATCACCGCACAGCTCACATGCCCATGAAGCCAGACTGGCGTGCATTTATATCCTAGTTGCATTTCTAGTTTCCTGGATACAAACTGACTGACGCACACAGCATCTTTTGCTTCTAGTATCCAGTAATTAATTTAAATCTGCCCTGCTAGAACCGAATAGTACCTGCCACATAGCAGGTGTTCGAACCAAAGTTAGGTGAATGAATATACAGTGTGTCCGTAAAGTCATGGTGCACTTTTGTCCAGTCACAGGAAAGCAACAAAAGACGACAGAAATGTGAAATCTGCACCAAATAAAAGGAAAACTCTCCCAGTTTCATACCTATTCAGTGCAGTTTGATGTGGGCTCCATTTGTTGCCCTACACACAACTAAAAGATAGTAAAGTTCTTGCCACACACGGGTAAGGATGTCTGGTGTAACAGAGTGAATAACGTCTGTGATTCTCTGTTTTAAGTGATTAATGTTGTTGATACATTCAATGTACACATGGTGCTTCACATAACCCCAAAACTAAAAGTCTAAGGGTGTCAGATCCGGGGATCGTGGTGGCCATGGCTTGACAGAACGTCTGCCTATCCACCGCCGGGGGAATGTTCTATCCAGAAACTCACGAACAATGGTGGCATAGTGTGGAGGAGCGCTGTCCTGCTGAAAGATGACACCTTCTGGAAATTGTGGCACTGCATACAATTCCAACATGTCAAGATAGGTGTTTGCCGTCACAGACTGCTCCGCGAAAACAAATGGGCCTATCACCTTATCATGCATCAGGCCACACCACACGTTCACTTTAGGGGTGTTACGTTCGTACTCAACATAGGCATGAGGATGTTCAGCAGCCCATATTCAGACGTTATGACAATGAACATGTCCACAGATATGGAAGGTCGCCTCATTGCTAAACACAATCTTCTGCAAAAATCTTGCATTATTGTCGATCTCATGAAGCTTATCTGTAGCAAATGTGCATCATATGGGTCTATCCACCGGTTTGATAGCGTGCAACAGCCGCAATTTGTACCCCGTAAAACAGAGATGTTTCTTTAACACCTTATGAACTGCAGTCTTGCTTAGGTGTAACGGTCGAACACACACACACACAGATTTTTTTAGGGCTCCTTAGGTAGCTATCCCGTAGAGCCTCTACCGTACAGATTCGTCACTGACTGATGGCCTACCAGAACGGGGTTTCTCCACCAAACTGCCGGTTTCCTTCAACTGCTTATCCCACCGAGTAATGTTATTCCTATGTGGTGGCGCTTCGTTAAAAATGCGCCGATATTCACGTCGCACTTTGGTCATGGATTCGAATTTAGCGAGCCACAGAACCCACTGAACTTTCCTCTGTACCGTCCACATCTCGACTGGCATGGCTGTGGGCTGCTCCACTGTATACACGGTGTTAGGTCATCATCTGCGCATGCACACATGCTGCCACATCATCCTACAGAAACTGGGAGGGTTTTCCTTCTATTTGGTGCAGATTTCACATTTCTATCGTCTTTTGTTGCTTTCCTGTGACCGGTCAAAAGTGCACCATGACTTTACGGACACACTGTAGAATTGAAAAGTGACTGCAGTTGAAAGTTGTATATTTTGTTTCCTGATCACATAGAAATAATGATAACAGATCACACAGAAATGATGATAGGCTACTGTCACCCAAAGTGGCAACTCCTTGAAAAGCCACCTAGACATCTAGAGATACGCATTTCTGGAGTTTGTTTTTTAAGTAGGCTTAGTTTTTCCTGGCAGCATCAAGCTCTCTTTCTCTAGCCCTATCCCTTCCTCCTCCCCCCGCCCCGGTACCCCACTCTCCCAGCAGAATAGTCGACTTTAGTTTCAAACGGTCTAAGTTCTCTCGGCTCCTGGACTTGGGCTGCTTTCTCTTCCTGGAAGGATTTTCATCACCTCCACCTGGATAAGCCCTAGTTTCCTT
Organism: Rhynchonycteris naso; assembly: GCA_037038555.1. Lineage (NCBI taxonomy): Eukaryota > Metazoa > Chordata > Mammalia > Chiroptera > Emballonuridae > Rhynchonycteris > Rhynchonycteris naso. The sequence goes on from CM073001.1 coordinate 100,069,829, forward strand.
TAAAGATGTATGTATTTGTCATCTTGTCCAGGAAGCCAGTTCTCTCACACTGCTCCCGACAGACTGAACTGGGTGGCCCTCCTGCACCTCCACAACTTCCTGCCCCTATGTGCCCCCTCTTGAGTCAGGCGCAGATGAGGAAGGATTGGGACTTTCTTTCCTCCTGTCTCCTGCAGTAAACCTGGGTCAGCTCATCGGAAGCCGGAACCTCCAGGCTTTCCTCTCTGTCTCTTAAGCACTTGGCACACAATAGGTGCTCAGTAAACATCAGACAAATCAATGAGCAAATGAGTGGGGATTGCAAAGTAACTTGGTAGTGGGATCTGACCAGGGCTTTGAAAGTCTCCTCTCCCTTGGACAGTTAGCACCAAGACAAACAGCCAGTCCCTCCACTCAAAATCATGGCAGCATGCTTAGCAAGAAACATGGCTCATGCAGATTGTGAAGGTGGCTGTGGCCACCCAGTGGTCACTGCTACAGTTCTCAGCAAAGCCTTGACAATCAGAGGAACTGTTCTGCAATTGGATTCCTTGGTTTTCATCATTGATTCATTCACTCAGCAAATACTTATTAGGTCCCAAGCACTATTATAGCATGAGGATATGGCATTGAAAAACAAAACAAAACAAAATCCCTTTCTCTTTAAGCTTACTTTCTAGTGGTGAAAACAGGCAATAAGCAAAGAGCAAATAAGCACACAATATATGCTATATGACAATCAGGGCTGTGAGGTACAAAGAAAGCAGTGAGGAACTTGCTGGGGACTATCCAATTCAGGGTAGTCAGGGAAGGCTGCTTTGAGTAGGTGACAACTGAGCAGAGATATAAAGAAAGGGAGGGAGGGAGTCAGCAGCAGGAAAGCCCTGGTGGAAGGAAGGAGGGGAACCTAGGGCAGAAGGCAACAGCAAGTGGCCAGTTTGGACTCAGAATCTTGTTGAGGTACTTGAGTTATATGTGAGAATTGATAAATTCACTCAGTGTCTTTTGTTCAATACCACTGTGTACTCAACGCTGAAGAAAACTCAGTTCCAGATATTAGAAAACAAGTAGAACATATCTCTGCATATATCAACCCAATAAACATGAACTATGTTCCTACTCACTGCCATGTACTGAAAGATATCACAGTCAGTCCATAGCTGATTACTAAAAGGGTATCTGCAGTTATATTACTTTTCTGTGTTGAGATGTGCTTTGTCTATACTTTGCCCACTAGACTAAAATGACCATTAGATCCAGGATCATGTTTACCATCTATAACAGACAGAAGTGAGCAAACTATGAAGAGATTTCTAATCTGAGTTCTAGAAAAGTGTCTGGCTCATAGTAGGTACATAAGAACTCTGTTGGATGGATGAATAAATGATTTTATTTGGTCTTCATGACAACTTAATTTCACATGATGGAACTGATATTTGAATTGAGTTTACTGACCAAACCCATGCCCGTTCTGTTCCTTCCTAAATGTTTAGCACTTGATCATCTTTAAGACACGGTTATTCTATTCTACTCATTTGACCTTAGTGACAACTTTCTCAGAGAACTTTTGCTATTTTTATCTCCATATTTTGAATGAGGAAAGAGGCTCAGAAAGTCAATTACTTCCTCTAGCATCACCCAGCTAATAGAATATGATATCTTGACTGGGTCCCAAGACTATCTTTTGTCTTTCTCATGTTTAGAGGTCTGTTTATTTTTTTAAAATCATCTGTACTCCTGAAGGGTATAAATTTATCTTATTTATCTTTACATCCTCAATGCCTAACATAGTTTGTGATTCGTGGTGGATATTCCATAAATACAGTGTGTCCGTAAAGTCATGGTGCACTTTTGACCGTGTGACCGGTCAAAATGCACCATGACTTTACGGACACACTGTAGTTGGTGAATGAATGTATTTCATCTTCCCACTTCCCAGAACGTAACTAAATAATGAAACATTAATGTGTGCAAGACTGACATAAAGGTAATCAGTATGAGGTTCATTGGCCAGGCTCAAAACCTGGGTGAATTCTAGTTCAGAGATTCCAATTTGCACAGGCTGTTCTCCCTAATTTCAACCTTATTATTTATATAGGACAAAACGCATAAGGAGGTTATTTTCCAATCCAAAAACACTCAAATCTTATATGGATCTCCCTACAAATGTCAAGTGATTTCCATTGGGTTGTTCATGTAGCATCTACTTCCTTCATAAAAACCACACACTAATAAATCTACATTGTTCTTAAATTATGCCACACCTTTCTTGAAGAAGCATAAGACATTCTTCAAACATTTGGATGGTGGTAAGAAATGAAATGTTTGTATAATTTTCCATTTGTGACAACTACCTTAGAGTTTGTGAGAAACATGATTAATAGCAAAAACATTGCTTCTATCTTTGGCTAACTAGTGTCTGGTAATGAATCAACTCATCACAGCTGAAGATAACGTGTACTCTTAGCATGTTCAAATTTCTTAAAGATGACATGATTTCAAGTGGAAATATTCCAAATCATGAAATATTTACACAGCAATGAAAAACAGTGAAGACACAAAAGACAAGTAGAGACAGCATTGTTCTGTACAAAAAACCAGACATGACAAATGTGTGCTGACAGATGACCAGATACATGCGCCCTTCAGAAACACCAGGACATCTCTCCAGATAGGCAAGTCTTTAATAGTGACTGATTGAGAGCCCTTTCCTATTTCTGAGGTACAGTGGTTGAAGGATAGCTGCTCTTAGTTTTGGCTTATAGAAAAAATGCTAAGGTAAGCAATAGCTGTTCTGGACTTTGGCCAAGTGTCATTTAATAACCCCCTCCATCTTTCTTGCTCCTTTTCCCTTCCCATCCCTCTTTGTCTCTTCATCTTCCTTCCTTATTCTTCTTTTCCACCTCCTTCATCACATTTCTTTCTCTTCTTTCTCCACCTCCTCCTCTTCTTTTTATTCTAGTCTTTTATTATTTCCCCCTACACCTCTCTTTTACCCTCTGTCTTTGTTGCTTTCTCTTTAGATTTTTTCTAAACTTAGAGTTTTAATGACTAGGGAATGAAAAAGTCGTATTATTAGCACAGAATATTGATGGATTTTTAAAAAATATTATCAAATGTAGAAGAAATAAATGGTCAAATACATTCCCATTTCTACATATCTATTATTACATTTGAACAGTGTGTTGTTACAGTGCCTAATGAACTTAGACTCTGGGAACTGGTTCCAAGGTTCTATGTTGAAGTGATTTAAAAATTTTGCACTGACCCAACTTCCCCTTCAGTGCATCATCCCTTATTTCTAGATTCTACTATCACTGTGATAAAATAATTAAAACTACTATTTTGTAATAATAACCCTAATTTCTCACCAATATAAGTAAACAGAAAGCTGATTTACAGCTTTCAGAAGGTTGTCATTTGTATAAAATAAAGCCAGGAGATACTGGATTTTCTTTGGTATAAGATGAACTGTAGAATTCACTACTTTTAAGAAAAATTTCTACTGGAAATAGCATAGCCTATATTCCTAAAATGCCAGGGATCATTTGTCTTAAATTCAATTACAATGGATTATTTAATATTTCTCCAGCTATTTTATGATTCAAGAAATTCTTAGTAAGAGAAAAATCCACTACTGTGTTTATTCACATAAAAGAAAAATGAAAGAGTGTTTTCTTTACTTTTTTTGAGAGAAGGGGAGATAAAGAAACAGACTCTTGCATGTGCCCCAACTAGGATCCACCTGGCAATCCCTGTATTGGGTCGATGTTTGCATTAACTGAGCTATTCTCAGCACCTGGGGTCCACATTTGAAACAATAGAGCCACTGCTTCTGAGAAGGGAAGAGAGAAAAAAGGCTGAAAGGAGGAGAAGAGAATCATATAGTGGCTTCTCATGTGTGCCCTGACCAGGGATTGAACCCAGGATGTCTGCACACTAGGCAGACATTCTATCTACTGAGACAACCATCCAGGGCCAAGTATTTTTCCTAATTTTAGTTATCATTCTATAAAACCAGCTGTTTCAGCCACAACCTTTCTTAAAAATAATATGGGCATTCATATATATATATATATATATATATATATATATATATATATATGAATAGATATATATCTGTATTATCTCCATGTTATCATTAGAACCTTCTAAATACGAGAATTGACAAACATGACCCAGACCCAGAACCCCTCTGGAATCACAGCCTGTCAGAAGTGGAAGGAGTTTTGGAGGTAACATAGCCTAACATTCTGTCTGAAATTAAGTTACTATTGTGCTGTTCAATGCTGTTCAGTAATTTAGGATCCTTTTTACTAGATATAGTTGTGACATGCACAATAAGTCTCCCATGATTTGTATAAAAAAGAGAGGAGAAGGGCATAAAACTCATTAAAAGAAAAAAAGAATATCCAATAAAATAAAGGAAAGTCCAAGTTGAATGCAGTAGTGAGGAGCTCAAGCCTTAGAAACAGAATGAACTGAGTTTAATCCTGACTCTGACACTTAATAGATATGTGACAAGGCAAGACATTTATTTTGAACCCAATTAACCTCAATCTCCAAATCTGCAAACTGGAAATAAACTCTATTTCATAGTGTTATTATGAAGATTAATTGGAATAATCCATGGTAAACTGTTTAGCAGATTACTGGGCACAGACATAAAATAGAGTATTATTCTTATTTCTCTATGAACTAAAGGGAAGAACAGGAAACCTCAGCCATAGCTCAGCCCTGAAATCGAGACTCCCAGCCTTCCTCCCTCATCCCCACTGCCTTCGTAAAGAAATTATTTTTCATTAAAGACAAATTGTGTTCATGGTTCAACAATTGACCTAGATGCTTTAACCAGTCATTCCAGGTCTGAGTAGCAGCTACATTAACAGCAAAACCTTTAAGAAAAGACCAGCAAATATACTAGTACAAGCCCCCACCACAGAATTCCAGTCTTTAACATAAACCTCGGCCCAATTGAGGACTTCATCACAGACCAGGTAGCACCCTTGGCAATCTCTACCCAAAAAGAATTTGGCAAGAACTGGAAATGTCAGAAAATGAGGAGGGAAGGGAGAGCATGAGGTAAGAAGAGTGATTGTGCCTCAAATATGAACAAGATGGATGGGGAGCGATAGGGCCGGGCCAGAAACTGGTAGCATGGAGGACTCATCTGGGATGAGCTCATCCAAAACAATCATTCTTGTTTACGTGCAATTTTTGCAGCACTTTCCTTAGAAACACCAATGTTCTCAGTTCTTCCTCAAGTTCTTCCAAGGAACAATTATAGTATTTTTAGGGCTACAACAAGGTTGTCAAGGATGGAAATAATAAAGGAACAACAGAGACGGTGTGTAGCCAAGGGCAAACTGGTGCAGGAAACAAAAACCTCGGGTGGATGGAGGCACAAAGTAAAAGAAGAATAATTCTGGTGCTGCTGGATCTTCCTCTCATCCCAAAAAGGGCCCCAATATTCCACTTTCCCCTCCAGCCTTCTCTCTGTCACCTGTCCTTTCATATCTCAAAGAATGAGTGTCTGAGTGCAGGGATCACCTCTTTCATTCCTGTCTGCCAGAACACAGAACTCAGTAAACACTTATTGAATAAATGATTGTAATCTGACAAACCTCTACAGTGTAGAACAGGGGTCACCAAACTACGGCCTGCCAGCCGCATGCGGCCACCGAAGCTCTTCCGGAAGGGGCACCTCTTTCATTGGTGGTCAGTGAGAGGAGCACAGGATGCATCCACACTCATAGTTCCCACTGAAATACTGCTCAGTTTGTTGATTTAAATTTACTTGTTCTTTATTTTAAATACTGTATTTGTTCCCGTTTTGGTTTTTTTACTTTAAAATAAGATATGTGCAGTGTGCATAGGGATTTGTTCATAGTTTTTTTTATAGTCCGGCCCTCCAACAGTCTGAGAGACAGTGAACTGGTCCCCTATGTAAAAAGTTTGGGGACCCCTGGTGTAGAAGAAGTGCCTAGACTTACAACAGTGTACTTGCTTGCTCCTCAAACTCCATAATTATCATGTTCTACAAGTTAACATGGCTAAGGAGTGTAAATAACCAAACAATGTGGTCATTAATCTTCTCCACTTGTGTAGGGTAGGAGGCTGTAGAACCAAGTTCTGTGCTCTAATGGTCCCAGGGTCCTTGGCCTCAATATTTAGGTCATCTTAGCATCACTACAAATTAACTCGATTAAATTTGGGGAGGGAGTTCATGATCTCATGCCTCTCTCCATTGAAAGACTCTGCTAAGCCCTTTGAAATATTTGGTTGACTATTTTCTTTTTAATTATGAAGTTTTCATAAAACTATATATAAGTACTTTTTTGGATATAGGACAGCAGTCTAGCCTAGAATTTAAGATAAAACAACTGCTACAGGCAGGGTAGCATGGTATACCAAAAAGTCACTGAACAGGGAGTTAAGGCACCAGAGTTCTGGTTATATCCCAGCTTTATCTTGTCATGTGATGTGGGGCACACTATTCCCCTATTCCGGACCTTTCTCCCCATCTGTAGACTAAAAGGGATAGCATAGGATAACCTCAAAGGATCTTCACAGCCCTAAAACTGAGAGTCTGCTAATAATTTAATATGGGACCAAATTTACACCATACATATATAAAATCCTCCTGAATATGAAAGCATTAAACATGTGCTACTTAAAATAAGCCACTAAAATAAATAAATAAATAAGTAAAGGTGTAACTTCTATAGCTAGGCAAAGAGATGCCCAAAGAAGTAACTTTGTTAAAGAAGAAAATAAAAATGAATTTAGGTCAAAAGAAATAGATGAGTAAGGAAAAGATTTTGGTGACTTCCCAAAGCTAAACTTAAGCCAGTTGCTCAGTAAAAATTTAGCAATATTTATTCAAGATAAAAACGACAGGATTTGAACAAGTTGTTCTAATTTTAATATCAAATAGAGGCTTAGAATGGAATTAACGCACTTACTCCCACAAGATAAAGACATAAAAAATATAATTTTAAGCAAAATAGTGGTATAACAGAAGTATTTTAGTAATTTATGACTGAGAAACTGGTAAACATAACACCTATATTAGAACTTTTTCCTGTAAAGTACTCTGGAAAGATAAAGTATGCTTGATTTCCCAAAAACAAACCATATAAACGTTTCTATGATAATCTTAGTACAATAGATATTTTTAAATGTTCTTAAATTGTCTTGAAAATCTAATCAGCCTTCACATAACACTGAAGCCATGGGAAAGTGTTTTAGTTCGTAAAATTGTAAATAAAACAGAATTTAAAGTTAATTATCTGATTAGGGCACATTTTTAAGTTGAGTGCTGTAAATATCAGAGAATATTATCCTATAAATCCACAGAAGGGGTACACTTAGAACATAAAATCTTCCCAATCTGTGTGATTCCTTAGGTGGGTCTCCTACCCCTTCCCCCCCGCCTATGAGCACACCAGGTACACTGTAACACCAGAGAGCCGATGCATTCCTTGAGCTGTTTTATATCTGGACCACTCTGAGAATTCCTTCTTGAAGCTGCTTCCATAGTGCCTTCTAACATCTGTCTACTAAACTTGCTGCCCACTTTTTTTTTTTTTATTTTTAGAGAGATAGAGACAGGTACAGACAGACAGGAAGGGAGAGAAATGAGAAGCATCAACTCATAGTTGCGGCTCCCTCGTTGTTCATTAACTGCTTTCTCATATGTGCCTTGACCACAGGGCTCTAGCCGAGCCAGTGACCTCTTGCTCAAGCTAGTGACCTTGGGCTTTAAGTCAGCAACCTTTGTGCTCAAGCCAGCAACCATGGGGCCATATCTATGATCCCATGCTCAAACCAGCAACCCCATGCCGAAGCCAGTGAGCCCATGCTTGAGCCAGATGAGCCCACGTTCAAGCCAGCAACCTTGGGACTCCAAAGCTGGGTCCTCTGGGTCCCAGGCCAAACTCTATCCACTGCACCAATGCCTGATCAGGCATTTGCTACTCATTTTCATCCTTAACTTACCTGCTGTACTAGTCACTTGCTACTACTTTCCTAGCTTCAGACTTGGTTTCTCTCAGTGACACTGTTCTTTTTATGATTCCAATGGCCACCTTGCATGAACATCCTTGAGAAGGCCACTTGGCCCTGAGACCTCCTGCTCCACAGATGGGGCCACCATTAGCTCACCTAGACCATTAGAGAAAACAAGACCTACTTTTTAGTAATATACCAATAGGTAGGATTTATTAAGTGATCAAAACCATAATGTTGAAAATGCCTCAGCACTACTTGGTTCTTTTAAATATTGACTGAGCATATAGAAATATGAGCAGGTTCATTTGGCAAGATTATAAAGGATTGTTCACTTGTTTATAAATAATTGTCAAGCACCCAAGCACTGGGCCAGGCACTGGGACCTGGTGGTACATGAGACACATTCCATGACCACAGATACCTTAAAATCCAGTGGGAATAAACAATTGACAAGTAATTATAAGTAAGAGAAAGGCTATAAAGCAGAGATGCCAATGCTATAGAAATTAATAAAAAGAAAGCCTAGCTTGTTCTGGGATGTCAAAGAAATCTGGGCAACAGAGGAAGTCAGAGAAAGGACACTATAAATTATTCCATGTAAACCTTCAACTTATGGATGAAGGTAGTTGGAGCTGAGAAGAGGAAGTGACCAGCTTACCCTATGAATTAAAGGCTAAATGGGTAATGGATCAATATATCTACTATCTCTCTATCTTGCTACTTATTCTCTAAATGGTTTTCCAGGCTGCATACTTTTTTCTACTTCTTGCATGACTTATTTGTTATGGACTGAACTGTGTCCCCTCAAAATTCATTATGTTGAAGCCCTAATGCCCCTGTGACTATATTTGGAAGTGGAGGTCTTTAAAGAGGTAATTAAGATTAGGAGATGTCACAAGGATGAGGCCCTAATCTGATAAAACTGGTGTCCTTATAAGAAAAGGAAAAGACAGCAAGCAAGTTTCTCTCTCTCTCTCCCTCCACCATGTGTGTACAGAGTAAAGGCCATGTGATGACACAGAGAGAGGGTGACCACATACCAGCTGAGAAAAGAAGCCTCACCAGAAATCAAGTCTACTGGAACCTTGACCTTGGACTCTTTCTGTTGTTTAAGTCACCCATCTGGGGTATTTTGTAACATGGCACAAGCTGTGTGCTTGGAGGAACCAGCTTCTCTCTTTCCAGATCATCTTGCACAAGTATGTACAATCAGCACAGATATTATATTCATCTTCTATTGCTGCATAACAATTGACCACAAACTTTGTGGCTTACACACCCATTTCTTATCGCACAGTTTCCATGGGTCAACAATGTAGGCAGAATTTGTCTCCTTGGAGCTGTAGAACTTATGGTGGCTCCTTCAAACCCAGCAGCAACTCTCTGAAGTTTCCAGTCTCTTTTAAAGACTTAATCTGATTGGGACAGGCCCACCTAGTATATTTCTTTTGATTGATTCAAAGTGAACCGGCTAAGGTACTTAATTTTATCAGTAAAGATCTTTGTCACCTTTGTAATCCATTACATGCAAAGGTCCTGCCCAAACTGAAGTGGAGGTGATTACATGCGGTATGTATACCAGGGAATGAAAAACTTGGTGGGACATCTTAGATTTCTGCACAAAGCATTAATTTGAAGTTTCTGTTGTAGTCAAACTTAACCCTTTGAGGAGCGAGGTTTTTGTTAACCATTTGAGTTAGTACATACATGAACGTTTGTACTACTCAAAGGGTTAAAATTGAGTACAAATGAAAAGATGGTGATGCACAGCAGCAAGCACAAATGCCTCAGGAGTGGTGCAGATGGTCAATGTTCCAAGAGTACTGAAGAGCTCCCTGCAGCCAGACTATGGCTTCTAGGCACTCTAAAGCATGGAGCCCAAGGCAGGACCCCAGGTTGTCCAGAAAGTAGTACCTCTTCAAGTCACAACCATACAGGATTCAACAGAATGTGCTGGGGTAGGGAAGAGTTGCAGGGAAAACAAAGGGCATTATTAGTGGAGAGAAGTAAAAAACCAAAATGTTAAAGGGATAGCAAAGAAAATGGACAGGAAGTGAGTAATTCAAAAATTCATTAGACGCAGAAGGTATATGTTGTTCTTACTTCCAGAAGGGTCTTCCCTCTTATTTTCCTCCTAAACTCTCTGCTTCCAAAAACCGATCTGTTATGGTTTGAACTGTGTCTCCTCCTTAAATTCAGAGGTTGAAATTCTAACCCTTTGTACCTTAGGCTGTGACCATATTTGGAATTAGGGTCATTGTAGATGTAATTTGTTAAGATGATGTCACATTGGTGTTAAGGTGAGCCCCTTACTCCTTTATAAAAAGGGTAACTTGGACACAAACATATGCACAGAGAGAATACTACACTGAGATAAAATCAGGGGTCAGAGGGGTGAGTCCACAAGCCAAAAAATATGCCATGGACACCAGCAAACCACAAGGAGCTGGACAAGAGATGTAGATCAGAGTTCACCTCGTAGCCTTCAGAGAGGACCGACCCTGCTGAGACCCTAGGCTTTGGACATATGAGATAATTTTCTGTTGCCTAAGCCACTCAGTGTGCAAGTACTTTGTTATGGCGGCCCTGCCCACTCACCCACCTGAATGTAACCTTCTCCCAGAAGCCCTTCTCTTGTGGACCCTTCCAAACCTGTTACCTTCTCACCCTACTTCTCACCCTCTGATGCTATGTTGCCACTCCCCTTAGAATGGCAGGCATCTCTGAGTGAGTCCTGCTGGTGCTTATCCTCTCTCTGATAGACGCAAGCTCCTGGAAGCTCTAACTCAGCTGAATAAATTGGGCTTGTCATTTTTTTCTTGGAGCTTAACACAGCACCTGGTGCATGGTAAGTACTCAGCACATGTTTGTTGATTAGAAGTGACCTAAAGTGAAAGCCTACAGAAAGCAAAGCCTACTAGATTATGTTCTTGGTCAAGGCTAGGTAAAAATCCTTTTTCCTTTCAGATAAGGAACTTTCTGGAGGCTGGATTTTTCAGCACCTCCTCTCTAACATGAGTTGTGATAGCCCCTAGCAATGCAAAGATGAATTAGACACAGCCCATGAACAGAAGGAACTGACTAGTAAAGCATGTACTGTGAACAAACATTTACAATGTAGTGTGTTAAGTGACAGGATAAAGTGAAGCCCAGGGTTAACTCTATGGACTTCCAAAGAGGCTGTACCTAACCCACCCAGGGATCAGGAGGGTGTGCGGTGGGGAGGAGGGCATGCTGTGGATGGACAGGCATAATAACAGTACAGCTGTGACCAAAAGACTGGGCCTCCCCAGCTCCTTTGAGGGTGACTGCTAACACACAGGCCTAAACTGTTGATCATAGCTCTCCCAGCAATGTTTAAACAATTCGGCATTTCGCTGAGTAGCAGGTGATTAAGCATGAATTTACAGAGAAGAGATCAGTAGGTAGCACAGTCAGAGACGAGCCACCGCCTGTAGTCAGTGGTTACCCCTGCCAGGAATGAGTTCGGAAAAGGCAGCAGGAGGGACGGCTGTGATGAGTTTGTAACACATTGGAATGCAATTCAAGAAAGTCCACGACGGAGGACAAGGGGTCGCCGGTGGGGACCTCTCGGCAGGCCCTGACCCAGTTCTCCGAAAAGGTTTCCTCAGGCCACAGCATGCTGCAGGCTCCTGCCATTCAGGATGACCAATTTCCCCTGGTGCTTGCAAGCTTGGAAGCTGTCTGCGGTAGTGAGCAATCGTTCTATACAGCCGGGGCCCTCCTTCTGCTGCCCTCCCACTAGCTTAGTTCTCCAGGGCAGCTGTAAAGAACACCCCCCCCCCCCAGCAAGGCGGCTCAAGCACCAGAAACTCGTGGTTGCACCATTCTGGGAGCTGGCACTTGGAGATCAATCTTGGTGGCCGCGGTTCCTTCAAAGCCTGCCTCCTCAGCTTGTACACGGCCCTCTTCTCCCTGTACCTCACACCATCTTCCCTCTGTGTATGTGTCCTAATCTCTCCTTCTCGTAAGGACACTAGTTATACTGGGTTAGGGCCCACCCATGTAACCTCATCTTACATTAGTTACCTCTCCAAAGGACCTATTTTCAAATACAGGCCCTGTCTCACAGGCTGAGGTGCTGGGGGGTTAGAATTTCAACATATGAATGGAACGGGGCCCCATTCAGCCTGTAGCACCCAGGCTCTGGTTAGACTGCTGTTCTATTCATGAGGAATCTCAGAATTCTGAATGTGGGGAGTCATGTTCCTGAGGTATGTCACCTCCCTTTGGAAGAGGTGAACAATGGGTCTGGAAGGGCAGGCCTGAAGGTGGCAGAGAGAGACAAATTGGAGTTTAACAAAGCTTATGCATCCAGGCCTGCCGTCACGCTTTGAGAGCCACAGAATGTTCAGGCAGGAGAAGAAAGGCAAGACTACAAGCAGGGAGCATTTCTAGACAAGTATTTCTAAGAAACTGACAACAAGACTTAAAAAAAAATAAAAGAAAAAGACATTGTCATCTCTAAACCTCCAGTAATTATGATTTTTGTTTCATGTTCTTAATATTTTCTTTCCTACTTAATTCTCTATTCATAATTTTGTATTCTTTCTCTTAAGCTTTAGATTTACCCCCCCAAAAAAACAGATCTGCCCTATGAAAGAAGAGAAGACAGATGAAATTCTCCCTCATAACTTTGACACTGAAATGTCTAGAAATCGAGGATGGAACTCCAAAGCTCAGGGGTTAAATAAGGAGAGGTAAAAGAGGGTTAGGAAGTCAAAAATTCAGACAAAATGTGTTTTGTCTCTGGAATTCCACAAGATTGAGACGGCGCTGATGGGACCTGCCTCTCCTGCTGTCTTCTCCCCGTGGGACTTATCTTTCTTTGAAGGGTTCCATCCTGGCCTGCTATGCACACTAAGAAATTCCACTGTAGAGAGACAAAAAAGCTTTCATTGGCAAATAGTAAAAAGCCTATTTACTGATTCCAAAATTATCTTTAACGGGACCTAAGAGACTCCTTTTCCCAGGAACCTAATCCCCATCTCACCCAACCATACCTTTGCAAATCAGATCAAGGTGCCACACTGAGGCCCACACAAGTCATGTTTACCAGAGCCTGCATGGCCCAAACCAGTGAGTAATCCCAGCCACACAGCTGCAGTGTGCAGCATGCCAGCTGACAGGCTTAAAGGCCAAAACTACAAGGCTTATGCACAGAAAGCGATGTTGCCTTAGGCCACTGCTGGTGGTACTCAAAATCTTATGCTGCTCATGTTATTTTGAGCTCTAAATGTCAGGCCTTCTAACTATGGCTCAATTATTCCTGGCCAATGATCTTACATTTGGGGTTATAACTTCTGACAATCTAACCTCTCTCTCCAATTTGAGTTTAGAACTTGTTGAGAATTAGACGTGGCCATCAGGGAGATAAAGACTAAATATCAGATATAGTTCTTTAAATCACTAGGAAGGAAGATATGAATTAGTGAATAGCCACAGTGGACTTTCTAATATTCACTCTATTTCTAATATTTATGGCAACTTCAATTTGCCATAAATAGAGTAGACAACTGTAGGCTTCCTGGGCCGGCCAATCTGCCCTGGTATTCTGACCAAATGGCAAAGGAAAAACCCAGAGCTACCCTCCACGTGGGCAGCCACATCTGCAAGAAACAGGACCTAGAAAGAATTGAACCAAACTGCCTGCTTCTTTACTCATTCATCAGCTAAATCATATGTATCCCCATGGGAGGCGATGAGCATAGGTAGAGGGAGAAGTGCCCAGGAGGGGCCCCCTGGCTAGAATGCTGATACATACACAGGCAGTGTAGGCGTCCTTTTAACAGCACTAGCAACAAGTAGCTAGTGTCCCCTTAGATCAAGTCACTGCACTTGCTGAAGTATTTCCAAAGACAATCTTGATGATGCAAACCAAGAGTTATGTATAAATAACTTCATTTTAACATGAGATCAGGAAAAATTAAAACAAAAGAAAAAGCAGTATGTTTCTATTAAAGTATTTTATAAATGCTTTTAATGACGTGAAGCGACATTCATAGTATAATGGTAAATTTTAAAAAGACAACAAAATTATATTACAGCATAAAAAGTGTAGCTACAAAATATATAAAATAGATAAGAAACATTACAGAAACATTTGTTCTTATATTATTAAATATTTTCCAAATGTTTCACAAGGAGCATATATTATTAATATAATCAGGTAATTCTTTTTTCAGTTTTCCCAGTGTATCCAATCCATGATGTTTACTAGATGCACTTATCTCATAAAATAAAAACAACTTCATATTAGATATTACTCTTCAACAGCACAAACTCTAACTTGTACAGCACATTACCACATAGATCAAAAATGAATATTCATATCTTATGGATGTCCCCATTATTTCCATAATAGAAAATAGACATTTTATCCTGTTAATGTAATTTACCTAAATAAATGGGGACACATATCTAACATATCTATTGATTCTAGTGAACCTAATCAATGATCAAATAAATTATTTTCTGTGGAAAACAACAATATCACCTATAAATTATTCATGGCTAGAGTTGCCAAATAAAATACAATGTGTTCAATCAAATTGGAACTTCAGATAAACAATTTTTTTTTTTATTATAGGTATGTCCCTTGCAGTACTTGAAAGGGTTCATGCAATATTTGGAACATACACTAAGAAATTATTCATTGTTTATCTGATATACCAATCTAATTAGCCACCCTGAGTTTTTATTTGCTCAATCTGGCAACCTTATTCATATAATTTCAGAAAATCATAGTCTTTGCTGTGAATCTCTCTAATTATAGTTCCAGCAGGGGCTAGAACAATTGCATTAACCAGGAACCAGCTCATCAAGCTACAACTAGAGCTTTCTAGTTCATAGGAAAGAACTTCCAGAGAGGATACGTCCAGAAATGCCAAGCTTGTAAAACTTGCTGTGTGTACAGCACTATAATCTGCCTTTGCAGACCTCTCCCTGTCCCCATTCCTGCCATAGTCCCAGATAAAACAAAAGCAGTAGGGTCTCCAATTGCCCTCACTTCTAAACTAATTCTGAGAGAAATATGTGGGGGCCCAGCAATCTTTCCCCACACTGAGAGCTGCCCTCACTGCGCCTCTGCCCCGTGCAGCAGCTCCGGGGGCAGGGTAGGGGGGGAGGGCTGCCCTACACTGGTTCCCATTCCGCCCTAGAGCACAGGAAGCAGGAGAGCTGCGGACCATCATGGTCATTCATGCTTCCCCTGGCAGGCAAGGAAGAGTAGCCTGGCTTCCTTCTTCTCATCATAAGAATGGTTATCACACATGGTGACCACAGTAAAATAGAGGCTGGGCAAGGCCAAAGAGGGCACTTGGACAACTGATGTATAATTATTAACCTATGGCTGTTACTCTGTTGACTTATGAAAAATAAATAAAGATATGGAGCAAGAGATGTAGTTATTCAAACCCTCTGCCTCACATATATGTAAATGAGGACTCAATGTCCAAAAAGACTTTTATAGCCATGTGCTTCTTGGAACCTTTATAAAGTCCTGATCCCAAACTTCAAAAGATGTCTACTCATTGTTTTGTGCCTTACATCAGGAGACTTGTTTTAGAGGAAGATCAGAAACAATACTGGACTTGGAGAGCCAATCAGCAGGAGTAGGAAAGAATTTAGCAGTGCTTCAAGAGAGGACATGTCTACCCTCTGACCTTTTAACCATCACCCACCATGCCAATAGGGACTCACAAGGGCAAGTCCGGGTTCTTCCCTGGATAGCCTCCCCTCCTCTCAATTACCCAAGGCATGCTTCTCATCAGGAAGGTTTTATAGCCTAGTGGAAAAAGAGGGAAAAGCAGACAGCAGCGTCATTAACTTCTGATGTCCAATCACAAAAAGGACCTAAGGCTCAAACTGATAAATTATGTATTTATTACCCTTTGATGGTACACTTATTCACCACGGAACTGCCTTGTCTGCCTGATATTGTACTAACACACACCAAATAAGAATAAGCACTATTGTCCAACAGTTTGAGATCTATAGTGTTAACCTTATGCTAAATAGATGCTAACCGAAAAATAGAAATCACGCTTTCTGTATTCTAATTTTTGCTACTTAAGTAACATTTGCTTTCAAAACTATTTGCAAACATTTTCTGCATTTTGCTTAAAAGCCAATGTTATCTTGGTGTGTGTTTAGCTTTTTCTCCTTTATCCCCATCCTTTGCCATACTATATACATCACTTGCTTTGAGAGCCTGTGGACACCTTGTTTCCAGTTCTCTCCACCTCCTCTGGCTGCTCAGTTGAAATCTTCTTATGTATTTAGGCTTATAATCTCCAGACACCCTGTAGCTGGACGCTGCACTCAGCCAGCCCTGCTGCATACCCAAAGAAGCAGACACCTGGAAGAAGTGATTCCTACCCATTAAGAATAAGTTCATTTCCCACCTTTGTAATCTTTTTTTTTTCTTTTTACGAATACTGGCAAAGACAGGCACTTTCCCCCCATAGAAGACAAGCACCAGTTGGCTTTGAAAGTCTTCAAGAAATGAAAATGTACTGTTTTCATAAACAGAATACTTCTGATTACAGTTTACAAATCAAGCTTGCTGTCAGAGAACCTGAGATTCTGGGCTCTCCACGGACACAGGTGTCCACTGGTGCGCTCCTCCTCAATAGATGCATGGAGGGGTGTGAGGGAAGACACGGTTTTCAGATCATCAGGGCCACCACTCTGCCTGGTGAGAGGTAGCATCCAAGCTGAGGTGACTCTATCTGGCTCCTTTCTCTCCACAGACATGGGAGCTGGGCTGACCTACTGAGTACCTTCATCAGGACAGTAGGTTATTGCTGTGCCTCACAGAGGACCCAGCACTCTCGCTCAGGGTGGGGGCGGCGAGTGGACAAGGGGCAGAAAGACTGGGGGAGGTCCAGGGCTTCTACCCACTAGAAATACTGTCAGGAACGCTGCTCTGGGCTTCACGAGAGTGCTGGCCCCCTCATATAGACTGCTGAGGGCTTAATGTAGGAAATGGATAAGATAATATGAGTGAAAATATTCTACAAACTGTAATGACCCCAATAAAAGCAAGTTCATAGCAAGTGAGCCCTCACTGCAGAGGAAGGTTGGTCTCCAGGGATTCCTTAAACTAAGTGTTTTAAACAATGTCTTTGCATCAAACAGATAAGTTACTCTAGAGAAAAAACGAAAAAATATCGCAGGCTGCTATTTTCAGTTTGTTATTTTATATACAGTTCCTCTCTCCATAAAAGCCTTTTCTGATCAATAATGTGTTTAAACTCAATGCTGGAAAGGTATTTAAATTAGCACACGATTCTCAAATTCCTTTTTCCCAGAGAAGTTCCACAGAGTAACTTTCTAAATATTGCTTTTGTCTGGGCCAGATCAGCGTGGGATGCCAGGAGCACATCACTGCGAGGCGGCGTTATAGGACAGTGCCATCATAACAGAGTGGTGAGAACCAGGGAGGCTTTTATTAATAACAGCAGAACCTAATTTCAAGGGTTTTAATTTACAATTTTTACATTTTACTATGACATTATCCAGATATAAACTGTTATGATGAGAAGCTATTCACTAGGGATGAAAAAAAGTTACAACTGTGCCTTAAAAAGAAAAACTGCATATATCAGTGAAGGACACACTAATAAAGATTGGTCTGGAACATTTCTCTTTATGACGATTGACTTATCAGCAATAGTTACTGCAGGAGGGTTGGAAATTACAGAATTGCCAGAAACTGTAGATATTTGACTTGGCAAGAACCCTAGGTTTATCTGATTTATTTTTGTAAGAATTGGGCCCTGTGAAAATTTAGAAATGTTTAATGAAAGAACAGTAGAATATAAATGAAACAACCAAAAATCCTCTCTTCAAAGGCTGCATTTAACTCCATCGATTCTGTTGTGATAACACAAATAAACCAAAGACAAACCTTTGCTGATGGCATTGGACAAAAGCACCACTCTAAATTAAAACATTGTGAGCTACTAACATCTGGACATTTTCTCCCCCTTTGTAATCATTCTTGTTCATTCTCTGTCTACTACGTATCAGTGGGCACTGCGTAATGTGAGACTGAGCCTCGGGACATGTGCACCGTAATAAGGACAGCAAAACACGCAGGGCCACGTTCACGTGCAGGCACGTTCTGACCTCTGTCTGCACTCCAGGAGGAGCTGTCCATTAGAGAGACAGACAGATGGAGACACACACACACACAGAGAGAAAGACAGAAGTGTTTTACTAACCCCGGACTCTCTTCTTGCTGTTGGCTCTCCAGGGCTTAGTAGTATAATGCTTTATTACAAAGCTGATTCCCAGTATTTTGTTGTTGAATTGAAGCAAATAGGAAAGATGCATGGAGCTAAGAGAAAATGGAATAAATAACAGCAGCTAGGTTTAGTAAGAAGAGATAGAATCAAAAACCTGGTAGCTCATCCTGGTTATATCATCAACCTGCTGTGTGACTTTATGTCAGGGGTCGGGAACCTATGGCTTGTGAGCCAGATGTGGCTCTTTTGATGGCTGCATCTGGCTCGCAGAAAAATCTTTAATAAAAAAAATAACAACGTTAAGAATATAGAACATTCTCATGTATTACAATCCATTCATTTCCTACCGCTCATGTTCATGGTTGCGGGTCCCTGAGTCAATCACAGCTGTTCTCCGGGACAACACCAAATATTTATTGAATAATGCATAACGTATTCGGGTCATTGTGAGGTCAGGAAGTAAACTTCCCTCCTTTTAATCAAGTAGTCAGCTAGCTAATTGAAGAAACCCTTTTGACGAAGAAGATGGCTAAAAGAAAAAAAGATGAGGAGTATCGTACTTTTCAGCAGGAATGGATAGAGGAATTTGCCTTTGTGGAGAGAGCAGGTTCTGCAGTGTGTCTAACATGCAGTGATAAAATTGCATCGATGAAATGGTCAAATATACATTAGCACTTCGACACACGCCATACTACATTTGCATCAAAATATCCAGTGGGGCACAGCAGGAAGAAAGCATGTCAAGAGCTACTGTGCAGAGTGCAAGCTAGTCAGCAGCAACTTCATGTTTGGACCCAACAAGGTGACTGGAATTCGGCTAGCTTTGCTGGTGCTTTAGCAGTTGTGAGAAACAGAAAGCCATTCACAGATGGGTAGTATGCCAAAACGTTCATGCTTGATGTTGCCAATGAACTTTTTGATGACTTTTCACATAAAGACAAGATAATCAAACAAATAAAAGACATGCCTCTGTCGGCAAGAACTGTTCACGATCGTACCATCATGATGGCAAATCAAATTGAGGCAACACAAGTGAAAGACATAAATGCAGCACCATCCTTTTCTCTCGCTTTGGATGAGTCAACAGACATAAGCCAATTATCCCAGTTCAGTGTGATTCCAAGGTATGCTGTTGGTGACACACTACATGAGGAAAGTCTTGCTGTTTTGCCTATGAAAGAGACAAGAGGGGAGGATTTATTCAAGTCTTTCACTGAGTTCACTAAAGAAAGAAATCTACCGATGGATAAATTTATTTTGGTGTGTACTGATGGTCCTCCGTGCATGGTGGGGAAAAACAGAGGATTTGTAGCACTTCTTCATGAACATGAAAAGAGACGCATCCTAAGTTTTTACTGCATCCTACATCAGGAGACACTTTGTGGTCAGATGTGTGGTGAGCAGCTTGGTGAGGTGATGTCACTGGTCATTCGGTTGGTCAACTTTATTGTTGCCCGAGCTTTAAATGATCGCCAGTTTAAAACATTGCTGAATGAAGGTGGGAATAATTATTCTGGTCTGCTCCTGCACATCAATGTGCGTTGCTTGTCAAGAGGGAAGGTGCTCGGCCGTTTCGTGGCTTGTCTGAGCAAAATTTCAACTTTTCTTGAAATGAAAAACATCGAGCATCCTGAGTTAGCAAACACTGAGTGGCTCCTGAAGTTCTACTATCTCGTAGACATGACTGAACATCTGAACCAGCTCAATGTGAAAATGCAAGGCGTTGAAAATACAGTCTTACTCCTTCGACAAGCAGTGTTTGCATTTGAAAACAAGCTGGAACTCTTCATCACTGATATTGAAACAGGTCATTTACTACATTGGAAAAATTGGGAGAGTTTAAAGATGCATACACAGCAAGTGACTCTGCTCAACATCTTGATCTCCAGCAGCTAGCAAGCTTCACATTTAGTCTCCCGCAGTCATTCAAAGCGCACTTTGGAGAATTTCATGAGCACACTCGTCTTAAGTTCATCACCCATCCACACAAGTGTGCAGTGGACAGTGCCGACCTGAGTTACATCCCTACTGTCTCCATCAGAGATTGTGAGCTACAAGCTGCTGACCTGAAGCCCTCAGACATGTGGGTGAATAAGTTCAAGTCAACGAATGAAGATTTAGAAATACTTGCACAACAGCAAGCAGAGTTGGTGAACAAACAAAGTGGGGAGAAATGAAAAACCTTCAACCCACGGACCAGATGATTGTCAAAACTTGGAACGCGCTTCCCTTTACATACCACACCCTGCAGCGTGTGAGTATTGCTGGACTGACAATGTTTGGCTCTACGTATGCATGTGAGCAGTCTTTCTCATATCTAAAGAACGTTAAGACCAACCTACGATCACGTTTAACGATTGGAAGTCTCAATGCCTGCATGAAGCTTAACCTCACCACGTATCAACCAGACTACAAATCCATCAGCAAAACAATGCAGCACCAGAAGTCGCATTAATGGTAAGAAGTACTTTATTCATCATTGATTAGCAACAGCATAACGTTATTAAAAAGAATTCAGAGACTTATTGTACTTTAAAAGTGTTGGTCTTACATAAAATGTACACATTTACTTGTATTTAGTGTTAAATATATCGTATGGCTCTCATGGAATTACATTTTAAAATATGCGGCGTTCATGGCTCTCTCAGCCCAAAAGGTTCCCGAGCTCTGCTTTAGGTCCTTTGTTCTTTCCAGACCTTCTTTTCCTCAACTATAAAATTAGTTCATTTTTTCTTGACGGTATCTGAAATATCATCTACTCTATTAATGCATAATTTTAAAAGCCTATTGTCATATTTCCTTCCCAATATGATAACATTTTATAGTCATCACTTTATGTACTTAATAAGTCCACTTATTTGGAGGATAACCCCCGACTGAATTTCACTCGCAATATAATTTCACCTGTCAGTTAACTTTCCTGTTCTGTTTCACCTTGATTTTTCTGTCTGGCACAGCTCTGACATCATCCCAACGATGGAGGGCAGAGTCACATAACCAAAAGGGTTCAACTTTGAAGTCTGACCAATCAGAGTTTGGAATTTGGTTCCTTCTTTTCCTCAGGAAGTTCCTTAGCTCCCATGAAACTTGCATCTTCAAAGTGAGATTCCTATTGCCTTCCCCACTGAGTTGTTGTTAAACTAAAATAAGCAATGCATAAAGCACTCATCTGGCATCTAGAAGTTACTCGATACATGTCTTTGCTTAGGCTCTATTGCCTTGCAGATCCTATTTTGGAAATGAGTATGCCCCTTCTTTTATTTTTTAAAATTTTTATTTATTGATTTTAGTGAGAAAGGAAGGGACAGAAAGAGAGAGAGAGACAGGGACATCGATCTGTTCCTGTATGTGACCTGACCAGGGATTGAACTGGCAACCTCTGTGCATCAGGACGATGTTTTAACCAACTGAGCTATCTGGCCAGGGAGCCACTTCTTTCTATACCACAGTTCCACATTATGAGATCAGGTCTGGAAGTGAATGGGCTGAGCATGTCCTAGATGAAGAGAAAGCCGCTCATTTCAGAAGTCATCCCCCCTCCTTCATTCCTTCACAAACATTCACTGAAGCCTCTGAGGAATCAGAGTACAAAATACAATCAAGGCATTGCATACAAGACAGACATAATAAATGACAAAGTGCCACAAGTGTGCTTGGTAAGAGCAGAATGCACATTATGGTATAGGAGCACCAAGGTGCATCGGATTCTGGTAAGAGCTGTCACTAGTTTGGCAGCTTCAAAACCCTTTTGTCTGCAATGGAAAGAGAAACAGCTCTTGCGGGGGGATAGCAAGACCTTCCCACTGAGGCTATTTTTAAAAGCAGGTGCAATGGGAGAATGTGGCTGGTTTTGAAGGATATTAAGAAACTCAAGCAAAAGACACTGATGAGTGACAGGATGTGATAGAAGGTTGCGGCAATCTAGGAAAAACCCAGTACCTAACCTGGGCCACCAAGACGGTGGTGGTGCCAGTCATTGAAACAGGAACACAGGAGTAGACACAACTTTTGGTATTTTATTGGGGCAGAGGAAGTGGGCAGAGACAAGGGGACTAACCAGAAAAGAAAGGAAAGCCAATCAGTCTTGAAGCCAAACTTCAAAAAACTGAAAAAACCCAAGTTTATCCACATGTATCACCAGAAGTATAGAATCCGATCTGGACTAGACCTGGGACAGTACTTTGAGCTGTGCTGCCCTGAGGGACATCCATCCTGGACACACAGTTTGTAACATTAGGGGAGGGGCATATCTAGAAAGAAACAGGCGCTTGATCCTCAAACAACAAACACACATATTTTCTCACCACCCACGGGGCTGTTGCCAGGAAATCACCCTGACCCCAAACACAAAACAGGCCATAAGAAAACAGAGACAAGCCTCCTGGTCTCCTGTTCACGGGCACTAAAGTTCAGAGCAAGGCCCTCCCTAGGTGGTAAGGCAGTCCAGATAAAATCGTCCCCAGAGACCCTGCAATTTGTTTATGCAGGTGAATCAGGAGGCAGGGAACCTGGAAAGAGGATAGGTCCTGAGTGCCTGTTCTGTGCCAGGCTTTGTGCTTCAACCCTCACAATCCTTGTTTCCTTTCTATCCACAAGGTCAGCACAATTGTCATTCCTATTGTAACATATTAGAAAACAGGCTGGGAGGCGACTGTGTGCAGGGACCCCTGAGCAGTGGCAGCACTAAACCTGAGGACCGCAGAGCTGTTTCTTCACAATATGTTGCCCATTCCAAGAACATGAGCCCGCTGCCTGGGAGTTCCCGGTGTCTGACACCTCCACGCAAGAATAACGCGTTGACCATGCAGAAGGAGTGTGACGGACGTGTATATATGTAAACATCTCAACCCTCTCTTTTGTTTCTGGTTTTCTTTTTTTAGGCTACCTAATAGAGAAAGTCTCTTGGTTCCCTTCATTGCCCTCAGATCATGGGTTCTCTGAGCTAACAGATAAATGGCAAACTGAATGTCCTGGGCCAAGAGGCATTGCCCAGGACATCTCCCAGAGCCGGACCGCCAAGAGACTGCCTCTGTGAAGCCCAGGACAAGTCTTCCCCCATATACCACAGGTCCAGGTGCAGCAGTGGATGTCCCATGAAATGAGGAGGGCACACACTGAAGTCCTACTTAGCACTGCTCATCTGGCTGGCATGCACCAGGAAACTGGATGATTTTTTCCCCCTTTGGTTGAGGTATAGCCTGATTAATGATGTGAGGGAGAGTGGGCTAAGGAGGGAGTTCTACAAATGTTTCTTTTAGGAGAGCCATGGCAGGCATGGGGAAAGAAAGGTGTGCATTGTACGGGGGTGGCAGGCAGGTTTTGGCTAATTAGGGTTTGGTTAATGCTGGTGAGTGTCAAACATTCTTGCTAATGGCTGTTACTAATGGGAGAAATGGGATCATTTGTTAACTTTACTTAGCAAAGTAAGTGATGTAGGCAGGATGAAGAAAAAAAAGGTGAACATGGACCATTTTGGCTAAACTGAATGAACAGTGGAAAAAACTCTTCAAGATTTTCCTAAAAAGAGCAAGACCTTGGTCTCACGCTGGCTGGTACCACGGTCCCTAGCCTTTCTGAGAAAGTGGTCACTGCTTTTGATGCAGCCTGCCCGATTTGCAAGCTTTGGGTAGCTTCCAACTAACATGTGCCCTCATTCAACACAGACATTTATTTTTAAATGGAAATTGTCTCGGAGGTGTGGGATATTAAGAACTTATTGTCAGAGGACTAAAGCTCGGAGCCCTAATCTACACAGAAATTAAGTGACACTTTTATTTTTCAAGGACATATTTATAGGCCATTATTGCCTTTAAGGCTCACCCCAGGAAGTGCTTTACAAATTATTTCCTTTCCTAAACCATCAGACGTGTTCTACCCCAGTGACCACATACATAGTTCTCTGGCCCCAAGTCATGTGGATCATCAAGATGGACTGACTCAAGAAATACAAACTTCCAAAAGAGCTCTTCTTCATTGGTGAGTTCTGAATGGCATACTCTCTTCTCTGGATAACCTTCCCAGAACTTGTACTTGGCCACCTTGACCTACATAAGCAGAATGCTGACATAACCTCCATCTGGGCAGAGCCTGGTAGATGCACATTGGTCTCCAATCAATATTTTGAACAGGAATTTCCACTCCTCAGCTTTTGGCAGGAGTATTTGCATGTACACCATGAACAGGGCTGATATATGAGCAGCTCCTCCTGAATCATGCTCTGAGAGTTGTAGAGACATAGTCTCAATGGATAGGTATCATATTCAGAAGCTATGAAGACTTGTCGGATACAATTCTTTGGACTATTTAGTTAACTGTGTAAAATTACAGATTGACCTATTGTTAAGCTAGGTATATAGAAAAATGGACCACTGGAGAAGCTCCCTAAAAAGAGACTGTGATTAAACAGACAAATAATTATTGAAAGCTTTAGAGGAAGATGGGGTTTTGTTAGAATCTTGAGTCTACTAATTGTCAATTTTGTGTCTTGGAACAAGTTGCTTCAGTCTACACTATAAGGTAATTCAAAAGTAGTAAATAGTATAAAATATGTAAAGTGTCTGTTATATGCTCAAAAACATTGGTTCTCATTGTCCATAATTTTTATCTATGAGGAGACTCTTGCTTAGCTCACTGGAAAGATGAAGACTTGACCTAAAGCTAATAGAAGAAATTCTAGTGCTTGAGAAATACTACTAAGAGAAAAGAGATGCAACTCTGCAAGTACTTGAACTAAGGGAGAGGAAGGAGTTAAAGAATCCTGTGTGGGGGTCCAGATTCATAAGGATGATGCTGCCTGACCCTCTGTACAGTCTGGGGAATGTGACCCAAGGCAGTTGGGATGGAGGGGTGGGAATTGTATACCTTAGAAATTATACATAGAGCCCTCTAGCCCAACACAAATGATGCAGAGATTCTCATTAAACCTGCCTGTGAGTGTGGTCTGGGTAGTTGGAGTTGAAAGGCTCTGGGGTCACCAAGGACATGAACCTCTGGCTTGGGCAGTTCCTTTCCAGCTGAGGTAGTCAGAAGAGGACAGAGATGTTGCTTGCCAACATTTTGTCACTCAACCCACCAGATTTGATCCTGCTGAACAAAGAAAGGTGAGGCTGCTTCCTGAGCAATTGGGTCTGGTGTATCTATCCAAGTACATGTTTGAATGTAATAGTCTTTGTGAAAGAAAAGATTTTATACTAAGGAACCTTTAAATTAGATAAAGGAAGAAGATACTCAGGAAAATATTATTATTATTAATTTCTTTGACAGAGACAGAGAGAGGGACAGACAGACAGGAAGGGAGAGAGATGAGAAGGATCAATTCTTTGTTGTGGCACCTTAATTGTTCATTGATTGCTTTCTCATATGTGCCTTGATGTCGGGGGCTGGGGGGAGGTGGGCTACAGCAGAGAAAGTGAACCTTTGCTCAAGCCAGCGACCTTGGGTTTTAAGCCAGTGATGTTTGGGCTTAAGTTAGCGACCTTGGGGTCATGTCTATGACCCCATGCTCAGGCCTGCGACCTCAGGGTTTCGAACCTGGGTTCCTTATGTCCCAGTGCAACACTTTATCCACTCCACCACTGTCTGGTCAGGTAGAAAAATATTATTTATAATAGCAAAAATTCAGAGATATGCCAAATATTCAATAGTAGAAAATCCTTATTCAAATTGTTTTGTACTCACTGTAGAACATTATGGATTCATTAAATTTGTGATAACTCAAACCAAGTAATAACACAAAAAATGTATTTAATATTACATAGGAAAAATTATAGACCATATAATTCTAGAGATATTTTACAGTTATACAAAGTATGTTACAAAATAGAAAGTATTTTACAAAATATTTTACAAACTTATAATTCTATAAACTTTAAATAGATCAATGTTAATTTTTTTATATATATATATATATATTTTTATTATTAATTCTAATGGGGTGACATGAATAAATCAGGGTACATATGTACAATGAAAACATCTCCAGGTTATCTTATCATTCAATTGTGTTGCATACCCATCACCAAAAGTCAAATTGTCCTCTGTCACCTTCAATCTGGTTTTCCCTGCGTCGCTCCCCTCCTCCCTACCCCACTCTTCCCTCCCTCCCCCCATACCATAACCACCACTCTCTTGTCCATGTCTCATACCCTCACTTTCATGTCCCACCTATATATGTAATCGTGCTGTTCTCAGTTTTTCTTTTTTTCTGATTTACTTATTTCACTCCGTATAATGTTATCAAGGTACATCCATTTTGTTATAAATGATCCGATGTCATCGTTTCTTATGGCAGAGTAGTATTCCATAGTATATATGTACCAAAGCTTTTTAATCCACTCGTCTTCTGACGGACACTTGGGCTGTTTCCAGATCTTCCCTATTGTGAACAATGCTGCCACGAACATGGGGGCGCATTTCTTCTTTTCGAACAGTGCTATGGTGTTCTTAGGGTATATTCCTAAAAGTGGGATAGCTGGGTCAAAAGGCAGTTCAATTTTTAATTTTCTGAGGAATCTCCATACTGTTTTCCACAGTGGCTGCACCAGTCTGCATTCCCACCAGCAGTGCAGAAGGGTTCCCTTTTCTCCACATCCTCGCCAGCACTTATTCTGTGTTGTTTTGCTGATAAGTGCCATTCTGACTGGTGTGAGGTGATATCTCATTGTGGTTTTAATTTGCATTTCTCTAATGATTAGTGATGTTGAGCATTCTTTCATATGCCTATTGGCCATCTGTATGTCCTCTTTGGAAAAATTTCTGTTCATTTCTTTTGCCCATTTTTGATTGGGTTGTTTGTCTTCCTGGTGTTGAGTTTTATAAGTTCTTTATAAATTTTAGTTATTAACCCCTTATCAGATGTGCTGTCGAATATGTTCTCCCATTGTGTGGTTTGTCTTTTTATTCTGTTCCTATTGTCTTTAGCTGTGCAAAAACATTTTAGTTTGATATAGTCCCATTTGTTTATCTTGCCTTTTATTTCAGTTGCCCATGAAGATAAATCGGCAAATATACCGCTGCTACAGATGTCGGAGAGCATGCTGCCTATGTTTTCTTCTAAGATGTTTATGCTTTCACGGCTTACATTTAAGTCTTTTATCCATTTTGAGTTTGTTTTTGTGAATGGTGTAAGTTGATGGTCTAGTTTCATTTTTTTGCAGGTAGATGTCCAATTTTCCCAGCACCATTTGTTAAAGAGGCTGTCTTTACTCCATTGTATGTTCTTTCCTCCTTTGTCAAATATCAGTTGTCCATAAAGCTGTGGGTTTATTTCTGGGTCCTCTGTTCTGTTGCATTGATCTATGTGCCTGTTCTTATGCCAGTACCAGGCTGTCTTGAGTATAATGGCCTTGTAGTAAACCTTGATATCAGGAAGAGTGATACCTCCTGCTTTATTTTTTCTTTTTAAGATTGCTGAGGCTATTCGTGTTCTTTTTTGGTTCCATATAAATTTTTGGAATATGTGTTCTATATCTTTGAAGTATGTCATTGGTATTTTAATTGGTATTGCATTGAATTTATAAATTGCTTTGGGTAATATAGACATTTTAATGATGTTTATTCTTCCTAGCCATGAGCACGGTATATGCTTCCACTTGTTTGTATCTTCCTTGATTTCTTTTATCAATGTTCTATAATTTTCCGAGTACAAGTCCTTAACCTCCTTGGTTAAATTTACTCCTAGGTACTTTATTTTTTTGGCTGCAATAGTGAAGGGGATTGTTTCCTTAATTTCTTTTGCTGATATTTCATTGTTGGTGTATAGAAATGCCTCTGATTTCTGAGTATTAATTTTATATCCTGCCACCTTGCTGAATTCATTTATAAGGTCCAGTAGTTTTTTGACTGAGACTTTAGGGTTTTCAATATACAATATCATATCATCTGCAAATAATGACAGTTTTACTTCTTCTTTTCCAATTTGTATGCCTTTTATTTCTTCTTCTTGTCTGATTGCTGTAGCTAGGACTTCCAGAACTATGTTGAATAAGAGTGGTGAAAGTGGGCAACCCTGCCTGGTTCCTGAAATTAAGGGGATTGCTTTTAATCTTTGTCCATTTAGTATGATGTTTGCTGTCGGTTTATCGTAGATGGCCTTTATCATGTTAAGGAATGATCCCTGTATTCCCACTTTACTGAGAGTTTTGAGCATGAATGGGTGCTGGATTTTATCAAATGCCTTTTCTGCATCTATTGAAATTATCATGTGATTTTTGTCCTTCCTTTTGTTTATGTGGTGAATCACATTGATTGATTTGCGAATATTGAACCAGCCTTGCCTCTCCAGAATAAATCCCACTTGATCGTGGTGTATGATTTTTTTTCATATATTGCTGGATCCGGTTGGCTAATATTTTGTTGAGAATTTTAGCGTCTAAATTCATCAGGGATATTGGCCTATAATTTTCTTTCTTTGTGTTGTCTTTGCCCGGTTTTGGGATCAGAATTATGCTCGCCTCATAAAAGGAGTTTGGAAGTCTTCCTTCCTCTTGAATTTTTTGAAATAGCTTGAGGAGAATAGGAGTTAGTTCTTCTTTGAATTTTTGATAGAATTCACTTGTGAAGCCATCAGGCCCAGGACTTTTCTTTTTGGGGAGTTTTTTGATAACTGTTTCGATCTCATTTGCTGCAATTGGTCTGTTTAGGTGTTCTGATTCTTCCAGATTGATTTTTGGAAGGTTATTTGATTCAACAAATTTGTCCATTACACCAAGATTGTCTAATTTTTTGGCATATAGTTCTTCATAGTATTTTCTTACAATGCTTTGTATTTCTGTTGTGTCAGTTGTTATTTCTCCACTGTCCTTTCTAATTTTATTTATTTGAGACCTCTCTCTTTTTTTCTTGGTGAGTCTAGTTAAAGGTTCATCAATCTTGTTTACCTTTTCAAAGAACCAGCTTTTTGTTTCATTGATCCTCTGTATTGTTTCCTTAGACTCTATGTCATTTATTTCTGCTCTGACCTTTATTATTTCCTTCCTTCTACTTGTCTTGGGTTTTATTTGTTGTTGTTTTTCTAGTTCTTTTAGATGCAGGTCAGGTTGCTTATTTGAGCTTTTTCTAGCTTCTTATGATATGCCTGTAGTGCAATAAACTTCCTTCTCAGAACTGCTTTTGCTGTGTCCCATAAATTTTGAGTTGATGTATGCTCATTATCATTTGTTTCTAGAAACTTTTTTATTTCTTCTTTGATCTCATTGTTAATCCATTCATTATTTAATAACATGCTATTTAGTTTCCAAGTGTTTGAGTATTTTTCATTTTTTCTTTTGTGGTTAATTTCTAGTTTCATGGCATTGTGATCAGAGAAAATGCTTGATATGATTTCAATCTTCTTAAATTTATTGAGACCATTTTTGTGTCCTAACATGTGGTCTATCCTAGAAAACGTACCATGAGCGCTTGAGAAGAATGTATATTCTACTGCTTTTGGGTGAAAAGTTCTGAAGATATCTATTAAATCAAGTTGATCTAGTGTCTCCTTTAAGTCTGCTGTTTCTTTATTAATTTTCTTTCTTGAGGATCTATCCAGTGTTGTTAGAGGGGTATTGAAATCCCCTACTATGATAGTATTGCTGTTAATCTCGCCCTTTATATCCATCAAAGTCTGCTTTATGTATGTCGGGGCTCCTATATTTGGTGCATAGATATTTACAATAGTTATATCTTCCTGTTGAATTGTTCCCTTTATCATTATGTAGTGCCCTCCTTTATCTCTTACTACATCCTTTCTTTTAAAGTCCATTTTGTCTGATATAAGTATTGCTACCCCTGCTTTTTTTTCATTTCCATTTGCATGAAATATTTTTTTCCATCCTTTTACCTTCAGTCTATGAGCATCTTTTGTTTTAAGGTGTGTCTCTTGTAGACAGCATATGTATGGGTCCTGTTTCTTTATCCATGCAGCTACCCTATGTCTTTTGATTGGATCATTTAATCCATTTACATTTAAGGTTATTATTGATATGTAGTTGTTTATTGCCATTTTATTCTTTAAAGCTGTATTCTTCTTTTGCTCTATTCATTCCTCCCTTTAAACTGTTCACAAGAGGCCCCTTAGTATCTCTTGCAGAATTGGTTTGGTTTTTATGAATTCCTTCAGGCTTTCTTTTTCTGGGAAGCTCTTTATTTCTCCTTCAATTTTAAATGTTAGCCTTGCTGGATAAAGTAGTCTTGGTTGTAAGTTCTTGTTCTGCATTACTTTGATTATTTCTTGCCATTCCCTTCTGGCCTCAAGTGTTTCTGTTGAGAAGTCCGATGTCATCCTTATGGGGGCTCCTTTGTAGGTGATAGTCTTTTTTTCTCTAGCAGCTTTTAATATTTTTTCTTTATCCATTAGCTTTGGTATTTTAACTATGATGTGTCTTGGTGTAGATTTTTTTGGGTTTCTCCTTAATGGAGTTCTGTGTGCTTCTTGAATGTGTGGAGTGTTTCCCAGCCTTAATTTAGGAAAGTTTTCTGCTATGATTTGATTGAACAAAGTTTCCCTTTCCTGTCCTCTCTCCTCTTCTTCAGGCACCCCGATGATGCGAATGTTGTTTCTCTTCATGTTGTCACAAAGCTCCCTTAGAGTTTCCTCACATTTTTTAAGTCTCTTTTCCTTTTTCTTCTCTGCTTCTGTGCCTTTGTTTATTGTGTCCTATAACTCGCTTATTCGATCCTCAGCGTCATCCATCCTGCTTTTAATTCCTTCCATTGTGGTCTTCAGTTCTGATACTGTATTTGTCATTTCTGTCTGATTCTTTTTTATTATTTCAATTTCATTTTTTATACTTGTTATCTCTTTATTTAGGTGTTCATAATGACTATCCATTGTTGCTCTAATTTCTTTGAACATCCTAACTATCATTATTCTAAATTCTGCTTCTGGTAATTTGGTTATATCTGGTTCATTCAGGTCCTTCTCTGGGGATTTCTCTTGATTCATTTGGTTTGCATTCCTCTGCCTGCCCATTTTTTCTGTGTATAAGCAAGTTGTGGCCACTGGAGTCCAGTAGGTGTTGCCTTTGTGTTCTCTACGTGTGGTCTATCTGCATGCCCCCACCCCCTCTGCCGGTGCCTAGGGTGGTTGGGTATGAGCGTTGCCAGCGCCGGCCCACTGTGGCTTTTGCTATGATTTCTGCCTCTCCTCCGTGGGAGGGGCTGTGACTGAAGCCACAAGATTAGCACCAAGGGTAGAGGTGAGCACCTTTCCTCAGCTGCGGACCCAGCCTATTTCCGGACTTCCGCCCCGAACCAGCAGTCGGAGCCTGCTCGCTACAGTTCCGCGGGTTAGGCGGGGCTTTTGACGTGCTCTCAGCTGTAAGCTTTTGCCCGTCCGGAGCTTTAGCCCCGCCCTCGAGGCCAGGGCCCTTCTGCGCCGGGTTGGAAACCAAGGTTTATTGGGGCGGGCGTGTTTGCTGGCCTCCGCTGAGCTGCGCACTTCCGCTCGTCCCGGACTCCACCCCGCCCACGTTCGGAGCCCGCTCGTGCACGTATGAATGCTATCCGGGGTTTCTCCAGACGGGCGCGGATAGTAGCATGGGCTCAGCTGCGAGCCTCCACTTGCCTCGGGGTCTACCCCGTTCCCGCGCTCGGAGCCCACTAGCGCACGTATACTGGCCAACCGCGGTTTCTCCGGCCCGGGGGGGTTGGGGTGGGGGAATGGGGGACTGGTAGCGTCAGCTCAGCCACAGCCCCTGCCCGTCCCTGGTCCTAGCCCGGTCCCCGCGGTCAGGGCCGGCTTGTGCAGGGCCTGCCCGTTCCTGGCCTCCCGCTTTGACCCCGTTAGTGGGATTAAAGGCGGGCCCGCAGCTTCCGGACCGCTTTCGCGGTCCCCTCTGACCCTCTGGGCTAGACCTATCTCCCACCGGCTTGGCCTCTGCCCATGCCTACAGAACCACCTTTCAGCGTCCGGCCGCCCCAAAACCCCAAGCAGCCCTCAGCAGAGTAGGAAGTGACCTAATACTCCACACTGTAGGCCTGAGAGCTCCCTCACTTGTTTCACAGCTCAATACTGTCCAAACGCCTCTTCTAGGCTCTAGGACTGGAGGCTGGGGCTTGGTTCCTGGGACCCAGGTCCCTCCCTCTCCGCCAAACTTTCCTCCCGCCCCGCGGGTCTCTCCGGGCTGCCGTTTGCTCCGGGGAGCTGGGCAGCCCTCTTCGCGTTTTCGCTATTCCTACCAGTCTCAATGTGGCTTCTTCTGTGTCCCTTGGTTGAATAGTCCACTTAGTTTTGTTCAAAGTTGGTTTATCCAGGTGGTGGTTCTTAAAATTGAGTTGTAATCCACTTTGGTTCTGGGAGTTGGAAGTTGGTACGTCCGCCTACTCCGTCGCCATCTTGCTCCCTCCATACTCGCTTGCATTTTAACTCTTAAGTTATTTGCATGAGTTAAGCTGCCCCTAGCCCAGCATCACATGTGTTGAGGTTAGACAGTGATGCTGGAGGCTCAGCAAGTGTTGGCCAGCTGACCAAGTGAGTAGTAGCAGGCCTACTGAGGTGAGCTGAGGTGAGGAAAAGATCAAGCGGTATGAAAAGACTCCACGCCACTTCCAGCCCCGCCGCCAGCTCCCAAGGGCCTCTCCAAAGGGATCCCGGGTCTCGTTAAGAGCAGGAAGTTGAGCACTGAACTTGTACGCACTGCCAGCAGTCGGCAGCGTCCACCGCCACCCACCCCTCTCTCCTCATCCCACCCCTGACACTTCGTGCAGGAACTTAAGCCAGTGTGCCACGCAGGGTGCTCGTGCGCTCTTGGCAAGGTGCCTGAAGCCTGAATGTTAATATTTTTAAAGATTATAATTCTTTATGACTCTCTTAAGATAGTGAGTTCACAAATACCTTCTTTTTTCAAATTATTCAATTTTCACTAAATTTTACCTTTGAACCTATTTACCTACCTATTCACTTCAAAATATTTAAAAAACGTTCACGTTTGAACATGTTAGTGACTTTTGCATTTTTACACTCAGAGAAGGAAAGCTATGAAGGCAATAGAGTCACTTCACACAATATTTCTTTCTACAGATTGGGGGGGGGGGAGCAGGGTGGCAATAGGGAAGGACAAGGTACTTTGGAGTCTCTCTCAGTTGCAAAAAACTCAATCTGTGTTCTGCATCACAAAAACTTCCTAGACCAGGGGTCTGGAACGTTTTTGGCTAAGAGAGCCATGAATGCTACATATTTTAAAATGTAATTCCATGAGAGCCATACACTAAAGGCAAGTTAATGTGTACATTTTATGTAAGACCAACATTGTTAAAGTACAGTAAGTCTCTGAATTCTTTTTAATAACGTTGTTATGCTGTTGCTAACCAATGATGAATAAAGTACTTCTTACCATTAATGCGACTTCTGGTGCTTCATGGTTTTGGTGAAGGCTTTGTAGTTGGTTGATATGTGGTGAGGTTAAGCTTTATGCAGGCATTGAGACTTCCATCTGTTAAACGTCATCGTATGTTGGTCTTAACGTTCTTTAGATGTGAGCAAGACTGCTCACATGCATATGTAGAGCCAAACATTGTCAGTACAACAATACTCATATGTTGCAGTGTGTGGTATGTGATAGGAAGCGCATTCCAAGTTTTGATAATCAGCTCATCTATGGGTTGCAATTTTTTCATTTCTCCCCACTTGTGTTTGCTCACCAACTCTGCTTGCTGTCGTGCAAGTCTTTCCAAATCTTCATTCGGTGACTTGAACTTATTCACCACATGTCTGAAGCCTTCAGGTCAGCAGCTTGTAGCTCACAATCTCTGACGGAGAGACCAGGGATGTGACTCAGGTCGGCACTGTCCACTGCACACTCGTGTGGATGGGTGCTGAACTTAAAATGATGAGTGTGCTCACAAAATTCTCCAAAGCACACTTTGATTGACTGCTGAAGATCAAGATGTTGAGCAGGGTCACTTGCTGTGCATGCGTCTTTAAACTCTCCCAAATTTTCCAATGTAGTAAATGACCTGTTTCAATGTCAGTGATGAAGACTTCCAGCTTGTTTTCCAATGCAAACACTGCTTGTTGAAGGGATAAGACTGTATTTCCAACGCCTTGCATTTTCACATTGAGTTGGTTCAGATGTTCAGTCATGTCTACAATATAGTAGAACAGGGGTCCCCAAACTATGGCCCACAGGCCACATGTGGCCCTCTGAGGCCGTTTACCCAGCCCGGGCACTTCATGAAGGGGCACCTCTTTCATTGGTGGGCAGTGAGTACTGTATGTGGCGGCACTGCACAATGCAGCGTGGCTCATGTAAGGTACTACTTTTGGTGACGCAGCATGAGTCACGGTTCCGGAAGCACATCATATGACGCACATCCGGTCTGCAGCTGCGGTGCCCCACATCACTGGAAGCAGTGTGAAATAACAGCAGAAGTAGGAAGAAAGGCAGAGCACTATAAGCATTACTACACAGTACAATGGCCCCCATAGTCCCCCAAACGTACAACAACATAATGGCCCCTATAACTTCCCTTTGCCCAAAAGTCTCCCCCCACATTACTACACACCGTGTTTCCCCTATTATAAGACCCTGTCTTATATTAATTTTACCCCCAAAAGACGGGGGCTGTCTTATTTTTAGGAGGTGTCTTATAATGGGGGAAACATGCAGCAGTGGGCTTCCCGCAGCAGTGGGCTTCCCACAGAATAGGCCCACCGCTGCTGCTGCAGATGTCCAGAAGGCTGTATACACAGTGTCACAGGCTGACCACCGCCACCCCTGTGTACAGCACTGGAGGCAGAGCTGGGCCTGTGACACTGTATACCGCCGTCTGAGAAAGCAGAGGCAGCAGCGCTGGCTGTGAAGGGTGCCACACCTTGCACAGGCCCATCACCGCCACCACTATACAGGCAGCAGTATATACAGTACAGAACCTCCTCCCTCCCCTTCCCAGATCGCTGCTCACCATGATGACATCTTCCGTTGTGCAGCCACATAATCCTTTGCATGGCGCCTTGTTCTGAGAGTAACTGAAAGAACTCTCAGTTCTACAGAACTGTGTAGTAATGTGGGGAGAGACATTTGGGCAAAAGGAGGTTATAGGGACCATTATGTTCTGCATCTGGGGGAGTATGGTTGCCATTGTATTATGTGGGGGAAGTGAGGCATGTGTTTTTCTTATTACGATCTATAATTACAGATCCATAAATACGGACCGCAAGAGGACACACACTAGTGCCGTGCCTTCTTTTTTCCTGCTGTGGAATCTGATTGCATGACACTTCTCACCCATGCGATCAGATTCCTGTGTGAGTTCAAGTAGTGTGAACTTGAAAGGTGGTGGAGGAACCGGCTCTGTAATCATGCTGATTCCCGCACCGCACCAGTGTGAGCCTGAGGTAAAAGTAAAGTTTCACCGATATGGCCACTGGTGAGGCTGAAATGATGTGGACTGGGAAGGCTGCATTGATGGACACAGATCAGACTGTGAAAAATTGACTTGGAGTGTAGGATGTTCAAAGAACAGTGGACTTATGATTACTTTTTCATGCAGTACAAGGAAAGAGCTGTGTGTTTGATATGCCAGAATATAGTGTTTGTGTTCAAAGAATACAATTTGCATCGACACTATCAAATTCAACATAAAGATAAATATGAATGTTTGGTCAGAGATGTAAGAAAAGATAAAATATTAAAACTGAAAAATACATTGACAACTCAGAAAAATACTTTTGTGAATCAGAAGCAGCTAAATATGTCATCACTGCAAGCAAGTTTTCAAGTTGCCAAGTTAATAGTGTGCACTGGCAGACCATTCGTGGAGGGAGAATTTGTTAAAGAGTACCTTCTTTCTGTTGCCAAAGAGATGTGTCCAGAAAAGGCAGACTTATTTAGTACAGTTAATCTTTCAGGACCTACAATTAAACAAGGGATTGAAGAAATGGGAGACAATTTGCGTCAGCATTTGCAAAACTTCGCAAGAAAACTTTCCTGTTTTTCCTTGTCACTCGACGAGTGCAATGATGTTCCTGATTCTGCACAACTTCTAATTTTTATTCGTGGGACGAATGACAATTTCAAAGTCACAGAAGAGCTTGTTGCACTGCAAAGCATCAAAGCAACAATTACAGGAGAGGATATCTATGAAAAGGTTTCCCAAACTGTGAAGGATTTGGAGCTGGACTGGGCTAAACTAGCCAGTGTAACAACGGATGGTGTTCCTAGCATGGTGGGGTCTAAGAAAGGGGTAATTGCTCACATTAACCAAGAGATGGACAAACGTAACCATTCTCATCCCATAGCCATACACTGCTTCATCCACCAACAAGCGCTATGTAGTAAATCACTGAAGTGGGACTCTGTTATGAAAATTGTGGTATCTTGTGTTAACTTCGTTAGAGATAATGAACTAAACCACAGACAATTTCAGGAATTTCTGTCTGAGCTAAATATTGCCTATAAAGATGTTCTGTACCATACAGAAGTCCATGGGCTGAGTCGAGGGAGAGTTTTGAGACATTTCTATGACTTACTTCCACAGATTACAGCTTTTATGCTTTCAAAAAACAAAGAAGTACCAGAGCTCAATGATGCAGAATGGAAATGGCACCTCACCTTTCTGACAGATGTAACAGAGCTACTCAACAGTTTCAATGTGCAACTTCAAGGAAACGGGAAGCTCATCTGTGATATGCAATCACATGTAAAAGCATTTGAAGTAAAATTAGGCCTCCTTATCAAACAAGTGTAGGAGGAAAATTTCTGCCATCTCCCCTTAACTCAAAATCTGTTAGCGGAAAAACCCTTGATTGCATTCCCAAAAGAAACATGTGTGGATTCACTGGAAAAGTTGCAAAAGGAGTTCCAATTCAGATTTAAAGAGCTTCATCTACATAACCAGGACATACAGCTTTTCCATAACCCATTTTCTATTGACACTGAAAATGTGGATACAATTTACCACATGGAACTGGCTGAACTGCATAATTGTGACTCTCTAAAAGACGCATTCAAGTCAAGCAGTTTGTCTAATTTCTATGCATCTCTCCCCTCTGAGACATATACTAATCTCAGGAACCATGCACTCAAAATGGCAACCATCTTTGGCAACACTTATGTCTGTGAACAGACTTTTTCCAGAATAAAACATCTGAAAATCTACAACCAGATCTAGATTAACTGATGCACACTTGCATCACTTGTTACGGCTAGCAGTGACAAATATGGAACCGGATATTGACCATCTCATTAGCCAAAAGCAGGCCCATAGTTCCCATTGAAATACTAATCAGTTTGTTGATTTAAACTTACTTGTTCTTTATTTTAAATATTGTATTTGTTCCCGTTTTGTTTTTTTACTTTAAAATAAGATATGTACAGTGTGAATAGGAATTTGTTTATAGTTTTTTTTATAGTCCAGCCCTCCAACGATCTGAGGGACAGTGAACTGGCCCCCTGTGTAAAAAGTTGGGGGACCCATAGTAGAACTTCAGGAGCCACTCAGCGTTAGTTAACTTGGGATGCTCAATGTTTTTCATTTCAAGAAAAGTCCGAATTTCGCTCAAACAAGCCGCGAAACAGCTGAGCACCTTCCCTCTTGACAACCAACGCACATTGCTGTGCAGAACCAGACCAGGATAATTATTCCAAACTTCATCCAGCAGTGTTTTAAACAGGCAATCACTTAAAGCTCGGGCAACAATAAAGTTGACCACCTCAATGACCAGTGACATCACCTTACCAAGCTGCTCGTCACACATCTGAGCACAAAGCACTTCCTGATGTAGGATACAATGAAAATTTAGGATGTGTCTCTTTTCATGTTCATGAAGAAGTGCTACAAATCCTCTGTTTTTCCCCACCATGCACGGAGGACCATCAGTACACACCAAAATAAATTTATCCATCGGTAGATTTCTTTCTTTAGTGAACTCAGTGAAAGACTTGAATAAATCCTCCCCTCTTGTCTCTTTCATAGGCAAAACAGCAAGACTTTCCTCATGTAGTGTGTCACCAACAGCATACTTCGGAATCACACTGAACTGGGATAATTGGCTTATGTCTGTTGACTCATCCAAAGCGAGAGAAAAGGATGGTGCTGCATTTATGTCTTTCACTTGTGTTGCCTCAATTTGATTTGCCATCATGATGGTACGATCGTGAACAGTTCTTGCCGACAGAGGCATGTCTTTTATTTGTTTGATTATCTTGTCTTTATGTGAAAAGTCATCAAAAAGTTCATTGGCAACATCAAGCATGAACGTTTTGGCATACTACCCATCTGTGAATGGCTTTCTGTTTCTCACAACTGCTAAAGCACCAGCAAAGCTAGCCGAATTCCAGTCACCTTGTTGGGTCCAAACATGAAGTTGCTGCTGACTAGCTTGCACTCTGCACAGTAGCTCTTGACATGCTTTCTTCCTGCTGTGCCCCACTGGATATTTTGATGCAAATGTAGTATGGCGTGTGTCGAAGTGCTAATGTATATTTGACCATTTCATCGATGCAATTTTATCACTGCATGTTAGACACACTGCAGAACCTGCTCTCTCCACAAAGGCAAATTCCTCTATCCATTCCTGCTGAAAAAGTACGATACTCCTCATCTTTTTTTCTTTTAGCCATCTTCTTCGTCAAAAGGGTTTCTTTAATTAGCTAGCTGACTACTTGATTAAAAGGAGGGAAGTTTACTTCCTGACCTCACAATGACCTGTGTATGTTATGCATTATCCAATAAATATTTGATGTTGTCCTGGAGGACAGCTGTGATTGGCTCAGGGACCTGCAACCATGAACATGAGCGGTAGGAAATGAATGGATTGTAATACATGAGAATGTTTTATATTCTTAACGTTGTTATTTTTTTATTAAAGATTTTTCTGTGAGCCAGATGCAGGCAACAAAAGAGCCACATCTGGCTCGTGAGCCATAGGTTTCTGACCCCTGTCCTAGACTAAGAGAAGTCTGCTAATATTCCCAGAAATTCTGAACAGTATCACGACTGCCCCCAAAATATAAATAATAGGAGGATGTCCAGGTAGGAACCATGTCCCACAAATCTCTCCACAATATCTTTTTAGTGCTGCCAAGATAATGAATATATTCCTCTCAGTAACCATGGCAAGGATCAAAAAGATTTGCCACAAATAGATGGAGAATCCTCTCTTAACAGTGTTCCTGTAAGTAGTGTTCCAAAATGCCTTTTAAGTCCTTTTATGGAGCTCTTTAAAACAAAAAATGTATCCACAACTATAACTGACAATGATAATTTCATTATCAAAACCAATTTTTGGTGATCTGGGAAGGCTACATGAAAATGTCATGATATCATTGCATCTCGGCTTTATTACCAAGGTTGAACTCACATGGAGAAGAAGCCAAGTCAAACAAAAGACATACTGCCTGTGATGGTCAATTTTATATGTCAACTGGATTTGACTAAGGGATACCCAGATAGCTGGTAAAAGGTTATTTCTGTGTGTCTGTGGGAGCGTGCTTCTGGAAGAATTAGCATTTAAATCAGTAGACTGAGTAAAGAAGTTCACTCTCACCAATGTGGGGGCAAGCCAATCCACTGAGGGTCCAAATAGAACAAAAATGTTGAAGAGAGTGAAAATTCTCTCTGTCTGTCTGAACTGAGACATCCATCTTCTCCTACTGCACATGAACATCAGAGTTCCTAGTACTTGGGCCTTCAGACTCCAGGACTTAAACCAATGATCTCTCAGGTTCTCAGGCCTTTGACCTTGGACTGGGACTTAAGGCATCATCTCCCCTTGATTTCTGGATTTCCAACTCAGATTTTACAATATAGAATTATAGCATTATACTATATTGTAAAACTTCTCAGCCTTCGTAATCACATAATCCAATTTCCAAGTTAAATCTCCTCTTATATATCTATATATCTACATATCAATATACAACCCAGGATAAATAGATGATAGATAGATAGATGATAGATAGATAGATAGATAGATAGACAGATAGATAATAGATTGGTAATAGGTAGATATAGATATAGATAGATGATAGGTAGGTAAGGTAGATAGATAAAGATAGATATCCTATTGATTGTTTCTCTAGAGGATCCTGACTAATAAAGCTGTCGACAAGTATGTGTAATTTTCCATACTCAATAACAAAATTAAGAATTAGAAAATAATAAAGTAAAACAAATTAGAAAATCTGAATAAAATATATAATTCTTTAATAATTTTACCCTAATCAATCAGAACAAAAGAATTAGTTATATATTTATATCTCAATACATAAAATAATTCAAAACATTCATTAGCCTGATGTTCTATCCTAGGCTGTGTATGATGAGAGAAGACCAGTAATCAAGGAATTTATTGAATATATAAATCCTGAATTACATGGAAGGAACCAATCATAAACCACTCTCTCAAACTCTAATCTCTGTAAAAGTTTCCTGTTCTGTTTTGTTCAACTCCAGTCTTAGACCTCTCCAGTTTTGTTCCCAATTGCTACTCTCAGGCCTGCCTCCTTGTTCTGTCACTAACACTTTGGGAAGAATCACCAAACTGACACTTGATTGGTTATAGTAGTATAAGAACAATAAGTAATTTTTAGATTCTGTTCCTAGATTACCATAGGGATTAAATTAAAGATTTTTCAAATTGAACTCTGTAGTATAGCTGTAGCAAAATTATGAGTTGAGTAATGTTATAAATGCCAGTCACAGTCTTAAGCATTTCATACCATTTCAACTATCACAACTATCAATAGATGCTGATACCACTATTATCTTCATCTTATAAATGAGGAATGAGATTTATGAAAATTAAACAACCTGCCAAGGATCACAGTGAGTTTTGGGACATGAAAGTGTTAAATCCCAGGCAGTCTAACCTAAAACCTACATGTTTTATTATCGAGAAGACCCCTTGGAGAATTCTGAAGCTTCCCCAAACTTTTCCTGATATTCAAACTGAGTTATCAACTCTAATGAAGAGAGGCCAGAGATCTGTCTCAATACACGATGGTCTGACTGACTCAGGTTGGCATGGAACTTGGGTAAAGATAAAATCAGAACTGTGAAATGTAGAACATTATTGTAGCCTCTACACCCAAGCCGGGGGCTAGATGTCACACATTCAGCTCTGTGTGTATAGTAGAGGGACAAGTATGTGTTTCCATGTTTAAGGACAAGGCAAACACCAGGAGAGAGTGCAAGTATCGTTCTACCACACTCTGTCTAGTCATAAGAAAAATGCTTTGACCTTGTGAAATGGAAATGCTCTTGCTGTGAAAGAAACAC
This sequence comes from Rhynchonycteris naso, assembly GCA_037038555.1. Taxonomy (NCBI): domain Eukaryota; kingdom Metazoa; phylum Chordata; class Mammalia; order Chiroptera; family Emballonuridae; genus Rhynchonycteris; species Rhynchonycteris naso. The sequence continues at coordinate 100,111,294 of CM073001.1, forward strand.
CAAACACCAGAGCTAAACTCAAGTCTAAACTTTGTATCTAGGACAAAATCTAAGCTGTCAAAAACATCTTCAGATTTGCAGAAAGTTCCCCCAAATCTATCAAGATAAACAATACTAAATGACTGGGTCCAAAAAATAGGTCTGCCATTAATTTTGGCAGTACCAGAAAATATACAGCCACAAATGGGATTCATATGCCAAAATAGATTTATAATGAAGGAAGCAGTTGCCTGCTGACCAGGCGGTGGCACAGTGGATAGAGTGTCGGACTGGGATGCGGAAGACCTGGGTTCAAGACCCCAAGGTTGCCAGCTTGAGCGCAGGCCCATCTGGCTTGAGCAAAAGTTCCTCAGCTTGGACCCAAGATTGCTGGCTCCAGCAGGGGCTTGCTCGGTCTGCTGAAGGCCCGCGGTCAAGGCACATGTGAGAAAGCAATCAATGAATGACTAAGGTGTCACAACAGCAATGAAAAACTAATAATTGATGCTTCTCACTTCTCTCCGTTCCTGTCTGTCTGTCCCTATCTATCGCTCTCTCTGACTCTGTGTCCCCCCCCAAAAAAAGAAGGAAACCGCAATATTAATATTGCTACCTATTGATATTCAAACATTTATTTAGACATTAATTCTTAAAGACTCAGACAATGTTTATGAGTGGATGTGCTCAAATAGGATTAAATAGTATTGCTATTATTTATAGTCATGTATTCACAGAGTCAGTTTGTTACTATGGAATCACATATGATGTCATAAATTTGACATTCCACATGCAAGTCTAGACTGAACAACAGAAGCAACAGGAAATGGAGCTGGGGAGACGGAAACCTGCATAACAGCAAAAGAACATCTATAGTTAAAGAAATGAGTCAAACATCTCTGAAACAGAAAAAGAAGGTGAGTGAATGAAACATCCTAGAATCTTGCCAAAGATTGAAGGAAAAGTAGATACCAGTCCATCATTTAACTCTTGGACTTCTCTGAAATAATTCAATCATTTCAGATGATGGCTGTTTATAAAGAAAATAGAGGGAGAAGTGAAGGAAATGAAGAGAGTAGAGGAAAAGGAGATTAAAGCATATAGTAGAAGTCCAACCAAAATGACAGCATTTATCGAGTATGTGCTCATATGTTAGTTGTAAGAGGTGAAAACACAGTTGCTATCTGTGAAGAATGAACAGCCTAGTAGGAAAGAGAACACATAAAGGACAATGCAGTGCTCAGCAAAAGCATGTACAAAAGACACAGGCAACACAGAGGAATGTTTAACTCTGGGAACCTCTCCCAGGTCACACTGAGCTGGGTTTGAAGAATATTAAAGGGAAGAGGAGGTTACTAGTAAACAGGGTGGTGGTATACGGGCAAATACAAGTTAATTGGCAAAACAGAACATTCGAGATCAAGTGTAGGATGGAGGGCATGCAAGTTGGAGGTGGACAGGATATATGAGGAGGCCTCTGGTCTGTCTATTCAAGTGAATGAAGAGTATATTCACATATGAAGCATAATTATATTTAAGTTTTATAATATCACCCTAAATAAATGGGGTGGATGGATCTAGAAGTTGGGGAGATGTAGGCCATGAAACCTTATCAATAGGTTATATTCTAAGAATGTAGCCCCATGATGGCCTGAGGCCTGGAAAATGATAATAGGAATGAAGAAGAGGGATTGGATTGAAATATCTTTTGGAGTTACAAGTGACAGGATTTTATGGTGATGTGTGGGGAAAATGTAGGATTAGTTCCAGGATCTCACAGCTGTGCCATTTTCTGCAGTCACTGACTCAAGTGATCAACAAACATTGACCAGATTTTTCTTGAGTATAAGGCACAGAGCATAAAGAGATGGACAGACTGCCCCCACCCACCTGCATCTAAGCTAGAAGATGAGCTCATTAGAGAGATAAATAACACTAGGCTTGATCACATTACAGCTACCGAATTATCATGAAGCAATACAAATTGTGATTCAACACAATAGTATTTCTCTCAAGTCAAAATGAAAACAGTAATTTCAGTAAGTGTCCCTGAAGCGAGCTATTTTCTACTCTCTACCATAGTCTCCCCGTTACTTTGTTAGTAAGAAACTTCTTTCCACTCTAGATGCTATGAGTAAGTCAATAATATGAATAGAAGGCATGCCTCTCAACAGATCCATACAGGCTCTGCACAGAATTGGGAACCTTGATTCTAAAAATCAATTTTTAATGGTGCAGATCCACAGAAAAATGGACCTATGGTTTATTAGGAAAATAAGAGAAATTTTAATATTGCATGGCAAAAGTAAAAGTTCCATAAGTGGCAGCCTTCAGAGTTGTGGGGACAAAAAAGAAAAAGGCATTTGTGAGCAAGCCCACATTTAAATCCAAGCACTGCTGACCCCTGGAAAGCTCTCCTGTAGCATTTTTCATGTTATAATTTTTAAAATAATAAATGCTTCAGCCTGGAACCTATAAACCACCAAACTTCTACCTTAAAAATATTTATATATTTATTTGATGTGTTAATTTTATTCATGCTTAATAGAACAAGGCAAAAAATAATGTCAAACTTTATATATATATTTGATATCAGCAAAGAGACAAATATTAATTTTAATTTAGTCTTTTACTCCCAAGTCCCAGGTTTCTAATGTACCTGAGATTAAAATTAATAAATATTCTTTGTTTCTATATCAAGAATGAGTCTGGAACGAAAAACTCCAGAGACAGTCTAGAATCAGAGAAAAGACGGGAGTCTGAGAAATCTGGAGTTCGTCTGAGCACTCAGGTGAGCTGACCTCTTTACAGCTGGTGAGAGACTTCAAAAGCAGAAAGCATATCAGAAGTCATTAGGGAGCAGGGAGTTCTGGGAGACCAAGCGACTGAGGCTTGTGCTAAGGGATACCTAACGTCCTTCATGGAGAGGTTAAGGAAAAGCTAGGAGAAGCCGGTCCCTGCCTTCCCTACAGTACACATCCCCACGTTCATGTAGCAAACCCGAGCAACTACCTCTGCTCAGCTTATGGGAGAACAATGGTCTTTGTTCAGATCAGGGAGGGAAGGGGAGTCCAGCCATTGCATTGACCATTTTCTGCACCATCTTTCAGATGAGGCGTGCAGTCAATCCGAGTCACTTGCTGAGATGCTGCCTCATGTGTGGTCACCCGCCGTGTAGACACTGCCCTAGTGCAGCTGAGGGAACAGTCCTTCCTGGCCCCTGCCACACAATACGTATTTATATTCACATGTGCCTGTTGTGGGAGCAGGGCCAGCAGATCACCATGATCAGGGTGAGCAGAGATCATACTACTGATTTTTGTCGGGGAGCCTCAGTCCATCTGGGTGAGGGGGAGGATATGGGGCATAGAAACTCTTCCACTTGTCTCTTCATGTTCCTCCCAGAAGGAATGGTAGAGAGCTCTGTTCTTGCTTAGGCAGCTGCCTTAGAGTGGCGCTACAGCCTTGTTTAGGGACCAGCTGCCCTTATTTTTGTAGTCTGATCAAAAACAGTGGATATGTCTTTTTAGCCTCCACGGAATGTGCTTATCCTTGAGGGAAGAAGTGGGAAAAGGGAAAAAAAAAAGTCAACTCTACTAAGTACCATATAAGATGACAGGTGAAAAAGTATGAGATACCAGATTTGTTTCTCGGTTTGGAATGCTCTTCCCTGTGGCCCCCCACTTTGCTAGTCCTCAGTGAAGTGAGGATTGGGCCAGAGCTAGAATAGTACACAAGGGCCGAGACTGACTGAAGGGTAATAGTGGCGAGGGATCTTCTCAATGAGTGCTACTATGTTTAGCCTGACGTGGGTATTCTGTAGGTTCAAGCATGGGAGGGGTGGTAGGGTATTACACCCATGGGTCTCTTCTCTCCTTAAAAGGGGTCCCAGGAACTATCGTTGCCGAAAACAGATTCTCGGGGGTACCTCGTGAGAAGTCAGTGGTCTGGAACTTCACGGAGCCCATCCAGCAAAGCTCCATCTTTAGACGAGCCCAGGAGCAAGACCGCCAGTCTTAAGGTAGAGAGATAGAGGTGGAAGGATGAAAACCATTATAGCCTAATAATAATAATGATAATACTAACATTGATGATGATGACGGTTAACATGCATTGTTGCTTCCTATGTGCCGGCCCCTGTTCCATGTACTTTACATGTTTTAACTACTTCAGCCCTCCTAAACCCCTGTAAGCCTTATTTTACAGTTGGAAAAAAATTAGAATAACTTGATTAAGATTTCACAGTAATGTCGCTAATAGAGCTATATTAAAATCCAGGATCACTAAATCTATAAGCCATACATACACTTTAATGACTAAATCCTAAAGTTTCTTGTTTCTTCCTTCATTCATTCAACAACTATGGAGTATTCAAGGCTAAGAAAATGGGGTGGATGGAGAGGTCAACAAAAAAAGAGTGTTAGATTGTGTAGCCCTTTGGGTCCTTAACTAAGCCTGGCTATATAAGAAGAAAATGTTAGTTTTGAGATTAAGGTTTTGGTTGTAGAGCGTGACACAGATCCAGTCACTGGGAAAACATGTATACTTACCAATCCATCTATTTCTGTGAGGGCCGGCTTAATAATCTAACTAAAAAAATGCCTTTCAAAACATGCGTAACTATCAGAAAAAAACTGAAATAACATATTGATGCTTAATAATTCATTGCACAGCTTAGCAAAGCAGTCCTTTCTTTGGAAGGGTTCTTTTTAGGAAGATTTGTCTCTCCCAGTGGGTACCACAGACACACAGAGCCCCGTAGCTGAAGGAAAAACACTGAGTCCTCCAGCCTAGCACCCTTCCTGAACCAGTTTGCCTTAATCACAGTGCAGATGCTGGGAGAGGTGTCTGCCAGTGCTCTGTAGAGTTTCTAGTGGAAACACCTGGTCCAGTTGCTTATGGGGTTAACTGGAGGTCACAGATGGAGGCAGTGGCAAGCAAGGTCCCATACTCGAGTTTGCCTGGAGGTCTCTGGCTGGGTAAGTATACATACAGAAGTCAAATGACAGAACTCTGTAAGCTGTGTCATTGCCTAAGGGCAAGAAAGAAGGCCTGTGCCCTAGCTACTCCAAAAAAAAAAAAAGTGTGAGGTGCGAGGAGGGAGCAAGAGGGGTGGGAATGTAAGCAGACTGTGTCCACAAAACAAAAGTAGTTACTATCTGAAGCCTTGAAATGTGTAAGCCCCACTTAAAAGAGCTGATATGAACCAGGACCCAATTAAGGGCTAGGAATGGAACAGAGGAAAGGAGAAATCTTGACTCCAGCTGGAGACAGGACAGGGACCCCAGGGGAGTGTGGAACTCCGAAGCGCATTTTCTTGCTCCAGGTTCCCACAAGCTCCTCAACCTCCCATACTTCATCTGCCCAGAGCCAGCAAGAGTCCCAGCAGGAGCTGCCTGAGCAGGCCTCCCCGCCCACACCGCCCTGGCCGCCCGTGTTGCACACGCCACCAGTGCCTATAGACTCGTTTCCTCCCACGCCCCCGGACCCTCAGTTCCAGTCCCAGTCCGCGTCCCGGCGCAGCACTAAGATGCATGAGAACCCCGAAGCCTGGGCGCATGGCATCGTGCGGGATATCCGAGATTCGCGCGACGCCCGGGACATGCGGGACATGCGGGACATGCGGGACACTCAGCAGCGGGAGTATCCGCGCACGCCCCCTTCAGAATGGAAGTCCTATTCCCAGCGCAAGAGCAACTACTCCTCCCAGCTAGACCGCGACTGCATACCTGACTTGCCTGGGAGACAGGAGGAAGAGGACAACGAGGAAGCCTACTGGTCATCCGTGAGGACCTTGTACGATAAGAACCCAGGCTGCTCACGCCCCCGGCCGGTGAGCAGGACCCATCGATCCCGGTATCCTGGGCCCCCCTCTGCACAGCCCCAGAGCCCAAGCCTCTCCCAGCATCCCTCCACACTGTCGGGAAATCCTTCCAAATTTCCCTACTGCTGCCTGGGGGCAGGGAGATGGGACAGGGGTGGGGGAGGGATGCCAGGTCTTGGCTGTCTCCAGCACCCCAGTGCTCCAAGCAAGGGTCCAGCTATCTTCATCCCACCCTGCCCTGGGATGACCCCATTCCTCATCCCTTCCAATCTGTGTGACTGTCCCTCCCGTTGGCACCTCTGTCTGCAGCCCAAACCCAAGCATGCCATCACCATCGCTGTATCATCCCAGGCTCTCTTCAATATGGTGGATGGCAGGAAAATCTATGAGGAAGAGGGTCTGGAAAAGTACATGGAGTACCAGGTCACCAACGAGAACGTCATCCTGACCCCTGGGCCCGCCTTCCGTTTCGTCAAGGTACTGTGCAAAGCTGCTTTTGTCCCTGGGTCCTGGATGGCAAGGGGAGAACCCAGGCGGACCTTTGGCATCTCATCCAGGCTCCCTAACCCACATTTGTCACTCTCGCTTTTAGTTGACCCCAGGTCAGTTTATGCTTTCACAGAGGCTACCAGACTGTTGAGTACGCAACTGGGGCCATTAGATTTGACATGTAGAGCTTTCCTAACTGGAGAATCATGAGCTTTCCAGTTAGGAAAGCTCTCATGATTAGAGCTTTCCTAATCATGAGAGCTGTATAGAAACCTGTGTTCACTCCCTAGAACCAGCAGTAGCCAGAAGCATTAATGAGTATACAATTCCGAGCACTAGTGGAAATAAAATGCCTCCTTAAAATGAGATGAAATTCAGTTTTGTTGCTTTTGTCCCAAACATAGCATATTAGAAAAAAAAAAAAAAAGATGTTCTTAGCAGGTACGGGCATGATTTTAATATAGTAAAGTTCTCTAAATTTATAGAGAAATGTATAGCATTTATACCCGTGATGCCTTATTTAACTTAATAAATACTACACAGTAGCATCACAACCAGGCAGAAACAAATAACACCTCCACAAGTTATTAAGTAGAAAGTATTATGGGACATGAGAGGAGCATGGGAGGAAACCATTCTAAAGACTCCTGTTTAAAAATAGATAGAAGGCTGGCTTTGGAACAACATAGACCATTGGCATGGCCCCTATGAAAGGTAAACATACAAATTCATGAAGCAGTCTATATTTATCATAATGAAAAATAATCGCCAACCCACTTGGGTCAATAGACAATTAGAATAAAAAAGATGTGTACATACATGCAATGGAATGTTACTCTGCTATAAAAAAGAATGAAATCTTACCCTTTGCAATGTCAATGGACCTAAAGGGCATTATACTAAGTGAAATAAGTCAGAGAGAGAAAGACAAATTCTGTTATTTCACTTATATGTGGAATCTAAAGAACAAAATAAACCAAAACACAAATAAGAAACAGACTCTTAGATACAGAGAACAAACTGACAGTTGCCAGGGGAGAGGGAGTTAGGGGAAGTAGAAGGGGTTAAGAAGTAGGAATTGGCAGGTACAAAATAGACATGGGGATGTAAAGTACAGCATAGGCATATAGTAAATAATATTGTAATAAATATTTATGGTGCCAGGTAGGTACTAGAATTACTGGGGCATCACTTCATAAATTATATAATTGTCTGACAACTGTGATATACAGATGAAACGAGTATAAAGTAATACTGAATGTCAACTGTAATTGAAAAATTTAAAAAAAATCAGATGATCAAGAAAAGCAAATTTTACAAAACAAACAAAATAGACAGCATAAAAGAGCTCGCCTGATCCTGCTCTCTTCCTGCCCAAAAGAGATAAGGCTAGTACAACCAAATATTGTAACAATTTTCAACAAATATTACCTATATATCCACTAACCATTCACTGAAGTGTGTGTGTGAGAGACATAAAACACAGAAATGAATGACATATCCCTGCCTTAAAGAAGCCATAATCTCTCAGAGAAGACTCTTCAAAAGCCTGAATTTGACACTGATGAGATCCCTTCTCTCCAGACTCCCAATACCCACCTTGCCTGGCCCTCTTTCCACACGCTCATGTTTGTAACCTACAGGCCCTGCAGCATGTCAATGCTAGGCTCCGTGATCTGTATCCTGATGAACAGGACTTATTTGATATTGTACTGATGACTAATAACCATGCCCAAGTGGGAGTGCGGCTTATAAACAGCGTCAATCACTATGGTAAGTAAAATAAATACCATGTGGAAGAACAGCTCGCTGCCTTGGAATAGAGAAGCCATGTTATTTTGCTAACTGTGCCCTAACTAATGCAGTGTCTTTGATACTGACACCCCCATTCTGCGTGAGGAATGTTTATTTGCCTATGTCAGAACAAGAGAGGCCATGTTCATTTCTAACTTCAATACAGACCTGGGCCCAAAGCTCTGGACTTAACTTGTCAAGTGTGAATTTCAAAGTCTTAATCCCAAGTCCTGCAATATATTTCTGTTTTATGTTTTTCACTTCTGAACTTGACTTCAAGGAGCCGTCAACACAGAGGCATTTGCCGCGTGATCAAACTTCTTGCTCACCACAGATACATGTGAAAGGTTTAAAGGTTTTCACCTCTCCTTTCCACTCTTAAAATCTGATTCTCCCTGCCTGCTCTCAACACACAGCAAATCCCTCCTCACCCAAGCGAAGTTGTCTTTATTCCTTTACTTGGAAAACTAGACAAACTCTACTCTCTTCATAGCATTTCCATTCATGTGTTGGAGACTTTAAGAGAAGGTCCCCTTTTTCCTGTTAGGGAATTAACTGGCCTCTTATTTAGTATAAGGACTTTTAGCCTATTTTCTGAATAACATCCAGTTTTAGCGGTATGTCAAGCCAAAATAAGGTGTAAATTGGGCATATTGAAATTTTGATTGAAATTGGTCATATTTATAAATAATCAAAATATATTACAAGTTGTGAGTTTTATATTAGATTAACTATAAGGCTGACATCTTACTGCAACATACTTTTAAAAATGTTTGCTTTTTAAAAATGTTGGCTTTGTATTGTTATAACGTGAGAAGAACACATATAAAAAGTTTAGTGTGAACTGACATAGATTAGTTACTCAATAAACTGTGGCTATTATTTTATTTAGTAGGCAATTTAGATCTATCTACCTCTCACCACACTGAGCCTATTAAGGGTAGTAGCATAAATAAATAATTACTATTTACCTATTAAATCTGATAATTAACTGATTGAGCCCAATCTTCTCATGCCATTTTGTTCATGGAAGAAAACCTTTCTATTTGGAAGAAGAGTTAGTCACTTGCCCTCTCTGGGTGCTGAAGGCAAGCTGTATATCTCTCTGCTATTGTCTATGCTATATTATAATTATCTGTTTATAAGTCTACCTCCCTAACCCTGTGAGTAGTACAAATGTTCGTGTACATCCTCATGCCTCCTGATCATCCAGAGTACGACCATACAAAAATTTTTATTTTAAAAATGTGTAAGGCAACATTAGAAAAAGGTAAATATATGTTCTTGTATCCATAAATTGGTTATCAACAAACATGATTTTAAGTTAATGAAACTGTAACTCGAATTAATTTCATTTTTTGAAATAAATAAAACTCACTCCTGGGGGTCAGCAAGCATAAAAAACCCTCACTATTCATAGGGTTAATGAACTGTTACCTCTTTGAGAAGGACAATGTTTTAGTCATTTCTAAAGCCCCAGTGCCACCATATGATTTCTGATCAGGAAGGTAATATGATTAAGGATTTATAGATACTTCTGCCCAACAAGGTTGGTTTAAGTGAAAAAGTGAGACTATTTTGAATAGCACCACAAACATGTGCAGCTCCACTGCTTTAGGGACCTACCCAGTTTATCACTTACCTAAAAACTTGTAATGGGTGCATATGTCATACCTTATTTACCCATTGTTGAACAATGTTTTGCTTCTATGAATAATCCTTCCCTGAGATATTTCTACATAAATCTTTATCAGAGTTTCAGATTATTCCCTTAGAATAAATGCCAAAAGAAAGTAATCCTAGATCAAAACGGGTAAACCTGTTAAAAGCTCTTGATATGTTCTGTTAAATTACTTTCTGCATAGCTTATATCAATTTATACTTTCTTCCATAATGTGTTTGGTGCTTATTTTACAAACCCCTCACCAACAACCTCTAGTGTCTTTTTAAAATTGTTGTTGATTTGAAAGGCATTTGATGGTATATTAATGTTTAGTCTGCTGATAATTCCATTTAAAATGTCAAGTCAGAAAATAGAGAAAATTTCAGATCTTTCATAGTTGCTTTTAGAAAATTGTTCAATTCCTAACACAATTTTTTTAGCACAGCTGTATTGTTACTGAAGAAATACAGAAATGGTACTCAAAATGGAGCTATAATTTAACTGGTCCTTGCAATAAGTGAGGAGGCTGTAGTTGATGGACAAGAGTCAACGTGAACCAGTGGGCTGGACAAGTTTGTAGGTCTCAGTTTTCTTCTCTGTAATGAAGATAATAATGCCTGCTACACAGTTGTTGTGAGACTAAATTGGTAAGGTCAGTGTGGATAGACTTCATAAAGTATTATGCACCAAACACATCTACTATTATATAAACTATTACTGCTAAGTAAGTAATTTTCATTTTCCAATATTGGTGCTAAGAAGGTAATTCTAAAACCTTAGTAGGCACTCAGTTATTCCTAAGGTAACTCATTTGCATTTACAGAAACTATATTGTCTTTAGTCTCTGACATAACAAAATCTTTCTCGCCCAATAACAGGCTTATTAATTGACCGCTTCTGTCTGACTGGTGGGAAAAGCCCCGTTGGCTATTTGAAGGCATATCTTACCAACTTGTATCTTTCTTCAGATTCTGAAAAAGTACAAGAAGCAATACGAGAAGGTATTGGTTTGGTTTTATACTAATAGTTAATAGAGAGGTTTGTTTAGTGGTTACTTCCACTGGGCTTCCCATATGACTATGTGACTTATGCCCCTGTTGGATTTTCTATTAAGGTGTTTCTGCAAGTGGCATCCCTTAAGCTTGTCTTTTATAGAGCTTTGACCTTTTTGGAGGTGGATGTCCTCAGTGATCATCTGACAATTCATTTTACACTTTCTCATCCCTTATAAAAATGGAGGCAGTATGTAGACCACTGTTCTGAGACGTGCAGCTGTGAGAAGGAGTTGAGTCATCAAGGAACAGCTAGAGAGGAAATGCAAGGTCTGGGAGGGCTTTTATTTATTTTTTTCAATAGTAGAAACTAAACTGCCTGTCCTGGAAAGGAGGATTAATCAGTCCCCATGATCTGATCAGGGATCGCCTCTGCAACAATATATGATGGAACCAAAGACATGGCTTACTGTGATACACAGCTCCGAGTGGCCTTTGATGGGGACTCGGTCCTCTTCTCTGACGAGTGTGAACATATGACCAAGGAGTACGGGATGGACAAATTCTTTCAACATGACCCACTATTTGAGAATAAGCCTCCTGCTCAGGTAGGTTCAAGGAACACTAATTAATTTTGATTTGCTTATTTCCCAACAAATATCAATATCTGCTCATTGGGATGGCTTTGAGATTATTTTAGGCAGGCACTCCTCACTTCTGATCCTTTGCAGTTTTCTTTCTTTTGTGAACTCTTCATAATGCTTTTAGATAAAAAGAAACAAAAACTTATGGGCAACAGTGTAGTGATTGCCAGGAGCGAGTGAACTCTTCATTGTAAAGTATCTACTTTTGACCATTTTTAATTTTAGCATTATTTTATCTAGCCTTTTGAAAATATTTCTACTATCTCATGATAATGACTTCACTCCTTCCAAATTATGAGTAACAAAGTTATTACGGCTTACCAATAAGCCATTTCAACATAACAGGTTCTCAAAATAGTAAGGTTTTTTCAACTAGGTCAGTAAACATTTGTTGAACTTCTCTGTTCATAACCTCAAACTCAATAAAGGCATTGCTTAATTGAGAAAAATTGTAAAACTGACAGCTTGAGTTGACTCATTCAGTTTCAGACAAGTGCGAACTATGAAAACCTACTCAAACTGAAATGAATATGTAGGGTTTTTGGAATTAATCCATGAACTGAAGCTGAAGTGTTAAAATCACTTTGAAATGAACAACACCTACAACTTACATCTGAACCAAAGGAAATTTGAAAAATCAAAATCTTCTCTAAACTGAATGTGAATTAATGGATCATTTAGTTTTCATCTATGAATCTTTCCAAGAAATTTAATTGACCGTCGTTTTTCTCAGCACTTCTTGAACTTAAGATAAACTTAAATATTCTTATTTTATTGCATTTATAAAAGGAAGGCCAAATAGAGTCCAGTGGTTTGCAAACTCATAGTCAACAGAGCCAAATATCAACAGTACAACGATTGAAATTTCTTTTGAGAGCCTAATTTTTTAAACTTAAACTATATAGGTAGGTACATTCCTTATCGAGGTAGTGCCCGCACATGGTATTTTGTAGAAGAGCCGCACTCAAGGGGCCAAAGAGCGCATGAGGCTCATGAGCCGCAGTTTGCTGACCACTGAAATAGACTAACTGAAAGCTGAAAAGTTTTACATTACAGCAAATGATATTTCAAAACTGTGTGTATCTGTGTGTATAACTTGCTAGTCCCTTCTTAAATAGCTCTTTTAAAAGACTTGCTCTCATGTTATGAAGTTGTTCAGTGTTAACAAAGTTTACTATTGAGAGGAAAATCATTTGTTATATTTTTTATATGTCTGTTTTGCTGAAATCAGAGTCTATTGTATATTAACCTTTAACTATTATTGAAATGTGGAAGATCTCCAAAAAAGTACACACACACACACACACACACACACACACACACACAATTAAAAATAAAAAGATAATTACTTCAAGACAATCTTAAAATAACATTTTTTCATCCCAAATAAGTAATTCAAATTTCTTTTAGAGTTTGCATTTATTAGTTATTCCCTGGCATATTTTTCTCATTAAATAACTGAAATTGAGAAACCCAACACTAGTTATTGCAGGAATACCCAACACATTTCTTTTACTCATCCTTGCTCTTGTTATGCAGTAGGTGAAATGACTGGCTTCTACATGGAAAGGATAGCTTTCCAATAAGACCAGGCTTTGCCAGATGTGTTCAGTGACGAGAAAGTTATGAGGTATGATTCTTACCCAAGGTTTTCTAGTATGTTGGTCATAGTGCTTGGCTATGGCAATGTCCCAGTTGTCTCAGATGAAGGAGATCTTAGAGTTATCAGCAAATGGAACACTTGAGGAGGATTAATTTGGCCACTTTCAGTGTAGCTTACAAGCCTCCAATGTGGAACCTTGACCAGAAATAATGGATGTCTCCTGATTTGATCTCTACCTGTCTCACCATTCAGATAGTCACCTCCAGGTGTGTGTGTGTGTGTGTGTGTGTGTGTGTGTGTGTGTTTTAAGCAGAGTTTTTGAGATATAATTAACAGTAAAAGTCATCAGTTTTAGTGGGTGGTTCTGAGAATTTTTACAAATCCAGTTGTGAAGCCACAATCAAACTCAAAACATTCAACACACTAACTTCCCTTGTGCCTCTTTGTAGTATCCTGAATCTCTATCTCCAACCACTAATCTGAATTCTGTCCCTGTAGTGTTGCTTTTTCTGGGTGTCATATATATGGAGCCACACAAGATGCAATCTGTTAAATCTGACTCATCTAGCATAATGAATTTCAGATTCATCACTGTTACTATGTATCAGTAGTTTGTGCCTTTTTACTGCTGAAAAGTGTTCTGTTCTGTGAACGTGCCACATTATCCATTTACCTGTTGAGGGATATTTAGGTGTTTGGGGCATTTACAAATAAAGCCACTTTAAGTATTTACATACAGGGTTCTGTGTAAACATAGGTCTCATTTCTCTTGGGTAAATACTTAGGAGTAGGATTACTAGGGTACAAGATAAGCATATATTAAACTTTATAAAATAATGCAAACCCTTTTCCAAAGTGCCCATACTGCTTTGTATTACCAACAGCATGGTCAGAGACTGTTGCTCTGCCTTCTTGCCAGTATATGGCATTGTCAGTTCTTCTTATTTGCTTGTTTGGTTGTGTCAAGCTATTCTAGTGGTTATATAATAGTATCTCGTTGTGGTTTTAATCTGCATATCCCTAATGACAAATAATATTAAACATCTTATCAGGTGTTTATTGGCCATATGTATTCTTTGGCAAAAATGTTCAAATCTCTTGCTCACTGTTTTGGGGTGTTCAGGAGTTTCATTAATATTATTGAGGCTTGAGAGTTCTTTATATATTCTTTATTATACAAGTCCTTTATTAGGTATGTGTTTTGCAAATATTTTCTGTCAGTATATGTCTTTTCATTCTCTTAATACTTTTGAGTTAACAGAAACTTATAATTTTGATGAAGATCAATTTATCAATTGGTTCTTTTATGAAGCATGCTTTTATTGTCATATCTAAAAAATCTTTGCCTAACCCAAGGCAAATTGAAAATTTCCTCCTATGTTTCTATATGTGTTTTATATTTTAGAGTTTTTTTTTTAAATATGACCCATTTTGAATTAATTTATATATTTGTGCAAAATATTGGAAAAGGTTCATTTTTACTGCTTATAGGTATTCTAATTGTTCCAACACTATTTGTGGAACATCCCACTAACTGTGAACTAGCTTTCTGTTCCTTCAATATAGGTACCTTTTACCAATATTACAGTGTCTTGATTATCAGAGTTTAATATTAAGTCTTGTGATCAGATGGTATGAGTCCTCCAAAGTTGTTATTTTCCAAATGGCTTTTGGATATTCTGATTCTTTTGCATTTTTATACAAATTTCAGAATTAGGCCTGGCCAGGTGGTGGTGCAGTGGATAGAGCATCGGACTGGGATGCAGAGGACCCAGGTTCAAAATCCTAAGTTCGCTGGCTTACGCTCGAGCTCATCTGGCTTGAGTGTGGGCTCACCAGCTTGAGCATGGAGCCACTGGCTTGAGTGTAAGATCGTAGACATGATCTCATGGTCACTGACTTGAGCCCAAGGTCACTGGCTTGAACAAGGGGTCACTTCCTCTGCTGTAGCCCCCCGGTCAAGGCATATACGAGAAAGCAATCAATGAACAAATACGGTGCCACAACAAAGAATTGCTGCTTCTCATCTCTCCCTTCCTGTCTGTCTGTCCCTATCTGTCCCCCTCTCTATCTCTCTCTGTGTGTCTCTCTCGCAAAAAAGAAAAAGAAATTAGCATATTTATTTTTTTGTGATTTTGTTGAATTTATATATTAATCTTGAGAAAATAGTAATCTTAACATAAAGTCTTGCTGCAGCCCACTGACATGGTATGTCTCTCCATTGACTTAGGTAATTTTTGATTTCTTTCATCAGTTTTTGTAGGCTTCAGCCTAAAAATATTATATATATTCTGTTAGATTTATTCCTAAATATTTCAAAACTTCTGGTGCTAATCTAAATGATACTTTAAACTATTTAATTTCCAAGTTAATTATTGCAAATATAAAAAAAGGCAGTTTGGCCTGCGGTGGATAAAGCAAAAAAATAGATATACTAATTTCTTGTCCCTCTCTCTGTCTCTGTCACACTAAAAAAAAAAAATGCACTTGGTATTTGTATATTGACCTTACATATGCAACTTGGTTGAAGTCATTTCTTAGTAAAATTTTTATATATTTCATATTTTCTATGTAGACTACAGTCTTTCCAACCATCTAGATTCTAGACAGACTCTAAATGTTCTAAACTATATAGCTCCTCAAAAAGGGAGTATATTTCTATATTTTTAGTCTATTTCTATATTTTTATTGATAAATTATATACTTAAACTATTGTTCAAATATATGTTATAAAACAAAATAAAAGTAAGAAAGAACGATATAGATGCCTCGTTTTAACATGGTGACATAAAGTGACCAGTTCCTATTTGTTCCCTTTGGAAGGTACTAAGAATAAGAAAGGATTTTGTTACTTTGGGTTTCAAAGTCAATCTGTGAGCAAAGTGGCTCCTGCCAATAGCCACTATAACCTTTTTTTCTGCAGGTGCCCACCACTATCCCCTCCAAATTATGGTTCTTTCACCTATTTGTATGCCTTTCATCTTTAGGAACTACATTTCCCCCTTTTTTTTCTGATGTATGTAGCCTCAGAAAAAGAAAGCAAACCTGATCATATTGATAATCCATGTTTGGAGAAAACAATTTGTGTCCATGACAACAGAGAAGAAGGGAACTTTTGAATTGTGAAAACAAGTCAGTCTTAAAATACCATCCTTGACCTTTCCCTAAAACCCTCTAAACGTTCCTTTGAAAACTGTGTAAATCTACTTCAGCGAAGAGCAATGAAAAGAGAGACAGCACAGAACATATGCAAAGGCACTATAAGAAAGAGGCAGATAAAGAAAAGGAAAATCTAATAACAGAGGAAGAACTCTCATTAGAAATACTTGCCAAAGTACAGGTGAAAGTTATGACTAAATATTTACCATGACTTTTAAAAACCTAATGAAGCAATGTCATCAAATGGAAACACAAGAACATGGAAGAGATGATAAAATTTTAAATGGTAACACACTGGAAATGAGTAGAATTGAAAAGTAAGAAAGAAAAAAGCCAGAAATAGATCATAGGTACAGAAAATCCAAAATATGCATAATTGGTATCCTTAAAGAAAAACATTAAAATTATGTTCCGGGGGAAGAGAAGAGGGTTGTGTGTGGTAAATATAAAGATGCATATGCATACAGAAATATAAATCAGGAAAAAATCCTGAATTACCAAATGATTTGCATATATACGTTAAACGATGAAAAGACTAAAGGGCACACATATAATAGGGAGCTAGAACAGAATGATCAGAAGACATGCCCTAGTAAAATTATTTGACTTCAAAGATGAAGAATAATAGTTCCTTGGGCCACTTGCAAACACAAGTTGGGGGTAGGGGGAGACTGTTCTCAGTGTCCTCCACAGCAGCACTCAGTAGGAAGAGACAATGTTGCACTGCTATTGGTGGAAATGCAGATTGGTGCAATCACTATGGAAAATGGGATAGAGGTTCCTCAAATATTTAAAAATGGAACTGCCTTATGACTCAGTAATTCTACTTCTGGGTGCAAATCTGAAGAAACCCAAAACACTAATTCAAAAGAGTATGTACACCTCTATATTCATTGTAGCGTTATTTAAAATAGCCAAGATTTGGAAGCAATGCAAGTGTCCATAAATAGACAACTGGATAAAGAGGCCATGGCATTTATATATATATACAATGGAATATTAAATATTATTTAGTCATAAAAAAGAAATTTATCATTTGTGATAGTATAGATGGACCTTTATAGGCTATTAGGCTAAATGAAATAAGTCAATTAGATAAAGTCAAATATCATATGATTTCACTTATATGTGGAATATAAAGAACAAAATAAACAAAATTGAAACAGACTCATAGATACAACAAACAGACTGGTGGTTGCCAGAGGGAAATGGGGTTGAGAGACTGGGTAAACAGAAAAGGTACAGAAATTAAGAACAACAAATTGGTAGTTACAAAATAAGTCACAGGGATATAAAGTACAGCACAGGAAATATGTTCAATAATATTGTACTAACAACACTGCCCACAAAAATTAGGGGGTCCGGGAATGTGTAGATACTCCAGTACTTTCAGCCTTTTGTATAGTGCATTTTCACCAATGAAATAAAAGTTGGTTTTGCATCTCATTTGCATAATTTATAAACTTTCTTTGACTTGTCATTTGCTTTTCTGATGTTCTTGTTTAATAAAAAAAAATCAAATGCTTCTTTTTATTATTGCTTCATATTTATTTTGAAATATCCCTTAATTTTTGTGAGTAGTATATATATATATAGTGCCAGATAGGTACCATAAATATCAGGGCAAACATTTTGTTAAGTATACAGTTGTCTAACCACTATGCTGTATACCTGAAATAATATAAAAAAATATTGAATGTAAACCATAATTTAAAAATAAAGTTATAAAAAAAGATTTAAAGAAAAGATAGTGGAGCACTACTTACAAGATCATATAGAAAGAACATATAAATTACAGATTCTATACCCAGCCAAAAGTTTATCCAGATGAAAAGAAAATAGGTCAACACACAGTTTTCTCAGGGATTTTTATTTCCATAAGATTCCTTGACAAAATAAGTACTAGAGGACACATTTTGGTTAACATGTAGATAACTAGAAACACAGAGGCACAAATAGGTCTGGAATATATATATTTAATCATAGAACCAAAACTAAAACAATTGTAGGCATTAGGGAGCAGATAAGAAAGTATAATGTGCCCTTATATAGAAATTATATAACTAAGGAATATTGGAAAAACATGGAGCAGAAACGTCTAGGGAAGAGTAAGTATGATGATATCTTCATTTACAGTAGGATCATAGGATAAAATGTAAAGCTAATAAATAGAAATATGAGAATCTTTAATGCAAATGTAAACAAGTAAAATTGGATGGCTACAGAACACAGAGATATGAGACAGGTAAAGAGAAGTACCCTAATTTATTATTTCTCGTTGTAAAAACTAATAGATCCTGGATTTTTGAAAAATAGAGTACTGAGGGTAGTTGTAAAAAGTTACAATTATAAAGGTAACCAATAGAAGCAAATAATATATAAACCTTCCTAAATCTTTGAAGAAACACACATGTGCAAAGAGAAAAGTTGCTTGCTAGTGAACATCCTTTAAAATTGTTAAACATGAAAAAAATACAATAAAAATCATGACAGAACCATTATCATGTATATTTATAATACCACTAAATATAAATTTCCTAAAACTCAACTGTTGTTTTAAAAATTAAGGCTTTTAGATTGGATAACATAGAAAAATCTAATTATATGCTTTATACCATAGAACTACAGCTAAAACTAAGTGTTTCGAAAGGTTGAAGGTAAAAGGGTGACGATACGCAAAATGTTTGTAAATATAAGACAAGGCTGGATTCAAGCCAACAAGGCATGAAACAAGATAAAGGAGTATACTTTATAAGGTTCAAATGTGCAACTCACCGAAAGGAAATTAAGAGTAGTGCCTTGGTAATTAAGTGAACTTAATTTATAGAGTATCCCACTTTGCTACTAATAGCTCATGTCTGTTGCCTTGGTTTAACTTCTTAATAGAAACTTCTTTCACTCTTAAAAATACCTGTGTTTAGACAATAAATTATATGGTCATCATTAATTTGAGGAATGCAAGGATGGTTCCATATAAGGAAATATATTTACATAAACACAAGGAGTTTCAGCATTGTGCCATAGGCTTTATAATACTGTCTGCTGTGTTACATCTTCTATAAACTCTTATAAACCTCTGCTTTTCCAGCATTCACTTAATTTGTTTCACCGGATCACAGCTGTGACATATATTCCTTTTACAGGGTCCCCTGAAAAGCTTTCTGGAAGATTTAGGCAGACTGCAAAAGAAGTTTTATGCCAAAGACCAACGGTTATGCTGCCCTATCAGGACCTACCTGGTGACAGCCAGGAGTGCAGCCAGCTCAGGTGCCCGCGTGCTGAAAACCCTTCGCCGCTGGGGTCTGGAGATAGACGAAGCCCTTTTTCTTGCTGGAGCATCCAAAGGCCCCATCCTGGTGAAAATACGGCCCCACATCTTCTTTGATGATAGTATGTTCCGCATTGAAGAGGCTCAGAAATATGGCACCGTCGCAGCACGTGTACCCTATGGCATTAATCAAAAATTGAACAATTAGAGATGGGGAGGAGAAATAAAGCAGTGAGTCTGGTATTAACAGAAGCCACTTCTTGTGGATGTCTAGGGTACTCAGGTAGGTGTTTCAGAAGATTGGACCTCAGAACTTAGTTCATTTGGAAAGCTTTTCTCTTGATTTTTTGGAAAACGTTTTGAAACTTCAAGTTACCTTCAAGCTACTTCCCTTTGAGATGTCAGTGCTGTTAAATACCATTGCAGCTACCTTTGTGTGTAAGTCATAATGATAACCTGTTAGGATGAGTTTAGAACTTGAATGCTTGAATGCTTAAAGGGCTACATCAGAAGCCTACTTGGTCTTACAAATCATTGCTCATTTTGGATGTTGGTAAATAGAATAAATTGTTACAAATCATCATCATAGAAGAGTGGTCTTCAAAGACAAAAAGAGTAGGGTTAAGATACATTCCTTGGAAATTAGAGTTTTTTTAGTCTATCTCTGTGACCAGTCCTGAAATCAATGCAAAGTGAAAATATCATTCTACCTACATATGTATACCAATTTTGACACTAGTTATTCAGAAATAAATCAGCTGGTTATTCTTACAGGCACTTTCCCTCTAAAGTGAGCTCCAGACAGAACATCCCAGGAAGGGTTCTTTAAAGCTTAATTGGTGGGTTTATTGCTTGTGAACATTTGTGAAGCCTCTGCCTTCAGGTCTGGCAGGTAGGCCCAATGTTTGTATGGCAAAATAAGCTTTGGCTATAGCTTCAAAATGTGGCATGAAGTATAACATCCTGGACTCCTACTGTTATTATTTTTGTGATTTTTGTTTTGTTTTCAAAAACAATGATTGATTATTAACCATGATCTACAACACAATAAGACATGGTAAGCTAGGTATTTTCAGGTTACTTCATTTTCTCATCAAACCAAACATTTGTGATAAGATATTGTTACACTTATTTTTAATCAGTGAAGAATCTAAGGTAAAAGAAATTAAGTAGCTTGTCCAAGAATGGAAGCTAATAGATAGTAGGACTAAAATTCAAATTCAGATCTTATTTACTTCAAAAGCTATATATATAGTCTCTGTTATACAGCCATCCAAACCAACTTGTTCTTATTGAGTCCATGCCGCAGGGCCCATCCAGAACAGATTAGCCATTCTATTAAATTCTATGCTTAAGCTACACAGGAGTTACACAGGTCTGGGGCTTCCTCTCCTCTCTTGCCCATACCCTCTCTTGTTCTTTCTACTGCTACCTCCATCTTACCCCATCCACACATGCAATTTCCACCCTGGCTCTAAAGAAGACTGCTGTTGACCTAATCTTTGATCTCCTTCCTAAATTGATGTAAGCCAGTCCTAAATATATCAGTCATGACACCTAATGAGTACCTAGTGTTTCTTTCCTATGTGTTCCCCAACGTGAAGACCAAAGAGAGGCCTAAACATAATCCCATCCTGAGGGAATATAAAACCCCCACAATTCCATAGCGGAAGTCAAATGTGCAAACTCAAATAGCCAGCAGAGAGGGCTGTTTGTTCTCAGTGCCAAGTGAAGGTCACACAGGAGGTTGAAGCAAGTATCTACATGGGCTGGAAGTGGTCAGGAAATGAAAAGAACTGAGGTGGGCTTTGAAGGACAGAAAATGGATAAAACTGAAGAGAGAGAGGAAACAGATGTGTTCCAGGTTCGGGGATTTCGACAGGGAGCTTCAAATTATTGAATGAGGAATAAAGGCCCGCCACCTTTCATGATTTGTGTTCCAGGTGTCCTGTCTAATCCTCAGTGATGCTTTTTCCCACCAGTGTGGTTCATTCTTAGCACTCCTAAGAGACCTTCTTCTGGCATCCTACCCCTTTTCTCTTTAAATTGTGACTATCCTTGCATGTTATGTCCTTCACAAATGTAAAGGAGTGGAGGAGAGTTTATCAAAATCTTATAGAGATTGATTCCAAACTATACATGTCGTGTGTCTCTTCTCTTGACCTGAAGATTCTAGAATGAGGCTGGGACAGTGGAATTTTCTGCACCAGACAGTAAGCACCCTATTTCTCTGTGGCTCTCATAGGGCATAGTGGCTGGCACATATTAGATGGGTGAGTAGATAAATGAATCACCACTCTTGGTCTAAACTCACAAAGTCAGCAGCTTGATTATGGGTTCCATATTCAATAACTCCTGACATTTCTTAAGTTTAGTGCACTTTGTCTTCCATTTTTACATTTAATAATCTTATGGAGGGGGTGGAACGTACTTATGAAGTGGCCTGCTCAGTGTTTCACAGTAAGTGCAAGATTCTCCTACTGTATTTCTGCCAGTGTGAAGCAGGACCATTTGAGTATGGCTTTTTCTATAGAGACCAATGTTATAATGGTGTTCAGTTCTCAAACTGTGGTCCCAGATCAGAATCACCTGGGAACTTGTTAGAAATGCAAATTATCAGGACCCATCTTGGACCAATTGAATGTGTATCGCTGGTACTGGAGCCCTGAAATTTGATTTTGTTTCGTCAAGCCCTTCAGGGGATTGTGATGCGACACTAAAGTTTGGCCCGTTCTTTCTCCAACTAATTTATGTTGCTAAGTTTTTGGCTTCATTTATGGCAAGAAAGAGAGCTGTTCCTCAGGCTTGGGTGGACAGGAACAATTATCCGGAGGGTGAAAACAAGTTGGACAGAGCATTAAGAAGTCCCAGGAACCCTTAACACAGGGGTCCCTAAACTACTGCCTACGCCCTCCTGCAAAGGGGCACGCACCTCTTTCATTGGTGGTCAGTGAGAGGAGCACAGGATGCATCCGCACCTATAGTTCCCATTGAAATACTGGTCAGTGCTGATTTAAATTTACTTGTTCTTTATTTTAAATATTGTATTTGTTCCCATTTTGTTTTTTTACTTTAAAATATGTGCAGTGTGCATAGGGATTTGTTCATAGTTTTTTTTTATAGTCCGGGCCTCCAACAGTCTGAGGGACACTGAACTGGCCCTCTGTGTAAAAGTTTGGGGTCCCCTGCCTTAACAGAACATTCTAAACCAGCCTATTAGATTTGTGTATTCAGTAGACATTCACATGGAGAAAGCCACCACCACGTTGGGATTTCCAGGGGGAGGGACCCCAGCCGCCTGAAAACTAAAGCTGTGCTCACCCTCCACTCTCAGGCTGGGAGCCGGCTCCACGAAGTTACCTCTACCCACAGCGCGGTCCTCTAATAACCGATCAGGTGCCCTCGGAAAGGGAACTACAAGTCCCAGAATGCCCCACGCCGCCCTGTCAAGGACAACAGGCCGCCCCCCAGAGTTCTTCGCGTACACAGGTGGTAGCGTTGGCCCGCGCAGCGCGGCGACTCCGGAAGTCCTGCGCAGGGGGCGATGGGCCCTCGGCTCGTGTGGCTATGGCGGTGGTGGCGCTGCTGGCCGCACTGGGTGGGGCACTGTGGCTCGCTGCTTGGCGGTTCGCGGGCACTATCTTCCAGCGGCAGCCCGGAGGCGGCGACGCCGGCCTTATGCACGGGAAGACCGTGCTGATCACCGGGGCCAACAGCGGCCTGGGCCGCGCCACGGCCGCCGAGTTGTTGCGCATGGGGGCGCGCGTGATCATGGGCTGTCGGGACCGCGCGCGCGCCGAGGCGGCGGCAGGCGAGCTGCGCCGCGACCTCCGCCAGGTCGGGACCCTCGAGCCGGGCCCCGACGCCCGCGGGGTGGGCGAGCTAGTCGTCAAGGAGCTGGACCTCGCCTCGCTGAGCTCGGTGCGCGCCTTCTGCCAGGAGCTGCTCCAGGTGTGGGCTCGGGGAGCCGGCTGCCCGCGCACTGGGCCCTGCGGCGGGGCGGGGGCCGGGGCCGGGGGCCGGGCCGAGCCCGGAGGATCCGCCCCGAGTCCGGGGGTGTGTGCGTGACCTTGGGAACGACTGAGGCGGCGAGTAGAAACACTCGCAGCACTTCGAGGCGCTTGGGAGTTGCAAGCTAGGGAAAGGGTTCGGGCAGTGTTTTCTCTTACAAGGATGCAGAGAAAAAAATCGGCCCAAGAGGAAACTGAGCCAGGGTCTGAACATTGCCTTTAGTTATGTGAGGACGGCCTCGGACGTCAGCCACGGCCTTGCCTGTGTCCACAGTGAATGTGCACCAAGCCATCACCTTTCTGAGAGCCCCGCAGCACTTGGGGGAAGTTGCTAGCCAAGATTGCCAAGGACCTTGGAATGATCTGCTCCCCACTCCGTGCTGTGGTAGGAAGTTTAGCTCGCCATCACCAGGGGACTCATTAGCACTGTCCTTAACCACAGTCTGGCCTGATTTCCAAATAAACTGAAGCTTGGAATTCCAGTGGTCATATGCTCTAAACAGGGACATAAATAACTGTATATAATGCTTAGTATTTCTCGAAGGTTTCCTATGTGCTAAAAGCTGAGCTGTTCCAACCATTTCAGATAATGAAAAAAAATTTTTTTTTAGAAAGTGCCCTTGGCAATTACTGTCATCGAATCCCCCTGTGAGGCAGGCATTGTTCTCCCCACTTTACAGGGTTGCCCAGGATCTGCTCTGTTTCTGCTGCCTGCCAGCTGGATGGAGGGTTTCTTTGTTTAGGCGGTAAATAGTCCACTGAAGTGGACATCCTCCGCTGAAATTGAGGTAGACATGTTTTCTGCAGCGGGCATTCTTAAAAGAGTGAGTTTTAAAGTTAGCTGGAGTAGCAAACGTGCCTGTGTCAGGTGGAGTGTCTTGAGTCTACCACAGAGGTTCCCAAACTTCCTAATTTATTGCTCGTGATGCCCTGAGGCCGAGTGAAATATCTACCAGTTTAATTGTATTAAGTAATTAGGTTCAAATACCCTAATATGTATTGATGTCCTAAGAACTTAGCAGCTGTTTGAAAAAATAGTGAAGATAATGAAAGAAAAAAATACATATTTAATTTATTCTTAAATAACCATAATTACTACAGGAAATGTAGATTGAACATTGCCACCCTCATTTCTTGTTCTACATTGATTTTTAACATTGTACATGTACTTCATTACAGCAACTCCTAAAACAGCTTTGCAGAGATGTGGTGTCATAAAAGAGAATATAGCACAGTATAATGTAGCTTTGAACCATCCGGAATGGGTAGTTTATGAGATGTTGAGCGAAATATCCCTTTGTTTCCCTTGAAAATGTAAAGCATCCCACAGTACCCTGGGAGCTCCCTGTGACTGTAAGGCACTTTGCTGCACAGTCTGGGGGCTGCTACAGATCTAGAGAGGTTTTTTTTTGTGGGGAGGGGGGTTGTTTTTATGTCTACTTCATTATCACGTAAAACAGGTTAAAAATAAATAAGATTTTAGAAGCGTTAAAAGTGGGTCTTGTTCTTTTTCATTAAAATGTGGATGTGTTTGGATATACTTCTCATTCCTGACACATGTTATTTAACTGCTTTGGTCACTTGGGACAAAACCAATGAAAAGTTAGGATATAAAGAGATAACTAAGTTGTCCTAAGTACACTGCTCACGAAAATTAGGGGATATTTTATAGCTTCATAATCATTTTGAAATATCCCCTACTTTTTGTGAGCAGTATATTATTAAGTTCCTTCCTGGCTCTGAAGTTCAGGGACCATAACCAGAATTTGAGGAAAAAGAGAGGTGGGGGGGACTAAATTTCCCACAGGTTGGTATTCTCGGTATTTGTGTCATTTATCTCCTGGAATTTTAAAAAAATAGTAGATGATAAAGTCTTAAAATAAAACAAGCCCAGCACAGAATGATGGCTCAAAAATGATTAATACAGGAAACTCTTCCAAAGGATTACTGAAAAAGAACACTCCTTTCTTTCCCCCACGGGTGAACTTTTGCCTTCTTTTTGAAGCTGACAATTGGAAAAGCTAAAGGTGCTTAAGAAAGAGAATGAGAAATAGTTAATCCTCTGACGGTTATGCTTTGATACAGTTGTGAAATTTAACACATTTTTCTTTTCGCTTACACTTGGCAAAGGGGCCAGTGAAATTTGAATTTTGACCTTAAATTAATTTAATCGTGGGTCATCACTCTGTCTTTATACCTGGAACATGTTGTACATTTATTTTTCTCTGCCCATCAAAAGAGACAGGAGTGCCTGACCTGTGGTGGCGCAGTGGATAAAGCGTCGGCCTGGGAACACTGATGTCGCCAGTTCAAAACCCTGTACTGGTCTGGTTAAGGCACATATGGGAGTTGATGTTTCCAGCTCCTCCCCCCTTTCTCTCTTTCTCTTTCTCACTCTGTGTCTCCTCTCTAAAATGAATAAAATTAAAATAAATTTATATATATAAAAAAAAGAGCCAAGAGCCAGGAAAAGGGCTAGGGAGAACCAACTTATGTGAATTACAGAATGAAATGACTTCTCTTAAGAGCAGTCTAAATTATAGGACTTGAATCCAGAAAGGTATGGCAGGATCTGGTCGAAGTGCAAAATTCTGACTCTAGATCTCCTAAGTTGGGGACCCCTTGAAGCCTGAAAGAGGTATATTTCTTGTAGGGAAGGACTGTGACTTCTAGTTATAGTCGAGTTGAAGGTTTGTTGGTCCTCCTCTGTTGATCCCCTTTTCTGTTATTGTGAGGCTTATTATTTAGACTGATTTTGTTTCTGATAATTTTGTATTACTTGCATAATTTTTAAAAATATTTCTTTGATTTATTCATGACCCCTAGCCTAAATTTGCTTCCCTGACCCCACCCTATTGCTTGTCCCAGTTGTAAGGACAGAAATTGCAGTTGCTCTACCCACAGTTCCGTTTACGCTTGGAAAACTACAAGGTAGAGCAATCCTAACTTGCCCTTGGTGCTGGTTTTAGTGGCTCTGGGAATGAACAGTGCTGACCTGTCTGCTGTGTTTCCACTCTCCAGCTCCCATCGACTCTAGCTATGTTGTGAAAATCCCAATTAGAAAAGCAAGCTGGCTTACTAATTAAGAGCCCAGGCATCAGACTTATCTTCAGATTTTTGTTTGCCATTGTTGGGCAGACAAGTTTGTAATAAGTGTTTGCTCGTTTGTGTTTGTGTTGGGGCAGCGCCATGTATGTGTAGTCTGGAAGGCGGCAGATGCTTGCTCTCAGGGCTGCAGATTTCAAATTTCAGATTGCCTTCTTGCCTGAGAGGGGCCATTGTTTGCTATTTGCTGGAGAAGGGGTTTTCCCCCCAGCCTGTTTTGGCTGGAGAGTTCAGGGGGAGGTGGGGGTGGGGGAAGGTGCTAAGGCTAGTGGGGGCCTGTGAGTCTCAGAGAGTCCAGATAAGGAGTTTGGGCGTGGAAGCCTTAAAGAGGGAAGCAGTCTTCCCTGCCTGTTTGCTCGTCTGCCATTAGAAAACTTTAATAACCAAATGGCCCACCATTTTCTGCCTCCACAGTTCCTTTACGTCTGCCCAAACTCAATGAGACCCTGCACGACCACGGCAGCAGCCATTTAGGAGCCTTGTGATACTGGACAGATCGCTGAATTTAAGTGCTTCTGTCTGATTATAAGTTGTGCAGAATAGTTGAGTGAACATTTGAACAGCACAAGGCCATTCTCCTATTAGGCATACAAGTCCTTTAGATCTTTTCTTTCTCTGTCAGTTGTTGAAAACTCATAGAAACATTTTACAGAAATTTTAGTAGTTTGTACAAAATTTTAAATTTATTTTAGGTACATTAAGACCCGTGTTCATATTTCTACTGTTCTCTCTTTGCCGTTTAAGGAAGAGCCGAGACTGGACGTCTTGATCAATAATGCAGGGGTCTTCCAGTGCCCTTATATGAAGACCGAAGATGGGTTTGAGATGCAGTTTGGAGTGAACCATCTAGGTCACTTTCTACTCACCAATCTGCTCCTTGGACTACTGAAAAGTTCAGCTCCCAGCAGGATAGTGGTTGTTTCTTCCAAACTTTATAAATATGGAGACATCAACTTTGAAGATCTGAACAGTGAACAAAGCTATAATAAAAGCTTTTGTTATAGTCGGAGCAAACTGGCAAACATCCTTTTCAGCAGAGAGTTAGCCCGCCGCTTAGAAGGCACAAATGTGACAGTCAATGCTTTGCACCCTGGTATTGTGCGGACCAATCTGGGGAGGCACATACACATTCCACTGTTGGTCAGACCACTTTTCAATTTGGTGTCTTGGGCTTTTTTCAAAAGTCCACTAGAAGGTGCCCAGACTTCGATTTATTTAGCCTCTTCACCTGAGGTAGAGTGTGTGTCAGGAAAGTACTTTGGGGATTGTAAAGAGGAAGAACTATTACCTAAAGCCATGGATGACTGTGTTGCAAGAAAACTCTGGGATATCAGTGAAGTGATGGTAGGCATATTAAAGTAGCAACAAGAAGTGTAAGCCATTTAAAAAACTTGTTGTCATCTGTATCTGTGATCAGGAAGGGTGTGGCTTGAGCACTTGAAAACAATTTGGGTTTTACTAGTACTACTGAGAGGAGCATATGGATATTTTTAAGTTATAAAAAATTGTATTTTAGAGAAAATTTCAGAAAAGATGTTATGCAATAAGTAAATGAATAATATAATTATAATGTATTTTAAAAATTATAATTCAACAAGCATGGATTATAAATATTAACTCAAACACCTTAAGTAGTTTTTGATTTTCTAGCCAGAGTTTTAATTTTTTTTATTATAATGCTAGTTTTTGTTTAAAAATAATATGACTGGTGTGTGTGCATAATTCTTATTTGAAATAAATTTACTGATGCAAATTCTTAACTGCTTCTTTAGAAGTTTCACTGAAATTAGTCCTTGATCGTCTCATTAGCCTGTACTAACTTTAGCACACCAAGTGTCTTCTCCTATCTTGTTTCCTGCTTCAAGAAGTAATATTTCTAAAACCCAATTCTGTTTCATAATGTCATTTCCCTGCTTAAAATCCTGTGTTGGTTTCCTGTTACCCTTAACAGTGAGTTTGCAGGTTTTGTATATTTTTGTTTTTTTTTTAAGCCACTGGATTCTTTCTTCAGAAAAATATCTTACTTAAGTGCAGAAGCCAGATTGGTAAAACAGGTCATAGCAACGCAGCTGGAGTGGAGTCCCCCAGGCTATGCACTACGGGACTCTAGAATATAGTAGTTTGTAAACCATTTCAACTTAAAGTTTAAACTTTTTAATATACATATTAGATTCTTCATGAACTTCCCCAGGCTTACTTTGTACTCTTACACTCACTGCTGTCCAGTAGAACTTGACAATGATGGAAATAACTTTCTGCACTGTCCAACTCAACTTATGTGGTTATTAAGTACTTCAAATATGACTGAGAACTGAATTTCTCATCGTAATTTAAATTTATTTACAGCTCTGGCCGGTGGTTCAATGGCTAGAGCGTCAGCCTGGCTTATGAACATCCGGGGTTCAATTCCTGGTCAGGGCACACAGGAGGAGCAACCATCTGCTTCTCCCCGCTCTTTCTCCTTTTTATTCCTCTTTCCCTCCTGCAGCCAGTGGCTTGATTGGTTTGGTTTGAGCATTGGTCCTGGGTGCTGAGGATAGCTCAGTTGGTCCAAGTGGCAGCCTCCGGTACTAATAATAGCTAAGTGCTCAAGCATTGGCCCACATGAGGGTTGCTGATGAATCCTGGAGGGAGTCTGTCTATATCCCCTCCTCTCACTTAAAAAAACAAAAATTTAAATGGACACATGTGCTTAGTGACTAATATCTTAGTTCGTCCCTAGTCATTCTACTATATAATCTAGTCCTCAATGCAGACCAGTCACTTACTTGCCTCTTGTCCTTTCCTTATACTGATTGTTCTTCCAATCTGGAATATACTCTCCTTTTCCTGGGAAAACTAGTTACCTTTTAATACTCCCTTCAGATGTGTTCCTATCTCCAGTCTCTGTTGGCTGAACCAGTTCTCTTCCTACTTTGTTTTCATTGATCTGGGCAGCTTTCCTAGGAATTTAGTTCTAAACTAATTATTTGTTCACAAATTAGACAATTGGAATAGAAGTTTTCCAAGAAAAAAATTTATTCTTTTATTATGTTCTTAGTTTTCCTTCTTCAAGAATCAAGTATAATACCTGACAACACAGTAAAAATTTGATAATGAAGTTTAAATAAATAATAAATCAATAGTGTACATAAAAATAAAGTCTACATGGGAATATTGTAGGCATCTGTTACAGCATCAAAAATAATTATTTTATTTGTCTTAACTATCTCTTAATATTGGAAAAAGGAATTATGACAGTAAAGGATAAACTGAACTACACTGAATTTAATAACCACTTTGACCAGGGGTAATCTTTGATTAGTGTACTTTAAAACTTTTTGTAATGTCTGGTTACCAGTATCAGTTCTTTTGAGAATGGTGGGCTCTTGGCAGATCATACAGAAGGTCTGTTTCCTGTTAGAGCTGGCATTGTGAATGAGGAACACTTTGTATCATCACAGGTGTGTCTTTGCAGGTGTAGCGGGTACAGTCACATTATGTTCTTTGAAATGTATTTGTTAAAAACAATCCTACAAAGAGATCTGCAGAAGTTAGAAATATGGGCAGGAAATACACCAGAATGCAACTTGGAAAAATGGAAGCTAATAAATCTGTCCTACACCTCGACTTCATTAAAAAGGAGCCTTTTCTTTCTTTTAATATCATCTTTTCTGGCTGCATTTTGATACCTGATGCTTTTCAGGAGATTTGGGCCTTTTGTAGGAGTTGAGCCTTTCAGAGTTCTTGTTTGTGGCACCATCATAAAATAGGATATATTAATGTATCATGATGAAAAACGAGAAACTCATCTAGAAACACCAACTATTAAGGTAAAATGAGCGGCCATTTGGAAGATGTCCTTCCCACCCGGTGTGTGATGGAATGAGGGCCTGATAGCTATGGTATGACTACTTCACTTTTGAAGATTACTTAAACCTTTTTTGCAGCTCTCTGCTTTCTCCCGTCTGCTGACTGACTTCTAATCATTTCACTGGGCACAGAAATAAGTAAAAGTTTTGTTACTCTGATACTTCCTTTGACCTCAGCAAACTGTTGTCAGAGAGAAATGTGTCATGTGCCAGTCATGGAATAACTGAGTTGGAAATCCACTTCCATGTTGATTACTGACTTCATCTTTTGAAATGTTGATTCTTATTTCAAACAACTTGTTCTGCAAATGGGTGAGGTTGCTGAGGTTTTCTGTTTGTTTTGTTTTTGTAAGAGAGAGAGGGAGAGGAGAGAGAGAAAGGAAGGGAGAGAGATGAGAAGCATCAACTCGTAGTTGTGGCACTTTAATTGTACACTGATTGCTGTTCATAAGTGCCTTGTTGGGGTTGGGGGCTCCAACTGAACCAGTGACCCCTTGCTCAAGCCAGCAACCTTGGGCTTCAAGTCAGCACTTTTGGGCTGAAGCGAGAGACTGTGGGATCATGTCCATGAACCCACACTCAAGCTGGCGATCTCGGGGTTTTGAACCTGGGACCTCAGCATCCCAGGTCAACACTCTATCCACTGTGCCACCACCAGCCAGGCAGAGCTCGCTGGGTCTTCTGCCTCAACTTTACTCAGAGTAACTATTTTATATAGTGAGGTTCTAAATAGCACTTAATTGGAAAAGCAATTTCTCTGCTTAAACATTCCACCACATTGGGTCTGATTAACAGCTTCACTACTTACTTCCCCTGGTGGCTTTGGCAAGTTCCTTAACCTCTCTGAT
This sequence comes from Rhynchonycteris naso, assembly GCA_037038555.1. Taxonomy (NCBI): domain Eukaryota; kingdom Metazoa; phylum Chordata; class Mammalia; order Chiroptera; family Emballonuridae; genus Rhynchonycteris; species Rhynchonycteris naso. The sequence goes on from CM073001.1 coordinate 100,142,520, forward strand.
CTTGTTTTTCTGCTCTACCATTGAGATAATGAATGCTCACTTCAGAGCACTGCTCAGTGAATGAACCTGCAGAGTTTGTAAAGCATTTAGACAATCGCATGGCACATGTGGGCCCTCATCAATTTCCCCTTCCCCAGTGCATAGTCGTCATCACTATTAATAGTAACAATCTTTATATGGTACATATGATGGAAACAAAACTAAACCAAGAATCAGCATTTTACAAAAGGCCAGAGTGTAAATATTTAAAGTTATTAGGCCATATACATACAATCTATTTTTTTTCTTTACAACTGTGAAAGCCATTCTTAGCTCATCCAGGCCGTACTGTTGTACTTATGTAACAGCCCAAGGTATTCACTTAAATTTGTCTTTAAGACACTGTATAGGGCTGTTCCCATGCATAGTGTAACTTCTATTTCTTAAAAAGGCTCCTGCTGTTTCTTATTATTTCTGATCTCGTCAAGACTATATGCTTGCAGACCCAGAAATCTAGAGCGTGATTTTTTTTCAAATCTCCAGCTATAGATTTTGGTGTGAGGAGTAGCAGTTATCTGCCTTGAACTCCCCCCACCCCCGCCCCTCTCGCAAACTTGCTGGGCCTGGCTAGAGATCTGAGAGAACACATATTTGAATATTTAATTGATTCCAAATGTCCTAAGCAACACTGAAGAGAGACCATGTTACTAATCCCCCTTCAGGAGCTTGGCCCCCACACACAGCTTCAGATGTTTCACAAACCTCTGGACAATGGGAAGTTAAATTAGTTACAGGTTAGCATGGAGGAAGGAAGTTGATTCGTAGAGGAAAGTTGGATGGAGAGCTCAGATTACGCAGACCATCAGGAAGAGTTTTTACTAAGTTAGATATTTAATTAAAGCCCAGTAGAAGCACTCTTAACCAACCATCATGTAACAGACTTGCCGGAATAACTGATTCTCCATTTGTTTTGGAAAACATACTGACCGAAACCCATAGCATAAGAAAGCTCTAGGCTGACAGCTTCCCCTCTGTACCCATCACTCTGCTCCTGCGTGTTCTATCTGTTATATACATAAAAACTGAGTTATATACCGTTCATTTGTCATTTCACAAATATAGAGTGGGGCAAATGTAGGTCTATAGTACACACACACACAAACCCCAGTTTATTCTTGTATTACAATTGATTAATTAGTGTATTATTTTTCATATGAAATAAGTAAGTTTTCTTGCCCCAGCTTAGGCTCTGGGGACATTTGAGGCAACAGAGAAAACCCAGTCAATCCTGTGTATGTGTTAGCTGTGTTTGTTATAATTTATAATAGAAGCTATTAGTCATAATGCAAACCAGTAAAATAAAACACTAAAAAGGGAAGGCAAATCACTAGCAATTTACTGTTGAATATAGTTTCAAAACAACTGTCACATTCTAAAAATAGATATTATAAACATCTAAAAGGGTCTGTAATTAGTATTTTGCATGTGACTTTAAACCTGAAATCTATGTTAAAGACACAAAAGATGGAATTTCATGAGAACTCACACTGAAAAAAACAACAGATAAGCCTTATATTCGAAGGCAGGCAGATGAATGAACATGTCATGTTTTAAGTTCAATTGCTAATTTTGAGGTGCATGTCATTAATCTTTATGAAGTCCTTCTTTAATCAGTTTTTTTATGTAACCAACTGATCTCAAACAAGGGAGCTTCTATAGTGTGAAGTAGAGCTGCTTACCATAACGTTTCTGGTTGGAGGAATTGTCAGTCACTGTTCTATGTGGTAGCTCACTCTTTCCTGAAAACTTCTAATCTAAATTTGGGGTGTTTTACTTTTTAAAATGTCCCAGAATACTTAAGTGAGTGTATGTGTGTATGTATATATATATATGTGTGTGTGTGTGTGTGTGTGTGTGTGTGTGTGTGTGTGTATATATATATATATATATATATATATATTCCTGAGTGTCTCTGCAGCCTAAAATTTCTTTTCATCATCAACCCTGTGTTTGCTTCTCTTCCTCATTTAAAGTGTCTACTTACTGTGTTAAATAAGTAAATTCCTGAATACTTAATAGAATTACTTTTCAAGGTACCTCATTTTACCTTTAAAAGTTGCCAGATTACATATGATGTTGTATAGCCTGGTCTGTCTTAAGTTATAGGGTTGAAAGTTTACTAAAAACAACAACAAAAACATTCTTAATTTCCTTTATACTAATGGTACCGTTCTTGCTACTGTGAGAACAGTAAAGTGAGCAGCAGGATAAACAAGTAAATAGAAGTTTAAGTTGCAAATATATTTGAAGGGGTTTCTATCTGTACACACTTACAATCAGTACTGGCATGTTAGGTCTACTGTAAAGTCATGCACAACTTTTGAGAAAAGGCTGAGCACGGAGAAACATATAATCATTAGTAGTTTGTGCAAAATGCAAAGCTAGTTTCTGCCACCAACCCATGAAAGCACAGGAAATGGCTTCATGTAGTAGGTGTTCAGGTCTAAGCATCCTGTTGACAGAGCGGGTTCTACCCAGGGGTTTTGTGTTAATGTAATCAAACACTTCAGAGCTGCAGCCCAGCAAGCCCAAGTCCACCCACCTCAGAGTTTATCTTTAGCTCATCTGGAAGAGTTTATTTTAAACATTGAACATTGTTTGCTGCTGTTGAAATGAAAGTGAGAGAGTTACAAGCTTTCTTCCACTGCCATCTGGCAGATTTACTGATGGATCGGGTTCTTTAATCCATGTAGCCCCGTGTGTGGGAGCTATTGTCTTTGTGTTGACCATGCAGCTGGCTTGGCTGAACTTTAAAAAGCACACACAAAGCTATCAAGAGCCATCCTATAGATAAATAAAGTTGGGGGTGTTGCAAAAGTCACTGGAGTCTCTTGGAGGAGGGTGGAGAAGGCGCCAGCATATATTTTTCATTTTTCTCCGAGTGCACATTTTTATGCTATAGTTCTCTGTGAACTGAAAAAGAGATTAACTCTATTTGAAATTTTTGAAATATTCAAGCATCTCAATATTTTGAAGGAAGTAATTGCAGCTACAAAAGACTGATGAAACTCAAATTAGAAAAGTCTTAGCAGCGCAGAAAGGCAACAGATGTGAGGGGTCTATATCTTATTAAATTAAACATGAATACAAGAAGTTAAAAGTGTGTACACTTCTTTTTAGAGGGGATTTGCCTTGCTATTTCTTCACACTGTGTGTGATGTGGGGTTGTTCCATAACATGCACATTCCACACTCAATTATAGTAGTAGCCTCCTTGGGTATGGAGCTATCCAGGATCTCACACAGTACATTACACTAAGTACAGCTAGTGTACAACTCCAGTGCACCATTTCGATTCTATCCACATATACATACATATGCAGTAAAAGATTACATGTTAACAGTAGACTATGTGCAAGGTAAGATACCTTCAATATGACTTATATGGAGCTTATAGGAACATAAAACAAATAGAACCTGAATGATATGGTTTGACTAGCATTCAGGCTATTTTTCTACCTATTGGTGAAAGAGAGGCAGCCAATGTGGCACTCCTTTGGTGAGATCACAATAGCACAATGCCAAGACCTTCACTTAGCAGCCTCAGATGTTTGAATTTGTCAAAATATCAGTTGGCAATGAGAAACCACCAAACTGGGAACCTCTTTCCTGTAGGGAGCACGTTGTATCCCAGTGGGGAAATCCATCTGGCATGCCAATGAGAATCAGGACTTGATTAGTTATTATAGACTTGGTGGAGAGGAAGCTAAGTCTGAGGTTGAATGTTTGGTGACATTAGCAGTGACACCTGCATTAGCTGTATCCAGAACCGGGAGATTTATGCTCTAGATGGACATATGAGCCTTATAAACATGCATCCTGTGGTTGCCAACTATTCCACCTTCTTAAGAACATTTTCTTTTTCTAATTTTTGAAATATATGTTTAGCATTTAAATATTGCTAGTGTGGTTCAGGAAACACTTCACCTCCAGCGTACCACACAGAGAGGTGGAAGGGGCCAAGTGAATTAGCCACACTCAAAGACACAGACTGGGGTGGAAGAATATATTATTCATAGTTGGAAAGACTGACAGTTGAGAGACTATCTGAGAATTGTTCCTAATAGGAGATTTCTGGTGAACATATTAATTGATCACAGCTGTTTTCCATTTAGGAAAAATGTAATAAATACTAGGCTTCCTTCAGCAGGCAATTTGATTAAGATTGTAGAATGACTTGTGATGGATAATCCTATATAAGTGCTTTGGGTGGTGTGAATGGATTAGAAAGACATTTTTATAAGTGAAACCCTGGCTACCCTAGGAATATTTATTTCTATTTATCTGCTGCAAATCTAATCAGAGAATTAGAAGTAAGAGGGGGTTCAAAGGCTGGATGTGAGTGTTCCAGACCAGGCTGTAGTGTGTGGAGGGTGGGGACATGGATTTGAACATTCTCTGCCTCCGGCTAACATCTGGCAAAGGGCAGTAATCTACCAATTACTCACAAAATATGAGGTTGATTATTTAATTAGTTAATTAATTACCTAAAAACTAACGTGTCTATCACACTATTGATGGCCAGGGTAGATGGGGATAATTTAACTGGTTTCTTCCTATACTCTAGAAAGTGTGTTCACCCTTTACAGGGAGAAGATGGCTCCTCTGGCTTGTGAAAGTAATGCTGAATTTCCCTACACATTGTTATTCAAAAAATGCAATGATATGTGTGAAAGCCTTGGATAAGTGTGTCATCATTTTTGACAACTATAGTCAGTGGTAATTTGGAGTTATTATGAAGAAAGCTAGGAAGAAAACTCACAGACTAAAATATTTGAATCTGGCCACAGATTCCCCTGGAAGCTTCTTTACTATTCAAGTTATCAACTACTGCTCTCCAGTACTATTTTTCTGCAGATTCCTGTGTATTTAGTAAGCAGTCTGCTGTCAATTGGTTAGATATGGTTTGCTAAAGCTAACACAATTAATTCTGCTGTAATCTGTATGCATTTACTTTGTCCCTTACTTAATTTTCAAATAAGTATATATGCAAAGGATTAAAAGCGCTTATTTTCTTTTTAAAATAATGCCACGTTATTGCAAATCCCTAAGCCCACAGATCATCAATTAATAGGACTAATTAGAAGATTTGATTAAACTTAGCACAGAAATTCTTTCTAGAAATATAATAACTACTATTTACATGAGTTATTTAACCTATATTATCTCTAATCCTCATAACAACATTTCAAGGTATTCTTATTCCTAATTTACAGGTAAGGGAAGTGAGCTTTTAGAAAGTCTAGATGACGTGCCTAATGAGATCAGGATCTGAACCAAAATTTTTCAGATTTGAGAGTCTCTGGACCAGTGTACAATTCTTTTAATGAACTAAAATAATGTACATAGAAAAAGTTAAAATTTTTTCCAAAAGAAAAAGAATAGATAGTATTTTAAGTAAGAATTCTTTCTGCCCAATAGTTCAAGAATGTGCTACAATTTTTTTTCATTGACGTCTCTATTTAATTTCTCTGTCAACACAGGTTAATTGAAAAGGTTTCTGCATAATATCCCCAAGTGTAAATTATTTAGCAGGTTGGTTAAATAACCCAGTGCCCAATTCAGAATGTTGGTTTCATGCCAGAAGGATATATATATCACCTTTCATGGGTTTGGAGAAATTGCACAAACAATAAAGATGTCTGAGTTAAATCATAATACAATGATCAAAAGGACCATATTATTGTACTTTATAGTAAATGCATCCATTCCTTTTTAAATATAACAGTTTAACTCTTTGACATCTGCTAAAATTACACATATCTCATTAGTGAAAAACCACTAAAGACTTCAAATACTTAGAATAGTTTTCTTACCATGTAACTGATAACACACTTGACATCAATATTATTTCATGTAAAATTTTATGAATAAAGTGAGTAGTGACAGGTAAAAGATTTTTTTATGTTTCTTTTTCAAAAGAATTATTTCAGGGATGTTGACTTCTGGAAATGACAGGCTAGATTACTTGTATCAATCCTTATTTAAGGACAACTCACAATATTGATGAAAATAGAAAAAAACATATATTTTCTTAAAAAAGCAGAAGAGTGCTGACAAAATGATGAGAAATTCTTAGATCAAAATCAAGTAAACACAAAGGTAAGAATCTTAAAAGTTAAGGGAAAAGACAAAATGACTTTTTCCCAGGAGACATTTGCCACCCTTGAAGAAACAACAATGAATGGGAAGTTTTGTTTTGACTACCTAGAACCTAAAGGAGGATAGAGGTGGAAGCCTGCACAAAATCTGGGGTATGATAGACACCAAAATTCACGGTAAGTTGCAGTTCTAAGTGACTATACATTCAAGGTGAAGGTGCGCAAGGGTTAACGGTATATTGTACCCCCAACTTTCCCGTGAAATGGGTAACTGTCTCTACCCCGAGCAGAAGAGGGAACATGGAAAAGGAGGAAATCTGACCCTGGAAGGCTATAAACTAAGCCCTGGCCCTGTGTAGTGCTGCCAGCTGATGTCACCAGACAAGCCAATAAATCTCAAAACATCAATTCGGTCTAAAACCATTACAGACTAGTGATACTCTGGTGAGCAGCAGCAAAAAACAATCAAACAATTAAAAAAACCCAAAAAAACAAATCCTCTTCGGAGGAAGGTCCTTTCATAAAAGGGGTTGAACAGCCTCTGTAAATCATTTTATTAAGGTCAGTGATAAGCAGTGAGATACAAGTACAGATACCACACATGAAAACCAGCAGCACTGATCCAAACTTTTCAGATATAGGAATCATCAGACAAAGATAATAGAATAACTATGCTTGCTATGTTTAAAGAAAAAAAAAGTGAGCTTAAAAATTTCAACAGAGAGAAAAGATCTATAAAAGTGACAACTTTTAGAACAATATGTAACTTCTGGAAATTAGAGTTACTTTAACAAATGAAAAACTCAGAGGGGCCTGACCTGTGGTGGCGCAGTGGATAAAGCGTCGACCTGGGAGCACTGAGGTCGCCAGTTCAAAACCCTGCACTGGTCTGGTCAAGGCACATATGGGAGTTGATGCTTCTAGCTCCTCCCCCCTTTCTCTCTCTCTCTCTCTCTCTCTCTCTCTCTCTCTCTCTCTCACTCTGTGTGTCTCCTCTCTAAAAATGAATAAAATAAAATAAAATAAATAAAATAAATTTAAAAAAGAATCTATTTAAAACTCAGAGGGTAGATTTGGATACAGCTTGAACACAACAGAAAAGAGAGGAAATGAACTCAAGTGACTGATCAGAAAAAAAATGATCCAGAACATTGCAAAGAGAGACATAAAGATGGAAATTTTAAGAGTGAGATTAAAAATTGTGGTAGCAGCCCTGGCTGGTTGGTTCAGTGGTAGAGCGTCCATTCAACGAGTGCAAGTCCCAGGTTCAATTCCCAGCCAGGGCACACAGGCGAAGCACCCATCTGCTTCTCCACCCTTCCCCCTCTCCTTTTTCTCTATCTCTCTCTTCCCCTCCCGCAGCCAAGGCTCCATTGGAGCAAAGTTGTCGCAGACACTGAGGATGGCTCCATGGCCTCCACCTCAGGCTCTAGAATGGCTCCGGTTGCAATGGGATGATGCCCCAGATGGGCAGAGCATCGCACCCTAGTAGATTTGCCAGGTGGATCCCGGTAGGCCCCTGCAGGAGTCTGTCTCTCTGCCTCCCCACTTCTCACTTTAGAGAAATAAAAAAAAAAAAAGGAACTATAGTAGCTAGAATAAAAATATATAATACCTTTTCATTGGAGTTGTATAAAGAAAACAAAAAGAGACTAGGGAGAGAGGCAATATTTGGAGAGATAATGAAAGACAGTTTTTTAGAACTAATGGAAAATAATAATCCACAGCTTCAACAAGCCTAATTGTAAACAGGAATATAAAAAAGGTATACATTGTAAACTTAAGTCCATGCAAAACTGCACACAGATGTTTATAGCAGGTCTATTCATAAGTGCCAAAACTTTATAGCAACCAATATGCATTTCAGAATGTAAATGAATAAGTAAATTGTGGTATATCCAAACAATGAAATATTATTCAGGGCTCAAAAGAAGTGAGCTGTGAAGCCATCAGAAGACATGGAAGAACCTTAAATCCATATTGCTAGGTAAAAATATCCCATCTGTAAAGGCTATGTATGCAATATATATGTGTGAAAAACAGTGATGGACTGAATGAAATTAATGGCCAACCTAGAATTCTATACTCAATCAAAATAGGTATCCAGACCGGTTGTATGATAAAAATGTTCACAAACATACCTGAATGAAGAGAACTGGCCACAGCTGATCACATTGAGGACATTTTAAATTTACTTCAGCATACTGAAAATAATTAAAATCAAATAAATTACTGGTAAGTAAGTATAAGACTGATGATCAGATCATAAAATAAAAATTACATAAACATTGTATAAAACTAATAAGATATGTAAAATAATACTCTAAGATAATAGATTTAATACACTGATAATATTTAGATAGAAATCAGGAAGGGGTACCTTTAGTTAAATTGTTATAAGGGTTTTTTACTATCCAGGAAAATGATAAAAGTAAAGATTGGTATTCAAATTTGTTAAGTGAGGATGCATGATGTAATACAGAGTGACCACTAAAATAATTTTTAAAGTGTATTACCTCCGAACTAATAAAAAGAAAAACAGATTGGCATTCGGACATAAGTTTTTCACATAAGTTTCTCCATTACTAGCCCAGAAATTCTGATTTAATTGGTCTTGGGCGACGCCCAAACATTGGCTTTTTTTTTTTTAAAGAACCAAAAGTGTTTGGATATGTATCCTGGATTGAGAATGTGGCATTCTAGAATTCTGCGGTGTAGAGTGAGACAGAGAAGAATGGCTGTCATGAAGGAAGCAGGCCATCTCTATCCTACATCTGAACCTGCTCTGCGGCGAAGCGTGGCTATGGTGTCTGGGAACAGGACTCCGCCTCCCTCCTGGCTTTCTTTTTTGCTTCTCTGAGCTGCCATCACCTTCTGATGTCCAATCCTAATATTCCCTTAGATTTGGATGGTGCCTTAACCAAAATACTTTAGATATAATAACATTTTTACTATCTATATTTTACATCAAGACCCTTAAAAGACACCTCGATGCTGATTTTAGACATTCACCATCACTGAGGAAAAGACATTTGAGCCATAGTGTATTGCTGCTGGCTGAGAGTTTAATGTACTGTTCACAAAAATTAGGGGATATTTCAAAATGAATATGAAGCTATAGAATATCCCCTAAGTTTTGTGAGCAGTATAGTTCTGTTCAGCAGTGCCGTTGTCCGTGTTCTGCAGTGTTTGAAAACTTATTTGAAGATTGAATTTTATCAATATTTTATAAAAATAGGTTGAAATTTTTAAAAAATGAAAGCAATAAGAAAAAAAAAGAAAAGTGATAAATTGACATACGTCTCATAATCCTAACATATCTGAGACTAATATGCCAAGTAATGAAAACTAATTTGTTTGTTTCTATTAAATGAATGAATGAAATAAGTGTATGGAGAGTAATCTATAACTTCAATCATATGTTCATTAGGCCTAAGCTCATTATCTTTTTTTAAAAAAGTATATATAAAAGAACTTAAAGTTCTAAAATATTTCTAAGATTATTTTTCAAAACGATAAGGTCTAATTAGAGATTTTGTAGTTTATGATGATATGGGATGAAACTTTTCTTATACTATTTCTAATATTGTTTGTCCAACTGAAATATATCTGATTTTAACATAAATCTAAGAAGCATATCATGTATGGGAATATGAGTATCTGAATTTGCCTTTTGATCTTCACAATCTTGTGTGAAGTAGCTCTTATTGGCCCCTTTCAGAGATGAGAAAATTGAGGTGCAGGGATGGGACAGCTGTTGAACAGTATGGTAGGCAGCCAGTCTCAGGCCTCAGTAACTTCAATTCCTTCCGCCTCCCAGGGACTAGGCCTTCTCCCTCAGCAGATTGTCCTGAATCTCTGTCAGTGTGATCTAATAAACCCTTAGGTGTGATTCACCTTCATCACAATTATTTTAATATTTTAAAAAACTCTTGAAGACCCAATTGAATGATTAGATACCGGTAGAACTTCAAAAACTATAAATTAAACTAGAAGAGTGGGTGGCTCCTCCTAAATCTATCTTTCTATACATTAATCCCAGTTATCAGGGGGAAAAAAGTCTTGTTTGGGAGAAAAAGGCACCAGCCTCTTTTGAATAGTGGGAAACCTTTTCCAACTAACTGTTCCCCATCATCTTAAAGGGCTCCAAGAACTGCATAATATACCCCCTGAATTAAATAAATTACACGTGTGGTTATGAGAAATTTAAGCACTTATTTATCCACATCATTAGTCATCGGAATTCTTGTAGGGAGTAACAGCCCAGCCCCGCAGGTCAGCCACTTCATGTTTCCTTAACACTTCCACTGTTTTTTAAACACCGCTTCTTGATTTATGACTGTACTGTGGCCTCAGCCTGGGCCTAATAATGCAGCACGTACCACCCCCGATCAGAGTGACACACACATTCCCTCTCACCAATCTAAGTCATCCCATATGTGGACTCTTGCCTTTCATTCTGCTATCTGGAAGTTCACGGAAACAGGTGACCTGCGTAGCAAGCCAAGGATGTTGACTTCAACGTGATTACTTTCAGCAAATGATACTTCTCTGCGAACCTCAGCCTTCAGTGTCCTTTTTTACCTTCTTTTCTTTTTTTCTTTTTGCTATACCTTCTTTTCCTTTAATTGGGCCACTTACTTACCTTCCCCTGGGAATGCTTCTTCCCTTGTTTTTTCCTTGCCTGGGCAAGGAATGGTGTTTCACTTCTTCCATGAAATCACTGCATGTGTGAGGAGCCCAGCCCAGCTCACAGCCCCCTCCAGTCAAGCCCTTAGCACACCTCTGTAAGTCGTGTCTGTCTCTAGGTCAGCAACATGTGCATCTCTAGGCCTGACACATACTGGGCATCTGGAACATTCTGCTAACTATTTTTGAGTATCTGTTATAGTCTAGGTACTATGCTGGGTGTCAGCAATACACGGATGAAAAGACCAATTTTTTCCCTCAAGGTACTCCCAATCTAGCCGCTGTCGATAAATACATGCATGCAAACTAGTTATAACACGAAATGATTGAGTCTGTGAACAAGAGCACACAGGACAATGAATGGTGGTGGGTAGGAGAGCTCTGGAGAAGTGTGTGGTTTTGAGTTGGCCTGGGGAGCACGGGTTCCTTTGGGGAAGAAGGGAGAGAGGGTTTATAGTGGGAGAAGCTCAGGCTGAGTCACAGGAACTTGGTCCTGGTGCAGCAAGAGAGGCGAAAGCAGAGAAGACCCTGGAGAGAAATGAGGCAAGAGTCATGAGTGGTGTGAAGGTCACATGAGGGACGTAGTGGTAACCCTAGGTTTTCAAACAGCGGACGTCACTGGAGTTTTTTCGCAGATGAAAGGCATGGTTAGCTCTGTGTTTTAAATGGATTGGGATTACAAGGACAAGGGTAACATTAAAGTGGGAAGAGTGGTGGCAGACAAGCCAATTAGGAGGTTGGTGCTCTAGTCCAAGAAGGAGCTAGCCGGAAGCAGTAGCTAGGTCCCTGTCTTAATGGCCCTGGCCTCCTGCATCCCCCAATCAGGGTGTTTTCTAAGCAGTTGTTCATCCCTGAGGAATGTTTACAAAGGGCTCGCCCAGCCCAGTCCAGCACAGCCCAGCCCAATCACCAAGAGAATGAATGGGTTTTACAGACTCTTCTAAGCACCCATTTGCTTTTTTATTAATGACGTTTTCTTTAGTTTCCTTAACATCAAAATGATGTTTTACAATTCATCTCATTTGAAAAGGTATTATTGTGGATCTCCCCTAGGTAAATCAAACATTCGGGAGTTCTCCAGTGTGCTCCCGATGACAATTCTGTGTCCACACTGGCATAATTATTGTTGTCATAAGTTTCTCCTCCTTTTCCTCAGGACCAGGTCTCTACCCACAGGGGCCTAGTTGCCCCTGGGGAGCTGGACCAGCCCCTGCGGAGAGCCTGGGTCTGCGGGAGGGGAGGCAGCCTGGTCGGAGGGGAGGGCTAATGGGGACGTCACTCTCTCTGAACACTGGCCCTAAGAGACACCTCAGGGTGTCTAGGTGTCCTCCTGCTCTCTGTTGCCTCGAGCTGTACAGTATGTCGGTAAAAGAAACAGCCCTCGAACCACCGAGCCCTAGGTTTTAGTTTTAGCTCTTCTGTCACTAGCATGTGCCTTGGCCAAGTCACATTGTCTCTTCAAACTTATCAGCATGCAAAATGATTATAGATTAAGTAACATGAGTCAAAATATTCCAAGTAGTAGGTTTACTCATGTGGCACACAGTAAGAACTTTGAATATGAACAGTATCAATAAGTGTTTAGATTCAAAAGCCCTGAGTTCAAGGCCAGGCCTGTCCTTTCTCGGCTTTATGAACCTGGGGAAGTTATTCTCCTCTGACTCACCTATGGCATGAGGTGAATGATCTCCGACTGTCTTCAAGAATTGGTTGGAGACTGTGTGACATCACAGATGTGCAAATACTTTGCACACTGTAAAGTGCTGTATAATATATGGGGTTCTTACGGTTACCAAGCAAATAATCTCATGGAAGCTTTGGACTTTCAGAAGCTTCTGGTCTGGGTAAACTGATGAAGGGAAAATATGCTTCACACACTTGGCACAGTTAGAGAAGCAGCCAAGATCTGGGCTATTTATAGCATGGGGCCCCTTGGATTTCATAGTCAGGCAGAATGCCATGGGACCCCTCATCTCGGTTTTACCATTCGATGGGTTCCATGTGTTACCTGAGTTCTGTGCACCACCTTCCTTCAAGCATGCTCCCTGTGTGTGCTACTGCACTGCCCAAATCTTAGGATATACTTACCACCATGCAGTTCAGGGGTGACTGTGCAGGAAACAAAACAGTAACAAACAGAGAGTGAATGTCAGTACATAAGAGGCTTTTATGGGGGTCAAGGCCAACCTAGCATGCACGAATCCCTGTCAGCAATCTAGTGTTGCACAGGGTGGGGAGAAATACAAAACCATACATAATTATTATGGAAATGGCTAAATTATTTTGAGTGAATATAAGGTCAGGTATTCTGCTAAAGGTAAAAGGCATTCATCTTCACAATATTTCTATAAGGTTGGCATTGCTCTCTTTACAGATGAACAGACAGATGAAGAGAGGTTATGTGGCTTAAGATCATACACTAGTAAAGGTGGAGTCCACATGCCTGAGGTATCTACTTCTAAGCTCTGTGACACGATTCTACCCTGGCCTCAGGGGCTTTCAGTTCATCTGGGGAACATGAGAAGACAGGGCACAGTTCTAGACTGTCCCATGGGCAGCAGACACTGAAAATAGTGGGTGGAGACTTTCAGAGGAAGGGGGGCTCCTTGTGGATGAGGTCTGTGTGAAAAGCCCTCCTGGAGCAGGTCAGAAATGAGCTTGGCTGCAGTGTCGGGAAAACAGACCAGGAAAGCATAAGAAGGGACTGAAACCTAAAGTCGTCACCTCCTTTCCTTGCTTAGGAGAGAGGGATGAGGGCACTCTCGGGTTTCCCACCCAGCCTATGTGAAGAAGTCATCTTTGAGATTCGTAACTGCAAGGACTGCTGGCCTGTCACTTCTGTGGTGGCTTGAAAACCGAACAGAAGAGTAGACTGGAGAGGTTAATAGGCACTTTTAGAACAGGAATCCCAAAATAAAATGAACTTGAGAACCCACGGGGACCAGTGAAGGCACAGGGGATAAAGCGTCGACCTGGAATGCTGAGGTAGCTAATTCGCAATCCCTGGTTTGCCTGGTCAACGCACATATGAGAAGCAACCACAACAAGACTCACTAACAATCAAAATAAGGAGATAGAAATCCATTTTCATTTGATGAGCAAAACATAAGTGGTTTTACAATCAATCATTACCAAAGCTCATGGTAAACACAAACACTCAGACGTGGCGGGGAATAGCATAGAGGAGTCCATCTGCCCTGTAAAGCGTATTAGCAAAAAGCAATGAGATGGACAATGAGCATTTTCCCCGGCTCCACAATTCCTCTGTCAGCTGTCTATCCTCTAAATATGCGGACAAGACACCACATGCAGGGATGCTCATTGCAGCATTGTTTTCAACAGTGAAAACTTGGAAAACACCCAAACATCATCTATAAATAAATACAAGGCACTATATATGTAAATTCTATTCATCTGTTAAAAAGAATGACCCAGATCTCTAGATACAAATCTCAGAAGCATATGTTGACTTTCACTTCTGGTGTTGAGGCAGTAGCTGTAGCAGACCACTGTTTCAGCTGAGGAGAGTAAAAAAAACAAAAAACAGATAAATTAAAATGCCGTAGAGAGAGCTCTTGAGGCAGCCAAGACTTATGGGGCTAGAATGCGTGCACAGCTTTTTTTTAACACAGCTCCTATGGTACATTCATCAATTCTTGGTGCAGGGAGGGTGGCCGAGAAGCCTAGCAGAGGGTGGTTGCTAAGAGACCATCTTGAGGGCCTGGGAAGATACACAATGGAGTTCGGAACTGCCAAAGCAACCAGGACTCACGGGTCACAGTTTCAGAGAAGTAGAGACTCGAGAAAATGAGACAGATACTCAATGTCCACTTGACATAAAGAGACTGGCTCCCTGGTATTGCCAGGAGAACTGAATAAGATGAGGATGCCTAATGCGATGTCTTCTCCGTGGCAGTTTTCCCTGAAGAAGGCAACAGAATGCTCCCAACTGGCTAAGAATGTAAGAATGGTACATTGTTAGTGGGCGCATCAATCAGGAAATCATATATGTCATTGTCCACAAGCAAAAGTTGTGAGCTGTAACCCTGATTCCATTCTTGTTATTTTTTCTCACTCCCTTCTCTGCACTTTCACATTATTTTGTATCTTGTACAGTATGGTAGAAAGACGAATTTGAACATAGTCAATAAGATGATGAAATTTTGAATAAGTCAAATCTCCAAAATCTGCAAAAATTGAAGATTGTGTAGGGATCAGCAGAGCTGAATGGGCTTACCACCATGTTGTCACTCTGGCCCCCGAGATGCTCTGTTTCTCAGCATAGGCAAAGCCCTCCCCTGTGCTTCCTGTTGTTACCCCGGGGGTCGGGGGTGGGGGAGGGGACTCTTGCTGTCATTTCTTTTACTACCCTGGGTTCCGATTAGAATTTTTTTCTCCAGCTTATATCAATGCCATCCAAGGGTGCATTCAAGTGGCAGGGACAGTGCTTTGGCTGAGAAACATTCCTGGGAATAAAAACATTGCAAAATGGATGTAGATGTGATAAAATACCATGAAGATGACCAAACATCTGCCAGGAGAACCCAAGCAGTCAATTTAGAGTAGGTTTAGGAAAACATTAGAGTTCACCCCAAGAAAATAAGAGGCGCTGTTGAACAAACATCTGTTTCCTGTCTTTACTTACATATTATGTATTTATTGTTCTAAAAGTAAATTCAAAAGCCAAAAGAGAAAAGTTATCTTTCTATGGTATTTATACATTTATAAGGCTCAAAATGTATCCTTCCTTCTTTATGCTTATATGAACTGATTTTCTTTATGAAAATCAGTTATGAATTAATTAAATTTGCAATCATGGAAAGGTTCTGGGACTAAGTAGCTTGCATAGAAAGGGATCACCCTGTACTGACCTCCATGTTGGTTCTGGTGAGCCAGGCCAGCGACTCTGTGTTGTCTTCCCATCCAGCCTGTGACCCTTTCCAATGCCAGGTCCAGGGCCCATGCTCAGTTCCGGGTGTTTCCCCTGAACACTTCTCCCTGGACAGTCGTGGGAGGGCTGTGGAGCCATGTGGCTCCCACACCTCCCAGAACCCTCACCCCGAGCCTGGGGGGGACAAGCCTAAGATTGCAGGGCTCCCAATGAGGTGAATTAAAGTGAGCGACTGAACCCTGAGAAGTTCAAGTCTAGGAACTCGATAAGGCGGGGAAAGCTCTGTGCAAACCACGGCTGTGTTCCAAGTCCTGATCATTTCAATATGTTCCTCCAACGGCTCAGATAAGTCCGGCCTCCAGCCAAGCTCTCGGGATGACCCTGAGGAATGGCAGCATTACCCTTGGATGTTCCTTTGCCCAGAGAATCGGCCCACGAAGAGCACGCATGACGGTTTAGGCCAGGACAGCAGGACACAAAAAATGCAACTTGGGTTTGGGGGAGGGCTCAGCCCTTCTCCTCACAGTCTGTTTAACAAGATCCCTCTTTGGCCTTCATTTTCTCATATGCAAAATGAAGCCTGCGTGAGATTATTCCTGAAACCCGATCTTTCTTTATGGGCATATGAAATGAACAAGGAACTATCCACGGCTGCCTTTCTGCTCGCCCCGCCTCCCACAAATTGAACATAAATTTTACAGCGCGGCAAACGCATACTGCGTCTGCCTTCTCCCCACGCTGCTCCCCGCTACCTCGGGCTTGAGAACGCTCAGAGATGTTCCCCGTGCTTTCTGTTTTATGACTTGACCTTGACAGAGTCCAGAGAAAGGAAAGAAAATGTCTCCCTCTTCTCGGGACCATCTCTCTGTCTGCACGTGCTCAGCTGTAAAATGAGAATCACAATCATTACCATAAGGAAATACTTATCTGCCAGGGATATGGGGAAAGTTCATGAGATAATGGGTCCTGGAGCTGCCAGAAGGGGAGGAAGGGGAGCAGCCCTCACCCTGAGATGCTGTAACTCTTTCGGAATCAGAGGGAACTGATCCCGGGGGGCGAGGTCAGACCAGGGTGGGGGAATCAGGCATGCAGAATCACACAGCGGTCTGCTTTAAACCTTCAGACCTTGGTTCCCAGTTCTCTCCCCTGCCTGCTGGGAGGTGACAGAGGCAGAGACCCCAGGAAAGCCTGCCTGGACACGCCCTCTGTCAGCACTGCTGAACCTGACCTATCTTTGGGAACACTGAAAACGTTCTGAAAGACACAATATAGGGACACTGTTTCCCCGCAGAGCTGCTTCTGAGTTGGTACTAAAAAGAAGATGCTCATCTCACGGCCCTCCAGCATTCCACGGCACCCCGTCCAATGCCGGGAGAGTCCTGTGCCACTTTTGTGTATTGCCTCTTCCCCACAGAAATCCATGTCCTCTGGCCTGTGGCCACACAGATGTCCTCAAGGCCTCCCTGTGCTGGACTGGCTCAGTCACACCTGAGCCCGGGCCTTAGCCGCCACCCAGCACCCTGCAATCCTCAGTGAGTGTTTCTCCCTGTGTGTCCTGCAGAGACTGTCACATGCAACCCCCTGCACCACCCAATTCAGAGAATCAGCTCTCCTCCCTCTGTATTTTCCTGTGCACGTGGGCTGTGCTGGGGTTTTCTAACACAACCCTGAGGTTTTTCATATTAATGACCTTGTGAGGGGGGTAGGCAGTCCTTCTACTGCTCTCATCTTAACAATGAGAAAACTAAGGTGCAGACAAAGGTTTGCCCAGCTCGGAGCATGATACATGCCAAGACCAGAACTCAAACCCAGGACTCATCAGTCTAGGTCCAGGGCTCTGTGTCTGCCTGAGAGCCTGTCTTCCTTTCTCAGTGATATTTTCAGTCGTGATTCACCATCAGAGTCATCTGGGAAGGATTTAAAAATAATTATAATAATGGCTCCAACTCATGTCCAGAGATTCTGATTCGGTAGGTCTGGGGGCAGCAATATGTAGTTTCAAAAAGATGATACCATGGTTCATCCTAAGTTGAAAACTACTGTCCTGCCAAGTGAAGTCCTAATGACTTGTTCTTTTTAACTTACCTGCCATCTCATCTAAATATTAACCTGGGGTCAGGCTGGGCTGGTAAACTCACTGCGTTCTGAATTTCCCTCGTTTGACCAGACCTGTGCTGCTTGCTTACTATGGGACCATCTGCCTTGAACGCCCCTCCCAGTCTGTACCTACTTAAGAATGTTTCTTCAGGGGCCCCAATCAACTGTGCTTTTCCCATGAAGCTTGCCAAGAGTGTGCAAGGACCCGGGGATTAGCCCTGCATGGCACCTTTAACACACTTGCATTGTGGATTATTTGTTTTATCCTTCATTATTTATGGCCTGTGTTACTACAGATATGCTCTAGAGGTTCCCCTGGTCACTACAGAGGGGTCAGAAGAGGAGCAGAGAGAGTGCATGGGACCAGGCCTGGGGAGAAGAGCTTTCAATGTCAAGAGCCCTAATCCACCAACTACCAACCACGTGACCCTAAGGAGACCATGGCTTCTTCATTACTGAGCTTGGTATTCCTTGTCTCGTCTTTGAGCTTCAGTTAGCTTTGTTATAAAATGGAGACCATGTTACTCAGCTATGAGAGTATGTTTCAGAAAGCATCAAACATTATTGCTGGCACCTAACGGGCTTGCCATGGTTTATAAACCTCGATCTGAGGCCTCACTCCAGGCCTCTGTCCAGTTTCCCTCTTATTACCCCACATGAATGTCTAGAGTTGGATTCTCAGAGGAAAGCATATCTCGAAATGTGACTCCTCATCACATCCAAATGCAGGACATCCCCAACCCTCCAAACCCCTGTAAATATGAAGAAAAGGATGAACAGGTGAAGTCCGTACAGTGGAAATTCTACAGGAGATGAACTAAGAGGAAAAGGGAGCAATG
The DNA here is from genome assembly GCA_037038555.1 of Rhynchonycteris naso. NCBI lineage: Eukaryota > Metazoa > Chordata > Mammalia > Chiroptera > Emballonuridae > Rhynchonycteris > Rhynchonycteris naso. The sequence continues at coordinate 100,161,175 of CM073001.1, forward strand.
AGTACATCTAGTGAGGGAAGTCGGGGCAGGCGTCTTTGAAAATGTGATGTATGGGTGTTGAAGTTTGAGGAGATAATAACTTCTCTCTTCCCTCTTAGGACTCAGAACCAAGGAAGCAACAGATACAGAATGAGAATGAGAAGTTAATGCCTTTGGATGGGAGAACATGGACCCTGCCCCTGCCATTGACCTCAGAGGCTTGGGGGACCCTGTGAGGACAGGGCTGGGTCTGCAGGCAGACCTGCTACCCTGCCTCCTGCAGGGGGCATCATTGCTCCCCACCAGTCCTGTTCTTGCAGAGGGACAGGCACAAGGAGAGTGGACTCATGACGGCATCTAGAAGGCAGTTCTAAGCCCTGGCCAAAGGGAGTGGGTAGTAGGCAGACAAGAAGACTTTGGTGTCCTGGCCAGATAGCCTGGTTGGTTAGAGCACTGTCCCGAATTGCAGAGATTGCCAGTTCAATCTTTGCTCAGGGCACAGACAGGATTAGATCAAAATTCCTGTCTCTTTCTCTCTAAAGTCAATAAAATAAACATTTTTTATAAATATTGTAAGAAAGAAAAAGCAATGCTCTCTTGATCTTCTTCCCAAACTGTCAATATAACATTCATTATTTTAAAAAAAAGAAAAAAAGGAAAAAGAAAAGCCATTGATCTTCAGGCGGATGGATGCAGCCCTACAAAGAGGGGGCGGGGCTAAGCCCGCCCTGCTGATTTACTGCCCATCTTGTCACTCCTTCTCCCCCTGGAAGAGCCAGTGGAAGACTGAGAGAAGGCCTGGGCCAATTCCTCCATTTTTTTTTATCTCCTGGAGAGGGTGGTGAAATCTCCACCTTGCCACTCCCTCTCTATGGAAAAATTAGGGGCATAGAAGCATTTCACACTAAAAATGCTCATGATTGTAGCAGGCAGACATTCCAGGAACAAAAAAACTCAGGCAGAAGAAACTGTATGTGTACAGGCCCAACGTGAGAAAATGCGGACCGGGTCCTTGGAAGGAGGGTACTGCACGGAAGAGGGGTACTTCGTGGTGCCTGAAATTCAGGGTGTTAATAGGGAAGTGGGGGAGGAGAAGCCAAGGAAGATCTTGCCAAATTTGGAGAGCCTCAAATTCCAGGCTGAGCAGTTTGACTTTGATCATTAGGCAGTGCAAATCGAGGCCTCTTATTGGAAACATAACTCGAAGCATCTGCTTGCACCGGAGCAGGGGTGGTGCTGGGTTCCAGCAGAAAGAGCGGACCTGGGCCGCCCCCCACTTTACCTGCCTATGAGTAATTCTAGGTGTGTTCCCTGAGGTTCCAGGATGAAATCACAGCACACACCTCCCGGAAGTGTACTTGTAGGAGAGATGCAACCAAGTATCCTTGAGACAAAGACAGACACAGCAGAAATGCAAACAGCAGATGACTGAGAATGAAACCCACTGCAGGGGAAGGGGAGAGTTGGAGGAAGCAGAGCACAGGAGCTACTTACGGGGTTCCTGAACCTCCCCACGTTGGCCTCATCACCCCACATCTACTCTAAGGATGGAGCAGAGCTCCCAGTGAGCACGGAGTAAGGCTCAGAAGTCACATGCAAACATAAGCTTTAGACTTATTAACTCAAGTAAGAAACATTACGGAAATTAAAGGTTGGCCCCATAAATAGAGGACGTCATGCAACTCTAGAGAGAATTGTGCCATTAGTGCAAGCAATTTAAGTTATGCAACGAACCATGATTCTGTGTTCTCCCCCAAATCAATAGTATTAAATTGTATTCATGCTGCACATTGCAATCACAAAGCCCTTTCACATGACAGAATCTTGTGGGTCCTCACAAACAGCCCTCTGTCAGGAGGGCCAGGGGAATAGAACCCCCATTTTGGGAAATGGAAGCCCTCCGGCTCCATCAAGATCTCACAGTTTTGTGGGTGTGGCTTTCTTTGAGGAAGACAAGGCAGGGATAGTCCTTAGCTTATCATCTGTCCACTGTATAGAAGTCTACAAGAGAGAATGTTGCTATCATCCTCCCTTCTATTTCAGTGGTCGGCAAACAGTGGCTCGCGAGCCACATGCGGCTCTTTTGCACCTTGAGTGTGGCTCTTCCACAAAATACCATGTGCTGGCAAAGGCCAGCTTAGGAGTACCCTAATTAAGTTAATAACAATGTTCCTACCTATATACATAGTTTAAGTTTAAAAACTTTGGCTCTCAAAAGAAATTTTAATCATTGTACTGTTGATATTTGACTCTGTTGACTAATGAGTTTGCCGACCACTTTTCTATACAGTACAAGTCACACATACTATTTCTAAAGTGATTTGGTTTACTGAGTCCAAAGTGGGTAAGTAGAATGACAGAACTGCATTTATAAGCAAAGACAGGATACTAAAATCAGGCATAACTGGGCAGATTTGAGACTTTCTATACTATCAAATTTGTTTTCCTTCTTTCTTGGTCTTTTAGGCATGCCTAAAATACAAAAAGTAGATCCATAGATATCAAAGCAGCAGTCCTTGGGCTAGAAGATATTTAAAGTAGTGTTTTAAAGAGCCATAATTTGAACATCAAAGATAGGGTATGTACCTTTCAGTTTGGCATGGTCCCCACCATTCCCTAATGTCTCATGTCAAACCCTCTCCCAGTCACTCAGTCAACAGATCTTCATTGTGCACCTCTCTCTTCCGATAAGCCCCCATCATTATGTTTGCATGACCTGCCAAGATCTCGCAGACATTTGAATAGGTGACCACCACTCTTCCTGACTAATAGGAAGAACAAGGTGGACTAATGTTTGACAGACACGGGCTAGGTGATGTTCCTTTCTTCATCTTAATGTAACCATCATAAACTGAATTTGAGTCACTTTGAAGGTAGGACATTACAACCACTGTCTACCACAGTCTCCAGAAACTAGCTTTTCTGAAAACTTACCATTTTTCTTTCCATATTCCCATGGCCAGCGGCAAATGGAAGGCGTTCCTCTCCCCAGAACCTAACCAGGTGACTGGTGCCAGGAAGCTTTCAGGGGCTTGCCCAAGTCCCGAGAGGTGGCAGGGAGGCCAGCCTGAATAACTGGTCATCCTCGTTCCAAGCTCAGGACGGATCTCCTGCCCTTGAGGAGCTTTGGATTCAGAGCCTGCCTTGGAGAACAAGAGAGATTTCAGTTTCCCATCCCCACAGCCGCAAGCCACTCTCTTTTCTGACTTGGCTGGCTTTCCCCATGTGCTGTTTCACATCAAATACCTCCCCCTCTCTCCCCTCAGATGAAGGGTTGAAGTTAAATATCCAGAAATTATGCTGAAAGGGGGGGGGGGATAAGCTAATACAAAATTTTAATCAAAATACAAGCTTAACAGTTTCCAGCCTTTGAAATGCGAAGCAGATGCTGGGTCCATAGGGATGCTGGACCTGTTCTCAGGTGTGAATTTCACCAAGGAAGGGGTCATCCTCTGACTAAGAGAATTACTAGTAAACCAGCACATTGCAAACTGGGGACTTTTGAACACCTGCTTTCCTTTTCCAGTGGGCATGGGCAGGCCACGCCAGAGCTAAACTCTGGCTGTGGAGACAGGAGAGAAGGACACCCCGCGGCGGAGTCTGGGCGTTCTTCCCTATCCCACCCAGCTTTGATCCAGGTGCTTCTATCTGGTGCCTGAAAGTGACATAGGAAGGACAGGACAGGACAAAGGACTTCCAGGGGAGCTGAAATCTCTGATCAATTATGAGCAGCCCCAGACGGAATGAGGCGGGCATTGGGCGCCCTCTGGTGGAAGAGGCCCCACCAGACAACCTGAAGGATTTCTCCCTGGATTAACTCTATAAAAAAGAGAGATGATTTATTAAACAGATTTGAGGCTCATTTGAGGTGCTGGGCTACGATTGCTGCAGGGCTCAGATAAGGAGTGCTTAGGACCCTGACTCTTGAGCAAGCACCTGGATTTACTTAGCGAGTCACCAGCACGATCTGCATTACAACTGCAAAGGACTGTTGGCTTAGTCACTTTTAGCCAGGAGATGCCAAATTCTCCAGGTATAAAAGGAGCTTCAGTAACTGAAGCAAAATAAGCACACTTCCCTCCACCCCCACCTCACACCGCCTTCCCAGAGACTGAGGCTGCAGGGTCTCTGGGAGGATACACAATACCTTGTTACAAACCATGTAATGTTTTTAAAAGTATCTATCTGACAGCCTTGGATAAAGCCAGATCTTCTATCTCGATTACTTCAATATGTCACATCCATATCACACCACGGTGTCTCAGCCTGCAGAGCCAAGGCCTCTCTGTCTTGTCCAATCCTCCCATCTGGAAGCAATGAGCTTAATATTCTGGCTCTCCCTTCATAAAAGCTATGTCACAAAAAAGTAGCACCCTGTGAACTGCTCTATCCCCCCAAGACACACCAGAGCTCACTCTCTTCAGTTACATCCCCGCCCTGGCCCCTCCCCTGCTGTCCTGCACCCCCAAAGGACCTGTATCACTCAGCACAAGACCAGGAGGACAGGGGTGAATTGCCAATCATTTACACTTTAATCCCACTTTTGACATTTTGAGGGATGTAGCTTAAAATATAGTGGAGGCTTAGAGACTCCCTCTGGACAGATGTGTTTGTTGGAGAAGAAACATCCCTTTGAGAGCAGCCTACTGTTTTTGGTGGCTCCGAAGAGATCCAGTTGGGAGCCTGTCTTGGACCCCCTCTCCCACTCACTTAGCTTCTTGAGCATTACATGACTTCTGTGTTTGATAGACCATGGTGATAATGACCTTCCCTATTCTAGGGCCCCAAGTCATTCATTGATGCACTTCCTCATTGAACGTGACCGAATACTTAGCATGTCCCTTTGGCTTTCTGTTATGTTGTAATGTTAAATGGGTCCTTGGTCCCCAGTAGACTAGGTCTGTGAGGGAGACGGACCCCAATTTCAGAATAGTTAGGACAGTGCTCTCCAAGCACAGTCCATGGGAAGCCTTGGGGTGCTTGTTAAGCATGCCCAGTTCCTGGCCCTCGTTCCGACCAACTCAGTGAGAACCATTGGAAGTGAGATCCTGGCATGCACATGGTTAGCACAATCCCTGGTAACTTCCACGCGCATGAAAATCAGGAGACTCGCTGCATTAGGTCAGAAGAGGTAGCGAATGATGGAGTATAAAATGCGAAGAGAAATCATGTGACCTGAGAACTCAGACCTTTGCCTGGAAATAACATCAGGCCACTGCCCATTCTCCAGGCCCAGAGCTCGGAAAGAGGACCGTGAATGGAAATTGCCCTGCAGCTGAGCTCCTAGGACTTTGGCTACCTTACTGCTCTCATCAGTTGAAAGTTTCTGGAACTGAGGACAGCCTTCCGGTGCTGAGTCCTTGGGGAAAAGTGTCTGTGTACTGGGAATGACGGGAAAGAGCAGGATGTCTGAGCTTCTTCTTTTATAGCAGTGGTTCTTAACCTGGGTTCTATCGAACCCTAGGGGTTCGATGAGTCGGTCTCAGGGGTTCTGAGAAGCCTCTGCCGTGGAGGCCAGAATAAAGTAATACCGTAATTTGTTGTGTGTTCATGCACTTTGTTGGTTTTGTTCTTTGAGCAAGGTGATGTTCATGCACGGCTCATTTTGTGCACCAGTTAAAAAACATATACCTATGGCTTGAATTTGAAAAAAAAATCATATCTTATTTATCACTAAAGAAGGGTTCAGTGAATGCGCATATGAAATTGGTGGGTTCGGTACCCCAAAAAAGGTTAAGAACCACTGTTTTAGAGGGAGGACACCTAGCCCAAATTGCTCCAAAGCCTCTGGAAACAAATGTATTTAGGCTGACTCTTTGATTTGGAGACTTTGATCTGGGTGTAAGCTAAGCCCATGCTTGTTAAGGTCCTTATTCTCCAAGTTCTGGAAGCACTGCCCATTCATTCATGGACACCAAGGCATTTTTAGTTGGGCTCTTTCGAGGGCCACTCCATCTGCAGGGCCTCCAGCCGCCCCCACCGGCCACATGCATTGGAACCTGTTTCCTGACCTGCTGCCTCGCTGCACTGGAGTTAACCTCTTTTTGGCAAATCAGTTCGGTGACCTGGGAACAGTTCAATGAAACCTTAGACACACCGAGAGGAGGTTATTTGTGTTCTGTCTTTTTTTAGACCGAGCCTCTGATGTGTTTATTTGGAAGCTTGGCTCACGCTCACCATCTCACTACTTACAGTTAATCCTCTGTTTTCTCTGAGCTACCTTGAAATCCACGTCGAATGAAAAAATATGGCCCGATGTTGAAGTTCGTGGTATTATAAAAAGAATCCCAAGGTTTATGATCTCAAATTTATTGTCAAATGTATTTACTTCTCTCTCTCTCTCTTTTCTTTTTTTCTTAAACTCAGTCCAACCCGGACATTTTTAGTATGAGTCATGAAAGCGAGGAAGGGAAGAAGCTGGGTCGTGTCTCCTGGGAAATGCTTTGTCCTATAGAAGAGATGCCCACAGGGAGCGCCGCCCAGCTACAGCCTCCGGGAGAGCAAGGTGCTTCATTGGGGCAGTGACCAAGTCGGAGTCCCCTCTCAGTCTTGAGCACCTGACAGGGTGTTTGGCACACAGGCGCACTCCGTCCCTGTTGGCAGAATGAATGGCCACTGAGTCGGGTCAGCAGCCAGTGCCTCCAACCTTATGGGCGCTGCTCCCATGGGAATGGGTTTTTAAGGAGCTGAGATAGTTTTGTTATCTTCTTACAAGGACACTCACTCTCAAGAAAAATAAAATATTCCTCTTTTTAAAGCAGTTCAATATTTAGTTAAAGATTCTGGAAATGACTAAAATTGTGTAAATATCCACATGTATCTGATGTTTACTTTCAACTAGTTATTATAAAGCAAGATACAGGAAAAAAAGAAGGTTGCTTTTTATAACAATTTCCGATAAACTTAAAATAAACCATTTTATCAGAACTGGATTTTTTCTTTTCTTTTTTCTCTCTACCAGTTTTAGGGCTCTGGATTGATTGACTTTCGGACCCCGGAAGACCATTAGTAAGATATGGTGTGTTTCCCACGTCCTCACCAAGGCACTGAGGAAGGTGGCTCATTGATGTGTAGGTGTGCATTGAGTAGGGGAGATCACTGGGGAGTCCCAGAGATGTCCCTCTTTCCTTAGCTCTGCAGCTTCTGTCATGTCCATGGGGCTGTAGGGAGGAGGTGGAGAGAGAATGGAAGACAAAAGAGGAGACACTGTAGCAGGTACAGGGCAGAGAGGGGAATCCATTGCCCCCAACTTCTCTCTCCAGTCATTCCTGGCCACACACAATGTGTGTGTATATGGTGTATATGAGACAACACCACACGCTTTCAAATGCTCGAAGCTGGTGCTTGGTAGGCTTTCAAGGAGGGTCACCTCAGTGTCTTGTCTAGAAGCTGCCATGCACCCTATTTTGGAGAACATTGGCAGATCTTACTGGGTCCTTCAATGTCTGGCTGTAGCTTCTGCTGTAACTCTTGACACCAGATTTAATTTTTCCATTCCGTTCTGTGTTGATTTCCTGTGAATTGGTCCTGCTTCTCAATCAGACGGTGCAGCACCTCCAGAACTAAAGCCTGTGGTCCTCCCATTCATTGCCTGGCACAGAAATGGGTGAGCTGTGGACACTCGCTGTTCAGTAAATCCAGGAGCTCTCTCCTTAGGCTAGCTCCACCCATCGCCTACTGGGACAATTCTCTCTGGGGAATTTAAACAAGGCCTAGAGTGATCTAGAGAGAGTCCTGTCCTTATCTAGTTGACCTCTGAGCTGACTATAGATTTTGAACTAAAGCTTAAAAACACATAAAGCTTTCTAGAAATGCTTCGAGACTCCATTAAGATTGCACATTTCAAGGGAAACACTGTGCACGTTTTATTCTGTTTATCAAGAGCCTGCCTTCTGGGGCTGTGGTATTTAAGGTGACTGGATTCCTGCAGGCTGACATCGATGCCCTTTGGGTTCACTCTAAACAAGTTCACATTCCAGCCCACAGCCTTGGACACACACACGCAGGGTCCTCAGCACGTCGCCTGCACCCTTCACATCTGCGCCATCCATTGAACATTAATGTGACAGAGCCATCACCAGACAAGTCCATTCAACTGTGACTATCCCTGGAAGAAGAACATCAAATGTACACATCCTGAGATTTAATCTGTAAACAGAGCCCCGAGCGTCTGGGAGCAGGAGCTGTGCTTATGGTCAGTCATGCTGCTTCCACAAGGCAACGTGGGACTATCTTTGGCACTCACCAGAGATAGTTTCTCAATGGGTAGAGGGTAAAGTCTGAGATGACATTTTGACCTGCAATCTACCCATGTCCCAATGGCTGGTGGGGAGATCCAGTGCTGTACACGTATGTTTTTAACAAACCTCAGAGAGCCCAACGGCCCATGTCAGTGCAGCACCTTTGTAGTGTTTACCTTTGGCCATCTCTGCAGGGGCGTCACAGGGATGATTCTCTTCCTTCTTCCAGGAAATGACAAAAGTCCTGTGGCAAAGCATTCCTCTCTGGTCCCAAGATAGCTGTCAGCGCCCATATTTTCAGAGTAAAAGTTCCAAAAGCAAATTTGAAAGAGTTATGATCATTTCTGAAGTATTGAAATACACAAGCAACTTTGACAGTTTGTCACCGATGCTCAAAAAAATAGCCTATCCCACCTCCTCTGAGCATGGCAGCTTCTGCCTTTTCCTTCTGTGTGGAGCAGTAGAGGTTTTCTGGGCCTGGGGCTGTGAATTCAGGATTAGGGGATGCAGAGAAGAAAGAAGAGGAGGAAGAGGAGGAGGAAGAGGAGGAGGAGGAGGAGGAGGAGGAGGAGGAGGAGGAGGAGGAGGAGGAACATGAAAAAAGAATGAAAATAAAAGGAAACAAAATGAGTGTTTGAAGTAAGTGGAGCATTGCCTCAGAAGCTGATTTTGAACAGATTTCCTTTCCTTCCGCAAAGAAGATGTGAACCAGCAAGCACAGCTCACACCCAGCTCTCGGGTGTATTTTGTTTAGCCCCATCAGGGTTGCCCCAGGAAGTCTCTTTGAAACAGAGGCACATGTTGGGCTCTGAGAAACTTACTATCTCTACAGATTTGCCCTCTAACACCCTGAGGGACAGACATGTAGGTCCAGGAAGGATATTAACTCTTGGTGCCACTGTGCCGGCACTGTGCAGACAGAGACAGCTCCAGCGGGACCCAGTGCAGACTGTCGTGAGGGTACCTGATGATTCATTGCTGCTGCTGCTGGTTCCATAGTTCCATAGATGTGCTGATTGCCCAAGCCCATTTCTGCAGCCATGCTCGCATGCGCGCATACACACACATGCACACACACACACACACACACACACACACACACTTTCTCCTATGCATTATGATTGCCAGGGTGGCAGCAAGAGCGTGGCTAATCTCCTTTCGACAGTATGCACTCTCCTGTTTGCCACACACACACACATTTATCTGCTTGGTCCTGCAGGTACTGGACTTTGTAGGGGTCTCTGATATCTGCTTGAGCTTACAGTGTCTAGGCTTGTCTGTTCTCCCTTTATCTTTGGGAAGATGTTAAGAGTCACGAGGCTGCCCATGGAAGACAGGAGACCCGGTGCTGAACCCAAAGCTGGTGCAGCCAGTGACCTGCATGCCAGCATACCCAGTTACTTCTCCTAATCCCCTCTCATTGGTGGTCATGCCATGGTTAATATCTTTTTCTGCTCTTTTGTGATCAAAAGAAATTCTGTTTCCTCAGAGAGGCTGGAAGTTCCCTGTGGAGAAAGAAATATTATCATTTCTCTCTCATCCTCTTACATTCATGTGCTAACAGAGCTTTTTAACCCTCAAAGGCTCTGTTCACCGTCAGCAGACCAGGGAGAAAGCAGCTGAGAATACAGCCCTGAAACGTGTACCCAGAAGTTTAGACTCCAGCTCCCAGGGACAGCACCTCACACGTGCACACCCTGTCTGGGTACACTGAGAGCACATTCTCAGCCACATGGAGCCGATTCCCACAGCCCCACATAGCCACCATGACAAAGTGCTATATCCTCCCCCAGAGCAGATGACAGGGTGGGATGATGTGCCTACAGTCTTTCAGCAGGCCATGATGGAGCTGAGACTAAGAACTCAGGTTGTCTGGCTTCTTCCATCATTCTTTGCAATCTGCAATGCAATCTCTCATGCATTGAAAGTTCTAACCAATTCAGGGAGTGTGATTCAATTTCAAGCTAAAGATAATGCACTGAGCTATAAAGGAAGAAGAATTTTCCTATTAAGGATTTAAATAAATCATATTAATATTCAAATGATTAGCGAGAGTGAGGGGTGAATGACGGATGAATGAGGGGTAGGGAAATAGAAGGCAGAGCAAAGGGTGAGATAGAATAATGGGCCATTTAGGCAAATCTTATCACTTTGGACTTGATAACCATTGCACAGCCATGTAACCAGGAGTTGGAGTAATAGCAATACTCTGGGCACAGTTTATGGTACTTAGGAAGTGCCCTGTTTTCACATAAGTTGTCGCTTTTAATTCTAAAAGCCTCACATCTGTGTAAATGAAGTACTATTCTTTATATATCATAAAATATTACTATTTAGCTTTGGAATAAATATTAATATGCAAGAATATATCAAGAGCCTCCACATATCTAAAAATAATTTCTCAACAACCTTTCTACTAAAAATTTTTCAGAAGAAAATAATAATAAGTGGGAACAAACATTTGTATACTAAGATATTAATTTAATTTTTATTATTGTAAGAAATTAAATAAAAACAGAAATAGGAGAAGGTTAAGCCATGGCAGATTGATGGTACATTTTATATATTTCTCAGTAAGAAATAGATACTATGACTATAAACACAGACATACATATATGAATATAGGTATATTTATACAATTTACATCTATGCACATTCACACATGTGTATATATAATGCCAAAATAGCAACAGTAAAACAGTGATTATCTCTGGTGTTTTAAAGTATTTTTATTTATTTTATCTTGTTTTATTTATTTTTATTTTTTTTATTGTTGGGTTTTGTTTTTGTTTTTGTTTTTACAGGGACAGACAGAGAGAGTCAGAGAGAGGATAGATAGGGACAGACAGACAGGAATGGAGAGAGGTGAGAAGCATCAATCATTAGTTTTTCATTGCCATCGCAACACCTGAGTTGTTCATTGATTGCTTTCTCACATGTGCCTTGATCGCGGGCCTTTAGCAGGCTGAACAACCCCTTGCTGGAGCCAGCAACCTTGGGTACAAGCTGGCGAGCTTTTGCTCAAGCCAGATGTGCCCGCGCTCAAGCTGGCAAGCTCGGGGTCTCGAACCTGGGTCTTCCACATCCCAATCTGACGCTCTATCCACTGTGCCACCACCTGGTCAGGCTATCTTGTTTTATTTTTATATTTTTATCAAAAATTAATTTATATTGTTTTCATTATCAGAAAAATATTATAAAACTGATTTTAATAATCAAAGAAATAAATTAATTTCTTATCCTAATTGTTAGAAACTATAGAATTTATATAAATCAGCTATCCTTTCCTTTTAGAACCATTTATGCTACTAAAGCTGTAACACTGAAGTTATTCCAACATACCTAAGAAGTCAAGAATTAAGCTAACACTTCAGATTAAGTAACAGGCTATTTGAATGTTTTCTCTTTCGAAAATATCAAAAATGCTACATGGAATTCATTTTTACATTACAAACACAAAAGAACTGATAATATAGTAAGAGATTAGCTAGTCAAGATCTATGTAAAGACAGGAACGAAGAGAGGGAAGCGGTCCCCACAGCTGGTTTTTCCCTGAGGATATTAGGTAAACCAAATTAAGATACAGTGTATGGACAGAAGACATCATCCCAGCTCTCACAAGAGGAGACCCTACTAGGTAGCACATGTCCACAAAGCTGGACTCCAACCGGAAATAAGCCTGCTTTGCCCAACTCCCCCTGATAAACCTGTATCCTTCCTTCCCTGAAGGGGACGTAGAGAAAGCTGCCCTTGGTGCTGAGAATGTGCGTCTCTGAGAGCTTGTAGCTGCATGTTATGCTGGCACAACTGGCAATCTGAACTCGCATTTACGGCATTAAAAAAATTCTTCAAACATATTGATTAAAGATGCAGAAGCAGATGTCAGCACTCAATGGAGGAATGTACTATCATTGTGGTCTTGAAGAAAGCCCTCAGGTAAACAAAGAGCACACACTCAAAAATGCTAAAGAGACAACAATCCTTGGGAAATAAACAGAAAATAAAAAGGCAGTTGAAATAGTTTTACAAAGGTCCGAGACATCAGAACAATTATTCTTACATTAAACAAATTTTTAAATCCTGAAAATATTAGGAAGTCAAAAACAACAGATTAAAAATATAAATCTAGAAATAAAGAGACAATATTGGAAATTTAAAAAATGCAGTGATTGTTATAACAACATATATGAAACTGTTGAAGAGATAATTAATAAATTGTGAGACAGGTTCAGAAGAAATGATCTAGATTGGAACACGAGAGGCAAAGAGAAGTCACATATGATAGAGAAACAGCGAGACACAGAGGATTAAGTGACATGGTCTCCCCTATTTTCAATCAGACTTCCAGAAGGAGAGTACACATGGGATATCTAAAATAATATATCTGAACGTATTGAACATTTTATAGCTAGAACTTTCCTGAATGAACAAGAGAAATTTGGTGATTCAAAAATAAGATAAATTAAAGAAAAACCCAACCTAAACACATTGTAGAAAAACTGCCAAATACCACAAACCAAGAGATAACTGAAGGCAGTGGGGAAGCATTACATTTAAACAAATGGCAGACTACTGGCCAGGCAGTGGAGCAGTGGGTAGAGCATCGGACTGGGATGTGGAGGACCCAGGTTCAAAACCCGAGGTCACCAGCTTGAGTACGGGCTTGTCTGGTTTGAGCAAGGCTCACCAGCTTGAGCCCCAAGTTGCTGGCTCGAGCAAGGGGTCACTCAGTCTGCTGTAGCCCCCCCCCATCAAGAAACGTATGAGAAAGCAATCAATGAACAACTAAGGTACCACAAATGGTAGATAGACTACTGACTTCTGAGCAGCAACAAAAAAACTGAAAGCATGACATCTGCATTTGAGTGTGTTTGAGGTGATGGTGGGCAAGGGTGTGGGAAAACATCTCTCTGGAATGAGGGGAAAATATCAAAACCACTTTCAGGCAAATTAAAACATAGATTTCACACCAGGTGACCACCACTAAAGGAAATTCTGAAAAATTTTATTTTAGGAAAAAGGAAACCAGTGTTTTTTGAAAGGTCTGAGGTGTAAGCTGGAATGAATATAGAGAGAGTAGAAATATGTGAATATATTAAACAAACATTGCTTGTATAAAAATTGCCATCCTGTCTGTGGAGTTTACAAGACAAAAAGAAACACAAGTTATGAAGCAGATAACTGGGGTCAATGTGATCTAAAGTCCATGCATTGTACAGAAAGTGAGTAAAAATATTTATCAATTTTAGACTTTTATAAGTTCAGTATTTATGCAGTAATGTTGATGGTAATCTAAAATCACAAAAAGAGTATATTTTTAGTAGAAGTGAAAAAGAAAAATTATTTAAAAATCACAAGTCCTCCCATTAAAATTATGACAGGAGAACAAATGGGCCACCAAAGGTTAGGGCAACTTCGTATTTTAAAGACGTCAATTCTTTCCAAATGATTTATAGATTCAATGCATTGTCAAACAGAATCCTAAAAGAAAGGTGTGTAATTATTACTTGGTGTGTGTAAATTGACAAATTGATTCAATATTTTTACTCCTAGAGAAACTCTTGTGCTCAATAAAACATATTTAAACATATTCATAGTAACCCATATTGGAAACACCCAACTGTCTAACAACAATAAAATGGTTAAATGAATTGGTAGCTCATATTAAAGGGTTCTATATAAAATAAAATAAAATAAAATAAAATAAAATAAAATAAAATAACACCAGCTACTTGCAATAACACAGATACATCTCCGAACATAATGTTGAAAAAATGAGTAAGTCATTAAAGCTCCTTGGGAAAACAAAAAAGTGATCATGTCTATATTTAATACAGTAGTTGCCCCTAATAGATAAGAAGGAGGTTGTGACTGGGGAGAGGCAGGTGCAAAGTTTCTGGAATTCTATAAATGCCCAATTTCTTGTCACAGGTGCTCTTTTCACGAGATTTTACCTTTATAATCATTCACTAAACTTTGCATATATGTGTTATGCACCTTTGAATATCTGACAGTATAAAAAATGTTATAAACAACGAAAGAAGGGTGGAAGAGAGGTAGGACAGGGGGAGGACGGAAGGAAAGAAGGGAACTGGACAGATTTAACATGCAAATGTCAGATTCCAACCTCCCCTAGAGTCGTTACCCAAGCTATTGGGGTTTGCTTATTGTTTGGATGGTTGGATATGTTGTAATCATTCTGGATACCTTCCTCTGGAACATTGCAAGGAACGATCACTCCAAATTGCCAATGTGATGAAAATTTCAAACACCAGATTCTGTCCTAACCTCAACCTTTCACCTCTGATGTAGATAAACTCCAAGCCAACATTGCCTTGGATTTCGAGAGCCTAAACCTGCAGTCTGCTTCTGTAAGGAGCTGCCAATGTTTTGCCCTCCGGCAAAGAGGAAACCTGATTTCTTTCCCCTGACCACGTCTCAGAATGTCCAGTTCCAGCAGTTAAGTTTACCCCCGCTGCTGCAGCTGCTAATTAAGAACATATTCAGTCACCCCCCTTCTCTCTTTCTCCCCTGCCCTCTCTTTTACAACATTGAATCTTTTCTGACTGTCTGCTGTTGTGCTGCTGTTCAGTGAGGCTTGCCACTTTTTTCAAATATGAAGTAACAGCCTTTACACAGTTCAACTACTTCCTTTACTGTCAGGATAAAAAGAAAAATAGCATTATCTTTCAGAATTTCAAGTTGTGTAAGTATTAGTGCCCCCCTCCCCACCAGAGAATTAAAGTAATTTTTATACAATATACTCTAACATAACTTTAATAACAGCCACTTTCTTAACAACACAGTTTGGAGAGGAACTGATGTCACATGAATGTGAGGAATGTGTGTGAATTTCTTAATTTTTCTGGAATTCCAGCATGGAAATGGACCAGCCACTTAGAGCCAACTCTCAACTGACTGTATGAATAGAGTGAGGAGGTGAGTATCCATGTCCCTAACATGTTGATAATATATAAAAATAATTTAAGAACATTCTGATTTATATATAGATACCTTTTATGCTCAAGATTTGCCCTAGTTGAAATTGAAAATAATAATAATCTGCTAATTAGTACACCTGTATTATACAGAAAGCACTGCACTGGTTGCTCGATATACATGATTCAATTAATCTTCCATAGTTCTACACAAATCTATTGTCTCTGCAGATGAGAAACTGAGGCTCAAAGAACTAGAGTGAACTGAGCTTTTGATGCAAATGCTGCTCCTTCAAGAACCAGCTCAGCTTTCTCCTTTCTGTCTCTCCTCTGGATCCTGGCCCACAGAACTCTCTTACCTCTGCAAAGCAAGTTCTCGTTGGCCACAACAGTCCTCTGACTTAGCTGCAACCTTGTCTCACAACTCCTCCTACTGTTTTACTATCACTCACATGTTCATGGACTTTTACCCACATTCCCCAATTTGGTTGAATAAGAGACCCTACAGGCTCCTTTCCAGTTTTTGTTTCTTCTTATTAATTAACAAACTAAAGAAGCGGGAGAAGTTCGATAAAGAGTGGAGTATATATGTAATTGGACAAAAGCAAGTCTGAAAGGAAATGACTGAAACACCATCTCCCAGCAGCTGTGAAGGGAGATGGGGTGGTCTGGGGGAAAGTTCCATGCAGCTTAACCTGCGTCTGATTTATACATTCTGAACTGTCTTCCATGAGCTGACCATTAAAAGGTTCTTTTTCCCCTCAAATTTTTACAGAGAGCCACTGCTCACAAATACTCATTCTCTAGGATTGTAATTGTGTCTTAGAGGTTTAATCACATTCAGAATATTATTTTGAGCAAAAAACAAAACGTACAATAGAGACAGAGTTGTAGAAGGCACAGGGTCTTGAAGAGGATCGGGTGGTGGTGGGGGGGAGTTTGGAGATAAAATTCCTAAAATAATTTAATGTTATCCCAGGAAACCAATAGCAGTGACTTCCAGTCCCAGTAATTTCCTTCACTTGTCAACCTAAACATGAGATGTGTCTAACCACTTAAAGTCCGTGTTAGCAAGGATGCGTGTCAGTGGTCTTTATTTGCTCTAAAATACCATCACTTTTTCCAAAATCCCTCCAGAAAATCTCCCACACCAAAAATTAAACTCAGGGAAAGTCTCGCTTTTTGCAATTTAGCAGTTTGGAGTTTTTTCGTGCGTGGGCGCAGCTCCACCCCATCCCACTCCATCCTAAATTGATTTTGAGGCTTTTTGTTTTGACTGTTGCATAACATGAAAATGAGTGAACACATTTTACTCAAAAATTCCATCTCCAAATCTCCTAAGTGGTGTGAAAAATCCTGGAAGACCTCAGAGCAAAAGAGGACGCTAGGAAAAACCAGGACAAGTGGAAACAGCAGGGAGGGACGTAACCAAATGTCTGTGTCAACACAAGCAACATTCCCCAAAAAGGTTCTCTCTCCAGGGAGGCTGGACTGCTGGGACCAAACCACGAGTGCTGGGCATGAATCAGCCCTGCACCCGTCCTGCACCTGGCAGACGTCTACTTTGCTCCCGAGACATTTGAGACCCAGGGCCTCCAGGCTACAATGTGGTTGATATCTTATCAGAATGACATCCCCAAAGAAGTATTGGCTCCAAACTAAAGGAGAAAAGTGAAAAGTTGCAATCAATATGGTCAATTAAATATCTGTAAAACAGAACATTACATTAACTAGTGACATCGATCTCAATTCATATGTACATATATGCATACATACATATATAGGCATATATATACACTGCTCACAAAAATTAGGGGATATTTTAATGCTTCAATATTCATTTTGAAATATCCCGTAATTTTTGTGAGCAGAATAGATGCGTATATGGAGGGGTTTCCATATATAAATATGCACATGTGCACAATATTTAATTGAGATGTGGGTACATTTTAATATGTTTAGTATAATGTGGCTTGGACCCCTTAAACTATGATTTTAGAACAGCCCTGCCCAGAATGTGAACATTGCACTTCATTATTCTTTCATTCAGATGAGTCAACGCCTTGCTAAGTATGTGTCTCTTGAAGAAAGGCAAAGAGTCTTCCTTTTAGGCACAGTTTTTGAAGGTATATCCTTGGCTCGAAAAAACATAGAATTATGGTCGCAGTAGCCAATCATTTTATAACAAGATAAATTATGGTATAATTAAAAATGATATTTGAAAAATTAGTGATATAAAGAGTTCACAGAGAGAGAGAAACATTGATTTGTTGTTCTACTTATTAATTAATTCATTGGTTGATTTTTGTATGTGCCCTAAATGGGAGTCAAAACAGCCACCCTGCTATATCAGTAGGGACATAAAATATTAACAAATTAAATGTTAAATAACAAAATTTACATAATTGAATATTTCAAATTTTTCCTGAATCCACTAATGGGTCTCCAACAAAAATGCCACTAAGATTGGGGCCTCTTTTTCTGCCCCCAGATAAAACAAGAATATATTTAGGTTTCAAACTAACCATTCCTTTATTCTATTCTGAGAGGTCCTCAAAAATCCTTTCTTAAGTGATTTTCAAAAATGGTGTCATTTCAGGCCCTAAAATATCAGGGCAGGAACAGATGTTTGGGGAACTTCCCCACATGACTGTTGGTCAGCCTTTCCTGTCAGTGATTCCGCTGTCTTCCAGAGAAAGAACGAGGGGCTCAGGTGCTCTACTGAGCTCCCACTCCATTTTGCCTGCATTGTTACATAATAAATATCTCATTTCTTGTGTGAGAGTTCTTGATACACACTTGAATCCCCTCTGCACTGAGAGTTCTGTGAAGAAGGCAGAGCAGATGGTGAGCTTATCTACCTTGGTATCCCCAATACCTTACACAGTGTCTAACTGTTATCAGGTGTCCAGTGAGAGGAAGAAATGCAAAAAATCATTTGAATAAATAAAGAAAATAAAAATACACACTTCTACAAATGATGTTATACATAAATATATGAAGACAGAGAGAAGGAGAGAGAGAGAGAACTTCAGGTTGATACGATTTCCAGCAGAGATATAGTTCCCTTTATCTTTAAAGAAAGCATTAATGCTGACAATTCTCCATTGCAGAAGCCATATTGACAACCACTGCTCACAAATACTCTGAGTATAATAATGAATCTTTGGTCCCCAAAGCAAACGTGAGTTTGCATTTCTTGACTTCTGGGTCTGTAATATAAAGAAGTCACCCATTCTTTTGAACGGTTCGCTTCTCTTCTGTAGCATTAGAACACTAATGTTATTGTTATTTATAATAGCTGATGTGAGGATAATACACATGATGGCATCCTGTAAGTTCGGAAGCATTATAAACATAAGACAAATATATTATCTTTTGCCTCAGACTCAGAATTCTTTACACCTGCTACATACTTCTAAGCATTATATGGAAAGGAAAGGAATGCTTCTTGTAAAGTGATAACCGTGCAAATGACTCCATGTCCCACAGGTTACCTCTTCTCTCTAGATGGTTTCATCTGGAAGTTTCTGGTCCTGGATATGAATCCAATGGGTTTTGTAAATAAAAAAGATTACCTCGTCAACAAAGACTCAGTAAAGGAAAGTACCTTGTCCAAGTTCAGAGGGTGGTTTTCTCATCTGAACATGCCCCCGCTTTCCACACACCCCTTTCTCCTGGGCCACGCCACCCTTGAGAGAAACAAGGTCACATTCCTGCATCTAAGGTTGTCTAGCCGTGGCTTCCTTTAGGCACCTTCCTATGTGACTAAGAAGTATTACTAGGGTTTTGTGGGGAGGAACTGAGGCCAAATAATCCCTTTGCTTGTTTTTATATCGTGCACCATGAAATTAGAGTAACAGAGGTTGTGGATTTGAACAGAAAGACTATATATGGATTTTGGAATCAGGCCTGGACTTACATACTGACTTTCACCCCTGTCATGCCTATGTCTCATGAAGGACATGCAATTTACTCACTTTGCAATCATGGGAAAGCTATTCAAATCTTTAAGTTTAATTTTTTGTAAAATGGAGGAAATTTATAAGTAAATAATATAGTTGTACTAAATAGTGAATTGAGTTCACATTTGCAAAGCCCTTAGCACAGGACCTGGTCTACAGTTAGATATTCTATGGATATTGTTATTTTTTAATAACTACGATTAAAGAGGTTCCTGCTATAGTTAATGCATATTTCTCTGCTTTTTCTAATGATAGGTCAGTTACATAATTTCTGAAAGAAGTAGAAAAACAAAAGAAGACAAGTAGGTTTTCATAAGCAATTTATCTAATTCCTAATATTTCTGAAACTTTTTAAAGACCAACTGCTAAATACTACTGTGATTATACAAAAGCAGAGAAGGAATGTTTTTGGATTAGTAAATGCTTGCTAATAAGCTAGCAATAGGAAATGAGATATATTGATGATAAAAATACAACTATGGTAATAATTTTCTAAAAACTGTGAGAAAAATTTAAAGTTTGAATATATGAAATTATATTTTACCCACATACAATACAAAATATTTTATTAGGCTCAAATTTATGGTGATCAATTTTGTATAAACCAACCAGAGACGAACAAGATTCTTTAAGCACCTACATAGTTGTTCCAAGAAAGCATAGGGCACCACAGTTTACCAGGGAGGCCACAACGCCACAGTCCTAACAGGAAGTATTGCTACGCATTCATTATTATGCACTCTAAGTAGCATGTCACACATGCCTGGGAGGGAGGGAGAGACATTCATCTGCCCTCTGTGTTAGTTAGAATGCAAGCAACAGATTCAGTTATGGCATGGCACTTACATGCACTAAATAGAGCAGTTGTTGCTCAGAGATGAGAAACAAATATGAATGAAGAGATGGAAAACGATCACATGATGTTTACGGAACCGGGTTTAGCTTTAGTTTTGTAACATCTGCATTGAAGAAGTAAAGTATTTATTTCTATGTTCTTAGCTTGAAATATTTTTTGACTCAAATTTAATGTTTTTTAGAGCAGTTTTAGATCTGCAGCAAAATTGAAGAGAAGATAGATTTCCCCTACATCCCCTGCCCCCACACATCAACAGTTTCTTCCATTATTAACATCTCCCACAGAGTGATGCGTTCATTACATTTGATGAACCGACATTGACACATTATTGTCACACAGGGTCTATAGTTTATATTAGGGTTCACTAGTGGTGGTGCTCATTCTATGGATTTGTACGTATGTATAATGACTTTATCCACCATTATTGTATCATACAGGGTAGTTTCACTGTCCTATAAATATCCTGTGCTCCTCATACTCATCCCTCTCCCACCCTCTAGCTCCTGACAACTACTAATTTTTTTTCTCCGTAGTTTCACCTTTTATAGAATGTCACATAGTTGGAATTATGACATATGTAATATTGGATTGGCTTCCTTCTGTTAGTAATACACATCTAGGTTCTTCCATGTCTTTTCATGGCTTCATAGCTCGCTTCTAGGTTTCAGTAATTTTGAATAAAGCTGCTAAAGCAGTGGTTCTTAACCTTTTTTGAGGTACCGAACCCACCAGTTTCATATGCACATTCACCGAACCCTTCTTTAGTGATAAATAAAATATTATTGTTTTTTCCAAATTTAGTTTTGCCGGTGTGAGACTAGAGTTGCTCAACTTGGCATTGCATATTATGCAGATAGGATGCTGACTCCCATCCCGTTCCGTGATACATGTGAATCCATGTTGTACATATTTGTCCGACCACTTTCTTTTTTTGCTGGACATATTTAGTATGGATTAAAATATTAAGAAAGAAACCACACGATGTATAACTACGACAGCCGTTGATTACTGCACGCACTAAATTCCCCGCAGCACTGGTTGGCCAAGCAATGTAATGTGATCCTCTGCAGCAAGTGATGGCCAAGCGGGGCATGTCATCACGACTTTACACAAGTGTGTCTTTACCTCTGCGGCAGAGGATTCTCCGAACCCCTGAGACCGACTCGTCGAATCTCTAGGGTTCGATAGAACCCAGGTTAAGAACCACTGTGCTATAGACATGCATATGCAGGTTTTGGGGTGAACAAAAGTTCTTAACTCTTTTGAATAAACCGTGCTTGAAATTAAAGAAATGCATATAGCACTATTTTCCTTTTCTTAATGCACTGCCTAAGAATAAGTTTGACTACATATGACAATATAAACAATAAAAAAAAATCCAGAAGGGCCTGACCTGTGGTGGAGCAGTAGATAAAGAGTTGACCTGGAATGCTGAGGTTGCTGGTTCAAATTGTGGTTTGCCCGGTCAAGGCACATACAGGGAACAACTACTATGAGTAGATGCTTCCCTCTTCTCCCCTCTCTTTCTCCTTCTCCCTCTCTCTCTTTCTCCCCTCTCTCTAAAAACCAATAAATAAAATCTAAAAAAAAAATCCAGAAGGTTTAGCAAGGGATAAATATTTTTTTTCATATATTACATATAAAAAAATAACTAATTTGGGTGGGTGTGATGTTTCCAAGCTCATTAGAAACTTAGACTAATTCTCTCTCTTTTTTCTACTTTCTTTAGCATATAGCTGCCATATCAAGTTTACTTTACGGTTATAAGGTGTTGGCTGCAGTTCCAACCATCCTGTCCACATTCCAGGTTGTGGGAAGGAGGAAGGAGACACAGACTTCACATCTCTCAGCTGAGTCAGCCCCAGAGCCTTTTGGGAAGATCTGCCCACCCCTCCAATGCCTTGACTAGCCTTAATTGATATCTTATTGGCCACTTACAGTGGCAAAGTAGGCAGTGCCAAACTGAATGAAGTCAGGTGTTTGCTAGTAAAACAGAGGGGAAGAATGAATATTAAATGGGCAACTATATGTTTCTGCTATTGTTGTGACTCAGCTCATATTCAACCCAAAACCTAACCAGGTGATGCACTTCTGAGAAGTCAGAAATACAATTCTTTTTAATAAAAAGTAATATTTCTGACCAGCATTCTTATACTTATTTGTAGTTTACAAAGAATCTTCATATATATTACTTATTTGATTTTCGCCGCAATCACAAGAGGTGAAGATTTGGGAAAATCATCAAAGAATGAAACCAGCTCAGAAAAGCTTAGTACCTTGCCCAAAACTAACTAGTCAGAGGCTGCAACAAGATTGAAACCAGATCTGACTGACCCCAAAGCCCATGTTCTTTTATCTGAAAATGGATAAACAAAACAAGCTGTCAATTTTCCAAGTTATTTTTTAACTATTGAATTACGATTTTGCATTTATTCTATCTTTTTGTTATAGCCAACTATTTTTTTTAAAGGTTTGAAAATAAAAATTACTTAATCTAGGGTAAAAAACTTGAGAAAAGCAAAGAAGGAAGGGAAACTAACAGGCAAGTATTCTTGACCTAGCTCTCAAATGAACGTCCTCATTTTATCATCAACACAGTTGACACTATTTTACAGACGAAGAAACCAAGATGACAGAAATCATGAAACTCCTGCATGCCCACCCTGTTAGTACGTGACAGATGGGGATTTGAATGTAGCCCTTTCTGACTCCCTGTCAGAACTTTAATTTCATTCGTATCTCAAAATAGTTGGAAGGCTGTTTCCTCATTATTTATCTCTTTTTATCCTTATATGATCAGTAACAAAGGAGCAAAATAAAGTAGAAGCTATGTCACTGGACTAGTAAAACTTCTGAATAATAAGAAAAATAAAGAATAAGAGATTGTGGAAGGTTTGAAGTATTTGTGGCTGGCTCTTTAGGAAGATTTCAGAA
Organism: Rhynchonycteris naso; assembly: GCA_037038555.1. Taxonomy (NCBI): domain Eukaryota; kingdom Metazoa; phylum Chordata; class Mammalia; order Chiroptera; family Emballonuridae; genus Rhynchonycteris; species Rhynchonycteris naso. The sequence continues at coordinate 100,184,087 of CM073001.1, forward strand.
GTCTCTTTGTCCTGGTTGGTTTAAACATCTGTTTGCTTTAAAGACCGGAGCAGCCCACAGTTTTCTCAACTGATGCTTCCTAGTTTTAAGTTTACGGTAACAATAGCTACCACTGAATAATTATACTTTGTGACTAAGATCACTAAATTTTCTATAGGAGATATGATAAAAAATGTTGTTTAGCTTAAATTCTAATTTAACTGAACGTCCTATATTTGTATTTGCTATATTGGCAACCGTATGTGTGACAGGTATGTGTACTGCTTCAGTTAATTCTCAAAAAACAAACAAACAAAACCTCTTTAATGAGTTAGAGAAGGTGATAATATCCAGAGAGATAACTTCAAGATCACTCAATTAAAAAATGGTGGTTTTGGGACTTTGTGTTTCATATAGATCCATGCCATTGTCTATGGTCATGGTATATTTTCTCAAGGTCTGCTAATGGAAACAAACTAGACAGCCTCTAACAATGAAAGAATTCAGCTATTGATTGATTATTCTAACAGAAGGAGATCACATGAAAGCTATAAAGAATCCAAAATCTGTCTCCTGAACAATGGTTAAAGCATGTGCTATTTGTAATGTCTTCCCGATCATTCAGAGAAACAAAAAAGCACAGAAGTGTCCTCTTTCAAGAATCATTAAAGCAGCGGTTCTCCACAGGGGGTGATTTGTACCCAGGGGGACATTTGGTAATGTCTGGAGACATTTTTTGGTTTCCATAACTGGGGTGCTATTGGAATCCAGTGGGAAGAAGCCACACATGCTAATCGTTTTTCCCTGAGCAGAACAGCCCTCACAATGAAAAATTACCCTTTCTCCAAATGCCGATAATGCTGAGGTTGAGAAACCCCAAATTAAAATAATCTGTTGGGGTTTTAATGTTGTTTTTTTTTTAATTTCAAGTTGCTATACTGCACACAGAGAGCTGAATAATGGCTATTTGGGGGCTCCCATGAAGGGTCAGTTCTATATATTAAGTAGTCTCAAACAAAAACCCCTTTATGGGGTTCTCTGGAGCATTCAGAAGGGGATAACTGGAGCCTGGTAAGAACCAGCACCTTCTGACAGCTCTAGCACATCAGAGTCATCCTTTCTGCTTCCTTATTGTTGTGTTCCTTCTCCATGGGGGCACTGGCATGGTATGTGGGTGGAATCTTCTGAACTTTGCAATTCCAATCCAAGGGTGTCTGAGTTTTGGACAACTCAATCCCATAGGCCAATGATTTTCATCTACTGGTCCACTGGCTGCCAGAAAGAGTCAACCATCCTAATGTTGTGTGGAGATTATAGACCCAATGATCTAGTTGAATTTGCTTATGTTCAGGGTGATCTTTACCTTAACCAACCCTGAAATAATTCTCCCATTTTCACAGGTCTCCAAGTAAAAAAATGTTGAAAATTACTGTCATAGGCCACACCTATGACATGGAGCGAAAATGGAATCAGGCTGAGATTCTAAGTCTCCCTCATCTACATTTGTCCCTTCTGTCCCACTCCACATGACCTCTCGACATGGCCCTCGCTGTCTAAATCTGGGGAAAAGGGAAGGTTGAAGCAAAGGACACTGGATCAGTAGAAAATTCATGGAGCCTAGTCAGCCCAACCTAAATCCAATCTCACCCTATGTTCTGGCTATGCAAGCTTGGGCAGTTTGTAAACTCCTCTGAACACCATATTTATACATAAAATGCAAATCATTTTACCCACCTCACCAGGTTTTGGTAAGAAATAAGATAAAATATCTTTAAAACTGGTTTTATAGTTTACACGGCATCATTAAAACAGAGTCAAGTCTTCAGAGACTATTTGCAAAGAGGATTTGGAAAGCATATGTGTTTGGTTAAAACGGCTATTTGTGCTTATAGTTTATTCATTCTATTGACCAAGTCAGTTTCGTCCACCATGGTGAAAAGTGCCTGTCCTCCCTCAACCAAGAGGGAAATTTTGTGAAATTTGTTTGTTTAAACACTTTCTCCTTTTTTTTGCAGGGCGGGTGGTAGAGAGAGAAAAATAACTTTTTCCTCAAACAAACAAAGGCAAGAAATACCTGATTTTGGTTGACAGGACTTGGTAAACAATGGCCTGTTTTTAAATGTTGATGGCCGTGGGGTACAGTTGATTGTGAGTGGTGCCTTTAGCATCTCTTGACAGATGAGATTTTGTAGAGTGAGAAACACCAGACTGACTTTGGCTCTGTGTTACCAAACTCAAATAGGACACCACTCTGAGTGGGAGAGTGGTCCTCTTCCAGGGGGCTAAGGAGGGTTCAGGGCAAAACACTTTGAGGGCTGGATTTCTTAAAGTTTCCTTAGAGTAGAGGTTTCCATAAAGGTCTGATTCATTTCAAGACCTGTCTGTTTCTGGCCCATGTCAGAGCTACAGAACCTCCAGAGGCAAAGGAAGGCTGACAAAGGAAATTGAGACGTGCCAGGAATCTAGAAAGAGCAGCCTAAAGTCAAACATGGGCGTCTTTCCTCTGCTTCTTTATCACTCTGTTCCTTCACCTTACCACACTGTGTTATTTTCCACTTTTGTGTCACTCCTCCCCATGAGACTGGGAGCCCCGTGAGGATGGAGCGAGTCTTATGTATTCATTTAGCTACATTGCTTTGCATGTAATGTCTGTTATGTAGAATGTGCCCAATAAATAAAAAAAGAGGGAATGAGGAGGGAAAAAAGAAAGAAGGAAAAATGAAGTAAGTAAGGAAAAAACAAAGGAAGGAAGGAAGGAAGGAAGGAAGGAAGGAAGGAAGGAAGGAAGGAAGGAAGGAAGGAAGGAAAGAATATTTCAATTAAGAGTGAAAGAGAATTGGTTGATTCCTGGAAAAACACTAGTTTCCCAAGGAAAATGTGTCTATGGATTGGGTGTGGTGAATAGATGTAAGGGATTAAAAGAAAGTGAAATGGAGAAAAGGACCAGTTCCACCACCTTCTTCATGTGTCTGTTCATCAGCCGGGAAGTTAGCACAATGTCTAGATTTCTCATCTCATTATTGACCCCAAACTGGAAGGCAACTGTCCTCTTCCTCTACGAGGGCCATGTAATTTGGTGTCCTCCTTGAAACAAGTTTAGAAGCCAAAGTTGTTTGCCATGCCTGCGGCCCATGAAGGAGGACGTTAGTTACAGACCCAGGATATCTCCAGGGATGATGTGATTGTACTTTGGGATTTAGCAGTGAGAGACCGGTACACTACAAATTGTTCTTTGAAAATATAACTTATGGGACTCTGAAAAATATAACTTCTATCTTGCAGTCTATTTATGAATGCCAAGAGATCAAATCCAAGTTTAAAAGGAAAAGTTTGACTTAGTCATTGAAAATCAGTGAAGTGAATATGGTAACATAATTTTATACAAATCCTTAATGTGTTCAAAAGCAGTGAGCTTGAAAAAAAATCTGCACGCACTTGCATATTTTTTTTCTCTTTCTCTACTTACTATTTTCCTGCTAAAACCAAGACTGTAGGTGGAGAACTTGATTAGTATCTGGGTAAGGCCCTCTGCCAGTCTAGAGAAACTTCATTAATCATTGAGGTGCTCACCCCCATTTTTAAAAGAACAATGACTCACCAACAGTTACATAGCAATCAGGACAAAGGAAAATGGAAGTTGACTTTTTAAAGTTTCCTTTCTTGAGAATGTCTTCACTTCTGAAATGTAAGAGTGCTTTAAGTAAGCATGCATGTGTTTATGAGAGATGAGGAGGGAACAGAGAATGAACTGTAACAGAGAAGTGGTATCTAAGTTAGGATTTCCTCTCCTTTTCAGTTTAGGGTTGTCTTATGCACCTCCTCAAGGGAAGCGGGATCTCCAGGGAGCTGCTGTAGACCCATCAGGTGGCTTGTAGCTCACCACCCAGTTGGAAGTATGCCCAGTACACTGGGTGATACACTCGCACATACTTTTCATCCAGAAGGGCCCCAAGAAAACACAGTGAGAAGGAAATGAAGAAGTTGGGAACTGGGAGAGAGGTGATATGACAATCTCTCCCTTCCCAGGAGACTTGTTCCAATGTAACTCTTTGTCACAACACAGGTAAAGCAAGTTTGGCTTTGACATACCTCACCTGGTACTGAAGTTACTGTTTGAAGAAAAAAGTAATCAACCCAATTTCTTCTTCAAAGTTTTTTATTTCCTTTTTAATGTGAACTACATTACAATATAAGAAAAAATGTTGGCAATAAAATCAGTAAAGAGCATATATTGTCTTCCTTTCAACTGTATTGTCTTTTAAACCAAAAATTTTGCTTTCTTCTGTATCATTGGCTCTTTACAAGACACTTACAGATTGGTTGATCAGGAACTAGGTTGACTCCTCTGTGCTTGGACAGGGATGGACACAGATTTGTGCATTCTGCTCTCTGCACAGGTGAGAAGATGCTCTGTCTGTTTTCATCTGATGAACCCACTGGGAAAGAGCACATCCAGCCACCCTCCATTTCGCTCAGGTGTTTGGGGAGTCAATGTACTTAAGCTCCCCCTGCGCCCTCTCCTGCATGAGTGCACAGTCTGGCTAGCTCTGTTGGGTCATCAGCTGCAGGAGGGAGAGATTGAAACTCTTCATTGTCATTAACCCTCTTTCTCTGCCAAAGAACAATTGGTTCCTGATCTGTTAGCAGAGGATAGAGTCTTTCCAAGGTTAGCAGAAAAAAGAGAAAAACTAACACAAACTATTAGCCTCCTTTGGGACAGTGTGTAGTCTAGAAGCAAGCAGGAACAGGAGGGTAAGAAGGGTGGCAGAAACTGCTGGGAGCAGAATGTCCTGTCCTAGACCTCTCGGGGCAGGGACACAAGAGAGGTCTGGGAATCTTGCTGAAAATCCTCAGCACTTAGTAGGACTCTTTCTCTAATATAATGTGATTTTATTTCTTTTTAAATGTGTTGCATACAATATTATGGGAATCAAAGGAGTTTTAATTTCAACCAAGCCATAATTTCTTAAAACAATCCAGAGAGAAATAGCCACAGGAGTAGGATAGCTAACACTGGTCTTCAGTGAGCACTGTTTCATCTTGGGGGCTCAGGGAAGAACACTCGTGGAAAATGCTGGAGGTCAGGTATGTGAGCTGACCTCACCCACATGAAAGTGAGAAGGAATTAAATGACTGAAAAGGAACCCCTGACATAAGACAAGTGCACTACTTAGAGATTCTCTCGGAAATACTAAATCGTGTACTTAAAGGAAAAAGAAAAATACACCCAGAAAGAAAGAATGGCAATCAACAAGAAGTATATAAGGAAAGAGGGGAGTAAAAGTATGGCAGTATGTGAAAATCTTATACGCCGCAAATATTAGTAATATTTGGGAAGTTAACATTGAAGCGTGATCTACTAATTACAAGACAATAAAAACAGAGAGGGCCAAAGAGGGAAAATGAGAAAGAAATTAAAGTTTTCTAAGGTCTGTGTCTTTCTTTGGAAGGCACTGGGATATTAATTTCAGGTTTGTTAGGAAGTTGTAAATTTAAGATTTTATGTTAGTAATATTTTTTTTATTAGAAAAGCAACCCCAAAGCAAATAGGTTAACACTGATCAAATCTGAGTCCTGAGTCTATAGATGATTTTTATATTATTTTCTGTGTCTTCAAATTGTTTACCAAATTTAAGGGACAGAAAAAGTGAGGAATGGAAGGAGAAAGAGAGAGACAGAGAGAGAGAGAGAAAACCAAGTTGTAGAGCAAAGTGGTTAGATTTGAGACAAAGTTCTAGAACTATCAATATATATAAATAAATCAATCATTCTGAGGTTAATCCAGAAAAGCGAATAGTGGCCTTGTGTAGAGCTGTTGGAAGGAAGTAAAGCTCTATTAAAATCAATCAGTAAAGATAGTTTCTAGGGAAAAAGTGAGTTTAACTCCATGTATAAAAATTTAAGATTTTCTGCAAGCAGTAGCAAGAAAATAAAGTAACATCGCAGACAAAGAGCAAAGCCTAGGAGAAGTAAAAGAAATCCAAAACACACAAGCTCTAGCTCCTCCAACTCTCTGGCCAGCACTTCCCACAAGAATAATAATAAGCAGAATCTCAAAGCTTGTGTTAGAATTCCTAGTGTTTTACTGCAAACATGATGTGTGTGTCATTACCTAAGTTCAAGTTCATAAGTTATGTCCAGTCTCACTTCTGATGAGGGTTTGGTTTTTCTCAATGCTTTTGTCATCTTAATAATGCCCCAAGTTCAAAAATCTCTCCAGGTATTCTTTAGAATCTAGATAGATATCAGGCCAGGTGGTCATGGAGGCTAAAAGTGAATAAGCTTTGAACAGTGTCATAGAGGGAAAGCCTTAGCCTACTAAGCACCAACATTCACCACAAACTTAGCAGAAAGTCTGAATGTCTTGCTGAAGGTCACACAACTGGTGAATGATATTGCTGTCATTAAAAAACAGGTCTGTGGAATCTGAAGCTCATGTAGAGTCGTGGTTAGGGCCACAGTGAAGGAGGACCCAGCCTTACTCTTGAGAGGATGGTTTTCCTCTGAACATATTTATTTAGGCTCAGGAAGGGTTGGGTGGGGCTGGTAGAAATGGAAAACTTGAATATCAGGGGAGGGTATCCAGGGAAAATGACTAAAATAGTTATTTTATAATTATGTCAGAGGTAATTGTGCATTGGTATTGATTTCATTGCTTAACAGCACACTTTTAGGCAGACTGTTAAACACCAACTTATTAAAGCCAATAGTCACCCTGTTAGAATGACATTTTGTATATTTTCTTATTCCCATAAGTTAGAAGAAAGTTTAAAAATTGTCCACAACTCATTGTAAATTGCAAAAAGAAGGAGAGAGAGAGAAAGAAAGGAAGAAAGAAAGAAAGAAAGAAAGAAAGAAAGAAAGAAAGAAAGAAAGAAAGAAAGAAAGAGAGTAATCATTCATTTGGATGTCAGCTTGGACCTAAAATGCATAAAAAAAGGAATACATTTACTTTAGACTAACTTTGGGATGTCAGAGCTAGGACACAGGTGGGAGGTCATTAGGTTCACCTCTTGCCTCTGGAAGAACTTCCAGTTAAACAGGCACATCTCTTATTTACTCAACCAGGAGCGATTTTTCCCTACACTCGAACCCTAGGGGATATTTGACAAGAATGATCTGAAGATATTTTTAGTTATCATAACTGAAGTGCACTGGCATAGAGGTCAAGAGTGCCGCCAAACATTTAAGAATGCTTAAGAAAGTCTTGACAACAATAACAAAAAAATGTTCTGGCTCAAAATATCAAGAGTGCCAAGGCTGATCTACCCAGCCTCATTGAAAGGAATAGCAGAAGGCCTCCTTGGAGCAGATTAGTAGAAGGCAGACACTGAAAGTAGCCCTCTGTTCATGCCTATTAGCTTCCTATTCTAATAGAACAGAGTCAACCAAAGAGTGACCAGGCTAATCCTTGACCTAAAATGCAATATGCTTTTTACTGTGTGTGTCTCAGCCTGTACTGCCTCTGTTAACACCTCTACCTCATCAGTGAGTGGGATCCACAGATGAGAGACTCTATCCTTGTCACCCTCTCCACAGGCCTCAGACATGACCAAGGTGGACACGGGGTAGAGGGCTTGGTCTGTTACTTTCAGATAAGGCTGTTCCAGGGAAGACCACCCTCCCGGGTCTGCTACAGACCCAAGTGTCAGCAGTGCTCTGAGTGTTCAATATGGAATCGGACTTGCTATTGAGCTAGCTATCTGGGTCACGGAGCAGGTACAATGCCCATGAGATGGCCCTGCCTTCATTTTACTTCTGGAGCTCAGAGTTTGTTTTCCTGAGCCCCATCTGAGAACCAATTCCAAATGTCAACCCAGGGATAGAAAGACATCAGACTGGCCCACCTTCTGATCAGGCTCCTCTTTCTGGAGTACTATTCTTGAGCAGCATCCATGCCCAGGGTCATCAGGAGCCAGACAGACTTGGGCCCCAAGCCCCTTCCAAGGTTAGAACCCCTGGGCAGTTATGTTGGGCAAAAGGAAGTGAGCAGAAATGGACAAGGATGGACAAGGAAAGAGGACATGGAGGCACCAGGCAAGTGAGAGGAGAGGAGCCTCAGAAACACTTCTCTTTGTCACCAAAAGCAGATTACTCCATTACCCTGAGCCATGTGTTCCTCAAGTTTAAATAGGAATCATAAACCTACTATGCAAGAATGTTGCAAGAATTAAATAAGATCATGTTTGCAAACTACTCAGCAGGGGCCTGCTGTCATGGACCCTGCAGGGATGGGGTGGTGGTATATACAGAAGGCATGTGACTTCATTCAATCCATTCAGTTCAATACTTAATAATCAAATAGAATATCCAGCCAAATCTGACCCTGGGTCCTCCAAATTCTCACTGGTTTTATAGTCAGTTGACTGTACACTTAGCTCCCTTTAACCAGGGGCCACTCACTGTCTCCTGTGTCTCTGAGACCCTGGCTTCTAGCACAGTGCCTGGAGGCAGGAACTTGCAAAATTATTATCCAACACAAGATTTTTTTTAACTAAATGCCTTCTGTTTTCAGGGCAGCACTTTTCTCAGGGTTTGTTATTGGCCTCCCCACCCTGATTTTAAAATCTCAGGAGGAAATTATTTGTGACTCTCTGATTACTCTTCTCAGCATGTCCCTGGTAGGCTTCCAGACTCACCTGCCAGCTCCTAACATCTGGCACCTGACCTCACCCTGCCAGATTCAGTTTCCTCATCTGTGACAGTCCCTTTCTGGTCTTGCAAAATGCACTCCTGCACCTTTTACAAAATCATGTTGGACTAAAGACCTTAGAGACACAAATGGTCTCTAAAACTGACCAAAGAATAACATCATTAGCCTTTGGCTCGGGTTTTTCAATGTTCCTTGGCTCTCAGACCTTGTTGAGAACTCGATGAAAAGTGTGAACACTCAACCTGGGAACATGCACCACCAGCCCCACACATGATTGTCAGGGGAGCCATGGCTCTCCTGAGGCCCATCTGAGGACCCACCGGCTAACAGCTTGGGTTCTAGGTCGGAAACTGTGGCACAGAGGGAAGGAGAACTGGTCAAGCTCATTCAGTAAGTCTCTGATTACAGCTTTAGTTGTCGTTCAACACTTACCATCGTTTACATATGCACATGTGATATGTTACCATCTCAAGACTTTTTTTATATCCATTTTCTTAAAATAACTTCAAAAACTGGGTCAAACTGGTATTCTTACCATTACCTGGAAGATGTGGACACTCTAGAGACTATACATCTTCCCTAAAATCTGACAGTTCACTGAAGTACAGTTTGGACTTGACACCTGGCTGACCTGAGCTGAACCCGTGCTCCCCCCACCACACCAGGGTTCTGTAAGCCACCCCGTGCCCTGCTAGGCAGAGGAAAATGCCTGCAGGAGAAGCTGGACAGAGAACTACAGGAGCGATCAGACGGCTGACAGGGAGGATCTGGAAAAACTTCATGAGCTTGGAACTGAATGACAGAAAATGAAAGGAAGGATACTTCTGCCTGCAGGAATAGCCTGGACCATGACCATGTAATTGCTGGCACAATGGAGCATGAGGACACCTGACTGCATCTTGAAGGTCTGAGGTGTGTACAGATGCACGTGTCCCTGCTAAGTGAGGTGGGTAAAATAAACAAATAGAATCATTCCACGTCCATTGTCTTAGAGAGCTCCAGCATCAACAACATAATGTATACCTTTCTATATATTAGATTATATAGTATTATTTTATACATTTATCATTTAGTTTATTATATCAACTGCATTATATTTATAAAAACAAGATCCTACTATATATACACTATATATTCTGTTTTGCAAACTTTTTTTCCCAATTATTTCCCCTCTTTCGATTTCAGTAAACTTTCAGTGAATCCAACATCCAGACCATATTCAAATTTTCTAATTTCCCCAGCTCACCAAAAAAGTATTATTTACAGATGGTTTGGACAAACTTACTTCTTATCCAGGATCATAATGCACTTTGAATAGTTATTTTTAAATTGGCTAACGTTTGTTTTTACAATTCTCAACAGGAGCTCACAGCTTATATCCTTTCTGGGAAATTCTTTTTTGTAGTAAGTGCTGCTATATGACAAGGGGGCAGTTTATCACAAGGATAATGAGCTTTCTGGTTATTGAGACATTCATATTAAGCCACATGCTGGCAAAGATAACATCACATCCAATTAATCTTACTCACATACAAGACTACCTCAAGGATAACCTTCTACAGTTGTATGCTTATGGTGATTCCAGAATTTAATTTACCACAACATAGATTCACACCTGAGTTCTCAGTACCTAGAAAGAGAGGTTTCAGAACTAAGTGCAATAAAATTAACATTGGGTGGTATTCTGAATGTCCCAATGTACTTAGTCAATGCTGCCGTAAGAAAGTCTGCATTTTAGCACCTATGAAAAAGCCAAGTCTCTGGACAGAGGACTCTGCCTCACCACAGACTAACTGCCCATTTGGTGGAGGGAAGACTGTCCCCTTTCCATTCTAAAGGCTTAGAAACCTGGTGTTGGTTTCTAAAAGCACCAAAACAAAGTCACTTATTCATGTATTTGTCAATTCATTTCATCATTCATTTATTTAACACATATTTATTGAACACGGATCTCATGTCACTTGCTGGAGACCCAGTGAATAAGGCCAGCATGACCCCTGCCTCCTGGAACTTTCTGTACCTCTATCAGCAGCTGGAGTATGCTGTAGATCTGAGGTCAATGAGAATCTGTACACATCTTGTCTTCATTTTAGTAATCCCTGGCCCCACTCAAGTGGGCTGGGTTCTGAATTGGGCAGAGAAGGTCTTCTGTCCCTGGAAGCTGTAGCCAAGCACAGAAAATTCATGTAAGCTAATTTTTTTTTCTTTGAGGCACTGCTGTCGCAATTATTCTTCCCACAGGAAGCTGGATCTTGCGGGATCTTGGGAAATCCATGGGGCTTATGAGAGTGTGGGGAGGAGAGATACACCAGTGCCAGTGCCCCCAGAGCTGGAGGTACCTCAATCTTAAGGAGAAGTCCTATTTTCTTGTTCTCCCTCAAGGTGATGATCTAATGGTTCCCAAAGAAAGCCAATGCAGTCATACTACAGGAGGAACTCCTTGGTTGGTGGGGGGTGGGGGTGGGAAATAGTCGTGTTAACAGAAATGGACAAAGCAAGCTCCTCTTACCCTCTAGAGCAGGGGTCCCCAAACTTTTTACACAGGGGGCCAGTTCACTGTCCCTCAGACCATTGGAGGGCCAGACTATAAAAAAAAAAAAACAACTATGAACAAATCCCTATGCACACTGCACTTATCTTATTTTAAAGTAAAAAAAACCAAAACGGGAACAAATACAATATTTAAAATAAAGAACAAGTAAATTTAAGTCAACATACTGACCAATATTTCAATGGGAACTATGGGTGCGGATGCATCCTGTGCTCCTCTCACTGACCACCAATGAAAGAGGTGCCCCTTCCGGAAGTGCGGCGGGGCAGATAAATGGCCTCAGGGGGCTGCATGAGGCCCGTGGGATGTAGTTTGGGGATTCCTAATCTAGAGTGTCAACTCTGTCTGTCTGTTGATCTAACTTCTCTCTGTTCTTAAGAATCCATTTACACTCCTGCCTTCAGCAGGAAGCCTTTCCTAAAACCCAGCCAGTGCCCAGTTCTCTCCTCTGATGAATACTGCAGCCTTTCCCTACAGTTTTCATCGATATCCTGTCACATGCTGCTTGTTTCTTTAGATAGATGGGTAGATGCTTGTCAAAGGGGTCTTTCCTCTTGTACATGAAGACAACAAGTACACAGAAAATGTCCTGTGACTTAAGTGTGAAGCCACTGGACTGTGAATTTTGGGGGGGAGGTAGGTTAGTATAATGCTTAAGAGGGTGACCTCTTGAATCAGACTGTCTGGGTTCAGGTCTGCCATCAGCAGCTATCAGGCTGTTGACAAGTTGCTCAACCTTTCTCTATGTCTATATTCTCACCTATAAAGGGGGACAATAGTACTAGTCTCTAGCATAAATTAGTGAATGCATGAAAAGTATATAGAACAATGCTTGACCTGTCAGTGAGCATCAACAAAGTCATTATTTTCTTGCTTTAAGGATTAGACACTTAGTAACATTACCCCATAGAATTCTAGACCTGTATATGAGAAAAGGAATGTAGGAATTATTTGGTTCAATCTTCTACCTGATCTTTATAATTGATTGATACGTAACCTTAAGCCTTTAAAAATAACCTTAAAGCCCTTTGCGGATTTTCAAATATTAGCATACTAAAAATAGTACAACAATTGAACCCATTGGAAAACTCACTCTAGAAGCCTTCTGATATCATGTGAGCACTTTGAATTCCCAGAGGCTGCCATGGTGTGAGGAGGTCCAAATTAGCTCAGGTGGAGATACCACATTGAAGAGCCTGAGACTACATGAAGAGACAGATGGAGGGATGGATGGAGAGAGAGAGAATCCAGTGTTTCATCAAGGCCCCCATGGCTCTGCTTTAAGCCCAGCTTTCCCAGCTTCCGAGTACAACTACGAGAGTGCCAGAACAATCTACCCATCTCTCCCCAAATCCCTGACCCTGAAAACTGTGAGGTATAATAACGAGTGTTATTTCATGCCACTAGGTTTTGTGATGACTTGTTAAACATCAGTAGACAGCCAACACAGATTTTTATTTCTCATTTGACATCTTTCTTTCTTTTTCTTATTTTTTGCATACAAGAAAGAGCTCAGGGAAGATCAAGTTCAGAGTCTGTTTAAATTGCCACCTCATCCTAGGCCCCTTGCACACTAGAGGGGAGAAAAAAATGCAGCCTCATTTGTAAGAAATCATATATGCCTGAACTGGTAGTGGAACAGTGGATAGAGAGTTGGACTGGGACGCAGAGGACCTAGGTTTGAAACCCTGAGGTCGCCGGCTTGAAGCCCAAGGTCACTGGCTTGAGCCCAAGGTCGCTAACTTGAGCCCAAGGTTGCTGGCTTGAGCAAAGTGTCACTCGCTCTGCTGTAGCCCCCTAGTCAAGGCACATATAGAAAAGCCATCAATGAATGACTAAGTTGCCACAATGAACTGATGCTTCTCTTTTCTCTCCCTTTCTACCTGTCTGTCCCTATCTGTCCTTCTCTCTGAATCTCTCTGTCACAAAAAAAAAAGAAAGAAAGAAAAGAAATCTAATAGTGGACTTTTCCTCCAATGAAAAACCAAGAAGGACACATACAGAAATTCTGCTTGCTTTAAACAAAATGATGCCACTGATTCCTGGTTTGTTGTTGGGGATGAGGGGATGCTGTGACATGACTCTGTGGAACATCAGGCACTTGTGCCTCACCTGAATGACAGTGAGTCATCTCTGGGCCTCAGCGGGGCAGGAGGTGGGGCTGCTCTTCCTACACCCATGCTTCCACAGACTTCGTCCAAGGGTTCCAGGAAGAGCTCTGACAGTGACTCTGTATTGCATTCCTCCTTGGACCCTTCCCAGTTTGATGAGCTCCGAGGAGGCAGCGCATAAAGCAGCACAGGAAATGCAAGACATCTGCAGCGGAGCCTGGGAACACACTTTCCCCGGTTCCCTTGCTGGTGTGGTCCTGGCATGGAGCGGGGTCTCTGGAGAAATGAATTAAAGGAACAAGCCCAGTGGAGAACATGGGATTCCACTTCCATTCATCTTCCTTATTTTGCAAACACCGCATTCTGCAAATCCCATGCCAGTAAAGCTCTTGGATCAGCCTTCAAATTCTTCTGCATCCTTAAGGGAGGAGATGTCAGGGCTGGCCAAGAATCTAAGTGGAAACTGATGACAGAAGCTGACATTAATCAGCTACACAGTATGTTCTTCCCAGCAGGTTTCTTCCAATAAATCAAAGGCCTGCAAATCCGAGGGGTGTTTAGCCATGAGAGAGCAACTGTTTGCTGTTCTCTTTCCTTGCTAAAGATGATGAATCTAATGTTTAATTGAATCCAACACTGGTGGCTGTGGGAGTGTTTGCTGTAGGTGTTGGGTGCACATACCACCTACGGCCACATTTCCTCACAGCCGGGGGCTCTATTCAAGCATCTCTTGCCACACATTGTCCATCATTTATGTTGAATTTTCCTCGCCAAGTGGAGCCACCACCCTACCCAGTGATCTGAAACAGACTTGCTCTGCGGAGTTGGAATCCTCAGGCGGTTTTGGTGACCAAATAATTCCTTTCCTTTCTGCAAGACCTAATTGAGACACTTAAAGATATTAATGTGATAATGTCTGTTTAAATTCCAGCAAGGGGCCAAGCTCTTTCCATTCGCATCAGTATGTGTGGGGGCAGGATGAATGCAGGACTCGGAGGAGAGGATAACTTTGGGTCTGAGGCCATGATCCATCCATTGCAGCTATGCCACCTTAACCATGTCATATTACCTCTCTGAGCTTCTTTTTGTTATCACTAATATGAGAAACAGAACAAATAGTATTGATTTGCGATGACGCTTAATGACAAAAAGGAGTGTAAAGGCAATTCTTATGCTGCACTATAAGCATAGAAGCACTATGAGCATAAAAAAGGTAGGATTATTGTGATTCATATCAATAACAGTAATGTATTTGCTGAGGAACATGAAAAACAATGGCAGTTTCTCTTATAGCAGGACCTTCTTGAGGAGGAGCAAGAGGAAAGCAAATGCCAAGGTCTCAGGAATAGATCCAAGACAAAACTCTCTTCTAGGACAAATATCTCGATGGAGATAAGATAGTTATCTCCAGGGCTAGATTCATAACAAATTTACTCTGGGCCAATAAATGGGAAAATTGTGGAAAGAATTCAACCGCTTAGAACCAAATAGCAACTTAGATAATTGAGTCAAGTGTTCCTTGGGCATGAATGATAATTCAATTGCAAAGTTACTTTGACTGTATGGTTTTGGAAGGTAGACTTAACTCTGTTGCTATGTTTCCAACATTTTTCAGCTTCTACCCCCTACAAGTTTTGGCCTTGGTAAGAAAAGGAACATGAAGTAAGATATTTTGTATTTTCTTGATGACTGTCAAAATAATACAGTCAAAAGTATTTATATTTTTCAAAACATTATCACAGTTGTTATGATATTAGAGTCTTACATTTTCATAGAATAAGCTGGGGAATTGTCATATCCATTTTTGGATACAGAAACTGAAGTTCAGAGAAAAAAGGTGACTTGCCCGAGGTCTGGTAGATATTTGGTGGCAGTGTGGTCCCTGGGACTGGTTTTCCTGGCTCTTTCTCAAATCTATCTGTGCATTATGTTTATAATGGCCAACTTATTTTGTCTTTAAAAAATAGGAAATCTAGCTTGATTAAGATGATTCTGTGCTCTGGCCAGGTGGCTTAGTGGATAAAGCGTCGTCCTGGCATAGTAAGGTTCAATCCTTAGTCAAGGCACATAAGAGAAGCAACCAGAGAATGCACACCTAAAATGAAACAACCAAGTAAAACAATGAGTTGATGCTCTTTTCTCTCTGTCCCTCTCTCTTTTTCTCTCATTAATGAAAGAAAAAACAATTTTTAAGATTATTTTGTGATAAGTATATATTTTTTAAATTTTTTTAAAATTTATTCATTTTAGAGAGGACACAGAGAGAGAGAGAGAGAGAGAGAGAGAGAGAGAGAGAGAGAGAGAAGAGAGAAAGGGGGAGGAGCTGGAAGCATCAACTCCCATATGTGCCTTGACCAGACCAGTGCAGGGTTTTGAACTGGCGACCTCAGTGTTCCCAGGTTGACGCTTTATCCACTGCGCCACCACAGGTCAGGCTATTTTGTGATAAGTATTAATATTAAGAATTTCTTCAACAGTATATCAAAGCACCCCATATGTTTACTAGTATTATGCATCTAGAAATATATTTATAAAAGTGAAAATATGCATCAGCTCCTGGTTCCATTCACTTTCTCCTACACAAAAGACTCTAATATCACATGCATAAACACAAAGGTTTTGGAGTTGAACAGATCTGGAACAAATTTTTGTGAGCCACTTACTAGTTGTGTGACTTGATCTCTTCCTATACAAAATGGGGCTAACAGCTACCCAACAGGGTTGTTCTGAGGATAAAACAGTCTACTACATGCTTGCATCTGACTAGTCATTTAGGTCTCAACTCTGTTTCCCTCTTCAAGAGAGGTCTTTTCAGATTCCAGTAGCTAAGTAGCCCCTCCCTCAGCATCTACTGCTATTAATGCCTATATCCTATTTGAGCACTTTTGGTTATTTGAATTTATATGGCTTACTTATTTATTAATGAGATTTCAGTTCACCTTTTTTTAAAACTGTGTTTGTAAAAGTAGAAACTAGGCTCTTTGACTACTTCTCAAGAACCCTGCAAGTGGTAGTCCCACTGCTTTGAATAAATGCTTCCATGGTCTCTTTGTGCACAAAGTAAGTGTGTGACAATAACACTAAACATATATTTCTTGAATGGTCCCATGATAAGGGCTGGAAATGCAAAGAATGAATGAGACACAGTCTCCACTCTCCCTATGCTCAGACTCTGGCAGTGAATTGTCTTATTATCCTAACATGCTTCTAAGTTTCAAATATAGCAGGACAGCTAGCTTCATATAGCCTTCTCTATCTAGAAACCATTTGAAAAACATTTTACCATTTTGAATCACTTATCTTCATCATCATTATTATTATGATCATCATGATCAAAACGAACACATGATTTCCTACAAAGTCTCTGTGTCCTGCAAAGTTCTGTGCCAGTCGCTCTGAGGATACAGAAATAACTAATATGTGGTCCTATATTCACCATACTTAAATGTAAATATTTTCAACTTTCAGATTCATGAAAGATTGGAAATGTGTAACTCTATGACATCTGAGAACCAAAAGATAGTATGGAAATGTTGGCTTATGCCTAAGATACAAATGTGTGCAATCACACAAGCCAGGGTACCTACTCCATTCATAGGCCAAACTTAACTAATGTCCTAGAGTAGAAAGGCCAAGGTTTGCCTTTTTCATCACAAGTCTGAAGCAGGTCCAGCATGGACATGGGAGACAAAGTGTAAGGCTGAAGAAAGGTTTAGGGTATCAGGAGTCCTGCTTTGGAGTACCGCAACCCAAATCTTCCTTTAGTGAGGGTAGACTGGCATTAGCAAGGGGAGTGTATTTATTTTCTTACATCCAGGTGGGCATTTGTCCATATTGTAGAATAAGCATTGGCCATTTACTGATTAATTAAACACTGAGGAACAATTGATTTTTTTCATTTTCTGTTGCATGAGGTTTTAGAACTGTTTCTATATATTTCTGCATTGCTGATTTCAAATCTGAAATCCCTTTTTTTTGGTGCATGCTCTAGTTTTTATGCAATTTTATTTTATTTTTTTGTTACAGTTAATGGCATGCATTGGTTTTTAAATTGGAGTTAAAGGGCAACAACTCTTGGATTGAACATAACCACAAGGCAATTAATGTTTTACAAACATCACTTTTACATAATTGTAGTTGTCTTTAAATTTAAAAAGTTATTATCTAATAAAAACACTCTCTTATTTTGTTTTAAGATTGAATCATGGCTTCTTCCAGTAGGCGTAAATGTAAGGATAGTCTTGACACATTCTGTTATATATGTGGCTGTTACACACTTCAACTTCAAAGGCATAATATTTCATCATTTGTGACACATGCGTATATTGCCTATTTTCAAGTTTCCCTTGGCGATCAAGACAAAAATTGAGGCTCTCATATTGTTTGTCATAATTGTGAGAAAATGATTTGTGACTGGACAAAACAAAGATGCAAACCATGGAATTCCCATGGCTTGGCGTGAACCTAAGGACCACAGCAGTGACTGTTATTTCTGTCTGATCCATACAAAGGGCATTGGCAAGAAAAAATGGCATATGATCACATATCTTAATACTTCTTCAGCAATACGACTTATCCCACACTCTGAGAAACTCCTGGTTCAAGTATTCAATGGTTTTATTTCTCCTAAGGATGAAAAAAGTGAATGTGGTGATCAAGTGTATTTTGAAAAGATGCATGAGGAAATGGTTGTAGAATCTGAAGGGTTTTCTTCTGATACCAAACAGTCATTAACACCTCAGCAGTTTAGCCAACCCGAATTGAATGACTTAGTAAGAGATTTGGGCCTATCATAGAAAGCAGCTCAGTTATTAGCCTCCAGGCTTCAAGAAAATAAATGTACTTCACCGGTCAGCTAAAGTATCCCATTTCAGGAAGCGTGAACAAATTTTTGTGCAATTTTTTTCTGGAGACAAACACTTTGTTTACTGTCATGATATCAGTAGTTTTCTCAGTCAGCTAGGTGTTACCACTTACAGTCCAACAGAATGGCGGCTATTTCTTGACAGCTCTAAACGAAGTCTGAAATATGTTCTACACAACGGTAATGTTTATACAGTGGTTCCAATTGGTTATTCAACTAATCTGCGAGAAGATGATCACGACATAAAAACTGTCCTCAACTTTCTGAAGTATGAGGAGCATAACTGGATCATTTTTGTGGATCTTAAAATGGTATATTTCCTGCTAGGACAACAGAGAGGTTTCACAAAGTATCCTTGCTTTCTGTGTTTGTGGGACAGCCAAGCTCGGGAGAAACACTGGATGCAGAAGGAGTGGCTGAAACGTGAAGCTCTGGAAGGAGGGATGCAAAATATTGTGAATGAACCTGTAGTTAATCGAGAAAGGATCATTTTTCCCCCACATCACATCAAACTTGGCTTAATGAAGCAGCTTGTTCAGGCTTTGAATAGAGAAAGTGAATGCTTTCAACATATTATTTCTGCTTTTTCTGTCTTGTCTTTCGAGAAGATAAAAGCAGGTGTATTCAATGGACCTTAAATTCAAACCCTCATACGTAATGAAGAATTTGCCAGGTAGATGAATACGGAGGAGAAAGCAGCATGGGAGTCTTTTGTGGAGGTTACAAAGAACTTCCTTGGCAACAGAAAAGCAGAAAACTATGAAGTTATGGTTCAAAGGATGCTGAAGGCCAGGGGTCCTCACACTACGACCCGCGGACCACATGCGGCCCCCTGAGGTCATTTATCCAGACCCTGCCGCACATCCAGAAGGGGCATCTTTTTCATTAGTGGTCAGTGAGAGGAGCACAGGATGCATTCGCACCCATAGTTTCCATTGAAATACTGGTCAGCTTGTTGATTTAAAGTTACTTGTTCTTTATTTTAAATATTGTATTTGTTCCCGTTTTGTTTTTTTACTTTAAAATAAGATATGTGCAGTGTGCATAGGAATTTGTTCATAGTTTTTTTTTTATAGTCCGGTCCTCCAACAGTCTGAGGGACAGTGAACTGGCCCCCTGTGTAAAAATTTTGGGGACCCCTGCTGTTGGCTTTCTGCGACATTGGGTGTAACATGAGTGTTAAGATTCACTTCTTGAACAGTCACCTTGATAAGTTTCCCGAAAATCTTGGAGCTGTTAGTGATGAGCAGATCACTGCTGGAGCATCAAACGGGAGTGTCCTCAACAAGTACACAAACACAAGAGCTACAATTGCAAATTTTTGCCTGAATAGAATTTAAATAAGTTTTGTGCAAATTTTATGATTAAAATAAGTAAGTGTTTTAATATGTTCTATTTCAAAATTTTAGACAAATTCTGATGCAATTATATCTTTTAGTATATTAGTGTATTTACTGCTTTATATAAATTATTATATTTTCACAAAGATGATACCCAAGAGGACATTCTACTTCATTATGTTAAACTAAATGTTGAAAATTTTACAAGATGAAAACCTAAAATCTTGAATTGCAAAAACAACTGTAGCTTACAGAGAATGTCATATTTGAGATCAACACACTTGAATTAGGTAAGAACAAGTGTTTTTGTGAATGCAACAAATTTTTTTTTCCCCATGTTATTTATCCTTCTCAGAGGGGCCAGATCCTCAAAAGCCATTGTCACCAAATTCCAATGGCAGTATCACTGCGACCAGCCACAAGGCCCACCTTCAAGACATGTGACAACCTCAGCAGTGTTGCTGTAACTGCTCACACTGTATGATTCACACTAAAGAGAACAGGACACGCCACACTCAATTCCAAGGACACATTCAGCTCAGTTAACACGTTATGATCAACATTAATCTTTCACAGGCTCATTCAGAGGACGTCAGAGACCTTCTATTCAACCCTCCAACTTACAGATGCGGATCTGAGCCGACTTGGTTCCCAGAAAGAGCAGACTCTTCTAGAGGACAGGATCACCCCTACCAGAAATGTGGGAAGCCTCTCTTTTCTAAAAAGACAAATGGGGGAAGGAAAGGAAGATCTTGAGAAAGAATCTGGAGGCAGCATAAATGTCTAACATATAGCAATTCATAGATTTATTTATGAGTCATGTAAATTAATGTAGTCCTGAGTGAGTATGTCAGTCAATGAACAGGTCCACATGTACTCTTAGCTTGAAGGCAGAGCTTAAAAAAGACTAAACTTCAATTCTTTTTCTATCCCTTCCTGACCCCTCCTTTTTATCTCCTTCCTTCCACCATCTCCCTCATCATCATCATCATCTTACATGCACTATCAGAAGAGGAGTTCAGATACTGGTAGAGACAAATTGAGAAGGTAATTATGTAAACTGAGATGGCTAAGAGCAAACATTCAAGAATGGTGTCAGATCAGGGAAATAGAAAGATAGTAGAGTTGTCAGAGGGAATCAAAGATGTTTCTAGAAACAAGTCCTGGTGAGCCAAAGGGAAATTAAATGAATATGCTGATGTTTACTTTCCCAGCTTTTCATAGGAAATTGAAGATGGTTTTGTGAAAGGCAAGTGGGGAACAGGCAAGTCTATAAACTATTATCCACTCAAAGTCTTGATTTAAAACATTTGCTTTCCAACACACTAAGGATTCAATATCTAGTTTTTAAAATATGCAAAGTGAATATTTTTTTCACAATTTATTTGAAGAAAATACCTTGAGAAATTGGAACCATGCCAAGCAAGAAAAGAGATACGCAGTCTAAATGTGTACTGCTGGAAATTTAGGGGCTCCAAGCCAGAAGAGCTCTGCTCCCTCCCCCCACCTCCCATCCTCTTTAGCCTGAGATGGCAGAGAACTTGGTTTGCAGGGACCACAGAAAACAAATGCCCTACCCATTGGCTCTCTAATATCTGGGTTGTATTTTCAGTCATAAGTTACCACTTCATTGCTAGAAGAGTGAAAGGTTGTAGGTCAAATTTTGTCTTAATTTAAACATCTTTGACGTTCCCAAGTGTGTGTCCTCTCTGGGTAACTGAGAGTACTAAGGTATTCTGAAAAGCTAGATCCAGACTGGGAAGGAGAATCAGCAAGATTGAGGGTGAGCTTTGCTCAGTCAAAATTTGTTCCCTTTCCCCCAACTTTGTCAACTCTTAATATCAGTTTCTTTTGCCCTAGCCAGTTGGCTCAATGGATGGAGCATCGGCCTGGCATATGGATTCCCTGTCAGGGGACAAAAGAGAAGTGACCATCTGTTTATCTTCCCCTCCCTCTCCTTCTTCTCTCCCTCTCCTTCTCCCTCAACCAGTGGCTTAATTGGTTCAAACATGGGCCCCAGATGGGAGTTGCCGGGTGGATCCTGGTTGGGGTATATGTGGGAGTCTGTCTCACTGTTTCCCTCCTCTCACTTAAAAAAACCCAGTTTATTTTGATAGTTCATGGGTCATAGAATCTATCATCCAGAACAGGTTTCAAAATCCACTCTTGCCTTGGATTCATGACGGGAGAAAGCACAGGGCCTGGAGGGCAGCACTGGGTGGGGCATAGGGTCATTTCCTCAGTACCTGTTAGGCACAGGTCAGGCGATTCCTCTGTGAGTCACTGAGGGAAGAGAAGAAAAATAAAAACTGGAGAATTATCTAGGAAAAATATGGAGCTATGGTATTATGGCAGCCAGAGGAATTGTGAGGTCAGCAGTTCAGTCCACTGCCTCTGGTTGGCTGCCACTAGGGGCTAGGAATGACCTCCGGGTCATTGCAGTGTGTGTTGGGGGAGGGGGTGGGGTGCTGTTGCTCCACTCTCTGGATTTCGCTGAGCTGCGGGCAGGGTCAGCTTGTACAAGAGAGGAGACGGTGGTACACTCAGTACAGAGTATTCAGTGGCCAACCCTCAAAGAACCCGAGAGTATGGTTAGAAATGGAAAATAGACACATAGAAAGCAGAATGGAGAGGGGAAGGAAGAAGAAATGAAAGAGATGTTTCTGGCGGTGAGTGGGAGGGAATAGGCTTCTGGGCCCCTGGGCCTTCTCTACCTTTCCTGCAAATAACATAAAGAAAACACCTTCTCTATCTCCTAAACGGAATGCAGTTTCCAAGGCCTTTCAACCTGCTTTCTCCACATATGCCTCATTTCCAGCCCTCTATGTGGCAGCCTTTGCAACCCCATTTCAAGAATTCGTACACTGAGGCTCCGAAATGTTAGGGGTCCCCGGAGTCGCATAGCTAATAAGGGGAAAGGAGAGCCTTGCACCGCAGGTGTCACAACGAAAGGCAGGGCGTCACAGTCAATCCTCTAGAGCTCCACCAAAGACGTTTCTGCCGCTCAAGACTCCCAGGGAGCCCGGGAAAGAGACACGTGGTGAGAGGTCTATGGCAAGAAACTTGGAGGGAGAGGCCAAAGAGACGAAAGGCTAAGGGAGAGAGGTGTAAAGGAAAGAAAAGACGCTGTCTGCAGCGCAGCCTCTTCGTTACCGTGTTCACTTGACTGTGTCCTGGATTAGGAGGCGGATGAGGAGATAAACAGCGCCTCCGCAGGCTGACTAAAGCCCCTGGGACCTGTGCGAGGCTGCACACACAGATTCCCATCCAGACCTTCCAGACCTGGGAAGGGAGGACGGCGCTTATGAGGCCGTCTGTGGGTGCCAGGAAGCTCACAGTATGGGTAGGGGTGGGCCAGCCCTGAGCAGAATGGCGGGAAGGAGAGGGAAGGAGGAGCAACCCCCGCCTTCCCCTCATCAGTCCTCAATCCTCATTCCCTGATTGGCCTCCCCAAAGCCTCGCATTCCAGAATGAGTCAGGGTCATCGTCATCCATCTCTTGCTGTCTATTCTCAGGGCCAGAGAGGAAGACTTGGCTTGAACGTCAAAGGCCCCTGAAAGCATGAATTTGGCCCAAAATTCACCCAAAATGCTTTGTTCTTTGCAGCTGTCTACATCCACAGGATTCTAGAACACCTCTCATGCTCTTGCACCTCTGTTCTCATAACAAAAATTTCTTTAACTCAGTTATTCACTTATTCATTCACTTGTGCAACAAACATTATTATATAGCAGGCACCTTGTCAGACATAAGAGATATTTGGCCTTGATAGTCCCAGACTTCTGGGACAGCCAGGCAGAACAGAAGAGACTGAATTTAGGCTGACAGGTTAGATGTGAGCCGAGCACTGGGTGGAGCTGTGTAGAACCTAGTTGGAGGGTGTGTGGTGGATGGGGAGAAGTTCTGGCGCAGTCTGGGGCTGGCCCGACATTGCCACAGTCCTTTAGGAACAGGACTCTATCGCAAATATTACTCTACAGTGCCCAGGGTGTGGCCTTTTTGTCCTCATGGCCCAAGATGTTGAACAGAGCCCCAGCCATCACCTCTTCCTATCATAACATATGCATGAACACACATCCGAGAGACCTCATGCTATTGGTAGTCCTAAGAGCTAACAGCTACCTTCTCTCATGCTTGTGTTTATTATCCTCCAGTCATTCATCCCCCCCACTTCAGTGTTCCTTCAGTGCCTTATTCTGAATCTGAGTGTAGAGCTTCACACTGGACAAAAAAATGTAGTTGGATATATCAACTAACTCTGTCTAGCCCATCACTATACTTTTGTATGCGTACACACACACACACACACACACACACACACACACACACGTTCACATATACATAGGGACCGTGGAGACTTAGAGCGCAAAGCCCCTATAAAGGGTTCCACCATCTCTCACAGCTTCTAGTTTGCTGAAATTGCAGTCCTACCAGAGGGGTAGCTTTCATGACACTGAATTTACTGCCCAGGAGGCACAGTGACAGGTTGTCTATGGGGTCCTGGAGCTCCCCGCATCTGCTGAGTTGACATTAGACTTGATAATGGTCATAGACTTTGATGATATGGTCCACCTTGAGGTTTTATCTACAGAGTTAGGTCCTTTCTCCTCTTCTTATGTCTTGCTTGAGAATTGTGAGCCTACAGACTGAAAGGTCGCCTTGTACCAGCGGTGAACACCATGGATCTGGACATTCAGCAATGCCAAGCCACACCCATAAAAAGGTTATACGAGATGAGAGAAGTCATTTCAGCATCCACACTGCTCCTTATAAAAACAGGGATGGTACTAATCTCTGCCCCAAGGGTTGTATGAACATTACATGCAAATCAGTCTGGCGGAGCTATTCCATAAAAAGGATAGTTTCCTTTATTTTCTTTTAAAGGAGTTTTCCAAAATTTTTGCGTCCTAGGAAATGGAAGGTTCCTGATAAAAAGGGAAGTAACTGCCTGACCTGTGGTGGCGCAGTGGATAAAGCGTCGACCTCGGAACACTAAGGTCGCCAGTTCAAAACCCTGCACTGGTCTGGTCAAGGCACATATGGGAGTTGATGCTTCTAGTTCCTCCCCCCTTTCTCTCTCTCTCTCTCTCTCTCTCTGTATGTCTCCTCTCTAAAATGAATAAATAAAAATAAATTTAAAAAAAAAAAAAAAAAAGGGAAGTAACTGAGCCACAGAAACTTGGGCCAGCCAGCATCTGAAGAAGCCTCCATAACTAACAGCTCCAATTTCCTTCTCCCTTGGCTGACAGAATTGGAGGCGGGAGCCTGATACTTACCTCCTTCCATCTGTTCTTCTGTGCGGACTTATTATAACAGGATGTTTCCATTCCAAAACAGTGGCCCCTTCTATACAAGTGTGCGAAAACATTTATCTAGATTTCCTAGTACTTTGCTTTCAGGCTTCCAACTACAAAACCAAGACAGTGCTAAAAAAGGGAGGCTTCTTCTCGACTTCTCTGTTGAGAGACAGTCCTGGGGCATGCAGGGCCTTGAGGCAAACTGTAGCTGGAATGTCATCTCCAGATACCTCTATCTCCACACGAGTGCCCCCGCTCCCCCTCAGATCTCCCGGAGCACGCTCTTAGCTTGAGCCCACTCGGTTTCTCCAGGGTTCTCCCCAAATCATCCATTCCCATCTTGATGGTTTGGGTCTATCTCCTCTGCTCCTTCAGCCAAATTTAACCCTGCCCCAGAGCCCTGATTTCACCTGTAGTGCCCACCTCTTCCCCCACCCCATCCCCAAGCTTAGGCTGTGCTGTGCTCCAAAAAATTGGTGCTAACAGCAGGGTGGGTGCTAGTGTAGTCTGGGTGACCAGAGGCCTCGAGCATTAATCAGTGCAAAGACATAGGTTTTTTCATGGGCTGAAGCAGGCACTGAGGGGGACTTTGCTGGCATCTCCTGAAAGAAACTGAATGGGTCCAGCCTTGCACGGACCCCTCTGGTTCTCGGGAACCTGCATTCCTCTGGGCCTGAGTGTGTACTTAGAAACTGAGTGCTGTTAGGTTAAAACCAGGTTATGAGGTCTTTATTATGATGCTATAACAAATTGCTGTAGGCAGTGGTGTGGCTAACAACAAACCTTTATCTCTCTCATTTCTGGAGGCCAAGAAATTCAAACCCAAAGGTGCAGGCAGATTCGGTGTCTGCTGATAACCCACTTCCTGGTGTGTAGACAGCTGTCTCAGTAGTATCCTCACTGGGCAGAGAGCAGAGAGAAGCAGCAAGCTCTGTGTCTCTTCTGTAAGCACTAATCCCATTCATGAAACCTCCCTTCTCATGACCCCACTACCCCCCCAAAGCCTACCTACTGAAACCAGCACACCCTGGCTTAGTATTTCAATATATGGCTTTTCAGGAGGAAACAAATATTCAGTCTATAGCACAGCCTAAACTGACAAAGACACTAAAGAAGTCTGGAGGCTCAGATAGACATTTATCCCAAAATGCTTTTAAGAAATGAATATCTCATCCTGGAAGCCCCCATCCTGTTTGGTATAGCCCAACATCAACTGCAAGACTTAGAACATAATGTTTTGGAGGTTGTGTTTGCAAGTGGTAAGCTCCTGGAAAAGGTTCTCATTCTAGCCTGAGCTTCTTTTTTTATTATTTAATTAATTGTGTTTACATAGATTATAGGGCAACCCTGACTGCATCCCCCCTCCCCCATATTCCCCTCCACATCTCCCTTGCCCCCCTCCCTATAGTGCCTTCCCCCCTTCCCTTCAGGTTTATCCCATCCTATCCTCCCCTTTCCATCTGTCCTCTTTTCCTCTGGTCCCTTTGATCCCTCCTCTGTCTCAATCCCTTTCCTCAGTTCTTAATGTTCCTTGGATTGCTCAAATGAGTGAGGTCATATAATATTTTTCTTTTTCTGCCTGGCTTATTTCACTCAACATAATAGTCCCTTCTCATATACATTCTACAGTTGCTCTTACTCTAAAAACAAATAATTCTGACACACCATGAACATGGCTTTGTGGGTAAATCTGTAATTTAGACCTCAATATAACCCAATGAAATAGATATTATTACTCCCATTTTATAGATGAGGGAACTGAGGCTTAAGGAACTTACTTCCTCCGGTATCATGTAGCTAGTAAGAGGCGAACAGAATTTGAAGGCAAGTGCAATTTTCTCTACATCTAAATCTCTTATTTCCACTGTGATCCATTTCAGATTGTCAATTCTGAATGCTAAAGTTTCTATAGACATCTCATGACAAATCAAACAAGAGACTTCCTAAAATAATTCTTAAACAATATCCCAGGACCATAAATACCCAACTTCATAATCACATAAGTATATTTCTACTTATTCTGTTTAGAGTAATCAAATAGCGACTACTTTTTCTTTTGACCTTCCATTCCACCATACATACATCATTATCATGGCATCTATAATACTTGAGTATTGGCATGCAGAATGAGAAGAATATTCCATACAATAGGAAATATCCTTGAGAGCAAGGGTCATGACTTGGTCACCAATGTCCTTTCCACCCCAGACACCTACAATGGGACAACTGCCCCACCCAACTCTTCATATCAGGCAACCTCATGATTTGGAGTGGTTTCCTGGAATCTTCCAAGTCCCTTGTAAGTGCCAAAACCAGTTTGGTCCAGAAGTTCCACTCAGATAGATGAAACTTTCCTGTGACTATCTGGTTCCAGATTTGGGGGAGGGAATCTGGGGAGAAGGTAGTTTCCACTGGCCAGCACAGTGTTTCCTTCACAGAATGGCATGAGATCGAGTTGCCAGAAGCTGCTGACATTGGTGATAGAAATGGTTTCCATGGAAGAGCAGTTGTCCAGGATACCAAAAGAGTAGCCCTGAGCAGTGGGTTGATAGCCCTGACATGCAAAGTATATGCTCACTGTATACTTGTTATATCAACGAACGAATGGACAAATGGTCTGAGCAACTTCAAAATAAATTAGAAATATTTAAATGATTTTACTGATTATGGAGTTGTCATTATTTACTAATCATTTCCCAAAGAATAACTCACTCCAATATCAATCCAATGAATTGCCCCCCGGGGTAAGCCAACTAATGACAACATTGATATCAATTGGTCCATTCAGAAAACCCATGCACTCTCCCAGACTTAACTCAATTCTAGGGGCTTTGGTCATCAACATGCTTACAGCCTGGACACATTAAATGCACCTGTATTCCTGCATTATGGGAAACATAGCCCCTTTTATCACCTGCCCTTTCCCACTATGTCTATCATTATAGAGAAATTAGAGCCAGGAGGTCCCAAAAAAAGTGAAGAAAAAAAAAGCCTGTTTTATCTCCATCTTGTTCAAGGCTAAAATGACATTTAAAAAATTCTTGCTGTGATGTTAAAAATGAAATATTTAAGACAAATGGTTTCTGGACAATGGAAATTCTAGCCTTAAGAGAGAGGAAGAAAATGAGCTTTCTGTTATGAGGTCTCGGGCCACCAAGATTGTACTATCTGATTGGCTAATGTGTTATAGCTTGAGTGAGGATTGACAAGAGCCTCATGTGAAACCATTATGTCATTC
Source organism: Rhynchonycteris naso (assembly GCA_037038555.1). NCBI lineage: Eukaryota > Metazoa > Chordata > Mammalia > Chiroptera > Emballonuridae > Rhynchonycteris > Rhynchonycteris naso. The sequence continues at coordinate 100,212,120 of CM073001.1, forward strand.
TGTGGAAGATACCTCCCTTATTTCTAACTACATGATTTCCAAAGAAATTGGGCCTGTTGTCAAAAATAACATGCTTCATATGAAATACAGATTTATTGGGACCTGGGTAAGTTATTTATGAGCTTGGGTTTATGGCTTTTAATAATCTATTCTCCAAGAGGGTATCTGAAGAAGAAAAGCCCCATGGCTAAGGGCCAGAGAATTACATACCATGAGAAAGGGGGAGGTCACACTGTACATTTTCCTCCTCTAAACAGCTTGTCCTTACAGATGTCATGAGCAACTAGTATGTGTGCAATCCTATATTAACAACCAACTGTATACACAAAGGTCCTAACTTCAGAGCTTTACAACCAAATTGCTATATCCTGAGGACATCATGAATCATTTAAGTAGATATTTAAGGTACCCCATAAGATTTTTTTCTTTTATCAAGTGAGAGGCAGGCAGGCAGGCAGAGAGACAGACTCCTGCATCTACCTCGACCAGGATCCACCTGGGAATCCCCATCTAGGGCTGGTGCTCTGCCCATCTGGGACCACTATTCTGTTGCTCAGCAACCAAGCTATTTTAACACCTGAGGCAAAGTCATGGAGCCATCCTTAGTGTCCAGGGACAACTTCCTCATTTGACCCATGGCTGTGGTAGGAGAAGAGTGAGAAAGAGAGAGATAGAGAGAGGTGGAGAAGGAGACAGTCACTTCTCCTTTGTGCCTTGACTGGGAATTGAACCGAGGACTTCCACAAACTGGCTGATGTTCTAATGCTGAGCCAACTGGCCAGGGCCCCCATAAGAATTTATGTAGACTCAGCTTCTTAGAAATTTTGAACTTAGACATTTGGGTAGGGCCCTGAACATTAGGTTTGTTTGTGAAGAGTTTAGAATTTAGGAAGACATTGAAGTAAACAGTATGAATGAAATGATAAAGGTGAAAGAATTCAAGTTAATTTCAAGCACCAAAAGGGGATAATATAGTTTGGAGGATAAAGATTTGGAGTAGACCATAAAGGCTTAAGAATGAAAAGGCAGATTTATTGAATGCATTCTGTTGTAATAATTCTATTTATACAACTTACTAACTATAGCAGTCACATCCTTCTTGAAAATTATTGAGAATGTATCTTAAAAATGTCACAGCTTATTCCACCCCCTATATGTATGTATGCATGCACAGAATATATTTTATGTGGGTGTCTGTGTGTAAATGGCAAAGGTTTGGTGTACGATACATACATGATGATATGGTATGTCACAATGATGTTAACGTGTGTTGTGTGTAAATATATATACTTGACATGTAGGGCTTTTAGCTGATCTGGGCAGAAATGTGGTCACATTTCCCAAGTCAGTGAGCCTACCCATGGGCCTCTGAAGGCAGCATTATGTAACGGATAGGCCCCAGCCACCACATATGCTTTCTCAGCCTTCCTTTATTGAAAGGAGAGTGGGAGTCAATCAGCCCAGGAAGAGGAGAGATTACAGCTCCTTGCCATACTCAGGTGTAAATGAGTTCATATTCCTACTACAATCAGAAGCCCAGAGGCAGGAGCTGAGAGAACTGGCCAAATTATTTTGTTTTAAAGCTGTGGATAGTGGTGCAAAAGGCAGTAATTCTGGCACTAACAACAAAAAGACAAATCTAAACTATGCTTGTGGAAGCAAGATAACCACATGAAGTCTCTACTCCTGGAGAGTTTACTTATCAGAGGAGCAGACAAAACAAACTCTAGGGAAACACAAAAGGTGAGGCCTGAGATGAAGGCATACACCCTATCCTGAGGAATGCCGAGAAAGATACAGGATGGAGACTGGGAGAAAGCAGTGTCAGATGTTTAAGCTGTGTCTGTAGGTTGGGTAGTAGGACTTGAAAGTTAGGAAAGGGGAGGGGTAAAGGAAGAGACTTCCAAGATGAGGTAAAAGATTTCCAATATTAGGTGAAGTGACAAGGACAGACTTTAATCAGTAATATATTATTGTATCACACACTCACATATATATACATATGCATATATGTGTGTATATTTACACATATATTCAAATATATATATTTATATCTATTCAATATATACATTTATATATATTCAATATATACTTATATATATTGATTATAAGTATATTCTCTCTCTCTCTCTCTCTCTCTCTCTCTCTATATATATATATATATATATATATATATATTCAAAATACACTGTTTTGGATAACTATTTATGCCTACAAAGGTCTCCCAGAAGATTACCCTTGATTGTTAGAGAAATACTCTAGATTATCTCTGCTCAGAGTGGTGCACAGACCAGCAGCATCTGCGATCTTAGCAATGCATAATCTCATGCCTGGCCCCAGATACCGGAATTTGCATTTTAATGACAGGCCAGGTGATTTTTGTGCACCTAAAAGTTCTAGAAGCACTTTTGTAAAGCCACGGCCAGGTGCAGTAGCCAAGGATAAAACATTTGCTGTAGTGTAGACACTCTGTACTGGAGGTCTGTAGGCCAAAACAACAGAACTCTGGTACAGAGCATCTAGTTCTGGGACTTCCAGTTAGGCTCTTTTTCTCAAAGTGACACACCACCTGAGTTATGCTCGTTATTTTGGCAAATTTTGACACACTAAGCTCAAAAGATTGCCCATCACTGATATAGGACATACAATACTTAACGAGTAGTGAGCTACTAGCATGAGCATAGAAACAAACATTTACTATATCAAGCTCCTAAAAATATAGATGAATTAATTATTGCTGTATAACCTAATCTAATTTACTATAAAATTGGTACCAAGAGTGAAGGTCAACTTCAAGTATGTAGCCTTGGTTTACATATCAGATGGAAGGAAGAGACCAATGTTGGAGGAGGTAAAAATGAAAAGTCATGACATGCAATGAAAAATGTTTGTTAAAATCTTTGCCAATAGTTGTATGAGAAGCAGATCATGAATTTCATAAAGTTATGGTTCTAGGAGGAGGGGAAGCAAGAGGGATGTTAACAGTGTGTTAACAGTGGAAGCTGTTGGCAGCATATTGTAAAAAAAGGGATAAGCCCAGGAAAGAATGGGCCAGTTGAAATGCAGAAATACTTGAAGAAGTCTGAGAAAGCCATTCAGTTCACAAAGAGGGTATGTCATCCAAAGCCTATATCAGAAGTGGCCAAGAAGGGTAAATGGAAATGTAAGACCCTCTCAGATGGCAGATCCAGGGGACAAAGAGAAGAAAAAACTAGAAAGCTCCCATGCAGAGAGCAAAAGTGGGGCTAGTAAATAAATGTGGTTATTCCTCAGTTTAGGGGGCCCCTCAATATTCCCCTAACTGGGTTTCAGAAATACCAATTTATTCATTACCCTTCCCATGAAGGAGAACCTTTTACGGGTATCTGCTCCTCTTCCACAGTGTCATATTGCCTTTTTCATGGCAATAAGTCTTTGGATCAAGAGGAAAAAAATGTCCAAAACTAACATAGAAACTGTCATTCATGCCTCTGATGTCCTGGACATTGACATGCTTGTGAGGAATCGATGAGTCTCCGGGTTTTCTACTGTGGACAGGTGGATGAGTACTTTCTGTGTGGGAACTATGGTGAAGCAATCACTTGACGGCCCAAAGGGAAGATGTTGTCAATAGTGCTAGTGTTGACTGATAGTTGGTCCTTTTCTCCAAGTGCACAGAGAATTGCATTCACTCTCCTTTCCAGTGAAGAGGACCATGTGACTGCTTCTGATCAGGAAATGGGAGCAGATGTAACAGTTGTCACTTCTTGGCTGAAGAGTGCAAAGCCCATGTGAAATTACCCAGTTTCTCTTCTTCACTTTCACAGGGACCTGGGAAGGGGGATTCTGAACACCTGGGCCCTTGTGCTGATTACAGTCCCCCTGGGACCTGGGTTGGACATTCTAGGTGAGCAGAGAAACATACTTCTGTTGTAGGGAAGCCTGGGATTTCTGAGATTAGTTTCTGCAACATGCAAGACTGCTTCGACAAGCACGGTGACCTTTCCACAGCACCTCACAGAGCACAAGCACTCAACTGACATGGGATGACCCATCCGATTTCAAGTGGACTACAGAATCTTTTCTTCTAAGAGCCTCTTTCAGGTTTGCCCGTGGCGGCGCGGACTCCTGGGACTGTCACTGGTGATGAGGGAGTGGCTGTCCCAGTGCTCTCTGATTTAATTGTCACTGGCGATGAGGAAGTGGCTGTCCCAGCGCTCTCTGATTTAACTGATCCAATCTGCCAGGTTAATTTTACACCAGGAGATGCTGTAAAGTGAGTCATTAGTTTGTAACCGAGAAATATCAAAGAGGATTTGCCAAAACCAAGGAAACGGGCTGACCAAAGCATCGCTCTTTGGAAGGAACAAAGCAAATACCTCTCCAATCAGAGGGAACAATAGAGAATACAGAGTATCCCACTCCCTAGCAAGAGAGAGAGGACATGGGTGACAGACAGTTGCCCTCAGAGTACATGGACATGGCCCTGATATCAGGGTGTGCATCGGGGGCATTGGGAAAGAAGACGTGGCTACGGAAATAAAGGACAGCAACCTCAAGAACAGCTCTATAGTCCATCAGTTATGCAATCACTTAGTCAACGTGCATTTATTACTTATTATGTGTCAGCAATAATAAAAGCAACTGACTGAAATACATAATGTCAAGTTGTGAGGATTTTTTTCTGACTGAGTCAGAGGTTATTTTCAACCAGCGGATAAAACTGTCTGCAAAAAAAATAAATAAATAAAACCTTGATTATTTTATCAAAGAAGTGGAAATTTTCCAGAGAAAAGAAATGAGACAGTTCCCTCTGAGCCCAAAGCTTACATTGCCTGTAAGTTCTGAAAATGATTTCAGGAGCCCCCTGGAGAGGGTGCCAGGTGGTTTCTAGACTGATCAGAGGTATTACTTTGTAAAGGGCACAAGTGTCTAACCACTATGGTGCACACCTGAAACTAATATAATATTGAATTTCAACTATAATTATAAAATAAAAATTAAAAAAAGAATCTGTTAACCAAAAAAAAAGAGCCCAAGCACTGAGCTCCATTCATGTTACATGCATTAGTGAAGTTCTGGACTGGACTCTCTTGAGTCAAGAACCATCCAAACTGACAAGACTCTGCATTCCACCCACCAAGCTCTGGCTCCATGTCCACAGCCTGAGGGGCAACAGAGAAGCAGGGGCTTGCTCCATCAAAGTCAGCTGGCCAACAGACAGAGGGCACCTGGGAGGCTGTCCCTGCAGTTTTGCACCATGTAGTGGCCATCTCTTCCCAGGCTGGGACCGCATCCTAGGAAAACAGTGCCTCACGTGGTCACATACTTGCTAGATGAAGCCACCGCTGCTCTTTCTTCTGCAGACTGAACACCCCGTCACAGATCAGGCCTTCACTGGACACCTGCGAGGGTCCTGTCTCTACACTGGGTTGTAGAAAAGGGTGCCAGCTTTCTACTCTGAAGAACACATGGGATGAAAGTGATAAGGAGACATACACTCTCTAGGGACCATCACAAAATCATGCAGCAGTGAGGGAGGGGTCTGCTGGTACCACTCTGCTTTCCATAGCTATGGCCTGCCAGTTTTGGCTCTCCTATTCCTTGGTTACGCCTCCACTGCTTCTGCTCATGCTGGTCCCCCTGCCTCCACTGCAGCCCCCTCTCTGCTGCATATTGAAACTTCACCCGCCAGTCATTGTCAAACTCTGTGCCCACTCATTGCTGAATTTTCCTTCCCTCCCTCACCAGGACCCTCTGAGCCTTCTCCTGCACTCTCTCTACCTCGCGCTGGTCTTGTGTGCTTCTGCTAGTCGCAGCAGACTGTGAGCCCCTTGGGGAATAGTTCATATCACTGTTGTGGCCCACGTGCTGTTGACCTTAGCTCAATTCACGAAGGTTCTTAATATGGAAGAAGGAAGTAGATTTGTTCTTTGGGGAGAAGAACGGAGACAAAAGGATTTCAGGTTCTCGGGTGAGTCAGCTTGCTAGCCAGGCCAGGAAACATAAGACAAATATGGATATGAGGACATGACAGTGCTCACAGTGGAACAGGAAGGCTTCCACTGAAATGCAAGTGGGAATACAAAGCAGGTGCTGGGGCAGGAATGGCAGGATCTCAGATCTGAGCCTGCTCGCTCCAGATGAGTCAAGAGCAAGAGACAAAGGTGGCCATCCAGCAGCTGACTTGAGGACACAGTGGGAAAGCAGTGGGACCAAATGTTCCTGAAAGGTCCCTCCAGTTTGGCTGTCCTCTCGTAACTCTGTGACAAAACAACGTCATGTCCTGAGCAAATTTCCAAGTCTCTATTCATTGAAAACTGTTACAGAGACATACGGTTGAGGTTATGTGCCTGTGGGTTCTGAGACGGGGACTTGGAACACCCGGTGTGTCCAGTTTGAGGGCGCCACTGTCCACATTTGCTTCTCACCCAGAAGACACTGCCACTGCCTCTGAGGAGCTGTCCCACCCCACCTGGCACCCATGATGACATCTCTGGGGCCCGTGTTACCACCTGATGTGCCAGGTCACACATGCCTGACTTTATCTCCACACTCCCATTCCTAACCTGCTCTCATTCTTTTTTTTCTTTTCTTTTTCCAAGTGAGAGGAGGGGAGGTAGAGAGACATGAGCCCCAACCAGGATTCACCTGGCAACCCTATCTAGGGTGGGTGCTCTGCCTATCTGGGGCTATGCTTACAACAGAGCTATTTTTAGCACCTGAGGTAGAGGCTTCACAGAGCCATTCTCAGTGCATGGGGCTAATGTGCTCAAATTAATCAAGCCATGGCTGCAGGAGGGGAAGAGAGAGAGAGAAGGAGTAGGGGGATGGGTGGAGAAACAGATGGTCTCTTCTCCTGTGTGCCCTGACCAGTAATCGAACCCAGGACATCCTCACACTGGGCTGATGCTCTACCACTGAGCCAACTGGCCAGGGCTGCTCTCATTCTTAAGTAACTATTATTTGCTACAGTAAGTTGACCACCCAAATATTTTAATTAATTGCCTCCATAAATGTAAAAATCATACTTAGAGTACTAGTGGGTTCAGGGCTGAATTTTATGTGATATCTGTTTTCTCTTTGAGTAGAAATAAAGGCATATTTATCTGTGGATATTTCAATGCAAAATGGATAAGAGGCTAAATGATACTTGATAGAGGCATAAATACAGAAAGATCTATCACATGTATCAAGGAGTGAGTCCTCCTGGCCATGCTGTCCCTAGGCCACCCCTCCATCAGCACTGAGAAGACATTCTGGCTGTCAATCTGGGAAGTGTTCCCTGCAGGCCTCCTCTCCAATGACTACTTCTCGGCATGAGCAGAACCCAGCTAATTCACAGAGGCTCAGAAAGATAAGCTAATTACCAAGGACGTTAAGGTGTGGTGCCTGTTCACCCTGCCCACAGGACTCCTAACACACTGACTGTGTGTAAATAAGTTTGGTTGGTCAAACCAAGCAGTGGCCTGGCCTGGAACTTGCCAATAGCAACAGATTTCTTTGCTGACACCAGCTTATCCCCCACTAAATAAATGTTGGACAAGTATTTTTAAAATGTTGGTTTGTGGGGTGAGGTGGGCAAATGATTGGTCTGCCTGGAGAACCCATCAGTCTCAGTTTGGCCCCGGATTTAGGCTTCTTTCACTGAAATGATAAAAGGTGACTGACAGCTCCCCGATGCCCTGCTCTTTACTCCCATCTGATTGCTCCTCTGCCTCCTGCCCGCCCTGGCGCCTCCCGCCCCTTTCCTCACCAGCCCTTCTCTCCACACATACTCCCCAGATGGCGACATCCAACCTGGAGGCAGGAGATGGGTCACAGTCTCCGAAGGGATGCCTTTCTCAGGGATGCCTAATGCCAACTTGTCCTTAGGAAGCACATGACCCGGTGAAATGGACTTGTAGTAAAGTCAGGTGTTTTCATGTTCTTAATTTAGTTCAACAACATAGTTACTGAGTGCTTACAATGTGTTAAGCACTGTTGCGCTTATTGGAAAACTGCACTCTTTTCCTGGACCTGGACTCTCTCATTGTCTTATGTTTCCACAATTTTATTAAAAATAATAATAATAATACAATGGATGGCCTGCCCTGTGTCAGCCACTTTGCTGACTATTTCCTACCACATCACATGTCATTCTATGTCCACGGCCGTGCCAACCTCAGCTTATGGGACAGGCTTATAGCATAACCTTGTTAGAAACAGATTCTGTCATTGAAAACTATTTCATGTGTGACAGAACCCAATTCAGCCAATGTAAGCTAAATAATATTAAAAGACAGGAATAGAGTGGGAGAATTCTGGTATTGATTTCAGACCCAAATGAAAAGCGGCAGGAAGAAGGGCAGCTCTGAACCTCCCCGATGGGGACTCGGGACCCTGAGACTGACTTGTCCTTCCTTGGCGGTGGGCTTCTACGTCTCAGACTTCTCTCTGTGGTAGCAAAGGTTCAGTTCCCACCCTTAGCTTATCTCTCCAGGAGGGAGAGACACTCGCTGTGTCAGTGTGGCCTATCCCAGGGAGGACTTTGATTGGGCCGTTTTGATCACGTGTCCACCTGAGACACTTTGAGCACATTAATCAGACTCAGCTCATGTGCATATGCTGGTGGCACCAGAACAAGGTGGCAGGACATTGCCTGACAGTCTATCATAGCCCCACATTTGGAGCTGGGGAAGGGAACTGATTTTACGTGGGGATTGCATTCCTACAAGGAGGGGACATTTACAGCCTAGGCAAGACATAATGCATGCCCACACACAGTGTTAGTTCATGTCCTCTGTGGAGCAGATGCCACAGTGGGAGGTGGTGTGCAAGAGATGTATACGGAGACGCTCCTGTGAAGGCAAAGGGGAGCAGGAGCAGGGGGCTCTGCCAAGGGGGCTGTGGGTCTGACACCCGAGCACAGATAGGAGAGCGAGAATGAAGGGGGACAGAGGAGGGACAGCCTCAGACTCCAGGCGGCTCTGAGCATGGTGGCCTGGCACAGGCAGCCCCAGCACGCCTGCTGCCTACCATTGGCACCCAGTGCGGCACAGGAAGGCCCTGCTCTCCCCTGCCATGCTCAGCAGTAGTCAGAACACCTGGGAGGACTGTGGTCCTGGCGGGAATGACTGCCGCGGTTGAAGGTGTCAGCTGGTGAACAGGCCTCGCAGGGAGTTTTCTCCTTGAGGGAGACCTGAGCCACTCACACCCATGGTGGCCACAGCGACCCCCAGTGGTCCCAGCTCTTCCTCAAGGCATATCTCATGGTTCGCTCAGCAACAGAGCGGAGTCCTGAAGTGGGTATTCTTCACACCAAGTACCTGGAACTTCCCTCTGTGCCATACTCCCCAAAGCAGATGCTTCTGTTCCCGTGGGACTGCTGCTTGTCTAGCCACACTGTTGACGTGCTTTAAGGCCAAGCCTTATGCGGGAAGGGCTCTCATTCCCAAGACACAGACCTATTCAAAAAGCCACAAGGGAAATGGGTCCAGCCAAAGCAGTAGGAACCATGATAAGTCTCCTTCAGCTGAAAGGTGACATGTGAGCAGTTAAAAATACACCATTATTTAGCCTGACATTACCATAAATCTTGGAATTTTTTCCAGCTAGAATGGACTATCCAGGACCATAAAACTGTGACAGAGACAGCTCAATATTGGTCTGTTTAAAAGCCCCGTAGGTATATTCTTCCTACACACAAAACCTCCCAGCTAACTTGTCTCTACCATAGGGTTAGATTTATAAACTTTACATTACCAACAGGTCAGACAGCAAGAAATACATCATGAATGACACAACTACCTGCAGAGCTAAACATTCTGGTATTTGCTTCCCCTCGGACACAGGAGCTGCATTTCCCTCCATCTGTGTGGTCCAGGCCCCACCCACCTCTGCCCACCAGCAGCAGACAGCAATCAGATCAGGCATGCCCATGTGTTGACAAGAAAAAATATCATCCTTTGTTTTTTTGGTCGGAATCTAAACCCTGAGGAAAGCCTTTGTGGTGTTTAGGGCAACCCGCTCACCTCTGAATATACCTGAGACCAGAAATCGGTAACACACAGACTATGGAAGTAGTCACTGCAGTTTACTGTTTTCCAGTCATGACCTTGTGATTCTTTCAGACAATTTGTCGTGGATGGAAAAGGTAATTACTATAAAGGGACTAAAAGGGAGGTGTTGTTGTATGCAAACACACAACAATATCTTACTAGTAAGACACCTCATTTATCCAGAAAACAAATCTTTCCTGATATCCAGATGTAATGATCATAGGAGTCAATCAGGAAAATAGATACATTTAAGAGATACAGATACCCACATATTTAATATCATTTTCTTACACAGTCCAAATAGTCTTTGCATGATTTTGATTTCAAGTTCAGAGTCAATTACAAAGTGAAATCTAAAGGGAAACTTTGGGGCTGCAAGATGAAAAAGCCTGCAGAGCACTGAGCTAGTGAGTGACACCCATGAGCAATCTGCTCTATTACTAATTGCAGAGTACTCTGCACGTGTGCATGTGTGCATGTGTGTGCATGTGCGTGCGCACACTAAACCTGATGCTTATGGTAATATCCTAAGGAAGGGTAAATACAATGGTACATGTGCTTATTTGTATTTTTTGTGTGCCTGCATAAGTTAATTCCACCTCCTTTCTATATAGTACTCTATATTTTTTAAGGATTTTATTTATTCATTTTAGAAAGGGGAGAGGGGAAGAGAGAGAGAGAGAGAAGGGGAGGAGCAGGAAGCATCAACTCCCACATGTGCCTTGACCGGGCAAGGCCAGGGTTTCGAACCAAAGACCTCAGCATTCCAGGTCGACACTTTATCCACTGCGCCACCACAGGTCAAGCAGTACTCTATATTTCTATAAGATACTAATATAAAATTATGAGAAAATAAGACTGCTTTCAGAGAAGAAATAGATAGAAAGAAACTTGAAAAGGTCCCCCAACCCCACAACTGAACAGAAGAAAAGGGGAAGGGAAAGAGATGCCTGCTCTTAAGTGTGTCAAGACCAGAGTGAGTGGCCTGCCTGAGAGCCTCGGTCTTAGCCATTTATCCTGTTGGTGTGGGTCTCTGCCACAAGGTCAAGGGCATGGGAAAAAAAAAACAGTAAAAGAGGCTATTGGAGTTGGAACAAGGGGAAGAGTGAATGACCTTCCCATTTTGGGACATCTGCTTGGCCACATAAAGGCCACCTCCGCTCAATACTCAAAGCCTTCACCTTTGTCAAGAAGGGAGCTTGCTATCCCCAGACAATAATATCTCAAAGGGCTGGAACCAGGGAGTCTACACTTTTCCCTGAGAGATTCATAGGTAGAATTCTGTGGGTTCTTGACCTCAGTTGAGAAAATAAAACACTTTATTTTCAATAACTTTAACTGAAAGTTAACTTTTTTTTTCATATAAATGTAGGCAGTAAGCCAATGGAGTATTAGCAATACTGTGACTTTTCATCAATAGAAATTAGATATTGTCTATTGCCTTACAATTGTTGCAGATATTTCAAAATTCTCTTAAACTCTGGTTGTTATTAGATCTAACAGTAGATCAAACATAATCACTGTCGTCCTTTGCAATGTTGCCATGTGACTTTCAGGCACTCCAAGGCCAGGTATCATTTAGCAACCACCTACTGGTGACCCAGACATCTGCAAAACATTCTCCATCTACAGTTGTTTGTGGATCAATATGTGGAAGGGGATGAGTCATTTTCATTATGTGTTACTGAATGGTTTCTGATATAAACTGTATCAAAGATGTTGATCTAGCCAAATATGAGCTCATTGATCACAAAACTAAAATTTAATGCATTAGTATCTAACTCAAAAACTCCTTAGGGAATTTTGGTATTTCTTGAGAGAACACTATCCTGCCCTTGTAATACTATCTATGGAAGCTTTCATTCCAAATTCCTCAATATATATTTGTGAATTAGGATTTCTACATTTTCAACCATTAAAAAAAATCAACATTGACTAAATGTTCAACATGACGTGTGTGGCCTTGACAAAGACCACCCCACAGTTCAACAGTCTTATTCAAAGCAAACAACACTAGCTAGGTTTAGTATCGATATGTCTGTATAAAATAGAACCCATTTCTAACTTGCTTACATTTTTAATGTGTTGTTTTGCTTTTTAAGATGTTCATAACTATTATAAATTTTACCTTTTATAATATTATGGTGACTGTTTCAATAAAATTTGTAATATGTTTCTTCTATATATGATTTATTTCAAGCATTTAAAAATATCTTCTACTAAAAAGTATCCACCAGTTTCACCAGACTGCCAAACCAGTGTGCCAAAGGTTTCCATAGCACAAGAAAAGGTAACGCCCTCTTGGGCTAAGCCATTTCACAGTAACTAGGAAGCCACCAGGCATGGGGGATCAAGAGTAGTCAGATGTTCTTGAGATACACTGTGGAATTGGCTAATTTACTGTTACCTTTTATCTAACTGTATTAGTTAAATGGTGCCTGCTGTAACAAATAACCCCCAAATTTCAACGGCTTAGAGCAGCAGACATTTGTTTCTTGGTTATGTACCTGTACTGGGAGAAGTGAATGAGTCACCATTCTCCATGCCATTTGTTAAGGATTCAGGATGACAGACTTTGCCATTTTTTTAAAATTCCTTTTTATTTTATTCATTTTTTTTAAAGAGGAGACACACAGAGAAAGAGAGAGAGAGAGAGAGAGAGAGAGAGAGAGAGAGAGAGAAAGGGGGGAGGAGTGGGAAGCATCAACTCCCATATGTGCCTTGACCAGACCAGTGCAGGGTTTTGAACTGGCGACCTCCGTGTTCCCAGGTCGATGCTTTATCCACTGTGCCATCACAGGTCAGGGCAGACTTTGCCATTTTTAATACCTGCCTTCCAAGTGTTTCCAGGGGTGTTGACTCATCCAGCAGCAGGAGGGAAAGAGCATAGAGAAGTACAAATGGAAGGCTTTTATGGGCAAATGACTCCCTCTCACAGGCTAGAACTCAAACACATGGACACAGGAAACTGCAAGGAAGTTGAATACTTTGGAAGCTGAGGAAGTAGGTTTGGTGAACAGTTAGCCATGTCTTCTCCTTGGTCCTGCCAGAAAAAATATATGTTCCAAATATATTACAGTATACATACTGTTTGTAAAGATAGTACTGCCTTGCATGTGCGTATCTTACAAATTGTATACAAAATGGTTTTATACAGACCTCTTAGAGTGGATAACTTAAATATAAATATTGAAAAAACCCCACAAATCCCAGATATACTGAATTAGAAACTCTCAGACATTTCTTAGACACTCTGATGGAGAATAATGAGGGAGATTATGTAGATAATATATTTATTGGGGAAAAACATCACTAAAGGGAAGAAGGAGGATGCGCCAAAACAAGAAACTCACAAAGAAAATGAATAAAGAAATAGGAGGTTACAGGAATGAAAGAAGTTGTTCCAAGAAGGAGGCAACGGTCAACGGCTCCAAATGCCTCAGAGAAAGCAGAGAAGACAGAGATCCCTCATAGTTCTATGACTGCGGGAAGCTCGTCCTTCCAAGCTGGAATGTGCACTTTTTCTTTTCTCTCTCTCTTTATAGTTTTTCCCAAAGAAGGCTGATATAGCCAAGGCTTCAGGAAAATAACTCTGGTAGTGATGCAGATATGTTTTGTTTTGTTTTCTTGTGTGTTTTTTTTTTTGTGACAGCGACAGAGAGTCAGAGAGAGGGACAGACAGACAGAAAGGGAGAGAGATGAGAAGCATCAATTCTTTGTTGTAGCACCTTAGTTGTTCATTGATTAATTTCTCACATGTGCCTTGGCCGAGGGGCTACAGCAGATCGAGTGACCCCTTGCTCAATCCAGTGACCTTGGGTCCAAGCTGGTGAGCCTTGCTCAAACCTGACGAGCCCTTATTAAAGCCAGCAACCCCGGGGTTTTGAACCTGGACCCTCTGTGTACCAGTCCGATGCTCTATCCACTGTGCCACCACCTGGTCAGGCGATGCAGATATGTTTTGAGTTTTGAAGGAGTGGATATGGTGACCACTAACTAAGGTATCAGAAAGGAGCAGATGCTGGCTTTGGGAGAACTGAATAGGTTTGGTTTTGGGAACATTGTGCTTTGGATATCTCTGGGATCATCAGATGTAGCTCTCTCTGCAGGAGCCATTGGAGCTCTAAAAGGAGATTCTGTCTCTAGCCTACAGGTTAGGTTTTATCATCTGACTTTGTGATTGTCCAGAAAGGATGTATGATTGGAGAGAGAGAAATTTATGTGTGTGTGTGTGTGTGTGTGTGTGTGTGTGTGTGTGTGTATAATCAGAGTGAAGGTCCAAACTGGTACCTGGACATCATGATAAAAAATGGGACAATTCACGAACTGGGTTGGAATTTTCAAATCTCTGTTTTAGATGTCTGCCAATATTGTCCAACACTTACTTGCTTTTTCTACCCTTTATATTTTAAAGAATCAACTAGAGAAACTTTGGTAAATGTTGGCTTGGGTAGAAATTTCTTCCCACTAATGGGCAATTCTTTTCTCTTTTGACTTCATTTCTTAGTGAAAAGCATCAGTCACCCAGAAGACAGTCCCTGCGGTGTCATCACTGCCTCGCTTGGCTGTCTCACCTCCAGATAAGAGTCAACGTGTCCCGTGGACAACTGCCCTGTCTTCATTCTCCCGACAGACCTCTTCTTCTCCACCAGTGAGATGGCTGTGGAGGAGGGAAGAGTCTTGCACAATCATGACCAATGTATGACTTATTTTTAAACTAACAAACAATCTTTCTGACTCCCCAAGGGGACAAATTCTAGTATTTCCAAAGGAAAGTAGCTGACACCATGGGTTGACTCCCTGGTATACATCGTTAATAGCCTCAAAATCAAGAGTAAAGGATGCAGCTTGGTTTAAAAAAAAGAAGACAAGGCCCAAAGAAATGACTTTGTCGGCCTGTTGCTTTTCTGAATCTGTCCATTATGGCCCTGCTCAGCCTGAGGTCAGCAGAACACATTTATCACCTCCCACAGAAAGCCTCTGTCACATGGAATTGCTGACATCTGAGGGCTGTCTCATGCTCCTCTCCTTCATCTGCCCTCACTCCAGCATTTGGAGACATCATTTACTAAACCAAGCATGAGGCAAGATAGCAATGATAACTAGGTCATTTTCTATATTGCACTGCACTCGGTAAAGCGCTCTTGAAATGATGAAACCATTCATCATTCATTCATTCACTGATTTATTCATAATAAACATATTGCCTATTTGTGTCTAATGTGGGAGCTGGTCATAGGGTTGTTCTTAATTTCACCAAGGAGAAGGAGTTAATTGGACAGAGCTGTGAAAATGTTCAGAATATCACATCTTGGGAAAGTGAGAAGACAGTGAGGTTTGTTTTAAGCCCTTTGTCATGCAGTGTCAGGGATCGGGAGGGCTGTTATTATCCATTCTCCTAATGTGAAGACGTAGGGGAGGGCTCTGTGTGCAAAGGTGTGAATCTGAGAGTGAATCTTCCAAGTAACAATGGAAGAGGGAAGGAGGGTCCCGGGATGCGGGATGTCCCTCACACGATTCGGGAGCCACCATGATGGGGGACAGTGGTCTATAAAGTAGCCATAGGTTCTTGTATCATCTTGGCTGGACTGCCAAGGAGGCAATCTCTGGAGCAGAAACTTTGTTCAAAGGTTTGAAGTTTAAGAACGTGGCTGAAAAGTGAGAGTCTATTCCATTATTAGTAACTGCCACGATGTAACCCCGAGTCATACTTACCCATTCTCTGTGCCTGACCATGGCCCCAGGTGGACCCTGACAGCTGTTCTATCTTTCAAACCTAGAAAATTATTCAATTCTTCCCCTGCTCTACCCCAGACATTTTCTAAGGATAACTTAGACTCCTCCTTTGCTAAGAGTGAGGCCATCTGAGGGTGAATTTCTTTGGCCTCTCTCTCTTAGCAGGTGTTTGCTTAGTTTCTCACACCTTCTTCTCTTCACCCTCAGAGGAAGCACAGCCCACCTTCAGACCAGAGCAAGTCCCTCCACTCACCTTCCAAATCTGTCACTTCTACTTCTTGGGGCCTGGTCCCAACAGCTGTCCCCTCCCTCCTCCTTCCATTTTCTCCTTCCTGCATTAATCATGTTTGTAATTTTATGATATTTTGACATCTTGGGGGACTTAGCTATCCAAGGAGAGTCTGCTTTTCCCAGGAATAGCTAATTACTAGAGATAATAAACAACCAAACCCAAATCCATAACCCTGGCCATCTCCTTTATCTAACTCACACACCAAACCAACATTTGCCCTGCCCTAAATGAACCCACAGCCAGGTACCGACAGCTAGAGGTAGTTCATTTAACCCAGAGCTCACCGTCATTATCCCAGCTAGTCAGTCTTCCACTGCTCCCTGCCTGCCCTGCCCTGCCCTGCCTGTCCTGTCCTGTCCTGCCCTGCCCTGCCCTGTCCTGCCTGCCCTGCCCTGCCCTGTCCTGTCCTGTCCTATATGCCTTGCCCTGTCCTGTCCTGTCCTGCCTGCCCTGCCTTGTCCTGTCCTGTCCTGCCTGCCCGGCCCTGCCCTGCCCTGCCCTACCCTGTCCTGTCTGCCCTGCCTTGTCCTGTCCTGTCCTGCCTGCCCTGCCCTGCCTGTCCTGTCCTGTCCTGCCCTGCCCTGTCCTGCCTGCCCTGTCCTGTCCTGTCCTATATGCCTTGCCCTGTCCTGTCCTGTCCTGCCTGCCCTGCCTTGTCCTGTCCTGTCCTGCCTGCCCGGCCCTGCCCTGCCCTGCCCTGCCCTACCCTGTCCTGTCCTGTCCTGCCTGCCCTGCCTTGTCCTGTCCTGTCCTGCCTGCCCTGCCCTGTCCTGCCCTGCCCTGCCCTGTCCTGCCCTGCCCTGCCCTGTCCTGTCCTGCCCTGTTCTTCCCTGCCCTGCCCTGTCCTGCCATGCTCTACCTTGCCCACAGGGAACCCAGGACAGGCTTCTCCTGGCCATCCTCCTTCCTCATGCTGCTTCTGTTCCCTGACCAATCCCGGCGCCTCCTCATGTGCCCGCTTGTCTCAAAAATTGCAAGTAACAAGTTTTCTGTTCAATGGCATTGACCTGCCCACGTCATCACTCAGCTGCTGCAGTAAATGAAAATACCGTGGGTGCATGTTAATACACCTCCTTTCTCCCACTCTGTCCTCTCTCCCTTCTCTCCTCCTTCTCCCTCTTTGCTTTCTTCTCTTGACTTATTTTGTACATAACATTTGAAAATATTATTGTTTTGGTAAACATGCTATCAAAAGTTTCTAAATTAAAACAATGCAGAAAGATGCATCAGAGGCCTTATAATTCGGAGAAGGACACTGGTAACATTTTGGTGAACATTTCTCTATACCTATCTTGTATAGAAGTATATATGGGATAATACTTAACATCTTCACTTAGTAACATGCTGTTAATAGCTTTTTTCAGTTTTATTGAGATGTGATTGACACACAGCACTGTATAAGTTTAAGGTGTACAGCATGATTTGCTTGCATATACTATGAATGGTAACCACAGTAAGTTAGTAACGTCCATTCACCTCATATGGATACAAAAAAAGGGGGAATGTTAGTATCTTTACATTTCAATAAATAAAGGTCTATTTTATCAATTTTAGTAGCTGAGGAAAATTATAGTTATGGAACAATTTAATTTCTTGCCAATTTAAATAATAATGCAATAAACATCTTTAACCATTTATATTTTTACATTTCCATATTTATCTTCTCAGGGTAAATTCTGAGAAGTGGGTTTAATAAGTCAAAGGGTATATCAGTGATATATATTACCAAATTTTATATTACCATATTTTAATTTTATCCCCACCCTAAGAGTACATAAAAGTAACCATTTCTTAATCCTTCATTAAAAGTTTTTTTTCAGTCCAATTGAATCACAAATTTAGTAGGTGAAAAAAAATGCTTTATTTTATTTAAATATCTTCGATAAAGATTTAATTGGTCTTCTTTTGTATATTGATCATCTGTATTTCTTCTTTTATAAGTTACTCATTCACATTCTTTGCCCATTTTTCTATTTGGCAACTCACTTGTATTTTTACTTGTTCTGGAAAACGGCTAAGGTATTCAAACACCTGCCCATGTCAGTCATATAATGGGCAAACTAGTTTCTCTCCCTGTTGCCTATTTTTCTTCCAATCTCATCTGTTATTTTGTATTATAGAGAAGTTGTGACTTTGAGTGCAGCCAAATTTATTAATATTTTCTTTCTTGGTTTCTGGCTTCCCTGGAATTCTTAGATTGAATTTCTCATCTGCTACATTATCAAATATCTTCAGTGGTTTTAAATTTGAAGTTAAATATTAGATCCATCTGGAGTTTATTCTAAAGCACGGGGAGAGAGATGACCTCCTCCCCCAGCACGTGGTGCTCCACTTTCAGAGTCACCCGGGCTCAAAAACCTGAGGTTCATCCGGGTCCCTTCCCTTCTGTCGGTCCCACACAGAGGTAGTGACTGAAATACACACGATGAACTCCTGAGGGTTTCTCAGACTTTCCCATCTGGCCTGTGCTACAACCTGGAAGGGAGTAGGTAAGCCCTCCCCCACTGTTGTGCCTTCCATAGCACACACATGGCTACACTGCCGGGGAGGTGGTGACCCAACTCCAGGAAGTTCTGAACATGCGGAAAACGTGAAGTTCATCCCAGAGCTCGACTCCAAAGCCCAACTCCTTCCACAACATCACATATCTTATGAAGGCGTAGCAAGTTCTCTGCTGTCAGTCTCCACATGCCCATCCTTCTCCATTCTGATGACTTCAGCTCGGGTTTCCACTCTGTCACCTGTGTGGTATTGGGGTGTCCCCACTGTCAGTTTACTCATGGCCCTAGGTTAATCTTCCTAAATGACAATTCTGTTCACATGCTCACAGATCTTCAGCCCACTGAATAGACCTTTGCCAGGCACTTAAAGACCTTGAAGAAATGGACTCAGCCCATCTCCCATCTTTGACTCCCTTTATTCCTCTGCACGACTGAGTCTCAGGGATACCGAGGATCTGCCGGTGCTTTAACATGCCTCACCTGCCCTCTCCCCACACCTGTTTCAGGCCACTACTGTCTTCAACAATAACTACTTCCTCTCCTATCCTTCTTGAAGGCCAAGGTCAGTTCCCACCTATTCTCCCTGAAACCTTCTCTGGGAGCTCCCAACGGGCATTTCCCTTCTCTCCCCTTGAACGTTGCACAGTCCCTGATCTGCGACTCCCTCCTGACTCATAACTTTCTACATCATAGACGGTGCCCATGTTTTCTCATCAAGTTGATGACTTTCCGGGTTAACAGGTTGCCTGTTCTTTACATTTTTATCACCCACCTTCCAGTACTTAGAACAGTGACAAGCATAGGTAAACATTGGAAAAATAAAGTGCTTAGTGAATGAAGGAATCATGGAATGTAGGGATAAAATGAGTGGGTGCCTTCTGCTTATTCTGGAAGGGCTCTATATTCCAAAGGCATTTCTCCTGTCATCACCTTACCTGTGCTCATGCTCACCAACCCAAACTCACCAGGTGATTAGAGTCTGAGGCCCCCCCAGTGGAACGCCATGATGTCCATTTACTACATGATCCAAGTGAGACACTGGTGTCCCAGGGGTCAGAGATGCACACTGTTTCGAGAAACACTACATCATCTGTGATGGATGAAGGATTGGACAGCAGAAATTGTCCCCAAAGTCTGGGAACATTCACCTGTGGAATAGAACAGTTCCCCATAAGCCTGCAGAAGTAGTTGCTGAAGGAAAAAATGAGCCCATTAGAAGGAGCTGACCACTGGTACAAAGACTACCTGCTTTTCAACTCTGTGGGTTGCTTCTCCAGCCCTCAGAATTCCACAGTTGACCTCTTCCTTCTTATGTTACCCTACCCACCTGTGACAACATGGCTGCCTTTCTGGGGGTGGCTCTGGGTCGGCTGGATTGCCTTTTGAAACAGCAGAGAGCCTTGAGAGCCCTCTGCCCAAGAAGTTGCCCCTGCTGGGGGTGTCATCTCTCAAAGATGAGAAGAGAAGTCATGCGACTCATGGAAAGGATGGGGTGTTCTGAAAGAAAACTGGCAAACAGCACCTTCTTGCCCCAAATGCAAGGCATTACACGAGAGAGGGCTGAATGCCAGTTTGCTAGAATAGAATAAATCAGATTTCTAATGTTTAATAACAGATGTTCTGCCTACAACTCATGAAATCATTTAATATTGCTTTATGCTCCAGTAATAAAAAAAGAAAAAAAAGTCATCTGGCTCCACTTGGCCCAGGTCACATATCTTCCTCAAAGGGTCACAATGATTTGAGGCAGTTCTTGGATCAAAAGGGCTGTTGCTTTCTGTCTGTTACAGGCTGCGGACAGGGTTTGCTCAGAGAAGGAGGCAGATGCTAGCATCATACAAGTGTTACGTCCAGTGCCCTGAGGTGTGCCTCCGGCCCCCAAGCTTGCCCTAGCTCTGTGCCTTGGAGAGTCAGATGGCTCTCCAAAGGCTCACACTTCCCACCCTTCAGATGGCTCACATCTGGCAGCGTGAACATCTGAGGAAAGCTTGCAGCGGATGACCAGCCACACGGGATGTGGTTGGCAGGGTACCCGTGTTTAATCTCTGATTTCACCCACTCCAAACAAGCTTTGCAGATGGTATGGATCCCTCCACTGAGTGAGGTGAGGCTCAAGGGGACAGGACCCGATGAAGCCTGGTGATTAATCAAAAGAACTTGCAACATGGATAGATGGAGAAATGACCAGGATGACTCAAATACCAAAACAACCAAGTTCATCCAAATAGATCTTCTAAAGAAGATGCAGCAAATCCCTTTCCTTGGGTTTTGCTTTCCACAGTTTCAGTTCCCTGTGCCCCACCATGGTCTGAAAATAAATTTCTCCAACCATCAACCTTGTCTGCTCCTGACATATAACCACTGACACCGCCATGGCTCCATGACCCAGGATGACCTGAAGCAGAGGACCCTCCATCCAGTCTCTCATCAGGTCAATAGTAGCCCAATGCTAGGTCACAATGCCAAGGTCATTCCCTCCCTTCAGCTCATCACGTGGGCATGATATCATCTTACATTGTGACAAGAAGGAGAGCAGGCACATTCAATAAGATATTTTGAGAGAGAAAGGAAGAGAGAGAGAACACTTTTACATAACTTCTAATATAGTATATTATTATAATCATTCTATCTTGTTGTTATTGTTTTTAATGTCTTACCGTGCCCAGTTTATAAGTTAAACTTCATCATAGGTATGTACATATAGGAAAAAACATTGTATATACGGGATTTGATACTAACCACGGTTTCAGGCATCCATCGGAAGTCTTAGAACCTACCCCCTGTGGATACAGAGGGGCTACTGAAATGACAAAATGTGGGGTTCCTTATTCTCAGAGAAAATCTAAGGGAAAACACTGCACAAGCCAAGCTCAGAGGCCAAAGAAGGAGATAGTTGAATAATTGGAACATCGTTCCGGAAGTAAATGGAAGGAAGAGAAAAGAGGATTTAATGGCTATAAAAAAAAAGACCCTTGGCTGCAATTTCTCAAGGGCTGTGACACTCCCTTCCCTGGTGTCAGTACCGTGCAGAGCCTGAGCTGCAAAGTCAATACAATACCAGGTAAGATAACGAATTTTACAGTAGTTCCCCACAAAGGTTTCCAGGTAAACCTCACAGTCAAATTAACGTACATACACACACACGCCAGAGGTAGGAGAAAGCTAAACAGTAGGCTAGAGTCTCCGTCCTCCTCCCCTATGATACCTGTTCTGAGGAAGTGCCTTCTCCTCCTTGCCCACAAAGAAAACCTCATATTTGGGTATTCCCTGAACTCCTGCATCGTTGTGCCAGGCTCTGCCTCAGTGTCTATGGATACAGGTACATCAGGCACCTTCCCAACCTGCAGACAGCTGGTAGCCTGTTTGGGGAAACCCCTGTATGAGACAAATGAGCACATGCACTAGCATAGAACTGGGTGCCAGGCACGACGGGATCCCAGAGGAATGATGAAATTGGCACAGGGTCTAGCTCTGCGTAAAGTGCCTGGGAAGGTGTTCTACAGCCCCCAGGGGTCCCACCTGGTCAGGGGGCTATGACAGGGAGGGAGCCTGTGCCTCTCGTTCTCCAGTTCCCAGGTTGGGGTTCCGTCAAGGCCAGGATGAGCCCAGAGGTAACACTGCTCTGCTCTCTGGCCATCTAAGGCACAGTGATCAGGTTTTTTTGCAGCAAATACTAGGGCATGCCACCTAAGAAAATACTTTGGGCTATTTTGCAATCAAAGTGACACTATAAAAGGTATAAAAGTATTGGAATTCCCAGGGAATTCTGGTATATGACAACAGAGACAAAACACAATAAATAATAATGGTGCCCAAACCAGTAAGGAGAGAAACATCTGAGTATTAGACTGCCAGGGTCGAGAAGATTAGAAAGAGTATTGGGCTCAACTCCCTCTGTTACAGATGGCGAAACTGAGGCTAGGCGAGGAGAACCCACGTGCCAAGCTGATGGGAGGGCCAGGTGGCAGAACAGGAAGTCTATTTAATCTAGACAGGTTTCCCCTGTGAGGAAGTATAATCAATACTCCCTTTTCAGTTTTAGTCAAATCTGTTAAGACTCCGAGGAAATGCATGTGCACAACCTGCTCTGCTTCTGTAACGACAGCAGTCTGATTTAATAAAGCCTTCAGTTTCTCTATCTCACAACATCTTATTTTGAAACCCACAGCCCGCGTTCTATATAATTCTCTTTGCGCTATTTTACGAGAAGCCACGAGGGAGTGGCAATAATTTATTTCATGGGAGAACAAACATCAAAAAAGACAGCCTTAAGCCAAGCCGAGATGCTAGGGGCCAAGGTGAGTCTGGGAGCATGTTCAGCTCCAGCTCCTCAATGGGGAAGACAGGCTGGTCACCATCAAGGGACAAAGGGTTCTGTGATGCCTAACGCCAGCTCAATCACAACCCAATCTAATCGCAGGCTGCAGGCTGATAACCATATTGCGATCCTGAAATGGTTTGTTGGACACTTACCATCCTGCAGTGATTCTCGTCAGCACCAGTTAAGCACTGGGCAGCTCCTGTCTCCTCCTCCCCTTGGAAATGCCCAGCCACCAGGGCTTATTGCCAGCTGGAATCTGTCTGACTCTCCATGTCCAAGGAGCTCAGGGAGGTGTGGGGCAGCTGTGCTGTGGGTTGGGAGAATGTCAAGGCGACCCCAGTGCAGCGAGCAGGGCCACCAGAGGAGGGCAAGCTGCTTATAGAGCCCAGTGTGGGGTATGTAGAGTGGCTAACAAGAGCAAACATGCACCGACTCAGAGACAGCCTTGAACGTCATTGCAGATCCTTGCGCGAAAATGCTGGCTCTGCCGTTAACCACATGCGAGGTTGGGCAACACTTTTACTTGATTCTAATTGGTTTTAAAGGCATATATATATATATATTTTTTTTACTTTTCTTCTTTTTTTTAATTCAGTGAGAGAAGGGGAGGCAGAGACAGACTCCCTCATGTGCCCCAATGGAGATCCACCCTGCAAGCCCACTAGGGGGCAATGCTCTGCCTATCTGGGGCATTGTTCTGTTGCTGAGCAACTGAGCTCTTCTTAGCGTCTGAGGCAGAGGCCATGGCACCATCCTCAGCCCAGGTCCAAGTTGCTCCAATTGAGCCATGGCTGCAGGAGAAGAAGAGAAAGAGTCTGAGAGAGAGAGGTGGGAGGAGGGAAGAGGGGTGGAGAAGCAGATGAGCATTTCTCTTCTGTGCCCTAACCGGGAATCAAATCCGGGACATCCATAGGCCAGGCTGATGTTCTACTACTGAGCCAACTGGCCAGGGCCCATATTTTTCTTATATTTTAAAATCTCTAAAATTCTAGCAATGAGTGGAGTCTTACTGTTATAATCCTCAGATATGTTTATTTCCTTTGGTGGTGGTATATGAGATTGTAGCAGGTCTTACAACAATGGTATTTTAGGTTAGATAACATTTGGTAAGACTTCTGATCTTCTGTTGATCTGTAAGATAAACATATCAAAATCTCCTTTGATGTTTACTGCAAGGGTTAAATTAGATAATGTAAAGAAAACATTTAGGAAAAGTATCCAATATTTAACAATTGCTTTGAATGGTAAATGTAGATGTTGAATGGTAAATTCTTCTCCTGGACACCTGAACCAGGCATGGTCTGTCCCCAGTCTTTGGTTCACAAAATAAAGTTTTCTGGCAAAGTCAAATAAGAAAGACAGTTAATATTTGAGGATTTTTTATTTGATGCCAGCATTGTGCAAAATGATTTTAGTTACAATCCTCCGAGGATACAGTGATTGCTCTACCTGTTGAAGATGACACAGTTAACAGCAAAACTAAGACTTGTAACATCTGTGACACCTTTCCATGTTTTTCACCACCAAGGAGGTAAATACAGTGTTGGCTACTGCAAACCCTAAGAGGCCCCTGAGCTCGTTTATAGTCTGTACACCAGACCTCTTGCTCTGGCTCTGATGAAGGTGGATGATAGACTTCTCTATCCATCTTAATAAACTGGATTAATATGTTGGAACAAGGTGTCAGGAGCTAGATAAGCACAACCGCAGGTATCACAGAAAAGAACCCTGGAAACACGCCTACCCCTGACTGTCAGGATCATTCCTGGCTCCTCCTGGTACAGAGATCTGACCATGATGATCCCAAGTTGAAGCAGAGAGGGTGGGGGAAAACCATCAGAGTCTTGTTACAATGGTCTGAACTCCAGCAATCTTCCCTGGGCCAAGGCCAATTGCAATGGTGTGTTCCTCACAAGTAGTCCTTTCCCATTTCGGGGGCTCCCTGAGGTGCACTCAATAATGCACTCCTCATTCTGAAACAGATGGAAAAGCGTTTAAGAAGGTGCCAGGTTTATTTATGGAAGCATGAGATTGAATTTAAGAGATGCGCTTTGCCAATATGAAATGTGAACTCTCAAAACAGGAAGTGTGTTTTACTGCCTATTTATTTTATTACCATATCAGCTGCCCAGAGCTGAAGAATCCTTCCTCTGAGGAATTATTTATTTTCTAACTTCTGAACCAGAACATCTTGACCATCAGCACTCCAGCTCCTTGCTGCCAGATTCCAACTACAAACATGTGCCTTGCTCTCTTTCGGAGGGGAGCCATGGCTGTCCGTGAAGAACACTTGGACCGTGAAAAACATTTGGACTCTCGTATTTGCACTGAAACTTTTCATGTAAACAATGTTTCAGATAAATTGAATCAATTGACAAAAGATAATTAAAAAATTCAAAGTACCTCTTAGAATAATGGATACATGCTTGAATTTTCTCATTGAGCTCACAATACCCAAATAATCAATATTCTATCATTACGTACTGAATTGTAGAAAGCATTTAATGGAGGAAAATGAATATTTAATCGTAGGTAGTTTTCACTATGCAACTGGTAATAATGGAGAAATTGACCTAATTTTGTGAATGGCTCACTGTAGCACTCCCCTCCAGCACTGATATTTTCCTAACTCCAGATCTGAAAGTCACTCTTCGAGTCTCCATGAAATAGGCCAATAATAATTTGTCAGAAACAACATTTGATATTTGAAGAAACAGCCTAACATATATGAAGCCACTGAACTGGAACTTGGAAAACTCAGGTCTTATTCCAGGCTCTACAGACTCCAGCTCTGGCTGTCAGCCCCGAACAGACTCTTTTTATCCAAGTGTAAGGCCTTCTAGGCGGTACTCGAGAGACAAAAAAAAAAAAAAAAGGCTCTGGGGGGAATTAATAATATAAAAAAAGGACAGAGCTACTGTGTAAGAGTTCTTGCAGCTTTTAGGAAAATCCATCCGAGTCTAGTCCACTAGAATGATCTAGACCATTCTAGTTTGAATGCTTCGGAAAAAGGTCCATTTTCCCACCTGAACTTTACCTGGAAAGCTCAAGCTACTGGGAGGCACTCCCAGACAGAAGACATGTTACAAAGGCACCACCTGCTGGGTACTCTCTGAAGCACATCTTTTCTCATTTTTCTCACACTCAGAATGATTCAGTGGTTCCCTTTTGCTGATCGGAAAAAAAAAAATCTAAAATATCTGGTATTCAAGGCCTTATATAATCTAGTACAAGTTTATTTTCAGGTCTCAACTCTTGAAATTTCCACATAGGTATTTTGTGCAGTATAAGTTCAGTATTTTCTGCTTCTTCAATCTTAAACCCAGCATGAATTCAATGCAATAAGCCAGAGGAGAGTCACACAGCCATAGAGGGGCCCAGGGTCAGAATCTCAGTAGGAAAAGGCCTACAAGGTATGAGATTCTCCAGTACCCACAATAAGCTGGACACCAGCTGTTCACAACCACCTGGCAAAGGGCATGAGCACACACAGAACACATACATACTGTGCTAAAATAAATAGAAGAAAGCAGGTGGCTAAATTCACTAATGATCAAAATATACAAATGAAAATCAAGAAATATTAGGTTTTTCCACCAAATTTTTAAATGCTTGTTTTAAAAATGGTGCTGTGCCTTGTTGGTGAGCATCTAGATATAGATAATTCACACACTTTTTCAGGGCAGGATTTCTGGAAGCCACTTTGTGAATACTCATCACAAGCCTCAGAAATGTGCTTACACTTTAATACAAAATTTCTACCCTAAAAATTACCTTTAGGATATTATCACAGTTTTGTACTAAGATCTATCTTCTAGAATGGTAGCTATTACTGCAATACTACTTGTGATAAGTAAAATGTTGAAATAGTTACATGACTATTTTTTATAAGATACTCATATAACTTTAAATAGCTATTATAATTGACAGTGTGAAAAACTGTTTATTACATGCATGTTTTTATATTTAATTATTTAGTAAAAATATATTAAAAGTCAGCATGTTCCTTTTGATTTTATTTTTGTTCTTAAAATATGTGCATCAAACAGTAATCAGAAAATATTACTGCAAAATATTAGTCAAGTTTTATACTTTTATGAAATAATATTTTAAAGAGAGTAAACAATAATAAAACTCAATAAGAACCAGTTTCAGCCTGACTAGGTGGTGGGGCAGTGGATAGAGTGTCGGACTGGGATGCGGAAGACCCAGGTTTGAGACCCTGAGGTCGCCAATTTGAGCGCGGGCTCATCTGGTTTGAGCAAAAGCTCACCAGCTGGAGTCCAAGGTTGCTGGCTTGAGCAACCTTGCTCGGTCTGCTGAAGGCCCGCGGTCAAGGCACATGTGAGAAAGCAATCAATGAACAACTAAGGTGTCAAAACAAAAAACTGATGATTGATGCTTCTCATCTTTCTCTTCCTGTCTGTCTGTTCCTATCTATCCCTCTCTCTGACTCTCTTTGTCTCTGTAAAAAAAAAAAAAAAAAAAAAAGAACCAGCTCCATATTAGGTGTATATGCACACAATTTTCAATTTGGCTGAATTTAAGGTGTCATAATTTGGGGGTTTGTCTCTGCCTACTGCAGTTTGATGTCTTGGGGATGCCAAAACTTCCCTTTCTGCCAATGCAGCTGAGTGTGGTTTGGTGGTACCTGACACCAGGTAAGTCCTGCAATTGAACAGCATTCTGCAAGTGACATATGCACCACAATCAAGAGCCATAAAAAAAGTTATATGGCCCAACCTGCTAACCCTGATATAAGGATTCCATCCTTAGGGCATACTTCCCTTGAAAAAAGAAAAGTATTCATGCTCTGAAATGCTTATCACTGAGTTGTCCTTCACAGTGAAAAGCTTGGAAACAATTTAAATACACAGTTATAAATGGGTCACTAAGATAATTCTAGGACATACATTCAATGGAAACTTAGGTAGTCATTAAAATAACTCATGAAAATTACACAGCAGGGTTTAAATGCCTGTGGCATAATGTTAAGTGCAAACTAAGTGGAATAAGGTGTAGTAGACTTCTTGTGATTATGAGCACATAAAAAAGTCTGTATGCAATGGAAGAGAAGAAGAAATATGAAAGATATAACACTTAGAATTTGTGAATTTTATTGCTTTTTATTTGAAATAAATGTAACCTATGTTTTTTGAGGTTGGATATCTCTGCCCAGGATGTCAGGCTAGAATGCAAAATCCATCGTTGTCCAGTGTCAGAAAGAGTGCACATAGCAGAAGCACGTCCCCTCCACGAACAGCTTCTTAAGCAAACCTGCTCATGGGAAACTCCACTGTCTGCTAGCCTTCTCAAAGGATGCGCCTTGTCTATACCCCCCCTCACACACACACACATTCATAAGCAGCCTTTTAGCTCTGATGTCTCAGAGCAGTAGAAAGAGCTCTGACCTCCTACCCCTCACTCTATTTAAATCAACGACTACAGATTTTATAATGGGAACTTGGATCTTCAGTTTATATAACTTAATCTGTTTGTAATCTTCTCTTCTTTAGAAGCACCCTACTTTGTAGAGCAGTCGACCAACCTTTCCTAAGTGGTCTGGGCACCCAGACCTAAACAAGGCAAGAGAGATTTCAAGAAAGAAACAAATTGAACTTTAATTAAAGGAAGAAGGAGCCAGTTCAGGGCAGCATTCTCTGGAACAGCAGATCCTCTAAAGACATGCTTCTGCTCTCAAAGAGGTTGGCCTGGCAACGCGCTTACACACTCCACCTGGGGAAATTGCTTTCTAGCACTTGCCAAAATGCCGATCCAGGTTCTTTTGCTTAGCAGCCTTGAAAGCTTGCACACATTTAGAGAAAATACTTTCAAATGACTCTGGAGTTCTGCTTTATGTTTCATGTTCCTTTGAACTTATTACCTCTTTACAATGTCTTGGACTATTAGTTTGGGAACATTTAAAGTTAATGACTATATGGAAAGTAAAACAACACTTTGATGTCGCCCAAGTCATTCATTTCTCTCTTTCATACACAGGAGGTTAGAGAAGGCTGGGTGATGCCAGATCATCATTTCAGGGATAAATAACTTATTTAGGGGTCTATATGGATTGTTGCTCAGGGGACAAGGGGAATATATCAGCTCCAGAATGTCTAAGGAAACTGGAGCCATAATTAATGAACATCAACTTTAAAACCTGAGCACACGCAGATAGGATTACTTCATACAGAGAGCAGAGCCTGTCTGACCCAGGCTACACCAACATGGTCTCCTGAGACACGATGCTCACAAATCTCGGAGGCTTCAGTGATGCAGTGACAGTGAAAAGAGCTATGAAGAGAACCTCTTTTGGCCATAAGTAGACCAAATCCAAAATACCATAAAATGCAATGATGATGATCATTAAAGAAAGTTGGCCGTGTCTTCAGAAGGGCAAGATTGAAGCGTTCTGGTCTGGTGTCTTTCAATAAGGCACAGAATGCTCTTCCAGATAATGCTCTTCCAGACTTTCTATAGATAAGCTTCTTATAGGATGAATTGCTCTGCAATGTGTAAGAGATTTAGTAGCAGAAAAAAACCCAGGGAACCAGGAAGACAGAAGGAAGAGGAAGACCTGTTCCTACTAGATTTCTTAGCGACTACCCCATCAGAGTTTGCTGAAGGAGAAACAGAAACTGTCTACAAGAAACTGACTTACCTCATTGAGTCAACAGCAAAGAACAGTAGACCAGAATACCAAAGAACATTCAGCAAAAATCCTAGAGTACCATTTCTTGTTCCCTTTTCCAAAAATGCTAAATAGGTATTTATTTGTGTTGTGTGTAGAGAACAGTAAAATGTTGCCTTCTCTTATCAAGCATATGTTATTCAAAGACCCAATTAATAATAGTTAAGCAACTGAAAATAATAGATGGCATTGCATTTATTCTAAAGTCATTGAGCAAATTTTGTTGAGCATCTACTATATGCTTGCGATTGATCTATACATCAAGATACAATGGTCAAAACACAGATAAGGCCCCAGTTCTCATAAAATATATAAACAAATAAGAAAATGTTGGGAAGATAAAATATTTTATGCTCACTTTGTTAAAGATGGCACTGTCCATGTAGAAGCCCGTCACCCAGGTGATAATATTAGTTGCCCTTCTTGCTTGGGATTGGCGTGATTATGTTAATATGTGTTGGGAAAGGGCTTTTGCACCCAAAGGTTTTTAAAAGAAAGAAAGATGACGTTGTTCCTGGGGAAGAGTGATTATGTTCTAGGAGGAGAGCAGAGAAAGGCCATGTGGAGGAGAGGAGAGGCAGCCAAGATGGTGGAGTGCTGAAGGAGAAGCCAGTTTTGTGCAGAGAGAAGATAGGGAACAGAGGTGAATAAGGCTGGTGAGCTAGAAACCTTTGATTCTAGGAAACTGGGACAAGTCAGTGGCTTGTGGAGCCCTGAATGGAAAGGGAAGTGTTTTCCCACTCTCTGTATTTCTTGACTGCTGGGTGCAAACTAGGATTAAAGCTAATGGTCCACCAGTTCTTGGCTCTGTTGTTTCATTACCATCTGTTTTAATCAAATGGGAACCTGCACAGGTCAGGTGGCTGTGATGGTAGCTGTAGCTACTGGTCTTACATTTGGTGTAGTCAAATCCTTACAAATGGCAGGATTTGAAGATCGGTATGGAGCCACCACCCTTGAGGTGCATGGTAGAGGACTGGTTGCTGTTATGGTTTCCCATGGCTGCCCTTTTGGGGACCTTGGGCTGGTTGACTTTTACAGCCATGCGTGAGGAAACCAAGAGCTTTGTGGAACAGGCTGCCTGGGACCTGCAAACTGAGCATTGGAAGAAGCTAGAGTAAATGTGGAAGAAAGATATGCCGGCCTTGGAGCTGGAGCAAGCACCAGAGGAGGCTGACGAGGTTCTTGAGATTCACTTGGAAATGGAGCAGCTGCTAGAGAAGGAATCACAGGTTTGTGAATTGGAGATTGCCCTGGACGCTGTGGAGAGCCAGCAGTGGTGGGAGGCCAGGGCTGAGGCCAGGCCCGGGGCTGCAAAGCCAGCAGCAGGAGCTGATATTTTCTGTTTCTCTTTGGAGGATGAGGAGACTCAGTCTGGAGTTGCTATCCACAGTCTCCAGAAGGTGAGAGCCCAGCAGCAAGGAGTACCTACTACAGCCCTGGTAGGTCTGCAATTTTGGGATTTAGGGGTAGATGCCATCATGCTCTCTCGAGTAGAGATGGAAATGCTGACTGCCATTGCCACATGCTCCTCCTTGGGACAGGGTAAGACCTGCCAGGATGGCAGGGATGAGGGGTGTGGCTGAAGCCCCATGTACGTGGACTGATTCCTGGACTATAACCGGAGTGGGCACTGGCTCCTTTGTTTGATGGACTTACAAATTTTGGACAATGTGAAATACCCTGATGGGGGTGGGGGACAGCTTTGCTGGAAGCACTCCCCTGCCCTAGGAAGTTTTTCCCATGGCTAGAAAGAAGGCCGATGACATTTTGCACTTTTGGCAAAGTGCTCAGAGACTGGTGAAATGTACATTTGTAATTGTTGAAATTGTATGATTTGTCATGTATTTGTAATTTGTGTAATGTGCCTAATTTTTTTGCACAGGGATGCTGGTGGTGTAGATTGTGGGTAGTAAAGTGAGCATAGGGGTGGATTATTGAGCAGATAAAAGATATTATGCTCACTTTGTTAAAGATGGTGCTGCCCATGTGGAAGCCCATCACCCAGGTGATAATATTAGTTGCCCTTCTTGCTTGGGATGGGTGTGATTATGTTAATATGTGTTGGGAAAGGGCTTTCCCACCAAAAAGTTTTAAAAAGAAGAGAGATCACGTTGTTTCGAGGAAAGAGTGATTATGTTCTAGGAGGAGAGCAGAGAAAGGCCACGTGGAGGAGAGGAGAAGTAGCCAAGATGGTGGAATGCTGAAGGAGAAGCCAGTTTGTGCAGAAAGAAGATAGGGAACAGAGGTGAATAAGGCTGGTGAGCTAGTAACCTTTGATTCTAGGAAACTGGGACAAGTCAGTGGCTTTTGGAGCCCTGAATGGAAAGGGAAGTGTTTTCCCACTCTGTGTACTTCTTGCCTGCCAGGTGCAAACTAGGATTAAAGCTAATAGCCCACCAGCTCTTGGCTCTGTTATTTCATTACCATCTGTCCAAATCAAATGCAAACCTGCAAGGGCCAGGTGGCTGTGATGGTGGCCATGGCTATTGGCTTTATAGAAAGTAACAATAAATAAATATTATTTAAGTTGTTAAGAGAAGGAGAAAAAGAGTGGAGTGGTATGACAGAGGGTAAATGAAGATGGAGTGATTTAAACTGAGAGGTCAGGGAAAGCCACTAGGGAAGAGATGTTTGAGCTGAGACTGTTTGGGTAGACCTGTAAAGATAAACAGAAGAATGCTTGCTTCTAGGCAGGAAAACCACATGTAAAAGTCCAAAGGTAGGGACCAGCTTTGTGTTCAAGCAACAGGAAGTCACTGGCTGGGGCTTAGATGGCAAGGTAGAGAAGGATGGAAGATTATTATAGAGAAGTATATAGGGCAAGGTCCCATTATGCCCCTTTAGTATGGAATAGGGAACTTCCATTTTATTTCAGGTGCAACAGAAAGCCACCGGAGAGAGTTGAGCATGGGCATGACAAAGGTGATATTTCAAGAGATCACAATTACTCCTATGCAGAGAGGGGATGCTGAAGGGAGAAGGGGAGAGAGAAGACTGAACACAAGGTGATCACAATACTTCGGACAAGAACTCATGCTGTTCTGGACTCAATTTTAAGAGTAAAATGGACAGAATCTGGGTATACTAGACAGTAGGGTCTGCAGACCTTGAATGTGCTGTGGAATTGGGGGGTGGTGTCACATACTGAGATAGGAAAGGTGAGAAGAAGGAATGGCTTAGAAATACCAACATATTTTGGGGAGGCCGCATGAACTCAGAATTTTGTGCCCTCTGTATTTTGGTGGTCAGGAAGAGTTTTATGGAAAATAGGAACTGGAGTTGGGCTGCTGAGAATGAGTAGAATTTGAATATGTATTTAATGATGAGTTGTGATTGATTTTAGAGTGTGACTTGGAAAATGTTTTGTCACTTTATTACTTCACCAACTTCAGCCCTTTGTGATACCTTTTGCCACATTAGTTGTAACTTATATAACAGTATTTCCTTCAGTTGAGTACTTCTCTTTTTTCTAAGTAATAACATTTTGAAAAAGAAGCATCATACCCAGGAATTGATGGGCTGGAGCTCCTTAAAGACTGGATTGAGTTATTTGAACTTCATCAGCCACTGTATTCTTAAAACTGTGCCTTTATTAGCACTCACTGCTCTGAACCAACCATTCTGGTTAATCACCTTAGTCTCTCCCAATTGATAAGAAGTTCCTTGATAGAGAGGTGCTCTTATTTGGGGGAGTGTGGGAGAGAACCATGTGGCTTTCATCTCTGCCATCTTTGGCCTTGTCTAACTTGGACCGAGCAGCATCAGGGACAGAGGAAGCACTCAGCAAACATTTGCCAAGCCAATAACTCTGCACAGATTAGCTCATGGTCTGGATTTCCAGATTTTAACCTCTTGATTCCAATCTGTAGTAGGTTGAATGGTGACTCCTCTCAAGACATATTCAGCCTTAACTTGTAAACATGACCTTATTTGTAAAAAGGGATTCACAGATGTAATGAAATTAAGAATCCCAAGATGACTTCATCCTGAGTCATCTGGGTGGACCCTAAATCCAAAGACAAGTGTCCTTGTAAGAAGAGGAGAATACAGAGACAGAACTTCATGTGAAGACAGAAGCAGAAGTTGGGCTTACATTGTCACAAACCAGGGAATACCTGGAACCCTCAGAAGACCCCTGGAAGCTGGAAGAAACCGGAAATCATTGTCTTATAGCACCTTTGAAGGAAACCTGGCCCTGCCGACTCTTTGGTTTTGGACTTCTGGCCTCCAGAACAGAGACAATAAATTTCTTTTGTCTTGGCCACCAATGCGGTGACTTGTTACAGAAACCCGAGGAGGGCTAACAGACAATCCTTATGCCCAGTTCTGTTAAGCTCTCCTGAGGATCTTCCTGCCCTTCTGGAAGGCAAGGAAGGAAATGGGGTGAGTGGGGCACCTAGTACTCAAAAGCTAAAGGGCACAGCCTCCAGGATCACCCACACCAGTTCCCAGAAGTAGGCTTGTAGATTTCAAGTTGCGCCTACACGTATATTTTCAACCAAAGAGGGTAAAGGTTATTCTGACTGGAGTCAGAACATCCCCAGACGTGCTTATAGTGGCCTCATTAGAGACAACAAGCCCCCAGGAGAGTTCATTCAGAGGGTTGGCTACATTTTTCTGAACATTCAGACACCTCATTTTGAGAGAGGAAAAAAGGGGAACAATTTCACATTGACTTGAGTGGTAAATTAGTATTCCCATTGATTTCCCTGGGTGTGCCAGACAGCGAAGAGGAGAGTAGAGGACAGAGCAGAAATTTCTGAGTGTGAGAAAGAGAAACCCAGAAAGGAGTTGGATAGAGACAAATTCATATATGAGAGCACAGCAAATCTAGACCATCCTTAGTCAGCACAGTTATCAGTCCAAGCAGTGACTTAATCCAGATTTGTTCTTCCCCTCTATCTGCTCCCAATGCAATATAGTAAGATTCCCATCCAGGCAAATTAATCAGACAAGTAAGCTTCTATTTCTTGATTTGAAAATAATGTTAGAAATTCTAATTTCCATGGAGCTAGAGATATTGTTGCTAAACAAATTTGTGTTTTATTAACAATGACTCAAAAATTAAAAATTACCCAAGTTTTCTCCCGGAAGACACAACTAGTTCAAAAGACAGTAAAAAGACAATACTACATGAAAAGCTGATCTATGATTAATTCAAACAAAATTTTAAATGGCTAGTATTTTCATACTGAACTTCCGAAATGTCTCCAACTGCATGACTGAGAAGAAAGTCATTCTTTGCCGTTAGGTCCATAATTAAGTGAAGGCGGGCAGTCCCTTATCTTTTGCCTTCAACTTATTTTAACAAGTTCTTATTTTATGAAGAGAATATGTGCTGGTCACCATTTGATCAAGTCATCAGTGTCTGCTATGTGAATATTTAAGTTGGCAATGACCCACAGGACAGCTTCTAGAGCCCTGTTGCTCATTAACAGAGGTGGCCACCGAGCACCAGCATGAGAAAATCACTTGCCATCAGCAAATTAAAGACAAGGAAGACTTACTGGACACTTCCTTTTGTGAACATTTTATTAAATATTTCATCTACAGTCTTTATGTTAACTTGCCTGGTAGTCCTTTGGGGTGAGTACCGTTGTCATTTTATAAGGGATTTGAACTAAGGTCCAGAGTGAAGTATATGCTGCTTGGCTGCCAACCTCTTCCTCTGTGGTCCTTCCCTCCCCATCTATCCATCTATTCATCAAGTTGGACGTCATCTTCTATGAAGAACTGATGTTAAGGAGACTGCCACAATTCTTGCCTCCCGAATCCAACCCTTCTGTACTATCTTCCTCTTGAGTGTAGGTGGGACATAAGGCCTGATTCTAACCAGCAGAATTTGGTAAAGATGATGATGTTCCAGTGCATGATTATGTCCTATTCTATAAGAATCTGTCTTGCTGAGAGACTGACCCTGGAAACAGTTTCCCTTACTGCAATTAAAAAAGCAAATTGAGCCTGACCAGGCGGTGGCACAGTGGATAGAGCGTTGGACTGGGATGCGGAAGACCCAGGTTCGAGACTCAAGGTCACCAGCTTGAGCGCGGGCCCATCTGGCTTGAGCAAAGGCTCGCCAGCTTGGACCGAAGGTCGCTGGCTTCAGCAAGGGGTTGCTCGGTCTGCTGAAGGCCTGTGGTCAAGGCACACGTGAGAAAGCAATCAATGAATAACTAAGGTGCTGCAATGGCAATGAAAAACTAATGATTGATGCTTCTCACCTCTCTCCATTCTTGTCTGTCCCTATCTATCCCTCTCTCTGACTCTCTCTCTATCCCTGTAAAAAATAAAACAATAAAAATAAAAGAAGTAAATTGACATTATAGTATTATGAGAGGGTCTACAGAGAAATCCATATGCCAAGAAACTGCGGACAACCTCTTAGAAGTGAGAGTGTCCCTGGCTGGCAAGACCATAGTCCCACAACCATAGGAGATGAATTTAGATAATAACAACATGGGTTTGGAAGCAGATGTTTCTTCAACTTATCTTTTAGATGAGAATAAAGCCTGACGAACATATTAATTGAGCCTGGTAAGACCCCAGACAGAGACTCCAATTAAGTCATACCTTGACTTGACCTACAGAAACTGAGATGTAACAACAGGCATTGATCTAAGTTATTAAGTTTGTTATCATTTGTTACTCCACATAGAAAATTAATATATAGCATTCATTATAACTCAGGTCCTGTGGTAGATGCTGGAAATTCAAAATGTAGTTGGAAACAGTCTCTGCCCTCAAGTTGGAAGGGGCACAAGTGGTTAAATATTATACAGTTACAATGCAGGGTAAGAAGTTCTATATAATGACAGCGAATAGAACAGATAACATGAAGAAGTCTTCCAACAGCACTTCCTCTTTCTCCCCAGGTCCAACGCATCCTTTTCCCAACTCTTTATTGTCATTGACAAAAACCTGAACTAATACTTCCACGTGTAATGAGACACAGTGGAGAACATGCTCATCAACCTCTACAGCTCCCTCTCCTGGCTGGTATTGGTAAGTCTTGCAGGCCCTTCCAGACTTGCCAAGAGAGCATGCCAACATTGCTATCTGCACAGGCGCTCCCTCCAGGGCAAGCCTGTGGTCCAGACTTCCCAGGTCATTTTTGGATGATTTCTAGGACTCCACTTAGGGTGAGGGAGGGGGAAGGCCTTTTCCAAGAGCTATTATAAACCCTGGGAAAAGGGCCAGAATGTTTCATATTGTAATGGAAAATAATCTTTCTACCTTCAATCTGCACATTTTATTTAAGGTGTGAAAAATGTTTTTCCAGCTTCAGCCAGGAGCACTCAGGTCTCCATGGGGACCTGGGCTAGGAGGGGTGGGAGCAATGATTAGGTGAGGGAGAAAACCCTCCCTGCCACAGTTTCCAAGGGAGCAGCAAGCATGGAGTCAGAGGAAAGTAAGACTTGACCTCCAGTCTGGTTCATATTATGTGCTGCGGCCTCACCCTGGTGCCCAGAAGCTCCAGCTCAGACTTGGCTGGGGACAGGTGGTGGTGGGGGACCAAATGGAGGGAGACCCCTTCTGTGACCTTGGACTTCAGAGGCCACAGTGCTGCCTTCAAAGGCTGATGCTGTCACCAGGCCAGGTGAGGAAAAGGGGACCTGGCACAGGTAGATCCTCCAGTTTGAGAGTCCTTAGAGAAGCTAAAATCAAATCATTTGTCGAAGGGACAAAGAAACCAAGTAATTGGCTGGTTGCTGTGTATAGTATATGAAGCTTAATTCTTTCAGAGTAGTAGGTCCTTATTCAATTACTTCATTCTATTTTCTTAGATACTTGTGATTAATATTATATGATTTTAAATAACGGTTTCCAGGTGACTAGATAATTATGCAATAACTAAAATTGCAGATAGAATCCATCAGACATAATGATGTGATATTTTGGGGGCATTAATATGGTGATTTTCTTCTGGGTCTTTTTGATATCTTTCAAAACTGTAAATAAATCATTAGCAATGCTCTAAAAGTGAATACATTTTTAAGTATGAATTACTTTGTAAACACTAATTTGCAACTGCGTTTTATCCTTTGAAATAACCATATCATTGTCAAACTTAATGATCTAAATCTTTTTAATTGAGTACCTGCTGCCTGGTTACAGACTAACTAGTACGATCTTTGCTTTACTTATAAGACAACTGCGATTTAGAGAATTTATTTCCCAAGTTCAAGGTCTGCCAGGAAGTAGCAGCGTTGGGATTATCTAACGGAGAACCAACTAGTTCTTCCTGACTTCACATGAACTTCCAGGTTTCTTGTTTGTCAGTGGAAGGTCTTGCTCAAGTCCTCACACTCACCTCAACTCACCCCACCCAACAAGAGAGGTTTCTTCACCATACTCCACATTGATTTTCCTTTTTTCCTACCATGGGAGAGTACCCCTTACCAGCTCCTGTCCTTGGACCATCTAATCAGATACTGCCCAGTGCTTCAAGGACACATCTTCCTTTCCGTGGGCTGACACCAGAGAGTAACATCCACCGATTATTTGCAGTGTGCCAAGCACTCTGGAAGGCATTTGATAGTCTAATGTAAGTGTTACCATAGCTCCACTTTGCAAATGAGGAACTAGAGGCTCAGAGAGGCTAAGTTACTTCCCGGAGATCACATAGCTGCAAACAGCCCAGTCTGCAGCCATTGCCTCCACACAATGGCTCGGGCCACGTGTGCCCTTCTGCGGTCCGGTCTCCTACTCATCTCCACATCTGACCCATCAGCCAGTTCTGCTGGTTCTTCCTCCAAATGGACTCTGAATCTGAACATGTCACACCACCTTTTCTGCTAAGTTCCTTATCCAAGACACTTACATGTCTGGATGTAGTCAGACAATTCATTTTCTACACAGCAACCAGAATAATCTAATTTTAGAAGTCTGACCATGACAAACTTCCAATAGTTTCTCATTTCTCTTGAAATCAACTTTGTCACATTGCCTCTGGGCCTGATAACACAGCCCATGCCTAGATGTCACACATTAATTATAATAAGGAAGAATTCTCCTGCTCTCCATGTGCACATTGTATTTATGTTGTTAAAGTTCTAACACAAAATATGGCTGTATTTGGATAACAAAGCTTTTAACGAAGTAATTAAAATAAAATGAAGCCATACAGGTGCTCCATAATTCAATACGACTGAATTCCTTATACAAAGGACTCAACACAGAGAGAATGCAGACCGTGGAGTGACCATAGGAAGACAAAGGTAAAATGTGGCCACCTGCCAGCCTAGGAGAGAGGCTTCAGGAAAAAATATCAAATCTTCTTACACCTCACTCTCAGACTTCTAGCCTCTTCAAGAACGATAAGAAAACGCATTTCTATTGTTTAAGCCACCCAGTCTGTGGTACTTTGTTATGGAAGCCTCTGTTTGTCAGAGTTCTCCAGAAAAACAGAACGAATAGTAGGATAGATAGGTATATCAATGATGGATGGGTGGATGGATGGATGGATGAATGGATGAATGAGATTTATTAAAGGTATTAACTCTCACAATTCTGAAGGATGAGACCCATAATCTGTTATCTGAAACCTGGAAACCAGAAAGGCCAGTGGTGTCTTTCAGTGCAAGTCCCAAGGTGTGAGAAGAGAGGGATAGGGGAGAGGCCAGTGGTGTGAGTCCCTGTCTGAGTCTGCGAGTCTGAGAATCAGGAGCACAGATATCTGATGGCAGGAGGGGATGGATGTCTCAGCTCAAGCAGAGGGAGTAATTTCACTTTTCCTCCTCTGCCTTGTTGTATTCTGGCCCTCTGCAGATTGAGTGATACCCACTAGCACGGGTGAGAACAATCTTCTCTACTCGTTCTACTGATTCACACGCTCTACTCATCCTGAAATATTTCCACAGACCCATCTGAAAAAATATTGCATGTGTGCGATAAAATATTGTTTGACCAGCTAGCTACCTGGACATCCCTTAACCCAGTCAAGTCGATATGTAAAATTCACCATCATACAGACCTAGCAAACTATTACTGTCTGAAAAATGCTTATCTAGCTTTAGCCAAGAGCACTCAGGTGCACATGGGGAAATAAGCTAAGGGGAGGTGAAGAAATGATTGGGTGAGGGGCAAAAACATCCATCTTGCTCAGCTTCCCTCAACCATGAATGTTCAGTTTCCTCAACCTCTTTTCTATGCTTGAACTTGCTCAGACCATTCAGAAATTGTCTTTTATGAAAGGGTCCCTCAGACTATAGAAGGTGGCATGGGTGTCTTCCTCTTTTAAGTCAAGTATTAATGAGACCTCTCCTTTAATCCAATCAGCCTCTCATCACTGTTTTGGATTTGTTTTCCTTCATAGCACTTTTCACACTCTAAAGTGATTGATGTAACTATTTGTTTAACTGTATCCTCTGACCGTTTTCACAAGAGTAGTGCCTGATTCATAAGTGGAGGCTCATTAATTCTTTGTTAAATGAGTGAAGAGATGGGTTAGACTCTAACTTCTTCAAAGGTATCTTGACAGCTATTTACCTATACTCCCAATATCTGGATATAGAGCTGTCACAAAGTAGATTCTCAATAAAAGGCACATAAATTAAACAGAATCACTAAAAACATCGTGTGAATGCCAAATGACTAAAATTAAAAACATGTTACATATACAATGCTTATAGAACTCTTTCTTTATGGCTTTGAAGTGGGAAAGAAATATGTACAGAAAGAAAAAGAATCTGTTCTTAATAAACCAGAATATTGAATTTTTGCCCAGGGTGTCAGTAGAGATGTGAGAAAGTGGTCTGGAAGGGCCACAGAGCCAAGCAGAGGTTCTGTCACAGTCCTCCCTCAGTCACCAACGTCATCCCAGAACATTCCTAGAACAAATTGCTGATCTCTCTTAAAATTAGAAATTGATGAATTCCTTATTTCCAGTATAAAAAAAGGAATATGAACTCCAGAAAAGGACATTAAAATTTCTTAATTGAAGATAGGGAAATATGCTGACTTTACATTGTAGCTATACCCCAGGCCACTTGGACTTCCATGAGAGCCACTTCTTTGCTACTGACTTTAATCTTTCATTTTAATATTCCATTGCATGTAAACACACATTTGATATACTCAGGTCTTAGCATGAAAAACTAGCTTTAAAGGTTGTAATGGAGACTGATGGCCACTAATCATGTGTCACCTCTGGTCACAGAGGTAAATCGTATTTACTGGCTCGAATGTAGAAAAAGTTGGGCCATATTACTAGTTTTTGAGTATAGACTATGAGTAGAGTATGTCACTTTAGACTGAGACAGTTAAGTGCTTTGCAAAATCCTCTGTCTCATTTCTCATGTCTATGAGAATTTTAGAGGCCAAGTGTGGGTGGTGCTATCTACACACAATAGAAAATATCTGGGTCCCAAAATGACTTCATGGACTGGAAACTATAGTCAAGGAGCATTAGACTATCACACATCAGCAAGGTAAAGTCTTCTAATATTTTAAGCTACTGAGATTTTGGGTTTGATTATTATAGCAGTTTTGTGATACTTGTTCTTACTAATTCAGTGACTTGAACTGAATTTCTTGGGTTGTTTGCTACTTACTGGTCAAAGCAAATCACATGATCTACGTCTGTTATCAGTTTGAGAGCACTACCAAAGGCATGCATAGTGAAAAAAATGAGAACAGACTTGGGTTATAACTACAGTCAGCCCATGATAAGACAAATAATCACAAGTAATCTCACTTAGGTGATTGTATAAATGTGTCCATTTTTTCGTTCCATTTTAAAGAAAAAAAACTGAATATTATAAATAAAATAGAAATATACCACTCACAAAAATTAGGGGATATTTCAAAATGAATATGAAGTGATAAACTATCCCTTAATTTTTGTGAGCAGTACAGTTTATGCAATATATATATATATATATATATATATATATATATATATGTGTGTGTGTGTGTGTGTGTGTGTGTGTGTGTGTGCATGTGTGCGATAAAATATATATTGTAATATAATGTATAAGTAACATAATATATGTAATTTAAGATAGTAAAACTGTCTCACAAAAGGCATAATTCAACCTGGGAAAATACATTCACCAGATATGAAAGATAGTGCTTTATAACTCTTCTTATATAATGTGGCCTTTCCAATATTTTTTCCCATTTTCTGTATTTAGTTTTTTTAATTATGTTAGTAATTTGTGGTTGTTGAAATGAGTGACACTATACACAAATGTAACATAAATCATTTCTCTACCACCCTCATGTTTACAGAGATATTAAAGTATCCTTGGTTGCTTTTTATTAAAATATAATTCTACCACACATATTAGTTAGCAAATTACTTTTTCTGCTTGACAATATATCATAGCTGCCAGTCAATAACATAGAGCTGTTATTTTCTTCTAAAATTTTATACACACACATGCATAGTATATATAAATGGTACCATTCACATGCAGAGTTTTTACTCAATTTGTTGTGAGATATATATATATCGAGCCAGTAAATACGATTTACCTCTGTGACCAGAGGTGACACATGATTAGTGGCCATCAGTCTCCATTACAACCTTTAAAGCTAGTTTTTCATGCTAAGACCTGAGTATATCGAATGTGTGTTTACATGCAATGGAATATTAAAATGAAAGATTAAAGTCAGTAGCAAAGAAGTGGCTCTCATGGAAGTCCAAGTGGCCTGGGGTATATATATATAACATCAAATTCACTATCCCACCATTTTAATAGAGGGAACAGAGGTTAGCATGGGTGCTTTTGATTAAAGCTGCAGTTAATATTATTGTTAAGGTGGTATTTGTTGGGTGGTCTTTATTCCAGAATGAACCATATTATAAAGATTTTGAAAAACTACAGA
Organism: Rhynchonycteris naso; assembly: GCA_037038555.1. Classification (NCBI taxonomy): domain Eukaryota; kingdom Metazoa; phylum Chordata; class Mammalia; order Chiroptera; family Emballonuridae; genus Rhynchonycteris; species Rhynchonycteris naso. Next base: position 100,254,514 of record CM073001.1, read on the forward strand.
ATTTGCTCATTGTTCTTAATTCTACTCATGCTTGTTTTGAAAGAGACAGGAACATGAGTCACCTGAATTAAGATCCACAGAGGGACCTTCTCAAAGCACCAGCCACTTTGCAGTGTCAAGCTCGGAAGACTTCAGGAGGAAACTGTGCTTCTCTTAGGAAACCAGCAGCAGCTTTCAAGACTCATGACTCACCTCAGACAGTGAAAGCATTCTGGCAAATGTGTCTGCACTGGCACATGGGAATGAGGGGTGTGGGGACCTTGGCTTCCCTCCCCTCTGTGACAAGTCATCTTCTTGAGATTATTTCACTTAAAGATGTTCTTTCTTATCGCTTGCAGAAAATGTTACAGCAGTCCGGAGAAAGTGTCTTGGACTCCCCGTTCATCAAGAGCTGGCTAGCATGGAAATTATATTTTATACAAGGTGACTCATGTGTCTGTGTAATGCTAGCTAAGTTTTTACACTGTCCAAGGGGGCAGCCAACGATTCAATCCTTTGAAGAAACTTGTTTATGCATTTCTACACATGTAACACATCGAGTTGCAACTGAACTAATAATTTACATTTTCAGATGTTTTGTCTTTCTAAGTTGATTGACTTCCTGAGTTGGAACTGTGTTGAAACCAGCTGAGCCAAATTCTCCTGGTGCCAAAGCACCCCCCAGCTGGGGAGACCCATTTGGAAGTTGCACTGACATGTCTTCGGGCTTCCAGGCAGTGACCGTTTCAAGAAGGGCTCAAAGCTACATTAGAAAAATCAATACATCTTGAAATACAAATATTTTTTGACTTGAAATAAAAACATGTGTTAAGTTTTCTTAAATTATGAAACTGGGAATGCTCCATTAAAAAAAAGAGATTTGCTAAATTTATTCTAATATAAACTGGACATTTGTATGATTACCAAAGTGGACAAACTGATTGTGAAAGAAGCTAATAAAAAGGAAGGGAGGTAATCAAAACTGTTTCTAGTTCAATGTAATTTCTTTGAAATTTAAATACCATTTCTCTCCCCAAATAAATAAATTCCCTCATAGTACCAGTCACTCACCAGGTTTCTAAAGGACCTATCTTAGCCACAGAATCAAGAAAAAACAACATGGAATAGTGTAAATGTGTATATTTTCTAGATAATTCTATGTCAATTTCCAATTTTACCACTTATCAGCACATATATATGCTTCTGGGGAAATTTCTTAACCTCTTTGTGCCTCAACTTCCAAACCAGTAAAATAGAAATTGTTTTTGGTGAGAAGATGTGTGTAAAGAAGTCATTGTACAGTAAATAGTTTAAAAACAGTAGCCTTGTGACATATTAATACTGACATATGGTGTAGAGTAGCATCTTTGAACAAATAATGAAAAGCTCAGGTATCAGACAGAAACCATCAGGGCATGAGTTGTGTTGAGTAAGGGAGGGTTTATCATTTTAAGCACTCAAATTTTTTTCAAAATATATATTATTTCAAATTTAAGTCTTTTTAAAAATGTTTACACATCTGCTCCTTCATCAACAGAAGATGCTTAATATAATCTAATTTTTCTTAATAACGTAACAACTTGTTGGATCCTGCTTTATTTCTAGGTCTTTATGAGGTTTGTGATACCATGTTCCTATAAGAAAATCCCTTACCTAAAAATCTGGGCTGTGATTGCTTTGCCATTTACAAATGTTTTTATTAGTGGTAATGTGGCTGGCAAGAGTCCATTTTTATCTCCAAAGCAGACAATCCCGCATGGAGAGAATGTAACAGGCACAGGGAAAACCTTGCACTGTCATATAATAAACTTTGGGAATTTGCTAATTAAAAATAGGTTGAAGAGAAATAAGTCATATCATTACAGAGAACTGGAATTCTAACTTTCCAAAGTTTAAATTATACTCCAATTTTTCAATTTAAAGACAAAAGATCATCAAAGGTTAATTGCCCTAATTGAGTTTCTGCCATACATATTCCTCCAACAACGATTCAATATTCTACATTGATATGTATATTTAGAAACAAAAGGCTACATACATTCTTGTCCCAACTAGCCCTATCAAATTTTTATCTGAAAAAAATATTTTTATATATTTTCTATATCATCAATCATCATTCATTGAGATCACGTATGATGAACTTAACAACCTAAAGAGACAGTAAAACAATATTTCAATTTTTGTTTTTTGCTTCTTCTAAGTATAAAATCCCTTATAGGGTTCTTATGATGAGAATCTGACCCAATAAAATGATTTCCAAAAGGAGGAATTTTTCCTACATTTTCCAATGATTTAATCAGAATACATTGGCATATTTTCTCCTGTGAGAGCCAGGAAAACCTATACGGATTATTTTAGTGCCATAGAAATGAAAACTAAGAGGTACTTAGGACATTTTACAATGATTTACTCACTCTGTATGATAAAATTTTCCAACTTCAAGCTTAGCTAAAAGTAATTTAATTTCAACATTTTACTGAAATGCAAAGCCAGATTTTCTCAATGGCCAAAAGACGTGGCCAGCTGGAATCCTGGAGCCCACAGAGGATGCCTTAATATCCTCAGGCCACTAAATTTTTGTTGAGAAAGTTTCCTGGTCTGTGAAACTAACCTCCACCCTTCTAACAAGTAGGCAAATCAAGCTAAGTTAGTGTTGAAACGTAAATTGGTCAAAGAATATTTTAATCATCTCATGAAACAGAACTCAATTTACTCCTTCTCATCAAGAAGATGGAATGTCAGGGGGCTGAGAGAGTCACAGAAACTTCTAGTAATGCCCTGGATTAACTTGCTTTGTGTCTTTGCTTTGAGCTTAAAGTCTTTGCTACCATCCTAGGATTTGGTCCCAACACCTCTTTGAACACTATGTATGTAAGGGCAATGATAAGAGCCTACATCAGTCAGGGTCCCATTGCAAGGCAGGAGCCACAGTCATGTCAACAGGGAAAATTTAATATAAGAAATTAATAGATGGCCTGACCTGTGGTGAAACAGTGGATAAAGTCTTGTCCTGGAATGCTGAAGTCACCAGTTCGAAACTGTGGGCTTGCCCAGTCAAGACACATATGAGAGTTGATGCTTCCTGCTCCCCCCCTTCTCTTTCTCTCTCTCTCTTTCTTTCCTCTCTTAAAAAGAAAAAAAATGGAATTAGTAGCTATAAAAAAGGACTGAATAATGAAGAATTACCTAATAATTTTGAGAAAAGAGAACTCAAAAGAATACAGGAATAACATCTATAAATAGCAACGATTAGCCTTAGGATTGAAATAGGGGCCCAAGAAGGAGCCTCCCACCCACGCCCTAGGGCTAAGATCCAGACCCTTTTGGAGGTCAGGGGCATGGCTTACAAGGTGGCAGGCAGGTTTCTGTGGTGCATACCAATCTGCTCTCTTGAGTGCCAGGGGAAGCAGTTGTCAGTTGGCTTGGCTAGCTTTTGGTGCCCTGGAGGAGTCAGGTGCTGGAAATCTGTGCATGTTTGATCAGAACCCACACACTGTCAAGGCCAGGCCCTGCGGCAGTGTGTACTGCAGGAGCTAGGCACGCTACAGGGTTCTGCAGAGAACATGCGAGAACCAGGAAGAAAACCCCTTCTTCCTGCAGTGTCTGACTGAGCTTAACATGATGTGAGCCAGCAAGAGAAACAGTATTTCTCCACGTGTTCACAAGAGAGACAGGAAGGGTGGATTTGGAGCTGAGGCAATCAACTGGTACCTTGCAAAGGACTCTGAGAGGCGCTCTTTCGGGTGTTGTGTTTGCAGCCAGGTGACCCCCGCCACAGGAGGGGAGACCCTGGAGTGGAGGAGGTAGTGCCTAGGACCTGGAGGCTGCTTCAGTAGTTGATGCTCGGAGGCTCTTCCTCTCCCTGCACTGTTAAGTTATTGTCACAATTTCCTTTGGCTTCGTCTCTGCTCTTTTTTGCAGAAACACCAGGACCTTGCTCAGGAATAATGTGTTCGATTACGGCCACTGCAAAGGTTGCCTTCTGGCTGGTTTTACTAAAACAGAAGGAGCATGGACACACATTATGCCTCTGTTCTGTGTCAGGCACTGTTAAGGCTGCTTTTCCTGTCTCCTTTGATTTTAACCTTAAAGAATATAGGCATTTCATCCCCATTTTATGAAAGTTAATTAGCATAGTAAAGAGTAGCCAGCTATTAACCATATGTTTAATATGTATATTAAACATTCATTTCCATTTGTGAACTGTGTAACTGTTGGAAAGTTACATAATTCTCAGATGCCTCAACTTCCTCCTTAGAATAGAAGAGTGGTATTGACCTTGTAAAACAGTTGTGAGGATTAAGTTAGCTAATACACTGTCCAAAACGCTTAAAATCACGCTCGGCACATTGTACATACTCAGTAAACATAGCACATAGTAGTCTTAGTGGCGGTGGTAAGGGATGACGCTACTCAGACTCAGCTCTGTAGCGCTCACGGCCCTTTCCTTTTGCATGGCTGCTAACTTTTTCCCATTTTCCAAACACCAGTTTCTATAGTATCACCTGTTGTCTCTGTGTTTTTGATGATAGCCAATGTTTAACCACTATCATTCTGGAAAGCGAGCCCTGATCTGTAGTGTTTGCCAGTTTTCATGGTGGAAAGGTTCTCACTGTGGCCAATGTCCAGTTACCGATGTGACATCACTGCATGCCAAGCAGGGAGAAGATGTGCACGGTCACTTCCTATGAGCCGGTGAGAATCAACTTCAGGACACTGTCCTGACCGTCATCATGCCCTGCCTACACAGTACAGAATAAGTATTAGGATACATATTTAACTGATAAAATATAGACCATTTTTTTGTATTTGTTGACAAGAAGACTTGTCTTATCACAAACCTAATTCCTATTTTGTTTGGTTGCTGTTGTTCTATATTTGTTTGTTTTCACATACGTACTAAAATTATGAAAGAAAAGAGTGATAAAGAGAATATGAACTTTGTCTAATATACTCTGATTCCTCCACACATGCAGAATGTGGTCTCCCCATGCATATTTCTCATATACCATTTTGCTGGAAACATGTCAACAGTTACCTACAAGACAAATGACAGTAAATGAAGACAGGTCCTGAGCTGTCAGCACACAAACAACCCTCCGTCAGTCTTCCCTTGCTGCCTTCTGACTCAGCCTGCAGAGTCCTTCTTGCATTTGCTCATTGTTCTGGAATTAAACACTTGCTGGAGATGAACAGGTGTGTATGAGCCCATTATGTCTTCATGGCTTGTATACAGTCCTTGGTCAGACAGCATAGTGCCTTCAAACTTTACCTTGGCATGGGTTTCACATAGGAAATCATTTGTTGGAATCAATTTATTATTTCCCTTATGAAATATGGTCTTCATAATGTTCAAAGGCTGATATTGGTAAATTAAATAAAATGCTCATCTATTTTCCACTGTTATGCTGGAAATGGTCTACATTGGGGCACTTTTTTTTCTCTTTTTGTCAGCCAAAGAAAACCCTAGAGAAAAAGTTGTTTTACAACTGTTCGATAAAAGTTGCCTGGCACCTGCAGGTTTGTGATCTCCCTTGCATTTCAGAAAACTAATCACACTTGAAAAGATAACATATTAAAGGGTCCCTCTCTTTTCCTCCAGTGTCCAATGAGTTATGCAGGCTGTCAGTGAGTTCTCCAGAAGGGGTAGGTGAATGCTGCCTAAGCATCCCCACCTGCTTTGGGGTGAAGATCTCCCAGGAGACTGGCTTGGGCACGATCCTCATATGCAGAAGAGAAGACGTGAACACTTCCGGGGGTGCCCACAAAGTGTCAGGCATAGTGGGAGACACTGTCCCATTGGTTACTTCTCATGCTAATTATATGATGATGACAATATCATTGCCATCTTATCAATGAAAACACAGATGAAAAAAATATGTCACAAAACTTGAATTTATTAAGCAGGGATTTCAATACAGTTCTGTTAGAGTTCAAAGTTTATTCTCTTTACAGCATACCATTCTTGTTGGTAGCTGAAAGAATCTCAATTTTCTTTGTGTATTTAATTTTGAGGTATAGGGTTGCAAAATTTCCCTTCAACCAAATAACTGCGAGGAAAATAAATATACATTGCCATGCAGAGGGAAGTGTGCTTATGCAGATGTTTTTTTCCACGTAGGTTCTTTAGAGAATAAGAAAAACATCTAAATATTTAAAAACTAAAACATCTTAAAAATTTGATCAGATAAACTAAAACACAATTCTTCACTTGATAGAATATTCAGTGTAAGTTGGCTTTAAATAATCAAATATTGTAGCATATTAATAACACTATCATTGACACAGTGTTGATTAGAATAGTTTCCCATGTACAATTTTAACTGTTAATAATTCCACTATATGTATGTACCCATGTGCATTAAATCTCTCTATCAATTTGAAGAGTACAGACTAATAGGCAATTTATAAATGCAGTTTAAACTCCCCTGTAAAAATATAATATATTTTACCATGGATTGTGATCTACCTATCAATTGTAATGGAGTTGGACCAAATCAGTGGTTTCTGATCTCGTGTGAGGGCAGAAGCCTTTGTATGCCCGATGTGTGCATACAAGAAGCAAAGCTACCGTGGTTGAAAAGAAAGAGAGGAAATGCCACGCCCTAGACTGGGTAACCTCTGATTCTAGGATTCTATGCTTTGAGGAAGATGACATTCGAGCATGTAATCTCCGCTCAACATCCACCAGGAGTGCTGTCAGAATCACAGTGGGACAAGAGCTGATCTTCAAATGACATTTGCCAAAGGCTTTGAAGCATCCATAATATGCCTGCTGGGCCAGGCCTTTGATGGAGCCCAGAGGACTGGTCAGACGACAAGTATTTTATGACTCAGGTATATGCTCATATTTAATCCCCATGAATAGGATTACCCTCATTTTCTAGGTAAGAAAACAGAAGCTCACAGAGTTTAGGGAAGAACACATACTGGGCTTGAATTTCAAGCCAAATCTGTTTCCTTACCACAGCTTTTTTACTTCGCCATAGTGCCTCTCCCCAAAATAACATCAGTTTTATAATGTCGACACATGTCGCCGCTGCTCTATTTTCTTAATGGTGACAGCAACAAGCCCTATTTACCCCCACGCTCCTGCTCCAGCCAGCCTCTTACAAAGCCACCTCCTGTGCCTGCAGTCTCTCTTCTAAAAATCTCGTCTTTTTCCTCAAGACCTGCTCCCCTATAGAGCCGGCCTCGGCTACTTCTAACTTCAATAATCTCTTACCTCTGGGTTGATTTGGTTCTAATAGTACCCAAAATTAGTTGTTTTTTTTTTATTTGAACAATTGCTCTTAGTAGTCTTTAAGTTTTTTATTTTTTTAAATCTTGACATGGAATTAAATATTTAACATGAAATTATACACACACACACACACACACACACACACACACACACTTCTTCTATATTGAGGCATATGACAGACAGAGGTCCAAGAGGGAATATATTTACTCAGGTGCTCAATAAACAAATGTTGAATAAATATTATCCAGTAATCAGTAAATATCCATGGTTGTGAAATCATCAGAAGCACTCACTCGATACAGACATTATTGATTCAGTCATCGGTTTAAACAACGCTGACTGAATGCCAGTTCTGGGCCGACCATTAAGCGTAGGGCTTTAATGTATCAATTGTAAGTAGACTGGGGAAGTCCAGGTAGTTAAGACACAGTGAGGCCTGAACTGAGGTACCTGCCAGGGGTGTGGTGAGCTGGCATGGGCATGAGGAGCTTCCTAGCCTTGACGACTGATAGATACAAAGAGTACAGGGCAGGAAACAGCTGAAGCCCCCTCCTCCACTGCCCACCCCAGCCAGTGCTTAGTCTGGAGCTTAACACAACACTAATGTGATGATTGGCTCATTTACTGGGGAGTTAGGTGAAATACAGGGTTACCCAGGGACTATCCAGACAGAGCCTGATGTCCAGGAGGCAGGTGATACATGGAGCAGAAGCCCTTTGGACAGGCGGGTCTGGAGATCAACACTGAGGTAATAAGGGTACAGTAGCAGCTAACACTGTGCATAGGGGTGAGATTATGAAGAAAGAGCATGCAGGACAAGCGAGAAGTGAGTTTATTAAGGGATCCAAGAGAACACTTATTTAAGGAACTAATTATAACTCAATAAAGCTGGAGGGTAAGGGGGGACAGCCCAAGAAAGACTTGTCAGAGAAAGAGACTAAGAAGGAATTTTAAAACGAAATAGTTGCAGAGATAAAAGGAAAAGTGTTCCTAGACATGTCTTTCTTGTTCCAGATGTTTACCATGTTGTTGTTCTCAGCAGCAATGCTGTATTTGTGCCACTCCAGGGGCAGCGGTTAGGCAACACACAGTGTGAGTGGGCCCTCTGGACATGTGCAGCCAGGAGGGCTTCCCGGGTCCCTCCTCCATTGGACCTCGTGCTCAACACAAAAACATTTTTTCTAAACACAGAAAATATCCAAAACAAGCTCCCTGCGTCTACCCCCTCTCACTCCACCTCAAAATTTTCATTCATCTTAATTCTAGGGTTGACGTGGGTCATTTGTGCATCACGGAAGCTAGCTCTCCTATTAATGTTGGTCCCATGATATAGCCCACACTCAGCTTGAGAAATTTTCTATTTGTAGAAATGGATTTAAAAAAAATGCAATACCCTGAACAGTCATTTCTACAAAGGTGTTTCGTCAATTTGTTTAGGATTTGCCATGACTGGAGGTTATTTCATCTACTATAATAATAAAATGCTCAAAAGTAGCATCAAGTGGAGAAGTTCGTACATGGTCTATATGAAAAGATGTTCCCTAAAAGATGCAGTTCTTACTGCACAGTGTAAAATGCTTGTAGCTTTTATTGTGTCTTAGATGAAAAACATGTTTTACTGCATACCAGAGTAACAGACGTCAACTCACTCTTCAAATTGGGAACAGCTTTTCATTTTGCTCTATTCAACCATTTCTGGGTCTTAATTCACCCTTCCCTCCCTCTCTCCTACCTCCCACTACTATGCATGTGTCTCTGCTCTAGCAAGACAATGTCACAGACTGCCTTTCAAAATGCCAAAGACAACGTGTGCAAGGTAACAGAAGGAGATCTCCAAGAGGAATCCACCATTCTTTTTTCTCCTTTTATTCAGGAAAAATAAAATAGGGGGACTGGATGGTGAAATATTTACTACATCAACATAGCTGATTGAACACAATCCACCGGAAACACAGATGTCCAGAGTAGTAGATCAGAGAGGGGAAATCATGTGGCTGGGAAGCCAAATTTTTATTTCTAGCTTCCCGTGTAAGAAAAAAAAATGACCATCTGTTATGCTATTAAACCCAGCATGAAAGCGTCTATCACGGTCCTCTTCCCAGACAGTGACACTTCTTTATTTACTTATAAGTAGTAAAACAAGTTCATTCTTCATAAAGTTTAACTAACATTGCAAGTATAAATGTGATTTCCAATGATCGGTCATTGATATTTTTTTCAGCATTAAATAAATGGGTAAGTTTTACGCCTTCGAGGGAAAAATTCAGATCTCATGTCACTTCATAATTGAACACAAACTTGGACGCCATATTAGTCATATATGTTAGCTATGAAGTTCAGGGAGCCTTAACTGCCTTGACCAGTCACAGCACGAACAGTCTCATTATCTGTGTCCTCTGCTGGTGAACAGGATACTTTTGGTTTTGTTTCAAAACACAGACAAGCCCAGGGTCTGAACATAATCTTCAAAGAAGATCTGAGTTCTAATCCTAATCCCCAACCTGGACAAGTCTATCAACTTTCTGTACCAAATTCAAAATGGGAAACATATACATCTTGCATCCTTTTGCTCCAAAGAGCTATTACAAGCAGAAGTGAGGTAATCAGTGTGAACGCACTTTAACCTTTTCAAACAAAGAATGGTGAGGAAAAGCAAGACAATACACATTTTTTTGAAACAACATATGATTTTTTTCCTTCAGCTTTTTTTTTTTTTTTAGATAGCTAAGTTTAAAGTCAGTGGTGTCTCTTTAAAAAGCAAAATCACAGAAACATGCAGGAAAATTTGGAATCAATTTATTTAAAGGCATGTTCTTTGCAGCTGTTGTTCGTTAGGATACTTTTATTGACGTGTCCAGAAATCTTTCCTAGTAGTTCAGGCACGCGGGTGCTTTGAGCCCTATGAAGTATAGCAAATTGCAGATGAATTGGTCTCGAAGTGTAGGTTTGGTTTTGTTGTTTTTTTTTTAAATGCTTCATGGAATAGAATAGTCTCAAGAGAGTGATCGGTGGGGGAAGGAAAGTATGGACTGACACTTAAAAGATCCTTCACCTTCTGGAATGCACAGCTAAACTTCTGCCACAGTAGCCCAAAAGGACTGAAACTCAGTGTTCAAAAACTACTTAATAAAAACTGCTTTCTCCAAGGAGCCCAAACCAAATGAGCCAGGGATAATTAGTTTATAATAAGGTGCTGCTGGCTTTCCGAGACCTGTGTTACTGAAGAGCGCTGTACTGGTTTATCATGGTCCCCAGGTCTCAGGAAGAATAGGAGTTGGCCAGATGGATTTAGAGAAAGATGGGGAAAGAAAAAAAGTGGATGGAATAGAACAGTCATGGACATGGAGGCTAAGAACATGAAGGAAGTCTGGAAGAACGATACGCATTTATTTATTTGTTTATTTATTTGTTCCTTTATTCTTAATTTGTAAACATGTATGGAACTCCTACTATAGGCTGGGTATCATCTGGGTAATTAATAAGTAAGACACATCTCTGGCATCAAGCAGTTGTCAGGACAGTGAGGGAAACGGACATTCAAACAATTTCAATAGTGTGTAAATGTTTAGGCAGAGGTAGTAATGAGTCTTGTGGGGGCTCAGTAGTGCAGAGGAAAAGAGAGAGGTGTGTCAGGGGAAGGGATCATGGAAGGGAAAGGCTTCCAGGAATATGTTACATCTGAACTGAGTCCTAAAAAATCAAAAGCCAGTCACCGTATGGGAATTGGGATGGCCTGGTCTTTCAGGTTGAAGAGCAGTATGAGAAAATGGCCGAAAGCTAGAAAAAAAAATTGGTGGGTTGCAGAAATTGCAGGAAGTCCTGGCTGCAGTTTGTATTGTGTAGAAGGGGGTGTCAGAAGGCAGTGGAGGGAGGGGGGTGTGCTGATGAAGAAAACAGTTGGACGAGATAGGTGGGAAGGGGTGAAATTATGGAGGGCCTTGGATGCCATTCTAAGCTAAAGAAGTTGGGTTTGGAATTCCATTGGAAGTTACGGTGATTGGAGTGTGGTGATTGGCATAGCTTTTTAGGGAGGTCATTCTCTGGAGGGTAGGGTGTGGACTCCAGTGGGAAAGACCAGTAACAGTTGGTGGTCAGCTACTGGATAAGGGCCACACAGATGAGAAGAGAATGAGGCAAGAAGCTCTGTGGTACCTAGAGCTTCGCTATCTCTCTTCTGGGTCCCCTCGCTGACTCCCACAAGGTTGTGTCCACCATGGCAGCAGCACACATTTCTGCCTGCTCTCTGAAAAGAGGGGCTGTACCTTATTCACTGCTATTCTTCTAGGGCCCAGATTCTTCAAGAAGAGTGATACAAAACAGGTGGAGAAAGGGTGTCACAGGAGATATAAAGTGTGCCCTGGAAGTCAGAAACCTAACACACACTAGGTGGTCAGAAATGCCTGCTGAAGTAAGTTGACAAGTAGACTCTTAACCCTGTCCTTGCCAACATCATCATTTGGTAGTGAGGCTTCAAAAAGGCAAGGACACAAGATGCTACTATTATTTAATCATGCTGAGCCTGCCTTTCTGTAAAGCAGAGGTAACAGCTGCCTCTTTGGATTGTGAATGAACAGTTAGACACAGTATATGAAAAGGATCTGCATACACTGTTGATCTTTATACATAAATAATGGAAAGGGATGACAAATCCCTCCTACATCCCTGTTTCTCAGGTGGTGTCCCCAAATCTCCAGCCCTAGTCTCACTGCTTTCCCACTCCTCCTTTCTGCCCCATGAGTCACTGAAAAGGAATGTCACTGAGACAGATTCTTTTTTTAAAAAAAAAAATATTTATTTTATTTTATTCATTTTAGAGAGGAGAGAGAGAGAGAGAGAGAAAGGGGGGAGGAGCTGGAAGCATCAACTCCCATATGTGCCTTGACCAGACCAGTGCAGGGTTTTGAATTGGCGACCTCAGTGTTCCCAGGTCGACGCTTTATCCACTGCGCCACCACAGGTTAGGCCGAGACAGATTCTTTTATACAATGTCCCATCCTCCTGCATCTGTGCCCACACTCTCTCTCTCTGTATTCCTGTCACCTCCCATCCAAGGGCACCGCTCTAACTTGTATACTGGATTTCTTCTCCACTTGGCTAGTTGCTATGTCTTTTCTGTGATTATTCTCTCTCCCAAGCCATCAATGTCTCTCCTCTACAGTATCATTCCCTTTCTGATGATCATACTGCAATTTCTCACATCTTCAAAGACATCCAAGCTCTCACCTCCATATCCCCGTCCTATCCCTGTTCTAACTCACAACCATCTAACAGCTTTCTCTACCTTCCCCCTCACCTCATTTTCTGTCCATAATCTCCCCTGAGGGGGGTCCTGTCCCACCATGTCCTGGAGGCTGCTTTTGCCAAATTCACCAACGACATTCACATTGTCAAATCCATAGTCCCTTCATAGTGGTTGTCCTACTTGACTTCTCAGGAGCACTCAGAAGAAATGAACTCATTTTTTAAAACCTGTTCCTCTCTTGCTAGTGAAACCACTTTTTCTGATTTTTCTTCTGCCTCATTCTCATTCCTTGTCAGTGTCTTCTATGGAATCATTCTCCATTATCAAATCTTTAAACGAAGGATTGACTCAATGCTAAGGGACCTGTTCTTTTCTCTGTCTCAGACCCCTCCCTGGATAATCCCATCTAGTCTACCACTTGCAAAACTACCCGTCTGCTGATGGTTTTCAAACTTGGATCTCCAGCAATGATCTACCTGCCTACTGGCCATCTACACTTCTATGTATAATGAGTATTTCAGAGTTTACATGTTCTGAAAACATAAACAAAACAAACCTCTATTATATTCTCTGAAACTTAGTCATTCTCTCAGAAAATGACCGTACCATATTAAGTTGATGGCCAGACCTTTCTTTTATTCATTCCCTGCTATAGTCCCTGAGTCTGTTAATTGTTTGCTACTCTTCTAATCCATGTCCCTACCATCTCTCTCTGGACTACTATGATCCTCCTAATTAGCCTCTCCTTGTGTTCCCGCTCTGTCAGAATCCATACTCCAAACAATTTGAAGACTGATATTTTCAAAACTCAAATCAGGGTCTGTCTCTCCTGAATTTAATACCATCCAGGGATTTTCAGTAGCATTTGGGATGAAGCTTGTATCCTGGTATAAATAGTCTGCAGGCTCCTTTGTAGCTTCTCGGACCTCTTTCAACCTCACCTCAGTCCCTAGCCTGCTTCGCTTCATGAAACGTGTTGAGTTCAGTGCTCTTGATGGTTTCTCTGAATGGAAAACATTTTCTGCCTGATCTTGGCATGGCTGACTTTTAGCCTAAATGTCACTCAGAGACAGCTTTTTGTGTTTATCACACTATCCTCTAATAATTCTCCACATAGCAGCCATCATGTATAATTGGTTTTGTATTATTGGTTTGTATGTATGTCTATTTAACCACTGTGCTCCCAACAAGGATATAGTTATCACTGGAGCGGGTTCTTTGCCCATCTTTTTCAGTACAAAATCCTCATGATATAGAGTAGTTCACAGTGGGAGCTCAAAAATAACTATTGAATGAGTAAATTAATCTCCTTATGATGTTGAAATGGACTTTGAGTTCATCCGAATCCAACATTCTAGTTTTACATATGGGGAAACTGAGGCCCAGAGAAGTGTGCTTATTTACACAGAATCACTTAAGTTATCAGTAAGAAATAGCTTTCACATTGGCACCTTAGGCCCTTCTTTGTTTGAAATAATACCAGAGGCCTGCATAAAAAAAAAAAAATCAATATGCATGCAGCTTTGTTCCATTTTCGGTGAGAACACATCACAGGACAGATCAGCTCTGCTGGCTGGTGTCAAAAATGAATTCAGATAGGACCTATGTCTCCCAACACATAATCTCTAAAATCAAGCATCCCTACAGAATAAAAAGCCAGGCTTCTGAAAGCCCTGGGAAACCATAGGAATCAAATAGTAGTTTCTACATTTGTCTGAAGTAAGAACAAATGCTGAGATTTGTTAGAATGAGAGAAAACACATGTGTTTTCTCACTTCATATCCCAGAGAAGTTAGCTGTCAAAGACTTAATTTTTAGCTTCCATTTCTCCTACTCTTAAAAAACCAGATATGGGCCAACATGGCTGCAACCCAGACATTTAAGCATCATGAGATTGGAGAATTGGGTAGGGTCATAAAGAGAGGCCTTGGATGTCATTAGAAGATAGTTGGCTTTTTAACTTTCTTCTCTCTGGAGTCAATATTTCACCACTAACATTTTTAAGCAGAAGAGTGTTGTGACCAGATGTGTATTCAAAAAGGATCGCTCTGGCTATATACTCAGAGGAAGGACCAGAAAAGGACAAGATTGAGAATACAGACTGATTACAAGGTTGTCACACTAATCTAAGCAAGAGATGATGGGCTGGGAAGAAGGCAATGGCAGTAAGGATGGAGATATGTGAACCCATTTGAGATACAATCAATTATTATAATCATATATCAAGGACCTACGATTAACAGAACTTAAGAACTATTTTTCCTGTTGTGAGGTGTGACCATAGACTGAATTCCAAAACAAAGCAGAAATAATAAGTACAACTTTGAGGTCATTTCCTAGGAGTTCTTACCCTGAGTTCTCTCCCCTTTCTGCTGTCTCTGAATTTGGTAGCTGTCTATGATTAGGGCAATCTTACAAGCCACATCCATAGGAAAGAAGAGCTCCTTATTATTTTAAGATTTTTTACATGAGGAGGAAATAAGCCTCTTTCTTATTTGAGCCCCTGCAATTTTAGATTTCTTGTAGCACAGCAGCATAATTCAACCTCCGGGATGGGAGAAAGGACCTCTGGACAAATCCTGGAGAAACAATGATAAGAAGTGGTCATGCAATAGCGTCAAACAGCTGACACACACAAGAGCTGCCATTGAAAGCTGCTCCATGACAAACCCATTTGATAACTCCACCAAAGGAACTTATAGCGGATGTATAAAAACTATGCTTCAGAATTTCTGAGGCTTAAAAATATACATATCTTTTGCTCCACTTGTATTATTTGAGCCAATATAAAGGATCAAAGGTGTACAGAAAGATTTTGCAAAAGAGTATTTGTCACACTTTTGTTTGTATTAGTAAAAAATGGGAAATTAATATCTATGTCTATGATATGCAACTAAGTGATTAAATAAGTGACGGTACATTAAAATAAATGCAATGCTCAGTATTCATGGGAGTCATAACCCAGAAAAACATACAAGGTCACAGGGCACACCTTACTGTATAATATGAAAGAATATAAATATCATTTTTATTTTTGTGTATTGATTATACCAAAAGGAAAACCATTAAGTATATGCTTGGATTGCCAAAGAGCAATGATTTTAAATAATCAGCAACCACCACTTTTGATTAATTTCTAAGTCTTTCACTCAATGACACCAGATTAGTAAGATTTTTTATCTTATTGACAACAAACTTTTTCAATTAAATCAGTTGTGGTTATTCATTCAGTAAATATATTGACAATCTAGCACCCCACCCCTTCAATCCAGTAGCCTTTAGTCCTATGTGGCTAGTCACACTTAAAACTAACTGAAATGAAATAAAATTGAAAATTCAGTTCATGCATGAGTTGCAGTAGTCACATTTCAAGTAATTATCCACCACATGTCTCCAGTGGCTTCCATTTCAGTCACCACCATATTAGTATTTCTGTCACTATAGAGCTCTAGCTGACCACCCTGGTGTCCAGTTCACTGGGTTCTGGAAAAGTGCTGGGGGTTCGGCAAGGAAAACAGCACACATTCTCTCCTGGGGGTTCTCTCGGCCCAGTGGCAGAGACAGACAAGCACACAACATCACAGTGCTGTCAAACATGGGCTTGTTATGCTCACGGTGCAGAGGCTGGCCAGACCCAAGTCCCCATGCCACCCAAATAGCTGCAGCTGAAGAGCCCATGGTCAAAGCCTCCTGTGTCTTCAGGAATCAATGTAATGGAATGATCACTACATCATGTGAAGAAATAAACCACAGCTGACAAAGATTCTCAGAGAATGGTTTGCATCCCAGAAAATTAATTTTATTTCTTTATTCACTCAACAAACGTGTACTGAATGCCTGTTATAAATAAGAGAGAGAGAAATGATGAACCAGGTGTTGGTGCAGTAGATAGAGTGTCGGCCTGGGGAATAGATGACCCAAGTTCGAATCCCCGAGGTCGCTGGCTTGAGAACGGGCTCATCTGGCTTGAGCACAGGGTTGCTGGCTTGAGTGTGGGATCATAGACATGACCCCATGATTGCAGCCTTAAGCCCAAAGGTCTCTGATTTGAATCCCAAGGTCTCTGGCTTGAGCCCAAGGTTGCTGACTTGAGCAAGAGGTCACTCACTCTGCTGCAGCCCCCCAGTCAAGGTACATATGAAAAAACCATCAATGAACAACTAAGGTGGCACAATAAAGAACTGATGCTTCTCATTTCTCTCCCTTCCTTTCTGTCTGTCCCTATCTGTCCCTCTCTCTGTTTCTCTGTCTCTCTCTCTTTCACTAAAGAGAGAGAGACAGAGAGAGACAGAGAGAGAGAGAGAGAACTGATTAAAATGGCTAACACCTCCAGCCTTGTAGAGATTACATTCTTGGGTGCTGGAGCAGACAAAAGAAATATAAACACATAAAATATCTTGAATATTAGAGAGTGATAAGTGGCATAGAGGAAACTGAGATAGAGGAATGGGGGAGGGAGGTAGAAAATACCAGGTTTTCAGGTGAGTGGAGCAGTGTAGAGAGAAAGAAATGCCATTCTAAATCAGATGACCACAGAAGGCCTCACTGATAAAGTATAATTGCACAGAGTATGGAAGAGGTGATTCTTTATGGGTGCTTTCATTTGGAAAAGTCCTTTAGAAGTTCTTGTATTACAGGAGACAAGGTACTCTTAGTATAATACTAATTTATAATCTCTACTAATTTGTTAGAGACTTTATGCAGGTCATTGTTCCTCTCTGCTCCTCAATTCCCCCATTTTCACCTCAAGGATTGGAACTAGATGGTGTGAGGGCATTTCTGGTCCTCAAATGTTCTGGTTGAAGCACAGTGCAGAGGGAAGAAAAAGTCTATCTGTCAACTATTAGATTCATTCATTTGTTTAATGAACATGAACTGAGAGCCTAACGTGTATGGGCTTGTGTCTGGCACTAAAGAGAGCAAGGTGAGAAAGCAATTCTACCTTCTGGGAGCTCCTTGTGGAAAGGGAGGCAGGCCAGGATTTCCACTGTGACCTGGAGGTGCTACCCGGACTTCTCCACTGCCGGCTAGGCAGTGAGGTCTCCCTGCCCTCCACGCCTCCCAGCCACATGGCTCAGCTCATGGACAGGCCCCGAGCCCGGGGCATCAATCACCAGAGGCTGTCCAAAGAGGGCTAGCCACCACCACATTCCAGGAGGAAGGGACCTTGGGTGGGGGAGCGTCTCCATGGATGTGACGATGACGATGGCCCAAGGAGAGCAGTTTTTATCTCCAAGTGGCGCATGTGTGCAGTCTCACCCTGGGGCCAGGTTCTGACCGGGATGCCTAATATTCTATGTCTTCCTAGCTGTTGTCACCTTTCTCCCTTTACTGACAAGTGGACCCATTTCACAGCCCGAGTGACTCATGACGACTGAGTTTAGAAGACTAGATCAAATCAGTGTGGTGTGGGAGGAAAATAAGGACAATTATTTTTAACTCAAGATCATAAAGCTCCATTGCCCCTGTGGTGCACCCATGCTGAAAGCCCATGGAGAGGTTTTGTCTTATCCGTGGGATACTCCCCAAGGTCCACTTCCATCTGTCTCATATGACGATGTCAACCTTCTCTCCCACTACTGCATGACACAGCCTGGATTCTCACTCCAAATGACCATCGCCACTCCTGGCCCAGCTATATGGCTGCCACCAAGCTGTCCCTGACTGCTCCAGACCACTGCCCAGTCTCATTCTCTGAGTGACCCCTCAGCACCAGCTGCACGAAGACTGTGAAGGGGTGCGCTTTTGTTCACAGAGGAAAGTCTGAAGTTCCCTCTGGCTCCTGGGTCCCAGGCACCTTTCTCCAGCCAACCCTCCTGTCCTGCAGCGGTAGGCTGAGCACCCAGCACCTGGAGGTCATTGTGCCAAATCAAGCTAGTAGGTTGATTCTTTCAGTGGCCCTTTCTAATGGACATGATGTCTATTAGCAAGTGGGCAGGGGACCAGGTTTCATAGCATAAGCTTGGTCAGCCTCGGATGAAGCTAGGATTTACCAGCCCAAGAACACAGATGAACGCACAGTGATGTCTGGACCCCTCGGCCAGTGTTGGCTAATGGCTCTGTGAGTTCAGGCTTGACTGATTCAGACAGAGTAACTTTCTAAACCAAAACATGCTAATTCCTGGCTTAGTCACCAATTCAATTTTGCCTGCCTAGATCTGCCTTTGGTAATATTTGGGTCTCTTTCATCTCTGGAACACTGCAAGCTTTGTAAAATAATTGTGTTTATAACACACCATTAACAGACTTTTAAGTAGAAGAGATGTCCGTATCTCTCTACACCAGGGGTTCTCAAACTCTAGGGTGTGTCAGAACCACCTGGGTGGCTTCACCCCGAGTTTCTGACTCAGGTGGTCAGAGGTGGGGCCTAAGAGCATGTATTTGTAATGGATCTCCAAGTGGAACAGAGCTGGTGGGCACACTCTGGGACCATAGCCTTGTCCTAGTACCTGTCTCTGCCTCTCTTTGTTTATTCTTCCCAAGCCTTTCTCTACATAAGCTCAGCAGTTATAGAGCTCTCCTCCTCATGTCTACTAAACATGTGCATTTTAATTCTTTTTTAAAAATTACAAAGTGTCTATTCCCTGCCTGTAATGTAAATTTATTGGTTAGCACAACTCTCAGAAGGCATGTCACCAAATCAAAAGACCTGGTTGCATTTGGGATGACAAAGTACCCTAAAAACCATGATAAGAATTATTTAACTCTTGTACAAGAATGGAGGGTTATTGAGGAGACCTCCAGCCCAAAGTGATTCAATCAGGAAATTCAGTTGATTTGGGGTTCATCTTCTTGTCTGTTTTATTGGTTTCTCTCCTTTTAGCTCCCATGACAGTGGCTCACACTGGAAGGTATTCACCAAATATTTGTGGAATGAACCATCAATAAATTTAACAAGCAAATATTTCCCTCGTATACTCGGTAATGCAGATGCCTCTAGAATGGGTGCACGTGTCGCCCTTCTTGGATGATTTCCTAAAAACAAGCCACTTAGCAGAGAGGACTCGTGAACAAGTTGCCCCTGGGTTTCGGGTACTGCGAGAGAATTCTGCCTGCTTGTGCAAGCATGTGCCTCCACAGGGGCTACCTGCCCAACTCTCTCAGGGGAAAGACCCAGCACCCCTTGGCATGATCTTTGTGGTACACGGGTCGTCCATGTTGGTACCCTGGATTTTCTATTTTCAATTAGAAACACTTCTGCGCACAGATCAGATCAGAATCAGAAGTTAAATGAAAGAGGGGAAACATTGTGAGGCAGCCTGCTTCCTCCCCTGCATCACAGGAAAATACGACCTCCTTTTCTTTAATATCATTCCAATCAAAGCCAGGAAGCTAGGTGACAGTGTTGGCTAGTCCAGCACCCTTTCCCTAAACAAAATAGATTCTCCGGGCAAGTGGTTTTTAACATGTAATCAATAAACTGGAATGAGTTGAGGGTCTGGCTGTCTTAATAAGGGGATTATGAAAATGCAGGATAGTAAATTAGATTTAAGAAGTTTTCTAAAATGAGGGAAAATTGCATTATAAAGGTGATGTTCACATTCCAAAGCACTAAAACCTTGGGACTGGGGAGTCCCTGAGCTAAGTGAGGATCTATGCAGAGCCCAGAAATTGCTCAGGCCCTTCTTGCAATGGGGAGGGGAGCGCCGCAGGACAGGGGCTTCACCTCCATGCTTAATGAGACATCTGTCATCCCCCCACCCCTAGTCCCGGAGGTTGCTTTGTCTAACACCTTAGACAGATTATGAAAGCATCTCACCCCCTGCCATTGTCTGGGCAAAGAGCAGCTGAATGCTAAGAGTGTTTTCTCAAACATTCTTGTTAATGACCCAACTGTGGAAACGCTCACTGGGTGCCTTGTTTCTGGCATGGTCATTACAATACTTTACTCTGCTTGCTTAATTCCTGGCCATGCTGCCTCCATGCATAAAATACAGCAAGCTCTGTAAAAGCCAGGACTTTTATCTGCACAGAGGGTTCTTCAGAGTTTGAGTCTTGCTCTAGAGGACAAGAAGAACGGCTGTTTCCCTCTTTGATTTAGAGACGTGATTTACACAGGTTTACCTTTTAAGCTTCTGTTTCAGTTTTGCTAACTCTCAGGTTTGGGTGCATTTGCTTGGATTTACTGGCCCGAGTCTAATTCTTGATTTATAATCTGTAGGCTTCAGAGGAAAAATAAATTTTCAGTTAGGGAAACACATTCTCCATGGTTTGTATTTTCCACTCAGAGTCAACTATTAGTGGGTTTTTGTACAATTAAATTATGACTCTTCCTAGAAGGCCTTTTTTGATGAAATTAAGATAGACTGAAAACCAAATGTTTCCTGTAAAACTATATGAAATAAAGTTTGCTCTCCATCCAAGCTTCTCTCCGGGTCAGGGTTCTCTGCTATTCAACGCCTTCACTAACACCCAATGTTTTGAGTCATCCAAAACAAACAAGGAAACAAAAAAGGCACCGCCTACTAGTCTTACTATATTCATAATTTAAGTGTTTTCTTCTATTTAGGTCTTTGGGCTCTATGGACTACAAGTAAGGCTGTTAACATCCAGTTAACATCAGTGATCTGTTCTCTAATCACACTAGGGTAACAGACAATGGTTCTCAAAATGTTTTCTTTTTAAAAAATAAACCATCTGAGTGAGGGCCTTTCTGTACTGTCTCTTGCAACTGCATGGGAACTGATCATTATTTCAAAACAAAATAGTTTGAATTTTTAAAATGTACTGCTTTCAACTCAATAGTTCATTTCGTAAAAATGGATAAAAAGCAAAACTTGGGCCCTGAAGGTTGGCGGCTCACCAGTTTTTAGTGATGGAAAAACTGAGATCATTATTGGCCTCCGCTGTCCCCTCAACCTTAAAACTATGCGATGTTCGAATGACATTAACCCCTTTGAGTATTCCACAGGTTGATTAGAAAATTTGGGGGAGTCCTAAGTTTGGACTAACACAAGACACTTTACATATCCTGTCTCAGGCTCATCAAAGCTACGAGACAGTACAGGTCCTAAGGAACTGATAATGTCCATGACAGGAAGAGGGAACATCTGAAAGCTGAGAATATTGTTTAGGTCACTTCGTAGAGACCCAGTTATCTGTAGAGACATTGTTGGGCAGAAGGAATATATTATGCTCACTTTGTTAAAGATGGCGCTGCCCACGTGCAAGTCCATTGATATTAATGTGTGTTGGGGGACAGACTGTGGGCAGGCCGGGTCGTTATAGTCTAAGGCTTAGTTTTAAGAGTAAGCTTTTCCACACACCTTTGACAGATTAGATGATGTGTGGTGGTGCACTCTCATGAGGAATCCTCCCATTATGCCACAGATAAGTGACTTTGTATCAGAGACTTCCTTGTTTGTAGATTGGATTAAAGGTTTTGAATCTACACTATAAAGTGAGGCAGGCTGAGAGTTTGCTCACTCTCAGTTCCTGAGATTAGCAGTAGAGAGGAGAGCAGAGTAAGGCCACGTGGAGGAGAGGAGAAGCAACCAAGATGGCAGAGTTCTGAGGAAGAAGCCAGTTTGTGCAGAGAGAAGAAGATGGGGAACAGAGGTGAATAAGGCTGGTGAGGTAGAAAACTTTGATTCTAG
The DNA here is from genome assembly GCA_037038555.1 of Rhynchonycteris naso. Lineage (NCBI taxonomy): Eukaryota > Metazoa > Chordata > Mammalia > Chiroptera > Emballonuridae > Rhynchonycteris > Rhynchonycteris naso. The sequence continues at coordinate 100,276,574 of CM073001.1, forward strand.
GAAACCCGGATAAGTCAGTAGCTTTTTGAGCACTGAATGAGTGGGATTTGGAGCCCAGTGTGTGTTTTTACTAGCCTGCCGGGTGCAAGCTAGAATTAGAGCTGATGGCTCACCAGTTCTTGGCTCCGTTGTTTTATTACCAACTGTCTGAATCTAATGAGAACCTGCACTGTCCAGGCAGCCCTGTTGGTGGCCTTGGCTACTGGCTTTACAGGCTTTTAACATTATGAGAATGAACGGAATTACCAGACAAGAGCATGTGAAAGAGATCAAATTTGTTATCAAGGAATAATCAAATAAGGAAGATACACTTTCTTTGCTTATTCAATTACAACTGTAAGATTACAGGATGGGGCAACAGTAGGTTTATAGTTGTGAGGAGATAAAACACAGAATTTATTCTTATATTATTATTTATGAATAATTGTGTTATTTTCCATACAAAAACTTCAAACCTGTATCTGTAGCTTGTTGTGGTGATTGAATTCACTAATCTCCTTGTATATATATATATTTATGTATATATATATATATATATATATATATATATATATATATGTATTAAGATGACTTACCAAAGCCACCTAGAACTCATGAGGCTTACCACCATTCCTCAGGATTATTTTGCAAGAGTGATTTCTATATTATTTGTTTTCATACTCTTTAATAACCTGATTTATTTGAATGTTTATTTTTATGGTGATTTTAAATTTATTGCAAGTGATGCTAGTTTTCCCTATATAGAAAAAAATATATATTTTAAATAAATTTGTTTTTTCTTTAATTAGCTGATTTTTAGAATACTAAACAAACAAAAACTGGTGCAAGTGGATAGCAGGTGTGGCAGGTATGAAATGCCTGAAGCTTGAGAAGCAATGCTCCAAGGCAAACACAGGGTCTTTCTCCACATGGGTGGATCGAAGCATAAACAAACAGCTTATCATTCCTCTATCGTAGTGGTTCTTAACCTTTTTTGAGGTACCGAACCCACCAGTTTCATATGCGCATTCACCGAACCCTTCTTTAGTGATAAATAAAATATAATTTTTTTTTCCAAATTCAAGACATAGGTATATGTTTTTTTACTGGTGCACAAAATGAGCCATGCATGAACATCACCTTGCTCAAAGAACAAAACCAACAAAGTGCATGAACTCACAACAAATTACGGTATTACTTTATTCTGGCCTCTGCGGCAGAGGCTTCTCCAAACCCCTGAGACCGACTCATCGAACCCCTAGGGTTCGATAGAACTCAGGTTAAGAACCACTGCTCTATCGCCAGAAGCACCAGCACCAGGTTGGGCACATTAAAAAATGGCTGGTCGGTTTAGAAAATAGCTAAAATAATGAAGGAAATTCACTTCAGGGGCCCATACCCTGTGTGGGGTGCCCTCCATTTACTGTTCTCATTTCATCTTCACAGCGCCTCTGCTTTAAATGAGTAAACCGCAAGTCAGAGTTAAGAAATTTATGTAAGTTCATGCACCTCGTAAGTAGAAGAGCTGAAATTTGAACCCAAGTGTGTCCTATTCCCCAAGAGTTGAGGTGGGACTAACTCAAAGGGTCTAAAGTTTGTCATGGAGATTCATTTAAAACAACAACAACAACAACAACAAAAAAAAAACTGTCCAAAGGTCAGGTGATTCATTTAAAAGCTGTCCTAATTGTGTCCCCTTCGAAGCGTCACAAACAGCAACGGGATGGTGCCACTACGTGAGGTGGGAAAGAAAAAGAGATTCCCTGAGCCAGTGAGTGCAAGAGTCCGTGAACTCTGAGTCCATGGCAAGGAAACATGATCAAGTCATCAGGAAATGTCACAGCTCAATGATAAACAGCAGGTGAGAGGTAATTGTGTGGTCATCCTATGGCCTGAACTGGAACTACGGCATTGAGAGATTCAACAACAGTGTCTTTCAGATTATACTTTATTGGAATATTTCTGTTCCCATTTCTTGGGATTATTCAGTATAGCTCTGAATCTGTTATTGATTGCTCAAGTGATTGGTTCTATGAGCAAATACTTCCCTCTAGTGGCCGTTGCTAGTCATTGCATGCACCTCCTTCAAGGACTAACCATTGCGAAACTCTAAGGAGACCTCAGCTTGGAACCCAAACTATTCCCCACCACCACCCTGCTTACCCCAATAATTGCCCCACCCAGCCATTAAAGTCAGAGAGAAAACTCACTATGTTTTTAATTCTTTAAAATTGATTTGTATTTGCATATACTCTTTCTTGGTTAATATTCCATATGCTCTTGAAAAGATTGTATATTTCAGTATTGTTGGTCTATTGTCCTGTGACTATCATAAAGACAAGGTGTTTGACAATGTCCTTCAGGTCTTGTAGGACCTTACTGACTTCTGTCTGTCCCGCCAAGAGAGCACAATGGGAAGGGAAAGCTTGTGTTATTTCAGTCTCTTCCTTTCTGTCAAGAAAAACATCAGCCTTGCCTGACCTGTGGTGGCTCAGAGGATAAAAGCGTCGACCTGGGAACACTGAGGTCGCCAGTTCAAAACCCTGCACTGGTCTGGTCAAGGCACATATGGGAGTTGATGCTTCCAACTCCTCCCTCTCTCTCTCTTTCTCTCTCTCTCACTCTGTCTCCTCTCTATAAAGAAAATGAATAAAATAAAAAATAAATAAAAAGAAGTTTAAAAAAAAAAAAAAAAAAAAAAAGAAAAACATCAGCCTTACTGGAAGACTTGTACTGACAGTTCATTAGCCAGGGTTGTGCAACATGACCATCCTTGTTGCCAGATAATTGAGAAATGAGCTGGACATGGTGCATTGTAAATGAGGGGCTGGTTACTAAGCAGGAGTGGGAGAATGGGTGCGCAGTGGGAGTCTGCAGGCACTTCCACACCCTTGAGCCATTAGAATAATAACAATTATAGACACATCATTTTTTCTTACTCTAGGCCAGTGATGGGCAATCTTTTGAGCTCAAACCAAGCATAACTCGGGTGGTGTGTCACTTCGAGAAAAATGGCCTAACAAGAAGTTCCAGAACTAGATGCTCTGTGCCGGAGTTCTGTTGTTTTGGCCTACAGACCTCCAGCACAGAGTGTCTACATGACAGCAAATGTTTTATACTCGGTTACTGCACCTGGCCATACAGAGGCTGAAGATGAAACATCCTTCTTGGCATGCGGCCCCATACTTCTCTGATATGTGGCCACATGCGGCCACATGTCATCAAAAATGGCTACGTGTGTCAGTGCTGACATGCATGTCATAGGTTTGCCATCACGGTTCTAGGCCCTACACAGTAAAAAGCTGGATATGATATAAAAATGAAAATAGATCAATTTCTCAACCTTAGCACTATTGATATTTGGGGCTAGATAATTTTTTTCACGGGGGACAATATTATGCATTGTAGGTTGTTTTATAGATCTTTGGTCTCTACCCACTGGCGGCCAAGAACAACCTCCCCTTCCTGAGACTATGACAACCAACATGTCTTCAACACATTGTTGAATATCTTTTTGGAGTGGGGAGCAGGGGTTTAAATCACTTTATAACTTTCCATAAAGATGCAGGTTAATATATTCATATTCAAATACATATAAAAATACAAGTACACACACAAAATATATGTGTGTGTATGCGTAGTGAAATTTACTTATTCCTTTCCCTAATACTGAGGTTGTAACCTTTCAGGGTTCCAACTTTATGTGGGTTTCTTATTTACTTTTCACTGAAATGATAGGATGAAGGCACTATTTATCTTTTCTCATGTACTTAGAGGAGTCAACTGAAGCTATTAGAGATTGCATAATTCGCCTAATGCCACATAGCTGGTCAGCCACACACTTGGGGACATCTCTAAGACTAGGAAATACTTGGGTTTGGCTTAACCTTACCAGTGTGGCAGCTTGCTGTTGCCCTTCACAATCTGTATATACAGAATCTCCCTGCTGCAAAGACAGTTTAAATCCTGCTTCTCTGCCTCTCTTCGTCTTCAGGATCCTTGACACAAAGACCCCCATTATTTTAGGCTCAGCTCAAAACACACCATATCTACATGGAGACTATATACACCTCACATGGGCAGCTCACCCCCTCCAACTAGAAATGATGTGATTCTAAGACTCTACAGCAGTGGTTCTTAACCTGGGTTCTATCGAAGCTTAGGGGTTCGATGAGTCAGTCTCAGGGGTTCAGAGAAGCCTCTGCCGCAGAGGCCAGAATAAAGTAATACCATAATTTGTTGTGAGTTCATGCACTTTGTTGGTTTTGTTCTTTGAGCAAGGTGATGTTCATGCACGACTCATTTTGTGCACCAGTAAAAAAACATATACCTATGTCTTGAATTTGGAAAAAAAATTATATTTTATTTATCACTAAAGAAGGGTTCGGTGAATGCGCATATGAAACTGGTGGGTTCGGTACCTCAAAAAAGGTTAAGAACCACTGCTCTACAGTCCTCTGACCAGGCAACCCTCATGGAGCAGATATTGTGTCATAATGCCCTTCTTCAGGGACAAAGTACCTCGGTCTCAGCAGCTGGAAATATCTTCTGCTGCTAATTTACAATTGTGATGGAGCCGGTGACAGGGAGCGACCTTTGGTTTTAGGGAACTGCCTTGGTCAATGCTATGCCCCTCACTGGGGGTGGCCCATGGCCAACAATTAACCAACAGAGGGGTGCAGGGCCCCATCCCCCTTGTCTCCACTTGAACAGTGCTAAAGGGCACATCAGCCTCAGAGCTCCATACAGGCTTACCTTCGGCCTCCATGATAACAGCATTATTGGTCACTTTCCCTCTGCCCAATTCTGCCCACCTCAGTCTTTACAGGCATAGCTCCTAAAAGTCATCACTGACAAAGTCTCTACAGGTGATTGTCTCAGAGTGCTTTCTGGGTAACCAGTGGAGATAGTTGGTATCAGAAATGGATATAGGAAGTAGGCCATGGAAACTTAGATTGGGGCGGTGACAGATTTTACTATTAAAAAAAAACTATTGCCTGACCAGGCGGTGGTGCAGTGGATAGAGCGTCGGACTGGGACGTGGAAAACCCAGGTTCAAGACCCCGAACTCAGCTTGAGCGCGGGCCCATCTGGCTTGAGCAAAAGATTGCCAGCTTGGACCCAAGGTCGCTAGCTCCAGCAAGGGGTTGCTCAGTCTGCTGAAGGCCCGCGGTCAAGGCACAGGTGAGAAAACAATCAATGAACAACTAAGGTGCTGCAATGGCAGCGAAAAACTAATAACTGATGCTTCTCACCTCTCTCCGTTTCTGTCTGTCTGTCCCTATCTATCCCTCTCTCTGAATCTCTTTCTGTCCCTGTAAAAAAAAAAAAAAACAACTATTAATGAACATATCGGAATAACATTTTAAAAATTGGGTGGCACTTTCTAGTGGGAAATATATTCTAATGTTAAGTAACACTTCTTATCTGTCTGACATCTACAAAGTCCCTGGCACTTTTCAGAAATGACTCTTCATGCTATGGTGACAATGTGCCTAAACAAGAGCCATCCTTCTCCTGACTTCCCTGGTCTTTCTGGACCTAAGGCCGTTGGCTCTTGGACACCTTTTGAGGTGAAGTATTGCCCCCATTCAACAGCAGAGGGCAGCAAAGCCCATATACTGATCCCAGAGACCTGGCCAGGGAGTTTCCAGTCTAGGTCGCATAAGGTCAGGAAGGTGGCTGCTGTGAGACTAAAATCAATCAATTATTGGTCTGAAGTAAAGATGATAAATAATAAGTAGAAGCAAAATCCACAGATATTGAGAATAATGACTTCTGGAAATACCAGGGAGATCAAACCTGAGATGCATTTAGCTCCTCCCACATCAGCGCCTCCGCTCTGAACTGGGAGCCAATGAGCCGCACGCTGACATCCAAGGTGAGGCTGCGGCCTCCGTGGGTTTCCCCTTCACGGCCGGTCACCTTTGCTGCCCTTCCACTCATTGTTCCAAGATCACTAGGAAGCAGATACGACAGATCACAGTCATGGCTCCACATGGCCTTAAGAAGAAAAGAATGATGGCTTTTGTAGTGGCATAGAAACTTTATTTCTTTAACTGACCGTTATTTTTTTTTCATTTTGATTCAAACCTCACCCAGCACCCTGACTTACCTGCGTCCTTCTGCCTTGCGGGACCACGCCCTTCTTCAGTAAGCCCTTGGGACAATGAGGTTCTGCTCTGCACCAAATAATCTTAAAAACAAAGCTTGGGGCCTGTTGACCCTAGAGACAGAGTTGTGGTCAAACTAGACATAAAATCTGAACCGCAGTAGTCACTCAGCTCCAGGCGCAGAAAAGCAGCAAGACCAGACAGAGCAACCACGGCTGACATCCGGACCGGATGCACTGAACAACTACACCCGACCTTAGCGCTGACCAGTCAGTAGAAACCATGACCCAGACCACAATACTAACACCCTTCATCACCACGATTAACGATTTTTCTCCTATAAAACCCATCCCCTGGAAGCCATTAGGGAGTCAGGTCTTTGAACATCAGCTCACCTGTCTCTGGGAGCGTGGGCCACTTCCTAAAAATAAACCTTTACTTTCTTTGCTTCAAAATCCTATTCATGTCCTATTGGGCTTTAATGCATGCAGGCAAATGGATGCCTTTAGTCTGATAACAGTATTTCCCTCCATCAACAGTCAATGCCCACTGTCTAAGTAAGGCTCGCTAACTTAGGAGTCTTTAAATGTGTAATAATCTTAGAAGAGAAATTACAAACATATATCTTGCCTTCTTGGTCCCTGTTATCTAGTATGTCTACATCCATTTTGCAAGAAGCCTAGCAGATTAATCAAATAAAACAAAACTGTGTTCTCAGAATATGAGCTAGGAGAGTGGACACAATTAAGGAGCAATAACGTGTTCTAAGAAAAAAAAAATGAAGCAAATAAAGAGAATTCTGAACATCAAAACTAGAAAGCTCCTTAAGATCATCTCATCCAAACTAGTTTTGCAAATGAAGATACAAATGTCAAAGGCTCAAAAGGTGAATCATTGACAAAAATAGACTAAGAAAGGGACGGTTGCAGGATGTATTCAGACACATGTAACTGGTGAATTTATTTGCATTGCAAGTGTATTTTATTCCCTTGTTCATGTAGATCATAGTTCAGTAATGCATTTGGTTGTTTTCAGTGTTTAATTATTATAAGCAGTTTGTCATGTGTATCCTTATGCATATTTTTGGCACTCATGTGCAAAAGTTTCTCTAAGGCATTATCTGGAAGAGTAGAGTACACAAAATTGCAAGTGTTCTTGATATGCTACACTGTTTACCCAAAGTGGTGTAAGGTATTTGAATTCCAACAGGTAGTCAGCCAGTATTCCCATCATGTCTATCCCAGCACTGGGAATCATGTGACTTCTTATTTTTGTCAGTCTGGGTGGTGTTTCACCATGCTTTAATTTGGATTTCTCTGATTATTATTATTATTATTTTACAGGGACAGAGAGAGATAGATAGGGACGGACAGGCAAGAACAGAGACAGATGAGAAGCATCAATCATCAGTTTTTTGTTGCGACACCTTAGTTGTTCATTGAGTGCTTTCTCACATGTGCCTTGACTGCAGGCCTTCAGCAGACTGAGCAACCCCTTGCTGGAGCCAGCGACCTTGGGTCCAAGGTGATGAACTTTTGTTCAAGCCAGATGGGCCCGCGCTCAAGCTGGCAACTTTGGGGTCTTGAACCTGGGTCCTCCTCATCCCAGTCCGACGCTCTATCCACTGCACCACCACCTGGTCAGGCATGGATTTCTCTGATTATTAAAGAGACTAAGCATAGAGTTTATACACTAAATATGTTTTCTTCTCACTGAAAAACCTATTGTTCTCTTTCCCCCATTATTCTGTTTTAGTTTGTATTAACTTGTAGTTTATTTTATATAGTGGGTATTTCTTCCATAACTTGGCTTATATTTTCCATTTAATTATGGCGCCTTTTGGAAAATGAGGAAATCTTAACTTTAACACAATGCAATGTATCAATGTTTTCCTAAATTGTCTGTGCTTTTTATGTCTTGTTTAAGAAATTATTTCCTATCCTGATGCCCTAAAGACTTCCTTTTTACTGACTTTCAAACATTAATATTTTGTTTTTTATACTGAAGACAGTAGATGATATAAAAGTTTTCTTTAGTGCAGCATGAGCTAGAGAGCCATTTTCATTTTCCCAATATTTATACCCCATTGTTTCAACACCAGTAATTGGGATGCAACCTTTCCCTCAGGGTCTTCCAGGGATCTCTGTTGTATATAAAGTTTCTGTATATGCACACATCATGTACTAAGTTTTCACTCCATCCCACTGATCAAATTGTCTATCCCTTGAATCAATTCCAGTGATCTATTTATCCCTGAATCAATCATAATCACTTTAGCATTATAAGAATAGTGATATCTGATAGGGTCAGTTCTTACACTGTACACATCTTCAGAATTTTTCCTTATTCTTGGCCCTCTACATTTTCCATATAAATTTTAGAATTAGTCTGTCAAAATTCTGCTGGTATTTTTATTTGAATTTTATTGAATCTATATGTCAATTTGGGGAGAGTGTATATTTTTGTACAATATTAAATCTTCCCATTCATAAACATGATATGTCTCTTAATTTATTTAAGATTTTAAAAACTGTCTTTTGAAAATGTTTTATAATTTTCCATACATTCCTTCCACAGATTCAATTAGGCTCAGTTGCATCTTATATTTTCCTATTTTTCTTGCAAATGATATATTTTAACGAAACAAAGTTTTAGAAACTGTGGGCTGGTATATAAAATGTAATTGACATTTTTTGTTAATATTATATTAAATAACATTACTAATCTCAATAATTTAAAGAATTTTTTTATAGTTGTGTTTGGGCTTTTTGTAGAAACAATCAAATTACCTGGAAATAATGACAGTAGGTAAAAAGGACCCTTCTCTCCCATCTCGAACTTTGGTTTCGGGTTCCTTGGGGGTGACTTTTTCTATAATTAAGTCACCATGATTATCCTCCAGTAGACTTTTCAAGGTTATCACTGCTGTAACATTGGTTTTTCCAAAGAGCCTATAATGTGGGGGAAATGGTCTTTAAACAGAAGGGAGAAACTTAATTGAGTTTCATTGTGCACATTAAAATGCAAATGTGTATGATTTCATTGTAAGAAAGCACAACACTATGGAATGCAATACTTCACAAGGCCCCCAGTGATGTCCTTCACACAGTGCTACTGAAAGTACATGCCAGAGGAAGGCACTTCTCATCAGGACAGACACATTTCTGATTAGGTAAGGAGGGCAAGAAGAAGTCGGAGCACCCTGGTGCCTTGCGGCCGATTATGAACACACTCTTATAATTGATTCATGATGGGAAGTTCAAATAAGAGAAGAATATCCCTGAGTGATCTGAAACTTTATTCCCTTCTGGTTACATAACATCAATGAGATGTTAAAACATTCTTTCGGAGGAAGCAAGATGGCGACGGAGTAGGCGGACGTACCAACTTCCAACTCCCAGAACCAAAGTGGATTATAACTCAATTTAAAGAACCATCATCTAGATAAACCAACTATGAACTAAACTAAGTGGACTCTTCAACCAAGGAACACAGAAGAGGCCACATTGAGACTGGTAGGAATAGGGAAAACGCGAAGAGGGCTGCCCAGCTCCCAGGAGCAAACGGCAGCCCGGAGAGACCCGCAGGGCAGGAGGAAAGTTTGGCGGAGAGGGAGAGACCTGGGTCCCAGGAACCAAGCCCCAGCCTGCAGTCCCAGAGCCTAGAAGAGACGTTTGGACAGGTTTGAGCTGTGAAACAAGTGAGGGAGCTCCCAGGCCTACAGTGTGGAGTATTAGGTCCCTTCCTACTCTGCTGAGGGCGGCTTAAGGGTTTGGGGCGACAGGACGCTGAAACGCGGCTCTGTCGGCGTGGGCAGAGGCCAAGCCGGTGGGAGCTCGGTCTAGCCCAGAGGGTAGGAGGGGACGCGCGAAAGCGGTCCGGAAGCTGCGGACCCGCCTTTAATCCCACTTACGGGGACAAAGCGGGAGGCCAGGAAGGGGCAGAAATCTGCTCTGCGACCCTGCGCAAGCCGGCCCTGACCACGGGGAACGGGCTAGGACGAGGGACGGGCAGGGGCTTGCGGATGAGCTCACGCTACCAGCCCGACCTCCACCCCCCGGGCCAGAGAAACCGTGTATATGTGTGCGAGCGGGTTCCAAACGCGGGAACGGGGTAGACCCTGAGACAAGTGGAAGCTCGCAGCTGAGCTCATGCTACTATCCCGGCCCGGACGGAGAAACTGCTGGTTGCATTCATACGTGCACGAGCGGGCTCTGAATGCGGGGGAGGGGTAGAGTCCAGGACGAGCGGAAGTACGCAGCTGAGCGAAAGCGAGCAAACACGCCCGGCCCAAAAAAACTGGGTTTGTGACCCTGCGCAGAAGGGCCCTGGCCTCGAGGGCGGGGCTAAATCTCCAGACGGGCAAAGGCTCACAGCTGAGAGCACGTCAAAAGCCCCACCCAACCCGCGAAACTGTGGCGAGCAGGCTCTGACTGCGGGTTCTGGGCGGAAGTCCGGAAATAGGCTGGGTCCGCAGCTGAGCAAAGGTGCTCACATCTACCCTTGGTGCTAAGGCTTGTGGCTTCAGTGACAGCCGCTCCCGCGGAGGAGAGGCAGAAATCACAGCAAAAGCCACAGTGGGCCGGCGCTGACAACGCTCATACCCAACCACCCTAGGCACCGGCAGAGGGGGGGGGGCTGAAGACAGACCACACCTAGAGAACATAAAGGCAACACCTACTGGACTCCAGTGGCCACAACTTGCTTATACACAGAAAAAATGGGCAGGCAGAGGAATGCAAAAAAAATGAATCAAGAGAAATCCCCAGAGAAGGACCTGAATGAACCAGATATAACCAAATTACCAGAAGCAGAATTTAGAATAATGATAGGATATTCAAAGAAATTAGAGCAACAATGGATAGTCATTATGAACACCTAAATAAAGAGATAACAAGTATAAAAAACGAAATTGAAATAATAAAAAAGAATCAGACAGAAATGACAAATACAGTATCAGAACTGAAGACCACAATGGAAGGAATTAAAAGCAGGATGAATCACGCTGAGGATCGAATAAGCGAGTTAGAGGACACAATAAACAAAGGCACAGAAGCAGAGAAGAAAAAGGAAAAGAGACTTAAAAAATGTGAGGAAACTCTAAGGGAGCTTTGTGACAACATGAAGAGAAACCACATTCGCATCATAGGGGTGCCTGAAGAAGAGGAGAGAGGACAGGAAATGGAAACATTGTTCAATCAAATCATAGCAGAAAACATTCCTAAATTAAGGCTGGGAAACACTCCACACGTTCAAGAAGCACAGAGAACTCCATTAAAGAGAAACCCAAAAAGAAACATCATAGTTAAAATACCAAAGCTAATGGATAAAGAAAAAATTTTAAAAGCTGCTAGAGAAAAAAATGCTATCACCTACAGAGGAGCCCCCGTAAGGATGACATCGGACTTCTCAACAGAAACACTTGAGGCCAGAAGGGAATGGCAAGATATAATCAAAGTAACGCAGAACAAAAACCTACAACCATGACTACTTTATCCAGCAAGGCTAACGTTTAAAATTGAAGGAGAAATAAAGAGCTTCCCAAAAAAGGAAAGCCTGAAGGAACTCATAAAATCCAAACCAATTCTGCAAGAGATACTAAGGGGCTTCTTGTGAACAGTTTAAAGGGAAGAATGAATATAGCAAAAGAAGAATACAGCTCTAAAGAATAAAATGGCAATAAACAACTACATATCAATAATAACCTTAAATGTAAATGGATTAAATGATCCAATCAAAAAACATAGGGTAGCTGCATGGATAAAGAAACAGGACCCATACATATGCTGTCTACAAGAGACACACCTTAAAACAAAAGATGATCATAGACTGAAGGTAAAATAATGGAAAAAAATATTTCATACAAATGGAAATGAAAAAAAAGCAGGGGTAGCAATGCTTATATCAGACAAAATGGACTTTGAAACAAAGGCTGTAGTAAGAGATAAAGAAGGACACTACATAATGATAAAGGGAACAATTCAACAGGAAGATATAACTATTATAAATATCTATGCACCAAATATAGGAGCACCGACATACATAAAGCAGACTTTGATGGATATAAAGGGCGAGATTAACAGCAATACTATCATAGTAGGGGATTTCAATACCCCTCTAACAACACTGGATAGATCCTCAAGAAAGAAAATTAATAAAGAAACAGCAGACTTAAAAGAGACACTAGATCAACTTGATTTAAAAGATATCTTCAGAAATTTTGACCCTAAAGCAGTAGAATATACATTCTTCTCAAGCGCTCATTGTATGTTTTCTAGGATAGACCACATGTTAGGACACAAAAATGGTCTCAATAAATTTAAGAAGATTGAAATCATATCAAGCATTTTCTCTGATCACAATGCCATGAAACTAGAAATTAACCACAAAAGAAAAACTGAAAAATACTCAAACACTTGGAAACTAAATAGCATGTTATTAAATAATGAATGGATTAACAATGAGATCAAAGAAGAAATAAAAAAGTTTCTAGAAACAAATGATAATGAGCATACATCAACTCAAAATTTATGGGACACAGCAAAAGCAGTTCTGAGAGGGAAGTTTATTGCACTACAGGCATATCATAAGAAGCTAGAAAAAGCTCAAATAAGCAACCTGACCCTGCATCTAAAAGAACTAGGAAAACAACAGCAAATAAAACCCAGGACAAGTAGAAGGAAGGAAATAATAAAGATCAGAGCAGAAATAAATGACATAGAGGCGAAGGAAACAATACAGAGGATCAATGAAACCAGAAGCTGGTTCTTTGAAAAGGTAAACAAGACTGATAAACCTTTAACTAGACTCACCAAGAAAAAAAGAGAGAGGACTCAAATAAATAAAATTAGAAAGGACAGTGGAGAAATAACAACTGACACAACAGAAATACAAAGCATTGTAAGAAAATACTATGAAGAACTTATGCCAAAAAATTAGACAATCTTGGTGAAATGGACAAATTTCTTGAATCATATAACCTTCCAAAAATCAATCTGGAAGAATCAGAACACCTAAACAGACCAATTACAACAAATGAGATCGAAACAGTTATCAAAAAACTCCCCAAAAAGAAAAAGTCCTGGGCCTGATGGCTTCACAAGTGAATTCTATCAAAAATTCAAAGATGAACTAACTCCTATCCTTCTTAAGCTATTTCAAAAAATTCAAGAGGAAGGAAGACTTCCAAACTCCTTTTATGAGGCGAGCATAATTCTGACCCCAAAACCGGGCAAAGACAACACAAAGAAAGAAAATTATAGGCCTATATCCCTGATGAATTTAGACGCTAAAATTCTCAACAAAATATTAGCCAACCGGATCCAGCAATATATGAAAGAAATCATACACCACGATCAAGTGGGGTTTATTATGGAGAGGCAAGGCTGGTTTTATATTCGCAAATCAATCAATGTGATTCATCACATAAACAAAAGGAAGGACAAAAATCACATGATAATTTCAATAGATGCAGAAGAGGCATTTGATAAAATCCAGCACCCATTCATGCTCAAAACTCTCAGTAAAGTGGGAATACAGGGATCATTCCTTAACATGATAAAGGCCATCTACGATAAACCGACAGCAAACATCATACGAAATGGACAAAAATTAAAAGCAATCCCCTTAAGATCAGAAACCAGGCAGGGATGCCCCCTTTCACCACTCTTATTTAACATAGTTCTAGAAGTCCTAGCTATAGCAATTAGACAAGAAGAAGAAATAAAAGACATCCCAATTGGAAAAGAAGAAGTAAAACTGTCACTATTTGCAGATGATATAATCTTGTATATTGAAAACCCTAAAGTCTCAGTCAAAAAAACTACTGGACCTTATAAATGAATTCAGCAAGGTGGCAGGATATAAAATTAATACTCAGAAATCAGAGGCATTTCTATATATCAACAATGAACTGTCAGCAAAAGAAAGTAAGGAAACAATCCCCTTCACTATTGCTACCAATAAAATAAAATACCTAGGAGTAAATTTAACCAAGGAGGTTAAGGACTTGTACTCGGAAAATTATAGAACATTGATAAAAGAAAGCAAGGGAGATACAAACAAGTGGAAGCATATACCGTGCTCATGGCTAGGAAGAATAAACATCATTAAAATGTCTATATTACCCAAAGCAATTTATAAATTCAATGCAATACCAATTAAAATACCAATGACATACTTCAAAGATATAGAACACATATTCCAAAAATTTATATGGAACCAAAAAAGAACACGAATAGCCTCAGCAATCTTTAAAAAGAAAAAATAAAGCAGGAGGTATCACTCTTCCAGATATCAAGGTTTACTATAAGGCCATTATACTCAAGACAGCCTGGTACTGGCATAAGAACAGGCACATAGATCAATGGAACAGAACAGAGGACCCAGAAATAAACCCACACCTTTATGGACAACTGATATTTGACAAAGGAGGAAAGAACATACAATGGAGTAAAGACAGCCTCTTTAACAATTGGTGTTGGGAAAATTGGACATCTACCTGCAAAAAAATGAAACTAGACTATCAACTTACACCATTCACAAAACAAACTCAAAATGGATAAAAGACTTAAATGTAAGCTGTGAAACCATAAGCATCTTAGAAGAAAACATAGGCAGCAAGCTCTCCGACATCTGTAGCAGCAATATATTTGCCGATTTATCTCCATGGGCAAATGAAATAAAAGGCAAGATAAACAAATGGGACTATATCAAACTAAAAAGTTTTTGCACAGCTAAAGACAACAGGAACAGAATAAAAAGACAAACCACACAATGGGAGAACATATTCGACAGCACATCTGATAAGGGGTTAATAACTAAAATGTATAAAGAACTTATATAACTCAACACCAGGAAGACAAACAACCCAATCAAAAAATGGCCAAAAGAAATGAATAGAAATTTCTCCAAAGAGGACATACAGATGGCCAGTAGGCATATGAAAATTGCTCAACATCACTAATCATTAGAGAAATGCAAATTAAAACCACAATGAGATATCACCTCACACCAGTCAGAATGGCACTTATCAGCAAAACAACACAGAATAAGTGCTGGGGAGGATGTGGAGAAAAGGGAACCCTTCTGCACTGCTGTTGGGAATGCAGACTGGTGCAGCCACTGTGGAAAACAGTTTGGAGATTCCTCAGAAAATTAAAAATCGAACTGCCTTTTGACCCAGCTATCCCACTTATAAGAATATACCCTAAGAACACCATAGCACTTTTCGAAAAGAAGAAATGCGCCCCCATGTTCGTGGCAGCATTGTTCACAATAGCGAAGATCTGGAACCAGCCCAAGTGTCCGTCAGAAGACGATTGGATTAAAAAGCTTTGGTACATATATACTATGGAATACTACTCAGCCATAAGAAACGATGACATCGGATCATTTATAACAAAATGGATGTACCTTGATAACATTATACGGAGTGGAATAAGTAAATCAGAAAAAAAGAAAAACTGAGAACAGCATGATTTCATACATAGGTTGGACATAAAAGTGAGAATATGAGACATGGACAAGAGAGTGGTGGTTATGGGATGGGGGGAGGGAGGGAAGATTGGGATAGGGAGGAGGGGAGGGACCCAGGGAAAACCAGATAGAAGGTGACAGAGGACAGTTTGACTTTGGATGACGGGTATGCAACACAAATGAATGATAAGATAACCTTGAGATGTTTTCATTGTACATATGTACCCTGATTTATTGGTATCACCCTTTTAGAATTAATAATATATATATATATATATATATATATATATATATATATATATATATATATATATATATATATATATATATATATATATATATATAAACAACATTGTTTCTACCGACCATCGCATAGAGTTCAAGACGTAACACTGAATATCTAGATGATGCTCTAAGTTCTTCCATCAATTATTTTCAATCTACTCGTTAAAAAAAAAAAAGATACTTTAAAACTAGATGTGCAGATCTTGCACAAGGACAGCTATGGCTGGTGTCACCAGTCAGCTGCTCTGGGGCCTCTCAGCACCTTTTCTCCAGTCTTCCTGCACCACACACACCTGAAAATGTGCCCAGAGAAAGCGGGCTGAGTCTCACTCATTTTGAAACTGGTGGAAGTTGTGCCAGAGGTCTTTTGGAGGTTTTGATGATCCCAGAGGCACTGGCCACCTGAGAAAAGGATTTATTTAGTCTGTGTGTCTTCTGAATGTTGTTGGATCATGTTGGGTTAATGAGTTTGTAAAATATGATTTTTGAGTTTGCTCACTTTTATTGTTAAAAATGGCACTAGGAAGTGCCAGGTATGTGATCTGTGAGATTGCTAATTATCTTCCTTTTTGGGAAGGGCCAATATTATGCTAATGTTTGCTGGAGGACAGGTTTGGGGACCAGAAAAGTTTTAAAAAGAGAGAAGAAGGAGGAGAAGAAGAGAGAGAAACCAAGATGGCAGGGAAAGAGAGAGAAATCAGTTTTGTAAAGTAAGAAGCTATGTTGGCAGAGGTGAGGGGCATTGAGACTGGTGGAGCCTTTGATTTTAGGAGGAACTGGAGAAGATTCTCTTGGTTGTGGAACTGAATAATGTGTCAGTAGCTTTGTGAGCTCTGAATGAAAGGGACGTGTTTTCTCCTTGTGTGTTTCTTGCCAGCTTATGCGAGACTTGAATAAAGGAACAGCCCACCATTTTTTGGCTCCCCTGTTTCTTTACTGTCTGCCCGAATCTAATGGGAACCTGCACCCGCATGGTAGGATGGCGGCAACTACTGCCCTTACAGTTCAAAATCAAGTTTTATTTTTTTTTAGAACTTCATCTTGTAAGAATCATTTCACATATCTAAACTAAGGACTCCTTTAGAACAGGAAATGTATCTATCATATATGGCTTTGCACCATCAGTGGCCAGAATTGGATCTGGGACATTGCAGAGACTTTTTTTTTTTTTTTTTTGGCAATTTATCAGTTGATTTCTGGTTCTACTGCCCTTCCTAAATCTCATAGTATAGATAGGAAGTTAACCACTAAGGACTGCAGTTCCCATATATTTGTGAAAAAGTCAAAATTGAGGAAATGGGTTATTTTAAGAGTAGATTTTTCTAAGTCAGTACAAGCCACTCATAACAAAAATCACCTGCCATAGAGGTAGATTGGGAAGACAGACAATCTCCTTTATAACAAAAATCACCCAGTTCTCAAACAGAATTGACAGGTCACTGATTTTTACTGCTGAAAGGAGTCTTAAGTTCATATAGTTCTTGAGGATTATTAATTTATCAGTAAGAAGTTAATCTGAAAGAAAAAAAAAAGAAGTTAATCAGGGCAAGGTATCTTACAAGAGTCAAAGGTATAAAGGTGAGTCAGAAATTATCCCCACCCTCCCTGAGCAGGGCTATTGAAGCATCAATGAATTGAATTAACCTATATAATGCTATACACTGATGACCAGTGATACGGCTGTGGAATCTGGCCCAGACTTTCTCAGCAACTAGCTGTGAGACTTTCCCAAGGTTTCCGTGCCATAGTGAGATGGTATAGCATTACTGGAAGGTTCAAGGTATAAATTATATGTATATTATATGTTATGTACTCTAAAAAAAACACTAAGATAACACAACAAACATTGTAGCTAATATGCAACAAAAAGGAAAGAAAAACATAAAATAGACTCAATCTCAAAAAGGCATAAAAAGAGGGACGATGAAACAAAGAACATAGGGGACAGACAGCAAGCAAATTCCAATGATGACACTCTCAGAAAAGAAGGGGAGATTATTGTGAGCTGGAGGCTAGAGGCACGGCTGACATAGCTGGGGGCAACCATGTCAGGGCAGGGGCTTCGACAGGATAGAATAGAAATAGCTGGAAACTAGTAATAAGGAGTCTGATCAATGTCAGCTTCATTTCTGGAACTAACTATGACCTAAACTTTGAGTTGGCAGATGAGGGGACCTAATGGATCTTAGTTGGGATACAAGATTGAATTTATATTCTGGTAAAAGGAAGCTTCTAATATTTTTAAACTAAAAAATACAGTTGATAGTACTTTTGCATAACATAGTTTCAAATAACAATTCTCTAACTGTGTGGCCTTCGGGCTTTGAGCCCACAGTAGTGGGACCAGGGAGAATATACCATCAGCAGGACCTTGTTAGGTCTACTGGTGCAGACCTGATACCCACTGGGACCCCAGATGTCCCAGCCGGGGAGGATTTCCCCATCCAAAGCAACTGCTCATGAATGCTTCACGCGTCCTCCTCCTGCTCTGGCCTTCCCTCTGGGACATGTGCTGTCGACTCTTCCCAGAACAGTAGATAGGAGAGGAGCAGTCTATCAGCCTGGCCTGGCAGCTTGCACCAAAGGCAATGGCTGTCCCCACACTCTGGGCGATAGATGTCACTCGTGGCTTTCAAGTGATCCTTGTGCTGCAGGACTTGGGCTGTGTGGAAACAGTGCATAGCCCTGTGCGTGATTTGAGAGATGACCTCTCAAAGCTCGCAGCTAAATCAAGGCCCCATATCACCGCGGATCACGTACTAATGTTCCATAGGGGAGCTGTTCTCTTTCTGATGATGTCTCTACATTCTTTGGAATCAAAAGTAGGATGCTATACCTGGATGGGGTTTTAGAGTGTAATGCCTGCATTTTATCAAGGGAAATGGAGGTACAGAGGACTGAGGGCCTTGCTGAGAGAGAATATCAGAATAGAACCCAAACGCCTGACCTCTAGGCCAGTGCTATGTCTTCTTTTCCTGCCATTTAGAAAACCAAACAATCAGTCATGAACTCAGGACTATGAACTTCATCCAGGGAGTGTTCCAAGAGAGCCCCTAGCCCACACAGATGGCTCCTTCATTTAGTTATTCTAGCCTGATGTGCTTCTTGGATTGCCTAGACCAGGGTCTCTCCCTGTTGGGTGTGGCATGTCCCCAAATGCAACTGCACCAGACACAGTTCTCATTATGACTGAAGCAAACAGACATTTCCTATTATTGGTGTCTACAACCTTTTAGGAATCTAAACTGATAAATGCCACCGGCTATGGGAAGTAATTGACAGGTGAAAGGCTGCTGGTGTTGTCATAGGATGAGTGACAGTTAAGGGCCTATAAACTTTTCCCTTAGAATAGAAAGACAAGGGAGGGGGGAGTTGCCTGGAGAATGTCAGATTATCTGAGATCCAGATCAGGGAGGTTAGCACTTGGCGTCTGTGGCTCGATGGGAGAGCTGAATTGAACCAGGTGGATTCACAGGGTACTGGCCTTCGGGTGGCCCTTAGGCTGGCATTACAGGGAGTGTGTGTGTGTGGAGGGGGGGATGGCAAGGCACGCACACAATGACACCAGCACTGGTTACAGACCTTGGCCTTGGCACTTGTTGTCCATAGAACATCTTTAAGGATAGGAACTATCTTTCATGAAAAAATGACTGAAAACTCTAAGGAATGTGTTTGATATAATCCATCTTATAATTCATTACAAAATATTAGTGCTGGGTTTGTGCAAGGTGTTAGGGAGCAACAGTGGATGAGACAAGCATACAAATATGGCCTCCACCCTCATAGAGACTAGTATAAGTCAGTGTCTGTGTATGTGTGTGCGTGCACATGTGTGTATGTGCACATATATTTACCCACGTAATGTGTGCTTAGTACACCCATGAATGTGAGTCTAGTAGTGTCTAGCTTGCATCCACCTGATGTACTAATAGGTGATTCTGAGGATGCCGCTCCAGCCACGTAACACAGCACAAGGAAGTGAGCGAAGACTCTGACGTGTGAGCCCTGGACCTGCGGCCAAAAATGTCCCATCACTTCTGCAATGAACTCTTCAGCTTCCCCTGCCCCAGCCACCTCCCCACTTACCCCCTGCGGGGACCACATGCTGAAGGCATGGGATGCGCCTTGCCTGGGGAAGTTTCAAGCATTAGTCCTGGAACAGGGTGCTTCTGTGACCCCCCACGGTGTACATGAAACCAAGGCGACAGCATAGTGTGTGTGGCAGACACCTGCCTGGGTACACCCCCATAACTTGGGCATAAGGAAGACAGGACTACCTTCCAGGACTTACACTGTTAAACCAATACAACGTGGGGCAGACCCACAGTGAGGAAGGGGGAGGCCTCCCGGGCCGGGGCCTGGCTGACTGACGGCACCCATACCTGGTAAGCCTGCAGAGCTCAACGCAGGTGGACCCACCAGGGGCTGCCTGCAGGAGAGGGAACTCTGGGTGACTGACAGTGCTGGGGGTCTCGTCTGGCAGGTAAACCCTCAACACAGACACAGACACTTCAGAGCTTGATGTCCTTGCATTTACTGATCTGCCTCCATTTGCATGTTCTGAGTTGGTTTGTCTGCTCTTCTGTCTATCAATTCTTTCATCTAAATGATTCACCTGTGACCACCCCACCTTCCTCTGCCGCCTCCAGTTCCCTCCAGCATTTCTCACTGCGAGGGCTTCATCACCCCACCCTGCATCCAGGTCCGTCCGCTCCGTATCCCTCCCAATACTCAGCCAGAAAGAGCTTTATACATCATACATTTTATGTTACTTTCAGGCTTAAAACCCTTCAATGGTTTCCTGTTATGTTTAGTATAAACTCCAAATGCCTCGATGTGGTCTGAAGCAGTCTCAAAGCTGTGTCCTGCCAAGCTCTGCGGGATCATTTCAGACCTGCTCTCCCTCCTGAGATTATCTCCCGCCACTCTGCACAAATGCCTGCTTTCCAGTGGTGTCCTACCTCCCCCTCCTGTTCTTGGCAATCTGTCACATGTATGTCAACTCTCCATGTCGGTCTAACTTTCCCAAACCCCCAAGCCCTGGGCAGGACACCCTTTCGTGGTTCTCAAAGCAGAAGCAACGGCCCCCACTTCTGCCATTTTTACATTGGACTGACCTGCTTGCTCACTTCACCACCATCAACTAGGCGGTAATCCGTTGATATGCAGAAACATGGCTTCACACCTGCACTCTACATTTGTCTGAGAACTAGAGGTGATTATAACAATGACCTCACAGGGCTATAATGAGAATCAAAAGACTGAGTATATAAAGCACTTAGAACAGTCTCTGACCCAGAGCGATCACTCTATGAACACTTATGTATGTATAACACATATAAAACACAGAAGAACACAGCGTGACTGCTATCACTACTATTGCTATTATTAGCATACCTTTTCCTGCTGTTGCTTTAGAATATAGCGTCGTGCATGTCAAGTCAGAGTCCCTTAACAAATATTTGCTGAATGAAAGAATTAGCTTCATTCACGCCAAGCAACTATCTGATTTTTCTTTGATTTCTGAAGTCACTTGATTACCAGGAAATTATAACTTGGCCAGGACCAAAATTAAAAATAAGAATCTTGTGCAACTGACAACCTTATTTTTTCAAGATGACACTAAATGGCCGTTTTGGTTTTACAGATTAGTCCCTTATATTGTGTGAGAGGGCGAGTCAGCCTCCTCAAGCCAGATTGACTTGGGCACTGAACTAGAGGTGCTAAGTGAGGACCTAGCAGAGTGTGCTGGTGAAAGCACTAATGTTGGCACCAGTCTTCGAGATTTTGTCCAGGGGGCTGAGGAGAATCTTCTGCACTCTGGACTCACCCTTCCCCCAAATATTCTACTGTAAGAATTTATTCTGCAGTTACCCTCACTGCCCTCTGGCCCCTCTGTGAAGAGAAGGAAAAATGCAGAAACACATAATAAAAATTACATGCTCCCTCCACTTCCTAAACTATTCACTAGATGGGTTGGAAGGTACGGGCTCAGTGATGGGCAGTGAGAAGTGGCTCTTGGTTTTTCTCTCTCTAACAGGGGTACATTTCCCCTATGCTGGAGGGTTTTATGACCATTACAGAAAATGGGTGTGGCAGGCATATAATCAACCGTCTTATTTGTCTTCAGAGGTGCTAGTGCAGCAAGGGTTAAGCCTCCCCCAAGGTCAGCTGTGTCCCCACCCACAGCTGTGCCAGCTGAATTCAGCCATGACACATTGCACCCTATCAACCGCCCTTCTGCTTGCTAACTCAGAATATAGAAACAGGAATGAAGAGTCTTACAACATAGAGAAATGTCCCCACACTGATGGGTGATCCTCACTACAGACTTGGAATTAGGCACTTCTGAAGTGTCTTCTGGCAAATATAGCTAATTAAAGAAACCTGGGAAGAATCTAAACCACAAATATTTCACTTATCTTCACATATTCTAGGGACTGTCTTAACTTCACTGATGCAAAGAACAAGCAAGTTTTTGTGTGTCTTCTATGGATGATTTTGAGTCTGGAAAAATAATATCCCAGAATGAAACATTGTTACAACAACCCAGTAAGGTAGGTTGCTCCACCCTCAGAGAGGAGGACGGACATGGAGTTTGGGGCAAGATGCCATCTGTCTGCAGAGTTCTCACTGCCCACTCACCCCATCCCCACGCCATCCAGGACTTCCCTGCAGTGGTTTCAACTCAAGTCTGACTGATGCTACCTCCTTCCCACAGGGACAGCTGCATTTTCCAGAAGAATACACCTCAGGTTATGGTTACACATACCTCTAATATCTGTGATGTATTATGCTTCATAGTTAAGGATCATTTCATTGTGACTTTCAGCAACATAATTTAATAATTTCAGGAGTAATTGTTGCAGTCGTTGGCAAAGAAGGATAAGTCCCTTCTGTCTTATTGATGGATAAGAAATTCCTCATAATGCATTTCCTTCCTTTTAGATACCTTGAATAAAACAAACAAACAAACAAAAACCAACCAGAACCCAGATTGATCACTGTCATTTCTCAGGTTTACATCAAACTTGACCATCCTTTTTCATATCATGTGTTTACTAAAACAACATTGAGTACAGGATCTGTTAGATGAATGCTGCACATGTATTTTAAAGTAATGAAATATTTAATATTGATTGAATATCTATCATGAGTTGGCCCATAAGTGAGAGGTCTTATTTCATCATGACAATAATTTTGTGGGGAGGAAAAAGACTGTCACCTTATTTTTGCAGATGAAAACTGAGGCTCAGAGAAGTGAGTTGACTTCTTCAAGGTCCTGCAATTATACATGAGTAGAAAAGAAAGCTTGGGAATGGTGGAAGGCAGTGAGTGAGCAAATGGAGGTGGACGGATCATTAGGATGGGGGTTACAGAGAGATTTGTTGCAACAATTTGATGATTGTGACCCTAGGAAGAAACCTGGTCATTGATGTCAGATTCCCATCATGGTTCTTTCCATCAGGGGTTCTGTAAGGGTTAGAAATCCCAGTATTTCCCCCTGATATCTTCAATTTCGGCTCGGTTTAGTGGCCCTTGGAAGGACACTGGGAAGGACATTAAAAGTTGGAATCAAGTGAATTTAACCTGATATAATGACTCTCATGATTCTATTCTGTTCTAAGCTTGCTAAATAGATAAGAAAGAGCCTTCCCTCTCCACAGAGGCAGAAATAATTTATGACATCCATTTTACTATCTGGAAGGCTCCACATAGCTTTATATAATGGCTCCTGTTGTCTGTATAGATTTCTTTTCCTAGGGAACATTTTAATCTAGCTCAAGTAAATAACATCAATCACATTGCTCATATAATCATTATTGGCCTGGGTCTTTTCTTTGATTGATTTTTAAATATTGTTTTCTATGCTGAAGGCAGCATAAAGTGTTAGGAAAAACACTGGTCTAAAAGACAAGGGTTTTTTTGTTCTCAATCTAATTTCTTTAATGATAAGCTCATTGCCACCCCAAACCACTGCCCTTTCAGGTCCTTGTCTCCACGGAGTGTCTTTCTCCCTGGAAGGCAGAAGAGAGACAAGGACTAAAGTGTGGGCTCTCAGACAACTTCCAGGGTTAGAAGCCTCCTTTCTGACTGTGAGATCTTGGGGACATTCTGGAAAGTAAGCTATAAGATGATAACCACATGAAACATTCCTCTCTGGTATGCTGTAAGAACCCAACGAGCAAATGCACACACAGTTCTTTGAAGAGAACTTGCATCACAAGCACCCAAACATGTTAGCATTTGTTATAATTGCATCCCCACTTCCATTCTAAAGTGTCCAATGCACACTTAGCAAACTCTTACTAATCCTTCAAATTTCAGCTGAAAGGTTTCCTCCTCTAAGAACCTTTCCATGACCATCCTCTGCTTCTTCCTAAACAGACTTGATATTTTCCTCTCTGATCTCTGCTGGTACTTAAGATACCCATTCAGTCAAGAAATGTTTACAGAGCCCGCGGTGTGCCAGACAACAGTAATACAGAGCTATTGGTGAAGAGACTATTGTCCCCAAATAGCTCCCAGTCTAGAAAGACAGGACAAGATCTGTAATAAGGAAGCATTGCAACATAGAGTAGGTTTATTACTCAGAGATCAGTAATTTCTCCAACAGGATGAAACCCAGAGGCAGTTCTTGAGACTATAAGATCTATGTCTACTTTTCTTCATTCTGATTCATCCCCTAACTTCTCATGTTACTTCCAGCCCTCTCCTCCTTTCTTGTCTCACCCTTCTTTACTGTCTCAGGTTTTGTTTTCCCCCTTTCAATCTCCCCTTTTCTCTCTTTGGATATGGGCAGAGTAGAACACTCAGGGAAGTCTTCCTAGAAGCGAGGGACCTGTGCTGTGTCTTCAAGGCCGAGAGGGGTTTAGCTAAGGAATTGAGGAACATGGGGGGGCGTTACAGATGGAGTAGAAAAAAATAGAAAGAATTTTAAATTGTGAGATCCCTGAGAAGAAAGAACAAAGAAAATCAGGTGTGTGCACAGCATGTGCTGAAAAATGCATGACGTTCAGTAGGGTTGGGATGCCGCAGGGGTGAAGTGGGATGGATGGGAAAGAAGGACGTCAAAAAAACCATTCTACAGTACGTTGGCTTGTATTCTTTGTGGGATGCATTCTAAGTTGAGCTTCTAAAGAAGAGGGTGACATGATTTGACTTTCACGTTGGAAAGATTGCTATTTCTAGGTGCAGGATGAATCGAAGGAGACTAGCTAGGTAAAAGGTGTTAAGTTAGCTACTCAAACAGCTTAATCAAGAGATACTGATACTTCAAGAGTGTTGGCAAAATGGTGTAGCCGTTAAGCATGTAATTTCTGCTTATTCATTGGGTCATTATTCTGGTTCTGCCATTCACAGGTGACAACAAAAAAGGTGACTGCTGATGTCCTTCACTCCCGCCAAATGTCTTAGCACTTGAAAAATAGGCTTTATGCCCAGGGGGTCAACTCTTTACCATAACAAAAACAAAGAATTAACAATCTGCACAATCGTTTATCATCATATTTCACTGATAATAAACATAAGGTCCAAATGTTTAGTTGTTCATTTATTGATTCAATGTACTTGTACTGAAAGCCTGCTTTGTGTCAAGCCCTGGGTGAGAGGGGCATATCAGAGAGCAAGACACATCAATGTCCTGCTCTTTTCAAGCCCACATTAGTGAGGATGAAGCACATAAAAGACACATAAGTTAAGAGTAGTAAATTCACATAAAATGGACAGGGAAAGCTCCTATAGGAAGCAGAAATTTGATCTTGCCTGAAGTGAGAGGGACAGCCAGGCAAATGTTGGAAGAAGAGTGCTTGAAGCTAAAGGAAGAGCAAGTACAAAGTAGGAAAATATATGCTTACTTGGGAATTAGGAAGAAAACCAGCATGGTGGGACAGAGTATAGCAGAAGATGAGTCCATAAGACAGATGACAGATTATAAGGAGAAGACCTTATAGATCAGTGGTTTGTATTTATTTTTTAAGTGTGATAGAAAACTATTGAAGCTAATAAAAAAATTCACATGATTTGACTGAGTTAATGATGGTTGCTATTTGGAAAACAGACTAGCAAAGAAGAATGAAAGAGGAAACCCAAATAGATTATTGTACTAGTCAAGGGAGAAATTGTGGTGGATCAGACTAGGCTTGTATGTAGAAATAGGGAGAAGTGATAGAGTTCTTGATGTAGGTTGAAGACAGCATTTGCTAATAGCATTGATGTGAAGTGGAAGAACAAGAGAGAAGAATTAAAGGTAATCTCAGGGTTGGTCCTGAGCAATTGAGTAAAAAAATGGTAGCGCTCTAAGTCTAAGGGAATAGAAAAAGAGTGTAGTTTTGGTTATGGTAAATCTGGGATGCCTAGTAGATGCTTAAGTGACAATGTTGATAAGCAGAGAGGCATATGGATTTGAGGCTCAGTAGAGAGGTTAGAAATGCAGATGCAAAGTGGGAAGTCATCAGCAAATATCAAGTCTTGGCAGTGGATGTGAACAGAGATGGATAAGAGAAGGTCTAAGAACTGAATTGTGTGCTATTTCAATAGTTAGAGGTTGGGAGGGGGGAAGAAAATCTAACAAAGGTGACCAAGAAGCAGCGGCCAAAAACAGAAAGGTGTGCAGAAGAGCATGGAGAAAGAGTTTCAAGAGGAGGATAGGTTTTAAAACTGTTTGTGTGGAATGAGCCTTTCCCTCACCTCTCTCTGAATGAACAGAGAGCTGTGAACCACATCTATAATGGAACCAGCAGAGATAGCCATAACCACAAATAGGTCACAGGTTGCCTGACACGGTGGAGCATTGAACGGGGCTGGGAAGAGATCAGGGAAGTGAAAACCAAGGCTGGGCATCTCAGAAAGAGCAGAGTGAACTTCTCAGAGTAGGGGCCATGCTGAAGTACACCCCCATCAATGCTCTTAGAAAAAGCACAGGGGGTGGAACTACATAAGAAACTACACAGAGATCATAGGGAAGAAAAAGGGTTTTACATCTGGAACAGTCCTCAAGTTGCCTACAGATGCCTATCTCTAGTGTGTAGAAAGAAATAAAAGCTAAAATAACTCAAAAACATGACACGAGGCCATTAGCAAATTCTGTAAACCTGGAGTATTTCTCTGTTCCTTCATTGCTAGAGGGTCTTACAAACAGCTGGTCCAGGAAAAAAGTTAATTGCCTAAGATTAATAACCAAAAAGGAACCAGAATGAGCACTATATAGATACTAGCAGAAATGAACAAATAACAATGACAACAGAAGAATGAGAGAAACAGAGAAAACTCATGGGATATAAAGACTACAGTGTGTCCGTAAAGTCATGATGCACTTTTGACCGGTCACAGGTCAAAAGTGCACCATGCCTTTACGGGCACACTGTATTTGTTAGAAAATATAGCTACGGAGAAAATAAAAATGGTGACCATTTTGTTATACTGTGATGGATACTATAAATTGGCTAAATCAATATCCACTCATGTCATCTCTCAGATTGCTTTGTGGCCAGAGCTCCGCCTAAGAAAGATCATTCACCTATGATTTCTAGAAGGAAGCCAATATTGGGACTCACCTATGGAGAAACTGATCTGTGGTAAGCACAGGGATAGAGGTTACTGGTTCTGGAGCACTCTGGCTGTGTGTTCCAGCATGTGGTCCTCAGTACCCTAAGCACTGAGGGGGGACTACTACAGCCGTTGTTTCCTGCTAGAACACTGCCAGTGTGGTTGGGCATTCTCCTAGCTGTATAGGGGTCAGGCCTAGTTTCCTACCCCTCCAGGAGAGGGTGCTCATATACCCTTTAATAAGCCCCCTTACTTTAATCATTTAGTATAAGTTCGGTTTCCTATAATCAAACGCCAATAAATATTCATAGATTTGAAAAAGAGAAAAGATAGTAAACAGCTACTACTTAATAAATGTACAAAGCAAAATACACAGAAGTTAGGAAATAGATAATGATTCATGAAAAGATTAAACATGAGGTGCAAAGGTCAGGAAGGAGTAAAAACATAAATGGGGTAAAATTTGATAAAAATTATATATATATAAAATTACATATCATATAAATCACATATATACATATATAATATGTCACATACATAGTATATCCTGGGTTAAATTTATTCTTAGTATTTTATTGTTTTGATGCTGCTGTCAATGAGTCTGTTTCATTTGTTCATTTTCAAATATTTTGTTGTTAAAGTGGAGAAACACAACTAACTTTGTATGTTAAAATTTTATCCTATTTTACTGAAATTATTGATTACTTGTAACAATTTTTGTGTATGTGTGTGTGTAAAATCTTTAGGGTTTCCTATATATAAGATAATACCTGTAAACAGAGACAATTTTACTTTCTCCTGTCTAATTTAGATGCCTTTTAGTTCTTTTTGCCTCATTTCTCTGGCTAGGGCTTCTATCATTATGTTAAAGAGGAGTTGTGAGAGAGGGCACCTTTGTCTTATTCCTGATACTTAAGGAAACGCTTTCAACTCTCCTCATTGAGAGCTTGTCATATATGGACTGCACTGTGTTGAGGCACGCTCCTCCTATATAATTTGTTGATAGTTTTTATCATAAAAATGATGTAATTTTGTCAATTGTTTATTTTCAATTCACTTTATCAATAAAAGAGAATTTATCTGTTCATGTAATCAAGTATCAGGTGAATGCTAGAACCATATTGCAGGATAACAGGACCTAGAGCATGGGTGCTCGATACGTTGATCACGATCTACTGGTTGATTGTGAAGGAAGTGTGGGTAGATCGCATGACATTAAAAAGACATTTGTCTTTTGATTGGCATACAGGGTAGCCAATCTGACGTCTGAACTTTTGACACCCTACGCATGCGCGTTAAACCATGCTAACTTGTTCAGTTACATTGCTGCGTAGTTAGCCTTCAATTTATTTAAACTAAATACAACAAAGGGTATAAAAATGAGTGCCGTAGCTGGTCCGAGTAAGAAGCCTAAAACCTACCACTTTCATACAGAATGGGAGGGGATTTTTTTTCACTTTGTCATATTCTAAGTGTGTTTGCCTCATCTGTGTGCCATTGCTATTCCAAAGAAGGGAAATGTGGAGCGGCTTTTTTGGACTGTTCATAAAAACTATGACATTGACTTTCCTCCAAAAAGAGAGCTGAGAAGGAGAAAAGTGAAAGAAGAATACACAATATTAAATAGTAATAATAGTAACTTAAATAATGATAATATAGAAGAAATAAATTTGTTTTGCATTTTTATTATAGGTAGATCATTTTGACTTGGTCATCTTATAAGTAGCTCGCAAGCTGGAAAAGTGTGGGCACCCCTGACCTAGAGACTTAAGTGCTCTCACCATATATCACAAGTTTAGGATCTGTCTCTAGAATAGAAAGGAAGGTTAAGTCCAGTGTTCATGGAGAATCTGGTTATAAAAAATTTACAACTTTTTACTGATGTTTTCTTCTTTTTGACTTCTAACTTGGCAGATCAGTAATTGAATGTCCAACCTTTTATTTATAGATAAAGAACACATTCTTGATTTAAGGACAATAGCCATTGCAGTTATAAAAAATTAACACCACCACTTAGGCTGCCTGGCATGATCTACATCAGGGGTCCCCAAACTTTTTACACAGGGGACCAGTTCACTGTCCCTCAGACCGTTGGAGGGCCGGACTATAAAAAAAATTATGAACAAATCCCTATGCACACTGCACATATCTTATTTTAAAGTAAAAAAACAAAACGGGAACAAATACAATATTTAAAATAAAGAACAAGTAAATTTAAATCAACAAACTGACCAGTATTTCAATGGGAACTATGGGTGCAGATGCATTCTGTGCTCCTCTCACTGATCACCAATGAAAGAGGTGCCCCTTCCAGAAGGAAGTGCGGTGGGGGCCGAATAAATGGCCTCAGGGGGACGCATGCAGCCCGCAGGTGTAGTTTGGGGACCCCTGGTGTACATTGTCAATGGCTCCAGTTTTGTTTATGTTTAGTTTGGATTGATGGAGATGCAGCATTTATCTACTAGGGGTCATTCCCAGTTACTATGGCAGGAAGCCATATAATTTCTTTTTACAAACCCTGAAGTTTTTAGTTGGCATTTACTTGATATTCAAAAGTTCTATATCAGAGAGTAAGCAGGGCTTTAAATAGCATTTTAAGATTCTGCAGGCACAGTGACAGAGAGGAAGACCTGAGCATGGAATCATCAGAACCAGGAGAAAATTTCAATTCTCTCACTTATCACTATTAATTTTTGAACAAGAAACTCAAGTTTGAATCTCAATTTCCTCCTTCATAAAATTGGTATAATGACATTTGCCTGAGGATGAAATAATATGTAAGGTATCTATACATAGAGGAAGGCTGATAAATGGTAGTTCTTATTCAGACTCAATCATACCATATTTACCTAGTCTATGTTATATCTTTTTTTAAATTATTATCAATTTTAATGGGGTGACACCAATAAATCAGGGTACATATGTACAATGAAAACATCTCCAGATTATCATATCATTCAATTATGTTGCATATCCGTCACCCAAAGTCAAATTGTCCTCTGTCACCTTCTATCTGGTTTTCCCCGTGCCCCACCCCTCCTCCCTATCCCACCCTCCCTTCCCTCTCCCCACCCCGTAACCACCACTCTCTTGTTATATCTTTATTAGACTGTGTACAGGTCAGTGTAGCCAGTGCCAGTGAAGTGGTATGCTTATTGTAGCAGTAGGAGATGGTGGCCAAACTGCAGAATCAACTTATGCTTTCTTTATATCTCAAACTTAGATGGATCTCAAAAAAGAAGATAAATAAATACAGCCAATAAGCAATGTGATTCATATTTTATATTATTAAAATAAATTAATGTGTTAATCAAAAAGCAAGCTTGATCATAATTTTCTAAAGTCATTGAATGTGATTTTTATAATTGACCTCTGGAAAATTTTGTAGGTTCCAAAGACATCTGAGATAACTAAATCCTTTCAGCATGGTGGTAAAAAGAATTATGGGACATGATATATACACATTAAGAGCATTTGAGTAAAATCTCCTTCAAAACAGTGTACAGATGCTCAATATTACTAATTACAAGAGAAATGCAAATCAAAACCACAGTGGGATACCAACATATACCTGTTCAAAGGCAATTATCAATAAGACAGAAAATAAGTGAGGGTAACAATGTCATGAAAAAGGAACCCTCATTCACTGCTGGTGGGATTGTAAATTGGTACAGCCACTATATAAGACAGTATGAAGGGTCCCCATAAAATTCAGAAAAGAGGTACCATATGACTCAGCAATCCCCACTCTGGATATTTATCTGAAAAAGTTGAAAACACTTATTTGTAAAGATATATGTACCCCTACATTCATTGCATTAGTCACAATAGCTAAGACATGGAAACAATCTAAGTGTCCTTCAACGATGTTTGCTAAAGAAGATGTGGTACATATACAGGGTGGGAAAAAAGTAGGTCCACAGTTGTTCATATGAAAAATACAATAATTAATAAATAATAATACAAGAACAAACTCTGTGTTTTGTGTACTCACAACTGTAAACCTACTACTCAGCCATAAGAAAGGATGAAATATTGTCATATGTGACAACATGGACAAATGTTGAGAGTATTATGCTATAGGGTTGAGACTGAACATGGCCCCTTCCCCTCCCAAGTTTTTGGCACTGTGATCTCAGATCCTGACCACAGACCATGAAATGAAGGGTAGTAGAACTATAACTAAGGTTGTACTAAGAACAATGGAACTGAGTCACCAGTTGTTATCAAGGAGAAACAGCACTGAAAGGCACATACTCTCCCCTCCCACCCCCTGCATGCCTGCTTGTCTGCTTGTCTGCCCATAAACAAAGAGTTTCACTTGAACAATTGCCAGGGCTTAGCTATAAAAACCATTGCACCCCCTCAATGGGGTGTGGAGCTTTCACTGACCTGCCACCATCAATGGTGCCCCTGTGTTTAAGTAATAATAGTTATGTGCTCTCCATCTGTTCCTCCTTGTGGTTTCTTTGGGATCCTACAACATCACCAGACCTATTATTTGGATCTGGACCTCCTGCATTACACATACTAAATGAAATCAGTCAGATGGAAGAGTACAAGAACTGTATGATTTCATTCATATGTAGGATATAAAACAAAAAGCAAAAAACAAAGCAAAACAACAGAGTTGGGAAAGGAAGTGGGGGTAGAATTAAGAGAGTAAGTGGAGGTCACCTGTATGGTGATGGAAGGATCTAGACTTTGGAGGTTGAGCACACAATGCACTATATGGTTATTATATTATAAAGTTATACATCTGAAATGTACATAATGTTATTAACCAATGTTCCCTCAACACATTTCATTTAAAAAAACAGCTTCCAAAGTTTTAATAACCATATTCAAATCAGGAACAATTCTTAATTGAAGAAAGTAGATATTCATAAATTCTGCTTCAGTAATTATAAGCAGAAAAAATTACCATATAAACAGGAAAAGCTTTTTCTCATTTTGAATGAATCTTCTGTCTATATTAATATGTCAGTAAAATCCTGTATTAGATTTAAACTTAAAAACATCTACCAAGTTTCTTAGCAAACTTTAATACTACTTTAAAGAAACTAAATTAAACTGCTGCTGTAGGAGAGTCTCTGATTTCCCACTATAATACCACTTTTTCAAAATCACAATAAAGATACAATCCCATGGCTTTTCATTCCTTTGTAGGTTATATAGAAGGCTTGTATTTCTATTTTGTGCTTTAGACAACTCAATATGAGTCATACATAATATAGTCTTTTTCTCTATAATATGACTATAAGAGCTTTGCTGGTAAATATTTATATTGTTTCTGTCTCCAATAAAATCTACAAACACTTGGGCAGAATATTAAAAGGATCTCTCAGCTTCTTTCTATTTTTTGTCTTAGAATGCAGAAATTACCAAAGGAACTTGCATAGTTTTTCTCTTAGAAGAAAATGAAGATTTCAAAATTGTTATTACAAAACAATATGTGCTTGTTATAAAAATACACAGTCTATTCCCAGTTTCCATTCTCAATCCCTGTAGAGGCAGCCACTGTCCAGACATTTGTATAAAGTACTAAAATAAACATGTTTGCATAAATTTTATATTTTGTCTTTATCACTTAATACATTTTTAACTTCTTTTAAAGTCAACAAGTATAGGTTTAGAACAGTCTTTTAATGCTTGTTAATTATTTCACTAAATAGCAGTGTTATAACTTATTTAGTCAGTTCCTGATAATGAGCATCTGAATGTTTTCCAGTTTAGTTGTAATAATATAAACAATGTTGATCTATTCTTTCAATTTTCACAAATCACATTTTACTTTCCTGAACAAGTATACAAGGGAACACAAAGTTTAATGTGTGTAATATATTAGCTTATGCCCAATTCTGACCTCTTATGTGATCACCAAAATGACCAAAACCTTTTTTTTAACATTATATAACCAATTATCACATAACTGTCTGTTTAGATTTTGTGTGGACATGTCCCATTTCTCATGGATGTTTTCATCTGTACTTTCTTCCAAAAAATCAAATCAAATCAAGATATTTAAACTGCTGTTCTAAAAGTTTCAAGGTATTTAGGTCATCGGAATACAAGTAAAATGGAGTCCCTGGTGTTTGGTTTTGTTTGTTTGTTTTTATTGCTGTTTTGGGTGTTGTTATTTTTGTTATACTACTTTGTAGAAGGTGGGAGTTAAGATGATTGGATTTTGGAGTATGTAAGCCTGCATTCAAACTGTGGCTTTGCAATTAACTTGTCATGTGCCTTTAAAAATTTACTTGAAAATTTGAAACTTCAGTTTCTTTGTTTGTAAAACATGAATAATTATAAAAAATTAGTTTTATACAGATATAGGGATGTTGATGAATTACAGAGAATGTGCAAGTAAATTTTCTAGGATAAAACTTTGCACATTATATATATTATATCTCAGCTATTATCATCATCATTACCATTATTAATATTTTTCATAAAACCATTATTTGAATCAATCTGTAATTGACTCTCCACTGCATAAAATAAAATAATCTTAATGCCTCTCTGCATGTTCTAACTGCTCTTGAATGACATCTACCTGCTGTATAGCTCTCCAACTTAATTTTTTTCTTTATTCACCTTAATTGAGGTACAACTGGCAAATAAAAAATATTTATATTGCAGTATACACCATGATGTTTTGATTCACATAAAAACTGTGGAATGATTATCACAAGCTAACTGAATTATTTAGATCATAGTTCTCTTTAAAAAACTTTTGCACTGAGAACACTTAAGATTTCTTAACAAATCTCAATTATACAATCCAGTGTCCCTAGCTATTATCACACATACTGCACACTAGAGCTCTACAATTTTATTTACCCCCCACAACTGAAAGTTGGTACCCTTCCTCCAATGTCTTCTCATTTTCTCCACCACGTGGGCCTATGGCAACCACCCTGTGCTGTCTGCTCCTACTTATTTCACTGTTTTAGATTCCACATATAATGAGATCATGCAGTAAATTATCTTTCTATGTCTTACTTATGTCTTATGTCCTCCTGGTCCATCTATGATTTTACAAACAACAGGATTTTTTTTTCTTTCTGAAGATTGAATGGTGGTGCTGCAATGACCATGAGAAGGCAGATTTCTCTTTGACTTCCCGATTTCATTCTTTTGCATATCCACTCAAAAGTGGAATGTTGGATCATAGGGTTAGTTCTATTTTTAATATTTTGAGTAACGTCTATATTTTTCCATGATGAATTTACACCCCAATAACAGTGTACCAGGGTTCTGTTTTTTCTACATTCTTGCCAACACTTGTTATCTCTTATTTTTTTGATAATAGCCATCCTAACAGGTGTGAGATGATATCTCATTATGGTTTTAATCTGCATCTTCTCAAATAAACCACCTTTATTTGGTTATCTTCTCTATTTTTCCTAGTCTCTATTTAATTTATTTCTGCTCTACTTTTTTTTAAAAGGATTTTATTTATTGAGTTTGGAGAGAGGATAGAGAGGGAGAAAGGCAGGGGGAGGACAGCATCAACTCATAGTAGTTGTGTCTCATATGTGCCTTGACCAGGCAAGCCTGGGGCTTCGAACTGTCAACCTCAGCATTCCAGGTCTACACTTCCATTCATCTACACTTCATCCACCACAGGTCAAGCTCTATTCTACATTTTGTTATTTCCTTTCTTCTCTTAACTTTGTTTTTCTTTTTCTAATTCTTTGAGGTATAAAGTTAGGTTATTTATTTGAGATCCTTGTATTTAATGTAGGCATATATATATGTCAACACTGATTCTGCTGCTTCCTGTAAGGCAGTGATTCTTAACCTTTTTTGAGGTACTGAACCCACCAGTTTCATATGCGCATTCACCGAACCCTTCTTTAGTGATACATAAAATATGATTTTTTTTTCCAAATTCAAGACATAGGTATATGTTTTTTTACTGGTGCACAAAATGAGCTGTGCATGAACATCACCTTGCTCAAAGAACAAAACCAACAAAGTGCAGGAACTCACAACAAATTACGGTATTACTTTATTCTGACCTCTGCGGCAGAGGCTTCTCTGAACCCCTGAGACTGACTCATCGAACCCCTAAGGTTCAATAGAACCCAGGTTAAGAACCACTGCTGTAAGGTTTGGTATGTTGTGTTTCCATTTTTGTCTCAAGACATTGTTTATTTCCCTTTTGATTTCTTCTTTAACCCATTGATCGTGCAAGAGCATGTTTAATCTTTACATAATTGTGAATATTCCCATTTTCCTTTTGTTATTATTTTCTAATTTTATACCATTGTGGCTAGAAAAAATACTATTATTGCAGTCTTCTTAAAACTGTTAGGATTTATTTTGTGACCTAACATATGATGTATCCTGAAGAACGTGTATTCTGCTGGTGTTGGATAGAATACTTTCTATGAGTCTGTTAGGTCCATTTGGTTTATAGTAGTATTTAAGGTTGCTCTTTCCTTATTGAATTTCTGTCTGGATGATCTATTCATTGTCAACAGTGGGATATTGAAGTTTCAACTATTATTGCAATGTTTTCTATTTTTCTTTTCAGTTCTGTTAATGTTTGCTTTATATACGTAGGTGCTCCAATGTTGGGTGCATATATATTTATGACTGTTATATCTTGATTTATGTACAGCATGGTCTGTACTTATCCCCTTCAAAGAATGCATAACACAGTTTCATTGTTATTTATTTTCATGCTTCTCTTACCCCTAAACCAATAGTTCTTAATTTTACAGGGTGGGTGGGAGGGTGGGTTAGATACAGTAATAGATGTTAACTTTCTCATGTTCTTTCTGCCATTGAAAAGCTATCCCCTAAGTTTTAGGAAGTCCACCAAAAACTCTGAAACATACTTTTGATTCCAAGTTAACCACAACTAAGCAACTCTGTAAGTTATAAAAATCAAAAGTACAGGATTTTTATACTTTGTTGACTCTATGCATCTAGTGCCATGATTAACTCAGAATAAAAGCTTTTTATTTGTGCATCAAATATATATTAATTCACAAGCAAAAGAAAATGCCAAGTAATTTGCTAGCTTCCACTGGCCAATACAATTTCATTTTATGAATGTATTTTGAACTTCTAGTAGTTACCCAATGCTGTTCAAGTCCACTCCATGCTCCAATTCATTTCCTCCAAAATAAGTTATAAAAAATAAAGTTCAATCAGAGGTATGATATCTTACCATAGTCCCATAATAATATCATCATCATCAGATTTTAAATGTGTTCTTCAAGGTCTTAAATACAAATTATATGACAAATAAACTAACAGAGGGTAGAGATCTGTATAAATAAATTGGAAAAATATTTCAAAGTGCTTAAAATTTAAAAATCAGAGTGAAAGCTTTTGTTCTTATTCCCAAGAATAAAAATAAAAGATTGGTTTAGATATACTCTTCAAGATCTTAGAACACATGCCACATAACAACAAACTAATTCAGTTCAGGAAATAGGACCCTGTGGTTGAACCTTGATACAGTTTAAAAAGTAAAAAGTTTAAAACTCTCCTTGTATTCCTTGTGCTGAAGAGTTAATAAATTATAGAAAGAAAACTACAGACAGACGAAAGAAAATTAAAAGTACCCAGATGTTTCCAAGAGCCATATGTTTATCACTAGCAACACAGACTTCTGTGAAGGCTAAGTTTGTCATTAATTTTTATGTAGTAAAACAATAATATTTATCTATTAATTACAAATCAAAAAATAAAATGCTGTATTACTATAAAAGCTGCCACAGTGTCAATCACCGAAGCCTTGCTTAACTAAATTCCAGTAATTTTGGGCTTGAACAAAACTATATTTGTATCTCAACGCACTCTGCTCTTAAGAGGAAGCTACTATAGCTACAAAAACAAATGGAAACAAGTGATTTATTTTAGTGTTCACTTTTTAAGCAAATTTTTACTACTCAACACACATTTATTTTGGACATTTACCATATACAAGATCATTTACTACATATGGGAGAGGACTAGTGTTGGGCAAATAAGTTTGTAAAATTTGTGTTATTTGATTTTGCTCACTTTGTTAAAAATGGCGCTGCCCACATGGATGACGCTGCCCAGTAAAACTGCTAATTACTTTCCTGCTTGGGAAGTAGTTTTGTTATGCTAATATGTGCTGGAGGAGAGGTTTTCACACCAAAAAGTTTTAAGAAGAAGGAGGAGGGGGAGGAGACCACTATTTTTGCAGAGGGAAGGCAGCCAAGATGGTGGGGTGCTGAAGGAGAAGCCCATTTTTGCAAAGAGAGGGAGAAGGGGAACCAGAGTGGTCTGAGCTGGTGGGAGCCTTTGATTCTAAGAAAACCTAGATATGTCAGTAGCTTTGTGAGTCCGGAATGAGTGGGTTTTGGTGCCCAGTGTGTTTGTGTTTACTCACCTGCCGGGTGTGAGACTAGAATAAAAGGAATGGCCCACCAGTTTTAGGCTCTGCTGTTTCTCGACCATCTGTCTGAATCTAATGGGAACCTGCATGTGAATGGCCATGATGGCAGCGGTGGCCCTTGGCCTTACAACTAGCTAATAAAAAGTACTCTTCTCTACCCCTAGCCATTGTATGATTGAGAACTTCTACTTCTGACCAGGATGGAGTAACATAGGGTAGAGTCACCTTCTTGCCTGAGACAATCATTAGACCATAATAATATATAAAGCAATGGATTTTGGGGTAGTGGCCATAAGGCAATGAAGGACAGTTTAAAATGTAAAAATAAACTATTCTTCTGGGATCTGGACATGCCTGACTGGGTTTTCTGCAGGGCCCCACAGAGCTGTAGTCAAGGTGTCCAAAAGGCTGCATTTTCAACTGGAGGCTAAGCTGAGGAAGAATCTGCTTCCAAGTCTATCTAGAGTTTTGGCAGAATTCATTTTCCTAGAGGCTGTCTGAAGATTTTTGCTATTTGTTATGAGAATTACATGGCCCAAATGCCTGGCACGCATCTAGAATTTAATGTTGTATCTATTATTATTCGTATACTGTGTAAGTAAAAGGGGAACATCAAAGGATTTTGAGTAGAGGATAATATGACCAGAGATGAGCTTTAGGAAAATAGCTGGCAACATTATCAGTATGCATTAGCGATAAGGTATGAGAAAGCTCCTGGTTCAGAACAGAACCCCTGTGTTGTTCAACTCTGGGGGGACTATGCATACAGAATACAAAGTGACTATTGCTTTCTGCATCTGGGCTATGTAGCAGCACAGCAGGAGACTCTGTCAAGGTTAAGGTGAAAGAAATGAGAGCCTTCTAAATGTCCATCGATTGATGAATGGAAAAACAAAATGTGATGCAGCTATAGAATTCAGCCATAAAAAGGAATGAAATGCTTACATGCGACAGTATGAATGAACCTTGAAAACATTATGTTATGTGAAAGAGGCCATATAAAAAGGTCACATATTGTATGATTCCATTTATAAAAAATATCCCGAAGAAATAAACCCGCACAGAGAAGAAGGCAGCATAGTAGTTTCCTGAGAAAGAAGGAATGGGGAGTGACTACTTATGAGCATGGCGTTTCCTTTTGGGGGTCATGAAAATGTTTTTAAACTAGACAGAGGTGATAGTTTCACAACACTGTAAATTGAATGCTACTGAATTGTACACCTGAAAATGGTTAATTTTAAGTTATGTAAATTTTACTTCAATTTAAAAAATAAAAAAGTGAGGACCTGAACTTGAGTGAGGACCTGAGCCATGGGAGTGAGTGGTGGGTATACATAAAATGTATAGGACAGAGGTAGAAATAAGAAAACTCAAGAACTTGTTTGATGGAGGAACAGATGCAAGTGAGAAAGAGAAGCTGGCGGTGGCTGAGATTTAGGGCTATGTACCTGAAATGGATCAATTGGTCAGCAATTAACAACAAAGCTTCAAGTCCCAGAGATCTAGGGATGAAAAAGAACCCTTTAAGAATTCAACCCACAGTAACCTGATGTTTGGAATCAATGCCAAGCAATCATCTAATTTACACCAGGGTAAACAAATTTTTTAAAAAGTAGGATTGGAACCAAATACCACATAAGAATGGAAGATGCAAAAGGAAAAAGAGGGGAGGGGTAACTATTAATTGCATACTATTTATCAGTTATCCACTTTCCCCAGTAATTTGAATTTATTATCTCATTAAACTTTACAACCAACAACTAACAATTTGTAAGGACTGTGTAGTAGACATTTGCTTCTTTTTGACTCTCACTATGAAGAATCTAATTTTATTTTAATTCCATGTGATTAAGGTGGGACTAAGCCTCCCTAATTCACTTTCAGACTGGACAGGTACCTAGATCTGGCCAGAGTACCCAACCCTACACCTGGCCACAGTAACTAAAACATAGATAGGTCTAGCATACAGCCAAAAGTTGTCCATGAGTGTTTTGTTTGTGTGGTGGGTAAAAAATATGCCCTGTTCCTTTAGGGCTGTTAGCTCAAAAGACATAATAAAACTAGATTTATATCAATAGCCATCTTTTCTTCTATAGCAAGATCTGCTTGAGAATAACATCAATTTATAGGAAATACAGCCTATAAATTAAAGGTCTCCACAGAATTCTAATGACATTTCATCCTCAACACCCAACCATTCTAAAGCCAGGTCACTTCAATTTTTTCAAATCAATTTTTGTCCCTTCTTAATTTTGCTAATTTTATTTTTGTTACTAGCAGACCTGGTCTTAAGAATTAAATGTCTAGCCAGATCTTTGAGGCCAAGAGTCAGCAAAGACTAAAGAGGGCACAGCTTTTTCTCCTGGCTGGAACTCCTTCACTAACTACTTTTTACCTATTTTTATTATTCCTATTTCCTACTACTAATACACTATAGTTATTGTGGTGTTGCGTTTTATAAGTTCCTCACAAATCTTGGATATTAAGCCCTTATCAGATGTATCGCCAAATATAGTGGGTTGTCTTTCTATTTTGTTGATGGTTTCTTTTGTTGTGCAAAAACATTTTAGCCTGATGTAGTCCTATCTGTTTACTTTGTTGTTGTTGTTGTTGTTTCCCTTACCTGAGTTGATATATCAGAAAAAATACTGCTATGAGAAATGTCCAAGATTTTAATTTACTCCTGATGTTTTCTTCTAGGATTTTACAGTATTGAGTTTTGCTTTAAGACTTTAATCCATTTTTAGTTTATTCTTGTGTATTGATCCTCCTAAGGGAACTGGCCAGCCACATCCCTGCCAATGAAAGAGAGGGATTGAATGGACACGGGTAGTGCCACAGACCTTTGCTCCACCACCCAACCATGACTGATTAAATCCAGGATGGATGCCTCACTCCAGGAGGGAAATTCACCAGCTACTTAGAAACATGATGCCTGGCACAGAAAGTATAAGCAGGGGCTTTATCAGAAATTTACACAATAATATTGGTGAGAAGCATTTAGCTAGTGGTGGTGTCCGAAGGAGAAAGGACACCAAAAGTAGAGTGAGGATGAAGGCAAGCCATTTGCAGGGAGAAGATACAAGGAAACAAAACATCTGAATAATATAGGGACTCCAGTCAGCAGAGAGGAAGCGACTAAACTGATTCTTAGAGAGAAGCAGAAATGTTCTTTAAGTCAGAAAGCAGATGGCCCTTGAGGAAGGGGAGTTGGTCCCTAAAGTTGCAGTAGCTTCTGAGGGCTGCTGCTTTGGGATAATCCACTTGTTTTAACAATTTGGGGTGTTCGAAGGAGATCACTCTTCCTTACAACCACACAAACTTAATTAGAACTGTGGGTCACAAGATGGAACGAGGACAGTGTAAAAACAAATCACAGTGATATTAATAAAGATTTTGCTTTCATGTTGGCTGGACACTCTCACCCAACTACCTGTCACAGGAAATAGTATAAATTGTAGAGCTGGCTGCAGGCTAAGGATCCAGGCATGAAGCAGAAGGTCTTAGCTCTGGAAGCAGACGGGAAAGACAGCCACACAAGTCATCTGTGAGTGCAACAACCTTTCAAACACTGCTTTCAGTGCTCCTATGTGATGGAAAGTAATGTTTATAATAAGATTCTACCAGATCTTAATCTGCAAAATGTAGACCAGACTCTATAACACTAAAAATAAACATTAAAAAAGATTTTAATAAACAAGTCTTGAGAGTATTCTTCCACCAGTAATTCAGAAACGACAAATACCCCAAATGTCTATAGACCTCCACATGCTGCTTTCCATGAAGGTCTTTCTTCCCGTTGATTGAGAGAGAGAGAGAGAGAGAATTGAAGGGAGAGAAAGAGAGAGAAGCATCAACTCACTTTTCCACTTAGTTGTTCCATTTAGTTGTGCCTTCATTGATTGCTTCTTCTACATGCCTTAACCAGGGATCAAACTCACAAGCTTGGTACACTAGGACGACACTTTATCCACTGAGCCACCTGACCAGGGCTTTCTCTGAAATTATACTGGATGCACATTAAGCTTGAGGCTGTGCCAAAGAAATAGAGATCACTCAGAGGTGACATTGTGGAAGGGCGGGGCAGACTTATTCCAAAAGGCATCAGTGTCTCAGGTTATTAACCTCAGCTGAATCATTTATATGCCACAGTCCCTATTCTAAGCTGTGGAAGGGAAAACCTTTCCATTAGAGCTCAGTGCATCTTACTTCTTTCTCCCTTCCATTTACAGATATCCCCCTCCAGGGAAGAGTTAGTTGAAAATATCCTTACTCCCCAAGTATATGCTATGGAAAGTAATGAGTGTTCTGCTATAACAAAGAGATTGTCTGGATGAACTGAGAATTGTTTTCCTCGAGACTGGACCAGTCCCTAAACAGAATTTCAATATATTAAAAAAGCAGTGTATTCTCCTGTGAGCACCTAGATTAGAGAATGACATTGTTGCCATGGTATCAAACATACTAAGGAAAGGAACACATATTTTGTGTTCAAAATGGATACAGCACCTACATGGCAAACAAAGTTCTCAAAATTCTTTGTGTAATTTGAACATAAAGTTACAATAAAATGAGATAAACTAATGTAATAAAAAGTACTTCCTATAATTTTTTCTTTATTTCGCCATTGCCTTTTTTTAAAAAAACAGAGTAGTCTATAAGGTCTATCTTTATGCCTCTCTTCTTTATGTACGTCTCCTTACATAGTTCAGTCTAAATGCTTCTAGAATACAATGACAAGGTTCACAAAATTGCATTATACATTCTCTCTTAGAGTTGAGTTAAAGTGTAACTAGAATGAGTTACAGGCATGCCTCTACCAAATATTTCACTTGTCATTGCAAAGTTCTCTTGGTACACACCTCAGTTTCAAATACACAGAGGGTAAAACAACCCAGCAAACATAAATGCTAGGGAACATCCCCCGGACAGGAAGTGATCCTTAAAGTCTCATTTTATTTCCATGAGGGGTGCCGGTAAGATGGCAGAGATGCAATTATGGTTCTGCTTTAAGAGAAGTTTCATTCAATAGAAAACATTGTCTTTATTAAGAAATAGTGGGAGGAGCAAGATGGCGACGGAGTAGGCGGACGTACCAACTTCCAACTCCCAGAACCAAAGTGGATTACAACGCAATTTTAAGAACCATCACCTGGATAAACCAACTTTGAACAAAACTAAGTGGACTCTTCAACCAAGGAACACAGAAGAAGCCACATTGAGACTGGTAGGAATAGCGAAAACGCGAAAAGGGCTGCCCAGCTCCCCGGAGCAAACGGCAGCCCGGAGAGACCCGTGTGGCGGGAGGAAAGTTTGGCAGAGAGGGAGGGACCTGGGTCCCAGGAACCAAGCCCCAGCCTCCAGTCCCAGAGCCTAGAAGAGGCGTTTGGACAGATTTGAGATGTGAAACAAGTGAGGGAGCTCCCAGGCCTACAGTGTGGAGTATTAGGTCCCTTCCTACTCTGCTGAGGGCTGCTTAAGGTTTTGGGGCGGCAGGACGCTGAAACGCGGTTCTGTCGGCGTGGGCGGAGGCCAAGCCGGTGGGAGATCGGTCTAGCCCAGAGGGTAGGAGGGGAAGCGCGAGAGCGGTCCGGAAGCTGCGGGCCAGCCTTTAATCCCACTTACGGGGACAAAGCGGGAGGCCAGGAACAGGCAGGCCCTGCGCAAGCCGACCCTGACCGTGGGGACCGGGCTAGGACCAGGGACGGGCAGGGGC
The DNA here is from genome assembly GCA_037038555.1 of Rhynchonycteris naso. NCBI lineage: Eukaryota > Metazoa > Chordata > Mammalia > Chiroptera > Emballonuridae > Rhynchonycteris > Rhynchonycteris naso. The sequence continues at coordinate 100,320,078 of CM073001.1, forward strand.
TCGCGGCTGAGCTGACACTACCAGTCCCCTCGCCCCCGGCCGGAGAAACCGCGGTTGGCCAGTATACGTGCGCGAGCGGGCTCCGAGCATGAGAACGGGGTGGACCCCGAGACGGGTGGAGGCTCGCAGCTGAGCCCACGCTATTATCCCCATCCGGCCGGAGAAAACGCGAATAGCATTCATACGTGCACGAGCGGGCTCCGAACACGGGGGCGGGGTAGAGTCCGGGACGAGCGGAAGTACGCAGCTCGGCGGAAGCCAGCAAACACGCCCGCCCCAATAAACCTTGGTTTCCGACCCTGCGCAAAGGGCCCTGGCCTCGAGGGCGGGGCTAAAGCTCCGGACGGGCAAAGGCTTACAGCTGAGAGCACGTCAAAAGCCCCGCCTAACCCGCGGAACTGTAGCGAGCAGGCTCCGACTGCTGGTTCTGGGCGGAAGTCCGGAAATAGGCTGGGTCCGCAGCTGAGGAAAGGTGCTCACCTCTACCCTTGGTGCTGATCTTGTGGCTTCAGTGACAGCCCCTCCCACGGAGGAGAGGCAGAAATAACAGCAAAAGCCACAGTGGGCCCGCGCTGGCAACGCTCATACCCAACCACCCTAGGCACCGGCAGAGGGGGTGGGGGGCCTGCAGATAGACCACACCTAGAGAACACAAAGGCAACACCTACTGGACTCCAGTGGCCACAACTTGCTTATACACAGAAAAAATGGGCAGGCAGAGGAATGCAAACCAAATGAATCAAGAGAAATCCCCAGAGAAGGACCTGAATGAACCAGATATAACCAAATTACCGGAAGCAGAATTTAGAATAATGATAGTTAGGATGTTCAAAGAAATTAGAGCAACAATGGATAGTCATTATGAACACCTAAATAAAGAGATAACAAGTATAAAAAAGGAAATTGAAATAATAAAAAAGAATCAGACAGAAATGACAAATACAGTATCAGAACTGAAGACCACAATGGAAGGAATTAAAAGCAGGATGGATGACGCTGAGGATCGAATAAGCGAGTTAGAGGACACAATAAACAAAGGCACAGAAGCAGAGAAGAAAAAGGAAAAGAGACTTAAAAAATGTGAGGAAACTCTAAGGGAGCTTTGTGACAACATGAAGAGAAACAACATTCGCATCATAGGGGTGCCTGAAGAAGAGGAGAGAGGACAGGAAATGGAAACTTTGTTCAATCAAATCATAGCAGAAAACTTTCCTAAATTAAGGCTGGGAAACACTCCACACATTCAAGAAGCACACAGAACTCCATTAAAGAGAAACCCAAAAAGATCTACACCAAGACACATCATAGTTAAAATACCAAAGCTAATGGATAAAGAAAAAATTTTAAAAGCTGCTAGAGAAAAAAAGGCTATCACGTACAAAGGAGCCCCCATAAGGATGACATCAGACTTCTCAACAGAAACACTTGAGGCCAGAAGGGAATGGCAAGAAATAATCAAAGTAATGCAGAACAAGAACCTACAACCAAGACTACTTTATCCAGCAAGGCTAACGTTTAAAATTGAAGGAGAAATAAAGAGCTTCCCAGAAAAAGAAAGCCTCAAGGAATTCATAAAAACCAAACCAATTCTGCAAGAGATACTAAGGGGCCTCTTGTGAACAGTTTAAAGGGAGGAATGAATAGAGCAAAAGAAGAATACAGCTTTAAAGAATAAAATGGCAATAAACAACTACATATCAATAATAACCTTAAATGTAAATGGATTAAATGATCCAATCAAAAGACATAGGGTAGCTGCATGGATAAAGAAACAGGACCCATACATATGCTGTCTACAAGAGACACACCTTAAAACAAAAGATGCTCATAGACTGAAGGTAAAAGGATGGAAAAAAATATTTCATGCAAATGGAAATGAAAAAAAAGCAGGGGTAGCAATACTTATATCAGACAAAATGGACTTTAAAACAAAGGCTGTAGTAAGAGATAAAGGAGGACACTACATAATGATAAAGGGAACAATTCAACAGGAAGATATAACTATTGTAAATATCTATGCACCAAATATAGGAGCCCCGACATATATAAAGCAAACTTTGATGGATATAAAGGGCGAGATTAACAGCAATACTATCATAGTAGGGGATTTCAATACCCCTCTAACAACACTGGATAGATCCTCAAGAAAGAAAATTAATAAAGAAACAGCAGACTTAAAGGAGACACTAGATCAACTTGATTTAATAGATATCTTCAGAACTTTTCACCCTAAAGCAGTAGAATATACATTCTTCTCAAGCGCTCATGGTACGTTTTCTAGGATAGACCACATGTTAGGACACAAAAATGGTCTCAATAAATTTAAGAAGATTGAAATCATATCAAGCATTTTCTCTGATCACAATGCCATGAAACTAGAAATTAACCACAAAAGAAAAACTGAAAAATACTCAAACACTTGGAAACTAAATAGCATGTTATTAAATAATGAATGGATTAACAATGAGATCAAAGAAGAAATAAAAAAGTTTCTAGAAACAAATGATAATGAGCATACATCAACTCAAAATTTATGGGACACAGCAAAAGCAGTTCTGAGAGGGAAGTTTATTGCACTACAGGCATATCAAAAGAAGCTAGAAAAAGCTCAAATAAGCAACCTAACCCTGCATCTAAAAGAACTAGAAAAACAACAACAAATAAAACCCAAGACAAGTAGAAGGAAGGAAATAATAAAGGTCAGAGCAGAAATAAATGACATAGAGGCTAAGGAAACAATACAGAGGATCAATGAAACAAGAAGCTGGTTCTTTGAAAAGGTAAACAAGATTGATGAACCTTTAACTAGACTCACCAAGAAAAAAAGAGAGAGGACTCAAATAAATAAAATTAGAAAGGACAGTGGAGAAATAACAACTGACACAACAGAAATACAAAGCATTGTAAGAAAATACTATGAAGAACTATATGCCAAAAAATTAGACAATCTTGGTGAAATGGACAAATTTCTTGAATCATATAACCTTCCAAAAATCAATCTGGAAGAATCAGAACACCTAAACAGACCAATTACAACAAATGAGATAGAAACAGTTATCAAAAAACTCCCAAAAAAGAAAAGTCCTGGGCCTGATGGCTTCACAAGTGAATTCTATCAAAAATTCAAAGAAGAACTAATTCCTATTCTCCTCAAGCTATTTCAAAAAATTCAAGAGGAAGGAAGACTTCCAAACTCCTTTTATGAGGCGAGCATAATTCTGATCCCCAAACCGGGCAAAGACAACACAAAGAAAGAAAATTATAGGCCTATATCCCTGATGAATTTAGACGCTAAAATTCTCAACAAAATATTAGCCAACCGGATCCAGCAATATATGAAAAAAATCATACACCACGATCAAGTGGGATTTATTCTGGAGAGGCAAGGCTGGTTCAATATTCGCAAATCAATCAATGTGATTCACCATATAAACAAAAGGAAGGACAAAAATCACATGATAATTTCAATAGATGCAGAAAAGGCATTTGATAAAATCCAGCACCCATTCATGCTCAAAACTCTCAGTAAAGTGGGAATACAGGGATCATTCCTTAACATGATAAAGGCCATCTATGATAAACCGACAGCAAACATCATACTAAATGGACAAAGATTAAAAGCAATCCCCTTAAGATCAGGAACCAGGCAGGGTTGCCCACTTTCACCACTCTTATTCAACATAGTTCTGGAAGTCCTAGCTACAGCAATCAGACAAGAAGAAGAAATAAAAGGCATACAAATTGGAAAAGAAGAAGTAAAACTGTCATTATTTGCAGATGATATGATATTGTATATTGAAAACCCTAAAGTCTCAGTCAAAAGACTACTGGACCTTATAAATGAATTCAGCAAGGTGGCAGGATATAAAATTAATACTCAGAAATCAGAGGCATTTCTATACACCAACAATGAAATATCAGCAAAAGAAATTAAGGAAACAATCCCCTTCACTATTGCAGCCAAAAAAATAAAGTACCTAGGAGTAAATTTAACCAAGGAGGTTAAGGACTTGTACTCGGAAAATTATAGAACATTGATAAAAGAAATCAAGGAAGATACAAACAAGTGGAAGCATATACCGTGCTCATGGCTAGGAAGAATAAACATCATTAAAATGTCTATATTACCTAAAGCAATTTATAAATTCAATGCAATACCAATTAAAATACCAATGACATACTTCAAAGATATAGAACACATATTCCAAAAATTTATATGGAACCAAAAAAGAACACGAATAGCCTCAGCAATCTTAAAAAGAAAAAATAAAGCAGGAGGTATCACGCTTCCTGATATCAAGGTTTACTATAAGGCCATTATACTCAAGACAGTCTGGTACTGGCATAAGAACAGGCACATAGATCAATGGAACAGAACAGAGAACCCAGAAATAAACCCACAGCTTTATGGACAACTGATATTTGACAAAGGAGGAAAGAACATACAATGGAGTAAAGACAGCCTCTTTAACAAATGGTGTTGGGAAAATTGGACATCTACCTGCAAAAAAATGAAACTAGACCATCAACTTACACCATTCACAAAAACAAACTCAAAATGGATAAAAGACTTAAATGTAAGCCGTGAAACCATAAGCATCTTAGAAGAAAACATAGGCAGCAAGCTCTCCGACATCTGTAGCAGCGGTATATTTGCCGATTTATCTTCATGGGCAACTGAAATAAAAGGCAAGATAAACAAATGGGACTATATCAAACTAAAAAGTTTTTGCACAGCTAAAGACAATAGGAACAGAATAAGAAGACAAACCACACAATGGGAGAACATATTCGACAGCACATCTGATAAGGGGTTAATAACTAAAATTTATAAAGAACTTATAAAACGCAACACCAGGAAGACAAACAACCCAATCAAAAAATGGGCAAAAGAAATGAATAGAAATTTCTCCAAAGAGGACATACAGATGGCCAATAGGCATATGAAAAAATGCTCAACATCACTAATCATTAGAGAAATGCAAATTAAAGCCACAATGAGATATCACCTCACACCAGTCAGAATGGCACTTATCAGCAAAACAACACAGAATAAGTGCTGGCGAGGATGTGGAGAAAAGGGAACCCTTCTGCACTGCTGGTGGGAATTCAGACTGGTGCAGCCACTGTGGAAAACAGTTTGGAGATTCCTCAGAAAATTAAAAATCGAACTGCCTTTTGACCCAGCTATCCCACTTTTAGGAATATACCCTAAGAACACCATAGCACTGTTCGAAAAGAAGAAATGCGCCCCCATGTTCGTGGCAGCATTGTTCACAATAGCGAAGATCTGGAAACAGCCCAAGTGTCCGTCAGAAGACGAGTGGATTAAAAAGCTATGGTACATATATACTATGGAATACTACTCAGCCATAAGAAACGATGACATCGGATCATTTATAACAAAATGGATGTACCTTGATAACATTATACGGAGTGAAATAAGTAAATCAGAAAAAAAGAAAAACTGAGAACAGCACGATTACATACATAGGTGGGACATGAAAGTGAGGGTATGAGACATGGACAAGAGAGTGTTGGTTATGGGATGGGGGGAGGGAGGGAAAAGTGGGATAGGGAGGAGGGGAGGGACACAGAGAAAACCAGATTGAAGGTGACAGAGGACAATTTGACTTTTGGTGATGGGTATGCAACACAATTGAACGATAAGATAACCTGGAGATGTTTTCATTGTACATATGTACCCTGATTTATTGGTGTCACCTCATTAAAATTAATAATAATAAAATATATATTAAAATTAAAAAAAAAAAAAAAAAAAAAAAAGAAATAGTGTAAGAAGGCTCAAATATATTAGTGATTAAATTAGGAAGAAAACCACCTTCTTTTGGTGAGGCGAACCTGGTGCTTTTAATTGTCCAGTTTTTTAAGGCCAAGAGAGCACCAGGGCTTAAACTACTGGGGAGTAGAGGAAGGTATGAGAATGTCAACTAGTGGCGATAATGATTTACAGTTACACTCATTTTACGCCTTCCTAAGTCCTGCTATTCTAGTAAGATCTTTAAGAAGGATAACTTAGTGAAGGGATCCAACCCTCAGTATCTAGTTAGCCCACTAATAATTGCAGTGAATAATAATAATGATAATAATAATAACAGTAAGTCATTTACTGAACTGCCAGGCACTGAGCTGTTTTGAATTTCAGGCTTAGTCAAACAAAAAATACTACAAGATAGGGAAGGATATACCCATTTTAGAAATCTCAGGTTATAATGGCTGCACTGACAGAGTGAAGAACATATAAAATAGATTCCACCATCCCTGATCTCAAAGAACACGTAATTCAATAAGGAAAAGAAAATATGTACATTTTCAAAGAGAACAATTAAAAGTACAATCAAGAATAAAATTCTGCAGCATGATAAATAATTAGAGGACAATAAACATGAGAATATAATAAATTTTCATTCATTCTTGAGTCACCAAACCCAAGCTCAGACCTGCTGAGCAAGCATGCATCTCAGAGCTGACAGACAACTATCCTCCCCACATCTCATTAAAGATAGCTAATGAATTGAAATACTTTTTCTCAGCATCTTGGATCATTGCTTTCAGCAGCGCACATTATCTGCATTTTGTTATACATTTATCAGATGGTTGGTTTTGTTATGTAGTTGGTGACCTAAAATTCACTCCTGAAAAGTCATTAAGTTTTTCCTTGCCATTAAATAGATTAATCAAAGAAAGGCAAATTGGTTTTGCCTGCTGTTCTAAATTTTTTTTACTTGGCTTTGGTGCTACCTAGTGCTCAAACAAAAACGTCCCATAAATTTCATTTTAAGACTGCCAAATGTACTGTCCTGGAATATTAAGAACCTTATAGAATTTCTAGCCCCCAAGTTTTATTTTATCCATTTGAAATTGATGACATTCTAATGAAGTCCTAGGTCATGAACCTAGATGTCTTAAATTACTACTTTCTCCTCAATTCAATTCAACCAATACTTAGTCCCTCTTAGGCGCTGGGTTTGTACAAAGGGCTGAGAATATTATGGTAGACAAGACAGGGTCTGGCAGGAAATAGGGACAATTTGGATACTATTTGAATATTATTTAATCCAGACACATTATACATGTTTAAACTACTTTATTGACAATAAGTTAGTAATAGTTCTAATAATGTTTCTTATTTAATGCATGTCTCAATGTGTCAGATTTGGCAACATTATATTTTTTTATCTTGCTTAATTCTTATAATGATCATGTAAGATATTTACCATTGTACCGATTATACATATGAACACCTTGAAATTTAGATGGGTCAAACAAGCTGCTCATAGTCAAACAGCCAATGATTGGAATGGGTATGTATCTAATCCCAAAACCTTAACTCTTTCTACTGTACTATGCTTCTGAGATCTCTTTCTTGATTCTGTATTTCCAAATTTTCTATGGATATTGATAAATACAAAATATCACAACTAGACATATGGTAAAAATCAATAATTCAACTTAAAAATAATAACACTAAATAAAGATTGTGTTTAGAGATAATCTTGTCACTTAGCCAGCTTTCAAAAGCGCAAATCATGATACTGTTGAGCTGGAGGTGTGAACATACAGAGAACCCTATTTTTCTCTTCAAGCAAACAGCACCATTAGGTAATGTAAAAAAAAACATGGACTTTGGAGTCACATACATTCGGTTTTAAGTCTCAATTTCTTTCCATCTCTTGTTTTAAGTTTTGGTCATGTTTCTCCAAACTTTATACTGAATATTTTCTGGTGTATAAAATGTAGCTTATGCCTCTTATCCAAGAGGATTCTGGTGGGATTGGAATGAAATCTGCATGTAAGATGCTTAATGTAAAGGCAGGTGTAGTGGGCATTTAATAAATGTTCTTTCCCTGAATGGCATACATTTACAAAATAAGGGACTATTGAAGATTGTTTGTCAAAGATGGTGAAAGAAGTGTCTTGTGACTAACAATCTTACTCCTTAGAAGAACATGGACATAACAGGAAGAAGGCATGGCAGAGCTAAATTCGCTATTGAATGGGAACATTTGTGTCCTTCCAACTAGAAAAATAAGCCTGTTTTCTCTCTTCAAAGTAACAGAAGAGGAAATGGAGTAGGCTTAAATGTGACAGAGGGCTTTTCCTAGCACCCTTGCAATCACCATCTGCCTGTATGTCATAGTCATCTCCACCTCCTCCCAGCCACATGGCGGGGGACAGCTGGATCAGGGCGTGGAAACAGCACAGGCTCTATCTGCTGGAGCCCCGGCTGCAAAGAGGCCACAGCAATGTCCACAGCCCAGAATGTCTTTGCAGAGGATTTATTTTTTCCTGGAAGAAAAGCTGAATCCACTCTAATAGCACAGTGCAGCTATCTCACTCTTCACAGGCTTTCAGAGTTCCAATACATCTGTGCTTTAAGCACTCAGGTGGCTACAGAGTTGACCCCTAAGATATAAGATGGGCATTTAGACTTAAAAACAAGGGGAAAAATAGCATATGAATGATAAATTGAGGTTCTCCCAAGGTGTCCATACAGCATCTCCTTATTCTAGGATTCTCATTGTCATGGGAAATGGGCAACATTTTCAAGAGTGACCATTTACCAAGGACCTTCTATGAGCCAGGCATGTATTATCCCTGAAATGCACATCAATTCTGCAGAGGAGACATTATTTGAGATGAGGAAATAAAATCTCAAGGAACTTAAGTAAACTGCTCAAGTCATGAAAGTAATAAAGGGGAGAGCTGAATTTGGAACCCAAATCTGTATGAGGCCCATGCAGAGTCAACCTAGACTCCTTATCAGACTAGAAGTTTAGACACTTGATAGATTCAACTGATAGACCTCTAGAGCCCAATATACTCAAAGTGCATTCTTGCAGATTAATTTAAGCACTTGTGGGAGTGATGAATGACACATGGAGTTGGGCTGAGCAGCAGTGAGAGCTAAAGCAGGAGTCCCAGGCATGTTCCAAAATGCTATATATCACAGCCTTTTTGAGTCACTATCTATTCCACTAATACCAAGGTTTCATCATGCGCTTATTAATATAGGACTCACTTGTATTTTTGGTGAAATTCAAAAGCAAAGCTAGAGGTTAGACAATGCATTTTCTGGGTAAAAAAATGCAATTTTTTGGAACATCCTGTTAATAAAAATGTCCATTTTCTCAAAAGTCCCTATGTATACATACGCAATATGATTAAAAGAAGTTTGGAGAACAAATGCAACATCTTTAAATATTTAAATGATTAAAATGGAAATTAAAAAATAGATTTTCTTTCAATGAAAGATTTTTAATTGAATCCATAAACCACGTTGATTTCTAAAGCTAGCAGAAATGCATGTTAAGTCTTAGAGATGTTTAACGTGAAAATGTGTATTCAATAAAAAATAGATGATTCATTTTATATGTGGTTTCCAATTTATTTTGTTGGACCCAACCTCTCATTGGAAATACAAGCATATATCCTTAAGTTTGCAAGATCAATCAGTAGTGAGTTCTATTATTTTTAGAAGAGAAAGGAACCTGTTGCAATATATTATTTGTCTGGTACAAAAATATTTAAAAATCAGGCAACAAATACTTCCCAGCATTTACTCTGAGTTGCAATCCATTCCAGATGTTATAAGTACTGCAGAAGAAGATGGACAAGATGCTCTGTTTCCTTTAGGACCCTGTGATGATGACTAGAGAAGACACAAGATCTGAGTCCTGTGATATAATAAACATGATTTTAGGAGCCCAGAGAAGGGACATCAATGTGAAATGATCTTGTTAGAGCAGATGTTGTGATGCAAGATGATCTTGGCTAGAGAAGCCACATGGAGAATGATGAAGATTTCAGAAGAGGATTCTCTGGTCTCCCTGGGTGGAGGTGGTTACATGGAAACAGATGCTTAAGTATCTGTAAATCATGGGAGGCAGAGCAATAGCCTCTCCAGAAACATATAGGTGCTGTGCAGAACTGTCCATCTTATCTCCAAATAACCTGCGGCAGCACAACGTGCCCACTTTTATGTATCCAGATATGCCACTGCTCAACCTACAGAAATTGTGAACATACACAGGAAGTATGGTTTAAACCTCAGGGGCATAATAATGTCTTCCTTTGGAAGGGTTAGAGGAACACTTGGAAGTATTTTGTGACTCACCCATATATATTCATGTATGTGTGAAAGTGCACACACATGCAGATTTACAAGTACATACCCCAAACATAAGAACATCTCCTGACTAGTGATTTCTGACACCATTCCATGAACTTGTGCAAATCTGGCTATATGAATAACACCAGGGAATATTACTGATAAACATGTTTCATGAAGACTCCTAGTTCAGTAGCTGTAGAGTGGTGTTTTGGAACTTGAACTTTTTATTAAAGATCCTGAGCTGGCTTGGAAGCAGCAAAGTATAAGACTCATTGCACTGCCTCTTGATTGGTAAGCAGTTGTCCCTCTTTATGCAAGCAATCCTCTCAATGGAGAGCTAGCAATCACACAATGTAGTTTCGTTGGACCATTCTGAATACATCCAAGATCATGCAATAAGCTAGTCACAGGAATGAGTACGGCATTAGTCCACTTATATGAGGTATTTGTAACAGCAAACTCGGAGGAGCAGAGAAGGAAAGAGTGGCTGCCTGGGGCTGGGAAATCGAGGTTATAGGGTGGTGTTGAACAATGGGTAGCAATGTTATGCTAAATGAATAAGTTCTAGAGATTTTCTGCACAGCACAGTACCTATAGTTAACAATATAATATTGTGCTTTTAAGCATGTTAAGAGGCCCGATCTGACATTAAGTATTCTTACCACAAAAACAAAAACAGAGGGACACAAGGGAGGTATTGTATATGTCAATTACCTTGATCTTGGTGATGATATTAACAGGTATTTATATATGTTCAAATGCACTAAATTGTACACATTAAATATATGTAATTCTTTGTATATCTCAATAAAGTTGTTTTTTAAAAGTGTTTTCATATTAGAAGACTGAATTTTGTAGCTTGACCAGCAGCCTAATTTGAGGTTTGTAAAGAAAGACTCTCTGCAGAACAGTTATGTTTATTATATAATCATTCCAATATCTTCATAGCCATCCTGATTCTTCTCTGTGAGAATGAAACAGCCCCTGCTATTTCAAAATGTCTTTGCATTAAATAGTTCCCAGGGGTGTCATCCTTCTAGACACCTGACTATAAAAAGCCGAGGCTTATTGGTACCTTTCTCGCCACTCCCTCTGCACCCTCCTAGGTGGCACCAGGCTTGTGCATCACTTCTATGTCAGTGACTCTCAGAGAGTGACCTCCATCTCCTCTCATCTTTTACACCCCAAACACCTACTAGATATCATCTCACATATCAAATTCATCATGTCTCATAAATAAATAGATGAATCTGAACTCATTGTTTTCCCCCAAACTCAATCCTCCTTCTCCTCTGTTATCTCCACCTCTTCCTCATCCATCTCTTCTCACCCCTTTTCCTCTTCTTCCTTCTCCTCCTCCTGCTCCTTTTCTATGATTATTATTCAGAAACTGGAACCATCATCCACATTATTACTTATCAGGCCCCAGGAGGCCTCCATGACCTTTCCCCCTCTCTGTCTGTTCTTATGCAACAGGTAATCAAATCCCATTGAGTCATGATACTGTACTTCACTCGATCCCCATTTTTCCACTTAAGTTCAGGCCCCAAAGATAATATTCTAAATATTATTTCTTCCACAATGCTTGTCAATCAATTCCTGACCCTGATACCAGGAATTTTTCTAAAATACAAACGTGGTCATGACACTCCTCTGTCCACCACTGATTGAGGAATCTCAGTTACCTTCTAGATCAGGGGTAGTCAACCTTTTTATACCTATCACCCACTTTTGTATCTCTGTTAGCAGAAAAATTTTCTAACTGCCCGCATGTTCCAGGTTCCACAGTAATGGTGATTTATAAAGTACGGAAGTAACTTTACTTTATAAAATTTATAAAACAGAGTTACAGCAAATTAAAGCATATAATAATAATTACTTACCAAGTACTTATGTCAGATTTTTGCTAAGTTTGGCAGGATAAATCTTTATAAAACAACTTACTATAGTTAAATCTACAGGTATTGATCGACTTATGACCTATGCAACTTACGACTATTTGACTTTACGATCACAATCGCTAGCCACGACTGCTTCGTGTCTGGAGCAGTTTTTGTATGCACCTGTATTTTGTAATTTTGTATGTTTTGCATATATTAAACCAGTTGTACTGGTAATGCAGTGTTTTACTTAAACCTCATGAATGTAAAAATAAGAAACAAAATGGTGTAGAGATGATACAAATGGCATAAAATGAACAAAGAAAATTATGATATAGAACAATAATGAAAGAAAATTATGATAAAATATGACTTAAAGATTTTTATGACATCATTTCACAGTACTGTACATATAGCTTACTCAACTTACGACCAAATCGTGTTACGACCGGTCTGTCGGAATCAATTGTGATCGTAAGTCGAGCTCTAGCTGTATCCTTTTATATATACTTTGGTTGCTCCGCTACCACCCACCATGAAAGTTGGAATGCCCACTAGTGGGCGGTAAGAACCAGGTTGACTACCACTGTCTAGATCAGTGGTTCTTAACCTTTTTTGAGGTACCAAACCCACCAGTTTCATATGCGCACTCACTGAACCCTTCTTTAGTGATAAATAAAATATGATTTTTTTTTCCAAATTCAAGACATAGGTATATGTTTTTTTTTACTGGTGCACAAAATGAGCCGTGCATGAACATCACCTTGCTCAAAGAACAAAACCAACAAAGTGCATGAACTCACAACAAATTACGGTATTACTTTATTCTGGCCTCCGCGGCAGAGGCTTCTCCGAACCCCTGAGACCGACTCATAAAACCCCTAGGGTTCGATAGAACCCAGGTTAAGAACCACTGGTCTAGATAAAGCCCAAGCTTCCTAATGTAATCATCCTTCTGAACCCAACTCAGGCTCCACCTCTCCAGGAATCCTTTCTTTTTCTCCCATCCACTGGGAGTCAAGTTATCCACCTCAGATCCTCATGGGACCACAGACTCCATTGCTGCTGCTCTTTGCTCTACTGCCTGAGGCTCCCACTGTTGTGAGCTTTCTGAGGTCAAGAGCTGCTTTATATTCATTCCTATATCTCCACTGACAGAGATCAATAAGTTCCCTAGCATATCCAAGGTGGTCAATGACACTTGAATTTGAATTTCATTGATCAAAGACAGAAATTGAGGTTAATATCTTAAATTTCAGTGTTTATTTCTTCCACCTCCACCAGGTTGGGAAGATCTCTAAAATAAAGAGCTACATCCACTTGAAAGATTAGCAGCTACAAGATCAATAGTTACAAGACAGAAACTAGAAGAATTTCCAAAGGCTTAAACGAAGTAAACACCAGGAAGTTTGCATGCTTTTGCATAAATTTGCTTGCCCCAAGCTAGAGCTGCCACACTGAAGTCTGCTCTGTGAGGAGACCAGCCCTTAGCACAGATGCTGTTCAGACCCAAAAGAGCATGCAAGCTGTTGGCACTGACAGATGGTTGACAAAGTAGCCATTAGCTGGAGTCAATGACCAGCCAGCACTGATACCCATCACCCAGATACGCCCTGGGTTAGATTTTATCCCATAGAGGGGGTCTGTTCTCTACCTGCAGGAACACAGGTTTATGTGCTCAACGGGATCATTTGTCAAGTTGACAGATGGTTCAGCAGACGCGCCACAAAAATCTTGCTCTGGGGCCTTAAATGCAACAAATTTAATTGAATTACACTTTTAATGACTTCCAAAACAATAAGTTAAAGACAAGTCATTTAATATTTTAACTTGTTTATATGAAATCATAGATAGTAATTGTAAAAGCAATTAAATTTATTTTTTTTAATTTTGTAAAATCTAAACATCAAAGGCACACCTGCATGAATTTTATTTACTCTGCATTCCTATTTTAAATAAGTAGAAAAATCTTGCAAAGTAAAAATAGTTCTATAATGGGAATCAGTCAGCAGACTTCGCACTGAGCATCAATTATGTAACATTAAACAAGTTCCTTCCTTTTTCTATGCCTCAATTTCCCCAGTTATGAAATGAGAGACCCGCGCTACAGTAAATCTCACACCCAAACAATTTAAGATTGTGCTTGTACATCAAAAGTGAACTTTCTCATAACAACTGACCTTTATTGAGTGCATCCTATATTCCAGAATATGTTCTAAGTATTTACATGTATTTTCTCCATTAATCTGTATAATAACCATTGTCATCACTATTTCACAGTTGAGTAAACTGAGGCAAAGAGAAATTACATTTCCTATCTGTTTTCTTGGCTAGTAAGTGGCTGGGCTGAACTTTTATCCCAGGGTGTTTTCACAGGAGAGCCTGTATTCTTAGCCAACACCCTCTCCTCTTATTTCTGATAACTCTAAAAGCCAAAGCAAGCTGGACAGATGGGCAGCTATGATTGCCGCTTTGCTAATACATCTGTCCCTTAGCAAGAAGGCCTATGTGAGAGCCATGAGATACCATTCACACCAGTCTCAGGGTGGTTTTATTTATTTTCTTCTTCTGCAAGTGGTTCACCAACTTCACTGGGCTATATAGTTCAGATGTCAAGAAAAAATTGACTTTTTTTTTTAATGATGACATTTTAAAGTCTAACCTCTATTTTCTTTGAGAAGTTATTGGTTTCTTAGGGGCACTACTAACTAATAAATTCCAAACAAACTTGCCATAACTGAGAAAAATTAAATTATTTGAATGTTTCTGGGACACTCCATGAATTATTTCAAGATATCAGAATGCAAATTCAAAGTTAATCACTTTACTCATACCTTTAAGGGAAACAATGTAAATGTGAGAAAATTACCATTTCCTGATGAGTTAAAACAAATATGCTTCCTTCATTTTTTTTTTTGTCAAAAGGCAGTTTCCATGTTTTAAACAAATTAACTAAGAAAGTTATGAATATCAAATGTGCTTGACAATGGAGATCTATAAAAATATCTTTTCCACCTCCGTTGGGCTGATCATACAGATGGCCTTGTGTGACACTTTGCACATTAAGGAAGATGTATATTATGGGGGAAAGACATATATTACGTATATACCTGCCTAAAGGTCCTAAGACTAGAGGTCTAGACTCTTTCTGAAGACACCTTAATAGCATTCAGACATCGTGGGTTTACTTCACATTAGCTTGCTAACTCTAGGGGCATGTTTGCAATGTAGCTCACTGACCTACTTGGCTTTTATTAAACACGTGTCAGCCTCAGCCTTCACCCAGCTCTCAAGGCTGTAATGCCAAAAAAGGTTTTAGATAAGTCCAAGCAGAAAACTTAGCTAATGAAAAGAGAAACCTTCAAAGGCATCATTAAGGACAATAACAAGTATTCATTTCTAAAATGCTATTGCCCTTTTGCCACCAATACAATTTATTCTGCTTCTTTGGTCTATTAGATTTTAGAACTTGTACATTCATAATGTATGTTCATCTGAGATGTTCTGTGAAACAGTAAAACATGATCATGTGCATATTTCATGTTTCCCTGCAAATAAGCCAGTATCTTTTATATATATTATTATTAATTCTAATGGGGTGACACCAATAAATCAGGGTACATATGTACAATGAAAACATCTCCAGGTTATCTAATCATTCAATTGTGTTGCATACCCGTCACCAACAGTCAAATTGTCCTCTGTCACCTTCGATCTGGTTTTCCCTGTGTCCATCCATCCTCCCTATCCCACTCTTCCCTCCCCCCCCCCATCCCATAACCACCACTCTCTTGACCATGTCTCATATTCCCACCTATTTATGTAATCATGCTGTTCTCAGTTTTTCTTTTTTTCTGATTTACTTATTTCACTCCGTATAATGTTATCAAGGTACATCCATTTTGTTATAAATGATCCGATATCATCGTTTCTTATGGCTGAGTAGTATTCCATAGTATATATGTACCATAGCTTTTTAATCCACTCGTCTTCTGACGGACACTTAGGCTGGTTCCAGATCTTCGCTATTGTGAACAATGCTGCCACGAACATGGGGGCGCATTTCTTCTTTTCGAAAAGTGCTATGGTGTTCTTAGGGTATATTCCTATAAGTGGAATAATAGCTAGATCAAAAGGCAGTTCTATTTTTAATTTTCTGAGGAATCTCCAAACTGTTTTCCACAGTGGCTGCACCAGTCTGCATTCCCACCAGCAGTGCAGAAGGGTTCCCTTTTCTCCACATCCTCGCCAGCACTTATTCTGTGTTGTTTTGCTGATGAGTGCCATTCTGACTGGTGTGAGGTGATATCTCATTGTGGTTTTAATTTGCATTTCTCTAATGATTAGTGATGTTGAGCATTTTTTCATATGCCTACTGGCCATCTGTATGTCCTCTTTGGAGAAATTTCTATTCATTTCTTTTGGCCATTTTTTGATTGGGTTGTTTGTCTTCCTGGTGTTGAGTTATATAAGTTCTTTATACATTTTAGTTATTAACCCCTTATCAGATGTGCTGTCGAATATGTTCTCCCATTGTGTGGTTTGTCTTTTTATTCTGTTCCTATTGTCTTTAGCTGTGCAAAAACGTTTTAGTTTGATATAGTCCCATTTGTTTATCTTGCCTTTTATTTCATTTGCCCGTGGAGATAAATCGGCAAATATACTGCTGCTACAGATGTAGGAGAGCTTGCTGCCTATGTTTTCTTCTAAGATGCTTATGGTTTCACGGCTTACATTTAAGTCTTTTATCCATTTTGAGTTTGTTTTTGTGAATGGTGTAAGTTGATAGCCTAGTTTCATTTTTTTGCAGGTAGATGTCCAATTTTCCCAACACCATTTGTTAAAGAGGCTGTCTTTACTCCATTGTATGTTCTTTCCTCCTTTGTCAAATATCAGTTGTCCATAAATCTGTGGGTTTATTTCTGGGTCCTCTGTTCTGTTCCATTGATCTATGTGCCTGTTCTTATGCCAGTACCAGGCAGTCTTGAGTATAATGGCCTTGTAGTAAACCTTGATATCCGGAAGAGTGATGCCTCCTGCTTTATTTTTTCTTTTTAAGATTGCTGAGGCTATTCGTGTTTTTTTTTGGTTCCATATAAATTTTTGGAATATGTTTTCTATATCTTTGAAGTATGTCATTGGTATTTTAATTGGTATTGCATTGAATTTATAAATTGCTTTGGGTAATATAGACATTTTAATGATGTTTATTCTTCCTAGCCATGAGCACGGTATATGCTTCCACTTGTTTGTATCTTCCTTGATTTCTTTTATCAATGTTTTATAATTTTCCGAATACAAGTCCTTAACCTCCTTGGTTAAATTTACTCCTAGGTATTTTATTTTTTTGGCTGCAATAGTGAAGGGGATTGATTCCTTAATTTCTTTTGCTTACAGTTCATTGTTTTTATATAGAAATGCCTCTGATTTTTGAGTATTAATTTTATATCCTGCCACCTTGCTGAATTCATTTATAAGGTCCAGTAGTTTTTTAACTGAGACTTTAGGGTTTTCTATGTACAATATCATATCATCTGCAAATAGTGACAGTTTTACTTCTTCTTTTCAAATTTGGATGCCTTTTATTTCTTCTTTTTGTCTGATTGCTGTAGCTAGGACTTCCAGAACTATGTTGAATAAAAGTGGTGAAAGTGGGCAACCCTGCCTGGTTCCTGATCTTAAGGGGATTGCTTTTAATTTTTTCCATTTAGTATAATGTTTGCTGTCGGTTTATTGTAGATGGCCTTTATCATGTTAAGGAATGATCCCTGTATTCCCACTTTACTGAGAGTATTGAGCATGAATGGGTGCTGGATTTTATCAAATGCCTTTTCTGCATCTATTAAAATTATCATGTGATTTTTGTCCTTCCTTTTGTTTATGTGATGAATCACATTGATTGATTTGCGAATATTGAACCAGCCTTGCCTCTCCAAAATAAATCCCACTTGATCGTGGTGTATGATTTCTTTCATATATTGCTGGATCCGGTTGGCTAATATTTTGTTGAGAATTTTAGCGTCTAAATTCATCAGGGATATAGGCCTATAATTTTCTTTCTTTGTGTTATCTTTGCCTGGATTTGGGGATCAGAATTATGCTCGCCTCATAAAAGGAGTTTGGAAGTCTTCCTTCCTCTTAAATTTTTTGAAGTAGCTTGAGAAGGATAGGAGTTAGTTCTTCTTTGAATTTTTGATAGAATTCACTTGTGAAGCCATCAGGCCCAGGACTTTTCTTTTTGGGGAGGTATTTGATAACTGTTTCGATCTCATTTGTTGTAATTGGTCTGTTTAGGTGTTCTGATTCTTCCAGATTGATTTTTGGAAGGTTATATGATTCAAGAAATTTGTCCATTTCACCAAGATTGTCTAATTTTTTGGCATATAGTTCTTCATAGTATTTTCTTACAATGCTTTGTATTTCTGTTGTGTCAGTTGTTATTTCTCCACTGTCCTTTCTAATTTTATTTATTTGAGACCTCTCTCTTTTTTTCTTGGTGCGTCTAGTTAAAGGTTCATCAGTCTTGTTTACCTTTTCAAAGAACCAGCTCCTGGTTTCATTGATCCTCTGTATTGTTTCCTTCGCCTCTATGTCATTTATTTCTGCTCTGATCTTTATTATTTCCTTCCTTCTACTTGTCTTGGGTTTTATTTGTTGTTGTTTTTCTAGTTCTTTTAGATGCAGGGTCAGGTTGCTTATTTGAGCTTTTTCTAGCTTCTTATGATATGCCTGTAGTGCAATAAACTTCCCTCTCAGAACTGCTTTTGCTGTGTCCCATAAATTTTGAGTTGATGTATGCTCATTATCATTTGTTTCTAGAAACTTTTTTATTTCTTCTTTGATCTCATTGTTAATCCATTCATTATTTAATAACATGCTATTTAGTTTCCAAGTGTTTGAGCATTTTTCAGTTTTTCTTTTGTGTGGTTAATTTCTAGTTTCATGGCATTGTGATCAGAGAAAATGCTTGATATGATTTCAATCTTCTTAAATTTATTGAGACCATTTTTGTGTCCTAACATGTGGTCTATTCTAGAAAACGTACCATGAGCACTTGAGAAGAATGTATATTCTACGGCTTTAGGGTGAAAAGTTCTGAAGATATCTATTAAATCAAGTTGATCTTGTGTATATTTTAAGTCTGCTGTTTCTTTATTGATTTTCTTTCTTGAGGATCTATCCAGTGTTGTTAGAGGGGTATTGAAATCCCCTACTATGATAGTATTGCTGTTAATCTCGCCCTTTATATCCATCAAAGTCTGCTTTATGTATCTCGGGACTCCTATAATTGGTGCATAGATATTTATAATAGCTTTATCTTCCTGTTGAATTGTTCCCTTTATCATTATGTAGTGTCTTTCTTTATCTCTTACTACAGCCTTTGTTTTAAAGTCCATTTTGTCTGATATAAGTATTGCTACCCCTGCTTTTTTTTCATTTCCATTTGCATGAAATATTTTTTTCCATCCTTTTACCTTCAGTCTATGGTCATCTTTTGTTTTAAGGTTTGTCTCTTGTAGACAGCACATGTATGGGTCCTGTTATTTTATCCATGCAGCTACCCTATGTCTTTTGATTGGATCATTTAACTCATTTACATTTAAGGTTATTGTTGATATGTAGTTGTTTATTGCCATTTTATTCTTTAGAGCTGTATTCTTCTTTTGCTCTTGCATTACTCCCTTTAAACTGTTCACAAGAGGCCCCTTAGTATCTCTTGCAGAATTGGTTTGGTTTTTATGAATTCCTTCAGGCTTTCTTTTTCTGGGAAGCTCTTTATTTCTCCTTCAATTTTAAACGTTAGCCTTGCTGGATAAAGTAGTCTTGGTTGTAGGTTCTTGTTCTGCATTACTTTGATTATATCTTACCATTCCCTTCTGGCCTCAAGTGTTTCTGTTGAGAAGTCCAATGTCATCCTTATGGGGGCTCCTTTGTAGGTGATAGCCTTTTTTCTCTAGCAGCTTTTAAAATTTTTTCTTTATCCATTAGCTTTGGTATTTTAACTATGATGTGTCTTGGTGTAGATCTTTTTGGGTTTTTCTTTAATGGAGTTCTGTGTGCTTCTTGAACATGTGGAGTGTTTCCCAGCCTTAATTTAGGGAAGTTTTCTGCTATGATTTAATTGAACAATGTTTCTATTTCCTGTCCTCTTTCCTCTTCTTTAGGCACCCCTATGATGTGAATGTTGTTTCTCTTCATGTTGTCACAGAGCTCCCTTAAAGTTTCCTCACATTTTTTAAGTCTCTTTTCCTTTTTCTTCTCTGCTTCTGTGCCTTTTTTTTGTGTCCTCTAACTCGCTTATTCGATCCACAGCGTGATTCATCCTGCTTTTAATTCCTTCCATTGTGGTCTTCAGTTCTGATACTGTATTTGTCATTTCTGTCTGATTCTTTTTTATTATTTCAATTTCGTTTTTTATACTTGTTATCTCTTTATTTAGGTGTTCATAATGCCTATCCATTGTTGCTCTAATTTCTTTGAACATCCTAACTATCATTATTCTAAATTCTGCTTCTGGTAATTTGGTTATATCTGGTTCATTCAGGTCCTTCTCTGGGGATTTCTCTTGATTCATTTGGTTTGCATTCCTCTGCCTGCCCATTTTTTCTGTGTATAAGCAAGATTTGGCCACTGAAGTCCAGTAGGTGTTGCCTTTGTGTTCTCTAGGTGTGGTCTGTCTGCAGGTCCCCCACCCCCTCTGCCGGTGCCTAGGGTGGTTGGGTATGAGCATTGCCACTGCTGGCCCACTGTGGCTTTTGCTGTGATTTCTGCCTCTCCTCCGCGGGAGGTGCTGTCACTGAAGCCACAAACCTTAGCACCAAGGGTAGAGGTGAGCACCTTTGCTCAGCTGCGGACCCAGCCTATTTCCGGACTTCTGCCCAGAACCCGCAGTCAGAGCCTGCTCGCCACAGTTTCGCGGGTTGGGCTGGGCTTTTGACGTGCTCTCAGCTGTGAGCCTTTGCCCGTCTGGAGATTTAGTTCCGCCCTCGAGGCCAGGGCCCTTCTGCGCAGGGTCACAAACCCAGGTTTATTGGGCCGGGCTTGTTTGCTGGCTTCCGCTCAGCTGCGTACTTCCGTTCGTCCTGGACTCTACCCCGCCCCCGCGTTCAGAGCCCGCTCGTGCATGTATGAATGCAATCCGCGGTTACTCTGGCCGGGCGGGGATAGTAGCGTAAGCTCAGCTGCGAGCTTCCACTTGTTTCTAGGTCTACCCCGTTCCCTCGTTTGGAGCCCGCTGGTGCACGTATACTGGCAAACCGCGGTTTCTCCGGCCGGGGTGGGTGGTGTGGGGGGGCTGGTAGCATGAGCTCAGCCGCGAGCCCCTGCCCGTCCCTGGTCCTAGCCCGGTCCCCGCGGTCAGGGCCGGCTTGCGCAGGGTCGCAGAGCAGATTTCTGCCCGTTCCTGGCCTCCTGCCTTGTCCCCGTAAGTGGGATTAAAGGCGGGCCCGCAGCTTTCAAACCGCTTTTGCGCGTCCCCTCCGACCCTGCTGGGCTAGACCGAGCTCCCACTGGCTTGGCCTCGGCCCACGTCAACAGAACCGCGTTTCAGTGTCCTGTCGCCCTAAACCCTTCAGCAGCTCTCAGCAGAGTAGGAAGGGACCTAATACTCCACACTGTAGGCCTGGGAGCTCCCTCACTTGTTTCACAGCTCAAAACTGTCCAAATGCCTCTTCTAGGCTCTGGGACTGCAGGCTGGGGCTTGGTTCCTGGGACCCAGGTCTCTCCCTCTCCGCCAAACTTTCCTCCCGCCCCGCGGGTCTCTCCGGGCTGCCGTTTGCTCCGGGGAGCTGGGCAGCCCTCTTCGCGTTTTCGCTATTCCTACCAGTCTCAATGTGGCTTCTTCTGTGTTCCTTGGTTGAAGAGTCCACTTAGTTTAGTTCATAGTTGGTTCATCCAGATGATGGTTCTTTAAATTAAGTTATAATCCACTTTGGTTCTGGGAGTTGGAAGTTGGTACATCTGCCTACTCCGTCACCATCTTGCTTACCCAAGACAGTATCTTATATTAATTTTTGCTCCTAAAGTTGTGCTAGGTCTTATTTTCGGGGAAACAGGGTATGTGCAAGAGAATTATTCAAACATCAGTATCTACCTGTGCAGTTATCAATGACCCTAGCATTGTGTAAGTCTCTATGATTCTACTATAAGATGTATGGGGGTGAGATTTGAGACACAGTGGGATAGTCATGGACATAGTCTAACCCTGGCTCAATCCCTGACTGGGCACCATGAGATGCCATTGAAGTTCTCCTTTCTCACTTGAGAATGGCAAGTCGCAATCTCTCGCCCAGCTAGTCCATGAGCTCCAGGCAATTCCAACAGAGAGCCTCTGCATGGTCCTCTGTTACTATGGACTCCTTCCTTTCTGGTCCAGCTCACACACGACGCCAGAGAGAGCTTTCTAAAGAAGCAGTTTTGATCATGTCTTGCCCTGGGATATTTTTTTGTGTGTGTTCTTTTTGTCTAGTTACTTCTACTCATTTCTTGGGTCTGAGTAAAATATTACTTTTTTCCAAAAACCTCTTCTAAGTTTCCTCGAGTCTAAGGTAGAACACTCTCCTGTGTCCTTTTATTTCATGGTAATATCTCACAGGACTGGTTATGTCTATTGTCACAGCAGCGATGTCTTTTCCCATGGACTTGAGACTCATGAAAAACAGGGACAGTGCCTTTCTCTGTGTGTCTCCTGATCCTATCACATGTGACTATAGCTAATACTGAATATTTACTATGAGTCTGGAACTGCTATAAATGCTTTACATATATTATCTTAAATTAATCTTTATAATAATCCTGTCAAGGACATTCTATTATTATGCCCAACTTATAAATGAAGCATCTGGGACAATGAGAGATTTAAAAAAAATGGTGCCTGGACAGAGTGTATACAAGCAGCAGAAACAGGATTTGAATCTAGGCAGTTTGAATCTAGAGTACCTGCTTTTAACTCCCACTTGATGTCTAATCTACATAGTAGGTGTTCAACAAGTATAGCTAAACAAATGAAGAAAGGTGAGAATATGTAAATAAATTAAAATCTCTCAGTCGCATGCTATTATATTCAGAATAAAATCCAAACTCTCATCATGGTGTACTTGAGACTGTAAAATCTAGCCCTGCTTGCCCCCAGCCTCAGTATTGTTACTTATCAACAGGGACCCTGGGGCCCTGACAGCTACAAACATCTTGTTTTTCTGAGTTTTCAGTACTATCCCTCTATGTTGATGTCTTGGGACAGCCTGGGCAACTCCCACCTGACTCAGCAGAGGTCTCATTTCTTTGGGGGGAATCTGGACTGAAATGCCATCTACTGCAGTTGCACTAATACAATATGCACAACTATCCTAACACTTACTATACCACATTGTGAGTGACTTTATACTCCTCTACCTCCTGCAAAAAACTGTGAGCTCCTCAGGGGCAGGGCTGCATCTGACTCATATTTTCCCAGCTCCTACTTTAGTGCCTGGCACTAACAGGGAGGTCTTTTTTTTCAGGGACAGAAAGAGAGTCAGAGAGAGGGACAGATAGGGACAGACAGACAGGAACACAGAGAGGTGAGAAGCATCAGTCATTAGTTTTTCGTTGCCGTCACAACACCTTAGTTGTTCATTGATTACTTTCTCACACCTGCCTTGACCGTGGGCCTTCAGCAGACCGAGCAACTCCTTGCTGGAACCAGCAACCTTGGGTACAAGCTAGCGAGATTTTGCTCAAGCCAGATGGGCCCGCGCTCAAGCTGGCGAACTTGGGGTCTCGAACCTGGGTCTTCCGCATCCCATTCCGACATTCTATCCACTGCGCCACTGCCTGGTTAGGCAACCTGGCACTAACAGGCTACCAAAAAATGCCTTTTTGCATGAATAAAGTGAATGGGGTTTGTGTTTCATTTTTATGTGTTTATACATCTCCCTTCAGCTAGCTCAGTACTCCAGAGGCCACACTTCCTTTAATCATCTCATCATCATAGTTTTTTCTAGGCCTTCTCACTCTTTAGCCTGTGCCCACGAAAGGGCTGCCTGTCAGAGCAGAAGTCGGAGGCAATGATCTTGCTACTGAGCGGGGCAGAAGTGAAGAGTAGAAGAAGAAAAGACTCGAGGCCTGCATGGTGTTTAGGCTACTCAGGAGTGAGCTCCAGGGTTTGCACTGGAGAGGAACTTGGTCTGGGAACGGTCAAGCACTTCCTAGAGCAGCTCTGTATTTCAAGAAGAAGGGACACTGGGCCCCAAACAATTGTTCTTAGGACATTCCACATTGATGATAATAGCCCTGACTGAGAACAAAGCAATACTTACTGAGAAGTAAACCTGAATATATCATGTGAGAAGCAATTCAATTGCTTACTAATTCATAGTGAATAGCAATGCCTGCTGGAAAAAATTGCCATCAATAGACCAAGCTGTAAAATCACAGGGACTGTGCCAGGCAATTTACCAACCTAATCTTATTAAATCACACCCATTCTTCAAGTTAAGGGTTATGATCCCATTTTCACAGGTGAGGAAATGATGATCACGGAGGTTCAGCTTCCAGCTTCAGCCCCACTGCAAGCCGGGTCTGTCCACTCCCAAAGCCCACACCCTTCCTTTGAACCAGCTTCAGGATGTTCTGCAGAGGTCTCTTTGAGGAGCACTGAGACAGCGAGGGACCCTGAGAAGGAGTGGAGGGAAAAGACTCAGACACAAGAGTTGAGATTTCAAATCAAAATTATACCAAGCCACAGTTTACTACAAAAATTCTTTGCATCCAGGCTCTCCAGCTTCCCAGAGGTTTCTTTGGGAGCCTGTGCCAATAAAACACGTGTGAAGCCAGGGCACAAAGGAAGAGGGCCAGCTTTATTACAATGTGCCTAGATTGATACGAAAAGTTTTAAAAAGCAGAAAAGCTGCCCCTGATGGTCTTCTTGTGACCCCTCTGGGTTAAATTTCTTAGGTTTTTGGAGCTGTGAATGTTTTCAAGGAGCCTAGATCATCCAGTGAAAGATTCCTGACAGATAAACATGATCCAGCTAATGTTTATAGAGTTGCCTGTCTATGACTATGGATGACTGGTCTACCAGGGTGGACATGAAAACGCACAGAGAAATGAAGGAGAAAACAGATGTCTGAGTAGCTCTACAGTTAGGTTGAGGCCCTGAACCTACACATGCCACCTGGGCTACATATAGCAAGATTCTCAGACCACATCTCTCAGCCAGGAAGTAAAGGGGAAAAATACTTGGGTGCTAGAGTCAGACATCAAGACCATATCAAGGATTTTCTACTTATTTTGATCCGAAGAAAGACCTCCAACCTACTTAGCCATGCAATTGTAAGATGATTATTTGCAGCATAGTTGCACACACTGTAGACACACAAAATGTTTCAGGTGTTATATGTTATTTCCCAGCCCAGAAAAATCCCCAGTGAAACAGAAGTGCACAGTCCTTCGTATATGAGAATGCCGAACAGAGCTGAAGAAGTGCAGTACACACCAGTGTCTCCAATATCAGGCCTACTAAATAGCATTTATAATTAATTACTGCTTGATCTATCTCATCCATGAAATTGGGAATTCTCTAAAGTTATAACCTGAGCATATTTGTGTTTTAGGACCTCACAGTGAGTCCAGAATAATGTAGATGTCTAGTAAATGAATGTTATGCAGATGCATGAAATGAAGCAAAGATCCAGTGATGTGATCTGGACCACAGCAGGTCTATGTCAGACTAGAGTCCAGAGGCAAACATGTCCCTCTGTGTGCTTCTGAAGGAAGGACTGGTACTGACTGGCTCATTAAATGAAATCTTTCTCCAGTGGAACACATGCTTGCTTGCTTTTATTTTGTTCTGTGTTTACTTATTCATAGCCCATAAAAAGCTATTAACTGAAAATGTTCAAGTTTTCTCATTACATTCCCCAAAGTGGGAGGTTGTTTACCCTTAATGTAATGTTTTGGTTTTGGGGGGGGTTTTTTTAGTGTGTGAAAAATCTTTGGCTTCAAAAAACACTTGTGGGAATTCATAACTGAGTTTGAAATCATCCAATAGCCACAGAAAATTCTTGTCGCCCTTGAGTGCCTCGAAGAACAGTGTAAGCTCACAGGACCCCTCTGGAAAAGATGTGACCTGGCTGCTAATGTCAAGACAAGTCCTGGGAGACCATCTGGACCAGCATCTTCCTCCCACAGATGGAGAATGAGGAGAGAGGAAGCACCCTGCCCAATCTTCTTATAAATGGTAAAAAATTCAAAACACTTTCTTTGCAACTGATTTTTGTTTTTATCATCTTTCTCTCTAAACATGCAACTTTTCCTCTTTCCCATTCACTCCTTCCACTCACACTCACACTCACACTCTGGCTGCCCCAATCATACACCAGGAAGCCTTAGAATTTCCCTTCCTCTCCTTTGCATCCACTGAAGTCATCAGCCCCAACCATCCTTCCCCTTCACTGTCTTGGATCTCCCAGATTCTGCAGCCTGCTGTCACTCTGCTATATCCAGAGAGTAACGGAAAGATCTATTGATTTCCCAGATTTATAAATTTCCTATTCATTTTAGCTCTTCATTTCCTCTGGTCAGCCTCCCTCCAGTGGACCACTGAAACAGCCTTCAGACAGGACTCCTTGCCTTCACTCTTGCCTCTTCTGATGTAGCCTCACATTTTTCCAAGTTCACTCACCCAAAACAAAAATGTGATCAGACCTTACTCTCCTCAGAAACTTCTAATAACCTCCCATTTCTTATAGCTAATTCCCAAATGTTTTAACATGGCATCTAACATTCTTTCAAACGGGCAGTACCTAAGTTTCTATTTACCTCCTCCCTCATCCCTCCACAGGCATTTACCAGCATTTGCCTGCTTCAGCATCCCTTTGCACATTCTGTTCCTTCCACAGCTAACTACCCAGCTTATTCCTCAGGTCCAGTACAAACACCATCTCTTCTTTCATTTTATTTTTCATCTTCATGGAGGTGGCAAGTTAAGAAGCTGTGACTCATACCAGATTATTTCATTTTAAATTTCATATACTTTGTACTATTCCACAGTGATTTCTGAGCAGTGACTTTGATAATAAAAAGTGGATCTCGGTACAGATATTCATTTTCTTCTAAAGATACTTTTATAAATGTCAAACAGATTACATACTTAAAATTGACTTCTTGTGTTTGGAGAAAAGTATTTATTACTATGTACAGTGGTACCTTGAGATACGAGCAGACCAATATTTTAAGATAGGAGCTGCTACTCAGTCCGTATTTTTGTTCAAGATCCGAGCGAAATTCCGAGATACAAGTTGTAATTCGGGAAGCTGCCGCTAGTTGGCACGTTGGCGCACGGGTCCAATATCAGCAGAACAACACCAGCATCTCGTTCTTTCTCACGTGTTACTCACAGAATCAAGTTGAATCTTGTGCACTGTACTCGTTCTTGCATCATTTTTGCATTTTTTACTAACTTTCTTTTGTGTGCTATCATGGGGCCGAAGAAAGTGAGTGCAAAGGACAGTGGTGAGAAGAAGAAGAAAATGATGTCAATTGAAGTAAAGCAAGAAATAACAGAAAAACATTAGCATGGTGTACGAGTGATTGAACTGGAAGGCTATATGACCACAATACATCTACAATTTGTACCATCCTTAAACAAAAAGATGCCATCAAAGTGCAAATCCAGTGAAAGGAACTACAATTCTGTCCCAATTAAGGACAGATATCCGTGAAGAAATGGAGTAGCTTCTGCTGGTGTGGGTGAAAGAGAAAGAGCTGGCAGGAGATACAGTAACAGAGACTGTAATATGTGAAAAGGCACATATTATTTACGGCGACTTGAAGAAGAAAGAAGCATCAACCTCAAAAGAGGCAGCAGAAGATACGTTTAAGGCAAGTCATGTCTGGTTTGAAAATTTCAAGAAGAGATCATCCACTCAGTGGTGAGGCATGGTGAAGCTGTGAGTGCTGACGTTAAGGCAGCTGAGGAGTTCATTGCACATTTTGCTGCGCTTATTGAAAAGGAAGGCTACATCCCCCAACAAGTGTTCAACTTGTGAGGAAACAGGATTGTTTTGGAAAACATTGCCCTGGAGGACTTTCATCATGGCAGAGGAGAAGAAGCTGCCAGGCCATAAACCCATGAAGGACCGTCTGACCCTTGCATTGTGTGCAAATGCTAGCGGTGACTGTAAAGTAAAGCCACTGCTAGTGTATCATTCTGAAAATCCTCAAGCCTTTAAGACCCACAAGATTCTTAAAGAAAAACTGCAGGTTATGTGGCGTGCCAATGCTAGGGCATGGGTTATGTGGCAGTATTTTACTGAATGGGTAAATCTCTTCTTTGGTCCTGCAGTGAAGAAATATCTTCAAGAAAATAAACTCCTGATGAAAGCATTACTAATGCTTGATAATGCTCCAGCCCACCCACCTGGTCTTGAAGATGACATCCTCGATGAGTTCAAATTCATGAAAGTCCTCACAACTTCAATCTTGCAACCTATGGATCAGTAGGTCATTTCCAACTTTAAAAAGCTTTACACAAACCACTTGTTCCTCCTCTGCTTTGCAGTGACTGAGAATACAAATCTAACCCTTTGAGAGTTTTGGAAAGATCACTACCACATTGTGATATGTTTATGCATTATTGACTTGGAATGTCAAGAGGTTACAAGAAGAACCTTGAACTCAGCATGGAAAAATTTATGGCCTGATGTGGTTGCAGACAGGGACTTAGAAGGATTCGAACCAGAGACCAAGACTGAGGTAGAAGCGTTGGAGAATATTGTGTCCCTCGGAATTGTCGATGGGTCTGCAGGTAGATGAGGGTGACGTAAAAGAGCTCGTCAAGTAACATGAGGAGGAACTCTCAACTGAGGAGTTGAAGGAGCTACAGATGATGCAACATACGGAGCTTCTGCAAGAGATTAGTAGTGAGGAGGAAGTGATTTCTACAAGTGAAATTAAAGACATGCTGGCAATGTGGGAAAAGCTTTCAAGTTTCATTGAAAAGGAACACCCAGAAAAAGTTTCAACTAGTCGTGCTTCAGCATTTTTTAATGACACTTGTCACATTTCCGTAACATTTTAAAAGGCAGGCAAAAGCAGACCTCTTTGGATAGATTTTGATTCAAAAGTCGTGCAAGTGAAAGTGCCAAAAGTGCAGCCAAAAAGGCAAAAACAGGTGATGATTAAATGAAAAATATGTAATGTTAAGCTTAGGTTAAGTTTAAACTTAAGAAAGTGCATTTTTTTTTCAATTAAGTTTTTGTGGTTTCATTTTAAGTATAGAAAGTGCAGTTTTAATTTTGTTTAAAGTAAAGAAAATGCAGTTTTAGTTTACATTTAGTGTTAAGAAAATTCAGTTTCAGTTTACATGTCTACAGTGCCTACATCCCTCCCTCCCTCCCTCCTCCTCCACCATTCACCTCTGTTAGCCACACTCGTCTGTCTCCAACGTAAGAATACAGTACTAAATAACAATTTTTTCTTTTATTTCATATATTTTTTTATGCACTGGTAAAGTATACATGTGTGTTTCTTAATTAAAAACATGTACTTTTTATAATTTAGAATGGTTTAGAGATGTTTCACAGGGCTGGAATGGGTTAAATATATTTCAGTTATTTTAAATGGGAGAAATTTGTTTGACATACAAGTTGACTGGCTTACAAGCTTGGTTACAGAATGAATTAAACTCTTATCTCAAGGTACCACTGTAGCTTAAAATGTGTAATTAGCAAAATGAGGGACTGGGTTGGCTATTCTAGTTCAGGTGGTCAAGAATCAGAATGCAAGACTAGATGGACTTGCCTTCAATTTGTGGCTTTTCAACTCAGATTGGATTGTCTGTTTCCATATGAGAAGCTGCCAGCCATAGATTCCATGGGAGGAAAGGACTGATGACTCAGCCAGCTACTTAGTGCACTTGTGACTCTCTGACAAGATCACTTCTTACTCTTGGTCCTAGAAACAGTGGCCTTGTGACCCCAGCAGGACATACAATGAGTAGCTTCTCTCATTGTATGTCCTCGCTTCATGGTGTTCCTACCACATCCTTTCCTGCTGCTCCTCCCACTGGACTTTGTAAACAGTGGACTCATGGACAAAATTTTTCCATTATGGCTGAACACAGCATGTTCAGGTTTGTTTGGAAAGCTGGGCTGTTTCAACTAGTCAAACAGAGAGAGGACATTTAAGGCATTTAAACATTGTAAATTATGTATGGTACCTGAAACTCATATGGGTATTTATTTATTTGTAGGAACTTGTACATAGTTAGTTCTGTTTGTATCCAGCTTGAACATAAGTTTTTATTATAGAAGCATCATTTTGTAGAATGTCTAGGAATTGATGGACATTCTTGTTGATGTATAGTCAGCAAAAATGCCATCAAATGTCCAAGGAAATGTTCTTTCTGAGGAGCTTTAAGGAACTTGCAGAAAAGTGTATCTTGGTCTGAGTTGCTCAATTCTTTAAGATGTTTCTTTTCTATGATGAGCTTAGCTTTGGTTCCTGCAATGCCGGGTCCATTTCAACCTCATGCCTTTGTACCTGCTAATCTCAGTGCTCCCTGAGCACCTCTCACCTCCTCCTATAGACACAACCCTCTTTATCCTCCAGGCCAAAGCTCAGGTCCCCTCTTCTCCAGGAACCTACTCCAGCTGCCTCCCCCCCCCCGCCCCCAGAGTGTGGTGAAGGCTTCCTGGACCACATAAAGCATTTTGCTGGCATCTGTAAGAACACTGTATTGAAATTAGTTATGCTTAGTTATGTGCCTATCCCATGAGACCACGAGCCCCTTAACAGCAAGATTCTGTTATATTCAACACTGCATAGTCCAATAGCTGTCATTTATTTGCAGTTAGTCCTTCAGTATTTTCACTAAACTTCTTTATCATTGAGAACATGAATGCTTTACTACAGGGCAGCACCCTACTATGTCTACATAGCAGACCATGCTCTATGTGGTGCAAATGCATGGGCGACACTAGATACCCAGGTCAATATGCATCCTTTTGTTGCAATTTACCCATGTTGGTTCTGGTATATATCATTCTTCCCTTAGTCATTCCGATTCACCCATTCATACAGTCATTTGTTCATGTTTTTGTTAGGTAAAAGATGGTGGTCCTTAAATAAGCAGTACACTTTTTAAAAAACTATCTGTAAGGTAAATGTGACTCTATTTTTAGGTCCCTCCCTGGATGCTATTCCTAGATGAATGATCACAAACCTTCTGTTTGTGAAAACAATGAGAGTATCAAAGGTTTGGACTACACATCACTCTTGGTCAATTTCAAGAACTGGGTCTTTTCAATAAAGAATGAATCCTCATTTATGGTGGATAACCATTTTAGTTAAGGGGATTTTTGCATACTGAAAGTATTGTATAGTCATGTTATTTGTATTTTTTGACAGAAGAATTTACAATGCCTCATTTAATGAGAAATTGGATGGAAGATGTGTTTAAAAAATTAATCTATTTTAATAATATATGACACTGATATAGACCCTCTCTGGCAGGGCTTATACCTATAAACTAAGAGACCATGAATACCAATTATAATAAAAAAAAGAAAAAGATATGCATTATTTCTCTAAGAAAATTACTTTCAAAAATATGCATCCTGACATTCTCGAGATTAATTACACAATTATACAGTTCCAAAGTCTAATCATCAAAATTCTAAGCTGTGGTGAGAAAGAGTGAGCATTTAGATTTACTAAAAGCTCAAAAGCCTGAATTGTAATGAAATCAGCTTTACAAAGTCATTGAAGTTTAGAGATTATAGCTTTTCAATAGAAATATTTATCAATGTTCTATCTAGCAACGTTGTGGAATTGGAGGTAATTTAACTCTAGTAGAGAAATAATGATCATAACTTTGCAAAATTCACTGAGTTAAAACAGAGGCTAAATATTGAAAAGCCAAAAGAAACAAGGCTGTTCCATGAGGCTAAACAAATAGATTTAAGAGGATAAGTTGTTTCTTGAAATGCTTTTACCTTGCTTAATGGAGGTAGGTAATCATTTGAAGACAGAGGGATAGAAGTCATAGGTGAGAAACAAGCTTTGAGATTCAGGAGTTTCCCACTCAGACCCTGTATGTAGTTCTAAAAATCCAATCTGAAAAGTTGTGTGACACACAGCAAGGTAGATTAAGAGTCTCAGGGCTTCCTTGATACCCATGTGACCCCTACACTGTCTCAGTGAATGAATAATCATCTCTCTTTCATCATACTGACACCAAATTCAAAGTAAGGCAGCTCTGGTTATCAGAAAGTTCTTCATTATATTAAGCAGAAATAAAATTCCTCTTCTCCTTTTAATCAGTGGTCCCAGTTCCAGCCCTTGGTGCCACAAGAACACTATTTTGTTCATGACTGTGCTGACATCACTTGAAGACAGACACCAAGCTCCTCTTTTCTACCCACCTGCCAGACTCTTCTTCTCCAAACTAAATAACTCCATGTGCTTACTTCAATACAGGTTTTTTTTCACACATTCCTATAATGCTGAAATTCCTAGAGACTAAGCCATTGTTTTATTCATCCAGTGATCACCCAGCCAGTTTCTGACCTATAGTAGACTTCCAATAAATGTTGTTTGGATAAAGTTCTATATCATTCATTAAATTTTAGTTCAGATGAAGCTTTATATCCTCTAATTATACAGGTCCTTCGCCTCTGATCTTGCCCTTCATAAAACAAGTTTCATTAACATTGTTCTGTCTAGATTTCAACTTCAGGCTTCGATAAAAGATCATTGAGGCCTAAAGAGTTCACAGAGGTTTCCCAAAGAGGCTGAAAGAGGCACGGGATCTAGGGAAGAGAAAGAGAATCTCACTCCCAGGAGAATCAAAGCAAACACAGACCTCGCAGAAGGAGCCAAGCATGAAGAAAGGTCAGACGGAAGGAACCAGGGAAGCCCTTGGTGAGAACTTGGTAATGCCCATCCCTGTGTTTAGAATTCTTTACCATGTTTTCCCACAAAGAGTAAGCCCTTTGGATAAACTTCCTAAAGGCTTATCAGTTTGGGCAGCAAGAGAAAGCCAAAGTGGAGGCTCGCATTTTGTTCTGCGTACTCGCTTCAGAGGAGGTTGGGTGGTCAGTGGAAGAAAGAGAGAGCCTTCCCCGAGTGTGAGATGAAGAAGAAAAAAAGCATGGAGTCCCTGACTAGACATGGAAGGCACTCTGGAAACACTAGAGTGAGGGTGCCTGACAGGGACCACATGGCATAAAAACTATGTATCTTATCACATTATTAGTTACCTATTTCATGGGAGTGTAATTGGGACCACCTTGTTTGTTTCAGATCAGCTTATGATAGTCAATTATCATGGTCTTCCAGAAGGATCGGTGGAGGCTGGTGCCCAAAGTGTCCAGGACAAACTTTTTGCCTTTCTCTTAGCTGACTCATCTCAGAAGTAAGACTGCTCTCTCCCTCAACCTCCCTTTATGTTAGCTGAGGACAAAGAGGCTTTTCTGTTCTAGGGGCCAAATCTTGGAGGACAAAAAGATGAAAGCTCCCTTGCACCAGGATTCTCCTAGTGTAAGGCTTGAACCTCCAAAGGCATTGATCTGTTCTTCGCCTAACACTCCGAATAAACGGCAAGTAGCTCAACAGTATACACTGAATTTTCTCCTGCCCTTGTGTCATTCCTAGAACATAGAATACTCACAGCACTCAGCCTCTAGCATATAATTCTTTAAGATTCTGTAATTAAAGTAAGATGGCATAACTAAAACACACAATACGTTGTAAACATTAGGCATAATTACATCTGCACACTGAATTATTATAAAACTAAATGCATTCTATACTATTGATAACTGCTTATAAATAACCTAGAATATTGCTTTTACATTTATTTGGCATTACATATTCATTTATTAAAAAGATCATAAAACATTAGGATCTATTTTGTGTGTATGACACTATGAGGAAATGGGAAGAAATAAGTAAGAAAATTCACGGTTACACCTCGATTAATTATCATATTGATTCTCACAAAAGTGATGTAATCTTTTTTTTATTTTATTTTATTCATTTTAGAGAAGAGACAGAGAGTAAGAGAGAGAGAGAGAAAGAGAGAAAGAGGGGAGGAACTGAAAACATCAACTCCCATATATGCCTTGACTAGACTAGTGCAGGGTTTTGAACTGGCGACCTCAGTGTTCCCAGGTCGATGCTTTATCCACTGCACCACCACAGGTCAGGCAAAAGTGATGTAATCTTAACTGCTACAAAGCAGATGACTTTATTTCATATATTCTGTTAGTTTAATAAGTATGTTTCTGAATAGATTTATTACAAATATTTATTTCTTAAAATTCTGTTAAACCAGTGATATATAAGGTATCATGTGCCCTATGTAGATCATACATCAACCCATGTCTGCACTGAATACATGCAAATAAATTACTTTGTATATATTTCAAGATAGGCAACAATAATTTAATTTTAAAGTGTTTATTCAGGCCATGGTCATAGGCAAGAATTGGTGGTTAGAAAACAGTGAATGGCTGGATAAATGCTACTTGTTATCCATTCTAGATCAGAGTTGTGAACATCTGGATAAAGCTATACTTAGCCTGAAAATGAGTCACAGAATATAAAAGTATCCAAAATATTTACTTGTGCACCATCTGTTATTTTTGTGGGGA
This sequence comes from Rhynchonycteris naso, assembly GCA_037038555.1. Lineage (NCBI taxonomy): Eukaryota > Metazoa > Chordata > Mammalia > Chiroptera > Emballonuridae > Rhynchonycteris > Rhynchonycteris naso. Next base: position 100,354,730 of record CM073001.1, read on the forward strand.
AGGATGGGGAAGAAATGTTATTGCTGATACTAGCATAATAATTTTAAGACTTCATGGAAAGATAAAAGATGGACTGTCAAGATGGAGACTACAATGGCTGGAGACTTCTTTAGGAAGATTTTTTAAACATTGCTCTATCAAAAACTCCAACTCACCCCACATAAAATAGCCTATGTTTCTTGACCATACAAAATACCAAACATGCCAGGTAAGGATGGCCATGTGAATAAAGATCTTTGCAAGTCTTTAGAGCGATAACCATAGCCAACACCCTTGCTGAGAGATGGTTTACTGTCATGTTGAGCAATAGCTCTTTAGTGGCTGCTTATCTATTTTGTGTGTTTTCTGGAAGTAAACAAAGACATTAAACAAAAAATTCATGATACAGAAATATAATTTAACAGCTTTAGCCACAGATCAATGATGTGAAGTCAAACATGGACACCAGAAATGGGTTCTGATAGATCTTAAGGGTCCAAGTGGCATGAGTCATATCTTCCACTATCCTCCCATGTTCAAGGCACCGGGGTAGGAAAGAATCGTGAGAGGGCCTGAGAACTGAGCCACCTAAGCTTTCATCTCAGCCGATACCAAGAAGCTCTTTGATACCCCAAGTCAATTCATTTTGCTGTATCTCAGCCTTCCAGAAAAGTGGAGCATCTTGCTTGGACCACTAAATTTTTGTGAAGCTCGAGCAACAACGTGGATAAAAGTATTGAACCCCGTGATATACAATTGTACAACATAGAACAATGATACGGTCTTGACTCCAGAGAGCATCAGTTTTCCAGATTTATGAATGAACTGTAGTCACCCACAGAGGAAGGAGAGTAACAGATAAGAAGCCTCCGGTATTGCTGCAGGAAAATAGTTGCGGCATGCGAGGTTTCAACATTCAGACTCTAGAAGTGGTATTCTGATCGTGTTCTTCAGTTTCCAAGGGGTTTATTTTCCTTCAGTTTCTTGGGGTCACATTTAGGAAAGCAGATCTGCCTCTCTTGGGATGAAACTGGTCTAAATCTCTATTTGTTTGTATAATGCCTTATGGGATGCTTCCCCTAAAATACCTTTACGTGCAATGATTCACCACATGGCAAAGTGTGCAGGATGCAGAGCAAGGATTATTATTACTCATACACCACACATGAGGAAAATCCAACTCAATTCATTTAAATCAGTGAAAATTAAAGGTCTTAGTACTTTCCAGGTACATACACTACTGGGTGTTTTAGGATATAAAAGAAGCACAGCGATGCCTCTGACCATATTCTAATTAGAAAAACAAGTAGCTAAGTGTGCTGTGCAATAACTCACTAAGTTTCAGAATCACAAAGGTAATGTGCTTAACTAAAAGTCGTACAGTCAGTGATGACTCAGGACAAGGACCACTACTTTACATAGAGTTCATGTTCAGAGTGCCTTCAACAGATGGCTTCAGATCTATTTGTTTTACCCTGAAAGGATCTGCTATAGTGAATAACCCCCAAAGCTACATCTTCATCAATAGTACTAGATATGAGCAAGATTTAAAACATTTTATTTTTCTAATAAAATCAGTAATAATCATTGATGGCTAATCACAAATAAGGCTATGGCTGAGACCTTGAAAAATGAGTGTGATTTCCTATAGGCAATAAAATTTTGAAGAAGAGCACATTGTAGAAGTATGAAGCACATTTGAGGGTCACATTTGCCCTTTCCTCATGCATCTTATCAAAATACACTTGATCACCACGTTCATTTTCTTCATCCTTAGAAAAAATAAAACCATTGACACCTGGAACCAAGAGTGTCTCAGAGTGTGGGATAGGTCATTTTGCTGAAGGAATAGTAGGATATGCAATCATATGCCGTTTTTTTCTTGCCAATGCCCTTTGTATGGATCAGACAGAAATAATAGTCACTGCTGTGATCCTTAGGTTCATGCCAAACCATGGGAATACCAAAAGGCATTTCTTTGCATTTTCCTTTTGTCCAGTCACAAAGCATTTCCTCAGAATTATGACACAGAGTATGAGGAGCCCAATTCTTGTCTTGATCACCAAGGGGAACTTGAAAATAGGCAAAATATGCACATGTCACAAATGATGAAATATTGCACCTTTGATGTTGAAGTGTGTAACAGCCACATATATAACAGAAGGTGTCAGGACTCTTTTTACATTTATGCCTACTCAAAGAAGCTATGAATCCATTTTAAAACAAATTAAGAGGGTGTTTTTATCAGATAATAATGTTTTACATTTAAAAACAACTACAATTATGTAAAAGTGATGTTTGTAAAACATTAATTGCCTTGTGGTTATGTTCAATTCAGGAGTCATTGCCCTTTAACTCCAATTTAAAAACCAATGCATGCCATTAACTGTAACAAAAATAAATTAAAATTGCATAAAAACTAGAGCATGCAGCAAAGAATGAATTTTATATTTGGAATCAGCGATGCAGATATATACAAAAACAGTTCTAAAACGTCATGCAACAGAAAATGAAAAAAGAATTGTTCCCAGTGTGGCAGATGGTGATTGGAGTCTACCTGTTACTCGCCCTGTAGTAAGTGACACAGTTGTTGCTGTGCTGAGAGACTCCATTAGAGCAAGGCAATAAGAACCTGATAAAGTGAGAGAGACAATTTGTTAAAAGATCTGAGAACCTCTGTGACCTCCATCATAGGCCGTGTGCCCACAGATAGATCATTTTCTCTCCTTGGGTCTCTTTCTCCCAACCTTTGGGGACAAAAAGCAATTTTTCTAGATGGTACTTAAAGTCACCTTACAATTCCAACAACATGTGCATTAGAAGTCAGACCTAATATGAGTCATGCTGACAGCAAGTTTGCTTTTGCGTCTGTCGTTGCTTCACGGAGGCAGGGACGCCATCTGCCTGGACGATATCGGCTCTTGAGATACAAAGCTGGAGTACACGGTGAGAAAGCATGGAGGAGCACTAACATCTCTCACAGCTGCTTAAAGCCATTTTCCTGAGAAGAGACACCTTTCTTCACCCTCAGATGGTGGCCCGTTGGTGGATATCTCTCCGGATCTAGTCCTAACAACATTGTTAGCACTTCGTGAAATGCTTAACACATGAACAGGGGTGTTATCCTGGCCAGGTATGAATTCTGCCTCTGCTTGGCACCAACTCTTTAACCTGAGCAAGGTCTTGTCTCTGAGCCTTTATTGACTTATCTGCATATATGTTAACTGCATAGTGGCAGTTGCTTATAGAGATTTGGTAAGAAACAGAAATAATGTGTGTGAAGTCCCCCATGCAAGGCTTGGGCACTTAGGAGAGTGATTGGGGCTCTGATATTTAATAGCTACCAGCAACCAACTTCAGAAACAGCAAAATATATGCCTCAAATAATTTTTATCTGTTGTCATTACTTTTTAAGTGACATGAATTAAAACCTTCATAGATGATAGATTCCATTGATAAAGGGGTGTTTTGGCATAAACAGCAATTTGGTTACTGTCTTACTCATGACCAAAAATAATTTAGTTCAACTTTCAAATAATCAGCCTTCATATTTATATAGTAGTTCACAGATTCCAAGAATAACACCTCACATGAAAAACCAAAACCAAAAGTTCAGGTATTGGTATCTCTAGGTTATAATCAACTAAACAAGGGTTCAGACAGGATGATTGGCTCAAGATCCCACAGAAAGCAAGAGGCCAGGATGGAGCTCAAACCTAGGTTTCTGGACTCAAATATAGCACTGATTTATTTGCATTATGATGCCTAACTTTCTGGGCTAATACCCACCTTTCTTGGTCTTGCCCGCATATAGTTGTAATAAACATCTTTCCCAATATGGAAAAAAAAATGGCTCTGAAATCAAAAATTTAATTCACACCAATACATCACCACACACACACACACACACACACCCCATTTTACACTAACATAGTAAGATAATAAAATAAATTATTTATTTTAATGATTTTTGTTGAAACATAAAAAGGATTTCTTGTGTGATACCTTACTCCAATGCCAAATACAGGGATTTTATTAGTGACATTTTATAAGACATGCTCTCATTTGCATTAGAAGCTGCTGCAGCCCAAGCAAAATTGGAAATAGAATACATCTTCCATTAAAAGAAAGGTCAAAATTGGCTATTCACAAGAGGGATTTAAATTTTGTAATACCATAGCATGACCAAGGTGACCGGGGAATGTTACAGGTGTGAGAAAAACAGAATTCATTTTACCGTGGAGAATTTAAAAAGCAAATGAGCAGTTAGGTCTGTGGCAAATTGAGAGGGGCTTATCACTCCTGCTCACTGAGTAAAATAAGGTTATTATTCTGGATGAATTTTATAGTCTCAAAATCAAGCACACAGGACTGTTGCTGATAGACAAACTAGAAAAATTAAGGATAATTGGTTACTACAGTATAATTCATTTTGGAACACAGATAAATTATCTATACTGTTTTGTTTTGTAAGTAATTGGTTAGGACTCGAAGTATTATGATGAGTTTACAGAGTTTATTTCTTTAATGTTTCTTCTATATAGTATGTTAGTCAAAGAGTAAAAGATATTCTCCTTGAGAGAGTGAGTCTAGAAACATTTTTTTTTAGTGTTGTTCATTTGCTTTGCTTTTTTGTTATACCATGGATTGCAAATACATGGTCAAAACAGTATGCAAAGATTGATAGCAAAGATTCTCACACGCTGACAAGGAACATCAGCAGGTTCATGACCTCCTCTGTAGAGTCACGAAGGAGATTGAGATGTACAAACTTGAAATTTATTCATAGATGCTTTTATATGGGAAATTTTGCTACTAAAAAGTGAAAAACAAGTCATATAAATGAATCACTTTTGTCCAACCCACAGAAAAGTTGCTTGAAAATGATTAGTGATGGTTCATGATTGTTGACCAATTAGATTCAAAGAAACTATCCTCTAAATTGGGAGCTTATAATTAATGTCTTCAAAGAAGGTTACTTTGCTCTTCATCTAGAAGAAAAACACTTGAAAGTAAAGATTACATAAATTTATAAGCACAAACATATACACATACATATATATCCCATGAGACAAGAAGAGTAAATTTTTACTAACTGTGATTTATAGCTATATTTTGTCTATGAGCTTATGGTAACAGATGGTGAGAAGAAGTAGAAAATTAGTGTGTACATTCATTTTTTTTAAAGGAGAAATGACATGAAATCAAGAAAGTCAGAATGAGTGACCCATTTTAAAAGTACTCATCATACAGGGATATGTTAATTAAAATAATATATATTTCCTAAGTCTTAGGATCTAAGAGAAAGAAATGTTAAGATTTAGCACTGGCTGGTTGGCTCAGTGGTAGAGCGTCGGCCTGGCATGTGGAAGTCCCGAGTTTGATTCCCGGCCACGGCACACAGAAGAAGCGCCTGTCTGCTTCTCCACCTTTCCCCCTCTCCTTCTTCTTTCTCTCTCTTCTTCTCCCACAGCCAAGGCTCCATTGGAGCAAAGTTTGGCCCCGGAGCTGAGGATGGCTCCATGGCCTCTGCCTCAGGTGCTAGAATGGCTCCAGTTGCAGCAGAAGAATGCCCCAGAAGGGCTTTCTTCCCTTGTGGGCATGCCAGGTGGATCCCTGATAGACACATGTGGGAGTCTGTCTGTTTGCCCCTCCCCCATTTCTCACTTCTGAAAAATATAAAAAAATAAAAAAGAAATGTTAGGATTTTAGTGAGATCATCTGTGGTGAGATTATTTATACTTAACTAGAAAAATATGAACTTTAGAAACCAACCTGAAAAATCATTCTGGCCTGACCAGGAGGTGGCACAGTGGATAGAGCATCAGACTGGGATGTAGAGGACTCAAGGTCAAAACCCTGAGGTTGCTGGCTTGAGTGAGTGTGGGGTCATAAACCTAACCCCAAGGTTACTGGCTTGAGCAAGGGGTCACTCGTTCTGCTGTAGCCCCTCTCCTCCCGGTCAGGGCACATATGAGAAAGAAATCAATGAGCAACTAAAGAGACTAAGGAACCACAACAAAAAATTGATGTTTCTTATCTCTCTCTCTTTCTGTCTGTGTGTCCCTTTCTGTCCCTCTCTGTCTTTGTCACACACACACACACACACACACAATCATTCTGCATCTCTCTAGCCTATTCCTGTTGCCTCTAGTTCCCTTGTATAGGTTCTCACGCTTCAGTGGTTCATCTGTAACTGATGATTACTGGTTTTCTATTATTGGCAAGGTTGTCACACATTCCTACTGGAAGTGATGTACTGCTTCCTTTTGGTCAGGCCCTAACTCCTTGGAATCAGTTCCTATGAAAACACTACACGTTGACTAAAATTGCAAAGTGATATGTGTACATTACAAAGGCCATCTGCTGTCTCTGTTTTACTAGAAATTAATTACATATTTTTATTTATCTGTTAATAAGCTTGTTTTTACAAGTCTATCAGTTTCAATTAAAATAGAGTTCAGAAAAGATAGAAAGTTTGAACTATTTTTTCTCTCCCATGATGCTTGTGATTTCTTACAAGTCATACTAATGAGTTGAAAATCCTAATAGCATAATCTATAAGAGGAGAAAATGCTGAATGTGTATTCATGACCAGTTACTCAGTATCTGTCTATCTGAAAAACCAAGCATACTGATAAGGTCAGTTGGTGGAAGGGGAACCTAGCTGAGCCAGGGCTACGCACTGTGTAAGAATGAGCCAACTGTGGAACAGCCACAGTGACCAGGACCACTGTCTCACAAGGCTAAGATCATGATCGAAGGGTTCAATTTACACACTAAGTTCATCCCTCTCTCTTTCTCTCTCTCTCAAAAATAAGGATGCCTAGGCCTGACCTGTGGTGGTGCAGTGGATAAAGCATCAACCTGGAACATTGAGCTTGCAGGTTCACATCCCTGGGCTTACCTGCTCAAGGCACATATGGGCGTTGATGCTTCCTGCTCCTCCCCCTTCTCTCTCTCGCTCAAAAATGAATAAATTAAAAATAATTAATTGCCCTAGCCAATTGGCTCAGTGGTAAAGTGTTGATCTGGAGTGTGGATGTCCTGGGTTCAATCTTCAGTCAGGACACACAGGAGAAGTGCACATCTGCTTCTCAGCTCCCCCATCCCTTGCTTTTTTCTATCCGTCTCTCTTCCTTTCTCTTCCCCTCCTGCAGCAATGACTCAATTGGAGTGAGTTGGTCCCCGGCACTGAGGATGGCTACATGTCCTCTAGCTCAGGTTCTAATATTAGCTAGGTTGCTGAGCAATGGAGCAACTGGTGGGTTTATAGGTGGATCCTGGTTGGGGCGCATGCAGGGGTCCATTTCTGTGCTTCCTTTCCTCTCACTGAATAAAAAATTTAAAAAAAAATAAGGAATGCATAAATTACATATTTTCCTCCCCTAGATTCATGACAAACCAAGATAAAATCAAGATAAATCCGAAGAGTACATAGTACGATAGAAGAAACAGGAAATGGCAAGGAAAAATTTTTTCGGCCCGCCCAAGAGGAAACTGAACCTGCACAAGGCTCTCTAATATCAACAGTACCATGTGGAGATAGCTCAAAGTTGAATTCATGCCTGACCAGGTGGTGGCACAGTGGATAGAGCATTGGGCTGGAACATGGAGGACCCAGGTTCAAAACCCTGAGGTCACTGGCTTGAGCACAGGCTCACCAGCTTGAGTGCAGGGTTGCTGGCTTGAGTGTAGGATCATAAACATCACCCCATGGTGGCTGGCTTGAGCCCAAAGGTCACTGGCTTGAAGCCCAAGATTGCTGGCTTGAAAATGGGTTCACTTGCTCCGCTGTAGCCCGCCCCCCAAAGTCAGGGCACATAGATAAAACAATCATTGAACAACTAAGGAACCTCAATGAAGAATTGATGCTTCTCATCTCTCTCTTCCTGTCTGTCTGTCCCTCTCTCTGACCCTCTCTCTCTCCCTGACAAAAACGAAAAAAGCTGAATTCACACTGCTATAAAGGCTGGTTTGGGTTTGAAAATGATATTAATGCTGTAACATGCCCTAACATGTTTCACAATAACATGGGGACTAAGTTAGTGTTACTGCTTAAAAGAAGGAAGTGAGAAAAACTGTCAAACACAGGTGAGGCTGGAATGTTAGCAAGCTGCCTGGTGACCAGGAATGAGCCAAGCCTACTACTCAGGCTGCTATCTAAGTGTCACCAACATGGCATTATAAGACCTCCGTCCGAACTCAGGCTCAAGGACCCAGCTGAGGCCAATATAAAATTGCTAGATGGTGAGCAGTGAGTGCTGAGGAAGAGAAAGAGAGAGAAAAAAAAGATTTTATACTCCTACTCAAAATGAGCTCATAAGTAAAAAACAAAAATAATAATAATAATTAAACATAGGAAAGATAGTCAACAACTGGAACATTCATTTATTTCAGAAGGAGTAAATTTTATGAAATAATCTAATTAATGCTATGAAACAAACATTCCCTTAAATAGAACAAAAATGTATGAAAGAAAAATGGAAATAAAACAAGAACATGTGAATAAATAACCAACTACAGAACTTAGAAACATATGTGAATAAACTCAGTGAATGGGGAACTGTAGACTGAATGGAGAATGAGGGAGTGGGAGGAGCATGCTAACAGATGCTCCCAGATGGACATGGAGATGCAAACTGGGAAAGCCAAGGGCAGCATATCCCCTGGTTCTGCTGAGGAATCGAGAACCTTGGTGGTGTTGTCCTCTTCAACTTGTGTGACAATTCTCACTTCCCCTCTCTGCTGTCCACCTCCACATCTCCCACTTCTGTCTCCACCAAACTTATGTCTAATCGGCGAAGACTGAAGAGCTCAAAGAAGAGAAAAAAACATCCTTTGCTTTTTACAGGTGCTCCATCTAGAAGGGAGCGTGCATGGGTCAGTGCAGATGCCCAAGGTGAGCATGGGGACAGGAAGCAACCCCTGTTTGGGCCCTGGGCTCTTTGGGATGGGCTGGGGCTGGGAGCATTAAAGGACACTGTGTTCAGCACCTGAGACTTGCTCCTGCTCACTGGGAGTTTTGGAGTTCAGGCAGGCAGAGGTGATGGTGTGTCATGGGAAGTCACAGGAAGGACTGCAGCTAAGGAAGAAAGGAGTTCGTTATGTTCTGAAAATGCTTCCACTTTCTAGGTCCCTTCTTTAACATGCTTTTACAAATACCCTATCTCTCATCCTGGAGCTAACCTAGTCACATCTCACTCTGCAAGACAGCTTCAGGCACATCTCTGACAAGGGACACCAGGGAGTGAAGAGGCCAGAGTGACAAAGCGCTCCACTCCAAGAAGGTTAGAAGCAGCTTCCCAATCCTTCCTCCTCCTCTTGGTCCAGATGACAGGGAGCCTCAGTCTCACTGTCAGAACATCAGTACGTTGGGGATTTACAAATAGCCACATGTCAATAGCCTATTGTCATTCTATTCTGCAAGGCAGCCTGGTTTTACAGCAGAGACCATGCACTGACAGTCACAAATTCTGAGTTCTGATCCCAGCGACAGTGCGCACGCCAGTGAGATGTTGGTGGAATCACTTCTGCCTCTGAGATTTATTTTTTTGCTCTGTAAAATGAACAATGGGTCAAGGCATTCCTAATGATTTCTCTCTCTCTCTCTCTCTCGGCTATCTCAGGTTTTACCAATTAAAAAATAATGTTCAGGCCCTGGCTGGGTTGCTCAGTGGAGAGAGTGCCCTCATGGTGCACCGAGGTAGCGAGTTCAATTCCCAGTCAGGACGCATAGGTGAAGCAATTGAGAGTGCACAACTAAATGGAACACTAAGTGGAACAATGAGTTGATACTTCTCTCTCTCTCTGTTCATTCTTTTTTCTCTCTGTTCGATACTTTCCCTCTACTCTCTCACTTTCTCTATCAAATCAGTGGAAAATTAAAAATATATATATAATGTTCATTGACTGAACATCTTGCTGTTACATTATTTAATTAATCTCCATGTGCTCAAATAAATGACAATAATAATCTTTCTGATAAAATGGGGGTTTTACTATTTATGCTTGTTAGTGATAAAAATAATTAAAATTAATTTTTAAAAAGTTGTGTGAGAGGTCTCTCCAACCATTTTGAAAAAAAGAAGATATTTTAGATTGCCCAGGAATGCTGAAATTGAAGACAGAATCTCATGATTACAAAAAAGTGACACGGAAGCCATGCCAGCCCTGTGATATGGTGGGCATGCATGGGGCAGGTGGGCATGCATGGGGCAGGTGGCTCAGATTAAAAAATTATGGCAAAGACCCTGGACCTAAGGATCATAGATACACTATAAAAGGACGGTCAACTTTTTAGGCTTTCTAGAGAGAATGTTTTTGTATTGTCTGTCTATCCATCATATCTATATTTCTCCCAGTGTGTGTGTGCAGATGTGCACAAACATATTTATATAAAAATATATATTATATGTAATATATAAAACATATTTATTAGTACAACTATATAATATCCCCTTTCTCTGTCTTTAAAATTTCAGTATTTCTATCTCTTCCAGCTCTGACCTGGCTAATTACTTTAGTTCCGATCCATGGACATGAGTGAAATGAATTAGCACAGCTATGTTTGGAAAAATTAATGTTACAACCACCAAGCAACACTTTTGCCTCCAAGATCTCTCTACTACCCATCTCCTGCCAATGCAAAATGAACAGTGCATGTGCATGCGCGCACACACACACATACACACACAACCTCATACCTCGCTTTGCAAAAATAGAAATAGGTTTCACAGTAGTTACACAGAGTAAATTTTCTTGGGTTTGTGATTTATCATGCTAGGAATGTTCTTTTAATAGTCAAATAAGTACAATTTTTCCAAGAACCTCTATATTAGTCCCACCAAAAAGCAGGACTGAAGAAGTCTGGATCACACAACAGAACCTGTGAGCCATCTCTCTGTATTTGCAAGCCTAACATAGGAAATAAAGGCCACATGAGATGTCCACGCTGATTATTGAGACATCTGAGAGCCCAATGACTACACACCTTCTGGAGCATAAACACTGGCCTGGGGCTACGGCAGGTTTCTGACAGTTTCCTTTGACTGTAGTTTAGGCTTTTGTGCTAGGGAAGTAAGTTACAGCATTGAAACATACTCCGGGTACCAGGAAGATGAAAGAACATCTGTTCATTCTTATGGTTCAGTCCTATTTGGGTGCAAACTGTTTCCCACACGCAGCTAACTTCATCAGTCAGCTATTTTTCCTGAAATTAACAAAACTCTTAAACATCTCCCACAAGGCTCATTTAATTCCTGCTGATGCTATTACAAAACACAGTTTGCATTAATTGGCTTCATTAATTGAGCAATCATGGACAAGAATGTCAATAACACACACAGGTTTTGTGGAATAGAATTATTGTTTAATGTTGCAGATCTTGGCTTTTCCTCCCTCATTTGCAGTCTGTGAATTCAGTTGTGCAAACAGTCCCAGGAGAACCCAAATTTGGCATTATTAACAACAACAACAAAAAGTTGATGAGTTTGGGGTCAATTAGGCTGATAAATAACTTTTCACCCTATGTATACACCAAAAAAATGTCACTTAAGTAGCTTGAAAGATCTTGTCCAATGTCAATATTTATAGGGTAATCTAAGGATGAGAAAAATACTCAACTAAGCTGTTCAATTGAAAGTTTGTGGGTCCAGTGCACATAATATACCCTGGGGAACAATATTTTTCTTATTTTCTGCTGCATGAGGTTTTAGAACTTCTTCTATATATCTCTGCATCGTTGATTCCAAATATGAAATCTATTTTTTGGTGCATGCTCCAGTTTCTATGCAATTTTAATTTATTTTAGTTACAGTTAATGGCATGCATTGGTTTTTAAATTGAAGTTAAAGGGCAATGACTCCTGAATTGAACATAACCACAAGGCAATTAATATGTTACAAACATCACTTTTACATAATTGTAGTTGTTTTTAAACATAAAACATTATTATCTGATAAAAACACCCTCTTATTTTGTTTTAAGATTGAATCATAGTTTCTTCGAGTAGGTGTAAATGTAAGAATAGTCCTGACACCTTCTATTCTATATGTGGCTGTTACACACTTCAATGTCAAAGACGCAATATTTCATCATTTGTGACACATGCATATTTTGCCTATTTTCAAGTTCCCCTTGGTGATCAAAACAAGAATTTGGCTCCTCATATTGTGTGTCATAATTGTGAGGAAATGCTTTATGACTGGACGAAAGGAAAATGCAAAGAAATGCCTTTTGGTATTCCCATGGTTTGGCGTGAACCTAAGGATCACAGCAGTGACTGTTATTTCTGTCTGATCCATACAAAGGGCATTGGCAAGAAAAAACAGCATATGATCACATATCTTAATAATCCTTCAGCAAAATGACCTATCCCACACTCTGAGACACTCTTGGTTCCAGGTGTCAATGGTTTTATTTTTTCTAAGGATGAAGAAAATGAACGTGGTGATCAAGTGTATTTTGATAAGATGCATGAGGAAAGGGTTGTAGAATCTGAAGGGTCTTCTTCTGATGCCAAGCAGTCATTAATCCTTCAGCAGTTTAGCCAACCCAAACTGAATGACTTAGTAAGAGATTTGGGCCTACAAAGAAAGCAGTTGAGTTATTAGCTTCCAGGCTTCAAGGAAAGAATATACTTCACTGGTCAAGTCAGCTGAAGTATCCCATTTCAGGAAGCATAAATAAATTTTTGTGGACTTTTTTGCCCGAAGACAAACACCTTGTTTAATGTCATCATATCAACAGTCTTCTCAGCCAGCTAGGTGTTACCACATACAGTCCAACAGAATGGCAGCTATTTCTTGACAGCTCTAAACAGAGTCTGAAATTTGTTCTCCTACACAATGGTAATGTTTTTTCAGTGGTTCCAATTGGTTATTCAACTCATCTGCAAGAAGATTATATTGACATAAATATTTTCCTCGACTTCCTGAAGTATGAGGAGCATAACTGGATCATTTGTGTGAATCTTAAAATGGTAAATTTCCTGCTAGAACAACAGAAAGGTTTCAAGAAGTATCCTTGCTTTCTGTGTTTGTGGGACAGTCGAGCTCGGGAGAAACACTAGACACAGAAGGAGTGGCTGAAACGTGAAGCTCTGGAAGTAGGGATGCAAAATATTGTGAATAAACCTGTAGTTAATTGAGACAGGATCATTCTTCCCCCACTTCGCATCAAACTTGGCTTGATGAAGCAGTTTGTTATGCTTTGAATAGAGAAAGTGAATGCTTTCAACATATTATTTCTGCTTTTCCTGCCTTGTCTTTCAAGAAGATAAAAGCAGGTGTATTTAATGGACCTCAAATTCGAACTTTCATATGTGATGAAGAATTTGCCAGGAAGATGAATAAGGAGGAGAAAGCAGCATGGGAGTCTTTTGTGGCAGTTACAAAGAACTTCCTTGGCAACAGAAAAGCAGAAAACTATGAACTTCTGGTTCAAAGGATGCTGTTGGCTTTCTGCGAAATTGGATGGAACATGAGCATTAAGATTCACTTCCTGAACAGTCACCTTGATAAGTTTTCCGAAAATCTTGGAGCTGTTAGTGATGACCAGACTACTGCTAGAGCATCAAACGAGATTGTCCTCAACAAGTACACAAACGCAAGAGCTACAAATGCAGATTTTTGCCTGAATAGAATTTAAATAAGTTTTGCGCAAATTTTATGATTAAAATAAGTGTTTTAATATGTTCTATTTTGAAACTGTAGACAAATTCTGATGCAATCTTACTTTTAGTGTATTAGTGTATTTACTGCATTATATAAAATATTATATTTTCACAAAGATGATTCCCAAGAAGACATTCTACTTCATTTTGTTAAACTAAATGTTGAACTAAATAAGATGAAAACTTAAAATCTTGAATTGCAAAAGAACTGTAGCTTACAGAGAAAAACTAATATTATAGTTGCGATCAGCACACTTGAATTAGGTAAAAACAAGTGTTTTTGTGGATGCAACAAAAATTTTCTTCCCCAGTGTTATCAAAGACATGGGTTAGAGATAGATGAGAAATATAGTATTGTAGGGTTCCAGGCAATAGGTCTGCTCATTCCTAATGGAAGCCAAGTTTTAAGGTTGAAAATCTTCTTGGGAGAGATCATGGTATTGATTCACAATAAAGAAAATATCTCCTCTGTGGCTGTGATGCATAGACGAGGGACAGAGCACTGAGCATGTGGGATAAGTAAGCAGAGCAGAAGAAAGGCAAAGAGAGGAGAAATGGCAAAAGGGACCATCTAGGGCTGCAGTGACAGTGCTTGGGAGGCATGAGTGCAGCCATGTTACCTGCCATCCCTCAGGCAGAGACACAGGGATCGTTATCTCCCGCTTTCTAATCTACTGGGACCAGGCTCTGTAAGAGTACACTGGCAGAATTAAAGTCTGGAGAGTGGGCTGAACGAAGGGTCATTCACCCAGAGAACAGATCTGTCAATATAACCAGATGACTGGTCATGATGTGCTCTTCCATAGGACAATCCTGACTCACTAACATACAGAGTTAGTGAACACCCAAGATGCTGAGCTAGAACTGTTTCCTGTTCAGTTTCCTAGAACCAGATGCTCAGGCTCAGGCATATGGAGATTAATCAGCATTACTGTCATCAGATCTGTTTGTCACAGTCACTGTTTGTATCTTTATCTTAATTAACAACCCATGTTTATGAGATGGATCAGTGATTTTTTTTCTATTAACAGCCTTTAATCAATAAGAAAAGCAAGTTTAATCAAGAGTAGAAGATGAGTAAAAAGTTATATCATCCTTATATAAAATATTGGATTTTAGCATTCAATTTAAACATATTTAATATTTAAATAGACCATATAGCATATTTTAAATTACATGTATTAAATTTAATAGATTAAATGACTCTTCTTCTGGTTAGAAAAAGAAGAGCTTTATTCCCAGAGAAAGCAAATAAATACTAAATAAACACTAAATAAATAGAAATAAGTTAGAGTCTTATTGTGATGTGATACAGAAGAGAGATGATGCATTAGAAAGACACATAGGCAAAAAAAGAGGTTAAAGTGAGGGCAAGTTGGACTTACTAGGAGTAAAACAGATGCAAACAAGAGAGACTACAGGAGAGAAAGAGGAACAGGGGGTCAGGGAGGAAAACCACCAAAACAGTCAGAGATGAAAACAAGCAGAATAACAAAGATGCAGACAAAGGAAGGGGGAGACATAGAGAACAAGCAATCAAGAGACTAGAAATTATATTGCTAATGCAATAACTTCCTGCTCTTCATCACAGAGCCAGTTGCTCACTTGCACTACAAATCTTTAAATATTTTGACACCTCCACTACACTGGGAAAGAAATATTATTGGGAATTGACTTATTATTCATTTATACAAGTAACAAATTATAATTAAAGTCTCATGGATGAGGCATTGTTCCAAGAACTGGAATGAAGAAAGTATTGCTAGTGCCTCATGTAGTTTATGTCACGGGGTGAGCAAAATTCAGTCCTTGTGTTGTGTGGTGAGGGTAGCAAGGGTATGAGGGTTGGAAAACCCACAAATACAGTGAAGAAAGAGCAGCTCACCAAAGAAAATAATGGGGGCCTATGTATATAAGGTCAGGAGAATGGAGTGTGCTGAGCAAAACAACAGAATCCCAATATAAGCTGGCATCATTACTCATTTTATATAAACAAACAAAAAAACATGAAACACATTAATTTTAGTTATATAGTTTAGCTACTAAGAGGCCTAACTAGAATTTCAACCCCAACCTGTCTAATCCAGTTAATAAGATACAATTCAATTTTATAGCATCAGAGTTCCATATTTAAAAAAATAATGGCTGAAAGCTTCCTGAATTTGGAGAAAGACATAAAGCCACATATTTTAGAAAGCTAAGAGAACCTCAAGTAAGATAAACCCAAAGAAATCCATGCCAAGACACATCCTTTTTTTTTAAGTGAAAACCGGGGAGGCAGAAACAGACTCCCACATGTGCCCTGACCAGATCCAGCAAACCCCCTATGGGGCAATGCTCTGCCCCTCTGCTCCGTTGCTCAGCAGCCAAGCTATTTTAGCACCTGTGATGAGGCCACGGAGCCATCCTCAGCACCTGGGGCCAACTTTGCTTGAACCATTCAAGCCATAGCTACAGGAGGGAAAGAGAGAAAGATAGATAGAGAAGGGGAGTGGTGGAGAAGCATATAGGCACTTCTCCTGTGTGCCCTGACTGGGAATCAAACGAAGGGCTTTCACATGCCAGGCTGACACTCTACCACTTAGCCAACTGGCCAAGCCTCTAAGATATATCTTAATTTAACTTCTAAAAAATAAAACCAGAGACAATATCTTGAAAGAAGCCAGATAGAAACAAGGTATTATCTATAAAGAAATACCAATTTGAATTAGATTTCTCATCTGAAACAATGGAAGACAGAGAGAAGTAGCACAATATTTTAAGTGCTGAAAGAAAAGAACTGTTAAGTGTAAATTTCATATTTTTCAAAGCTATTCTTCAGGGATAAAGAGAAAATCAAAATACTCTCATGTGAAGAAAACTATGAGCATCTGTTGCTTCATAAACCTACTCTCAAAGAATGATAAAAGGAATTTCTTCAAACAGAAAGAAAATGATAAATGAAGAAATCTTAGAGCATCAAGAAGAAAAAATATAACAATGAAAAGAACCAAAATATGGCCAATAATCATTAGCCAAGAATAGTTTACAGTAGACTATATCTCCTACTAAATTTCTAAATCTTATTTGAGGATTGAAACAAAAATTATAACACCATCTGTATTGATTGGTTTGGGTTACCATAACAAAATATCATAGACTGTGGCTCAAAAAAATTTATTTCCTTACATTTCCAAAGGCTGGAAAGTTTAAGATCCAGTGTCCAACAGGGTTTCTGGAAAAGACTCTCTTTCTGACTTGCACATGGGCCACTTCTTGTTATGTTCTTACGTGACCTTCTCTTGGTGTGTGCTTGGGGGTGGGGTAGGGTGGCAGATAGGTGCTGGAGAGGGAGGAGAAAGAGCGAGAATGCTCTCTTACACCTCTTCATATAAGAACACAAATCCTATCTAATTAAGGCCCCTCCCTGTAAACTGATTTAACCTTAATTACCTTCTTAGATGCTCTCTGTTCAAATAGAGCAACAATGGGGATGGAGCTTCCCATATAAACTTTGAGGGGGAACTCAAATATTCATCCCAATCACCACCTGAAACTCAAGACAATGCTATTTCAAAAGTGGGGATGACAAAGGGACCTTAATGGAAGAGAGGCGTCCATGCTATACTCAAAGCAGTGTGATGGTGATACCAATAGACTGTAATAACTAACATATGTTTGTTGGTATGCCAACAGCCACCGCTAAGAAAGCTATACAAAGCAATGCACGCAACAACACAACGAACAAATCCAAGTGAAATTCTAAAGCATGTTCATTAAGTACAATAAGATAAGAAAAAAGGAACATAGAAATAAGAAACAGAGGAAACAAAAAGAAAACAAACAATAAAATTGTTGACTTAAGCCCTAATGTATAAATTTAAATGTAAACAGTATAAATAAACCAATTAAAAAGCAGAGATTGACAGAGTAGATAAAATCAGAAAAATATAAAGTTATCCTTAAAATAGGAGTTCCTTAGTGGGGACATAATAAAAAACTATCAAAAGACAAAGATATGGGTCTAATCCAACCTGTGCTACAACCTCTACCTTATACTGCCTCCTGTCTGAAATAAATCTGATAATGCCTGCTGATGTTTATAATTGGGACATCAAATACGGGTCCAAACTATGACTTGGGCAACTTGTACTCTGTTGCATCAGTTGGTAGAGATACTCTAAGAAGTAAAGACTCCCTGACCAGGTGGTGGAGCCATGCATAGAACCTCAGACTGGGACGCAGAGGACCCTGGTTCAAGGCCCCGAGGTCGCAGGATTGAGCACGGTCTCACCGGCTTGAGCATGGGGTTGCTGACTTGAGCCCAAAGGTCGCTGGCTTGAGCCCAAGGTCACTGGCTTGAGCCCAAGGTCACTGGCTTGAGCAAGGGGTCACTTGTTCTGCTGTAGCCCCCTGGTCAAGGCACACATGAGAAAGCAATCAGTGAACAACTAAGGTGTTGCAACGAAGAACTGACGCTTCTCATCGCTCTCCTTTTCTGTCTGTCTGTCCCTATCTATCCCTTTCTCTGTCTCTGTCTGTCTCTGTCACAAAAAAAATGTAAAGACTGAATACCCACATTGTTTATATATGACATCAAAGCACTCCACTGAAAAGCAAACTACGAAGCAGCTCTCTAATTGACATGATCTTTAAATACAACTGAACTGAGAGTGTTTCTCCCTCAATTTCCCAAGGATTGTGATTATTTCAGATTATGACAGAGTCTGGCAAAACAACCTACAAGATTTTAAGTCCTCTCTTCTCTCAAATAAGGTGCTACATATTTACGAATGTATGTCAGCATACTAATTAAAGATCAGCCTTTGAGACACCTCACTCTGGTGGTCAGCATGTCCACAAGGGGGTGATATAAGAAAGTCATCTGGGAGGTAGTAGTGGAATGAAGGCAGCTGCAAGATCTGCCAATGTACAAGTGAATTTTTCCTATTTTGAAATTAAGAAAGTTATTACTATTACTCAAGCACACAACAAAAAGAGAACCAATCATTATTGTATGACTTCATGCCTTTAGAGTGTGTTATATCTTTCCAAGAAAATTTAAAATACACAGATGTGAAGTATTCTGAATGAAGTAGGAGGATCTTTTCTACCATATCTGCACATTTTTCCAGGAGATAACAGCAACTTCAAATACTCTTAACAACAGGTGATGACCTGGAAGTTGTAAAAAGGGCTTCTGGAGATAAAGTTGTATAAAGAAGTAATGAAGTACACTAGGGGGACATTCAGAAATGAAAGTGATTGTTGTGGAGACTGATGACTCCCTCCTAATTCTTCCTCTAACTCACTGTGAAGCACCAGGAGAAGCGCTTGTTCTCAACCACGATGAAATAATAGTGAGGGTGTTCTGAAAAATCAAGGGATGCAAGTGACTTCCGATACATCAGAAGAAATGCCTTTCAAGGCATTTACAGTTTTACAAGAAACACAAAACAAATATAGCATCTTTTATCCAAAGGTTCCCAGGCCTCCCCCTAAAAAAATCCTCATTTTACAACAGCAAGGCAGCTTGAAATGTGCAATGTCAGGTTTCCAGATGGTTAGTTTTGCTGTGAGCTGAGAAATGGCCCAGAAATAAGGCCCCAGACGTTCTGCCCAGGACAACATCAGCCACTGTGTGCGACAGTGGAGGTCTATTTCTAAGAGTATGCATTGTTTGACAAAAGAAAAGGTGGTTTTCTTAATCTACAATGAGTTGATACAAGATTAAAATATAAAAATCATGTGCTTCTCTCTTATTCCAACATTAGGATTTCTCTTTGAGGCTGTTGATGATTTTCTGAAGACTAAAGAATAAATTAGTGTCTGAAAATTAGATTAAAAAGCAAGAGTATGTTTTCATTCCAAGGTGTGGCAAGTTACATCAGATTCAGAAGTGGAATTGAAAAATAATAATCATATGCCAATTATACCTCAATAAAAAATTAAGAAATGAAAAGTTTAATTGCTGCAAGGCTAAATTCTTCACCGGCTGTCATGGACAAATGTGTGTTTGTTCATGCTTCTCTAAAGGCAAAGGACTGTCCTTCCTCCAAAAGGAAGCAAGAATATTTATTATGGCACTGACTAAATCTGTTAAAGTAAAAATCAGTCATCTATTAACTTATACCATCTTTCAAAATCTACTGTTGATCTTCAGAGTTTTGATCCAAAGCCCTAGACATCAGAAGAGAATGTGGGTAGAAGGAGGAAAAGGGTTATCGTCACTTCTGTCAAACATATAGATAAATATATATGATACTATATAATGTATATAAAAATTAAAATCCATCACTGCACATAGTTATGATGTTCTTCTGTTCTTGTGATGAGAAATTTAATATCTACTCTCTTAACAACTTCCAAATGTACACTACAGTCACCATGCTCATTATGCATCCACAATTTATTTATCCTTTAACTGGAAGTCTGTGCCTTTTGACCACACTTACCTACTTCTCCCACCCACCCCATATTTTTATGTATGCCCATTTTCTCCCTCTTTCTTTCTCAATCCTCAAGAGTCTAATCTCTACTGCTGCAACTAGAGAAAACTTTGCCACACGCATATTATTAGAATAACAACAGGATAATGTGATAAGGAAAGGATTTACTTAGGCCCACATAATCCAAACTACGATGTATCATTTTTGGAAGACCAAGCAGGGAGGTGGGTGAAACAGGCAGTGTTGTTGCTCCATCTTACATAGACTAAATAAATAAGTGGCTCTCAGTAATCAAACCAGTGAGAGAGTCGGAAGGGAAAGTCTACCCAATCTTCCAAATTTAAGTCATTTCATGATTCATCCTTATCACCAACAAACTGGAAACAACTTACAGATAAGATTTCTGCTGCCCCAAACCACTTTGGTTTGCATTTTGTTCCATAGTATAGGAAAGAAAACTTTATAAGAAAAATGATTTATTTTAATTGGCCTCTAAAAGACAATATGACAATTCAGCACACCCATCCAGCATGAAGGTTATAGAATCCATGCTTCCACTGACATCTATGATAATTTACTTTTGTTCCTGGAAACCCTGAGCGTTGGAGATGGAATCGGCATCACTCGTTTTCTATCTAAGAAGCTCTTCTCTTAGTAGTTAGCATCCAGGATGGAACCCACTCCCAGCAGGGCACACACTGCCTGCCCTGCTACCAGCTCTGGAAGAAGGCTAGACCAACAGTAATAAGACATGCACTATCCCACTCTTCACTGTGAACCCCTGTCATGCCGTAGTCTCCACAATCTCACACAATGGTGACTGTGCCTCTAATAAGATGACTGCTGGCCTCACCTTCTGGTGCATGAAGAGTTCAGATTCTGGAGCTAGATTTTTAATCTTCTGACTGACCACACTTGACAGATGCCTTGGAATAGGCAAGCAGGTCCACTTGGGAAACTATAGCAATTCAATGAAAACATTTATTTTTAATGAGCAGAAAAAGAAAAAGCCAGCAGGATTCAATGTGTTGAGAGAATCCAGTTCAAATCTACTTAGAAATAAAAAGTACCTAAAATATTTTTTGGAAATGCACATGTCTTTCTGTCTTCTCAAAATAAAGTTAGGGTTCCTTTTTACTTTCCCTGAGCCACATGGCTCCATTTTCTGACCTTCATCCTCTCGGCATCTTCCACCCAGGAGAGTAGCTTTGTCACATATGTACCGGTTGGTATGTGAATGTATGAGCGTATAAACAGCTCATACACAGGTGACTGGCTCAATGGTGTTTTTTTGCTTTAGCTGTTTTTAAAAACCAACACAAATCCAGCTGATGCTTAGAGACCCCTATGGTAGATATTATTTGCCTGCATGGTGTTTATTTTAATATGACACCCCCTGAGCACCCTGCTCACATACCTGTCAATCCCCCTTATGGCCTATACAGCTTTCCCTACTTTTGTTATTCTATCCCAGCCTATTCTACAAAAAGAAACATACTAAATAAGCCCTCTCTTTTAAAATGGAAAGACCTCCAAAAGTGTATTTGGTTTTAATACATGAAAGCACACTGGCTCATGTTATTATCCTAACAAGAGTCAACCCCCCTGAAGAGACAGACATTTTCATTTGGGAGGGTAAGCTGGGAGAAGTCTGGCCACATGCAGTGATTAGAGGTAAAGACTGAAGCTAGGCCCCGGGCTCAGATAGCACAGGCTGATAACACGAGGTGGACACAGGAGATAGAATTTACATAGCAGTGTTGGAAAGAAGGTATAAAATAGATATTTCTAATTGAAAAACAGGCTGTGCCAAAGAGGGCGACATGCCCTTCCTTCCACCTCAACACTCTTATCTCCCCTGACCTGTAAGCTTGCACAACATGGCTTTACTCTTCAGAACCCAGGTCCTTGGAAAACCATGTTAGGAGAAAATGTTAGTTGCATTGTGACCTACAGAAATTTGCATGAGCTACCCTAGAAACCTAACCACAATCTACATGATTTCTATGAGGATATACTTTATTAATTTCAAGTGATTCAGGAAAAAGCAGAGATCTAAAATGAATCCATTTAAAATAATTTAAATATTTCTCATATTCAGTCCTCACAAGTTACCAAACCAAAGGCAAAGAAAGGCTCAAAACCCAATGCCAGAAACCCAGACACAAGACAGGAAATACACGTGTGACGCCACGTTGCTTCAACAGGTCAGTCAGCTCACAGAAGCAACGGAAGAGATATTCTAAATTCTCGGTCTAACTAGTTTTAATCAGGATTTCTGCATACCAAATTTTACTCAAATTGAAGAGACACAAACATTTTTATTACAAAGTTTATTTCGAAAGAGGCCATTGAAGCAAGCAACGAGATTAACCAGAAACCAAGCAAACAATAACTTTCCATTCAAATCAGCAAATGTCTCTCTTTAAAAATTTCACATGGTGGCCTATTTTTTTTTTTTTTTTTTAGCAGAAGAGCTTTGAGAAACTGAATTACCAACATAAGACAAACACTATCTTTGTGTTTTTCTCCTTTAATTTTATTACTAAAACTAATTTCTTATCAGAGTTTAAAAAAGAAGGAAATTTCTCTCCATGGCATTCATTCAAATTTAGGTTTCCATAGAAAAGTTTGTTGAGGGTTAGAGCCAGTTTGGTGCTATGTTTTTGTATATCTGTAACATGGCATAAAATAGAAAAGCTGTGAGATCAAGCTTTTTTTAAAAGAAAGCATTGTTAATGTTTGAAATTCACTATGTCATTAAAACAAGATCACTTTCAATTTCTATGATACATAAAAGATGCAGTTTTCTAGGCTCTTTTCCCTCTCCCTGCTCCCACTCAAGTACATACTTCAAATCAGTGTTCCTATCGTTTTAGGATGTAACAAGATGCCGGACTTCTGGATGGAATCGTTTATTACTTGGGATCCCCCGATACAATGCTTCTCTCCATTTTCCATGGAAACACCCATGTACACAAAATTACAACTTTGAATATTGAGAAAAGTAGATAACCATTCCCCAAAACCATTTATTCAGGCATTGATACATACCTATGAATGTCTGTTTTGTGGCAGGCAGTACGGTGGTGACAGTGACTGCCCTCAGGAAGTTCACAATGCAGGGGAGGGAGGCCAATCCTAGAATCACAGGAGATGGTCTGATAACTGGAGTCACAAGATAGCTGACTAAAGAAAACCCATGTTGTGAAATAGCCCAGTCTGGCTGGCCAGATGGAGATAGAAAGATAATTCAAATCTTCCCCATTGGCTTAGCTTGCATAGGCTTAGATTACATGAAAGTTAGGAGCCTGATCACTGATAGCATAGATCCCTTTTTAAAAAGCCAGAGTTTATTATTTCTTCCCCAAATCCATTAGCACCTACATTCATTTGCAATTACAACCCTGCTGTTCAGCAAGGGTTAGAGGAGAAAAAATAGTGTCTGGTGTGGTCCTGGGCAGTGGAGTGAAATGGGAAAGCTGTAGGTTAAAGCAGAGAGCTGTACGTTGTCACCGATATGTTTAGTTATTTTGGGTATGGAGCTGTTGACCAGCTGCTTCACAATGACCAGGAAAGGCTTTAAGAAATTTGAACTCCAAGTCCAAACTCAAAAAATTAAAATCCAGTAAATATCTGAGAAGCTACATAGTTTTTGTAATTTATCAAGGAATATTGCTGCGTGGTCAGATTGGGAGAAGACTGCCCTGCAGGTAAACACTACTTTCTGGAATAAGAAAACGAGGCCATGTAGGCAGTCTGTCAGAGGAACACAAGATGTGTTATGGGTAGAATCTAAAACTTAAGCACTTGTTTCCATATTAATTCAAAAACAGAATTTAGAGCTCTTCTGGGATATATGAGCATCCAAGAATGTACAGAGCAGGCCAAGGGAAATCTATGCCTCTTTCAAACTGAAACATTGGGTCTTGAGAGCTCTCTCCTCACTGACAGACAAGAAAATAATATTGCCAATCTAGAGAATGTGAAAACTTTTGTTACATATGAAAAGGAGAGAAATAGTATGAAAGGTGAGAGGAAAGTCAACCTCAGGAAAAAATGTATTCTATGAAAAACAGAACACTTCCTAAAATAGAGTCCTCATCTCACTAAAATAAAATATGGCTTCTATGAAACATAAATATGAAGTCATAAGGAGTTGTGTTGGTTGAAAGTTGAGATTTTTAAAAAATTTTAAAAAGCATGTTAAAATATAAATACAGAATTAAAATTTACATTGAAAATTGAGTGAAGTAAAATTTCTATTACCTAAAATTTTAAATGTTATAGAGAAAAAGTTTAAATGACTTTCAAGAAGGCAGGCCCAAAAGCAAAGATGATAAAAGAAGATATGATAAATAGTAAGTACAGTATGCTGAGGTAAAAATTATGAATAATAGTGTAATGGAAACTGAAAAGACATAGAAGAAAAACAGTATAATAAAAAAATGTTTCTTTATCAAAAGAAAGACTGAATTCTACTGAAAGGGGTCTTCCTTTAAGACAAAAGAAAAGGTAACAGGCCTTTATTCTGAGACTTTTCATAATGAATAAACTAGAGATAAAAATGTAAAGATATAATTTTTAAAAAGTAACTTTTATATGTTATAGAATTAACACATGTCAACTAATGAAGGGCTTCAAAAATAATAAAGCTGTTTCATGGAGAATTTTTAAAAACTGAATATAGTGTCTATAATATATTTGAATAATGATTGCTGTCAGAAACACAACTGATTAAAGTTCTGCAGAGCAGTAAAACTTCCACATTTGGGTTAATCTCTCTAATGGACAGATATATTTGCATCTGATATATACAGGTAAATATGTAACTTAATGAAATTTGGCACTAATCAATTGTGTATAGGAATTCAAACAAAAATTATTCCCCCAGTGAATTAAGTAGTCCTTATATGAGCCTGTTAGACAATGCTCCTCCATTTTGAAAAGACATGCAGTTGCCCTTTTGACTTATTTCCAAGTCCTGAATAGTTTTTCTTAACCCTAATGATTGTAACTAATTTAATTTCTACAGGTCATTCTTGATCACAAAGAGGATAGTCACAAATTCCTGGAGGGATCTCAGGAGCATTGAGCCCACACATGAAGTACAACCTTATTCCTTATGGGTGGATTTGTCATACTTGATTAAATTAGACTTATGCTTGCACATAACTCTAAAGGTATAACCTTGATTACCAATGAGATTTGCATTGAATATTTGGAAATGATTATTTTGCCATTGAAAGTAAAGAGACTGAGTAAAGTTATTTGTTCATAAATTCTGAATAGACAGGAAGAACACAACATCAGTTGAAGGTATTTTTCGTTCTGTTTAAAACTTTAGCCTACCAATTTGAGGATTATATATAAACCAAAAAGAAATATATATGGCTTTTTCCTATTCCATAAAAAATAGAACATTAACAACACCAACAATATTCCTGGACAAACAACCAGCTTGCCTTTATCAGTACATTTGTTCCTGTTTAATTTACTCTTGTTTTGCTGAATATTGGGTTAACAGTCTACAGTCACAAAGTCATCAACTTCTAGACTTTAAATAGGTTTAAAATATGATTTGACTCTGGTGCTGTTTAATAACTGTCTAAGCAAAATCAGTTTAGAACTTACACCTAATACTGCCCATTAAAATATAAATAGTTAAGAGTAACTGTTATAGTTCTCTCCACAGGATTCTAAAATTGTCCATCTTCATTGAAGATTCAATTTCTATACTATAGTCTATAACAAACTGCAGACAGGCATGAGAAGGAAGTAAAACCACGTTTTGATGATCATAAATGAATGTCACAGTAACCAACAGTACCAGAAAGAAGGAAAGTAAAATTTTCTGTCAAAGCACACTATATAAAAATTTTATTACGATGTGACCAGTGTTTACCTTTTAGGAAAGATATATAATGATCAATGGATGCACTGACAAACTTCCAGGTCCTTTCAACCATCCTAAAAAGAGAACAATCGAACACATATTTATACTCCTCAGTGAGTCTATCCAGAGATGTGTCAACTCCATCAATCTTTACAAAAAACTGGCTCTTTGTTATATTAATTTTTGTAGTATTTTTGTTCTTTAATTTTTTTAAAATTCTGCTCTAATTTTTATTATTTTCTTTCTTCTGCTGACTTTAGACTACTTTGTTTTTCTTTAAGATGTAATATTAAGTTATTTACTTGGGATTATACTTTGCTTCCTAAGATAGGTCTGTCATGATATAAAATTCTCTTATCATTGCTTTTGCTGCATCCTAAAAGTTTGATAGGTTAAATTGTCATTTTTGTTTGTCTCTACCTATCTTTTGTTTTCACCTTTTATTTCTTCTTTGATCCAGTGATTTTTTGGTAGTGTGTGGTTTAATATCTACATATTTTTGTGTTTTTATTCCCTCTTTGCCATTTACTTCTAATTTAAAAGCATTGTGGTCAAATAATACGGTTGGTATGATATCAATTTTCTTAAATATGTTGAGGTTTTCTGATGGCAGAGATCAAGTCTCTAACCTCATCTCCATTCCCCCACACTGAGCCAGGGCAGAAGCTCTACAAACACTTTTTGCTTGATATAAATCCCTTATTATCTCTATTTTCCTTCCCATATGAAAACAACAAAACAAACAAATAAACAAGCAAAAAGCCATCTTTCAGTGATTCTCATTCTCCCTCCCAAAAGTTTATGCTCTGCAATGAACTTGCTCACCTATTCTCAAACTGTAAATGACTAATTTATTATTTACAAGTGCATAAGTTTTGCGAAGTAACATGAAAGGCAGGCCATTAACAGAAATTCATAATTTTCTTCATCCTCGCCCCCATGTACCTACACATACCCACAGCACACTCACACTCACAAAATCTGCCTTATACTTACGTAAGTGATAAATGAATTTTGTTCATTAATACATGCAGTAGTGTCTCCAGAACCCGGACCATTTTAGACCTGCTATGAACTCCCACACGACAGCAGTGTTGAAGAGCACTGGGCACAAATCTGCTGAATCAGACTCATCACTTCCCTGCACTGAAGGCAGGCAAGCCAGAGGGACCATGCAATGCCGCTTGAAAAGATAAAGAAAGAAAGCGTCCTTTGTAACATCTGGGTTCCTAATGAAGGATGTGGAGGAAAATCTAAATATAAGGGACTAGTTTTGATGTGGTTGCTTTTTATGAGGCTGTATTAGATAAAAGGAGAGATTAACTAAGAATTAGGTCTTAAGGTAAAGGTGATTTTGTAATTGAATATCCTTGGGACTATCAGAGCAGGTCTCGGGTGGTCATAGGTGAGAAAGCACTAACCACTGGACTTGGAAGTCATATGGGAGTTTATAGCTGCTACCTGACTTGCGGGGATAGGGCCCCCCATTAATTTTGCAGTGGGCTGTTTCTGGGTCTTCCTTCCCAGGACCTTTAACAGCCTGAGCTAATAATATTTACCATTTTCATCTTGGAAAAAAAAGCCTTTTACTCTTTCAAGAATTAACCTTCCCAAGAGGTATGATATGTTGGGCACTGTTAAAAGGGCCTTTTATTTAACCCTCACCATGTTCTAGGAAGTAGGTGCTATTACAGTCTGTCCCCAGTAAATAAGGAAAAACCAAGGCTCAGAGTGGTTAAGTAACTTGCCCATGGTTGTTCAGCCAGAAAATGGCAGGCTGGGATTCAGGTACGCAAGAGCCTGCGTTATCAACCACAGTGCCACACTGATACAAACTATTGTACTGTGCCACCCGGGGATCGGGATGAAACTTTACAAAGTATGGAGGGAACTTTGAAGCTCTTTCTGCTTCTGGTTTCAGAACGATGAAGTCAGGCTGCTCCAGGTAAGTCAAGAAGGATCAGGTTTCATTGTGGGGCTTTCCAGATTGATGGAGAACAAAAGATGTGTTCTGTAGTTTTTCACTCTCACAATTCCAGAGTGAGGCTATTTTATATTTCCCCTTTGCTGCTCATGAGTGCAAATGAATCTGAAATAAGAGGTTTAGTACAGAATAAAACTGCCCGGTTTTCCTGGCATGAACACAATCATAGGGAATCGGGCCAGTCGAATTGTACAGGTTGGCAATGCCTCAACTGTTGGTCTGTGTTTGTTGTGTTTGTCTGTTTTGCAGCCAGTGCTTGGGGCAGGGGACTTCATCTAGGCCTTTAGTGTCACTTGATTCTTATCCAGATGACCCCAACCTCCCGAGCTCCATCCCCCATGCAGCTCCCTTACAGGTCCACCATAGGAAGCCACCACACTCTGATGGATGCCTTTGAACACAAAGTTACTGAACACGAGGCCACAGTGCCAGGTCCCACGTGAGGGCCTATGTCTCTGTCCTCCCTCCCAGAAGACCTGGAGGTCCCCCCTTCCAAAATGCAGGTGACAGTCTTCAGCAACCCTTAGGACCCCGAATTCTCATGCAAATTAAATACTAAAATTAGCAGCACTATCCCAAGCTGCAAAGATGTCAAAACCAAAACCTATAAAAATTAGGTTTTACAGAGGTGTTCCTATGCAAAATACCTGGTATTTGGAAAAATACCTAGTTCACCTCATCCCCAATTTAAATATGAAAAAATAAATGCCTCGAAAACAGCAACTCCTGACCAACGTCACAGTGCACGTTAGAAGCATAAGGACTAGAACTCTGTTTTCTAAACCTCTTACCAACAGAACCATAAGAAATTGTTAGAAAATACTAGCAATGTTATTTCTTCCCTAGATGGTATAGTTCCCAGAGTCTTAGATACTTCAGATACACACACACACACACACACACACACACAGACACACACATGTGCACACATGCGCTCACACTCACACACACAATAACTAAACGACAGAACAAAGCATATAATTCAGGAAACAGCAATTAAAAACACCTTCAGCAGAATTCCACAGACACATCACACAAACACACACTCCCCACTTGCTGAGTATCCAAGATGGCAGGCACACCACGCCTTTTGCCCTGGTAAGAGGGTCACTGTATATTTGTAACAATGGTGATAAATTGTTTTCATAAGCCTAAGTTTCTTAGATGACACGTGCAATTTCAACCTCTGGGTATCTTCTTCACTCCATCCTATCTTACCAAACAGGTTCCAAAGGCAGCAGCGAATCCTGGAGTTTTCTTGTGACAACAACTTACTTTAAATAGCTGTCATTGAGAAGGGCTGATTCTACAGAACACATTCCGATTGATAAATTTTTATTCCACAGAAAATATAAGCCTGGCACATGCTGGTGGGAGGCCTGGGACCATATGTCATCTCATTAAGAAATCATCAGTCCTGCCTGACCAGGCAGTGGTGCAGTGGATAGAGTGTCAGACTGGGATGCGGAAGACCCTGATTTGAGACCCCGAGGTTGCCAGCTTGATCGCAGGCTCATCTGGTTTGAGCAGAAGTTCACCAGCTTGGACCCAAGGTCGCTGGCTCCAGCAAGGGGTTACTCAGTCTGCTGAAGGCCCCCGGTCAAGGCACATATGAGAAAGCAATCAATGAACAACTAAGGTGTCACAACAAAAAACTGATGATTGATGCTTCTCATCTCTCTCCATTCCTGTCTGTCTGTCCCTATCTATCCCTCTCTCTGACTCTCTCTCTGTCTCTGAAAAAAAAAATCATCAGTCCTGTATGTCATTCTATATGGGCTCCTAGAGGTTAGATGTTTGACCCAGCAGGGCAACACAGCTGTGACCAAAGGGATAGCATGACATAGCAGCCAAAATCTTTTCCTGCTGTAACATACCCATGACAATCATGTTTTAACAAGTATATTTTGTATTTAGAAAGTAAATTTGCTCCTGTTGAAGTGGGAATGTTTGGGGCTGTGACTTTGGCTTTAAACAATCTATAAAGGTTGTGTGTGTGCAGCCCTATAGGGAAGAGGAACCCATATTTTTTGACAGAGAATCTCATAGAGGTGGGAGTGCAGGAAGAGAAAGCATCACCTCTTACAGTTTAGTTTCTGATGGTTCCAGGAGAGAAGAATTGAGCTGGCAATCAGGCAAAGGCTCTCAGTTGACATGCTGCTGCGCCTTTCGCTCCTTCATCCCTCCCTCCTAGGGGGTGTCTGTTTTGCTGTTCTTGTTTACCACCCTTCCCATCCTCCTGTGAGGCTTTTTCATCCTCCTGCAGGCCAGCTTACAGAGCGATCTCTGCTTCTGCGTTGGAGCAGATGCAGGCCCCTCCCTGCCACGGAAGATTTTATGCCAAGGGCTGAGCCTGGAAGCTATCAGGCAGCATGTTATGTAGAACTCGTTCTAGGAAATGGGAGCAAAGAGATTTACATGGCAATATCTGCAACCCCACCTTTTGCAGTCAGATGCAAGCTGCTCATACAGCTCCATGTGGGATCCCATGGGGCTCTAACAGAATAGAGCCCTGTGTGATATTTTTTTATATGTGAGCACTGTTATTATTTCTGTAAGCAAGGAATTTTGTGTAGAGCTGGAACCCCAATAAGTCTTAAATGCCTTAAAGAAAAATTGGTCTATGACAAGTTATTACATCTTAGCTCATTGAAACATTATTAATGAAAATAGTCCATGAATAATTGTAACTCTGAAAGAACAGTTAACAAATGTGGAAACTGAAAAAGCCTCATTAAAGCTGGTTCTCTTAGCAACTGACATAATTTTGCACAAAAGAATGAGATAACTAATTTTTTTAAAAGCATCCAAATGATCTGATTCAGAAGGTACAAAAATGACTGCAAACCCAATTGAATGGGAAATAAGGCATACATAGTTGGAATCAACTTAATAAAGACACCTGTAAGGTTTTTTTAGACACCTATAAGTTTTAAGCATATAAATAAGTAGCAATAACATTACCACTGTGTGCAACAATATTACCAACTTGGGAATAAAAACAGCACATATACTACCTCACAGTTTCTGCAGATCAGGAACCCAGCCAGAAAGGCTTTACTGGGACTCTGCATCAGGGTTTCTCTAAGATGAGTTTTTGGTTGGGGCTGAAGTCGCAGAAAGTTAAACTCAGAAAGGGTCTGCTTCCAATCTCACTCAGGTTGGTTGCAGAATTTGTTCTTTGAGGGTTGTTAGACTGAAGGTCTCCATCCCTCTCTGGCTGTCAGTCGGAGATGCCCTCGGGTTGTCACACAGACTTCTCCAACATGGCAGCTTACTTCATCAAAGCAACAGAGAACAACAGCTCGCAAGAGAGAGGTTGCAAGTTCCTAAAACTTAATTATGAAAGTGACGTCCCTTCACCTTTGCTGATTTCTACTCATGAAAAGCTAGTGGTTGGAACAGTCGACACTCGAAGACTGTTACACAAGGTCTTGCATACCCTGAGAGGAAGTACCTGAGGCAGAACATTCTGGGGTCATGAGAGAAGCTGCCACTGCACCCTCCCTCCCATCAGCCTAGGCCTTTTCCTGCTTTGTTGTCTTCATTGCTCTTATCACAACCTCAAGTTACATTGTATGTTTATTAGTGCATTTATTTATTATGAGTGACACCACTAGACTATTAGTATCTTAAGATATGTATCTTTTCTTGGGGTGTACTGCTATATCACTGGTGTCCAGAATAATATTGGGCAACACAGTTAATTCATTACAATTCACTTGCTCTCAAGTCCCCATGGAGATGGTAAATGACTAAAATGAAATTTGGGGGAGTCTGGGGTCTTTACACTACTCTAGAAAATTTAAATTCAACTCCCTGAAGGACAACCAATAGCATGACTAGCCTATTAAAAGTCAAAGCAAAGTCAGGGGACTCTGGGTTTACGAGAGAACACAGATCTCTTCTTCAGATAAATTCCCAGAAGTGGAATTGCTGGGTTATAAGGCAGTTCAACTTTAATTTTTTAAGAAAATTTCATGAGGTTTTTCCACCGTGTCTACACCAATCTGCATTCCCACCAACAGTGCACAAGAGCTCCCTTTTCTCCACATCCTCGCCAACACTTGTTTGTTGACTTACTGATGATAGCCATTCTGACAGGTGTGAGATGATATCTCATTGTGGTTTTAATTTGCATTTCTCTGATGATTAGTGATATTGAACATTATTTCATATGTCTATTGGCGATCTGAATGTCCTCTTTGGTGAAGTTTCTATTCAGATCTTTGCCCATTTTTTAATTAGATTGTTTGATATTTTTGGTCTTGAGTTTTATAATTCCTTATAAATTTTGGACATTAACCTCTTATCAGATGTGTCAGTGAATGTTTTCGCATTCAGTGATTGGGTCTTTTCATTTTGTTGATGGTTTTCTTTGCTGTGCAAAAACGTTTTAGTGTGATGCAGCCATATTTGTTTTGTTTATTCTTTTTGTTTTAATTGCCTGAGGAGATATATCAGAAAAAATATTGCTACAAAAAAGTCTGAGATTTGGGGTGGAGAAGGTGGAGGCAGAAACAGGGGACAAATGGTGATGAATGGACATTGTGTAGGGTTGGTGGCTAATGGGGGAAGGTCATGTGGGGAACCCAGGCCCGGGAACTTTGACTAGGACCACCCATACAACTAAGTGCACTACAAATAAACTTCCCAGAGGTCTTTGGGAGAGGAGTGACTGTACGTCAGCCAGTGAGATTTCACTACGTCATATTAGTTGGACGACTCCAAAGGACCCCAAAAGGACCCCTAGGACCCTTTTAAATCTGGCTCCACGTGGTCCCTTGGCACAATATTCCTGGCCTCCATCTTCTGGACAAGTGAGTGTCATCTGAGAAGCGCTCTGTACTAAATAAAGCCTTAATATTCCACACTTGGTGGCTATGCTCTCTTCCTCGGTGGGGAAAATACCTTACATTTTTGTGCCAAAAACCCAGGAGAAGTTAGAAGCCCTCTGGGGATGCTTCTCTTCCCATCCCCTCCGAGAAAGAACCAGAACCCAGAATTTCCAACCATCCACCTCAGTGCGCGGTGCGGTAAGCCCCTACTTTCAAACTCCCTTAAGTTCTCTCTGCCAAGACTCCTTGTCCAAAACCACAGCTGCATCACAGAAGTCTTTTTCTGTCTGAGTGTATGTGTGTTGGTGAAGACGTTCCAATCACACCCACTTTCCCTATCCATCCGTGGCCAGAGTGTGAGTTTTGGGATGCTGATACCCATCTCTGACCACTTCGAGAACTGAGGGTGACCATGGGGGCAAAAGGATGTAAGCCTGACTCTAAAACATCCCTGGGGTACCTTACCCAAAACCTCCCAAACATTGATCCTTCCTTAAAAAAGAAGAAACTAATCTTCTTCTGCAGTGTAGACTGGCCACAATACCCACTGGATAACCAAACCAGGTGGCCTCAGGAAGGAAGTTTCAATTTTAACACCTTTACTGATTTACAGAACTATTGCCAAGAAGTTGGAAAATGGACAAAGATTCCTTATATACACGGGTTTCTTCATCTATGTTCTCATCCTAATATCTGCTCCAGCTGCTCTACAACGCAGGTCCTTCTGGCCAGAGAAACCTCAGCTAAACTCTCTGCTCCAGATCTTTCCTCCTTTGCTGACTCCCCTGAGGAACTCTCTTGCCCTCCTGCACGATTCCCTCGACTCCCTTGGTCCCATCCCATCTCTTCGCTGGATCCTGTTTCTCTTCCGTCTGCAAATGCTGATCCCTCTCTCTCCTCCCCTGTTAGCGCTCACACCCAATCCCACTCCAGGCCACAAGAGGGAACTGACCTCCTGTGCCCTCTTCGCGAGGTGGCCGGGAAGGAAGGAGTTGTTCGGGTTCATGTGCCTTTCTCCCTCTCTGATCTGTCTGCAATCGAAAAGCATTTGGGCTCCTATTCTTCTAATCCTACCAATTATACCAAGGAATTCCAATATCTCACTCAGGCATATGACCTCACATGGCGTGATCTCTATATTATTATGTCTTCTACCCTTACCCCCGATGAATGGGACCGTATCCGGATGGCAGCATGAGCTCATGTAGATAAGGTCCACACCTCTAATGCTCAAATGCCGGTGGGCCTAGAGGCGGTTCCTGACACGGACCCCAACTGGCATT
Organism: Rhynchonycteris naso; assembly: GCA_037038555.1. Lineage (NCBI taxonomy): Eukaryota > Metazoa > Chordata > Mammalia > Chiroptera > Emballonuridae > Rhynchonycteris > Rhynchonycteris naso. The sequence goes on from CM073001.1 coordinate 100,388,813, forward strand.
ACCAGAAGGAACAACCAGGTAGGAGACGACGTGATCAGATGGTTGAATGTCTTATAGCTGGCATGCAGGATGCAGCACAAAAAGTAGTTAACTATGACAAGTTACGGGAAATTACTCAAGGACCTGAGGAAAATTCGGCTCTCTTCTTAAATTGCCTCCCTGACGTTATGGTCCTCCATACTCGTTTAGATCCTAATTTCAGTGCTGGGGCCACTGTATTAGCTATTTACTTTATTTCCCAATTGGCCCCGGACATTTGGAAGACCTAAAAAGGCAGAGGAAGAACCACAAACCCCTATCCAAGACCTGATGAACATGGCATTTAAGGTTTTTAATGGTCGAGAAGAATAGGCTGAGGCTTTCGCCAGGCCCACATGCAGCAGAAGGTCGCACTCCAAACCCAGGCTATTGTGGCAGCCCTTAGGCCAGAGCAACAGGGGCAAAGCACAGGAAGTGCTCAACCTAAGTCTGGGCTGCAAACAGGATCCCCACCGGGAGCTTGCTTTAAGTGTGGCAAGGAAGGTCATTGGTCCTGGCAGTGCCCCTGCCCAAGGCCACCCACTAAGCCTTGTCCTAATTGCAAGCAGCCTGGTCACTGGCAGAGTGATTGCTCTGGACAGCAGGCAGATCCTCGGCATCAGCGTGGAGGACAGGCCGCTCAAATGGGAGGCCAAGCTAGCCAAGTGGACTCAGCGTTTGAATTCCTAGGCCTCATGGACGACTGATGTGGCCCAGACTCGGAGACCTCCCTCAATTTCTCTGAGCCATGGGTGAAGCTATAGGTAGCAAATAAGTCCATTTCATTTCTTGTGGACATAGGGGATACCTTCTCTGTTTTGCCATCACACTCTGGACTTCTAATTTCCTCACAGGTCTCGGTTATGGGGGTTGATGGGACCCCTTCTTCTCTTCACATACTACCCCTGACATGCATTCTGGATGGAATTCCATTTTCACTCATTCTTAGTCATACCATCATGCCCTGTACCCCTTCTGGGTTGAGACATTCTACACAGTCTCGGAGCCACTATCCAGCTGACAGCATCTTCTCACCAACTCCTACCACTCCTGACTGAAGGCTCTCCTGCTACTACAGATCACCCTAACCCAATCACGCCTCCTATTCCACCAGATGTTGTCAACCCTCAGGTCTGTGACACTTCTACCCCTGTGGTAGCAACCCACCACCCATCTGTACACATTCACTTAAAGAATCCCTCCCAATTCCCATCTAGACCCCAATTCCCTATTTCAGCAAGTTACCGCCAGGGCCTTAAACTAATAATTACCTACTTCTTAAACCAATGCTTACTCATCCCCATGGATTCTCCCTGCAATACCCCCATCCTTCCTGTTCAAAAACCTTCAGGAGCTTATTGTCTTGTACAAGACTTACGCCTAATCAATGAGGCAATAGTTCCCCTCCATCCAGTAGTCCCTAATCCTTACACATTACTGTCACACATTCCCTCAGACACTACTCACTTCACGGTCCTAGATTTCAAGGATGCCTTTTTTACCATTCCTCTACACCCTGACTCTTACTTTCTGTTTGCTTTTACTTGGACTGACCCAGACACTAATGCAGCCAAGCAGCTTATGTGGACTGTCTTACCCCAGGGGTTCAGAGACAGCCCACACCTGTTTGGACAGGCACTAGCTTGGGATTTAGCTGCATGCGATCTCGAGACAAGTACTCTCTTACAATATGTAGATGATCTACTTCTCTGCAGCCCTTCCCTGTCTGCCTCAAGAAGACACACTGCCCACCCTTCTCAACTTCCTTGCCATGAAGGGATATCGTGTCTTCTCTATTAAGGCTCAGCTTCACTCTCAGGCTGTAGTCTATTTTGGCATCGCCTTAACCCCCACTACTCGAGGTTTCACCCTAGATCAAACTCAGACTGTCCACAGTCTCCAACCACCTACCACTGCCGATCAGATTATTTCTTTCCTCTGTCTAATAGGCTTCTTTAGACACTGGATTCCCAATTTTGCTCTCTTAGCCAAACCCCTCTACGAGGCTCCAAAAGAGACTCTCACGGGACTTCTTACATCCCCCAACACCATCAAAAGGGCTTTCTCTACCCTTCGAGACACCCTCATCTCCTCTCCCCCTCTCGCTTTACCTGACTCCAGATGCCCCTTCCATCTTTTCACTGATAAAAAGCACGGTAATGCTGTTGGCGTGTTAACTCAATCTGTGGGGCCCACATACCGCCCTGTGGCATGCCTCTCTAAACAACTGGACACCACTGTCAAAGGCTGGCAGCCCTGCCTCCAGACACTGGGTGTGGCAGCTGAACTCACCAAGGAGGCTGTTAAGCTCACCCTTTCCCAACCCATCACTGTATTCTCCTCCCACAGGCTCACTGACCTCCTTTCACACAAGTCTCTTTCTCTGTTAAGTCCTTCCCGCCTTCAAGAATTTCATCTCCTGTTCATCAAAAACCCTTCAATCACTCTTTGCCCTCTCCCCGACTCAACCCAGCCACTCTACTGCCAGCTCCAATGACACTTCCGGAACCCACCCACTCTCGTACAGAACTAGTAGATTTTCTCAACAGACCTCAAGATGGATTATCAGATTCTCCTTTAAAAGATCCAGATCTAATATTCTTTATGGGTGGAAGTTTTGTACAGGGACCTGACAGACGACGATGAGTGGCCTATGCGGTGGTCACCACCTCCTCCACACTAGAAGCTCAACAGCTGCCAGAGGACACCTCCTCCCAGAAAGCAGAGATGATTGCCCTCATGCGGGGACTCACACTGGCCCAAGGAAAATGCGTAACTATATATACTGACTCTAAATATGCTTTTCTTATCACCCACAGCCACTCTGCCCTCTGGAAGGAAAGGGGCTTATTCACTACCAAGGGCTCCCCCATAATCAATGCTATTCTCATTTTTAAACTTTTGCAGGCATTACAGCTTTCCACTGAGGTGGCTGTGGTACATTGTAAGGGCCATCAAACCTCTCAAGACCCCATGGCCTTGGGAACTGCTCAGGCCGACACGACAGCTCGAACCTCACCCTGGGAGCCTCCCCCTCTCCTCTCATGTTTCTCTCTACCTCCCTGAAACCTTTCTACACTCCTGAGGAAGAACAGACCCTCTTCGGAAAAGGTGGAGACATGTGCAACCAGGGATGGATATTTCTCAGAGATAGAATTGCCTTACCAAAAGGACAGGCTGAAACTCTCCTTTATGATATCCACTGTTCCTTATACATAGGGCCCAAAGCTCTCTATCAGTTCTTGCAAACACTCTTTTTCCCCCCCAGGTCTCCAGCAGACTATCATAAAAGGTACACGCAGCATGTGCTGTCTGTTCCAAAGCCTCTACACAAGGGGGACTCCACCCATTCTTTCCTACTCATCAACTGAGGGGGCACATGCCAGGCCAGGATTGGCAAATTGACTTCACTCATATTCCCCCTCACAAAAAACTCCACTATCTCTTAACTTTTGTGGATACCTTTTTGGGATGGATAGAAGCCTTTCCCACCTCTCGAGAGACGGCAGACACAGTGACCTCCATTCTCATTGAACGCATTATCCCGCAGTTTGGACTGCTGACTACCATGCAGTCAGACAATGGCCCAGCCTTCACTGCCCAAATAGTCCAGCAGGTCGCCACCTCTCTCAACATTACCTGGAAACTCCGCATACCCTATCGCCCTCAATCATCGGGTAAGGTGGAAAGGGCCCATGGCATCCTGAAGAATCAGCTAACTAAAATCTCCATTGAGACCAGACTCTCCTGGCCAAACCTCCTCCCCCTGGCACTCACCAGAATCAGAACAACCCCACAAAACCCCCTGGACTAAGTCCCTTTGAGCTGGTTTATGATAGACCATTTCTAATCAACCATAACTTACCTGTCAACCACCCTCCTCTTGCCACATACCTCCCCTTTCTGTCTTTACTTCACCATCTTCTCACGGAACACGTGGACTTCTTCCCATAGGGGGCTGAGATGAAACACACCCAATGGTCCCTCTGCAACCAGGAGACAGGGTTCTTCTGAGGGAGCTCCAGCCTGGCTCCCTACAGCTCAGATGGATGGGACTCCATACGGTAATACTGACTACTCCTACTGCAGCTAAACTCCTAGGGCAAACACCTTGGTATCATGTCTCTCATCTCAAGCTTGACCCCATGCAGGACCGCTGCCAGTCAGAACCACTGGGCCCTACTCGTCTGCAGCTCACAAAAAGAATGGGGCCTGCGGATCCTATGGCTCCTCTTCTTCCCACTAGGAACCTGCCATCAGAGTGAGCTGAAGCAGGGAGCAATGCCATTCAGTAGGACTGGCCTGATGAAAGAAGTTTCAATCTCCTCAACTGTCTGTGAGGAAAATTAAGCAAGAATCTCTCCTTCTACAACCTGCTTATCCTAAATCTTCTTCTAATTATCAGTGTATAACTCACATGTGTTTCTTTTTTAAATTCTTACAGAACCGCATCTGCGAAGTTTCTCAACTCACGGCCAAACACATGTTCCTCCTGACACCCCTCAAAGCCACCACCAGCCAACCACCCCTCCCCATGATGCCCCTAATCAGCAGGAAGTAGCCAGATAAATAAATGGCACCCTTATTCTATTTAACAAAAAAGGCTGGAATGTAGGGTTGGTGGCAAGTGGGGAATGGTCACATGGTGAACCCAGACCCAGGAACTTTGACTAGGACCACCCACACAACTAAGTGCACCACAAATAAACTTCCCACAGGTCTTTGGGAGAGGAGTGACTGTCCATCAGCAAGTGAGATTTCACTATGTCATATTAGTTGGACGACTCCAAAGGACCCCGAAAGGACCCCTAGGGCCCCTTTAAATCTGGTTCCATGCGGTACCTTGGTGCAGTATTCCTGGCCTCCATCTTCCAGGCCAATGAGTGTCATCTGAGAAGTGCTCTGTACTAAATAAAGCCTTAATATTCCACACTTGGTGGCTATACTCTTTTCCTCGGCAGAGAAAATACCTTACACACTGGACTTGGGGAGTGAGCACACAATTCAAATTCGCTATACAGAGATGTGTGGTAGAATTGTGCACCTGAAACCTGTATAATTTTGTTGACCAGTGTCACCACAATAAATTCAATAAAAATGAAAAATGTTAATTAAAACAAAAAATAAAACAGAGAAAGCACAGAGCATGCCTTTCCTCTTAGGATCACACTAACAGAATATAAAGCAATAAAATAATACGATTAGACACTACAACTAAGATAATGAGGGGAACACACATTTCTAGAACACAGAAAGCATACACAAGCCACAGTCAAGAGACCTATGGCAAATACTGTGAGCAGGTACAGGGCCAGGTGGGTGCTAGAGCTCTCAAGGCACTTACTATGTAAAGCACTTGATGGTCTAACCACCAAGTTGTCCACCTGAAACCAATACAAAATAATATAGAAAGTAAACTATAATTGACAAACAAAAAATAATAATGGTGATGAAAAGAATGAGTGCCCTATGGGGAGAACCCTAGGGGAAATGTGGAGGTGAAAATAAGAGCAGGGAAGGGAAAAAGTTTGAAAAGAATGGTGAATTCAAATTCTAAGGGGTTGACCCCCACTTTCACCAGCATCCTAAACCTCTTAAGTACAAAATATAAAACAGCCAGATGTTTATCGCAAGGCAAAAAAAAATCATTTTTTCACCCAATTTTTCGACCATCCTTTCTTCTGGCACTTACAAAACAGTCACGTAGATATGAAGTACAGCAAGAGAAACATAGTCAGTGATATTGTAATAACTATGTAGTTATAGTGCCAGGTGGATACTAAAAATGCCAGGGGAAACACTTTATAAAGTATAACATCTATGACTGTCGAACCACTATGCTGTAAACCTGAAATAAATATGAAATAATATTGATTGTCAACTGTAATTGAAAAAAATAAAAATATATTAAAATAAAATATTTTTATCTGTTTTTGTAAATAATGGACAAACCATCCAGAGAAAAATATGGTATGTTTAATAGTTCTCCAGACGTTAAGTATCTTACACACACACAATAAATAAATGACTGATGGAAACATATAATTCAGAAAACAGAAAATAAAAAACAACTTCAAATTAGTATCTTCATGTTATGTCTTAGGCCAGGCTCCATGGGAAACTGAGAGAGAGATTTGCACGCTCCCCATAAAGGGAATGAGGGAATGTGGGAAGCAGAAGTAGGCAGGAGAAGTTGACGTGATTCAACTGCTATCGGGAACTCAAGCAGTCCTAGGGGGTAGTCCGGAGCTGGGGTGGCCCTTCAGACATTTCTAGAATTAAAGCAAGAGGCCAGCTGTTCATACACCCCAATCCTACTCTATTCTTCACCCCCAGTGGTCACTTATCACACTCAGGTCTCCCTCTAGGGGGTACTGTATAATTCCCACAAAGGAACTGAACAAGCAGCAGGCTGAGTGCAGGGCGTGGAGGGATGAGTGTATTCATATTGGGTGGCACCATAGAGCATCACTACACATAAATTTCAAAAGTCACTATATGCATAAAATAAGAAAGTAATGACAAATTACTGTAATAAAAAATCAATGAAAAAGGAAAAAACTTTTTTAATTTAAAAAATAAAGTGATTACCAAGTAAAAAAGTATTTCATAAAAACATTTATCTGTGAAGCCAAGAAATCTCAAATAAAGAACAAAGGTACCAAATTATAAGCAAAAGATATCAAAGACAAAGAAGTTTAAATTAAGAACAACAGTATTTAAGAAATAAAGAGAAGAGAAAATAAATGAAAAGAAGTTTAAAAATATCAATAGAACAGAATTTGTAAAAATTAACAAAGCAAATTAAAGGAGCCCACCAAGTACTTAGCAAGACTTTAGAAACAAAATTCAGCCTGACCAGGCGGTGGCATAGTGGATAAAGCATTGGACTGGGGTGCGGAAGACCCAGGTTCGAGACCCCAAGGTTGCCAGCTTGAGCGCGGGCCCATCTGGCTTCATCAAAAGCTTGCCATCTTCGACCCAAGGTCGCTGGCTGGAACAAGGTGTTACTTGGTCTGCTGAAGGCCCACAGTCAAGGTACATATGGGAAAGCAATCAATGAGCAACTAAGGTGTTGCAATGAGAAACTGATGATTGATGCTTCTCATCTCTCTCCATTCCTGTCTGTGTATCCCTCTCTCTGACTCTCTCTTTGTCCCTTTAAAAGAAAACATCATACTCAGATATGCTTGTACATTTTCAGAACAACCAAGAATAAAGAGAAGATTCTAAATCTCGGGGTGGGGGCTTGGAGGGAAAAACAAACTTGCATGAGAGAAAGAATCATCATTCTGGCATCTGATTTATCACCAGCAATTACTTTTACATCCTTCAAGAAAAATGACTCTCAATCTACAATTTCATCCTTAAAAATGTATGAATCAAGCCTGACCTGTGGTGGCGCAGTGGATAAAGCGTCGACCTGGGAACACTGAGGTCGCCAGTTCAAAACCCTGCACTGGCCTGGTCAAGGCACATATGGGAGTTGATGCTTCCAGCTCCTCACCCCTTTCTCTCTCTCTCTCTCTCTCTCTCTCTCTCTCTCTCTCTCTCTCTCTCGTGTGTCTCCTCTCTAAAATGAATAAATAAACTGGGTGTGTAAAAAAAAATATTGTTTAAAAAAAATGTATGAATCAATAGTGAGCTCAGAAGAAAGATATTTTTAGATATGAAAGAGTTCAGAAAATGTTCCTCTCAGCCTTGGCTGGTTGGCTCAGTGGTAGAGCATCATCCCAGAGTGTGGCAGGTCCAGGTTCGATTCCTGGCCAGGGCACACAGGAGAAGTGACCATCTGCTTCTCCACCCCTCCTCCTCTTGCTTCTCTCTCTTTCTTCCCCTCCTGTAGCCACGGCTTGATTGGTTTGAGTGAGTTGTCCTCAGGCCTCTGTGGCCTCCACCTTAGGCAATAAAAAAAATGGGTTGGTTGCTGAGCAACAAAGCAAGGGCCTGAGATGGGCAGAGCATCACCCTCAGTGAGCTTGCCAGGTAGGTCCTGATCAGGGCACATTCAGGAGTCTGTCTTTCTGCCTCCCCTCCTCTCACTAAGAGAAAAAGGAAATGTTCCTCTCACAAGTTCTTTATTAGGAGGGCTTCCTTAAATATAGTATATACTCCAGTAAAATGAGAGAATAAACCAAGAAAGAGAGAGAATGAAGGTTCAGGAATGAGATTCAAACTCTACCTAAGAGAGCAGTAAAAGAGAGAAAGAAGATGGGCTTAAGAAGGAGTCAGTATCGTCTAGAGCAGAAAAACATCAGAAACATGACCTCCTGCCCAGAGGGGCGTTTCTAGGTAAGAGAGTATTACTGTGATGTTGGGGGAAATGTAACATTCTTATAAAGGTAAACAATGCTAGACCTTTTTTAAACACAATGCAATTGGAAACAAGGGGGAGGAACAAACTGTTACAGGAAAAACAAATTAAGTCATAGTACTCAGGCTCTGCAGTGAACACTTTTACTTAGTCAATAAAATAGATGCATTTCATTGATCTTAAACTGTAAGAATGGCCCTCTGGACAGAACATAGAGAGAAGACTTAATTAAAGTTATAAATAAAAATTTAAAGGTTGAAAATGTTAAAGTAAAGGTGAAGAGAAGTGAGGAAATGGTACCTGCATTTCACGAGGTGAGCAGTCAAGAGATACCATCAACAAATGATGGAACAAGTAACACAAATTTTGAAATATGAAAATATAAATATAACTAACAGAAATAAAGGACATTGTTATAAATATGCAAGGATTTGGGGGTCCTCAGGTTACTGGGGTGAATAAAACCCTCATCAGGAAATCAATAGTTCATGCCTAAAGTCAATGTAGAAATGAGCACATGTGCATTATTGCGAAAATATTGCAGGAGCTCCAGAAGAACTCAAAACAGAGTGTTTATTTCTGGAAAATACACTTGGGGACAGGTTAAAATGTGGCAGAGGACCATTACTTAGAGGGCCTAATATACCTGTTTGACCCTGGAAATATACTATTTTCATAAAGTCACAGGTAGATGAATGAGATAATAAAGATGAATGGATAGATAGATCAGATAGATAGATGATAGATAGATAGATGATAGATAGATAGATAGATAGATAGATAGATAGATAGATAGATAGATAGATTAGATAGATAGATAATAGATAGGTAGGTAGGTACATAGGTGCATAGATACATACAAAGATATAGGTAGAGGAAGGAAGAAAGAAAGAAAGAAAGAAAGAAAGAAAGAAAGAAAGAAAGAAAGAAAGAAAGAAAGAAAGAAAGAAAGAAAGAGAGAGAAAGAAAGGGAAATCATCTTTAAAAAGGAGAGCAATTCTATCTAGAATAAGAGATTAGAAACCCTTGGGGAATATCACTGTGACCATCACTGTGGATGTAGAAATGATGAGGATTATAATCAAGGTAGAGCCTTAGGAAGAAAACTGTATTTGTCATAATATATTCAAAATGATAGTCTTATGTTATTTAGGCAAAAAAGAATTATTTTATGAAATTAGCTAGCTATTCATGTTATCTAGCTGACCAAATATGAACTGCCACACTTAATACAGCGAAGAGTACAATCAGCCTAAAGGTTTGGAGTAAATTTGCATCAGGGATTATTAAGAGAAGTAGAGAGAGGTAGATTTCAAAGCCAAAGAACTTTTGTTTTGTTTTTTAATTTTATTTGAATATTTTAATTCTCAAAAACTTTGATGGTCAACCCTGTTGAGGTTTTTTGGGGGACAGCAACTTAAAAATAAAAAATCCTTGAGATAAGAAATGTGTTTAGAGCCAGATTTTAAAGGACAAAGTCAAACTATTGAAAAGAAAGCGTTGTGTTGCAGGTGGTAATTTGTCAATGTGAGAGTCACAAGGACTTGGGAAACTCAGAGAGTTTAGTTGAGGATGTCGTCCACATTATTCCTCTTACTTGGTCTTGTCAAAGGACAGAGGAAGGTTTTCCTGGGTAGGTCCCTAGATCACTGTTAAAACTGCAGACTATTATTTGAATAGAGAAAGTGCTTATCTCTAACTCACTACTGTTGACAGCCACCGAGATAGTAAAGGAAGACAATGGGCCATTTACTCAGTAAAATTAAATCATTTGAAGAGATTTCTTTGAAGAAATGCCTTTGGATTTAAAAGATAAATTTTTACCTTCTATTTTAAATGGTCTTTAAAGGGCATATATTTTTATTCATATTCATATCTCTGTCATATGTATTTTATTTAATATTAAGAATAAAATAAATGACAAGCAATGTGAAAAAAGACACTTTATATATTTGAAATTTTGCTTCATTTCTCACATATTTTAAAAAAGAATGACTCCCTGCATTTATGACGTGAAAGCAGATTGGGCTGGAATTGCTTGTTAAGAGAGTTATAAATACCACCCATCAGTGAGAAATGCCAAAGACACTCAAACAGATTGATGAAGCCATCAGTGCTAATCTATTAGGGATTCTAAAAATAAGTCTATTAATGCTGTCAGCATCTATTTTTTCACTATCATTACAACAAAATCACAAGTGATAAAGAACTCCACAATCCGACTAGCATTTCAAGATTATACTATTTAATTACTTTAAGAAATTATGCAATTACTATATAATGACAATTACAAAGTATATCTTTTGAATTGCTACGGAAAATGCTTTCCACACCTTTTCATAGAGGATCACAGTAACCCTGGAACAGTGATTTGAATTCCTATATTTAGAAGAAAAACTGGGATATTAACTAAACAATATAGTCAAATAAACCTATTATGGGATAAGCATTATTTTGCTTGAAAAGTTCCAAATAGATTTGCTAAGAACAAATGGCACTGAAGAGTGTAGATTTTACAGTCAGCACATCCTCTTGCTGATGGTTGAAGAGCTAATAATTTACTTAATATTTTCAAGCTGTGAGATGAGGATAACAGTATTTACATAACAATTAACTGAAGTAAATGAAAAATTTTAAATAAAATATGTATTATAGCGAAAAAACATTGTAGCTAGACAATAATGTATTGATAATTTTTAACCAAAGAGGTGGACCTTAGCTCCATTCCTTAGAATAAGCCTTTCATTAGTTACAGCAACATTGAGATCAGGGGTTGGGCCTGAAAATGATGCGTCAAGACTGAACATAGGCAGCTTTAAGTGTCTCACAGACACCAGGAAATCATTTCTTAGCTGCTGGACTATTGGTCCCAATTTCCCATTTTTACCACCAGTTATTCTAGAAGGGTGGAAGCATATTACTAACAATAATCTAGATAGATCTGAACTCTTTATTTCCTCAATGTCACTGACTACACCCCACTACACATGCCAAACAGAAATGTCACAATACTGGAGCATTTGGAATGTGATTTAAAAAACAACGAAAACGTGTCATGGTAGCTTGCCTTCCTTTCAGAACTATACTCTGCCGCACCCATTTCATCCTGCTGAGTTCAAACCAGAAAACATCCAACATCCTCATAAAGCCCCTAAACATACACTTACGCACATGCACACACACTCACTCAAATCCATCCACAGAGATACAAAAGATTATCTCAAGTCAGCTTAAACTTTTTTTTTTTTTTTTTAAATTTTAATATATATTTTATTATTATTAATTCTAATGAGGTGACACCAATAAATCAGGGTACATATGTACAATGAAAACATCTCCAGGTTATCTTATCATTCAATTGTGTTGCATACCCATCACCAAAAGTCAAATTGTCCTCTGTCACCTTCAATCTGGTTTTCTCTGTGTCCCTCCCCTCCTCCCTATCCCACTTTTCCCTCCCTCCCCCCATCCCATAACCAACACTCTCTTGTCCATGTCTCATACCCTCACTTTCATGTCCCACCTATGTATGTAATCGTGCTGTTCTCAGTTTTTCTTTTTTTCTGATTTACTTATTTCACTACGTATAATGTTATCAAGGTACATCCATTTTGTTATAAATGATCCGATGTCATCGTTTCTTATGGCTGAGTAGTATTCCATAGTATATATGTACCATAGCTTTTTAATCCACTCGTCTTCTGACGGACACTTGGGCTGGTTCCAGATCTTCGCTATTGTGAACAATGCTGCCACGAACATGGGGGCGCATTTCTTCTTTTCGAACAGTGCTATGGTGTTCTTAGGGTATATTCCTAAAAGTGGGATAGCTGGGTCAAAAGGCAGTTCAATTTTTAATTTTCTGAGGAATCTCCAAACTGTTTTCCACAGTGGCTGCACCAGTCTGCATTCCCACCAGCAGTGCAGAAGGGTTCCCTTTTCTCCACATCCTCGCCAGCACTTATTCTGTGTTGTTTTGCTGATAAGTGCCATTCTGACTGGTGTGAGGTGATATCTCATTGTGGCTTTAATTTGCATTTCTCTAATGATTAGTGATGTTGAGCATTTTTTCATATGCCTATTGGCCATCTGTATGTCCTCTTTGGAGAAATTTCTATTCATTTCTTTTGCCCATTTTGTGATTGGGTTGTTTGTCTTCCTGGTGTTGCGTTTTATAAGTTCTTTATAAATTTTAGTTATTAACCCCTTATCAGATGTGCTGTCGAATATGTTCTCCCATTGTGTGGTTTGTCTTCTTATTCTGTTCCTATTGTCTTTAGCTGTGCAAAAACTTTTTAGTTTGATATAGTCCCATTTGTTTATCTTGCCTTTTATTTCAGTTGCCCATGAAGATAAATCGGCAAATATACCGCTGCTACAGATGTCGGAGAGCTTGCTGCCTATGTTTTCTTCTAAGATGCTTATGGTTTCACGGCTTACATTTAAGTCTTTTATCCATTTTGAGTTTGTTTTTGTGAATGGTGTAAGTTGATGGTCTAGTTTCATTTTTTTGCAGGTAGATGTCCAATTTTCCCAACACCATTTGTTAAAGAGGCTGTCTTTACTCCATTGTATGTTCTTTCCTCCTTTGTCAAATATCAGTTGTCCATAAAGCTGTGGGTTTATTTCTGGGTTCTCTGTTCTGTTCCATTGATCTATGTGCCTGTTCTTATGCCAGTACCAGACTGTCTTGAGTATAATGGCCTTATAGTAAACCTTGATATCAGGAAGCGTGATACCTCCTGCTTTATTTTTTCTTTTTAAGATTGCTGAGGCTATTCGTGTTCTTTTTTGGTTCCATATAAATTTTTGGAATATGTGTTCTATATCTTTGAAGTATGTCATTGGAATTTTAATTGGTATTGCATTGAATTTATAAATTGCTTTAGGTAATATAGACATTTTAATGATGTTTATTCTTCCTAGCCATGAGCACGGTATATGCTTCCACTTGTTTGTATCTTCCTTGATTTCTTTTATCAATGTTCTATAATTTTCTGAGTACAAGTCCTTAACCTCCTTGGTTAAATTTACTCCTAGGTACTTTATTTTTTTGGCTGCAATAGTGAAGGGGATTGTTTCCTTAATTTCTTTTGCTGATATTTCATTGTTGGTGTATAGAAATGCCTCTGATTTCTGAGTATTAATTTTATATCCTGCCACCTTGCTGAATTCATTTATAAGGTCCAGTAGTCTTTTGACTGAGACTTTAGGGTTTTCAATATACAATATCATATCATCTGCAAATAATGACAGTTTTACTTCTTCTTTTCCAATTTGTATGCCTTTTATTTCTTCTTCTTGTCTGATTGCTGTAGCTAGGACTTCCAGAACTATGTTGAATAAGAGTGGTGAAAGTGGGCAACCCTGCCTGGTTCCTGATCTTAAGGGGATTGCTTTTAATCTTTGTCCATTTAGTATGATGTTTGCTGTCGGTTTATCGTAGATGGCCTTTATCATGTTAAGGAATGATCCCTGTATTCCCACTTTACTGAGAGTTTTGAGCATGAATGGGTGCTGGATTTTATCAAATGCCTTTTCTGCATCTATTGAAATTATCATGTGATTTTTGTCCTTCCTTTTGTTTATATGGTGAATCACATTGATTGATTTGCGAATATTGAACCAGCCTTGCCTCTCCAGAATAAATCCCACTTGGTCGTGGTGTATGATTTTTTTCATATATTGCTGGATCCGGTTGGCTAATATTTTGTTGAGAATTTTAGCGTCTAAATTCATCAGGGATATAGGCCTATAATTTTCTTTCTTTGTGTTGTCTTTGCCCGGTTTTGGGATCAGAATTATGCTCGCCTCATAAAAGGAGTTTGGAAGTCTTCCTTCCTCTTGAATTTTTTGAAATAGCTTGAGGAGAATAGGAATTAATTCTTCTTTGAATTTTTGATAGAATTCACTTGTGAAGCCATCAGGCCCAGGACTTTTCTTTTTTGGGAGTTTTTTGATAACTGTTTCTATCTCATTTGTTGTAATTGGTCTGTTTAGGTGTTCTGATTCTTCCAGATTGATTTTTGGAAGGTTATATGATTCAAGAAATTTGTCCATTTCACCAAGATTGTCTAATTTTTTGGCATATAGTTCTTCATAGTATTTTCTTACAATGCTTTGTATTTCTGTTGTGTCAGTTGTTATTTCTCCACTGTCCTTTCTAATTTTATTTATTTGAGTCCTCTCTCTTTTTTTCTTGGTGAGTCTAGTTAAAGGTTCATCAATCTTGTTTACCTTTTCAAAGAACCAGCTTCTTGTTTCATTGATCCTCTGTATTGTTTCCTTAGCCTCTATGTCATTTATTTCTGCTCTGACCTTTATTATTTCCTTCCTTCTACTTGTCTTGGGTTTTATTTGTTGTTGTTTTTCTAGTTCTTTTAGATGCAGGGTTAGGTTGTTTATTTGAGCTTTTTCTAGCTTCTTATGATATGCCTGTAGTGCAATAAACTTCCCTCTCAGAACTGCTTTTGCTGTGTCCCATAAATTTTGAGTTGATGTATGCTCATTATCATTTGTTTCTAGAAACTTTTTTATTTCTTCTTTGATCTCATTGTTAATCCATTCATTATTTAATAACATGCTATTTAGTTTCCAAGTGTTTGAGTATTTTTCAGTTTTTCTTTTGTGGTTAATTTCTAGTTTCATGGCATTGTGATCAGAGAAAATGCTTGATATGATTTCAATCTTCTTAAATTTATTGAGACCATTTTTGTGTCCTAACATGTGGTCTATCCTAGAAAACGTACCATGAGCGCTTGAGAAGAATGTATATTCTACTGCTTTAGGATGAAAAGTTCTGAAGATATCTATTAAATCAAGTTGATCTAGTGTATCCTTTAAGTCTGCTGTTTCTTTATTAATTTTCTTTCTTGAGGATCTATCCAGTGTTGTTAGAGGGGTATTGAAATCCCCTACTATGATAGTATTGCTGTTAATCTCGCCCTTTATATCCATCAAAGTTTGCTTTATGTATGTCGGGGCTCCTATATTTGGTGCATAGATATTTACAATAGTTATATCTTCCTGTTGAATTGTTCCCTTTATCATTATGTAGTGTCCTCCTTTATCTCTTACTACAGCCTTTGTTTTAAAGTCCATTTTGTCTGATATAAGTATTGCTACCCCTGCTTTTTTTTTCATTTCCATTTGCATGAAATATTTTTTTCCATCCTTTTACCTTCAGTCTATGAGCATCTTTTGTTTTAAGGTGTGTCTCTTGTAGACAGCATATGTATGGGTCCTGTTTCTTTATCCATGCAGCTACCCTATGTCTTTTGATTGGATCATTTAATCCATTTACATTTAAGGTTATTATTGATATGTAGTTGTTTATTGCCATTTTATTCTTTAAAGCTGTATTCTTCTTTTGCTCTATTCATTCCTCCCTTTAAACTGTTCACAAGAGGCCCCTTAGTATCTCTTGCAGAATTGGTTTGGTTTTTATGAATTCCTTGAGGCTTTCTTTTTCTGGGAAGCTCTTTATTTCTCCTTCAATTTTAAACGTTAGCCTTGCTGGATAAAGTAGTCTTGGTTGTAGGTTCTTGTTCTGCATTACTTTGATTATTTCTTGCCATTCCCTTCTGGCCTCAAGTGTTTCTGTTGAGAAGTCTGATGTCATCCTTATGGGGGCTCCTTTGTAGGTGATAGCCTTTTTTTCTCTAGCAGCTTTTAAAATTTTTTCTTTATCCATTAGCTTTGGTATTTTAACTATGATGTGTCTTGGTGTAGATCTTTTTGGGTTTCTCTTTAATGGAGTTCTGTGTGCTTCTTGAATGTGTGGAGTGTTTCCCAGCCTTAATTTAGGAAAGTTTTCTGCTATGATTTGATTGAACAAAGTTTCCATTTCCTGTCCTCTCTCCTCTTCTTCAGGCACCCCTATGATGCGAATGTTGTTTCTCTTCATGTTGTCACAAAGCTCCCTTAGAGTTTCCTCACATTTTTTAAGTCTCTTTTCCTTTTTCTTCTCTGCTTCTGTGCCTTTGTTTATTGTGTCCTCTAACTCGCTTATTCGATCCTCAGCGTCATCCATCCTGCTTTTAATTCCTTCCATTGTGGTCTTCAGTTCTGATACTGTATTTGTCATTTCTGTCTGATTCTTTTTTATTATTTCAATTTCATTTTTTATACTTGTTATCTCTTTATTTAGGTGTTCATAATGACTATCCATTGTTGCTCTAATTTCTTTGAACATCCTAACTATCATTATTCTAAATTCTGCTTCGGGTAATTTGGTTATATCTGGTTCATTCAGGTCCTTCTCTGGGGATTTCTCTTGATTCATTTGGTTTGCATTCCTCTGCCTGCCCATTTTTTCTGTGTATAAGCAAGTTGTGGCCACTGGAGTCCAGTAGGTGTTGCCTTTGTGTTCTCTAGGTGTGGTCTATCTGCAGGCCCCCCACCCCCTCTGCCGGTGCCTAGGGTGGTTGGGTATGAGCGTTGCCAGCGCGGGCCCACTGTGGCTTTTGCTGTGATTTCTGCCTCTCCTCCGTGGGAGGGGCTGTCACTGAAGCCACAAGATCAGCACCAAGGGTAGAGGTGAGCACCTTTCCTCAGCTGCGGACCCAGCCTATTTCCGGACTTCCGCCCAGAACCAGCAGTCGGAGCCTGCTCGCTACAGTTCCGCGGGTTAGGCGGGGCTTTTGACGTGCTCTCAGCTGTAAGCCTTTGCCCGTCCGGAGCTTTAGCCCCGCCCTCGAGGCCAGGGCCCTTTGCGCAGGGTCGGAAACCAAGGTTTATTGGGGCGGGCGTGTTTGCTGGCTTCCGCCGAGCTGCGTACTTCCGCTCGTCCCGGACTCTACCCCGCCCCGTGTTCGGAGCCCGCTCGTGCACGTATGAATGCTATTCGCATTTTCTCAGGCCGGATGGGGATAATAGCGTGGGCTCAGCTGCGAGCCTCCTCCCGTCTCGGGGTCCACCCCGTTCTCATGCTCGGAGCCCGCTCGCGCACGTATACTGGCCAACCGCGGTTTCTCCGGCCGGGGGCGAGGGGACTGGTAGTGTCAGCTCAGCCACGAGCCCCTGCCCGTCCCTGGTCCTAGCCCGGTCCCCACGGTCAGGGTCGGCTTGCGCAGGGCCTGCCTGTTCCTGGCCTCCCGCTTTGTCCCCGTAAGTGGGATTAAAGGCGGGCCCGCAGCTTCCGGACCGCTCTCGCGCTTCCCCTCCTACCCTCTGGGCTAGACCGATCTCCCACCGGCTTGGCCTCCGCCCACGCCGACAGAACCGCGTTTCAGCGTCCTGCCGCCCCAAAACCTTAAGCAGCCCTCAGCAGAGTAGGAAGGGACCTAATACTCCACACTGTAGGCCTGGGAGCTCCCTCACTTGTTTCACATCTCAAATCTGTCCAAACGCCTCTTCTAGGCTCTGGGACTGCAGGCTGGGGCTTGGTTCCTGGGACCCAGGTCCCTCCCTCTCTGCCAAACTTTCCTCCCGCCACACGGGTCTCTCCGGGCTGCCGTTTGCTCCGGGGAGCTGGGCAGCCCTTTTCGCGTTTTCGCTATTCCTACCAGTCTCAATGTGGCTTCTTCTGTGTTCCTTGGTTGAAGAGTCCACTTAGTTTTGTTCAAAGTTGGTTTATCCAGGTGATGGTTCTTAAAATTGCGTTGTAATCCACTTTGGTTCTGGGAGTTGGAAGTTGGTACGTCCGCCTACTCCGTCGCCATCTTGCTCCTTCCAAGTCAGCTTAAACTTTAAAGATGGAGCCCATTCGGAAATCTTTTCTTCTCTACCCCCAACCACAATAACTGTCTTTGATAAATTGTTGGGTATAAGGGCTTAGCTCACAAATTTGTGTTTTATTTTATTTTTAATGTTTAAACATAAATCTCTTTTTTTTTTTAACAATGACCAACTTCTTTATTTTCCTTTGCTTAATACCTTCACCATTTTCACTCAGGCCCCTAACACCATTCCTCTCTGACAGCTGTCAGTCTGTGCTCTGTATCTATGAATCTGTTTCTATTTTGTTTGTTCATTTATTTTGTTCATTAGATTCCATATAGGAGTGAAATCATATGGTATTGTATTTCTCTGACTGGCTTATTTCACTCAGCATAATACCCTCCAGGTCCACCCATACTGATGCAAAGAGTAAGATTTTCTTCTTTTTTACATTTGAGTAGTATTCTACTATGTAAATGTACCACAGTTTTTATCCACACATCTACTCATGGGCACTTGGGTTGCTTCCAAATTTTAGCTATTATATATAATGCTGCAATAAACATAGAGGTGCATATATTATTTCGAATTAGTGTTTCAGGTTTCTTTGGATATATTCCCAGAAGAAGAATTGCTGGGCCATATGCAGTTCCATTTTTAACTTTCTGAGGTAACTTTATACTGCTTTCTATAGTGCACCCATCTGCATTCGCACCAACAGAGCACAAGGGTTCCCTTTTCTCCACATCCTCACCAATACTTGTTTGTGAATTTATTACTGGTAGCCATTCTGATGGGATAAGGTGATATCACATTGTGGTTTTAATTCACAGCTCTCTGCTGATTAGTAACATTGAACCTTTTCACATGGCCATATGTAAATCCTCCTTGGAGAACTGTGTATTCAGGTCCTTTGCCCAGTTTTTAATTGAATTGTTTTTTTGTGTTGAGTTTTATAAGTTCCTCATAAATCTTGGTTATTAAGCCCTTATCAGATGTATTGATAAATGTATTTCCCCATTCAGTGGGTTGTCTTTTCATTTTGTTTATGGCTTCCTTTGGTGTACAAAATAACTTTTTAGTTTGATGTAGTACATTTTTTAATTTTTTCTTTTGTTTTGCTTCCTTTGCCCAAGGTGATATATCAGAAAATGAAATATTGCTACAAGAAATGTCCAAGATTTCACTGCCTATGTTTTCTTCTAGAATTTTCATGGTTTTGAGTCTCATATTTAAGTCTTTAATCCATTTTGAGTTCATTCTTGTGTATGATGTAATAAGGTGATCTAGTTTCATTTCTTTGCATGTATCTGTTCAATTTTCCCAACACCATTTATTGGATAGACTGTCTTTACCACATTGTATGTTCTATGGCTTTGTAATATTGTTTGATGCCAGGAAGCGTTATTCCTCCAACTTTGCTCTTCCTTCTCAAGATTGCTGTGGCAATTTGGGGTCTTTTGTGGTTCTGTACACATTTTTGGAATCTTTCTTCTAGTTCTATGAAATACACCATTGGTATCTTGATAGGAATTGCATTGAATCTATAGATTGTTTAGGGAAGTATGAACATTTTAATAATACTAATTCTTCCTATTTGTGAACACAATTTATGCTTCTACTTATTTGTATCTTCAATATTTTTCTTCACTGTCTTATAATTATCTGAGTATAGGTCTTTTACATCATTAGTTAAATTTATTCCTAGGTATTTTACTCTTTTTGAAGCAATTGTCTTTTTGGTTTCCCATCCTGATAAATCATTATTGGTGTATAAAAATGCAACTAATTGTTGGATATTTATTTTGTATTCTGCTAGTTTACTGAATTCATTTATCAGCTTTAGTAGTTTTTTTGGTGGAATCTTTCAGTTTATCTATATACAATACCATGTCATCTGCAAATAATGAGTTTTACTTCTTTTTTTTCTAATTTTAATGTCTTCTGTTTCTTCTTGTCTAATTGCTGTGACTAGAACTTGCAGTTTTATGTTGAGGAAGAGTGGTGACAGCTGACACCCCTGCCTTGCTCCCTGTCTTAAGGGAAACACAGTTTTTACCTATTGAGTATGATATTGGCTGTAGTTTGGTCAGATATGGCCTTAAACGTTCCCTCTATTCCCACATTGCAGAGAGTTTTTAATATGAATGCATGCTAGATTTTATCAAATGCTTTTCCTACATCTATTAATATGATACTGTGGTTTTTATTTTGTTTATGTAGTATATTATGTTTATTGATTTGCAGATGTACCAATCTTGCATCCCTTCAATAAATCCCACTTAATCTTGGTGTATGACCTTTTTAATGTATTGCTGGATTCAGTTTGTTAATGTTTTGTTGAGGATTTTAGCATCAATGTTTATAAATCCACACCTTGACAGTCCATCAATATTTGACAAAGGCAGGAAGAAATTTTGCTTATTTTAAAAATAAGCTTTTTCTGATTGTTTTTAGCCTTTCTTGGTTACTTCTCTGCTTTAAATATAGTTACATAGCCTGACCTGTGGTGGCGCAGTGAATAAAGAGTCAACTTGGAATGCTGAGGTTACTGGTTCAAAACCCTGGGCTTGCCTGGTGAAGGCACATACGGGAGTTGATGCTTCCTGCTCCTCCCCACCTTCTCTCTCCCTCTCTCCTCTTTAAAATGAATAAAGTCTTTTTAAAAATAAATAAATAAATAAATATAGTTACATAGTTATGAGAAGCAAGGGAGCACTGATTTAAATAAACAAGTTCTTTCCACATTTTATCTATGCCATCACAATGAATAACAAAAATATATTGTTTAGTTTGCTACCATGGTTAAGAACTTCTCATATGTATGTTTTTAAATTAATCTTCACAATAGCTTTTGAGGGAGATAGGGTAGGAATTCCTGTCTCCATCATTCTAAGAGAAGACACTGAGCTCAGGAGAAGTGAGCTGACCCATCAGAAGTGTCACTGTTAGTAACTGACACTCTCAGGCGCTGTGGGGTGGCATGCGCACCCCACAGCATCCACATCCACACTGGGTTGGAGCTCTTTGGAGGAATGTTGAGTTTACCATAACTTTATTTTGCATTTTTATATTTCTAAACATATAGAAAAATCATTTTAAAAATATAAAAAAGTTGCAAGAATAGTATAAAAATTTTATGCACTTTCAGCATTACCTATTTTTATTATTTTTTGTAATTATTTAATTATTCTTCCAATATTTGCATACACACATATTGCAGAGTAAATTGTAAGCGTTATGTAACATTTACTCTTAAATATTTCAAAATATATTTCCTGATAATAGGGAGAGTTTCTAACAAATTCACAGGACAGTTATCAACATCAGAAAATATAGTTCATATTAATTTATACCAATTGTCCCAATAAAGTTATTTATGTAGATTTTTTCCAGTCCAGGATTCAATCCAAGATCACACATTGCCTTTGGTATGAACACTCTTCAATTTCTTTTGAGCTGAAACAGTTCCTTAGTCCTTGTGTCATAATCTTGACATTTTTAAAAGAGAATTTGCCTTCTATTTTGTGAAATATCACTCAACTTAAATTTGTTCAGTATTTCAGGATCTGCATTTTTGACAGAAATACTATATAAGTGATGTTGTGTCCTTCCCAATTCATGATATCAGGAAGTATATGGCATAGCTGTGTCCCACTGGCAGGGATGTTGACTTTGACCATTTGGTTAAGGTAGTGTCTACCAGATTTCTCCCCTCTGAAGTTACCATTTTCTTTTTATAAGTAATAGTAACTTTTAAGAGATACTTTGAGATTCTGTAAATATACTGTCATTTACTAGTTACCAAATAGCTTTAGAATTAATGAGTCTTGCCTGAATTGATTATTCCTATATTTATAAAATACTGATTTTTTTACTCCATCATTCTGTAAACATTTATTAGTATTTTATTATTATTAGGACTACACAGTTCTAGTATAAGGAAGCACTTTTCCTTCTATCCCCCTAATTTACATACTCATTTATTATCAGTATTGTCTCATAGGTCCTTTCTAGTGGGTACAATCCATTGTTAGTATTAATTTTGATACTCAAATTGTCTGAATATTACCATCAATCTATAGTACATTATGCAAGGTCAACTCAAGAATAGTCCTTGGACAAAACCTGACAGTCTTTCTCTACCACCACGAGCCATACTCTAAGTTGCAAGACATGTGTGGTGTGATATTTATCCCAGTTCTGTGGGACCTCCCACTAATGCCCAGCTTCTGCCAGGAAAAGAACTTAGAGAAATGTGCCATCTCTGTTCTCTTGGACCACTCAAAACATCAATGATAATATTCACAATCAATAACTGCAGTGCTTTGTAGTTTTAAAATCTTATTGAAATCCCTAGGAATCCTCCCTGCAGTCTGCCGTACTGCTGTCAGAGTCTTTTCTTTTTATTATTATTATTATAATTAATTTTAATGGAGTGAGACCAATAAATCAGGTACATATGTACAATGAAAATATCTCCAGATTATCCCATCATTCAATTGTGTTGCATACCCGTAACCCAAAGTCAAATTTTCCTCTGTCACCTTCCATCTGGTTTTCCCTGTGCCCCTCCCCTCCTCCCTATACCACCCTCCCCTCCCTTCCTCCACCCCGTAACCACCACTCTCTTGTCCATGTCTCATAGTCTCACTTTTATGTCCCACCTATGTATGAAATCATGCTGTTCTCAGTTTTTTTCTGATTTACTTATTTAACTCCGTATAATGTTATCAAGGTCCATCCATTTTGTTATAAATGATCCGATGTCATCATTTCTTATGGCTGAGTAGTATTCCATAGTATATATGTACCTAAGCTTTTTAATCCACTCGTCTTCTGATGGACACTTGGGCTGTTTCCCGATCTTCGCTATTGTGAACAATGCTGCCATGAAAATGGGGGCACATTTCTTCTTTTCAAACAGTGCTATGGTGTTCTTAGGGTATATTTCTATAAGTGGGATAGCTGCGTCAAAAGGCAGTTTGACTTTTAATTTTTTGAGGAATCTCCAAACTGTTTTCCACAGTGGCTGCACCAGTCTGCATTCCCACCAGCAGTGCAAAAGGGTTCCCTTTTCTCCACATCCTCGCCAGCACTTATTCTGTGTTGTTTTGAGGATGAGCACCATTCTGACTGGTGTAAGGTGGTATCTCATTGTGGTTTTAATTTGCATTTCTCTAATGATTAGTGATGTTGAGCATTTTTTCATATGCCTATTGGCCATCTGTATGTCCTCTTTGGAGAAATTTTTATTCATTTCATTAGCCCATTTTTTGATTGGGTTGTTTGTCTTCTGGGTGTTGAGTTTTATAAGTTCTTTATAAATTTTAGTTATTAACCCCTTATCAGATGTGCTGTCAAATATGTTCTCCCATTGTGTGGTTTGTCTTTTTATTCTGTTCCTATTGTCTTTAGCTGTGCAAAACCTTTTAGTTTGATACATTCCCATTTGTTTATCTTGCCTTTTATTTCATTTGCCCGTGGAGATAAATAGGCAAATGTATTGCTGCTACAGATGTCAGAAAGCTTGCTGCCTATGTTTTCTTCTAAGATGCTTATGGTTTCACGGCTTACGTTTAAGGACAAAAATCACATGATAATTTCAATAGATGCAGAAAAGGCATTTGATAAAATCCAGCACCCATTCATGATTAAAACTCTCAGTAAAGTGGGAATACAGGAAACATTCCTTAACATGATAAAGGCCATCTACGACAAACCCACAGCAAACATCATACTAAATGGACAAAAATTAAAAGCAATCCCCTTAAGATCAGGACCGAGGCAGGGGTACCCCCTTTCACCACTTTTATTTAACATAGTTCTGGAAGTCCTAGCTACAGCAATCAGACAAGAAGAAGAAATAAAAGGCATCCAAATTGGAAAAGAAGAAGTAAAACTGTCATTATTTGCAGATGATATGATATTGTATATAGAAAACCCTAAAGTCTCAGTCAAAAAACTACTGGACCGTATAAATGAATTCAGCAAGGTGGCAGGATATAAAATTAATACTCAGAAATCAGAGGCATTTTTATATACCAACAATGAACTGTCAGCAAAAGAAATTAAGGAAACAATCCCCTTCACTACTGCAACCAAAAAAATAAGGTACCTAGGAGTAAATTTAACCAAGGAGGTTAAGGACTTGTACTTGGAAAATTATAAAACATTGACAAAAGAAATCAAGGAAGATACAAACAAGTGGAAACATATACCGTGCTCATGGCTACGAAGAATAAACATCATTAAAATGTCTATATTACCCAAAGCAATTTATAAATTCAATGCAATACCAATTAAAATTCCAATGACATAATTCAAAGATATAGAACACATATTCCAAAAATTTATATGGAACCAAAAAGAACACGAATAGCCTCAGCAATCTTAAAAGGAAAAAATAAAGCAGGAGGTATCACTCTTTCAGATATCAAGGTTTACTACAAGGCCATTGTACTCAAGACAGCCTGGTACTGGCATGAGAACAGCCTGGAACTGGCATGAGAATAGATCAATGGAACAGAACAGAGAACCCAGAAATAAATCCACACCTTTATGGACAACTGATATTTGACAAAGGAGGAAAGAACATACAATGGAATAAAGACAGCCTCTTTAACAAATGGTGTTGGGAAAATTGGACATCTATCTGCAAAGAAATGAAACTAGACCATCAACTTACACCATTCACAAAAACAAACTCAAAATGGATAAAAGACTTAAATGTAAGACGAGAAACGATAAGCATCTTAGAAGAAAACAGAGTCTTTTCAAAACACAAATCTAACCTTGTCATGTTATTGCTGGCTCCTGTGACACAGGAGATAAAAACAACCAAATCTCAGCTTGTCATTTAGGGTTGTCCATTATCTCTTTGTCTCTGAGCTACGTATCTTCCTAATTTTAACCAAGTTGAACTATGACCTTTTATTTCTTAAACTCATTAAGGTCTCACATCCCTCTTTGTTTTTATGCCTGCTAGTCCTTGAAATAACATTCCCGTTGCCCTTTAGAATGAACTTGTGAAGCTCCAACTCTCTTCCTTCCTCCGCATTTAGTCTCCTCTACCTCTGAGTTATTCATTAGGTTCTTTGACCTTTACACTGACCTCCTTCTGGGAAGGGACAAGATCTCATTCATTACTGTCTCCAGCATTCCGCATACACCAGGTGCTCAGGAATTATTATTTTTAATAAGTCTGAGTTGGCGGGGTATGGGCCTCTACTAATTCAACAAAATGACAAAGAAAAGGAAATTAGTCACAGATCGACACACACATAATATTACAACCTATATGACCAAAATGTAATTAAATTTTAACTGTTTTTAATCACCCTCTAAACAGCACAAGAACAGGTTATTTATTACCTTTCCCCATAATTCATAAATGCAATCTTTCCACCTGGAAAATTTCTTTGATTGGCTAAAAATTGGGTTTATTTAAAGTGAAGGATATAAAGCAATTTTCTGAGAAATGCATTACCCAATTACCTCTTTATGCTTTAATCCAGAACTTTCTTCCCCTGAAAGGTATAACAGGAAAAAATGGAGATTTGCTATGATGACCCACTGTTAAAACATGTTATCCCTGCAGTCACTCTGATGTATATAGACTACATTGAAATACCTTGGAAAATCATTTCAGCTTCTTTGATATGAAAGAAGTTAATACACCAGCAAATTAATTATCCATATCACCACAACTCAGGTTTTGAGGATGTGTACCCCACAAATGTAACAAGTAGATTCATTTCCATAGCCATTTTTCACTCCCCTCTTCAGAGCCATGGCAGATGAAAGCCCAGAGAGTCCAGGCTTCTTCTGTCTCCAAAGCTGACCACCAGTGATTCTTCCATCCCCCATTTTTTACCCTTCCCACTTTTAGTCGATTGGTTTGCTGATCTTTCAGGCAAGCCTGAGAGCCCAGCTGGGATTCCTCAGCTGAGATACAGCTGTTTAATTTGTTGAAATCTCAAGGGGAGAGATCAAGAGTATCGCTTATGCTGCCATTGCTCTGACATCCTGTAAAATCCTATATGTCTGGTGTTGGTCTGATCCATATGGTCACTCAAGAACTGAGGCTGAGAGAATTTTACCATATCTGGCAGGCCCCACTGTGGGAAAGGTGCCCTCCTCCCATTACTTGGTATGCTGCAAAGGCACTGCAGTCTCAGAAGGGTTCTGCAGGCAGGTACTCAGACTGCCCTGCTCAGCCATGCTGTTATGTCACAAAAGAGGTAAAGAACTATTTTCTCCAATTTAAGCCCCATGGCAAAGCCTACGGCTAATTGTCATCCTTATTCAAGGATCATTACCGACTGATGAAGCCATAAGAACCTAAACATGAACCCAGCAGTCGAGCTCCATGTTTTCAAACTGTATTAGTACAGAAGGGCTCAAAGAGGTTAGTATTCTGGCATGGTGAGATTAGACCCCTGAAACACCCTCTCCTTCAAACACTGCCATAAATAAACAAGCAAACAAATCAAGGGAATGAGAGCTCCATAATGACGGTGGTATCTAGTGATGAGAATGGGTCAAAGTCAGCTTTCACCTGGGTTTAATGTGTCAAACCTGAAGCTTGAGCTCTACATCCATCAAATAATTACATTCTTAGATTATATTCTTTCATGTTTCCTCAATAGCAATGTAACCTGATAGAAAACAACAAAAAATATACATGCAACTTTTAAAATTCAATGTTTTACCAAAAATGATAATGAAATCAGCCATACTTTTATGGGTTCCTCTTTTCTTACTCAACAGGCATTGTTTTCTTACTCAACAGATGGAAATTGTAGAAGTTCTCTGTCATACCTCTAATTCATTATTTTTAATGGCCATATTATATTTCATAGTGTGACTGCTCCCCAATTTCTTCTGCCATTCTGCCATCAGTGGTCATTCACTTTGTTTCCAACTGGGGACTAGTATAAAAAAACACTGCAATAGACATCTTTGAAAACATGTATACAGGTACACTTCATTTTAGTGTGTTTGGCTTTATTGTGCTGCACAGAGAATGCTTTACTTATGTATGTATGTATGTATTTATTTATTTATTCTACAAATTAAAGGTTTGTGGCAACCCTGCACTGAGCAAGTTTCTCGGCATCATCTTTCCAACAGCATTTGCTCACTTTGTGTCTCTGTGTCACAGTTTGGCAATTTTTGCAGTATTTCAAGCTCCTTCATTATTATTTGTTATGATCTGCGATTAAAAATCTTTGATGATACCATTGCCATTATTTTGGGGGACCATAAACTGTGCTCACCCAAGATAACGAATTTAATCAATTAAGGTGTGTGTGTTCTGACTGCTCTACCAACCAGCTATTCCCCTATTCCTTCTCCTCAGGCCTTCCTATTCCCTGAGGCACATCATGTTGAAATTAGGCCAATTAATAACCTTACTGGTGCCTCGCAGTGTTCAAGAGAAGAAAGAGTCACACACCTCTCATTTTAAATCAAAAGCTAGAAATGATTAAACTTAGTGAAGAAACGTGAAACAAAAGGTGAAATAGGCTGAAAGCTGAGCCTCTTGTTCCAAACAGTTAAGTTGTGAATGCAGAGAGAATAGTTATTGGAAGAAATTAAAAATGCCACTCCAGCGTATGCACATCTGATAAGAAAGAGCAGCAGCATTATTGCTGTTACAGAGACAGTTTCTGTGGTCTGGACAGATGGTCAAAATAGCCACAACATTCCTTTAAGCCACAGCTTAATCCTGATCAAGGCCCCAATTCTCTTCAATTCTTTCAAGGCTGAGGGAGGTGAGGAAGCTGCAGAAGAAAAGTCTTAGGCTAGCAGATGTTGGTCATGAGGTTGAGGGAAAGAGGCCATCTCCACAACATTGAAGTGCAATGAAGCAGCAAGTACTGATGTAGAAGCTGCAAAAAATTATCCAGATGATTTATCTAAGATAATTGATGAGATGGCTACACTAAACAATAGATTTTCAGTGTAGACAAAATAGCCTTATATTGGAAGAAGATGCCATCTAGCACTTTCTTCAACACAAGAGAGAAGTCAATATCTGACTTCAAAGATGACTTTTTTGAAGCCAATCTCATTTACCATCCAAAAATCCTAGAGCCCTTAAGAATTATGCTAAATCTACTCTGCCTGTGCTCAATTAATGGGACAACAAAGCCTGGATGACAGTACATCTGTTTACAACATGGTTCACTGAAAATTTTAAGCCCGCTGTTGAGACCTACTGTTCAGAAAAAAATAGAAAAAGGATTCTTTTCAAAACATCACTGCTCATTAACAATGCACCTGGTCACCCAAGAGCTCTGATGAATATGTACAACAAGATTAATTTTTTTTTATGTCTGCTAACACATGCATTCTGTAGCCCATGTATCAAGGAATAATTTTGACTTTTCAAGTCTTATTATTTAAGACACACATTTCACAAGGCTCTAGCTACCACACATAGTGATTCTTTTGATGGATATGTGCAAAGCAAATGGAAAACCTTATGGAAAGGATTCAGCATTTTAGATACAATTAAGAACATTGAGATTCATGGGAAGAGGTCAAAATATCAACATTAACAGAAGTTTGAAGGAAGTTGATTCCAGCCCTCATGAATGACCTCTAATTCAGTGGAGGAAGTCACTGCAAATGTGGTGGAGATAGCAAGAGAACTAGAATTAGAGATGGAGCCTGAAGATGGGACTGAATTTCTACAATCTTATAAAACTCGAATGGATGAAGAGTTGTGATTTGTGAATGAGAAAAAATACTGGTTGTTTCTGAGATGGAATCTACTTTTGCTGAAGATGCTGTGCAGATTACTGAAATGAAAACAGGATTTAGAACATCACATAAGCTTAGCTGGTAAAGAAGCATCAAGGTTTGAGAGTAATGACTCCAATTTTGAAAGAAGTTCTACTGTGAGTAAAATGATAATAAACAGTATCCCATGCTATAGGAAAATTGATTATGAAAGGAAGAATCAACAGATGTGGCAAATTTCATTCCTGTCTTAATTTGAAATTGCCATAGCCACGCAAACCTGCAGCAACCACCCTGAACAGTCAGCATCAACAGGGAAGCAAGAACCTCTGCCAACAGAAAATATTGTTAGTCACTAAAGGCTCAGATAATGGTTAGCATTGTTAGCAAGAAATTATTTTTAATAAAGGCAGATACATTGTTTTTTAGAAATAATGCTATCACATACTTAAAAAACTATAGTTTAGGCTGAATACAGCCTTCACAGCATTTCTTTCCTTAAATCAAATATTTTCCCAAAGTTAATTAAAAGTTTAACCTAAAAATAGTATGTTTTAAATTCAGTTTGGATATTTGTAGATAAAAGAGACATTCACATTTTGATAAACTAAGAAAAATAGAGATAAAATAATAACCACCCTTATCTATGAGATCATTAAGAAGTGGTAGACAAAAGGAAGCTTAAATGAGTTGACATCAAAGGAGAGAAGGCCTTCCTCAATACCCACCCTTATGACATCATGTCAATGTTATTACCTCTTTATAGGCCTTGTCTGTAAATGCATTCACTTTGGGTGCTAAGGATTTAATGTAGGGATTTTGGGGGGAAGGGGAGACAAGCTGCCCCAATTGTTCCAGAAGGCAGGACATCAAACCGAAGAGGATTATTCTTGTCCTTTAACATCTAATGGAATTTGCCTTGCCAGGTTTTAGACTTAGCTGGGACTTGTCATCCTTTGGGTTATATCCTGGGTAAAGGATTTCAGCTTCACTGTTTTTGCTAAGGCAAACTTTAGAAGGAAGCATTTTCAGGCCACACAAATTATTGTGTTTGGGGTTCTCCAGGTTTCAATCTATCTTGCTTGCTTCAACTATCACTGACAATCCAACTGGCCTCTCTTCAGCCAGGCAGAGTCTGGAGGAACCCTTACTTAGACAGTCTGCACCCTGCCGCCCACAGGAGGCTGCCCCAGCTCACTCCCATTCAGGAAGGCCTTCTCTCTTAAGATGTCAATGCATTAAAGCTTTCTTTTGTTTTTCACTCTTCAATTACCTCATAGGTAAGTATAATTATGTTTTTACCTTGATTTTTCTTAGTATTACCACAAAGTGAAAGTCCTTACTAACTGCACATATCCAAACTGAATTCAAAACATACTAGTTTTAGTTTAAATTTTTAATTAGCTTTGAGAAAAGATTTAAGAAAAAAGACACTACTTCTAGGTCATGTGAACATTCATTGAGTGTATGGTAATGATGTTGTTCTCAAGTACAAGAAAATACATTTATCCCTGTTAGTACCTAGCTAATTAGATTCCTATTAATAAGTAATGTGATACTCCATCATTTTTCTGTTACTGATGTCTGAAAGAAACCTCATTCAATTGTTTTCCTATACAAACACCAAATCATGTAACCACTGATATCCTTAACTAATAAAAAAAACCACTTACTTTTCTGACTGTTCCAGAACAGGATTGATGGAGGTCAAGCCAACTTATTGATCTATGCAAACAGTGAAACTGAATTCATTTAAAGGTTTGATTTATTTCATTCAACAACATTTGACATATGGATACCACTGGTGAGTAGTTAAGTCTTGCCAACTTGGCTTAATAGAAAAGAAAAGCAGTATGAAGTTTTAAAAATTCTAAGTCAAATAAATTTTTAGGTAAAAGAGCCATTTTAGATGATCTATGAGTATACATGGATTTTCTTTTGCTAATAATAATGTACTGATAGAGATTTACTCTACTTTTCTCTTCATTAAAAAACACACAGAGGAAGGAGTTGTAGCATGGAATTTATACAATTTGTTCTCTTTTGCATATCTCTTGACTTTTTTCAAGCCTGTTCATTCTTGGCAGTGCTGAATAAACCAAACTGAGTTTACTACATACACACATGAACATTGCGTATTATTCTTTAAAAGAAAAAAAATATCCCAACCTACCATAATTTATGAAAATGATGCTTTTGCTAGAATCCATTGTTTTACTTATGAATTATTGCTTTGATGTTTGATATATTTAATCAATGTGAACAATCAGCCTGTCAATAATAAAACCATTTTAATTGGGAGATGATGCTTTGCTGTACTTTGAATGCAAAACACCATTCAAAAGATGTAAAATGTTTGTTTACAGTTATCTTTGACTTGAGAATATTAATTGGAAGTTTAAGTTCTGACATTAACCAAATTGACCTTTTGTTATTTTTTGCAGAAAAGGTCCTAAGATTACTGTAAGGTATTTTCCCTGCCAAGGAAGAAGGAAGGGCATAGCCACAGAGTGTGGAATAATAAAAGCTTTATTCAGAGCATTTTCTGGAGGATGTTCTCTAGTCCCTGGACAGGGGCCAGAGAAGTCGCATGGGGGGATCCGCATGGGGGTAATTTAAAGGGTCGTTAGGGTGGTCCAGTTGATCTAATGTGGCGAAATTTCATTGGCTGACAGATGGTTGCTCTTTTCCAAAGGCCTCCTGGGAAGTTTCTTTTGGCGCGCATGAATGTGGGCAGTTCCAGCCAAAGTTCCTGGGTCTGGTTCCTCATGTGACCTTCCCCCATTGCCAACTGACCTCACAATTACCAAAGCTTCCATTTTTCTAATCAAGCTCTATTTATTCCAGAACAGGTCCCTGTTTAGCAGCCTGGGTAAAAATGACAACAATGAGGTGGGGTGGAGGACTGCATAGAGGGGAGGGAACAATGTGGCATCGTCCTGGATCTCACCCCAGTCATGCTTTCTGCTGCTATTTCTCCTGGGGGTGGGCATGGTCCCTGCTAATCCTTGGACACTTAGCAATTCTGTGTGGTTGGTGCATCAGAATGGAACTGCCCCTTAACTGATCACACCAAAGGGAGCACCCAAAAGAGAGATTGGTTTGGAGAACATAACCAAGAGAAGGGGTTAAAGGTGGGGTATTTTTAACCCATCCTCTTGGTTATGTTTATGTCCCCTTGGTTATTCTCTGCCATTTACCTCTTTTTGTCTGTTTGTTTTTAGTACTTTGGATTGATTAGCACAAATCTACTTCTTCTATCCTTATTTTCCACCACTTCCCTTTAATGCACACAGGGGTCCAGATAAGCCGCACAGATTTAAGTTGTGTAAGTGGGATGAATTATAATTACCCATCACTCTTGTGTATCTTGAGCATGAAGTATTGGTTTTGTAACTTTTGATAAATATTTAATGTCTAGCTCAAACCGTGCTTTATCCAGCAAAAATGATTGATTCCCTGTTGATCTCCCTGCATTTCTTTGTTCTGTACTATCTTATTAATAAGTTTAGTCACATCTTTCACTTTCTTCATGGCTGTAAGCTCTTTCAGAGCAAACATATGCATGACCCACATGTCTGCAACCCAGGGCCACACCCGTAAGAGGCTTAGTGTGTATCCACAGGATAAAAGATTGAAGAAACATTGTGTTTATAAGGAAAAATAACCTATTTAGCATCTCATAAAACTAAGCCAGTGTGAACTATCATGATTATCTTATTTACTCCTACCAAAGATCTGAGATCTGAACAGAGAAAATAATGTCATGACTTTCAACCACACTGACCCTTTCTCTCACAAGAAAAATGATGGAGTACGAGAGAGAAGGTGGAAATGAGTAGAAGGAGACAGTGGAGGAGATGCTAAAAGAAGAAAGAAATTGAAAGAAAGCTGCTAGTTGGCTGGATGACATCTGATGATCTTTGTGAAGGTGAGGTGGGTCTTTGGGCACAGCAGATGTCTTGAACACTACAAACCTTATTCAAGTAACTAGAGTGATGACCAAGACGCCTTCTGCATGCTGCCAATGACCTGTGAATGGTATTATGATGAGTAGCCTGCGGGATGGGGTCCCTGCTCCTGATTCACTAATTACATGTATTGATTACAACCAAGACTGTTTGTTTGCTAATTGGATGCAGGCTATTTGGACATGCTCTATTTTGTATCACTGTCTGGGAGATGTAAACTTCCCTTTAGAGTTGGAGATATACATTGTCCCATTTTCGGTACATCTCAGAGGTTATGGCTGAGCTGTTGGGTCATGCTTCCTTCGGGACATCTCCTGGGACTCAGCTGTTTCCATCCTTGTTCCCCTTAGTTCTTAGGACTATCTCAGAGATGAAAAAAGCCCAGCTTCAAATAATAAGCAGAAAACTTACCTGCTCTAGGGATGGATTTCACAGTACCAAAATGTTTTTACACACACACACACACACATTGTTAGAGAAATCTCTGACATTTGAAATCCCTTGAAGGCAAGAAGCCACTGAAAGGTTGGGCTTGGATTTCCACTGCCCTTTTGAGAAAGAAAATACAGCTTGAAATGTGGTTCTACCAAAATACAAAAGAGTGAGGTAAAAACTTTCCCTGAGGGTAGCATTTAAAAGGGAGAAACTGCCATGAATGAGCGCAGGTGACATTGCTGACACTGAGTTCCATAGCTGAGATCCTATCCACTTCTTCCTTTGGTCTTTCACTCTCTTAATATGATTGTGAGGTAACTAGTAATATCCCCGTTTAACACACAACATTAAAATCCATAGATTAGGCACAATATGGTCAAGATAATAAGCTAGCAAATTACCAAATGAAGATTTGAACTTGTATCTTTATGACAGCAAACTCTCAACCCATTGCACTATACTGCATATAGTGATGAGAACACTTCTTTATGGGAGACAGGTGGAAGAATGTCCCTGTAAGGAGGAGGTGCATTAGGAAAGAGGAGTTGGGGCTCTGAACACCCCTCCCCTTGACTCTCTACCCCATGTGACTGTCTCACACTCCTCCTTGCCACTCTCTGTCATGACCAGCTCATGGAGCAGAGTGTTCACATAACCTGCACACAAGGGCACTCTTTCCCACCAGTCCCTTTAGGTTTCTGGTCAGTGACAAGTAATGTCTCCTTGTTAATCTCCAAGAGCATTGCACAACTCTCTTTCATAGAAAATGACATGTTGTCCTTCCATATAGTAGTGTCATATGGGGATTAGATGAGAGGACCCTGCAGTCACACTAACCTGGTTCAAATGCCAATTCTAACTAGGTATATTATCTTGGGCAAGTTATTTAATTCCTTTAAAGCCTCAGGTTTTTTTTTTTTTAATTTTTATTTTATTTATTCATTTTAGAGAGAAAACAGAGAGAGAGAGAGAGAGAGAGAGAGAGAGAGAGAGAGAGAGAAAGGGGGGAGGAGCTAGAAGCATCAACTCCCATATATGCCTTGACCAGACCAGTGCAGGGTTTTGAACTGGCGACCTCAGTGTTCCCAGGTCGACGCTTTATCCACTGCGCCACCACAGGTCAGGCAGGTTTTTTATCTTTAAAACGGGGGTGATTATACTGTCTATTTTATGCCTATTTTTAGGATAGTTGCCAGGGTTAAATGAAGTAGCCCATGTCTAGTGCTTAGTAAGATGTCTAGCACATAGGAAGAACTTAACAATTGTTAGCGGTCTTGACTGTGTGTCTCACAGAGAACTATAGCACCCTGAGCATAGCAATATCAATCTGGTATTTGTATAGGTTTGGGATATTAAAGAGTAGCTAATGGTGATTTGAAACATGCTATGTATATCTAGGCGTGACATTATTTTTGAATACAGGACTTTTCTTGGGGAACTCTTTACTCCCTGTCACACAGGACTGACTAGTAATGAGCTCGGTGTATATGGTTCTATCATTCTTGATATATAGGGAACATGAATCATTAAATTAGAGTAAGATCAAAGAACAGGCTCAGAAACTAGACTTGACCTAAGTCAAGAACCAACTGTAAAATGAACTATGGGCAAACAGATCTCTGATAGGTAGGAACTCATATCACAGGGACCTTAGGGACTTTAGACCTTTCCTTCACAACTAGTGAAGTGGAAAAGCTTTCAAGGAAATTTTATTGAGTCATCAAAAGTTTAAATAGACACCAACACCAATTTGTTAGCTCCAAGGACACTATATATCTAGTGTGCTTGTAACTTTGACAACATTTCTAAGTAGAAAATGTAATGTATTATAGCTAAACATCTTAATTAGCTAGCTAAAATAAAATTAAGATTTTCCCCAGAATCTTATTTCCTAATGGCTTTGGAACTAAAATAAGCTGTAATTCAATAGGTTATGTGTCCATCAAACTTGTCAAAGAGAATGTGGAGAGGGGTCGGGGAGAGAGAAGGATTAAACTAACCTTATGACTTGCTGCCATGTGGCTGGAGCATAGTTTCTGGTGCTAAGACCAAGCCTGTTGACACAAAACTGATGACTTCCCCACACCAGGGTGCTGAAGCCCTTTAAGTTTCAGAATTATAGAAAACTTATCATTATGAGTATAAATCATAGAAGTAGAAGAATTAAAACATGTCCCAGAAGAATCCAATTGAATTAAAGAAACAAAATAGATCTGTGGCATGTTTGTATAGCTGCATGAGTTACTCACAGCGAAGGATTATCTAGTCCCAGGATCAGCCTGGACTAATTTGCCAGTGGAGTTTCAGTGCGCTTGATATTGCACTGGTCTAGCAGCTCAGTAAGAATAATGAGTAGTCATCATTAGTTTATGTGATTTGTATATGCAGTCATTTAAATACAGCATGTCTGAGCTTATGAGAAAGCTCAGCCACCTCCAAGCCTAAAACAGCCACATTGGAAAGCTTTAATAAGGAAGTTGTTATGATACCAATGGCCCCCTTGGTCAGGACAGCTTGGCTGAGGCTGGTTCGTTGAGGTTCTGAGCAGGAAAGGTAGTAGTAAAGAACTGGATTACACAGTCCATCCTGCATAGATGTTCATAGCATCCTCATACAGGTTTGATGCAAAATAGGGCTATAGGAATATGAAGAGCACCAGAACTAAGGAGAAACTCATACCAATGCCAGTTCTGGAAAGGCCTGCTGGGAGGTTTGGATGGCAATGAGATTGTGGGAAGAGAGGTGGTCACAATCTTCATTCTTCCTTAGCTCAGGAAGGATGAAAATAACAGCAGGAAATCTGGATTTAGGGCAGATGTTCCAGGATTGAGCTGTGGTTGCCCATTGCTCCAGGAAATCTATTCATATACAACATGGCTCTAACTAGTAGCCAAGAGGACTGAATGGGACCCCAGCCAGGAAAAGAGGACTATCAAGAACTTGGTTGGATATGCTGGCCCCACTGTGGCTGGGCTAGCATCTCTTTATAACCAGAAAAGGATCTGAGGCAAATAAGCAGTCTTATGGTCAGAGTCCTTGGCCAACTACAGACATATGATGAAGACTAGTTGGGTGTCCATGATTCACCCCTGAAACAATAAGACAACCCCCAGTGTCCATTTGGAGAAAAGAAGTATCACAGAGGTCCCATGAGGGCCAGTATTGATGACTTGTCCTCGGGACCAGTGACTGTCAGATTGAAAGTCCTTGCCTCTAGATGGGGAATCAGCACGATGGGAAGACATTGTTTTTATGCATTCTTCCGCCAGGAATCCCTGAGGCCATCCAGATAGCCTGGAGGACTAAGCACAGGCAGAGTTCTATATGCTAAGAATTAGTCAACAAGAACATTACACAGCCCCATAATCTAGGGATTATAAGGAAAACTTTTTCAAGTTGAGTAGACATATGTCTCACTAAAATAGCTTTCCTGGGCCAATATCTTACTAAAATATATGGTATTTCTGGAACTCCCTAATATAATGGTGATGAGACTATACTTCATTGCATAGAATGGTCCAT
Organism: Rhynchonycteris naso; assembly: GCA_037038555.1. Lineage (NCBI taxonomy): Eukaryota > Metazoa > Chordata > Mammalia > Chiroptera > Emballonuridae > Rhynchonycteris > Rhynchonycteris naso. The sequence goes on from CM073001.1 coordinate 100,425,485, forward strand.
CTGAAGTGCAATCAAAGTGAAAACCAAAGTTAACCCTGGGCCCAAATAATAGGTTGTTGGACAATAAGTTTTAAATTTGTCTGTGGTCTCGTTTGAGAAGCAATAACCACATATCGCTTGAACATTGTTTGAAAATGAAATTGCCATGTTTTATGAGACTCCAAAAAGAAAGAAGGCACCAATGGAGAAATGACTCAGACATTTGATCTCCATCCTTGTTAACACCATTCCTGCTTCCTCCTCTGGGGATGGCAAGGTCAGGGTCCAGCGGCCACACACATAGTCTCTATAGTCAGGTGCACTGGGTTTCCAAAACATTGGATTAAATGCTTAGTTTTGTTAAATTCCAGTTTATTCATCTTTAAAATGGGAATGCCAATACTTACTATCCCTGCTGTGAAGCTCAGTGATATCATGACACAGAGTGTTTAGCACAATGCCTTGCTCAGACTGAGTGATTACACTGAAGCACATTGGTTTTGCAGACATTGTCTCTATCAGTTCATTCCCATCTCCCACACACATTCATTCACCCATTTCTTCATTTATGTGCACAACTCACTCATATATTCAGTTGGTCAGTCACTGATTTACTTAAGCATAACATAACAAACATTTAATAAATATCCAGTGTGCGCCAGCCATTGTGCTCAGAAACATGACAGGTACAGAAACGGGTTAAGTGTTTACCCTCCTACTGAAGATTCCTAAAACTTTAATAGAAGACTAAAATATGGTCAATAGTAATAATGACTCAGTGTTCAGTCGCTCGCACCACACTTGCTGAAATGCATTGGGAGCTGAAAGACAGGAGTTACTTGACCTGGGGAATTGGGACAGGCTTCATAGAGACAATGTATTAAAGCTGAAGCTTGACAAAGGAGGGTTCTCAGAGATGAAAAGGACAAGGGCCTTCTCAGGCAATCTGCTGTTCCTCCTTTTGCCAATAACCTCACACCACAAAGACTAGACTCACAGCATGTTAGAGCTGTTTAAATATTCATCTTACACATGTCTAGTTAGCAGAGCTGAATTACAACGGAGCCTGAATATCAGTCATTTCACTTGCATTTGGCATAAACACAGATATGTGGCTGAGGCTAGAGTCTGCCTGGTCTAAGTTGAAGTCTGGTGGTCTCTTCCAAAAATTATATAATGACTTTCCATCACTGCTTCAATATTGATCCTGATATTGAGATTAATTCCACACGCAGCTATTTCTACAGTAAATACTCTTTATGTGATTCTAGCAATGTATGTGTCACGCTTATGTGCCAACTCAGATACCTAGAAGGTACTCAATTTTACAGTTTTACTTTACAACTAAATCATTGGATAAGTGAATGAGTCTTTTGTGCCACTTATCAACAATAGACAGAGAACTGTAGCCCTCAGAGAAACAAAAGGATCAACAGCCACACCTGTAGAAAAACCTGAGATTTCTGGCATCCAGAAAGATTTGGCAAAAATCCAACAGATGAATAGAGGAGAGGTAAGAAGTTCTGGTAATCAGACAAGAGGGGATTTGACTAGCTTGTAGGGGAAATGCTGGCAATGGTCTAGATGCAGCAGTCCTGGGCATTTGGGGTAGGAAGAGGTAGCATGATAGTTTGCCCTTCAAAGCCAGACATGAACAAAGAGAAAGAAATTCTGTTTATTTTCTTCCAAATCAAGGGACTTGGCCCCTGTGTAGCTTCCTGGGCTGCCATAGACTCAAGCCTGAGTACTTGAACAAAGAGTGTTCCCTGTTCAGCGGGTTTGTCAGAATTCTCTGCATCCGGTTTTTGCGCTATGTCTCAGCTAATAACAATGAGCTCTTCGTCTGTCTTCTCCATAATCCCTGTGAGTATATCTTCCTCCCAAACTCATGAGGACAGAAGGCTGTGATCCAGGCACAAAGCAGGTATTCCTGAATCCCAGGTCCTCACAACACTGAACTTCTCCAAAATCTATCCATTTTTGTTCTAAAGCCAGAGACCTAGATTTCAATCCCAACTCTGTACTTCCTAGAAACATACACTTGAGCAGTTTCTTAAAGTATAAAATAAGGACCAAAAGAAAAACAGGGTTGTATCAAAAGTCAAGTAAGTTAGTATAAGTGGATCTGGTCTGTCAACTGTAAAGAAACGTGCAAGTATGTGATGCTAATAGAAAGAACAGGACTTTGGGGTCACAGAGAGGAACTGTTTTGATGCAATCTGCTTCTTAGTAGCTTATGTAGCCTATGTGATTCTGAGCAGCTTGGTTCACTGTTCTGACTTTTGATGTCCCTGTGTAGAGTTTAGATAAGACAATATGTGAAGAATCTGAAAATCATGATTATTTAATTAATGGCTCTTTGTATTATTATTTGTTGTTATTAATAATGTTATTTCTGCTAAATTATTACTGAGCCAATAGGGTAAACAAACAGGAACAACATAGAGAATGCGCTTCTTTGGCAAGGGCTGTCTTCAGACTTTGCACCAACTTGGGGCACAGACCCAGTCAAGTCCGTATCTGTGAGTTGCAAAGGGGGAGGTCCACAGTGGAGCCTGGCTCTATGCTAGTATCACCAGAAATCCTTTATCCCAATTCAAGGTCTCCTTTGAGGTCAATGCATGGAAAGGACCTCCTCCCACAGCACCTTCCACAAACCTCTGGAGGGCTTGCACCATCTATTCTACCTCCAGAGTGACCAGGCTCCTGCTCATGGGCCCCCAAATTAACCAGAAACATTATTAACTTTGACTGAATCACTGCCCCTGACCAGGCAGTTGGCTCAAAGGCGAGACATGCCCAACACAAAAAAACAGCCAGGGTCCAGCAAAGTCCAGTTTCCCCATTCCCGGGTTTACACCTTCACAGCCCTAGGTGCTTCTGGGGTTCACAACAGGGACAGGGAGGAATCAGGCGCCAATCACATAATCATAGGCACAGAGGTGCATCAACATATACTAGGGGAGCTGGCCTAGCCTTGAGGGAGCAGGTGGGGAACACAGGCCATGAATGGGAGAGGGACTGGGTGGGCAGAGGTCTGCACAGTCCTAACTGGCTGTGAAGATTCTGTTTTCCTTACTGGGCTGGGACCTTGGGGGCCGCACCAGGCTGACTTGTGTCGGAGACCATGTCATGCACACAACAGGACCTTGGCAGGACCTTGCTAGTAGGACTGGACAGTCTCTGAGTTGGCAGGGGCCTGAACCATTTAGTTGGAGAAGCCCTAGGTGCTTCTGGGGTTCACAACAGGGACAGGGAGGAATCAGGCGCCAATCACATAATCATAGGCACAGATGAGCTGCATGCCTAAGGATCTGACCTCTCAGTGTGGGCTGGCAGAAATTGGTCACCAGCTCCAGCCCTGTGACCCAGAGTCCTGAGGGCTAAGTGGGCAGGAATGTGCCCTTTCTCTGGGCTTGCTCGAGTAACCAAAATGAGTTATTACCCAAGAAATGAAATGATTAGCTCCCTTTAAAATGTTTTTAGTTCAGTAAGCAATCATTTGCATATGTCTAAGTATTCAGCTCAATGTTACAAGGGTACAATGCTCACTTTCAAGGAATTGACTATCTAGCTTATATTTTGCTTGAAAAGTATCCTCTGGGTAGCTTTGTGGGTTTTTTCTTTCTTTTTTTTATTTAATTAATTGTGTTTACATAGATTCTAGGGTAACTCCGACTGCATCCCCCTCCCCCATATTCCCCTCCACATCTCCTTTGCCCCCCTTCCTACAGTGCCCTCCCCCCTTCCCTTCAGGTTTATCCCATCCTATCATCCCCTTTCCCTCTGTCCTCTTTTCCTCTGGTCCCTTTGATCCCTCCTCTGTCTCAATTCCTTTCCTCAGTTCTCAATGTTCCTTGGATTCCTCAAATGAGTGAGGTCATATAATATTTTTCTTTATCTGCCTGGCTTATTTCACTCAACATAATAGTTTTCAGGTCCCTCCATATTGTCGCAAAAGGTAATATTTCCTCCTGCTGGAAACAGCCCGTGTCCATCAGTGGACGAGTGGATTAAAAAGTTGTGATACATATATACAATGTTTTTTTTTCTTTCTTTCTTCTAATTTTCTTCTTATGCACTTACTCATCTGGATTTAAATTGCTAGGTATTGGGTTACTCCACTCTCTACTTCTTCCCAGGATTCTAAAGAACAAAAACAAACCTTATGCAAATTATGTATATTGTCTTCCAAATCAAAGGGCTTGGCACCTGTTGTGTCACAGTCTGGTTTTGGGACCAAGACCAAGTAACTTCTTTCTCTTGGCTGAAAATTTAGGGAGATATATTAGAGATCTTTAAAACCGTACAATCTGAGACTCTTCCTACAGAACCCTTCTTATAGGATCACACCTCTTTCCATTCCTTTCCCATCTTAAAGGCAGTTTCTGGACTGGTGGACAAGAATATTTCAAAGAATAATTCTGGTAGCGAAGCTGTGAAGGGCTGAGAATTTTAATAGTCAAGCTAGAGATACTACTAAGCCCAATGTTATTTTATACAAAACATATGAACAATGCTTTATTTGCTTCAAAGTAGCACATATTCATTGGCCCATTCTATCCATGGTGAACCAGAGTAATTAATGCATTTTGTTTAGTGACATGCAGGAGAAATCAGCCTGCTGCAAGCAGAGTCATAATACCACTATTAAGTGTATATTAACATTCTCGCTGCGCCAGCTGCTGCAGACAGCTCTAATCCGGCTTCCCTTTTCTTCTCTGCCAAGGGTGCCCTTTGCAGACGAGGCCTGACAAGGCAACAGACAAATTCATAAATACTTGGGCTTTGCTGCAATTCAGAAAGGTCCAAAAAAATTGCCAAGACAAAAGAAAGCTGTTGATTTCTAGAAAGCCCTTCCCTCTCTAGGCCTAAGTTTCTCCATCTGTAAATTGAGGGGAGGGGAGTAAATGGCATGGGCCCCTTCTCAGTTCACCATTCTGAGCTCTCACCACGTCACAGATCCATTATCTAGACAGACTCCTGATTTCCTCTCCCTACCTCCCACCCAGATAAAGGAGTGGATGGCAGCCCACATATTGACAGTGGCCACAGTAAGGGGTCAGGAAGGGCATTGTCATGAAGTAGAAAGAGAATGAGACTTCAATCAGGATCCATGTGTGTTTTAACACAGCCCTGACCTCAACTGAATCATAACAAGCACCGTTGATTAAATGAAAACCAATTCCTGTGTGCTAGGCACCATACAGGTAAATCTGTTAAGCTCTCACAATAGCTTTGAGAGGTAGATAGTGTCAGTACCATTTTACAGATGAGAAAACCTAAGCTTAGAAATACTAAATACCTGTTCAAGAACCTGAATTGGTGGTAGGCAGCAGAGCCAGACTGTGCATATCCCATTCTCTTAGGAATCAGTCATTACTTCGTTCTATACCTCAATTCCTCCCCTCTAGAATCGAATTACTGAAACTTGCTTTATTTTGAATATACTTCATCAGGAAAGGTGATAATTAAATCAGAAAAAAATACAAAATGATTTTGAAGAAAACAACTGCTAAATCAAGGAGAAATTGTTACGTCCTGTTAAAGGAAAATAAGTCCTCAAATAGCTAACCGCATTCTCTAAAGTCCTTACTCCCTGGCAGAGCTCTAATAAAAACTCACCCCTCTGAGTTTGGGGTGCAGGGCAGGACCACAGCTGCCAGAGAACTTTTCTGTGCCATCTCAATCTCCCTGACTTCCCTTTGGCTCTCACTAAGTGGCCAGGATAGAAAGACATGGCGTTTCTCTGGTTACCTGGTCTTGGTACCCCAAAGTTCTCGCAGTCTCATTCATCCTGAACACTTATTCTAAGAAGCCTTCCCCAGCACCACCACCAATACACGCTTTGATGAGAACAACATAACGGATTCCTAAAGTGAAAGGGGAAAGTAGATCTGCACATTTGGTAAAGAAGTCGCTGGTATTGACTCCTAGAAAGAAGCTCCTTACCAAGAAGGGCTCCAGGGGCTAACTGGGATCAAATTTAAAAGGAGCCTAGCAGCTCTTTCTGAACAGGAGTTTCTCGCACAAGCCACACTTCAGGGAGAAAGCTGCACTAAGCTTCCCACCTCTCACACTGAACTGCCTGCCGGCACTATGTTCCTGCCACCTGAGCCAGCCCTTATAAAGGAACTCTTGGAATTGCACTGCATCCAATAGGACTAAGACTTGCTCCATCTAACCAGAGTCATGCAGCTATAACGCCATCAGCATCTTCACCGACCAATCAGAGTGGTTCCATTCTCACATTTTGGACCAATAGGACTTTGAAGATTTACAGTTCTTATTTGCATGAGGACAGACCAATCAGGGACCAGAAGTAGGGACACCTCTCTCAATGAGTCTTCTTATAGAATTCTCTCTATATAATTCAGTTCTTTTTCCACTTGGGTAGCACACTTTCCCTTTCCACTGAAGACTTCTTTTCTGGACTGGAGCAGAGCAGCAGATTAGAGCTGTCTAGCTGGAGGGCTACCTTGCAGCCATGCTGTTCCACAGTTGTGCTTTCATAATTGAGCTGTTCTGCTGCTGGGCTGAATCACAATCAAGCTGTTTGCACTGAATAAAGTTTCCTTCTTCACCACACAGCAAATTAGGATTTCTATTGGCATAAATTGACACCAATGACCATTGATTGGTTGACCCTATACAGCTGTGATTCTTGAAAACTGCATCTTCTGGCTTTTGAAAACATTAAGCATCACCATATATTTTATTGTTTGACTTACCTAATTGTGACCAAGTAACCAAAGTCTCAGTTCCACTAATTAGAGAACTAATTAGTATGGCACCTCAGAGTTTGCCCTGCCATCTAATCATTATTACAAAGAGAAGACTAGCATATGGAGAAGTGCATGACTGGCTCCAAGACTGGTCTTTAGTAAATGATTGAACCAACCAGGAATCCAGGGCTTCTAACTCCTTGCACCCACTGATACTACTTGAGCCTGCAGGTCCTTACCTGCAAGGTCCAATGACAATGCCCACTTTGTTGCAGGTGCCGATTTCCTACCAAAGTGGAAGTTTTGCACAAGACTTCCAAAATCTCCTCAAAGGCAGGGTATCTGTCCTCTGCTCCAAGCACACACATTCGTAATGAAACTTGCTGTTGTGAGGACTGTAATCTAGCAGTCCCATGGGGTAACACTGGAAGGACCCTGCCTCCTTTGTGACCAGAGAATCACTGAGCTAGACTCAAGCTAACTACTCCCTGACTTCGTTTACTTAGTAAACACATATATAAATACATATGGTGCCTAAGCCTCTAGTTTGAAGAATTCTGTCATTCAGTAATGAACACAAATCTAATTAATACACCTGTTTTGCAGGATTCTTATTAGAGTTGGGAGAAGGTAATCATAGTGCCCACTGTGTTTCTGTGTGTGTGTGTGTATGTGTGAGTGCATTTTATAGGCTCTTATATGGTATTTTATACAACAACACTGTGACTTCTAAAGAGCATAGACCTTGTATTACTAGTCTTTGTGCTATAGGTGCCAACATTGTGCCACGTTGCTTGCAACAAAGCATCTCTATGAGTTGAAAACATACCATATAAAATGTAAGAGTTGGTACAAATGCAAGGACATAAGGTCATCATTGCTATTTCAGTGTTGGTTTTCACACTCAGGAGCTCCCTGGTTAAGATGTAAGACTGCTCCCCACATACAGAGGTGAGGAAAGAAGGAAGAAAGGGTGGGCCACTCTAGATTGGTAGGTGGCAGGTTTAAAAAACAGCAGAACTTACACATGAGGTTTATTTTCAAGACACAAGACAAATAGATTCTTGCACTCACCTGCCAAAATTACAAAATTTTATAGTGAGGCCTTAACTGAGTTCAGTCACATATTCAGTCCAGAACAATGTTATCTCTCAAAACTGTGTCCTTGAAAATCTCTCACCATGGGGATGGTGGGGGGTGCATACATTCCAAGTAGAGGAAAGTCTCCAGTTTTCCTGGTTCAGCTCACACGCAGGTCAGCTGGTGGTCATGTTCTCTTGATGACTTCCTCCAACATTTAGGATACAGCTAACTGAACCAGAAAAAATCTACATGAACCAAGCATCCCATTCTCAATGCTTTCTATAACCTGGGAAGACGTACTGCAATTGCGTGAATAAAAGTTATGCATGTAGTCTCAGTAATTTAATTGATTATGTTTTAAATGTAAATTAGTAATCTAATGCAAACACAAAGTAATTTAAAACAAATTACTCTTTCTTCTTAGGGCAAAAAAGGAGAACAGCTCTACTGTCCAAACTAGAATAAGCCAAGAGAATACAAGGTAACTATGTTAACCCATTTAAAGCCCATGGGTGACTAGGGCATAGAAGAAAATGACAGACACTTTTAAGAACGACCCAGGTTGAAAAAATAAGTGAATGCCTAAACATTAGAATCTGAATTTTGACAGGTCCTCAGGATTAAAAATATATAGATATAGATAGATAGAGATGCGGGTTGGGTTTTTTTTATTATTATTTTAACCACACACTGATAAAGGAAAGTTAAAAAAAAACAAAGCTCACGTGGCCATATACATCAAATCCCTTCCTACCCCTGATGAGGGATGAGTATCCAAGAAGCATGGCTTGTTCACAGAGGCCTAATTTTCTTTACCTCCTCAGAAGTCTGTGTTACCTCATGCTTCCCAATGCTACGGTTGCTAGGCAAGGGAGCCAAGAAAGCTAAATGCCAGGAGCCTATAGGACACAGGACAATGGCATCCTCCCAAAACAGATGATTTTTGAAGAAGAAATTATTTTATTTTGACTCTCAGTAAAATATTTTAAAGCTGCTCTTCCTCAGAATTAAAAAAATAATAATGCTTATTTACATGACAGGACAGATGCAAAGACAAGAAGAATGGAGGACCGCATGAAAGGCGCTCTGAGAGGAATGAGAATGCCAAAACCAGCCCAGAGAATCCATCATTTTGACATCAATGACTTTTTCCAAGTATACTTATTCCATACTATAGTTTAAATATGGTATCAATCTTGTTTTTTTGTGTGTGTATGTGTGTGACAGAGACAGAGTCAGAGAGAGAGAGAGAGAGAAACAGACAGACAGGCAGCAGAAAAGGAGAGAGATGAGAAGCATCAATTCTTCATTGCGGCACCTTAGTTGTTCATTGATTGCTTTCTCATATGTGCCTTGACCATGGGGCTCCAGCAGAGCAACTGACCCCTTGTTCTCAAGCCAGCGACCTTGGGCTCAAGCTGGTGAGCCTTGCTCAAACCAGATGAGCCTGTGCTCAAGCTGGCGACCTTGGGGTCTCGAACCTGGGTCCTCTATCCACTGTGCCACCTCCTGGTCAAGCTGGCATCAATTTTTAATCTTCAGATTTCAAACCTTGAATGTTGACCATTAATCTACTAAAAATGTCCAATGTAAAATACTGACCCCCCCCCAAAAAAAACACCCCACAAATGAGTATACAAGCACTTAAGAATGACAGGAAGTTAAAAATTGATCCGTTTATGCAATAAAAGAAAAGAAAGAGAGTTCTGGAAAAATACTATGATGTAGTGGCAAGGGTATCATTGCCCTTCTCTCCAGGCATGTGGTCTTCTGCTGCCTATTTGCCAACAACTATAAATAATTTCTTTTATATCTTTCATCCAGCTTTCTAGTTGCATACAGTAGGAACCCTTAATAGAGCCATAATATAATTTGGGATACAGACTTTTCTATGAGCCACAAAGTGAAAAGAGAAAGGTGAACCCCACAATCACCTCAGATTTCTGTCTAGAAGTGTATTCGGGACCACAGTACAGAGAGGGGGATCCCAAGCAGAGCAAGATGGTCTTTCTGAGTTGGGAAGACAGATTACATCAGAGCCCAGGGAAGGTAAGGCAGCAGCAGGTGCAGGAAAAAGTCCTAGAGAAGTGTGTGCTACTGAAAAGAGTTCCAGGAATCTGACTGGTGTCTCTTGAGTTTTCGCTGAGTGCTGAGCTGTGTTCATTTAGGACCACACTGTACATGCCAGGGAAGGAGTGACTTGGGAGCTATAAGCTAAACAATTTCCAAATGATGCACAAGGTGAGAAGACAAGCCATCTTGAACCAGCCAGAAAAGATGTCCCTTGGGAACATTATTCTAAATGAAGAAAGCCAGACATAAAGGATGTATAAATGGTGATTTTGTTTATATAAAACTGTAGAAAAGAATAATATGAATGGATAAAAAGCCAGTTGGTGTTTTTCTTAGGCCAAGGATTGGAGGCATCAGAACTGCCTGGCAAGGGACATAAAGGAAATTTCTAACATGATAGATATTTTCTATTTCTTCAATGTAGCAGCAGTTACATGAGTATAAACATTTTTCAAAGCTCATAGAAATGCACCCATAAAATGAGTGCATTGCATGTATCGACGTATAATTTACAACCCAATAAATTTGATTTTTTTAAAATAAAGAACACACTGGCTTCTTCTTCCATATTCTACATCAGTGTTAAGGGTCACATCTTGAATTTAGAATTCAACATTTCTGCCCCTTCCAAGATCATGGGTTAACTTTCATGTATTTATATATCTCTATCTATATTTTATATCTCTATCTCTCTCTCTCTATATATATATATATAGAGAGAGAGAGAGAGATATATATATAGATATGTATAGATCTGGTTGTGAAAAAATCATCCCCAGCACTCATCACTTAAATAGAAGGAGGTTTATCCCACCAAAAATGTGGTAGTCGGAACTCTGCGCACCTCAAGCAAAGCAGCACCGTGTAAAAACCTTTAGGCTCTGCACAGTTGTCAGGGGGCAGACAACCATCCCCAGGCAGGGGAAATCAGGATGGCTGTCTGCTGTGGAATAACATTGACCCTAAGTTTTCAATCCCGACTCCAACCAATGTATTTATTAAGAACAATTTTGATTGTTTTTCTGAGTAACTAGAAGGCCAATGAGAAAGTCGGGCTTGGCTTTTTGTGTAGTGAACAGTCCAAACTAATCAATAACATGATTGGCTGCTCCATTGGCACCTTCTATTGCTATCAACTAAGAAGGGAAGAAAAAGCCCAATGTTGACTGGATTCCAGATATCAGAGAAAATCTGGAGTTGGCTTGACAACCTTCATAGCCATTCCAATAATAAATAGGTATTTTATATAGAGACATAAAATTGAAGGTCCAGGAGCAAAGAGCAATACTAATTTTTATCGATAGTTGAGACATCTCAACACCTCTATCAACTGAGAACACACATTTGTCAGTTGTAACAACCTATTCTCATTAGAAGAAATAGTAAGTTGGAGGTATCATCCGTAGGATGAAACAGATTCTCAGACTTCTGCAAACATGTACCAAATAAATCTAAAGTATTGGAGAACTGCATGTCATTTCCTTTCAGATTCCTCCAAAGACTTGCAAAGGATGAAAGGGCTTTCTTCACATTCTGGAGAGGCAGTAATTTTCAAGAAAAAAAAAATGTATATCTTTGAGATAGAATTTAGGATTAGTAGATGGAAGTTATACTGGCACAAATTTTGGTTCAATATAAGAAGTTTCTTGCCTAGGAGTTGCCTAGTAATGGGATAAATATGCAAGGGTGGTCTTGAGAGGAAATTTGGCCTAGAGCATGGATCATTCCCAAGGGTGATTGGATAATTCTTGCCCTCACTCTTGAAGAGTACATAATTTTCTTAAATTCCTTTCAGAAAGATGGGGATAATAAACACGAAATATTGCTGATGCTTAAATGATTGTAATTCCCATTTTTACTCTCTCCCATATAAATTTATTTGACATCTTTTACTACATGGATTTAACAACTTTTCATTTAGCAAATAAGAATCCTGCTCCCAAATCATTCTCTGACTTTAATGATATGCATATGTCAAAAACCAATAAGTCTGGTTTACTTTTGAAATGATCGTGGGCTCAGTTTCAAAATCGTCCTTGCAGAGCACTCTTGGCACATCTTGGTTGAGCAAATCCATGCCTCTCAGAGGAAGGTGAACTGTAGAGTCTGCTTCTCACAAGACCCCGGCGAATTTTTTTCTGCCAAAAACACCACACTTAAGTGCTTTTTATTCTAATCTTGGAAATTCTTTGAATTCTTTAATTTCTCACAAATGGTTCCCGTCTCATTTCTCCTAGAAGACATTTTGGAAGAAGGCAATCAAGAGACACTATTTTTTTTTTTTTTTGTGTGTGTGTGTGTGTGTGTGTGTGTGTGTGTGTGTGTGTGTGTGTGTGTGGAATAATGAGACATTTTCAGTAAAGGGGTTTTGCTCCCAGGAAGACTAACACCAGATCAACAGCATTCTTCTCCTTCAGCATGGTCCCTCTCTCAAATAAAAGTAGTACAATTAAGCAAACTCAAATTTAAAACATGCTTTTTTAAAAATGTTGCTCCAAATTTTAAGTATGAAAATGAACAAATAAATCTGACTTTATGATCTGGAAACTGAAGCATAAATTTTACCAGTGCCAGTGGCTTTTTCTTTTCAGGCTCACGTCACACTCCCCGAAATCACGAAGACCTGACCCAAAAGGACGTTTTTGTTGAGGCCATGCCTTCTTACTCCTGAAAGATGCTATTTAAGGGTGACTACTGCCCTTGGCCCTGGTCAGGGATTTTCTGATCACAGTCCATACAGTCCTACTCTCCTTCACATGCAAGAAAAAGGAAAAAGAAAAGTGGTGTACAACAGCGCCTGTCATTCATTTGGTGCAATTTTAAAATAAAACACGATAAGTAAGTAAAATGAGAAAACCTATATTCTGCTATGAACTGTGTTCTCTTTCCTGACAAGTTCCTCATGAAAGCTGTATTCTAATAGACCCAGAAAAGATATGGCTGTACTTTCATATTTTATTTTATTTTATTTTATTTTATTTTATTTATTTATTTATTTACAAGGAAGAAAGACGTGTGGAATTTAAAAAGAAGCGGCCAGAGAGAATAAATGAAGACATTCATGGTGCAGGTGATGAGTCACTGGAGAATCATGCCTCTGCTGTGGGGGGCTCTTGGTCTTATTATTGGGTCAGTTACTCAGAGTCTGTGGACACAGTCACCTGAGCAGTACCATGGTCCCTGGGGGGAGAGAGAGTCAGAGAGAGGGATAGATAGGGACAGACAGAAACAGAGAAAGATAAGAAGCATCAATCATCAGTTTTTCATTGTGGCACCTTAGTTGTTCATTGATTGCTTTCCCATATGTGCCTTGACTGCGGGCCTTCAGCAGACCGAGTAACCCCTTGCTCCAGCCAGCGACCTTGAGTCCACACTGGTGAGTTATTTTTTGTTTGTTTGTTTGTTTATTTTTTGCTCAAGCCAGATGAGCCCATGCTCAAGCTGGCGACTTCGGGGTTTCGAACCTGGGTCCTCCGCATCCCAGTTTGATGCTCTATCCACTGCGCCACTGCCTAATCAGACTGTACTTTCATCTTTTAATAGAAGCAATCTAATATGGTAGAAGACATGGATTTAAACTTAAGAATGTTCTTCTACTTCATAGTTTAACAACTCACCTTTATATTTATTTATTTGATTTTCCAAACAATCCTGAAAGTAGGTTTTATAATATTGGCCAGTGAGGACAGAAGACTTGCAGACTCAGTTAAGATGGAGCAGCCATTCAACAGTGTCAACTCAATTAGCCATGGGTCTCTCCCTTTCACCTCATCTCCTTCTGGCCCAAAGTATAAACAGAGCTAGGAATCAGTAAGGGGACTGACTCTCCCATGTGTTAATTTAGCTGCTCTGAATCAGCACAAGCTCTCCTACTGAAAGAGTCTCAGCACTCCTCTATATTTGGAGACCTTAATAAGTGCAAGAAACTCAAGAAGTGATGAATTATGACTCATTTTGCACCGAAAATGATTTCTGATACCGTCTACTATTCCTGTCATATTTCTCAATGTGTCCTGAGAGGTGACCATCATATAAGTCAATTGCTATTTGTTTCATAGGGAAGTGTGGTAGCAGCCAAAGAAATTGAGTCCAAGAGAAAACCATTCTGTCCATTATTCATAAATCCAGATGGTATCTTTTATGGTTGGCTGTACACAAAGCTTATTATGATCTCTTTTTAAAATTTTGGGGGGTTTTCTTTTATTTTCCTGAAGAAGCCAATAACTTTGAAGTTAGCAGATGGACAATAGCTTAGCTAATGACTATCTGATCTGAGAACTAAAACTTCCCCCCATCTTAAGGCATGATTGCACTTGAAATGGACATGGATTTAACTGTTGCAGGACCCCTGAGCTCAGCTGGAGAGCCCACATTCCCCAATCCTCCAGCACAAAATGCATCACAGCCTGCGAGCTACAACACCTATAATGTAGTTTAGCAAGTTGGGGGCGGAGGAGCAGTCCCACACAGATGAGTTTCATATTGGTGGACCTGACACATGACACACCCAGTGAGATCATTAACACTAAACAGCTAACTCTTCCAGAGGTTGCACTCTCAGTCAGTTCGTATGAACAGTTCATTAACTTCTCTCATTTCTCTCTAAAGAATTTTAAAGTGCTCAAATTTCTGAAAGCAATGGGTGTTTAGAGGTAGAATTTCCCTGAGCATGCAGGTATTAGAATGGCCTGTCAGGGTCCTTGACTTGGATCATTAGAAGTTAAAACTAGTTGGTTTCCACTTCAGCCTGCCCTGAGTTCTGGAATCTATACTGCAGGCAGGCAGGGAGGGAATGCACAGTCAAGATCATGGATTGGTATCTGCTATGAAATCCCAGGGAAACAGCTCACTTGTTCAACATTACTGACCAGTCTGCTCCAAACCCAATGCGTGCAAGGGCTAGTCTTCTGCCATGACTTTCCTGTTCCTCGTGACTAGAATCTAACCCTGAACTCCAGTTCCTTCCAAAGAAGCCTTCTCGGCCTTGTGTATCTACATCATCCAAAGATGATACTTTTTGACCCTGAACAACATATTGTTATGACAACATTTCCTATATCAGTTACCATCTAGGACAACCTCTGCAAAAGCCTTAATTTGTAATTTTGAAAAAAAAATATTGTCAGTGTCCTACCTGTGTTTTTCTCACCATACTCATCACCTAATTTGTGACAAAACTTTAAACTGATGTCCCCTTATGCCCAAACCTAGGGAAATAAACAGCCTCTGACACATGACTCTTTTTCTCTTCCAGAGCTCCTCAAACATCGGCAAAGATTCACGTGAAAATCTGAGCTGAATTTTAAGTAAGATATTTAAAAGACAGATCTTGGAGGTAGCACTGGGCCCTCTACTCAGAGCCGTAGTGTCCCCGATTTCAACAGAAGGTCCATGACATTGAACCAAAGTCATGGTTAGCAAATGAGCAACTTGTGTGATCCTGTCTTTTTCCAGGTAGTTATTACCATGAAGTATTCCATTTGTCCCATACTTAGATGGAATAGGGAATGCAACATACGCTTGCATCCATGACCCCTTTCAAGCAACTATGACAACGGCCCAAAGTTCCCCAGTTTCTTCCAAGCAAAAGTTTCTTTCACCTTTTTTGCTTCCTAGTATTTTAGTGCTCTAAAGAACTCAGAAAACAGAAAGCATTGGGGGGGGGGGAAGTCCTCTTAAGTGTAACAGGGATATGGACCCCCTTAATGGAAATGCATCTTAAACCTTGAATATTTAATTTGTGAACTATTCAAACCCTCTGCTGTGCAAGGTCTTGTTACTGGGTGTCTCCACTGAGCCAGGAAGCACTGTGGGTTCTGTAAATACAGACACCATAGCCCCTGTACCCCAGGAGATTGTGCACCCCACTGCCTCCCCTCAGGGGGGGCTCTATGCTTGGGGAGGCTTTTCATCGTGTCCACCTCAGAAAGCAGTCTCCCTAGACTAACCAGTAACTACCTTCTTAACAAGCTAAGTGGTTCCCACCCCAAGGGAGAGAGTAAGACAACCCACCTAACTGCTGCATCCGCCTTCTCCTCCCAGCGGCCCTGCAGTTGGTGAGCAGGACTGGGCTTGAGCACCTGCCGCACACAGATCTGGGAGACCCCCCTTTGGGTCCCGGAGTGCCTTGTGCCTCCCTACTGGGTGCATGACTCCCCTGTTGCACTTGAACTTCTTGAGGACAGTAGTCACGAATTCTACCCATACTACTTAACAGGTGCCAGGCACATAGCAAGTTCACACAAAATGATTTTCACATCCACTAGTAATAGTCACATATTGAAATGCACTCGGAATAAGACTGCTACAGAGACAAGGAGTAGTGAGGGGGAACCGGAGACTGTAAATCTGTCTGCATTCCCTCTGAAAGTGTTTTCACCCTGTCACTTTTCAATCTCCGGGGTCACTGTGCGTGGAGCGGCCACCCCGTGGTGAGGACGGTGAGACGTCCCTCCCCTGTGCTTCCAGCTACTCAGTGGCCGGCCGCAGCACCTCACTGTGCAGACCACTTCCTGCTGTGCCCGTGGAATCTGGAGCTGTGTGCAGGGACCGAGAGCGATGCACAAAGGAACAGAAAGGTTAACACATTCTGTCGGCTGCCTCTTTATATTCACGGTGAAAAAAAAAGCAATAGAAAGGTTTTCAAGCATAAAAGAATTTTCTACTCCAACTACTCCAAAAACAAAATGCCTCACAAACAGTATCTTCCCTTGGACATCGAATTACTTTGCTGACAGCATTTTTAATCAAAAAAAGTCCAAGGAAGAAAGACGTGTGGAATTTAAAAAGAAGCGGCCAGAGAGAATAAATGAAGACATTCATGGTGCAGGTGGTGAGTCACTGGAGACTCATGACTCTGCTGTGGGGGGCTCTTGGTCTTATTATTAGGTCAGTTACTCAGAGTCTGTGAACACAGTCACCTGAGGAGTACCATGGTCCCTGGGGCATGTGCTGTCACCAGGAGAACTGCAGCTTGTCCACTGGGTACCCCACAGTGCAGGGCTATCCGATAGAAGACAGAAAACAGTGACAAGAAATGCTGCTGCCTTTGACAACCTGGAAACTCATACAAGCCCTGGCGTCTCAATGGTGACCAAGTTCAGTCATAATTGAGAAACTTATATTGCATCTTACCTGGCTTTCTAGATCTCTGCTTGTCATGAGAAAACTCTGGGGAGTGAGAGGGGGTTTTGGTGTACTATAAAACCTTGGCATTTTAGGCTGCAGGCATCTGCTGCCAAGAAGAACATGAAAAGGAAGCGAAGGAGGCAGCAGGGGAGATTCTGTGACTTCCTGAGCGGTACTGTCACCCGAGTCCGCGAGGGGACAGCACGTGATAGTGCACGGCTCAGAGTAAGAGGAACAGTGGTTTGTCTCTGCTCAAGTTTGCTTAAAAGCTCTTTCTCAACTTTCCAAAACTATGATCGGAAAGTCATGGCATCCTACTAGGGGTGCAATTTCTAGCACATAGTAGATTCATCAGACACAGTGGTCAATAAAGACATAACTTGATCGCGTTTACTAATCATAATGCAAATTGGGGCAGCCTTTTTCTCCAAGTCCCATCAAACAAGCTTGCCTCTCCAGTACTCTGATTACATAGCCATCATCGTGCCAAGATTCTCAACCAGGTTAGAAAAACCATCACACAGGCTACATACTGCAAGCAGCAATTCTAGAAGATGGGGCACCTATGGCTGGCCTTGTTGAGTTCACAGAAGAAGCAGGCAGCAAGACCAGAGACAGGAAGGTGAGTAAGACACTCGCCTGCGTTGAAGAGCTCAAGAGTGGTGTGAAAAGGGAGGGGGGATAAACCAGATAGTAAATAGATAACTCCCCCAGAACCTGTAAGCACCATAATGGAGGGGACCATAGGTGTCGTGGGACATCAGAGTATCAACCAAATACTGTGGGTGCTGGTAAGATGGAACGGTACGAAGTGCTCTAGGAAGAAAGTTGTACTTGAGCTAAGACCTAAAATACCTGTTAAAGCTCATCAGTAAAGGAAGAAGTGAAAAGTAATTGGTATTGGTAAATATCTCAACAGGAAGCAGATAGCACTCTCCAAATGGGATAATTTCAGGAGAGTTTATAGGAAAGAGATAATTTACAAAGTACAGGTGAGAGACACCACTGTCACCCAGGTGAGAGTGCAGTAATTCAGGGCTCTAACAGCTGGACTGTGGCAACCACAGGCTGGGAAGAAGGTGCAGTTACCAAAACACAAGAGGCAGTCATATAGCAATGGACACCTGGAAAGGAACAGTGACCGCTAGTTGAGGGACAGCGCCAGCCTGAGGTGACTGCAGAATGGGAGCTGGAAATGCACAGCCTGACCTCACTCTCTGCCCCCTAGTCTCCTGCAGGGTGTCCCCTTGGCCAAACCCATCTGGAAGCCCAAGGGAAAAAAAACCCATTGATGACTATGCAAGATGGAGAAGACTGGAGAGGCAGTCTGGAGGGGCCAACAAAAGGGATGTGCCCAAGATTGCAACAAAGTCACAGTATGAACAATGACTTGACGACCTGACATTAGAATGTGATGACCTGTCGGAGGAAGAATGGGAAGCTGAGCGTACCTATAACTCACAGTAGTCTCAGAGGCGGAGGAGATGCCTCCCTTCCTGAGACTAGGGCCAGCTGTGGAAGGCCGTTGCTCCAGCCCTTGGGAGGTAAGCATTCATCAGCAGGCCTAAGCTCTAAGACCCTTGTCCTTGATGCCCCATTCCCATTGTGAGCCCCACCACAACTGGGGGCGGCCCTCCCCTCTTACCGTGACCCCCCTCTCATGCTGCAAGACCCACATTGGAGGTCAGTGGAGAGAACACAGTGGGTTGTAAATCCTAGTGTCCATTTCATGAACCTGCTTCCCACCCCTTAGGTTGAGAGCACCTTCAAGAATTACCCAGGTCTGGATGTGTCATTGGGAACAGTGACATCAGGCAACAGTGATAATGTGGCCAGGTTTTGATGTGTTTCATCCCTTATCTGTAGCCCTTATCCCAAGCTGGAACTACCAGATATGAATTTTAGCTCAACCATGGCTCCAAATCCTTTCTGACATCAAAAAAGTAGGCTTTATTCTGAGCTTAAGTTCTTTAACTTGTTGTAGACTGCAAGTGGCAAAATGCCTTTGTAAATTAGAGGCTTAGCAAAAGGCTAAGTTCTCTCCCCTCCACCTCCATATTGGTATTTGCACCCACTTCACTTGCTTGCTTAAGTCGCTAGGAGCAATTTACATGCCCTTACTCTTACTCTTTGTTTGATTCAGATGTTTGTTGATTTCACTTGTGCATAATAGGAGGATTCCTGTTTATGCCTTGGGAGAGTTTCTGTTTTAGCCTCAGTAACTTTGTATCAAGGACTTCCTTTATTTGCATATGGCTATATAATAAAGCAAATGGGTCTGTGGGACACTCTGATATTGCCATCAGCATTGAAGAGTCCTCCCGATCCCATCCTCTTTTCTTAATAAGTCTGTTTTCTTAATTCCGCATCGTTCTCACTCAAAACCAAGAAATAGGAACCGCGCTGGTCTGCAGCATTAACTGATAACATATCTCCTGGTCCAGGCTCTCCTCAGCTCTGGAGATTGTCTTACTCAAGAATTTACCTAATGACACCCCAAATCAGAGTAGTAAGAGCCAAGAGAGATGCTTTCAGGAGAAGAAATGTACACAGAATGGAAATGATTTTATTGTAAATTCTATAATAGGTCTGGCCCAGTTCTAGGCACTAACCTACCACTTATTTTGCATCTCAGTTTCAGTAACACTTTCTTGACTCGCTTGTAAGATCCCTGCCCCTCAAATCATCCCATCTGGCCTTTCTGCTCTGTCAGGAAAAAGTGAGCAGGTATGTCCTGAGAGGAAGAAGTGAGAGTAGCAGTAGACTACTGTCTCAGAATCTGTTGACAGCCTCTTGCTTGCTTCATTTATCATTCCCCCCCCCATTGCTACTGAAGGCCCTGCCAGCCTATGCCCCTCCATGCCTGCTAGCATATCCTCCCACCATCCTGGGCCTGGTGTCTCTGGGCTGCCCTGAAGCGAAGGGGGAGTGGAAGAACTCTCTTTTCATTCTAACCACACAAGTCCCCGAAAGCCCATCAGAGTGCATGGGCCACCACTATATCCTTGACAAGCCCCATTTCCCCCATGTCACTGACTCAGAAGATTATGTTTTGTAGGCACAGTAAAGCTGATATACAAGATGTCAAAGTATTTTCATTTGTTCTGGGATTTTCAGTGATAAAGAAAAAAGAAACAATTTCACACTGAGAATTTATGGCGCAGTTTTATCAACCTCTGTGGTAAACAGTTTGCTTTTCTGCATGTGTGACTGCAGACATTTTTCTCACTAATGTGCACTTGGTCTGATGGGGTTTTATACACATTTTTTAAAAAGAATAAGCAGACACAGTGTTCATTTGGGAGGGTGCAGCGACAAGTAATTCTCAGGGAGGGCATTGAGCACCTGGCTGGTGAGGGCCTCCTCTGCTACCTTGTGTCAGTTCCCATATGAAATGAGACTTGAGCTTTGAAGCCATTAGTCTCCAGACATATAGAAAGGTACCAGGACACGTAGCTGGTTTGTGTCTGTCAGACCCCATGCAATTGCACTTCTAAGAAGCCTATTGCAAAATTCATTTCCCATTGTGATGAGAAAGGTGGTGAACTTTTTCTGAGTTTTACACATCTCCTTATTGAAGCCTTCTGTGTTGCTAGTCATTGGTACACATTTTCTTACACATTTGTCCCCAAGTGCGGAGCAGGCCTCTTTCTGCTGCCATACCAGGCAGGGTCTGTGCATGTATGAACACTGTCATCAGATATTCGGTTCATGCAGTTCTTAAAATAAATCCTTTATTTCATGTTTGTTTTGACATGTTTCTATTCTGATAAAAATGTATAGAAATAGAATAATTCTGGCCCAGATCTAATAATGCCAGAAAGGAACAGAAGAAAAATCCATGAACCAGACCCAAGAGACTTTAGTTCTAGTCTTGGCACTGGTAGTTTACTAATCATTATCATTTTGGCTAAGTTCAAACCTGCATCAGCTTCCCTGACCACAACAGCGAGAACACTCAGGTGACTAACTAGAGATACTGTAAGTATTTATTGAGATAGAAGAGAGGGTCTCAGAAGCTAGGAAAGGTTGTACTAGTCATCACTGTGGCTCTCTGGAAATCTCCAGTGGAGTTGACATCAGATGAAAATAGACCAGGCTCAGCGGTGACACATTCTTTTAAATGTTCAGTATTAATGCGTCACAACAACTTTGGCATAACCCCTCAGGAGCCAGGTAGCACAGTGATTAGCATAACAGCAGAGGAGGGAGTGCTAAAAAACATATAAGAAGGCCAGGTGTCACATCAGGTCAGATGTTGCACATGTGGTGAAGAGTCTGGATGTTGCCTTTAGTGCCATGAGAAGCCATTGGAGGGTTCTGGGCACGGAGTGACCTCAGTTTTGATATGTGTACAGTTGGTTCTGGCAAGGTTGCTCTTCCTGGCTTGCAGACAGCTGACTTCTTGCTGTGTCCTCCAATGGCAGAGAGAGAGCAAGCTCACTGATATCTGTTCTTAAAACAGTACTATCCCCGTCAGGAGGGTCCAACCCTAATGACTCATCCAACCTTTCTCACCCAAAGGTCCCATCTCCAAATGACATCACGTTAGGAGTTAGGGTTTCAAGATATAAATTTCAGGGGAAGGGGCACAATTCTGTTTCTACCAGATGGCCATAAAAAGCTTCCAGAAGTAACTTGAAGCTTTAACAACAAAAAGACAACATATCGTTTCACAGAACTTTGCTAACACGACATTAAATATGTGATTTCCCTCACAATATGTGTGGCTATAATAAAGAAGGAACATTTAGTTTTCTACTCAAGAAACATGATTTCTGTTGCCACACACTAAAATTAACTCCAGTGAAGTAAATAATCAGATATCAATTTATGGTAGGAAAAATACTAGACACAGACTTGTCAGTGTCAGATCTTTGAATGGACAATTTTCTAAATTTTGAAGGAAAGGAAACAGAAAGAAAAATGTTGCCAGATTTGTTTTAAAAGTGTATAGCACTGCTGTAGTCAAACAAAAATACCAACAGCTGACTAGGAATATGCCAGCATTGGGAATCCCTCCCTACACACTCTCATTTACCTAATATTTAGTAAGTGCCTACCAAGTCCAGGCTGCCAAACCCAAGGGAGCTGCCTCTCCCGTCCTCTTCTCCAGGTTTGATTATGTTGATCTCTATAAAAACCTATTCTTTGAATAAATGTATGCCCACAAATCTGATAACCAAAACAAAATGAACCACTTCCTGGAAAGACACAATCCACCAAAACTCAAAGAGGAAATCAATGATCCAAATAGGCTCATGTATAACAAAGAAATAGCATCAATAATTCATAAGCTTACTAATTAGAAAGTGCCTATGCTCAAATGGGCTCACTGGTGAATGCTACCAAACATTTAAAAAAGAAATTATGCTGGACGGCAAGATGGCGATGGAGTTCGCGGACATACCAACTTCCAACTCCCAGAACCAAAGTGGATTATAACTTAATTTTAAGAACCATCATCTGGATAAACCAACTTTGAATTAAACTAAGTGGACTCTTCAACCCAGGAACACTGAAGAAGCCACATTGAGACTGGTAGGAAAAGCGAAAACGCGGAGAGGGCTGCCCAGCTCCCTGGAGCGAACGGCAGCCTGGAGAAAACCGCGTGGCGGGAGGAGAGTTTGGCGGAGAGGGAGGGACCTGGATCCCAGGAACAAAGCCCCAGCCTGCAGTCCCAGAGCCTAGAAGAGGCGTTTGAACAGTATTGAGCTGTGAAACAAGTAAGGATACTGTTTGTGAGAAAGACAGTTTTCTCAGACCCAAGATTCTTAAAGGGACAGCGCAGAAAACCTCTCTCACAACCCCTTGGGCACGGGGACAGAGGTGAGGACCAGAGCAGCGGGACGACAGTGTGGACTGGAAGGCATAGGAAGAAACACTCTGAGGGACAGCCACCCTAACCCCTGGACTACAGTATGGAGTGTTAGGGTCTGAGCTGCAGTGCACCCACCCACACAGCTGAGGGCTTGCTGGAGGGACGGTGGCGGTGGGATGCTGAAATGCGGTTCTCTTGGCAGGGGCGGAGGCCCAGATGGTGTAGCTTGGTCTAGCCCAGCAGGAGAGGAGGGTACACACGAAAGCAGTCCGGCAGCTGCGGGCCCGCCTGTAGCCCCACCTGCGGAGGAAAAGCGGGAGGCCAAGAAAGGGCAGAGATCTGCTCTGCGACCCTGGACCCTGCATAAGCAGGCCCTGACCGTGGGGGCAAGGCTAGGACCCGGGACAGGTGGGGGATCGTGGCTGAGCACACGCCAGCAGCCCCGCCAGGCCAAGAAACTGTGGCAAGCAGAAGCCCAAACAGGCTGGGTCCACAGCTGAGCAAAGGTGCTAACCTCTACCCTTGGTGCTGAGGCTTGTAGCTTGAGTGCAGTGAGCAACTCAACTGTGGGGATGAGGTGAAGGCGCAGGCAGGATGTGGCTTGTAGAGTCTGGCAGCGGAAAACAACCTCTCCTGCGGAGGAGAGGCAGAAATCACAGCAACAGCTGCAGTGGGCCAGCGCTGGCAACGCCCATACCCAACTGCCCTAGGCAGCAGCAGAGGGGGTGGTGGGCCTGCAGATAGAACACACCTAGAGAACACAAAGACAATACCCATTGGACTACAGTGGCCACAACCTTCTTATACACAGACAAAATGGGCAGGCAGAGAAATGCAACCCAAATGAATCAAGAGAAATCCCCAGAGAAGGACCTGAATGAACCAGATATAACCAAATTACCAGACGCAGAATTTAAAATAATGATAGCTAGGATGTTCAAAGAAATTAGAGTAACAATGGATAGTCATTATGAACACCTAAATAAAAAAATAAGAAGTATAAAAACGGAAATTGAAATAATAAAAAAGAATCAGAGAGAAATGACTAATACAGTATCAGAAGTAAAGACCACAATGGAAAGAATTAAAAGCAGGATGGATGAAGCTGAGGATCGAATCAGTGAGTTAGAGGACACAATAAACAAAGGCACAAAAGCAGAGCAGAAAAAGAATAGAGACTCAAAAAATGTGAGGAAACTCTAAGGGAGCTCTGTGACAACATGAAGAAAAATAACATCTGCATCATAGGGGTTCTTGAAGAAAAGGAAAAAGAACAAGAAATAGAAACTTTGTTCAATCAAATCATAGCAGAAAACTAAAACAAATTAAGGCTGGAAAACATTTCACATGTTCAAGAAGTACACAGAACTCCATTAAAGAGAAACCCAAAGAAATCTACACCAAGACACATCATAGTTAAAATACCAAAGCTAAAAAATAAAGAGAAAATTTTAAAAGCTGCTAGAGAAATAAAAGCTATCGCCTACAAAGTTGCCCCCATAAGGATGACATCTGACTTCTCAACAGAAACACTTGAGGCCAGAAGGGAATGGCAAGATATATTCAAAGTAATGGAGAACAAGAACCTACAACCAAGAATACTCTATCAAGCAAGGTTAACGTTTAAAGATGAAGGAGAAATAAAGAGCTTCCCAGACAAAAAAAAGCCTCAAGGAATTCATTAAAACCAAACCAATTCTGCAAGAGATACTAAGGGGCTTGTAGTGAACAGTTCAAAGGGAGGAAAGAATAGAGCAAAAGAAGAATACAGCTTTAAAGAATTAAATGGCAATAAACAACTACATATCAATAATAACCTTAAATGTAAATGGATTAAATGATCCAATCAAAAGACATAGGGTAGCTGCATGGATAAAGAAACAGGACCCATACATCTGCTGTCTACAAAAGAAACACCTTAAAACAAAAGATGCACATAGACTGAAGGTAAAACGATGGAAAAAAATATTTCATGCAAATGGAAATGAAAAAAAATCAAGGGTAGTAATACTTATATCTGACAAAATTGACTTTAAAACAAAGGCTGTAGTAAGAGATAAAAAAGGACACTATATAATGATAAAGGGAAAAATTCAACAGGAAGATAAAACCATTATAAATGTCTATGCACTGAACAAAAGAGCCATTACATACATAAAACAGACTTTGAAGGATATAAAGGGCGAGATGAACAGCAATACCATAATAGTAGGAGATTTCAATACCCATCTAACAACACTGGATAGATCCTCAAGAAAGAAAATTAATAACGAAACAGCAGAATTAAAGGATACACTAGATCAACTTGGTTTAATAGATATCTTCAGAACTTTTCACCCTAAAGCAGTAGAATATACATTCTTCTCAAGCGCTCATGGTACATTTTCTAGGATAAACCACATGTTAGGACACAAAAATGGTCTTAACAAATGTAAGAAGATTGAAATCATATCAAGCATTTTCTCTGATCACAATGCCATGAAACTAGAAATTAACCACAAAAAGAAAACTGAAAATTACTCAAACACTTGGAAACTGAATAGCATGTTATTAAATAATGAATGGATTAACAATGAGATCAAAAAAGAAATAAAAAGATTCTAGAAACGAATGAAAATGAGCATACATTAAAACAGCAAAAGCAGTACTGAGAGGGCAGTTCATTGCACTACAGGCATACCATGGAAAGCTAGAAAAAGCTCAAATAAGCAACTTGACTTTGCATCTAAAAGAACTAGAAAAACAACAGCAAATAAAGGCCAGGACCAGTAGAAGGAAGGAAATAATAAAGATCAGAGCAGAAATAAATGACATAGAGGCTAAGGAAACAATACAGAGGATCAATGAAACCAGGAGCTGGTTCTTTGAAAAGGTAAACAAGATTGATGAACCTTTAACTAGAATCAACAAGAAAAAAGAAAGAGGACTCAAATAAATAAAATTAGGAATGAGAGTGGAGAAATGACAACTGACACAACAGAAATACGAAGTATTATAAGAAAATACTATGAAGAACTCTATGCCAAAAAATTAGACAACCTAGGTAAAATGGACAAATTTCTTGAATCATAAAATCTTCCAAAAATCAATCTAGAAGAATCAGAACACCTAAAGAGATCAATTACAAGAAATGAGATTGAAACAGTTATCAAAAAACTCCCAAAAAAGAAAAGTCCTGGGCCTGATGGCTTCACAAGTGAATTCTACCAAAAATTCAAAGAACTAACTCCTATCCTCCTCAAGCTATTTTGAAAAAATTCAAGAGAAAGGAAGCCTTCCAAACTCCTTTTATGAGGCGAGCATAATTCTGATCCCAAATTCAGGCAAAGGCAACACAAAGAAAGAAAATTATAGGCCAATATCCCTGATGAATTTAGACGCTAAAATTCTCAACAAAATATTAGCCAACCGAATCCAGCAATATATGAAAAAAATCATAAACCATGATCAAGTGGGATTTATTCTGGAGAGGCAAGGCTGGTTCAATATTGGCAAATCAATCAATGTGATTCATCACATAAACAAAGGAAGGATAAAAATCACATGATAATTTCAATAGATGCAGAAAAAGCATTTGATAAAATTCAGCACCCATTCATGATTAAAACTCTCAGTAAAGTGGGAATACAGGAAACATTCCTTAACATGAAAAGGCCATCTATGACAAACCCACAGGAAACATGATACTAAATGGGCAAAAATTAAAAGCAATCCCCTTAAGATCAGGAACCAGGCAGGGATGCCCTCTTTCATCACTCTTATTCAACATAGTTCTAGAAGTCCTAACTAAAGCAATCAGACAACAAGAAGAAATAAAAGGCATCCAAATTGGAAAAGAAGAAGTAAAACTGTCATTATTTACAGATGATATGATATTGTATATAGAAAACCCTAAAGTCTCAGTCAAAAAACTACTGGACCTTATAAATGAATTCAGCAAGGTGGCAGGATATAAAATTAATATTCAGAAATCAGAGGCATTTTTATATACCAACAATGAACTGTCAGCAAAAGAAATTAAGGAAACAATCCCCTTCACTACTGCAACCAAAAAAATAAAGTACCTAGGAGTAAATTTAACCAAGGAGGTTAAGGACTTGTACTTGGAAAATTATAAAACATTGACAAAAGAAATCAAGGAAGATACAAACAAGTGGAAGCATATACCGTGCTCATGGCTACGGAGAATAAACATCATTAAAATGTCTATATTACCCAAAGCAATTTATAAATTCAATGCAATACCAATTAAAATTCCAATGATATAATTCAAAGATATAGAACACATATTCCAAATATTTATATGGAACCAAAAAAGAACACGAATAGCCTCAGCAATCTTAAAAGGAAAAAATAAAGCAGGAGGTATCGCTCTTTCAGATATCAAGGTTTACTACAAGGCCATTGTACTCAAGACAGCCTGGTACTGGCATGAGAACAGGCACATAGATCAATGGAACAGAACAGAGAACCCAGAAATAAACCCACACCTTTATGGACAACTGATATTTGACAAAGGAGGAAAGAACATACAATGGAGTAAAGACAGCCTCTTTAACAAATGGTGTTGGGAAAATTGGACATCTACCTGCAAAAAAATGAAACTAGACCATCAACTTACACCATTCACAAAAACAAACTCAAAATGGATAAAAGACTTAAACGTAAGCCATGAAACCATAAGCACCTTAGAAGAAAACATAGGTAGCAAGCTCTCCGACATCTGTAGCAGATTTTTCTCCACGGGCAAATGAAATAAAAGGCAAGATAAACAAATGGGAATGTATCAAACTAAAAAGTTTTTGCACAGCTAAAAACAATAAGAACAGAATAAAAACACAAACCACACAATGGAAGAACATATTCGACAACACGTCTGATAAGGGGTTTATAACCAAAATTTATAAAGAACTTATAAAACTCAACACCAGGAAGACAAACAACCAATCAAAAAATGGGCAAAAGAAATGAATAGAAATTTCTCCAAAGAGGACATACAGATAGCCAATAGGCATATGAAACATGCTCAACATCACTAATCATTAGAGAAATGCAAATTAAAACCACAATGAGATATCACCTCACACCAGTCAGAATGGCGCTCATCAGCAAAACAACACAGAACAAGTGCTGGCGAGGATGTGGAGAAAAGGGAACCCTTCTGCACTGCTGGTGGGAATGCAGACTGGTGTAGCCACTGTGGAAAACAGTATGGAGATTCCTCAAAAAATTAAAAATCAAACCGCCTTTGACCCAGCTATCCCACTTTTAGGAATTTACCCTAAGAACACCATAGCACTGTTCGAAAAGAAGAAATGCGCCCCCATGTTCGTGGCAGCATTGTTCACAATAGCGAACATCTGAAAACAGCCCAAGTGTCCGTTAGATGATGAGTGCATTAAAAAGCTTTGGTACATATATACTATGGAATACTACTCAGCCATAAGAAATGATGACATCGGATCATTTACAACAAAATGGATGGACCTTGATAACATTATACGGAGTGAAATAAGTACAACAGAAAATAACTGAGAACAGCATGATTTCATTCATAGGTGGGTTATAAAAGTGAGACTATGAGACATGGACAAGAGTGTGGTGGTTACGGGGTGGGGGGAGGGAGGAGAGGGTTGGAGAGGGTGGAAGGGAGGGGCACAAAGAAAACCAGATAGAAGGTGACAGAGGACAATTTGACTTTGGGTGATGGGTATGCAACATAATTGAATGATAAGATAACCTGGAGATGTTTTTTTTGAACATATGTATCCTGATTTATTAATGTCACCCCATTAAAATTAATATAAATAATTAAATAAATAAACTCAAAATAGATAAAAGACTTAAAAAAATAAATTATACCAACTCTCTACAATATCTTCTAAAGAATAGAAGTTGAGGGAATACTTTCTAAGTAGTTCTTCAAAGACAGAATTACCCTCGTCCCAAGTCAGAAAATAAATTACAAAAAAGAGAAAACTATAGACCAATATCTCTTATGAACAGAGATGCAAAACTTCTCAATAAAGTATTAGCAAATCAAATTTTAAAAAGTATAAAAAGAATTATCCATTATGACCAAGATCCAGTGTTAGTGTGTGTTTTGATACTTCAAAACCCCTTTAAAAAAATTTTGACTTAGTATAAAGAGACAGGTTAGAATTTATGAGTTGACATTTGGTGAAAGAGACTATGCATTCATTTTCTAATTTTTCTGGGTTTGCCATAGCACAAGACCACAAACTTGATGGCTTAAACGACAGAGATTTACTTTCTCACATTTCTGGAGGCTGGATATCCAACATCAAGGTGTCACCAGGTTTGGTTTCTCCAGAGGCTTCTTTCCTTGGCTTGTAGAAGGCCGACCCCTTTCTGCCTCTTCCAATGGCAGTTTCTCTGTGATTGTGCATCCCTGTTATCTCTTCCTCTTCTTATAAGGACACCTGTCATATTGGATCAGGGCCCCCTCTAATGGTCTTATTTTAAATGATCACCTCTTTAAAGATCCTATCTCTAAATACTGTTACATTATGAGGTGTGGGGGATTGGGACTTGAATTTTGGGGGACAGAATCCTGACCTTAACAGATGAGGCATTCTGTCCTCCAAATTCCAACTACTGAAACTTTCCAACTACTGGAAATGTTTTAAATATATACATTAATATATCCAATGGAAAATTGTTTTAATAACTGTAAAAATGGAAATAACTGTAAAATAAATCATGTTATATAAATGAGCTATTTTTATGATCAGTAAATGTATAAAAATAAAGATTATATCAAAATTAAGTAAGTGAAAACATTTTCATGATTTGGGCCAGATTTATTTCAGTAACAAGGGATAATTATGGGAGATTCATCAAGTTGCCACTAGAGGGAGTACTAACCAAGAATTGAGTAGAAGTACAGAGGCATCTAGATCGTACTGTTGTCTTCTTGCTCAAAACAAAAGGAGAAATTCAAAAGATATCCGTAGTAGCTACAGAAATGAGAAAGGTGCTCCTACAAGGGAATCAGGGTACTCAGGGAATAACAATAATTAGCAAAGGTATGTCTCTCCTAGCAAAGAATTGCTTCTCGCCACCCTTCACTGCTGTGTCCTGAAGCCCTCAGTGAAGGTCATTCACATGACTTGCCTTTCATGTGCAATGGCTACTGTGTTCTATTTGTTTAGCGGTTGTGTTGGTGTTCTTCAACCAACTGAATTTCTTCTTATACCACCATCATGCAATGAAGGCCAGTGTTCCCCGAATAGTCAATTGTGTGCTAAGTGGGACTTTGCTCAATGCTGCTGATCTTTGTAAACATAGCAACTGGAACTTTGGCTACATCTAGTCAACTGGAAGGGTTGAGCATGCTTAAGACAACCCCTGAAGGGTAAAGGGGGGAGAATAGCGGCATTGTGGGGATGAGTGTCGTTTGTGCAGAGGGGACTTCAATGGAGGAAACTCAGAGTTTGGGACTTACATCACTCTCTGAGAGCTAAGAAGAGCCTAAGGGTTGGAGCCATTTAA
Source organism: Rhynchonycteris naso (assembly GCA_037038555.1). NCBI lineage: Eukaryota > Metazoa > Chordata > Mammalia > Chiroptera > Emballonuridae > Rhynchonycteris > Rhynchonycteris naso. Next base: position 100,455,809 of record CM073001.1, read on the forward strand.
AATCGTGCTTGAATTCCAACTATACCTTTGACTAACTGTTGGGGCCTGGTAAGTCATTTCTCTCTCAGCCTTTATTTCTATGACAATTAGATATGGTATATGTCAGGCCTAGCAGCATGTTGGGCCCAAGAATTGGTAACTATTATTATGTTAGCTTAAAATCACATGAACTGGTAAGAGTAGCCTCTTATGGGGGACAGTGGCTCAGGGGAAGGCACAGCTTCTAGGTGCTCTGTCTCTGCTGGGAGATTGAGTTCAGCTGGGGAGGGGCTGAGGCAGCAGCCTGATTAGAGCTGCAGATTTAATCTCTGCTCTCCAATCTGGGTTTACCATCAGCAAAGCTGATGTTTGAACCCTGGATCCTAATTCCAGTTGGTTAACAATTTGGTGGAGTAGAAGGAAATACTACCAAGTAGTCTTTCTCAGAAACCACCAACACTGAGCATTTGTCCCTAGGACTGACACAGGGCAAACTCAACTAACTGTTTATTGACAGAATAAAGTCCAAACTGCATGATGTAGAGATGAAAAAATATATACGGGTAGTTATCACCAAGCTATGAAGTTTTACAGAACCCTAAACTTGTCAGGAAATAATGTGTTAGCGCTACCCTAAGCTGCTGTGTTAACAAAAATTAATAGCAATTCATATGAAGTCATTATTCCGATTCTCACATGAACTGATTTATTTATAAATATTTGCTGAAAACAGCTGCTGATTTAACAAACTGGTTATCTGGTGTCTCCTTTATCTTCATATTAAAAGTCATCGGAGATGGGGTCTGGTCAGTGGGGCCAAGACATCCAGGAGCAGGAGAAGGGAGCTTCCGGGCGTCCACGCTGGCAGCAGATGAGACACTAAAGCACGGAAATGAGGGAGTTGCAGTGCGAGACCATTTAGAGCGGGAAGCAGAAAACTCTCCACATCTCATTGCAGATTCTTGAGAACAAAAACACTTGTATTTCAGCAAGGATACTGGTAGGACATTGTCTCTGAGTCTCCAAGAAGAGGTCTAATTATATTTATTCTCTATAAACTAATAATAAGGATGAGACATGGGTAAAACTTTCAGGAAAGGTTTTTATCATAGTTGAGTGTTTTTTCCCAAGTGCTCATGCTTGCATGCTAAGTGTCTGCTTTCTGGATTATTCCTATATGGGAATATCATGTCTATTATTGTTCCCCTGAGACAAGGAGCCATCCGAACAGATGCTACTCTAACATTTATGAGCTGAGAGCTGGATATTTTAACCTTAATAGTTTTATGTGTCACCAAATGGAATCTTACCTTTCAAGGTAGCTTCATCCAACATATCATTTTAAAAGAACAGAAATTGCCATTGTCTTTACAATTGTTGTAACTGCTTTAATTAAAGTTTTAATTTCAGTTGGCACATCTGGCATATGGCATTTGTCCTCTTTCCAGAGAATTAGGGGTTAGTTAATGAGGAATATCAGACCTATTTAATGAGGAATATCAGACCTATTTAATGTGGATAGAGTTAGAGAGCTGTGAAAAATAAGAAGAGTTCATATAGAATTTTATGCCTGAAATATAATATCAGTACATAAAACACAATGCTAACCATATTCACTGTCTTCCTGTTCTGCAAATACTGCACTAGCCACCTTAAGAAAAATGTTACTCAAAATGCTAATAAATGCTATTGAAGAACATAGGTGGTTCTCCATGGTCTAATACATTTGAGAAACACTGAGTTAAACAGTTAAGGCTTCTTTACTACTGGGCTTTTCAGCACATTCAGTGAGTTAATACAAGTTTGAAAGCTCTCAAAGGGGCATAGCACATATGCATCATTTCCCAGATTTATTAGATCATGGGACCTATTTCCCCGAGGAACGTATTTTGGGGCCAGCACTTGGCAGGTGACATTTTGGGAAAGCAGGAAGCCACTTTATAAAGGGTACTAAGGTGATGAAGTCACAGGCTTTGTCTGGAAGAGGCTCACAGTCTGAGCAGATGATGAGATGAACACCCAAATAATTACAATAAAAAGAAAAAAGGACAAATGTTCTGAGATATAGACAGAATTCTGAGGCTGTCTCTCAGCAACATTTATTGAAAACAAATGTAAATAAACTGAGTTGATATTTTCTCAAGTTTGGATTACAGGGCTTTCGTTTTTTAACAACAATTATTTTTTTCTGTCTAGCATTTTGCAGATACAGTTTTTAATCTCACAGAAACTGTGCAGGAAGGGAACTCTTTTAATGATTTATTATTTCTGACAGAGATGTCCAGAGAATTGGCAATTGGCATCTGCAACAGTCTTAGGCGTCGCCTCTATGGGAGACCTGCACTTTGATGCTGGGTGTGCCCCCTCCAGAGATCGAGCTCCACCCTTCCCTACCTGGCATAAGCTATTCTTTTTTTTTCCCCTCTAAAATACACATCTAATTGAAGAAATATTAAAGTACAGGAAAATACAGAAATACCAGGTAATAATATTGAATCATTCAGGCATGGAGACGAGAGAAAACTCCTTTATTCTGAGATTTACTGTTCAGAGAAAACAAAATTAAAAAAGAAATGTTTAAGGTCTGTTTTCCAGCAAAACTGAATTCCATTACATCAACATGCATAAATGCCGTTGCTTATAAAAAGAAGGAGAGGGCACCAATGGAGCCTAGAGGTACCTTCAAACCTAAATACCTTTCCAAATCTTGACCAATTTCTCCTGGTGCTTTTTACCTCTCTGGTTTGCCTGCTCTTTTTGAACACAAGAACCATTTCTTTGAGTTGGAAATGCATCTGTGGGGTTTCTTTAGCCTCTCACATAGAGTAATCGTGAGGTCACCTCACATGTAGGTTTCAGTATGTATAATGCCCATCTCCCGCTCTAGGTCAGAATTTCAACCACTTTGTTCACCAGGAAATTGAAAAATATAAATGCTAAATGTTTCCAAATTTAAAAGTTTATCCTTCAGTTTCTACATAGCTAGCAGCTTCTGATGTGGTTAAATAGGGTCAGAGTGAAAGAAGTGAGGAAAAATGAAAAATTTGGGTATGTACAGTGGTCTTTTTTGAAGGAGAATTGGAAATGTCTGTTTAAAGCTAAATTTCCAGTACGTTCATTTATACTACAAGGGAATTGTTTAATATCTGCATTGGGAATGTAGAAAACTCTTAATGAAGAGGAGGAAGTGGAGGAGAGGAAGAGGAAGAAGGGATCACAATTTGGTTTCTGTATCTAAAACACATGCGTGGGTGTAAAAGCACACAAAATCCCCTTAAAGGTATCACATTTTGAATTTTCCCCCACAGTCAAGAATCATCTCATAGTTTTCAAGTAGCCTGAATGTCAATATCTAAAAATGAAAGCCATCTTCAAATCTCGCAAGAAATAGTCTAAAACCAATCAACCAGCAATCAATAGCTTTTCAGTTCAACCCTTTTATAATATGATCAAGGCAGGTTGTTGTTGAAAGACTGGGGAGATAAAGGAAATAAATTTACCCTGAAAAACTTCCTAAGATAACAAATTACCATGTTCTCCAGCAACTTCACTAACATTTATCTCTCTATCCTCAATCCACAGGAGGAAAAATGGCATTGCAGCTGCTTTCTACACATCTGAATCTACGAGCAGGAAAATGGGTACTTTCAGAGTGCTTAGGCAATGTTGGCAAGCAAAGATGCTTCCCTTTATTCCCAATGTAAACACTGATAAAGCTTGGGTGCAAACTCTATTTTCTGCAGGATATATTCTCACATTCCCCATTGCTGTCTAAATCTGGCCAACTTTCAAGCTCTCCTTGAAGAATATTCACATTCCCAGTTCCAACCAAAGGGTGGCATCCTGTGGCCTGTAATCGTGCTGAGGAAACTTCATTGGGAAAAATGCTCTCTTTTTCTCCTGCCCAGTTAATTCTGCTGATATGTAAGTGCTCAAAATGTTGCCTGCAGCATACTCCAAGGTTTCCTCGTCCACTTTACCTCTTCAAAGGAAGCTGTCTCTTCCTTCTCAGGAATGTTGTCCTTTCTCTGACTTCTTGTTTCTGTTTTCTTTGGACTTATAGCTTAGAGTCCTACTCTCAAAATGTTTCATGGGTCTTAGCTATTGGCTCCCAGTCTCACAGGATGCTCAAAGCCTCAAAACCTCATTCTTATACAGAGTCTCCTTCCCCACCGCCCTGCCACACACACACACACACACACACACACACACACACACACACACAGACACACACACACACCACTGAGCAAAGCCCTGGATATGTGGAAGATTTATTTATTTTATTGTAAGGATAGTTGGTATAGTATCTTATATTGGTTATATTAGTTTCAGGTGTACAATATAGTTATTTGATAATTTCTGTACCTTACAGTGTAATCACCCCACTAATTCTAGTAATTATCTGTCACTGTGTGAACTTATCACCATATTACTGACTGTATGTCCCTCCCCCTTTTTGATGGTTAATTCCCTAGGCCCAGGTCCCTACCTGCACAGATGCCTTCCCATTCCTATCCCCCATCCTCACACATACACTGGTCTCTAGAAGTTTTTTTTTTTTTTTTGCATTTTTGTATAGGATCAAAGTCAGGCATTGGGAACATGAATGGCATGTCAGTTTTACTGTTGCATATGTCACAGGGAATGTTCAGATGCTTACGGTGCGTGTGCACGCGCGCGCGTGCACACACACACACACACACACACACACCACCCACATCACTTGGCATCTGCCATTACAAAGACCTAAGAGCATGTGTTCCCAGCCTTTGTAACAAAGTTCTGGTTTTCATTTCAAAGGAAAATATCTCCCCCAGAAAACCTGCTAAACCAAGATTGTATTTTTTTTTCTCTTAAAAGCCATCAATTGTTTGGAAAACTTAACTCCCATGTCCCTCTTCATGCTTGTCATGCCCACCAAGTACAGCAGGCAGCCTCCCATGAGCCTGCGGGCTCCACTCCAGCCAGGGGCTGGCTCACCACACCCTTTCTCTTTGTTAGGAATTTGATAGAAATTTATCCCTGGCTTAAAATAACCAATAAAAAGGGCAAAGTTGTTTGAATGACAGTGTTCTGGTTCTTCAGAAATAATAACTCTTCTCCAAAGGAAGATGAAGAATTAGAGATTCAAATGTCACCACCATCAGAATCTTAGGCCTCTGAAATGTGTTTCTCCTTTGGTGTCCTCTGCAGTCTACACAATTTAGAGAGGTGGAGGGCAGCAAACATTTACCCACTTTCCCAACCACTATGCTCCCTGACCCACCTGACTCTGGTGGTATTCAGAGCAGTACTCCTTCCCTTGCCTAGGCTCCATACCCCATGCCAGTCAGTCCTCTCTCTTTGGACATGCCCATTTCCTCAGAGGGCTTTCAATCTATTGCTCCACCATGCCGTTGGCCCTTCACTCAGTGTCCTTTCATGCCCCTGATCAATGTGATCATGTTCTCCAGATTGGTCCTGGCTGCTTTCCCAAGCCAGGCAGGAGGAGAACCAGTTGCTCTCTGAGTAAATGAGACTGTTCTTGCTCTTCCTACTATCCCTCACCTGGTGGAAGTCTGTGATAGGCAAGGGTATAGTCAGCATTGGAAGAGGTCACGTTCTTGGAATGCAATGATTATGAGATAAAGAGTTCAAGAGAAGACGTGACAGGAAGACATGTCATCCTATATTTATGCTATAAAAATTCCAAACAGCAAATTTAACATGACCAGAAAACTATTTAGCAATCACATTTTTCTATATGCTCTAGATGAGACTTGCATTGGTGGTCACTGTCAGCAAAGTACAGTAACAACCTTTGAGGAGTGATGGAGAGACACTGCTCAGGACCAGCACAATGGATGGACAATTAATGCAGTATCATGACTCCTGATGGAGCCAGCCTTACATGAGTGGAGTCAGGAAACCACAGAGATAAGCAGCTCTATTGCATTTCAATACAAACAGGTTCCAAAGAGCCAGGGCACTGAAAGTAATAGCCGCACTGCTATCTTTTTCTCATGGGAGAAGATATGAAGTCAGCCTGCGATGCACATTGACAAAGAAGAATGTGAAGAGATGGTTCAGGCCCAAGAGAGATAGAGATGGTGCCGGGAAACTATGAGGAATCTTTATATGCTTTGATTGGACAATAGCAAACACCTCTATTTCTCTTCTCTCCTCATCATCCTACATTTCCATCAATGTCCCTGTATCTAACATGAGCCTGTTCATTTTTAATAATTTTAAAAATCAGATTGTTTATATAGACAGGGGTCCAACATGCATGTGCTCATGCTGAAGCAATCTCTCCAACAGGAGGAATGTCATAGTCTGATTGATCAGGGTTTAGTCAAACGCCCTGAGCTAGAGCCAGGAGTGTGGCATCAGTTTCATCTGAATCACACAGACTGAGAGCCAGGGAAAGAGTGATTTCCTAAAGGAAAATAAAGCCACTACTTTTAGAACCGGGAAAACAGACACAGCACAGGCTAAAATCAACAGATGTTCACGCTACATTTTATTTGGTACATTAGCATCCTCTCAATCCTATATGAGATACCTAAAGAATGGAACATTTAGGCCATTTGTTCAAGGGTCCATGCAACTCAGGGACATAGCCAAGAGATGGGTCCACATTAAGTCTGACCAGTTAAACCCACAACTAGCGGGGCTCATTTACATTTGACAATATCTAATTAAATACAGAGCTTTAGATCTGGCAAAGGCTCAACATAAAAAAAGTTGAAATAATTTTGCATTCTTCATTTGCTAGCTGTGTGACGCTGAAAAGCCTAATCTCTCTGAATCTGTTTCTTTGGGTACAAAATTTGGTATAATAATAATTTCCTTGTGGCATTGATATTAGCACAGAATGAAAGTACACATAAAGAACTAAGCTTAGTATGTTGCTAGTAATTACATAGTATATAGTACAATTACTACTATAGTAATTATGATAGATATAAAGGACCTAGTATTTTATTGTATTTATTTTTTAACAGACTCTAAAATAACACTTCTTTATGCGTCAGGTACTATTCCAAGTGTACTAACAAATACTAACTCAACTTATGAAGTGATGCATATAAGAAAACCAAGGTCCCAAGAACTTCTGTGACTTGCCCAAGGTCACAAGCTAATAAATGGGAGATAAGAGTGCAAACCAGGCAGCCAAGCTCCAGAGTCTGTGCTCATAGGCACTAAATTCTGCCTCTCGGGAAAAGGTAGTTGTTATTATCACTCAATAAGAGGTATCATTCTATTGCATTATAATAAATGAGAAGACTGCAATCTAGAGGTACCAAAACAGAAGCAAAGCTAAAAATAAACCCCGGTCTAATGCTCCCAGTCCACTGCCCTGCCACCGAGCCACACTATGTCCTACTGACGAAACTTGCAGCAAGGCAAAGTGGCAGGACTATGCATCTCCCAACATGTGAGGTCTTTCATGCACAAAATCAGGTGTCATTGTAAAGGAGAATAAGATTTTTTTCCCATAATGGATTCTAATTTCATGTAAGGAAGTAAGAGAAATCCATGTTTCCAGAGAGAAATCAGAAACAACACAAACTCAAAATGCCCATGGGTTTGAGGAGTCACTGTGCCAATTTATCAAACAGCGGTATCATGAGTCCACTTATAAAGCACATTGGTGACCCCGGTAGACACTGATGTCTGCAGAGGAATGAGGAATGCACTGTGTAGTCCTAAGAGTTGGTCCTAAGAGCTCTCAGGAGTTGCTGTTGTCACAGTGCAGCTGTCTCCTAGGGACAGAGCTGAAACACTCAGCAACTGAGGCAGCTGAACTCAAGCCCAGATCAAGAGGTGTCAGCATCACTGAAGTTACATCCCCCCACACACAGAAGCCCCTCATTCTCAGAGGCTTGGCCAGACCAAGGCATAACCCATGGGTTTGTATGTTTTCTGTAAAGGGCCAGATAGTACATATTTTCAGTTGTATGAGGCATGCAGCCTGAGTTCCAACTGCTCAGCTTTGCCACTGAAGCAAAAGCTATTTCAGGAAAGACATTAGGAAATGGGAGTAGCTCTGTTTTAATAAACTTTATTTACAAACACAGACCGTGGGCCAGATTTGGCTGGGGTGCTGCAGGTGGTCAGCTGACCCCCGGCAGAATCCATCTCCCATAGTGATGCTTACGCTGGCTTCTTCGGGGATTGACTGGCCCACTGCACCCTGAGAACCTGAAGTCAGTTCCAGGAAGGGATTCCTGACACAGCATGTTTTGGATTCAAACTGTTGGGGTCTATATCCTTCTTAAAGCACCTGAGCTCAGAAGTTGGGTAATTGCAACCCCCAGAAGAATAGCATGAGCATTTCAGGGACTTGTTGGAAGTACAAATCCTTGGGCTCTACCTGAGACAGATAAAATCGAAAACTCTAGGGGCAGGACCCATCAATCTCTTTGAATGAAGTCTCTAAAGACACGTGCTCAAGTTTGAGAACCTCTGACCTAACTGAGGGGCTTCAGACAGTTACCTCACCCCTCTACACCTTAGTTTTCCTTACTGGCAAACTGAAGCGAATGAAACCTAACCTCCAGGCCTTGTAAGGATTAATGAGACGATGGGTATCAGGCACACTACTCAAAGAAGCCCTCGATAAATTACATCATTTTCTGCCTTGGGATTCTTAAAAATTTTACTCCTTCTTTTTGCAAAGTGTTCCTATGGTTGACCTCGCCATGAGGGCATGTGCTCCATATAGGCGCAGTCTGTGTCTTACTCATCACTCTAACACTAGTGCCTGGTGCATGCTCAGTGAATGGTTTGGCATCATTGAACATATGAAGGAATGAATAAATGAATGTGGGAGTGAATGAATCAGTGTAAAGATTCATGACGAAAATTTGAACCAGGAAAATGTAAGAAATTACCTGTTGCTATAGTAATTTACAAGAGTGATGTATTTGTCATTCTGCCAAACATATGCTTTATTTTACTTTATGATCTTGATTGCAAGAATCCTCATTCGACACCAAAGTTAAGAATACAGTGAGTTCAACTTTCTTCTTGTAAGACTGTGCTTTCTAGCAAATACACTTTAAAACACTAATGAGTCATACTGTGCCCAAGGTCTCAGGCACTTTTCCCAAAAAGCCAGAGGCGTTTCCTCTTTGGAATTAATCTATGAGAGCTCATAGGTTTCTGCAAATCATGATGCAGGGTATACCCTAAAGAGAATTTCTTGTTCAGAAACTTTGGTAATTAAATTATTCCAACATTTATATGTGTGCAGGAAAGGACTTTTACAAAAAGCAGGATGATCAACATGACAACATTGTGAAATCCGAACACATGATTCTTTGATAAGACAGGAATCCCTTACACAAATCTATTCATGGTCTGAAAACATCTGTTCCAAAAAGCAGGCAACAATCAATACACAAGCAGGGATTATGCTCATTTTTCAGGACACTGAAATGCAAAGATGCTTAAAAATGCAAAGATACAGTTAGCCACACTTTAATTATTAAGCAAATGTATTTTCACTGAATACCTTTCATGTTCCATGTTGGGTGCTTGGGGGAGATACAGAGAGAAGTCAAAATAGAACCCTTTCCTTAAAGGAAATTGTTGTTCTAACACAGGAGAAAGAAGAATGCTAAGTAGTTGTCTTATCAGAGCTAAAGTTATTTCTACAGAAATTTTTAAAAATGCTGTTGTTAACATTATATTAAAGATTATACTTTTTTGCAATTCCCAAGTGACTAGTTTCCTGATTAGTTTTTGTGAAAAGATCTGTGGGACTATTACAAAGGACTGAGTCTTTGAGGCATGAAAATTGTCAAAACCAATGAAATTTAGACTCATACCCAATTGATGTAGAAGGCACTCTTCTCACAAAAATATTTCAGTAGGGTCATCATTAAAGTCCCAGCAAAGGGACATCTTTAGTATACCATGTAAACTTAAGCAAAGTCAGTACTGCTGTTTTAAAGCTGGGTGATCTAAATCCTGGTCTGGAGGAAGTTACTTGCTCAGTGTGAGAAGGAAAAACACCCGCAAGGGAACATAACTGCCTCTCCAGAAGAAAATGTCTTGTCACACATGTCAAGAGGTACAAGTTTTACTTCTTTCCCTCAAGCAAAAGTGCTCGGTGTTCTTTTCCCTCGGCTTTTTCTCTCAGTATCTGTCTGACCCAGCAGGAAAGAAAGACCAAAAACTCCACCTTCTGAACCACCTCCTTTTCCGTCTGACTTGTAGTCCTAAGAAAAATCAAAGCAGACCGCAGTATGCAACTCCTGGACCAGAGAGACTTCCTTTTTATTCAAACAGTTTAAGCTCCAGAAAACACAGGGGCCTGCATTTTCAAATTTCAAAGAATGTGGCAAATGCATCCTTGTTCAGCAACTGGCTCCTAAATAAATTTGCTCTCTAAATAGATTATGTGTAGGTGGGGCTTTTAAAGTCTTCTGCCACCATATCATTTTCAGCTCATTCTTTAAAGCATAGGATGATTACTTTTTGTTGCTGACAAGATAGGGAATAACCCTCTGAGACACATTATATTCAAGAAGTGCGTATTTGTTCCAGTGCCTGGGAGTGGGCCATGTTTGAGGAATAGCATGCTTAGTAAGAGTGCGCTCCAGAAGCTATGTGGGAGACAGCGCTGCAGCAGTATAAGGCTGCCAATCCTTCAATCATTCTCATGGCCACAGTTTGAAACTCTCGACTCACACAATTCCTACCTCCAAGGGTGCTGCTCCTACCATCTCTGACCAGAGAGAAGCTCTCCATTTGTTGGCTGGTATGTATTTCTGCAACTCCATTTGTTATGCATTAAAACCATCCTGAGAGTCTTTTTAATTCATCCCAGTTTTCCTAGGGCCAAGAACAGTTTCTGGACTCTTGTGAGCACTTAGCAAATCTTTATGGGAAAAAAAGGAAAGAGAGAAAAAAGTAAAGAGAGAAGGAGCTGAAACACTGTTATCTTCTAATTCTAGGTTTGGTTGATAAATCCCTCTAATAATTAAAATAATACAAATGTGAGTATGGCGGCCTCAGGGGACAAGAATCCTCAATGTTCTCCACAAGCTATGATACTGAATGCAGTAGGGTGAGCTACTCAAATCCACAGTGCTTGATGGTAGTCTTTATATTCAGCACGATTGTCTTAGTTGCTCTGGCTACTAAAATAAATTATACCATCAACTGGGTGGCTTATAAACAACAGCTCTGGTGGCTGGAATTCTGAGTTTAGGGGGCCACTATAGTTGAGTTCTTCTGAGGGTCCTCTTCCGAGTTTGCATACAACTGTCGTCTCCCTGTTTTCTCCCACAGTGGAAGCAGACAACGCTCTTCGGGATCTCATATCAAGAAACCAATCCTATTCATGAGAGCTCCACCTTCATGACTTCATCACTTCTCAAAGGTCCCCACCTCCTAATAAAATTACATGGGGACTTAGGATTTCACATATGAATTTTGGGGGTTCATTGACATTCAGTCATAACAACCATGTTGTATCAATTTCTTTAGAGAATTTATGACACACAGTTATTTAATGGCAGGGTTTGAGTGCATGTTGGGGAGATAAAATATATTATGCTCACTTTGTTAAAGATGGCGCTGCCCACATGGAAGTTCGTTGATATTAATGTGTGTTCTGGAACAGGCTGTGGGCAGGCTGGGTCGTCATAGCCTAAGGCTTAGTTTAAGAGTAAGCACTTCCCCACACCCTTGACTGATTGGATAATGTAGGGTGGTGCACTCTCCTTAGGAATCCCATTATACAGAGGCTTCCTTGTTTGTATAATTGGATTAAAGGTTTGGATTTTCTAGGCTATAAACTGGGGCAGTCTGGGAGCTTGATCTCTCTCTCTCTTGGTTCCTGAGTTCCTGAGGTTAGTATTAGAGAGGAGAGCAGATTAAGGCTACGTGGAAGAGAGAAGCAGCCAAGATGGCAGAGTGCTAATGAAGAAGCCAGTTTGTTGAGTTTGTGCTGGAGGAGATGGGAAACAGAGGTGAATAAGTCTGGTGAGCTAGAAACCTTTGATTCTAGGAAACTCATATAAGTCAGTAGCTTTGTGAGCACTGAATGTGTGGGTTTTGGAGCCCAGTGTGTGTTTTTGCTTGCCTGCCGGGTGCAAGCTAGAATTAAAGCTGATGGCTCACCAGTTCTTGGCTCTTGTGTTTCATTGCCATCTGTTCGAATCCAATGTGAACCTGCGTGGGTCAGGCTGCTGTGATAGTGGCCTTGACTACTGGCTTTACAGTGCACCTGCCCTGAAAGTTCTGGTATGTGGAGAGAGGGGAAGCTGAACTCTACCCAGGATTTCCAACCAAAGTGACTGTAAAGCCAGTAGTAGGGGCCACTATCACAACCACCCAACCCACGCAGGTTCACATTAGATTCGGATAGATCGTAATGAAACACAGGAGCCAAAAACTGGTGAGCCATCAGCTTTAATTCTAGCTTGCACCCGGCGGGCAAGCAAAAACACACACTGGGCTCCAAAACCCACACATTCAGTGCTCACAAAGCTACTGACTTATCCGAGTTTCCTAGCATCAAAGCTTTCCAGCTCACCAGACTTATTCACCTCTGTTTCCCATCTCCTCCTGCACAAACTCTTAACAAACTGACTTCTTCCTCAGCACTCTGCCATCTCGGCTGCTTCTCCTGGCCTTCACGTGGCCTTACTCTGTTCTCCTCTCTAATACTAACCTCAGGAACTCAGGAACCAAGAGAGAGAGAGAGAGCTACTGGTCTCTTCCACTTTATAGCATAGATAATCCAAACCTTTAATCCAATTATACATACAAGAAAGTCTCTGATACAAAGCCACCCATCTGAGGCATAATGGGATTCCTCATGAGAGTGCACCACCCTACATCATCCAATCAGTCAAGGGTGTGGAGAAGAGCTTACTCTTAAACTAAGCCTTAGGCTATAACGACCCAGCCTGCCCACAGCCTGTTTCAGAACACACATTAATATCAACGAACTTCTATGTGGGCAGCACCATCTTTAACAAAGTGAGCATAATATATTCTATCTGCCCAACAATCCACCCTTATGCTCACTTTACTACCCACAATCTACACCACTGGCATCCCTGTACAAGGAAATTAGGCACATTACACAAATTACAACATGACAAATCATACAATTTCAACAATTACAAAGATACAGACATTTCACCAGTCTCTAAGCACTTTGCCAAAAGTGCAAAATGTACTAGGCCTTTTCTCTAGCCATGGGAAAAGCTTCCCGGGGCAGGAGGGCCTCCAGCAAAGCCATCCCTACCCCCATCAGGGTATTTCACATTGTCCAAAATCCGTAAGTCCATTCAACAAAGGAGCTTGTGCCCATCCACTCATAGTCCAGGAAATCAGTCCACACACATGGGGTGTTAGCCTCCCCCCTCATCTCTGCCATCCTGGCAGCTCGTACACTGTCCCAAAAAGGAGCACGTGGCCACGGCAGTCAGAATTTCCATCTCTGCTCTGGGGAGCATGATGGCATCCACCCTTATGTCCCAAAATCGCAGACCTACCAGCAGCGTAGCTACTCCTTGATGCTGGACTCTCACCTTTTGGAGACTCCGGATTGCAACTCCAGCCAGATTCTCCTCATCCTCCAAAGAGGAACTGCAAACACCAGCTCCTGCTGCTGGGCTTGATCTCCGGGCCACCGCTACCTTCTGCTCAGCAGGCCTTGCAGCTCCAACCCCGGCCTCAGCCCCGGTCCTGGCCTCAGCTCCGGCCTCGGCCTCATGCCGCTGCTGGCTCTCCAAAACATCCAGGGCAATCTCCAACTCACGAACCTGTGATTCCTTCTCCAGCGTCTGCTCCATTTCCAGGTGAATCTCGCAAACCTGGTCAGCCTCCTCCTCCAGCGCTTCCTTCAGCTCCAGGGTCAGCATCTGTTTCTCCCACGTTTCCTCCAGCTCCTTCCACTGCTCGGTTTGCTGGTCCTGGGCAGCCTCTTCCATAGAGCTCTCGGTTTCCTCACACATGGCTGTAAGAGTCAGCCAGCCTACAGTCCCCCAAAAAACAGCTATGGGAAACCATAACAGCAGCCAGTCCTCTACTCCACCACTCAAAGGTGGTGGTGGCTCCATGCCGATCTGTATCGAATCCTGCCACGGACTACGCCAAATGTAAAGCCAGTAGCCGAGGTCAGGATCACAGCTGCCCGACCCATGCAGGTTCACATTAGATTCGGATAGATCGTAATGAAACACAGGAGCCAAAAACTGGTGAGCCATCAGCTTTAATTCTAGCTTGCACCCGGCGGGCAAGCAAAAACACACACTGGGCTCCAAAACCCACACATTCAGTGCTCACAAAGCTACTGACTTATCCGAGTTTCCTAGCATCAAAGCTTTCCAGCTCACCAGACTTATTCACCTCTGTTTCCCATCTCCTCCTGCACAAACTCTTAACAAACTGACTTCTTCCTCAGCACTCTGCCATCTCGGCTGCTTCTCCTGGCCTTCACGTGGCCTTACTCTGTTCTCCTCTCTAATACTAACCTCAGGAACTCAGGAACCAAGAGAGAGAGAGAGAGCTACTGGTCTCTTCCACTTTATAGCATAGATAATCCAAACCTTTAATCCAATTATACATACAAGAAAGTCTCTGATACAAAGCCACCCATCTGAGGCATAATGGGATTCCTCATGAGAGTGCACCACCCTACATCATCCAATCAGTCAAGGGTGTGGAGAAGAGCTTACTCTTAAACTAAGCCTTAGGCTATAACGACCCAGCCTGCCCACAGCCTGTTTCAGAACACACATTAATATCAACGAACTTCTATGTGGGCAGCACCATCTTTAACAAAGTGAGCATAATATATTCTATCTGCCCAACAGTGACACCACCGCAAACAATGCATTCACCCCACTGGCCTTGATAGATAGCCAAACAGGGAGCCTGACCACATGAAAGAGGTGCTTCTCTTCCTAAAATTCTTAATGCGATCCTTTCTGACATAGTTGATTTTAGCAGTGTCACATCTGAAATTGTCATTTGTCATCCTTACTTACCTCTAAGCAGCACATCGTTCCTCTAAAGCCTCTTTTCTCAGGTTCTCTTGACCTAGAAATAGTCTCATTTGAGTCTCTTTTATCTACTATTTGTTATTTACTTCCTTTTCTGAGTCATCACATTAAATCCAGTCTTTAATTAGCATAGATTGAGCTTCTACCACATTCCAGAATCCACAATGCATCTCCTTTGAAGAGGGAACTAAGGGGCTTCTTAGGGCAGTAGTACCTTTGTAGGTGGAGGCTGGTTATGAAATGTATTTCTTACTTACAGATACAAGTATCCAAAAAAAGAAGACTTATGAAGAGTGGTGAGTCCACTACTGTAAAGCCAGTAGTCGCGGTCAGGATCACAGCCGCCTGACCCGTGCAGGTTCGCATTTGATTCGAACAGTCGATAATGAAACAACAGAGCCAAAAACTGGTGAGCCATCAGCTTTAATTCTAACTTGCACCTGGCGGGCAAGCAAAAACACACACTGGGCTCCAAAACCCACACATTCAGTGCTCACAAAGCTACTGACTTATCCGAGTTTCCTAGCATCAAAGCTTTCCAGCTCACCAGACTTATTCACCTCTGTTTCCCATCTCCTCCTGTACAAACTCTTCCTCAGCACTCTGCCATCTTGGCTGCTTCCTCTCCTCCATGTGGCCTTACTCTGCTCTCCTCTCTAATACTAATCTCAGGAACCCAGGAACCGAGAGAGTGGTCTTCCCACTTTATAGCATAGACTCAAAACCTTTAATCTGTATAATGGGATTCTTCAGGAGAGTGCACCACCCTACATCATCCAATCAGTCAAGGGTGTTGTAAGGCCAGGAGCCGCCATCGTGGCCATTCACATGCAGGTTCCCATTGGATTCGGGCTGACGGTGAAGAAATGGCAGAGTCGGAGGATGGTAGGCCATTCTGTTTATTGGTGTCTCACCAATACAGGCAAGCCACAAGAGAAGACAAGGGAGAAGCAGAAAACCAGCTTTTCCCATGGAGGTCAAGGGATCAGGGAGGCCCCTGCAATGGGGATAGCAGGAACCGAGAGAGAGAGAGATCTAGCTACCGGTCCGCCCACTTTATAGCATAGATATCCAAACCTTTAATCCAAGTATACATAAAGAAAGTCTCTGATACAAAGCCACCCATCTGAGGCATAATGGGATTCCTCCCTACATCACCACCCTACATAATCCAATCAGTCAAGGGTGTGGGGAAGAGCTATGCTTAAACTAAGCCTTAGGCTATAATGACCTGGCCTGCCTACATTACAGCTTTTCCCCCACAGCCATCTCAAGCATAAGGGCAAATAATATCACCTGGATGAGGGGCTTCCGTGTGGGCAGCACCATCTTTAACAAAGTGAGCATATTATATTTTATCTGCCCAACAATCCACCCCTATGCTCACTTTACTACCCACAATTCACACCACCGGCATCCCTGTACAAGGAAATTAAGTACATTACACAAATTACAGCAGTAGCACAGATCATACAGTTTCAACAATTACAAAGATACATTTCACCAGTCTCTGAGCACTTTGCCAAAAGCGCAAAATGTCCTCGGCCTTTTCTCTAGCCATGGAAAAAGCTTCCCGGGGCAGGAGGGCCTCCAGCAAAGCCACCCCCACCCCCATCAGATTATTTCACATTGTCCAAAATTTGTAAGTCCATTCAACAAAAGAGCCAGTGCTCACTCGGGTCATAGTCCACGAAATCAGTCCACACACATAGGGCTTTAGCCTCCTCCCTCATTCCTACCATCATGGCAAGTCTCACACTGTCCCAAAAAGGAGCACGTGGCCATGGCAGTCAGAATTTCCATCTCTGCTCTGGGGAGCATGATGGCATCCACCCCTATGTCCCAAAATTGCAGACCTACCAGCGTTGTAGTAGAAGCTCCTTGCTGGTGGGCTCTCACCTTCTGTAGACTGCAGATTGCAACTCCAGCTTGATTCTCCTCATCCTCCAAAGAGGAACTGAAAACACCAGCTCCTGCTGCTGGGCTTGATCTCCGGGCCTCCATTGCCTTCTGTTCCATGGGCCTTACAGCCCACGCCTCAGCCTCAGTTTCATCCCTGGCCTTGGCTTCAGCCCCGGCCTCCCGCCGCTGCTGGCTCTCCACAACATCCAGGGCAATCTCCAACTCACGAATCTGTGATTCCTTCTCCAGCGTCTGCTTCATTTCCAGGCGAATCTCGCAAACCTGGTCGGCCTCCTCCTCCAGGGCTTCCTCCAGCTCCAGGGTCTGCATCTGTTTCTCCCACGTTTCCTCCAGCTCCTTCTGCTGCTCGTCCTGCAGGTCCTGGGCAACGTCTTTCATAGAGCTCTGGGTTTCCTCACGCATGGCTATAAAAGTCAGCCATCCAACATGACTATAAAAGTCAGGCATCCAACAGTCCCCCAAAAAACAGCTATGGGAAACCATAACAGCAGCCAGTCCTCTACTCCACCACTCAAAGGTGGTGGTGGTTCCATGCCGATCTATATCGAATCCTGCCACAGACTACGCCAAATGTACGGCCAGTAGTCGAGGACACCTTCACAGCAGCCTGACCCACGCAGGTTCGCAATAGATTCAAACAGTCGGTAATAAAACAACGGAGCCACAAACTGGTGAGCCATCAGCTTTAATTCTAGCTTGCACCCGGCGGGCAAGCAAAAACACACACTGGGCTCCAAAACCCACACATTCAGTGCTCACAAAGCTACTGACTTATCCGAGTTTCCTAGAATCAAAGGTTTCTAGCTCACCAGACTTATTCACCTCTGTTTCCCATCTCCTCCAGCTCAAACTCTTAACAAACTGGCTTCTCCCTCAGCACTCTGCCATCTTGGCTGCTTCTCCTGGCCTCCACATGGCCTTAATCTGCTCTCCTCTCTAATACCAACCTCAGAAACTCAGGAACCAAGAGAGAGAGATCTAGCTACTGGTCCGCCCACTTTATAGCATAGATATCCAAACCTTTAATCCAATTATACATAAAGAAAGTCTCTGATACAAAGCCACCCATCTGAGGCATAATGGGATTCCTCCCTACATCACCACCCTACATAATCCAATCAGTCAAGGGTGTGGGGAAGAGCTATGCTTAAACTAAGCCTTAGGCTATAATGACCTGGCCTGCCTACATTACAGCTTTTCCCCCACAGCCATCTCAAGCATAAGGGCAAATAATATCACTTGGATGACGGGCTTCCGTGTGGGCAGCGCCATCTTTAACAAAGTGAGCATATTATATTTTATCTGCCCAACAGGTGTGGAGAAGAACTTACTCTTAAAACCAAGTCTTAGGCCATAACAACCCGGCCTGCCCACAGCCTGTTCCAGAACACACATTAATATCAATGAACTTCCACGTGGGCAGCGCCATCTTTAACAAAGTGAGCATAATATATTTTATCTGCCCAACAACTACTATGAAGGAAAAGGAAACAGACAGAAAGAGGGCCTGAGCGGGTTTCCAAGCCAGTTGTCAGCTAGCCAAATAGATGAGGCCAGGGAATAAAAGGTTAAATATGTCCACCACGGACCATCCCGGCTCAATACCTCAACCGCTGATCATTAATTGTGGTCGCTGAAAGATTGCCGGGTGCCGCCGATGAACGAATGAAGAGCCGAAACAGCCAAATGAGCAAAAGTCAGGCTTTACTGGGAGGACTCCGGGCGAGTTCACCGACCCTGGGATGTGAGTCTGTGAAGGCGCGCCCGGGGAGGGTTTTTGGGTTTATTATATCTGCAGAGGGGAAGGATGGTAACGGTCGACCGGTTTGGTGGGGCGTGCAGTTCATGGAACAGCCTTAGGGACAGACAGTTTCAAGAATTTGGGTGTGTGCGGTTTGAGCAAGATTAACAACTATCAGAAAGCTCAGGGCCAGGGAGGGTTTCACTACCCAACCCAGAGGCAACTACCGGACATTCCTGGCTCTTTGGTATAGGGAGTGGGGTGACATGGTCTTTCTGGCTGCTTCCTGCTGAATGGGGGCGTCGTTAGGGGAGGGGTAGGAAAGAGCCAGAGCAGTCTGTATCCGCTATGGTGGGCAGGGGTTGGTTCTGTTGCAGCAGCATCTGGTTGACCGCTATCCTGGTGATTTCCTGAAATTGGGTCTGCAGGAAGTGAAAAAGACAAGGGGTAATCAGTAAGATTAGTCCAATTTTGAAAATGGGTCCTATGAGTGAAGCTAATAAAGAATACATGGAGGAGTTCCACCAAGATGAGGCTTCTGCTGAGAATTTTTGCTTCTGGAGATCAGAGCTGAGTTTGTGGAGGGCTTCTACCCTGGTCTCTACAAGGCCAGATTCGTTGATGTAGTAGCAACATTCTTCCCGCAGGAAGACACAGGTGCCCCCGTGCTTGGCCGTAAGCAGGTCCAGGGCTTGCCAGTTCTATAACGAGACTTGGGCGAGAGAAGTTATTTGTCTCTGTAGGGAGGCTACAGTGGGGGTATCCGTATCCCAGACCTTAGGGTCGACTCCAGGTAGAAGCTGGACTCTGGGGTCCGAGTCAGGCCCGAGGTCGGGATCTGGCACCAGTGCTAATAGGAAGGCTTGCCTGGGGGAGAATGAAATGCTTGCCCGGAGTTTGGACAGAATGTCTCTCCCCAGGAGGGGAACTGGGCAGGAGGGTATGACTAGGAAGGAGTGAGAGAATAGGTGACCCTCAAAGGGTAGTTAAGGAGGGTCGTCTGCCGTGGGGTTGAGGGTGATTTGTCGATTCCCATGACCGAGACCTGGGGAGGAACTGTAAGGCCCGAATGAGAGGGAAGGACAGAGTAGGTAGCCCCCGTGTCTATTAAAAAGGAAACAGACTTACCCGCTACCTGGAGCGTAGCCCTGGGCTCGGTGAGGGTAACTGGAGTCGAAGAGCCAGGGCCCCCTCAGTCGTCCATCAAGCCCAGCAGTTCTGAGACCGGAAATGCCTGGTTCTGAGCTCCCCGGCATTAAGGTGCCGGAGGCTGAGCCAGGGTCGGGCAGTCCGACTTCCAGTGGCCCATTAGTTTGCACTGTGGACAAGGCTTGGTGGGGGGCCTTGGTTGCGGGCAGGCCTTGGCCCAGTGGCCCTCTTTGCCGCATTTGAAGCAAGCGCCTGGTGACGTGCGCTGTCCTCCCTTGGAGGCTGTTTTCTTTATCAGTTACCCTACCGGCCGGAGGGCTGCTACCAAGGCTTGGGTCCGTTCCTGGCGGGCGGCTTCAGCCGTTTCCTCTCGGGCGTTAAACACTTTAAAAGCCATTTTTACCAGGTCTTGGATGGGAGTCTCAGGGCCCTCCTCAGCCTTTTTAAGTTTCTTTCTAATATCCGTGGCTGACTGAGAGATAAAGTGAGAGGCTAAGACTGTGGCCCCATTGTGGGACCGCGGGTTTAGGCGGGTATAATGAACAAGGAAGGGCCTCTTGAAGGCAGTTCAGGAAAAGGGCTGGGTTTTTTTCGGGGAGTTGGGTAATTTCCCTCAGTTTATCATAAGTTACAACCTTGTTGGAAACTGCATCCATGCCTCTGATTAAGTATCGGAGCATAAGGTTTTGACGAGGGATGTTGGACCCTTGGCCAGGTTGATAACTCTAATTGGGGTCTTCCCCGGGGACTGCCTCTGTGCCAAGGGGGATTTGGTCATCCACTAGATGGTCCCTGTCTGCCTGCTGTCTGGCGGCAGTGAGGATACATTCATGTTCCTCAGGGGTGAGAGTGGAGGTACAAATTACTTTAATGTCATGCCAGGTCAGGTCATATGTCTGAGTCAAGTATGGGAATTCCTTAATGTAGGTTGAGGGGTCGGCCGAGAAAGATCCTAGCCGTTTCTCAATCTGTGAAAGGTCTTGGAGGGAAAGGGGACATGTACCTGAACTAGGCCCTCTGCCCCAGCTACTTCGCGGAGAGGGGCGAGGACAATGGATGACGATTGGGGGCTGTGCGACCTGGTATGAGCTGCAATGGGAGAGGGGAGAGGGTTGGCGGGAGGTGGGGCAGATGGAACCAGAGGGGCGGAAGGAGCCGGAGCGGCAGAAGGAGCCGGAGCCTGACCCAGGTCTGGGGGCTTCTCCCAGGGGAGAGCCGGAGGAGGAGATAGGTGGTCGGGAAGGTCATTGGGTTGAGAGTAAGGAGGGGGTTCCTGGGGTGAAGCCTTGGGAGGAGGGGAGGTCTGGGCTAGAAGAATTTGGAGAGTGGAGCAGTAGGAGCAGAGATCGGGGCGGGAACGGAGATCCCAGAAAGCCTGAATATAAGGGACCTCAGAGTCTTTTCCAGTGCGCCGGCAAAAAATTGTCTAGGTCCCAGAGGATGTTAAAGTCAAAAGTACCCATAGGCGGCCAGTGAGACCGGTTATCTAGGGTGTATTGAGGCTAGGTGACCTGTGACAGGAAGACGAGTTTCTTCCTGCGAAGTGTCTGAGTGTATCCCAATTTGGAAAAATTTTAAGACATCCTAGAGGAGTTTTGGGTCTATTTTGGATTTGGAGTTCCCCATAATTTGGCCGGCTTTTTGGTCCTAGGCGTCTGCGGAGAGAGAGAGTATAAGGGAGGCGTCCCTTCCAGATACCCGTCTCCCGACAGGAGACCTAAATGATAGGTCTCAGGACAGAGATAGGAGAGCAGACGAAAGGCGTCCCTTCCGATTGAACCCCTATAAAGACTCCAGGAGTCGGCGGATGGATGGGTTCTCGGCTCGGCCGAGTCTAGGACGAGAAACCCCGATGGAGACGCAGGACCAGAGAAAGCGGAAGAGAAACCAGGTTACTCACAATTGGCGATCGAGGTCGTAGGGAACCCAGAGTCCAAAACGACGGGCGGCACGAGGCAAGGGGGAGAGAGGGGGGACTCCTGCCCCAGCCAGAAGGCCGAGGTGAGTCACAAAAACTCCTCTCCCGGGTTTCGGCACCAAATGAAAGGTTGCCAGGTGCCGCCGATGAACGAATGAAGAGCCGAAACAGCCAAATGAGCAAAAGTCAGGCTTTACTGGGAGGACTCCGGGCGAGTTCACCGACCCTGGGATGTGAGTCTGTGAAGGCGCGCCCGGGGAGGGTTTTTTATATCTGCAGAGGGGAAGGATGGTAACGGTCGACCGGTTTGGTGGGGCGTGCAGTTCATGGAACAGCCTTAGGGACAGACAGTTTCAAGAATTTGGGTGTGTGCGGTTTGAGCAAGATTAACAACTATCAGAAAGCTCAGGGCCAGGGAGGGTTTCACTACCCAACCCAGAGGCAACTACCGGACAGTCGCTGCTCTGTAAAGTGATTCATGGGAGGGTTGTGGTATTTAAGGACTGAGAACAATATAGATAAATGGAGATACTTAGTTACATTTAGGGTTAAAATAAATTGTCTAAGTGCAGGAATGGGTGACTTAGATTGACAGAGGATTTTTTAAATTAATTTTAATGAGGTGATGTAAAGCCAGTAGTCACGGCCACCATCACAGCTGCCCGGCCAATGCAGGTTCGCATTGGATTCGAACAGTTGGTAATAAAACAATGGAACCAAAAACTGGTGAGCCATCAACTTTAATTCTAGCTTGCACCCGGCGGGCAAGCAAAAATACACACTGGGCTCCAAAACCCTCACATTCAGTGCTCACAAAGCCACTGACTTATCCGAGCTTCCTAGAATCAAAGGTTTCTAGCTCACCAGACTTATTCACCTCTGTTTCCCATCTCCTCCTGCACAAACTCTTAACAAACTGGCTTCTTTCTCAGCACTCTGCCATCTTGGCTACTTCTCCTCCACATGGCCTTAATCTGCTCTGCTCTCTAATACTAACCTCAGGAACTCAGGAACCAAGAGAGAGAGAGTGATCTAGCTACCAGTCCGCCCACTTTATAGCATAGATAATCCAAACTTCTAATCCAATTATACATAAAGAAAGTCTCTGATACAAAGCCACCCATCTGAGGCATAATGGGATTCCTCAGGAGAGCGCACCACCCTACATCATCCAATCAGTCAAGGGTGTGGAGAAGAGTTTACACTTAAAACTAAGCCTTAGGCTATAATGACCAGGCCTGCTTACACATTAAAGTCTTTCCCCCACACCCATCCCAAGCATAAGGGAAAATAATATCACCTGGGTGACAGGCTTCCATGTGGGCAGTACATCTTTAACAAAGTGAGCATATTATATTTTATCGGCCCAACAGGTGACATTAATAAATCAGGGTACATATGTTCAAAAAAACATCTCCAGGTTATCTTATCATTCAATTATGTTGCATACCCACCACCCAAGGTCAAATTGTCCTCTGTCACCTTCTATCTGGTTTTCTTTGTGCTCCTCCCCGGCCCCCTCTCCCTCCCTTTCCTCCCTCCCCCCACCCCATAACCACAACATTATTGTCCATGTCTCATAGTCTCACTTTTATGTCCCACCTGTGTATGAAATCATACTGTTCTCAGTATTTTTCTGCTTTACTTATTTCACTCAGTATAATGTTATCAAGGTCCATCCATTTTGTTGTAAATGATCCGATGTCATCATTTCTTGTGGCTTAGTCGTATTCCATAGTATATATGTACCAAGGCATTTTAATCCACTCCTCCTCTGACGGACACTTGAGCTATTTCCAGATCTTCGCTATTGTGAACAATGCTGCCATGAACAAGGGGGCGCATTTCTTCTTTTCGAACAGTGCTATGGTGTTCTTAGGGTATATTCCTAAAAGTGGGATAGCTGGGTCAAAAGGTAGTTCAATTTTTAATTTTTTGAGGAATCTCCAAACTGTTTTCCACAGTGGCTGCACCAGTCTGCATTCCCACCAGCAGTGCGGTAAGGTTCCCTTTTCTCCACATTCTAGCCAGCACTTGTTCTGTGTTGTTTTTCTGATGAGCACCATTATGACTGGTTGAGGTAATATCTCATTGTGGTTTTAATATGCATTTCCCTAATGATTAGTGATGTTGAGCATTTTTTCATATGCCTATTGGCCATCTGTAAGTCCTCTCTGGTGAAATTTCTATTCATTTCGTTAGCCCATTTTTTGATTGGATTGTTTGTCTTCCTGGTGTTGAATTATATAAGTTCTTTATAAATTTGGGTTATTAACCCCTTATCAGACGTGCTGTCGAATATGTTCTCCCATTGTGTGGTGTGTCTTTTTATTCTGTTCTTATTGTCTTTAGCTGTGCAAAAGCTTTTTAGTTTGATACAGTCCCATTTGTTTATCTTGCCTTTTATTTCATTTGCCCGAGGAGAGAAAATGACCAATATATTGCTGCTACGGATGTCAGAAAGCTTACTGCCTATGTTTTCTTCTAAGATGCTTATGGTTTCATGGCTTACATTTAAGTCTTTTATCTATGTTGAGGTTTTTTTGTGTGTGTGAATGGTGTAAGTTGATGGTCTAGTTTCATTTTTTTGCAGGTAGATGTCCAATTTTCCCAACACCATTTATTAAAGAGGCTGTCTTTACTCCATTGTATGTTCTTTCCTCCTTTGTCAAATATCAGTTGTCCATAAAGGTGTAGGTTTATTTTTGGGTTCTCTGTTCTGTTGCATTGATCTATGTGCCTGTTCTTATGCCAGTACCAGTCTGTCTTCAGTACAATTGCCTTGTAGTAAACCTTGATATCTGGAAGAGTGATATCTCCTGCTTTATTTATTCTTTTTAAGATTTCTGAGGCTATTCGTGTTCTTTTTTGGTTCCATATAAATATTTAGAATATGTGTTCTATATCTTTGAAGTATGTCATTGGAATTTTAATTGGTATTGCATTGAATTTATAAATTGCTTTGGGTAATATAGACATTTTAATGATGTTTATTCTTCCTAACCATGAGCATAGTATGTGCTTCCACTTGTTTGTATCTTCCTTGATTTCTTTTATCAATGTTTTATAATTTTCTGAGTACAAGTCCTTAACCTCCTTGGTGAAATTTACTTCTAGGTACTTTATATTTTTGGTTGCAATAGTGAAGGGGATTGTTTCCTTAATTTCCTTTGCTGACAGTTCATTGTTGGTATATAAAAATGCCTCTGATTTCTAAGTATTAATTTTATATCCTGCCACCTTGTTGAATTCATTTATCAGGTCCAGTAGTTTTTTGACTGAACTTTGGGGTTTTCTATATACAATATCATATCATCTGCAAATAATGACAGTTTTACTTCTTCTTTTCCAATTTGGATGCCTTTTATTTCTTCTTCTTGTCTGATTGCTGTAGCTAGGACTTCCAGAACTATGTTGAGTGAGATTGGTGAAAGGGGGCACCCCTGCCTGGTTCCTGATCTTAAGGGGATTGCTTTTAATTTTTGTCCATTTAGTATGATGTTTGCTGTGGGTTTGTCGTAGATGGCCTTTATCATGTTAAGGAATGTTTCCTGTATTCCCACTTTACTGAGAGTATTGAGCATGAATGGGTGCTGGATTTTATCAAATGCTTTTTCTGCATCTATTGAAATTATCATGTGAGTTTTGTCCTTCCTTTTGTTTATGTGATGAATCACATTGATTGATTTGCGAATATTGAACCAGCCTTGCCTCTCCAGAATAAATCCCACTTGATCATGGTGTATGATTTTTTTCATACATTGCTGGATTCGGTTGGCTAATATTTTGTTGAGAATTTTAGCGTCTAAATTCATCAGGGATATTGGCCTATAATTTTCTTTTTTTGTGTTGTCTTTTCCCAGTTTTGGGATCAGAATTATGTTCGCCTCATAAAAGGAGTTTGGAAGACTTCCTTCTTCTTGAAGTTTTTGAAATAGCTTGAGGAGGATAGGAGTTAGTTCTTTGAATTTTTTGATAGAATTCACTTGTGAAGCCATCAGGCCCAGGACTTTTCTTTGTTGGGAGTATTTTGATAACTGTTTCGATCTCATTTGTTGTAATTGGTCTCTTTAGGTGTTCTGATTCTTCCAGGTTGATTTTTTGAAGATTATATGATTCAAGAAATTTGTCTGTTTCACCTAGGTTGTCTAATTTTTTGGCATAGAGTTCTTCATAGTATTTTCTTACAATACTTTGTATTTCTGTTGTGTCAGTTGTTATTTCTCCACTGTCCTTTCTAATTTTATTTAATTGAGTCCTCTCTCTTTTTTTCTTGTTGAGTCTAGTTAAAGGTTCATTAATCTTGTTTACCTTTTCAAAGAACCAGCTCCTGGTTTCATTGATCCTCTGTATTGTTTTCTTAGCCTCTATGTCATTTATTTCTGCTCTGATCTTTATTATTTCCTTCCTTCTACTGGTCCTGGGCTTTATTTGCTGTTGTTTTTCTAGTTCTTTTAGATGTAGGGTCAGGTTGCTTATCTGAGCTTTTTCTAGCTTTTCATGGTATGCCTGTAGTGCAATGAACTTCCTTCTTAGTACTGTTTTTGCTGTGTCCCATAAATTTTGAGTTGATGTACGCTCATTATCATTGGTTTCTAGAAACATTTTTATTTCTTCTTTGATCTCATTGTTAATCCATTTATTATTTAATAACATGCTATTTTGTTTCCAAATGTTTGAGCATTTTTCAGTTTTTCTTTTGTGGTTAATTTCTAGATTCATGGCATTGTGAATCGAGAAAATGCTTGATATGATTTCAATCTTCTTAAATTTGTTGAAACCATTTTTGTGCCCTAACATGTGGTCTATACTAGAAAACGCACCATGAGCACTTGAGAAGAATGTATATTCTACTGCTTTAGGGTGAAAAGTTCTGAAGATACCTATTAAATCAAGTTGATCTAGTGTATCCTTTAAGTCTGATGTTTCTTTATTAATTTTCGTTCTTAAGAATCTATCCAATGATGTTAGTGTGGTATTGAAATCCCCTACTATTATAATATTGCTGTTAATCTCACCCTTCATATCCATCAAAGTCTGTTTTATGTATGTCGGGGCTCCTATGTTTGGTGCGTAGATATTTATAATAGTTATATCTTCCTGTTGAATTGTTCCTTTTATCATTATGTATTGTTCTTCTTTATCTCTTACTACAGCCTTTGTTTTAAAGTCCATTTTGTCAGATATAAGTATTGCTACCGCGGCTTTCTTTTCATTACCATTTGCATAAAATATTCTTTTTCATCCTTTTACCTTCAGTCTATGTGCATCTTTTTTTTTAAGGTGTGTCTCTCGTAGACAGCGTATGTATGGGTCCTGTTTCTTTATCCATGCAGCTACCCTATGTCTTTTGATTGGATCATTTAATTCATTTACATTTAAGATTATTATTGATATGTAGTTGTTTATTGCCATTTTATTCTTTAAAGCTGTATTCTTCTTTTGCTCTATTCTTTCCTCCCTTTGAACTGTTCACAACAGGCCCCTTAGTATCTCTTGAAGAATTGGTTTGGTTTTAATGAATTCCTTGAGGCTTTTTTTGTCTGGGAAGCTCTTTATTTCTCCTTCAATTTTAAATGTTAGCTTTGCTGGGTAGAGTATTCTTGATTGTAGGTTCTTGTTCTGCATTACTTTGAATATATCTCGCCATTCCCTTCTGGCCTCAAGTGTTTCTGTTGAGAAGTCGGATGTCATCCTTATGGGGGCTCCTTTGTATGTGATAGCCTTTTTTTCTCTAGCAGCTTTTAAAATTTTCTCTTTATCCCTTAGCTTTGGTATTTTAACTATGATGTGTCTTGGTGTAGATTTCTTTGGGTTTCTCCTTAATGGAGTTCTGTGTGCTTCTTGAACATGTGGAGTGTTTCCCATCCTTAATTTAGGAAAGTTTTCTGCTATAATTTGATTGAACAAAGTTTCTATGCCTTGTTGTTTTTCTTCCTCTTCAGGAACCCCTATGATGCGGATGTTATTTCTCTTCATGTTGACACAGAGCTCCCTTAGAGTTTCCTTCGATTTTTGAGTTTCTTTTCTTTTTTCTGCTCTGCTTCTGTGCCTTTGTTTATTGTGTCCTCTAACTCGCTGATTCAACCCTCACCTTCATCCATCCTGCTTTTAATTCCTTCGATTGTGTTCTCCAGTTCTGATACTGTATTTGTTATTTCTGTCTGATTCTTTTTTATTATTTCAATTTCCTTTTTTATACTTGTCATCTCTTTATTTAGGTGTTCATTATGACTATCCATTGTTGCTCTAATTTCTTTGAACATCCTATCATTATTTTAAATTCTGCATCTGGTAATTTGGTTATATTTGGTTCATTCAGGTACTTCTCTGGGGATTTCTCTTGATTCATTTGGGTTGTATTTCTCTGCCTGCCCATTTTGTCTGTATATAAGAAGGTTGTGGCCACTGGAGTCCAATGGGTGTTGCCTTTGTGTTCTCTAGGTGTGGTCTGTCTGCAGGCCTGCCACCCCCTCTGCTGCTGCCTAGGGCGGTTGGGTATGAGCCTTGCCAGTGCCTGCTCACTGCGGCTGTTGCTGTGATTTCTGCCTCTCCTTCACAGGGGGGGCTGTGTTCTGGTGCCCGGCTCTGCAAGCCTCAGCCTGCCTGGTCCTTTACCTCACCCCCACAAGTTAGGTTGCACACTGCACTCAAGCCAGAAGCCTCAGCACCAAGGTTAGAGGTGAGCACCTTTGCTCAGCTGTGGACCCAGCCTGTTCACAGAGGATATTTAAAGGTATTTCTACTTTAAATTATGACATACTTCAAATATCGACTGATCACAAGCACAATCTGTGCCAATAGGTCTGATGCTGAAAAACACCTAGAATTGTTGAGGGACTAGACCATGGGTCCCCAAGCTAAGGCCCGTTGGCCGCATGCAGCCCCCTGAGGCCATTTATCTGACCCCTGCCACACTTTCGCACTTTCAGAAGGGTCACCTCTTTCATTGGTGTTCAGTGAGAGGAGCACAGGATGCATCTGCACCCATAGTTTCCATTGAAATACTGGTCAGTTTGTTGATTTAAATTTACTAGTTCTTTATTTTAAATATTGTATTTACTCCTGTTTTGTTTTTTTACTTTAAAATAAGATATGTGCAGTGTGCATAGGGATTTGTTCATAGTTTTTTTTTATAGTCTGGCCCTCCAACGGTCTGAGGGATAGTGAACTGGCTCCCTGTGTAAAATGTTTGGGAACCCCTGGACTAGATAATGAGGAAGGAAGTGCCATGCCCAGCTCAAGGAAAGCCATAGTTTTCTAGAATTGTTCTGGGCCAGGTACTTCCTCACACTTTGTTCTCTTCCAGAGTAGACTTGGCCCAAGGTCTGGGGAAGAGGTCAGCATCTGAGACCTGTGAGGTATGCTTGAAGGGGCTTACGCTGTTTAATCTGGAGATGAGGCTCTGGGAGCTGTGGCAGGTGTCTCGCAATGATTGAAGAGCTGTCATGGACACAAATGAAATTGACCTACTCTCCTGACTCCAAAGTGCTGGTCAAGATCAATGAGTAAAGTCACAGAGAGGAAGTAGATTTCAGCTCAGTGTAGAAAATTCTCTAACGTGATTGTTGTCTAGTAATGGGGTGTGGTCTGTTAGAGAAAAATGAATGTCTTTCTCCAAGCAGGTTGGGTCAGATGTCAGATGCCTCCTCATTCGTAGGAAGGTTAATCAGCAGATTTTTGTATCTGGGGAGACAGTTGGAAGAGGCAATCCTTAGAATTCCTTACAGTCCTAAAGATTCTTTGATTCTATCTGTGGTATTGAGCTGATGTGATCTATCTTAGATAAGTTATCCTTTCTAAACCTCCACTTTACAGATGAGAAAACTGAGATGCCTAGAGATGAACTGAAAGGTCACAGAGGCAAGAGCCAGGTCTTTATGGGCCCTTCTAATGGTGTTCCTTCTGTGCCTTGGTGCTTTTTAAAGTGATTCAGATCAATGATCCAGCAACTATTTTTTAAATGGTTGAGCCACTGTGAAAATAACTCTATATAGGTAAAAAATTATTTCAATGCATTTTCCAGTTGAGTGAATAGGAAGATAGATTTCTGCTGAAAAGTAATAGTTGGAAATTACTCCTGTTGTAACAAGCCTCAGGCTATCCCTTGGTTCACATCTCTTTAACTCTCAACTAATGCGTGTGTGCCATAAACTGAGCTAGTCTTGGAAAGACAAAAATAAATAAGACACTGTTTCATCCCACCATGATTTTAGTCCCAGAGAGTAGGAGATGGGCAAAGAATATGCCACTATAGTGCAATGTCTGAGTGCTCAACAGAGAGTGTTACACAATGCTATCGAAGATTAAAGGAGGAAACTTCTGGATCTGCGCAGGCAATTAGAGAAGTTTTCACCCACAAGGTGAGGTTATATCTGGAACCTAAAGAATGTAGAAAGCAGACAGAGGAAGCCACATGTGCAATCATACAGGAAGCCTAAACAAGGTCTGGGGAGTTTATTGGACCTGAAATATCAACTGTTTGAACAGGGAGTCGTGGAGAATTATACCATCATTGAGAACCATGTCTAGGAATTTGGAATTGACCACATAATCAAATCCCTTATCACATCCATTTTTTAAAAGGATTACTTTGACAGCTGGATTATGGATAGACCTTGTCTTTATTATGTTGGAAGAGCTCATATATCGGAGACATCTAATGCAGTCCAATATCAGTTTTTTTATTGGTGTGTTGAGTCTCTCAAACATTTAACCATAGTATATGGCATTCATATTGTCTGGAAACACTTTAAAAAGAGAAAAGCAGAAGTCCTCTGTCTTTTGTATTTATTTCAGCAAGCCATTGAGAGTGGAGACAATATCATTACACCTCAAACATCCAACCCAATTCTAGTGTACATGAGGCCTCAGCAAAGGTCTAAAGAATCAACATATGGAGAAGATAACATTAGTTTTGAAAACCAAAGATGAGCTGTAACAGCAGAGTACACCAGTCATACATTAGCTTAAAAACAGTTTGGAAAAATTATCACTTTTTTTGTTTTAATCACTATTTTCAATACCGTCTTCACTAATTGGTCTGCTTAGTTAGATATAGTTTCCTTTTTCCATCCACAACTCCTTTACCCTTCTTTTGGTAAAGTGCTTTTGAATCTTACCTCCTCCCAGCCCATGTAGTGTGGTTGGAATTTAACCCATTCCCAGCTCTAGAGGTGGATCTTTATTGGCCAGGGCCCATCATCAGGCTTCATTCCCCTGGCCATAGCAATTGGTTCAGAAACAGTGAGAACACACAGTCAGTCATACAACACCCACAAAACCTTTGCTGGGAGTTCTGGGGAAGACACCGTCATGGACTAGAGGCTGGGGGCAGGCTTGGGAGTCTTGAAGCCAACTTCTGATCATAGAGGAGAGACTCCACTAGAGCAAATGAGGCAGCACAGCTAAAGTCAGAGCTAGGCAATGGAGAAAAACCGCCTCTGTGGACATAGCTGGAGCTGGATCCACTACTAGAGTTTTTACCTACATTAGTCATCAACCATCTCTTTTACCTAAACTAGTTTGAATTAGATTTTCTGTCACTTGCTACTCAGAACTGCTAGCTAGTAGATATGACATTAGGGGGGAAATTGACAAGACAGACATCTATCTGCCTTATTAAGAAAGTGCTCTCTGTAATTAAATTATTTTCCAGGAAAAACTCACCTGGATGACATATTTCTAGTTCTGCTTTGTGAAGGTACACAGGAAGCACATTTTCTAGCTGCCCTGCTCCTTTACACTATGAGATTTTACTGGCACTTAATCTGCCTCATGTAGTAGATGCTTGTGCACCTTTATGCCTTATTGGACTACAGGTGTCTCACAATGAAGGGCAATTTCTTATTTATCTTTAGATCTTGCACAATCTCTAACTAACACAGGGCCTGGCATGTAGCAGTTGCTCAATAAATGTTTGATAATGTAATTCTATTCATTCTACTAATTCAAGTACAATACCCTTTCAGGCTGTAAAAAATGCAATTTTGAGTTGTTGTGGCAGTGCTGTTATTTTAAAAAGTCAATAAAAGTAAATATGAAATTATTAAAAACATTTTGTTCTGAATCACTCACAGATTCTGTAGGGCAGACGGTCTCAGGCAGAATAGAAGCAGCCACATATTTCAAAGGGAAAAGTTAATATTTGTCTAAATGGTATTTTTTAAGAGCTGAGCAATGTGGAAGACCCTTTAGTGTTATTATGGAAGTAGAAAATTATGTTTCGTCAAGAGTGAAATATAAATCTGAACACAGAGAAACTTGAAAGCTTTTTGAACTTTCTCAAAAATAATAGTAATTCATTTTATCTGATTCAAGAGATCAAGGCAAAGGACAAATATTGAATTAATTAACAATTTATTTCCTCTTCTTTAATCACCATGTTAGCTGTTCTTGGAGGAAATAGTGTCAATTAATTGCCATGCCTTCCCATTGTCATCATGGAAAGCCAGCCCTTTTCACACTATCTGCACATTTTTGGTGACCAAAGAATGTTTATTGAACTAAAGTAAAAGAAAGAAATTGAATTTCCTGAGTTTTGCTAAGTGTCAAGCACATAGTAAAAAAAAATTTTTTTTGTATTTTTCTGAAATGAGAAGTGTGGAGGCACAGAGACAGACTCCTGCATGCTCCTGACTGGTATCTACCCAGCATGCCCACCAGGGGGAGATGCTTTGCCCATTTGGGGCGTTGCTCCATTGCAACTGGAGCCATTTTAGTGCCTGAGG
Organism: Rhynchonycteris naso; assembly: GCA_037038555.1. Taxonomy (NCBI): domain Eukaryota; kingdom Metazoa; phylum Chordata; class Mammalia; order Chiroptera; family Emballonuridae; genus Rhynchonycteris; species Rhynchonycteris naso. Next base: position 100,488,266 of record CM073001.1, read on the forward strand.
CGGAGGCCATGGAGTCATCCTCAGTGCCCAGGCCAACTTTGCTCCAATGGAGCCTTGGCTGTAGGAGGGGAAGAGAAAGATAGAGAATATGTGAGTGATTCTCCTGTGTGCCCTGGCCAGGAATCAAACCCAGGACTTCCACATGCCGGGCTGATGCTCTACCCCTGAGCCAACCTGCCAGGGACAGTAAATTATTTATCCCACTTAATCCTTATGATAATTATTTCATTCACTCATTCATTCATTCACTCATCATTTAATAAGTATTATTTATAGCCTATTGCGTGGTAGGCAAGTGACTAGCAGAATCAGATCACATTCTAGGACTCCTGGCTCCAATGTCTGCATCATTCCTCCCTATTACTTAGTTCACTGCCCAAGAACAGGAAGAAGAACAGCAAAGATCTTAAGCACAGAAGAAACCTTGGGTTGGAATACTAGGAGCCAGGTTGGCAAGCATTACTGATGTGCATGGATTGAGGAAAGGTTAGTAACCCTAAAGTATGAATTCATAATGACCTTATGATTTCCCAGTTCTTTATATATTTGTACGTTAGTAACCCTAACAGGGACTTATATATTTGGCCTTTAGCTTTTTTGGTCTTTATGTGTCAAATTTAAGAAATAGAAAATAATTTGCATTTTGGTTGTTCTGACAAAAGTGAGTATTTTTAAATCATAGCACGTATACCATCTTTTGGGTCCGATGGTACTCAGGGACCAGTGTGTTTTGCTGCATGCCTCCACTCATTTAATCATTACAGAGTCTTGTGAGGTCAATACTATTAGTCAATATCTTATATAGCTGAGAAAATTGAGGCCTTTGCATGTTAAATATACATTCATTGCTATTCATATTAAAAAGCCACGTTAGGAGTGTTTGCTCAGCATCTCCTTGGCCTGTATAATCCTGTTTACAGTAATGATTTGCTTAGCATACCTCCATTTTCAAAAATTTACCAAGTCCACCTGACCAGGCGGTGGTGTAGTGGATAGAGCGTTGGACTGGGATGCGGAGGACCCAGGGTCAAGACCCCGAGCTCGCCAGCTTGAGCGCGGGCCCATCTGGCTTGAGCAAAAGCTCGCCAGCTTGGACCCAAGGTAGCTGGCTCCAGCAAGGGGTTACTTGGTCTGCTGAAGGCCCGCGGTCAAGGCACATGTGAGAAAGCAATCAATGAACAATTAAGGTGTCACAACGAAAAACTGATGATAGATGCTTCTCATCTCTCTCCATTCCTGTCTGTCTGTCCCTATCTATCCCTCTCTCTGACTCTTTCTCTGTCCCAGTTAAAAAAAAAAAAAAATTACCAAGTTTTTTTTTCAGTGACTTGTCAACCTAGCTTGTGTTTAACTGGCCCAAGTTCCAAACAAGTGGGGTCTAAATTACAAGCATTTTCTTATATAGATATTTTTTTCTTAAAATAGTTTGGGTCAGTTTTCATAAGGGTGGTCCAGGCAGCTAAAAAGCAGTGAAATAATCCGAATCTAATTGGCCAGAGATCCATTCTCTTTTCTGCGGTGTTAGTTCCAGCTGCCGTAACAGGACAAAAACTGAGTGGCTCAAATGATAAAAGTTCATCACAGTTCTGTAGGTTAGAAGTTCAAGATCTAGGTACTGAAAAACTTGAGTTTTGGTGAAGCATCTCTCTCTGACTCTTGTAGGCTTTCTCACTGTGTCCTCACATGGCCTTTTTTGCTCATGTGAAGAGAAAGAGAGAGTTCTGGTGTCTCTTCCTCTCTTTATAAGAACAGCAGCCTTGTTATACTAAGGCCTCATTCTTTTTTTTTTTTTTTTTTTTTCATTTTAGAGAGGAGACACAGAGTGAGAGAGAGAAAGAGAGAGAAAGGGGGGAGGAGCTGGAAGCTCAACTCCCATATGTGCCTTGACCAGACCAGTGCAGGGTTTTGAACTGGCGACCTCAGTGTTCCCAGGTCGACGCTTTATCCACTGCACCACCACAGGTCAGGCCTAAGGCCTCATTCTTATGACATCATTCAACCTGTTTTACCTTTGTGTAAACCAGGGGTCCCCAAACTTTTTACACAGGGAGCCAGTTCACTGTCCCTTAGACCGTTGGAGGGCTGGACTATAAAAAAGACTATGAACAAATCCTTATGCACACTGCACATATCTTATTTTACAGTAAAAAAAAAAACAAAATGGGAACAAATACAATATTGAAAATAAAGAACTAGTACATTTAAATCAACAAACTGAGCAGTATTTCAATGGGAACTATGGGTGCGGATGCATCCTGTGCTCCTCTCACTGACCACCAATGAAAGAGGTGCCCCTTCTGAAAGTGCAGAAGTGCGGCGGGGACCAGATAAATGGCCCCAGGAGGTCACATGCGTCCCTCAGGCCATAGTTTGGGGACCCCTGTTGTAAACCCTGTCTCCAAATACAATCCCATTGGGAATTAGAGCTTCAACATATAAACTTGTGGGGGACACAATCCAGCCCATGACACCAGACTGGTGTCCTCTTCAGTGGTGAGGTCAGTTTCTGGTGGGACTCAGAGACACCAGAAGAAAGGGGAGATTTACTTCCCTCACCCAGAGTGGAATTAAGGGCCAGTGGTTTTAAACAATAAAACCAAACCTTAGAGCTGAAAGTGGGGTTGGCCCTGTGATAAAAAGGAAGTCTTCTCCTGATCCTTTTCACAGTAAAGGCCCATGGAAGAAAATCTACACAATTGAAATAAACAAATAAGGGGAGGTTATAGTAGAATATTAGATTGAAGAGATAAATGTACAGTAAACTTTACCACTACCTAATTTTGTTCTCTTCTCTCCTTCCTCCATATTATCACTTTCACCCCCAATGCCCTTTTATTCCCACCTGAGACACAGCGCAGATTCTCGACTGGTGCCTTGACCTCTGAGGTTCCATCTCCAACCCACAGATTGCCTGTGTCACTGGTCTTGTTGGGTATTGGCCTCCCTTGTTCTTGGTCTCCATCCCCAACTGTCTCCTGGCTCTTCTGTCTTCCCAGACCAGGTCCCTGTCCTCAGTAGAATCTCCCCCAGCACCCTGCTTTTCTCCATCATGACACTCAGTGCTGTTGGCATTCAATACTTAGCTGTGTGGCTGTCTGTGTCCCTTAGATGTCAAGTCTACGAGGCTAGAGATGCTAACAGCACATAGCACAATGATTAGTCAGTAAACCCTCGATGAATAACTGATGAATAGATAACTCCAGGCTGGAGGAAACTTGGCTGCCAGGCTAGAGAACTTAGATCTTAATCATTTGACTCTAAGAAGCCACTGAAGATTTCTAGACCTGAAAGTGACATGCATAAAACATTTCACTAATTTGCCCCAGAATATGATTGAGGAAAGTTAATACAAAACAGGAACAAATACAATATTGAAAATAAAGAACAAGTAAATTTAAATCAACAAACTGATCAGTATTTCAATGGGTACTATGGGTGCAGATGCATCCTGTGCTCCTCTCACTGACCACCAATGAAAGAGGTGCCCCTTGAAGTTTGGCAGGGGCCAGATAAATTTGATTCCCCAGTGTTGTGAATGCCCCCAGGGTGAGAGACACCAGCAGTCAATGAGTCGGCTGTCCAGTAACATTCTTCAAACGCACTCTTAGCCACACTTTCTGAGGAAGGAGGTGCGAGCTGGGGGACAGTAGACCACGTAGGCTATGCACTGTGAGGCCACAGAAGCAGCAACATTCCCTACATTCAGGCTGCACAGACCTTTAAGGATCAGCTGAGCCCAGGGCCATATCTCAGAATGATTCTGCAGCAGTGAGGTTAAAATCCATGCAGTCTATAACACTGGGAAACAAAATTTTTGTTGCATCCACAAAAACACTTGTAAAATCTGACATTCGTTTTTCTCTGTAAGCTACAGTTCTTTTGCAAATCAAGATTTTAGGTTTTCATCTTATTGTAAAATTTTCAATATTTAGTTAAACATAATGAAAATGTGTGAAAATATATGATTTATATAATGCAGTAACTAATACACTAAAAGATACGAATGCATCAGAATTTGTCTACAATTTTGAAATAGAACATATTAAAACACTTATTTTAATCATAAAATTTGCACAAAACTTATTTAAATTCTATTTAGGCAAAATTTTGTGTTTGTAGCTCTTGCGTTTATGTACTTGTTGAGGACAATCTCGCTTGATGCTCCAGCAGTACTCTGCTCATCCCTAACAGCTCCAGGATTTTCGGGAAACTTATCAAGGTGATTATTCAGAAAGTAACTCTTAAGGCTCATGTTCCATCCAATTTTGCGGAAAGCCAACAGCATAGTTTTCTGCTTTTCTGTTGCCAAAGAAGTTCTTTGTAACTGCCACTAAAGACTGCCATGCTGCTTTCTCCACCTTATTCATCTTCCTAGCAAATTCTTCATCTGCATGTATGAGGGTTCGAATTTGAGGTCTATCAAATACACCTGCTTTTATCTTCTCGAAAGATAAGGCAGGAAAAGCAGAAATAATATGTTGAAAGCATTCACTTTCTCTATTCAAAGCCTGAACAAACTGCTTCATTAGTCAAGTTTGATGCGAAGTGGGGGAAGAATGATCCTGTCTCAATTAACTACAGGTTCATTCACAATATTTTGCATCCCTACTTTCAGAGCTTCATGTTTCGGCCACTCCTTCTGTGTCCAGTGTTTCTTCCAAGCTCAGCTGTCCCACAAACACAGAAAGCAAGGATACTTCTTGAAACCTCTCTGTTGTCCTAGCAGAAAATTTACCATTTTAAGATCCACACAAATGATCCAGTTATGCTCCTCATACTTCAAAAAGTTGAGGACAATTTTTATGTCATTATTAATCTTCTCACAAATGAGTTGAATAACCAATTGGAACCACTACATAAACATTACCGTTGTGTAGGAGAACACATTTCAGACTCCATTTAGAGCTGTCAAGAAATAGCTGCCATTCTGTTAGACTGTAAGTGGTAACACCTAGCTGGCTGAGAAGACTACTGATATCATGACAGTAAACAAAGTGTTTGTCTTAGGAAAAAAGTCCACAAAAATTTGTTCACACTTCCTGAAATGGGATACTTCAACTCACTGGTGAACTACATTCTTTTCTTGAAGCCTGGAGGCTAATAACTCAGTTGCTTTCTTTGATAGGCCTAAATCTCTTAATAAGTCATTCAATTCAGGTTGGCTAAACTGCTGAGGGGTTAATGACTGCTTGGCATCAGAAGAAGACCCTTCAGATTCTACAACCCTTTCCTCATGCATCTTATCAAAATACACTGAATCACTATGTTCACTTTCTTCATCCTTAGAAGAAGTAAAACTATTGAAAACTGGAACCAGTAGTGTCTCAGAGTGTGGGATAGGTCGTATTGCTGAAGGAATATTAGGATATGCGATCATATGCTGTTTTTCTTGCCAATGCCCTTTGTATGGATCAGACAGAAATAACAGTCACTGCCGTGGTCCTTAGGTTCACGCCAAACCATGGGAATACCAAAAGGCATTTTTTTGCATTTTCCTTTTGTCCAGTCACAAAACATTTCCTCACAATTATGACACACAATATGAGGAGCCCAATTCTTGTCTTGATCACTGAGGGGAACTTGAAAATAGGCAATATATGCACCTGTCAGAAATGATGAAATATTGCACCTTTGATGTTGAAGTGTGTAAGAGCCACATATATAACAGAAGGTGTCAGAACTATTCTTACATTTATGCCTACCTGAAGAAATCATGATTCAATCTTAAAATAAGAGGGTGTTTTTATCAGATAATAATTTTTTACATTTTAAAATAACTACAATTATGTAATAGTGATGTCTGTAAAACAATAATTGCATTTTGTTTATGTTCAATCCAAGAGTCATTGCCTTTTAACTCCAATTTAAAAACCAATGCATGCCATTAACTGTAACAAAAAGAAATTAAAATTGTGTAAAAACTAGAGTATGCACCTAAAAATGGATTTTATATTTGGAATCAGTGATGCAGAAATATATAGAAACAGTTCTAAAACCTCATGCAACAGAAAATGAAAAAAAAATTCTTTCTCAGTGAATTGATTTCTAGCACTTGGCACGATGCATAACTAATGAGGCAATTTGCATAGCATGTAATTATAGATTTCAGCATACATGGAATAGACGTGTAAATGAGTATGTGTCCCACATTTCTTGAGGGACTCTTCCAGAGCTGAAGGACATGGTGGGACTTCCAGTCACAGGAGCTGAATTATTTTTTAAAAAAAGTACTAAATTTACTTCAGAATACTGTTTTATTTTCAAGGCCATCTGTGCACAGACACACCCAAGAGACAATAGAAAGCTGTCTTTTTCTTCATTATTGTCCCGGAAGAGTAATCTGGCTTAATAAGGGGGCCCTGATTTCATAAATGGGAAGGAACAGCAGTTCCCTTGGATGGTGAATTAACTCGCTTTTGATAAATAAATGAATTTTGTCCCTGGGTAAACTTTGCTGAAATCATTCCGTGTCTTATTTTGTTTTTCTCAGTTCTAATATTCTAATGCCACAGAACTTTGGCTTTTGTGTCTCACGTTAAGTTTCTATTTTGCTCATTTAAAAATATCCTTTTGGCTTGCTTGTAAAAAACTTGCTTAATTTTTTTTTCAAGGAAATAATTTTTCAAGATGAGGCAAAGTCATTGAATGAGTGAAGGGAGAAGTTGTTTGCATGGCTTTGGGGAGAGCTCAGAAGCGTCACCCTTCCCAGAATGTGACAACCCTGCAGAGCCTTCTGGAATGTTTACCAAAGTTCTCTAATTCCCAAATCCTTTGCCAGAAGAAGTCAGAAGTGAGCAGTTTCTTTAGTTTGGGGACTGGGGACTTAATACTCAATTTCAACATTGCAAAGGCATTTTTAGTAGAGATATTTAAACGCTTGGGTTTGTATTTCTAACAGTTTAGCACACCTGCCATTTTCTTCCTACCTGGACCACACACACACCAGTGAGGACTTCCTGTTGCAGGCTGTCCACTTTTATTGGAGACCATGCCTCCTAAACTCCTCATCTTCCTCCACAGGGCACCAGGGCTGCAGAGAGTGACCCATACGTGACCAGAGACTACAATCTGAAATGTGAAGGCCACCCTGGCAATGTGGCACAGCCAAGGTCAGCTTTGTGGGCGAGACAGACCCAAGTTCACACCTCACTCCATGGAAGAGCTCTGGGAAGCCATTTAATCTCACTAAGCCTCAGTTTTCTAACCAGAAAAATAGACATAAACCTCCATCCAAAGTTGGTTGCCAGGATCCAGTGAAATGATGGATATGAACACACTTAACAAATTACAAAACCTGGGGTGACGCTTCAAAAGACGGCCCAACAAGAGCCTGACACATTGAACCAAAAGCCCTCTGAAGGCAAAGGTTCTGTCAGTCAGCTGGGATCTGGCCAGCAGATGGAAGGCAGACAAGGTGCACCTGGTGAATAAAAGTACACGGAAATGATGGAACATAAGAGATGCTCAATTAATACCAGTTTCTTCCTCTTCTCCACAAGGCTAGTAATGGTGTCTTGTATTTAGTGTTTTGAAAAAGTTCTATTTGTTTGACAGATGTTCAGTTGCATTAAGTCTCTTGTCCCCATCTTCACCTCCCAAACATTCCGAGTTTTCTGGTAAATAATTCTATAAAACTCAAGTGCCAGTTCTGAGACTGAAGTTTAGGGTTCAAAGAAATGTCAGATGGAAGCGTTTTGTTGGGTCTGGCAAACTACAAACAGCTTCTTAATCCACCATGAAAAGAGAGTAAAAGGAAAATAGTGAAAAGATGTAGAGAAGAGGTGTCTTAGACAGCACAGCCTGAGACAACAGCTTCAGTATCTGAGGTTCTTAGGAGAGCACAATCCCAGAAAGCAGAGGACATGGAGAAAACGCGAAGAGTTGCCTTACAAAGCAGGCCCAGCCTCTGCCATTTCCTGAAGCCGCCAGAGCTTTGAATAGTGTCTTTGGGAGAAAGAAGTGAGGAACGTGTATCTACTGGCTCCACGTAAGTTCACCCACGGAATGTTAACTGCCCCAGTCAATGCCCAGGCTGCTTGCTCAAGCTTGGGTGGCAAGTGCATCTTACAGCATGCTGTGCAACAGAGAAGCCCTCAGGGGGAGGGGTCGACATAGTCCACGTCTAAGGCAGTGTGCTATGGGGTATGCCTAGAGAGCGCTTCTGTCTGCAGCATCCATGGCGGTGGAGGACCAGGCTCTGGGACGGCAGGAGCAGCCCAGTGGAAGCCAGAGAAGTTCTGGGCAGAAAGCCACAGGAATAAATGAAAGCTGGTAAAGAAATGTCTTGGCTTTTTCACTATTGAGATAATCTTATTAATCAAAGTTTCTAAAATCCCATCATTTTATGGGTGAGATAGCATGGCAGAGTGGGAAGAGTAGAGTATATTGAGCCAACCCTGGTTCAAACCCTGGCTCTAAACTAAAATGGAGAGTCCTGTGACCTGGAGTGAATTGTTCTCTGTGCCCTGCTTTCTCCATTTCCAGATGGGAGTAACAGCATTCACTTCAAGTAGAGGGTTGGGAAGTGGAGATGATGATAGATGACAGATAGAAAGATACACACACAGATATTATATATATATATCTTATATCTATCACAATACCAGCCATACATAATATACTATATTGTATGCACATGCTTATAATATATACCACATTACATATATTTATACATATTATGCTAGTGTCCTGTTGGGCACAAAATGCATGCTCAGGAAATGTTTCTGAAGTCAGAATCAGATTGCAGTAGACACTTGGTTGGTAAGTGTGATGTTTAAACTTAGGTTTGGTTTGTCATTTGTTCCCTCAGACCTCCCAGTGCACCCCACTGCAATCGGAATAAGACACAATGAGCCTTTCCCCTGGCTGACGTGTCTCCACCTGACCTCCCTGCCTGCCTCTCGGGCCTGTGCTCCCCTCCATCTCATCAGTTCCTCGACCAACCAGGCTCTTCTCCATTCATGCGATATGCTTTCTGCCGGTTTACTCTCCAATTTTCTGGGATTCTCCTTCCCATTATTCAGTCCTCAGCCCAGATATTAGCTCCTCAAAGAGGCCTTCATTGACCCCCTGCATTTAATGTATTCTCTGATGTTGCCTCGCCTTCTGTTTCCATGTTGCCTACCTCTGTCTACATGACAAATACTCATGTAACTCCTTATTTATTATCCAGCTTGGCCCATTGGAATCCAAGCAGAGTCTTTATCTTCCCTTGACCTACAGAGCTTAGTATAGTGCCAGTACATAGTAGGGACTCCTTATACATTTGTTAAATAAATGATAAATAAACTTCCATAGTCAAACAAATTCTCCTCAACTCTGGGGATATGGCAGCTGCTGAGGAACTAAATGATGAAGCAACATTCAGGATGGGTTCCAGATGGCCATGAGGTTTGAAACAAGGATGATCATGAATAGTTGGGCTGTGACCTATCATAACTGAAATAACTAATTACTGGGAGCAAGATCTTGAAAGATGCAAATTCAAAAAGATTTACAAGTGTTTAAAACCGATGCTAACAGCCAGTTCAACCCATAGACACAATGTAGGTGGTCTAGATGTTCCATCTGCTCTTGACGTATTTTTCTCTTCTTCCATCTAGTCAACATTAACCACAATGCAGCAACGTGCCAACCTCTGTGTTCGTTCCAATCTGAAAGCTCTTCCAAAAGAGCTCTTTATGTGTTATTTCAAGTGACTTCTCAACACAGTTCCCTAACTAATCATCATTGGAAGGGGGCATCTAAGGATAAACAGAACTGCAAATATTTAGAAAAAAACCTGTACCTGGTAGAAAGCCAACTTCTCCACAGTGTCCCCTTGGGTCAACCTTACTCTGTCACAAGCTCTTTTCCTCCCAAACCCTTAAATAGAATCTGTGACCTTCTTAGCCTCTTGCATCTTAGCCTCCTATGCTTAATGCAGCATTGTGGTGTTATAGAAAAGATACTAGCTGTATCAAATAGATTGCACTTAAGATCTTGGCACCATCATTTACTACTTGTGTATATTTGGTCAAGTTATCAAAACTCTGAGTCTCATTTGTAAAATGGGCATAATAATAATCTGACAGGGTTGTTGTGAGAAACACATGTGAAAAAGCATGTCAAGTTGCCAACACATAGTAGTTGTTCAGAAAATAGGGGTTACTATTATTATTATTATTGTTATTACTATTATAGTTTCCTCCCTGCCTGTGTTGACTTATCAGTTGGTCTAGTAGTAGAGCCAGAGAGCAATTTTTCCTGTTGTTTTTCCATCCTTGCTTATATCACATGGATATTTCATAAAAGCTTACCAATCAGGTTTATTTTTATACAACTTAAGAGTTGAGTTCAACAAATATTTATTGAAACTTTCCAATGTGCCAACAACTATGGTAAGAAACCTACAAACAGAGAGATGGAAGAAGAGACCAGTTCATGGTGTGATCTCAAAGCGCCAGTAATGCCAGGCTGCCGTGTCCAATTTTCCTTCTGATGGCTGGTGCCTAAGATTCAACCATTTACATCCCATTTGTTTAATTTAAGGCTGTTCCTTCAGTCAGAATAAAATGCCTGTGGGAAGGCTTTTTTTTTTTAAAATCCCCATTTTTATTGGAGAAGCCTGAAAGTATTTACTTAGCATAAAGGGAGAGAATGTGGACTCTGGAAACTGATGGGAGGAGGGAGAGCCAAGAGGAGGCAAGCTAGAGGACCTGAGGCTAAGCCAGTCCTTACCCAGACTTTTTCAAGGGAATGTCTCCAAAGCCATTGTCAGAGAGCCATGCTGCTGTATGAAATGATCAACTAAATGAGGGATGGGCATGTGGCCCACCTGGAACTTTCCATAGCACACAGAAATGGCCTTGTCTCTGTTGGCATTCTCCGGGCTCACATCACTCCCACAATCCAGAACTAACCCATGCAGCACTGGCCCATCCAAGAGCTGGGACAATACATGGTTTCCTTCCCATTTTGTCCCAAATTGGTGACCTCATTCTGAATTTATGGGCCTCCCAGTATCGCCTCCACTCAGGCGTTCTCCTGGAAGCAAAGCCAGACGGAGACACAGGGCACGGTCTGATGCGACGCCCACCTGCCATTGCTGGATTTGGTTACCTGCCAGTCTGATTGTCAGATCGCTTCTCCAGCATCCAGCTGCCTTTGGCTTTGTTTCCAAAAAACAACACTGAGAGTGATTGCCTCAGTGTCCCCTGACACTAACCAGTTTTTATAAATGCACGCAGTTAATCTTGCTTGTCATCACGGGAAGAATTACGTTTCGATGGTTTAGAAATTCAACTGAATTTGGCCAGCCATGTCACAAGCCTGGCCTGACCCCCACTGGAAGTCAGAGGTATATAGATAATGGCTCTTGCCCTCAAGAAACTTGCAGTCTGGTGCAGTCAAAAGATTCAAACACAGTCCCTGACCCTTAAGAAGACCTAATAGAAATCTGATCAGAAAACATGTTGATCAAATATGCAGCAGAATGAAATATTTATAAAAAGTGATGTTTTCTAAATTACAAGCAAATTCACATAAGAAGAAAGGAGCAGTTGGTGTTGACCCAACCAAGTATGAGAAGAAGAGACATTGCAGGAGACAGGCAGGGAAGCCTGGGCACCCACCACTAGCAGAGCAAATATTGGGGAGCAGGACAGAGCTGGAAATATGGAGTTGCCCCCACTCTGGCACGGTGGGAGTTTGTGGGATAGAGGGATCCGATTCTGAATTGTGATCAGATTATAGATTATGGAGAGCTTGGAGGCTCTGCTAAGACACTTGGCTTTGTTTGTTTGTTTGCAAGTAATTAGTACTTGACAAGGGTCACAGAATACAGAAAACTCATAACTGTGTTTTATGGCAGACACTAAGGTGGCTGGATTGGAGTGAATCCTGCAGCAGGCCATATGTCAAGAAAAGATGAGATACAGTCTTTACTGCCGACACCCTGGCAGAACCCCCTCCAAGGCAAACTGCAAGAGCAGGGAAGCATCATTTAAAGCAGTGGGTATTGGAAATAGCCTCTGTGTAAATTGACAGCCTTTCTCTTGGCAAATGGATACCTGGTGGATTGTTCGAATCTCAGGCAGCGTCCCAGTGTGGAGATGGGACCTGGGACCACAGGCAGACTTCAGGCAGTCATCATCAGTGTGTAAATTCATTCCTCTGGGGCGTTCCTCCCAGCCGACAGACCCACTCCGTTCAGCCTGCCCTGCTACAGGAACGCCCTGCAGGAAACTCCGAGGAGCCTTGAGCAAGGCAGCCCGGCATCCGCTGACTCACTCCCTCATCCACTGCACAAATATTTGTGGAGTTCACCCCAATGATTAAACCCTTTCAACAGAGGAAAAGGACTTTACCTTGCTCTTTATTAGTTATTGGATTTTCCATTTCTCAATGTGGGGGTGGAAGAGAAGATGCAATAAAGGCAAACAGTTTGAAATTGATTGCGTCTCTCCGGGGTAATTTCCTGGCAACTGACAAAATACACCCGCTATCAGAAGCAGCCATGGACTTACTGTAAAACCGCTTTCTTTGGATTTCATATTTAAAAAAATAATCTTCCTAAGTCTCAATTTTCTTCTTTTCACAATGAAAATAGTAACACTAACTTCGCAGGGTCGCCACGAGCAGGTTCACGGCCATAGGCCATGGGAAGCGGTGCCGCGCAAAGCTCTAGGGGGCACCATTCACACGGACACAAAGTGAAAGGCGCCCCTGAAGTTGAGCAGTTCACAACCTCCACAACCAAATACAGCCGCCCTGGTGCCGAGAGAGGATCAAGAGAATAAATCTACAAAACCATGTCTATAGACAGTAAAAACCTGTTTATCATCGTCATTACTATTGCTCAGGATATCCAAGGTAATACCCAAATCCCAACAGTGAAGCACCGGCCATGCCTGAGCCATGAGCAGCTTGAATTGACTTGGGAAGGGGGGAGGGGAGCGCAACAGCAAGAGAACCTGACCACTTCCAATGGGAAACGTTTCAAACCATTTGACCCCCTGAGGGAGCTAGATTGGGGAATCACAGGGGGAAAAAAATGGAGAAATAATCGCAGTAGCAGATGTACATTGAGTGTTTAATAGTAAGCATGGGACGTTTCTAATGTAATCCTCACTACCACCCTCATTGCTGTACCACTCTCCAATTTACAGGAGAGAAACTCTACAGGAAAGGGTTAGATACTAGACCAGGGAATCACAGCCAAAGCAGCGGAGCCAAGAGCTGAAACCAGGCCGACTTCTCCAGCAGCTGTAATTTCAACCACCTCCTGCCTCAGCAGAGGATGTGCTGTGCTGAGCCACAAGGATTTCTGTTTAGAATCTGGGTATCTGCTATCCAGTGGGAAACAGATGAGGCCAGGGAATCAAGTACCAATGGTGCATTGGGCTCTCCTTTTAAAACATTTTTTTTTTAAGGAGAGAAGATGAGAGGAGAAAATGTCAGCTCTGACTGAAATCCACCCGTTCATGCACTCATTGGTTGATTCTTGTATGTGCCCTGACCAGGGATTGAACCCACAACCTTCACCAAGTTGGATGACGTTCTGACCAACTAAGCTGCCCAGCCTGGGCCATATTGGGCTCTTGGTGCTGGTCACTTCCCTTCAGGAGCTTGCACCATGTCTGAAACAATCAAAAAACTCAGGAGACAATCAATAATTTACAGAACCCCATTCAATCGCATGGTACCACGCAAATGGTTGTTTAGTAAAAAGACAGAGTTTTCTGAAAAGCTTTCTGAAGGACCTGGACCCTGATCATGGTCTTGGAAGGAAGAATGTGAAGGGAGGTGGAGAGGGAAGTGTTGGGTGCAAATTTCTCTTCTTGGGGTGTGATGGGGTGCAGGTGGGAGATGAGATTGGCCTGGTTGTTCTGACAGAGCTACTTTTTGTCAAGATTAGTTGGAAGGGGAAAATAAATTATCTCAATATAGTAGATGTCATTCCCTTCTCAAGTTATTACTCATTTTTTCCTTGGTTTTTATTGTCTATCTTGATGTGATATTTTTTACCTTGTCACAAAACAAATAGAATGACTAATATTTTATAACATACCTACCTCATTTTATGGACTTGTAATATTTCTATCAGGTTTCATTGATCAAGTTTGTTTACCTCTCTGGAATTCCATGATATTACTTTGGGGGGCAAAAGACCTCACTGTCATCCTTCCTGCTGATAGGATTCTTACGGCTGACAGATGAAGCCCCAAACTGAGTCTCAGAGGGATCCGGTGAGCATGCAGATTGAGAAGGGAAGAAGAGGCGAGGTCCAGAAAAGGAGGATAAACAGATCAAGAGTCCAAAGATTGGGAGCTAGGACTCAGAGACAGAAACGGGCTCCAAAGAAGATGGAACAACAACTGATTGAGAGTGGAGACCAGATATTCGGGCCCCTTACCAAGAGTGGTTGTTGTCATCAAAGGTGTTTGTAAGTGTCCACAGGGGTTGGTGCTTGGAGTGCTAAGTAGACATGGTGACAAAGGACAGAGAAGGCTATTCCAGTGGAGAGAAAACTCAAACCAATGGGCACAAGGGATTTGCAGGGTATACATTTGTCCAAAATGCTCATTTGAAACCTTTGCTTGAAAGTTTTGCTGCTTCTTTAATATAAAATATTCCAGCCCTCTGGGGAAACCCTGGGTGGTTTATGGCTGTGCCTTAGAGACTACATTAGGAAAAGAGGTGTGGATGGATCGGATTCTCTATGCTGGCTGTTGCCCCATCTGCTCTCTAAGTCACTGTCTTGGGGTTCAGGACTCCGGCACTAAGACTGTTTCCTCCACCACCTTGCCCGAGTCATCTGCAGACTAGCGTGTATTTCTTCCACTCATGAGTCTCCTCCACACCAGTCCTGTCCCGGTTACTGCTGATTTCAGTGTCCACATAGACAGCCTTCCCACACTGGAACCCTCCAGTGACTTAACAATGTTCCTTCCCACGTTCTTGCCCTCTACCCTTCCCACTAGGGGCAGCGGCCCCTTCCCCAATCCTAATATCAGACACACACACTCTCTCTGTCCCTACTGCCTATCTTTCCACCTCACTGCCTCTTACATCCCTCTAATATCTACCTCCACAATTCTGTCACCCACGAAGACCTAAATTATTTATTTCTCTTGCTCAGTTTTCCTTTTCCTCTGCACCCAAAATTGGGTATTGTGGTTCATTGCTCTAGTCCAAGGGTGCTCAATACGTCGATCACAATCTACTGGTCGATCGCGAAGGAAGTGTGGGTAGATCGCATGACATTAAAAAGACATTTGTCTTTTGATTGGCATACAGGGTAGCCAATCTGACGTCTGAACTTTTGACACCCTACGCATGCGCGTTAAACCACGCTAACTTGTTCAGTTACATTGCTGCGTAGTTAGCCTTCAATTTGTTTAAACTAAATACAACAAAGGGTATAAAAATGAGTGCCGTAGCTGGTCCGAGTAAGAAGCCTAAAACCTACCACTTTCATACAGAATGGGAGCGGATTTTTTTCACTATGTCATATTCTAAGTGCGTTTGCCTCATCTGTCTGTGTGCCATTGCTATTCCAAAGAAGGGAAATGTGGAGCGGCTTTTTCAGACTGTTCATAAAAACTATGACATTGACTTTCCTCCAAAAAGAGAGCTGAGAAGGAGAAAGGTAAAAGAAGAATACACAATATTAAATAGTAATAATAGTAACTTAAATAATGATAATATAGAAGAAATAAATTTATGTTTTGCATTTTTATTGTAGGTAGATCATTTTGACTTGGTCATCTTATAAGTAGCTTACAAGCTGAAAAAGTGTGGGCACCCCTGCTCTAGTCTCTCCGTTGGCCCCTCCTCCTCATTAATGTTACTATTCCTGCTGGAACTGGGGTCTGCTCTTCATTTCCTCTCTCCTGGCACCACACTAAGGCTGACAGGTGAGGGGGTCTCCACCAAACTCAGGCTGCAGTTGGAGAATAATACACAACCCTTGGGACGAGTCTCCTTTGATGTTCAAGATTACAGATCACTGACTCATGACCAGCACTTTGGGCTGCCTGGCAAGCCTCTTCATTTTCCGGGTCCACTTACTCTCTCCCTCTGCTAAGAGCTATTTTGTGTCTTTCTCTCTCCTCCAACACCTCCAAGAACTTCTCTCCCCCACTGCTCTTGCCTGAGGATTCTGATTCTTTTTTTTTTTTAATTTCTTTTTTTATTTTATTCATTTTAGAGAGGAGACATAGTGAGTGAGTGAGAGAGAGAGAAAGGGGGGAAGAGCTGGAAGCATCAACTCCCATATGTGCCTTGACCAGACCAGTGCAGGGTTTTGAACTGGCGACCTCAGTGTTCCCAGGTCGACGCTTTATCCACTGCGCCACTACAGGTCAGGCTGAGGACTCTGATTCTTCATTCACGGAAGAAAGAGAAGCAATCAGAAGAGCTATTTCTTAAGCTCCCATCATCACATCTTCCAACCTACCTGACATCATACCCATAGACTCTGCCTTCTTTCAGTTACTAGCCATAGTTGTGCTGTTTCTGGCACAAATACGGGTTGTAAACTAAATTATGCCACTCTTCTGCTCAAAATTCTTCAGTAGTTTCACATGTCACTCAAAATGGGGGGGGGGGGGGGGAGCAAGAGCTTTAAATCATGACCTGCCTGTCTTCATATTACTTCTCCAGATTCATTTGTCCCTCTGCCTGAGGGCCCCATTAGCCTCCTCCTCTTCCTGGAACTCTGCATGCACACACCTACCTCAGGACCTTTGCACTTGCTTCCTTGCTTGAAATATTCTTACCCCTGACACCCCTGAGGCTCATTTCCTCACTTGCTCCAGGTCTCTTTAAAGGTTAACTTAACAAAGGGATCTTTCCTAACAATACTATATATCACATCAAACTTGGTACACCCTAACTCTATTTCTACCATAGTTTTCTCCATGGCATGTTGCTTTTTATTGTATTTGTTGTTATTATTATTATTATCTCCTCCTCACATGTGGATGTAAACTCTTTGAAAACCAGACCTTTGTCTCTTTTTTTCAGTACTTTTGAAAAAGGGTCTCATTCCTGACTAGGCTATGGCACAGTGGAGGGAGCATTGGACTGGGATGTGGAGGAACCAGGTTCAAAACCCTGAGGTCACCAACTTGAGTGCGGGTTCATTTGGTTTGAGCAAGGCTCACTAGCTTGAGTCCAAAGTTGCTAGCTTGAGCAAGGGGTCACTCGGTCTGCTGTGGCCACCTGGTCAAGGCACATATGAGAAAGCAATCAATGAACAACTAAGGTGCCGCAACAAAGAATTGATGATGGGAGCTCATCTCTCTCCCTTCCTGTCTGTCTGTCCCTATCTGTCCCTCTCTCTGTCTTTGTCACACACAAAAAAATTTTTAAAAAAAAGGTGTCTCAGTATCTGGTGTTTGTAGATCTAAATAATATCTTGTGAATGAGTAAATTAATCTGTTTTACAACTTTAACTTTTACATAAGATTTTGTTCCAATAAAGGGAGCTGCTCCTTAAAAAAAAAAAAAAAAAGGTGAAGTCTGAAAACCACTGCCCTAGATTACAAAAGCAATTGCTTGGACAACTTAGTCCATCACTTTGAAACATTTGAAATAATAGCTCTATTTTAGGATGTCTTGGACTCTAAACTTGACAAGGATAAAGGCCCTGGTTCTCCAGAGTAAGCAATTGTTTCTATTCCTTCCCCCATTTCAGTTTCTTAATGATCCTTTTCTTCAGCACTCTGTAAGTTCCCACAGAGCGGCTGAGACACTATGATAAGGGTGTCCCCAAGCAGCATTGCCAACGCGACAAGATTACTAGGCAGTATTTCTTGCCTCGTGACTGGGCCCACAGAAGGAGGGCCCTGCATGGATGACCCAGGGGCTGGTGCCTATTTCTGGAGCACTTGGGGTGCAGTCCCTCTGTCCAAGTCCTGATTGAGTCAGACTGACTGTCCTGAGTTGATTTTTCTTGCTAAGCCAAGGAAAGCTGTCTCAAGATGATAAACTAGAGAGACACACTAGCTACCTGTGGAGCCTTGTTGAATTTCTTCAAATATTCCTTGCACATTAACTTTATAATTCACTCACTCCTACCTACTAGAATGTTCACTGTAGGAAGGAAGAAATGGAATGGGTCTTGCTCTTTTGTTCATCAGATCTTAGAGCGGTTACTGACACACAGTCAGCATCCAGAATTAATTGTCAGATGAGTAAATGCATGTAGAGAATCTATGCATGCATTCTGCCAAGAGTTGTTTAGTACCTTCCATGTGTCATGTGTGCGTGCATATGCACACACACACACACACACACACACACACACACACACAAACACCACAGTGTTCAAGTTGTAAGGGCCAATCATACAGGTTCCCTTATGGTTAGTAACAAAACACAGACCTGACCCTTGGGAGTGCTCAGTCTGATGTGGAGTGGAGACGGACATGCAGATAACTGTCTATAAAACAAAGCAGAATGAAATAATAGCAAATAAAGCTGTAAGGAATGCTGCAGCATTTCAGTCTGAGTCAGGAGAGAGAGTCACAGAATGTGTCTGAAAATGTAGTTGGAACAGAGCCTTCAAGTTCAAGAACAAATTCTTTTGTCAGTGCTACAGCAGAGGGAACAGTAAAAAAAAAAAGTGGGATAATCCTGTCTCTCTGCTTCTTGCAAAACAATGAGCTGAATGTCAGTGACATTGCAATAGAGGACCATTGTTTTTTTTTAAGTCTAATCCATTGTGGGATGATATTTTTTATAAATAGAGTAGAAATGCGAAAACAAGGCCAAGTTGCTAAAAAAGGTTCTGAGTGCTCACTCTCACCTCTGTCCCTCTCTCATTGTGGACCAGCAGCAAACGCTTTGAGAAGCACGGGCCCAGGACCTAGCTGACAGGACCCGAGAAGAAGCTGGGCAGCCTTACTATGTAATTTGGAAGCCAGTACACATTTGTCAGGGTGCAGGGCCAGCAAGCACAAGGGTGGACCAGCTCAGGATGGCGGGTGCAAGGTGCCCCACTGTGAAGAACAACCCTGCACCCCACTCCTTTCGTGGCTTAGCTCCTAATCACCATTTGCATTCAGTAACCATTTCACACTAGGATCAGGTGTGCAGCAAAGTGGCCGGAAAACCACGCACTCTGGACGCCCCTTCTCCCTCTGCCCCAGGCACCCATCTGCTCCCTTACCCTGCTATCTCGACATTATATTATATTCTCCCTGCTGCAATCACATCTCTGTGGCTATTCTGCAACTACCAGTGAGTACTGCTTAATCCCTGCACCTTTCTCACCCAGCCCTCAACCCCAACCCTCACCCGCTTGACAGCTGTCAGTCTGTTCTCTGCGAGTCTGTTTCTGTCTCAGTTATTTTGTTACTCCTCTAGTTTTTACCTTTAGTGCCTGTGAATTCTACGGAGAATGTGGAGCTACTGTAGAACTAACATCAAGACCTTTATCACCTATTGATTCACTCTTTTATTAATACAATCTTTTCCTGATATTATTTTTCAAGAAACTAAAAGTCATGAGCTTTGCTTCCTGACTGAATTGTAGAGCAGTTACCCTAGAAGTCCTGTGAAGGAGGCCATGTGATGTTTCTGGGTTAGGGACCTTGGGACCTCACAGAAGGGGTTTTACTACCTAAGTGCTATCCATACATACAGCAGGATTACCATTTCCAATACAATTATTATCTTTAATGAGACATTTTTCTTTTCATTTTTATTTTTTTCTTCTTTTTTAAGTGAGAGCAAGGGAGACAGAGAGACAGACTCCCATGTGTTCCCTGACCGAATTTACCCAGCAACCCCCATCTGGGGCCAATGCTCTGCCCATCTGGAACCATGCTCACAACTGAGCTATGTTTATCACCTAAGGTGAAGGCTCCACAGAGGCATCTTCAGAGCCCGGGGCCGATGCACTCGAATCAATCAAGCCATGGCTATAGAAGGGGAAAGAGAGAGAAAGAGAGAGAGAGAAACAGGAGGAGAGGGGTCGAAAGCAGATGTCCACTTCTCCTGTGTGCTCTGACCAAGAATTGAACCTGAGACATCCACATACCAGGCCAATGCTCTACCACTGAGTCAACCAGCCAGGACCTGGACATTTTTGAATCATTTAAATGTAAACGTATATTTAAGTTAAATGGACTAAACCTGCCAAACATCATAAGTAAAAGCAAACATTGGCTGGTGTAGCCTCCCTGGTGCTCTACAAACCCAGTTGTCACATTTCCCAAGGTGGTGAGAGGGAGAGATTCTATGAGCAGGATTTCAAGGGACAGAGTCCCTTCTTAATTCTGATAAGGAGTTCTGAAAAGGAGTGAGACAGGAAAAACTTCATGAAGTCCTCTATGCCACACTGCACTGGAGGTCCTAGTCCGCGCCTTGACAGAAGCATGAGAGAAACAAAAAGAAATAAGAAATCTAAAAACCAGGAGAAAAGAAATAAAATACATTATTTGTAGGTAATATGATTTTTTTATATTGAAATACAAGGTAATCTACATTCGTTATTAGAATTATTCGGAGAGCTCAGAAAATTTGCAAGATATAAAAAGTTGGCGTAAACATTATATTTCTCTGTGGGCCTGTGGCACCCTTGTACTCACTAGTTAGGAGTAACCCTCTGAGGTCTTAGCACATCCCTATTCTGTCACCTAGTAACTGTGTCCCAGCAACATCACATACCTCACATCAGTCATTCTCTAAGTGTGGTTCTCAACCCGCAGCCTCAGCATCACCTGCGACCTTGTCAGAAATGCAGATTCCCAGGCCCGCCCCAGACCTACTGAATCTGAAATTCTGGAGGTGGGGCCCAGGCTTCCGCATTTACAAGTCCTCCATTTGATTCTAGTGCACACAGCAATGGAGAGTTGAGTCACTGCCTTCGATTTTGAGCCTTAAAGGAGATCATGTCTATAAAGTGCTGAACCTGTACCCGAATCAGAAGCTTATAGAGGCCACAGGACACTTCAGATTCCATAAAACCTGGAGGAATAAGTAATTGAGTCAATAACACTTTAATGCGAGCGAGTTTAAACTGTTCTGTAGGAAGTATTTGTAATTACAAAGTATGATTTTGTAAACTGATATTTTTTTCTCATTAAAAATACAAACAAACAAATGAACAGATGGCAGCATTGGGGTACAAAGAAATGGACATTTTCCTCCAGTTTACCTGAAGAGAAATCCAGAAACAGAATCCAGACTACTGGCTCTGCACTTGCTTCATTTTGCAGCCCACACATTCTGGCTTAGCAGTAAGTACCAGCACCCTAATGGGAACAGTTAATCAGGAGCTTATCATGGCCCCGGGCAGGGCTCAGGCTGGGCACGGGGCCTGAGTAACTGGCTGTGTGCTGGGCATCTGCTTCTCAGCAGCCTGGAGTCTCTGGCCCAGACAACCCATGATGGGTCCTAGGTCTGCTCTACTTGCTGACAAAGAAAAGAAAATGTGACCCCAATCTGCAAGAAAGCAATTTCTCATTGCTGTTAAAAAGAAAAGAACGATTGTGATCAAAACTCACTCAAAGGTTAATTTAAACAGATCTAAATAGGGCACTTGCTGTGATCTGTGTACTGTATTAGGCAGCCAGTATTTTAAAGATAACAAGAACACTTGCAGGTAAAGTCAACCCAGTCTGTGGTTAGTCTGAACTGACATAGTGTTCTTGTATCATTGTGTCAGCAAGGCCCTATGGTCACAGTGCATGTGCACTGATGCTAGAATAAAGTCTGTGGTTATTGTAGGGTTAAGATACTTTTACTCCATATTAGGGACAAGGCAACACACTAGGTGGGGTGGGGGTCTCATGTGAAAGGTGGAATTATTCACTGAGATGGTAATTTTGTCTGACAATAGCTGAGAGAAAGGGCAGAAGGGCTAGAGCCTTCTGTTGGCCTTGACCATGAAGACACAGAGGCATCAAAGAGGGCTGTGTCCACTGGCCTTCTGAGGTCTAAGAGTGGGGCCAGCCATTCTGAGAAAGAGACTGGAAACTGTCCCAAAGGGGATATGCTAGTCCAGGGGCAAGGTGAGGCCCAACACCCCATATTGTGTCTTCATATTGCTTTGTGCACCTTGCCATCGGTGTCTATCTCCCGAAAGTTTTCTCTTTGATTCAGTGCAGTCTTCCAAAAGACCTGGTGCACCTCAGCGGTGCTGGTGGGAACCTAGAGAGGCACTGGTTTCTCACTGGCACCTCAGTGTTCAGAGGCCACCTGAAGGGGCCAAAGCATTCAGAGTAGCACTTAGGGCCTGAGGAACCTCGGGAAGAAAGTGTCTTAACTTTGAAGTTTTGAGTGGCATTTCATTTAGAGAAGTGGGCTCCTATAAGAGATATACCTTTAATCTGGTGAGTAGGACAAACCTTAGTGTATGGATTCCAGTTCTTCATTTTTTGTGTGTATGTATTTTTCTGAAGTGAGAAGTGGGGATGCAGAGAGACAGACTCCAGCGTGCACCTGACCGGGATCTACCTGGCATGCCCACCTGGGGGAGATGCTCTGCCCATCTGGGGCGTTGCTCCATTGCAACTGGAGCCATTTTAGTGCCTGAGGCAGAGACCATGGAGCCGTTCTCAGTGCCTGGGCCAACTTTGCTCCAATGGAGCCTTGGCTGCAGGAGTAGAAGAAAGAGATAAGAGATGAAGGAGCGGGGGAAGGGTGGAGAAACAGATGGACATTTCTCCTGTGTGCCATGACCAGGAATTAAACCTGGGACATCCACACACCAGGCTGACACTCTACCACTGAGCCAGCCAGCCAGCCAGGGCTCCAGTACTTCATTTCTTTCTTTTTTTTTTTTAGAGAAGGGGCAGGGGCAGGGGAAAGAGAGAGAGAGAGAGAAGGGGAGGAGGAACAAGAAGCATCAACTCCTATATTTGCCTTGACCGGGCAAGCTCGGAGTTTCAAACTGGCGACCTCAGTATTCAAGGTCAACACTCTATCCCCTGTGCCACCAGAGGTCAGGCTTAGTTCTTCATTTCTTAAAAGTATAATTGAATTCCTAAAAGTATAACCCAGACATTTCCTTACATACAATCCCAAAGTGGCAGATCAGGGGAGACATCTTCCCTCTATCTGGTACCCCCAGGAAGCATGCATGTTGAGGGAAGGGGCCCTGGGAAGGAGGATATTTTCTACACACCAACAGGGGCCTTCTTGCTGAAAGTTTCCCTGCCCTTTTCTACCCCTGTACTACCAGGGAGTGAGAGGGACGTTTCTTGCAGGGACTGCCTTGTCCATATTCATCTGTCCAATAACCAATATTGCTAATATAAAGAGGAAAGTAGCCAAAACATTCCACCTATGGACCTTGATCACTTCCTAAGCTCAGAAGAGGTTTGAGGTCTCTGTGCTGTGTCATGAAGCAGAGGGATTTTGACCCACTGAAAAGAGGGGCTTTTCAGCAGCCACTTCAAGCTGTTGCTCTGAGATTTCCCCCAATGTGACACTGAGCTCCAGAGGGCTATGACCTTCCAGGCCCAAGCAGGTGAGCAGAACATCCTCCATCCTGTCTCTCAAGGAAGGGCAGATGGGGAGAAGTCAGGAAAATAAAGGGCTGGCCAGAGTATAGGCAAATGCAGTGAGTACTGTACTTGGTAACCTGCCCCACCCCTCCCACCAGCACCTCTGTCCAATCCACTGGCAGAGCCTTGGTGGTGACCAGGGAGGCCCTGCCCACCCAAGAAGCTTATACTCTCTCTCCATTGGGTAGGATCCAACTGCTGCATCTCTGTTTCTCTGTCCTGCTCACAGCTTCTGCCCTGGGCAGCCCCGTATGCTCCCTGCCTGCATGTGTGGCCTTTTCAGCGGCTCTCATTTCTGTCTCTGCCAGGCCTTCCCAGTGTTGCCCCTGCCTTCACTGCTAAGAACTCCTGCCAAAGATCAAGTCCATGCATTTTCTCTGGTGATAAATTCCTGAGCAGTAAGGTTCAAAGGTGCATTGTTACCAATTTTATTTCTGTTCCAATACAGTGGAGAGTCTTCTGAGTCAGGAGTCTAGTCAAGGCCAGCTATGTGACATTACACAAAGTATATACATTCTCTGAGCTTCAGTTTCCACACCAGAAAATGAGAGAATTGATAATAAATGTCCTACCTAACTATGCCTAGCACAGACTAAAAGCATGATTGGTAAAATAATGTCTTTTCCCTTGTATAGTAGGTGAGATAAACTCGATTCTGCATAACCGTGTATTTCACAACCTTTTGACAAATATTGCTTTCAAGAGCTTAGTCCCCAGATTACAGTTTAGATTCTGGCATTTTCATTTTAAGATATAACATTAAATAAACGCTCTGGCTTGAACAGGCCTTTCTGAGGTACCTGCATGGTCACTGACTAGGAACAAATAGCAGTTGGTGGGGACCAGAATTTGCCTCCAAACTTAGCCACTGCTTCCCACCACATCCATATTCACACAAAGTGTGGGCTGAGGAGTGTCTACACCAAAGTCACCTTGGAATCTGTAGACAATGTAGACTCAAGCAAGAATAGAGAGCAGGGGGGAACCAAGATGGTGACGGAGTAGGTGGACGTACCAACTTCAAACTCCCAGAACCAAAGTGGATTATAACTCAATTTAAAGAACCATCATCTGGATGAACCAACTATGAACTAAACTAAGTGGACTCTTCAACCAAGGAACACAGAAGAAGCCACATTGAGACTGGTAGGAATAGCGAAAACGCGAAGAGGGCTGCCCAGCTCCCCGGAGCAAACGGCAGCCCGGAGAGACCCGCGGGGCGGGAGGAAAGTTTGGCCGAGAGGGAGGGACCTGGGTCCCAGGAATCAAGCCCCAGCCTGCAGTCCCAGAGCCTAGAAGAGGCGTTTAAACAGTTTTGAGCTGTGAAACAAGTGAGGGAGCTCCCAGGCCTACAGTGTGGAGAATTAGGTCCCTTCCTACTCTGCTGAGGGCTGCTTAAGGGTTTGGGGCGGCAGGGCGCTGAAACGCGGTTCTGTTGGCGTGGGCAGAGGCCAAGCCGGTGGGAGCTCGGTCTAGCCCAGAGGGTCGGAGGGGATGCGCGAAAGCGGTCCGGAAGCTGCGGTCCCACCTTTAATCCCACTTACGGGGACAAAGCGGGAGGCCAGGAACGGGCAGAAATCTGCTCTACGACCCTGCGCAAGCCGGCCCTGACCGCGGGGACTGGGCTAGGACCAGGGACGGACAGGGGCTCGCGGCTGAGCTCACGCTACCAGCCACCCCCAAGGCCGGAGAAACCGTGGTTGGCCAGTATACGTGCGTGAGCGGGCTCTGAGCGCGGGAACGGGCTAGACCCCGAGACAAGTGGAAGCTCGCAGCTGAGTTCACGCTACTATCCCAGCCCGGCCAGAGAAACCGCGGATTGCATTCATACGTGCATGAGAGGGCTCCGAACGCGGGGGTGGAATAGAGTCCGGGACAAGCGGAAGTACGCAGCAGAGCGGAAGCCAGCAAACACGCCCGGCCCAATAAACCTGGGTTTGTGACCCTGCGCAGAAGGGCCCTGGCCTCGAGGGCGGGGCTAAATCTCCAGACTGGCAAATGCTCACAGCTGAGAACAAGTCAAAAACCCCGCCCAACACGCGAAAATGTGGCGAGCAGGCTCTGACTGAGGGTTCTGGGCGGAAGTCCGGAAATAGGCTGAGTCCGCAGCTGAGTAAAGGTGCTCACCTCTACCCTTGGTGCTAAGGCTTGTGGCTTCAGTGACAGCCGCTCCCACGGAGGAGAGGCAGAAATCACAGCAAAAGCCACAGTAGGCCGGCACTGGCAACGCTCATACCCAACCACCCTAGGCACCGGCAGAGGGGGTGGAAGGCCTGAAGACAGAACACACCTAGAGAACACAAAGGCAACACCTACTGGACTCCAGTGGCTACAACTTGCTTATACACAGAAAAAATGGGCAGGCAGAGGAATGCAAACCAAATGAATCAAGAGAAATCCCCAGAGAAGGACTTGAATGAACCAGATATAACCAAACTACCAGAAGCAGAATTTAGAATAATGATAGTTAGGATGTTCAAAGAAATTAGAGCAACAATGGATAGTCATTATGAACACCTAAATAAAGAGATAACAAGTATAAAAAACGAAATTGAAATAATAAAAAAGAATTAGACAGAAATGACAAATACAGTATCAGAACTGAAGACCATAATGGAAGGAATTAAAAGCAGGATGAATCACACTGAGGATCAAATAAGCGAGTTAGAGGACACAATAAACAAAGGCACAGAAGCAGAGAAGAAAAAGAAAAACAGACTTAAAAAAGGTGAGGAATCTCTAAGGGAGCTTTGAGACAACATGAAGAGAAACGACATTCGCATCATATGGGTGCCTGAAGAAGAAGAGAGAGGACAGGAAATGGAAACTTTGTTCAATCAAATCATAGCAGAAAACTTTCCTAAATTAAGGCTGGGAAACACTCCACACATTCAAGAAGCACACAGAACTCCATTAAAGAGAAACCCAAAAAGATCTACACCAAGACACATCATAGTTAAAATACCAAAGCTAATGGATAAAGAAAAAATTTTAAAAGCTGCTAGAGAAAAAAAGGCTATCACCTACAAAGGAGCCCCCATAAGGATGACATCCGACTTCTCAACAGAAACACTTGAGGCCAGAAGGGAATGGCAAGATATAATCAAAGTAATGGAGAACAAGAACCTACAACCAAGACTACTTTATCCAGCAAGGCTAACGTTTAAAATTGATGGAGAAATAAAGAGCTTCCCAGAAAAGGAAAGCCTCAAGGAATTCATAAAAACCAAACCAATTCTGCAAGAGATACTAAGGGGCCTCTTGTGAACAGTTTAAATGGAGGAATGAATAGAGCAAAAGAAGAATACAGCTTTAAAGAATAAAATGGCAATAAACAACTACATATCAATAATAACCTTAAATGTAAATGGATTAAATGATCCAATCAAAAGACATAGGGTAGCTGCATGGATAAAGAAACAGGACCCATACATATGTTGTCTACAAGAGACACACCTTAAAACAAAAGATGATCATAGACTGAAGGTAAAAAAATGGAAAAAGATATTTAATGCAAATGGAAATGAAAAAAAAGCAGGGGTAGCAATACTTATATCAGACAAAATGGACTTTAAAACAAAGGCTATAGTAAGAGATAAAGAAGGACACTACATAATGATAAAGGGAACAATTCAATAGGAAGATATAACTATTATAAATATCTATGCACCAAATATAGGAGCCCCAATATACATAAAGCAGACTTTGATGGATATAAAGGGCGAGATTAACAGCAATACTATCATAGTAGGGGATTTCAATACCCCTCTAACAACACTGGATAGATCCTCAAGAAAGAAAATTAATAAAGAAACAGCAGACTTAAAAGAGACACTAGATCAACTTGATTTAATAGATATCTTCAGAACTTTTCACCCTAAAGCAGTAGAATATACATTCTTCTCAAGCGCTCATGGTACGTTTTCTAGGATAGACCACATGTTAGGACACAAAAATGGTTTCAATAAATTTAAGAAGATTGAAATCATATCAAGCATTTTCTCTGATCACAATGCCATGAAACTAGAAATTAACCACAAAAGAAAAACTGAAAAATACTCAAACACTTGGAAACTAAATAGCATGTTATTAAATAATGAATGGATTAACAATGAGATCAAAGAAGAAATAAAAAGGTTTCTAGAAACAAATGATAATGAGCATACATCAACTCAAAATTTATGGGACACAGCAAAAGCAGTACTGAAAGGGAAGTTTATTGCACTACAGGCATATCATAAGAAGCTAGAAAAAGCTCAAATAAGCAACCTGACCCTGCATCTAAAAGAACTAGAAAAACAACAACAAATGAAACCCAAGACAAGTAGAAGGAAGAAAATAATAAAGATCAGAGCAGAAATAAATGACATAGAGGCGAAGGAAACAATACAGAGGATCAATGAAACCAGAAGCTGGTTCTTTGAAAAGGTAAACAAGATTGATGAACCTTTAACTAGACTCACCAAGAAAAAAAGAGAGAGGACTGAAATAAATAAAATTAGAAAGGACAGTGGAGAAATAACAACTGACACAACAGAAATACAAAGCATTGTAAGAAAATACTATGAAGAACTCTATGCCAAAAAATTAGACAATCTTGGTGAAATGGACAAATTTCTTGAATCATATAACCTTCCAAAAATCAATCTGGAAGAATCAGAACACCTAAACAGACCAATTACAACAAATGAGATCGAAACAGTTATCAAAAAACTCCCAAAAAAGAAAAGTCCTGGGCCTGATGGCTTCACAAGTGAATTCTATCAAAAATTCAAAGAAGAACTAACTCCTATCCTCCTCAAGCTATTTCAAAAAATTCCAGAGGAAGGAAGACTTCCAAACTCCTTTTATGAGGCGAGCATAATTCTGATCCCAAATCTGGGCAAAGACAACACAAAGAAAGAAAATGATAGGCCTATATCCCTGATGAATTTAGACGCTAAAATTCTCAACAAAATATTAGCCAACCGGATCCAGCAATATATGAAAAAAATCATACACCATGATCAAGTGGGATTTATTCTGGAGAGGCAAGGCTGGTTCAATATTTGCAAATCAATCAATGTGATTCATCACATAAACAAAAGGAAGGACAAAACTCACATGATAATTTCAATAGATGCAGAAAAGGCATTTGATAAAATCCAGCACCCATTCATGCTCAAAACTCTCAGTAAAGTGGGAATACAGGGATCATTCCTTAACATGATAAAGGCCATCTATGATAAACCGACAGCAAACATCATACTAAATGGACAAAGATTAAAAGCAATCCCCTTAAGATGAGGAACCAGGCAGTGGTGCCTCCTTTCACCACTCTTATTCAACATAGTTCTGGAAGTCCTGGCTACAGCAATCAGACAAGAAGAAGAAATAAAAGGTATCCAAATTAGAAAAGAAGAATTAAAACTGTCACTATTTGCAGATGATATGATATTGTATATTGAAAACCCTAAAGTCTCAGTCAAAAAACTACTGGACCTTATAAATGAATTCAGCAAGGTGGCAGTATATAAAATTAAGACTTAGAAATCAGAGGCATTTCTATAAACCAACAATGAAATATCAGCAAAAGAAAGTAAGGAAACAATCCCCTTCACTATTGCAGCCAAAAAAATAAAGTACCTAGGAGTAAATTTAACCAAGGAGGTTAAGGACTTGTACTCGGAAAATTATAGAACATTGATAAAAGAAATCAAGGAAGATACAAACAAGTGGAAACATATACCGTGCTCATGGCTAGGAAGAATAAACATCATTAAAATGTCTATATTACCTAAAGCAATTTATAAATTCAATGCAATACCAATTAAGATACCAATGACATACTTCAAAGATATAAAACACAATTTCAAAAATTTATATGGAACCAAAAAAGAACACGAATAGCCTCAGCAATGTTAAAAAGAAAAAATAAAGCAGGAGGAATCACTCTTCCAGATATCAAGGTTTACGATAAGGCCATTATACTCAAGACAGCCTGGTACTGGCATAAGAACAGGCACATAGATCAATGGAACAGAACAGAGGACCCAGAAATAAACCCACAGCTTTATGGACAACTGATATTTGACAAAGGAGGAAAGAACATACAATGGAGTAAAGACAGCCTCTTTAACAAATGGTGTTGGGAAAATTGGACATCTACCTGCAAAAAAATGAAACTAGACCATCAACTTACATCATTCACAAAAACAAACTCAAAATGGATAAAAGACTTAAATGTAAGCCGTGAAACCATAAGCATCTTAGAAGAAAACATAGGCAGCAGACTCTCCGACATCTGTAGCAGCAGTATATTTGCCCATTTATCTCCACGGGCAACTGAAATAAAAGGCAAGATAAACAAATGGGACTATATCAAACTAAAAAGTTTTTGCACAGCTAAAGACAATAGGAACAGAATAAAAAGACAAACCACACAATGGGAGAACATATTCGACAGCACATCTGATAAGGTGTTAATAACTAAAATTTATAAAGAACTTATAAAACTCAACACCAGGAAGACAAACAACCCAATCAAAAAATGGGCAAAAGAAATGAATAGAAATTTCTCCAAAGAGGACATACTGATGGCCAATAGGCATATGAACAAATGCTCAACATCACTAATCATTAGAGAAATGCAAATTAAAACCACAATGAGATATCACCTCACACCAGTCAGAATGGCACTTATCAGCAAAACAACACAGAATAAGTGCTGGCGAGGTGGTGGAGAAAAGGGAACCCTTCTGCACTGCTGGTGGGAATGCAGACTGGTGCAGCCACTGTGGAAAACAGTTTGGAGATTCCTCAGAAAATTAAAAATAGAACTGCCTTTTGACCCAGCTATCCCACTTTTAGGAATATACCCTAAGAACACCATAGCACTGTTCGAAAAGAAGAAATGCGCCCCCATGTTCGTGGCAGCATTGTTCACAATAGTGAAGATCTGGAACCAGCCCAAGTGTCCGTCAGAAGACGAGTGGATTAAAAAGCTTTGGTACATATATACTATGGAATACTTCTCAGCTATAAGAAACGATGACATCGGATCATGTATAACAAAATGGATGTACCTTGATAACATTATACGGAGTGAAATAAGTAAATCAGAAAAAAAGAAAAACTGAGAACAGCATGATTCCATACATAGGTGGGACATCAAAGTGAGACTATGAGACATGAACAAGAGAGTGGTGGTTATGGGATGGGGGGAGGGAGGGGAGGGTGGGATAGGGAGGAGGGGAGGGACAAAGGGAAAACCAGATAGAAGGTGACAGAGCACAATTTGACTTTTGGTGATGGGTATGCAACTCAGTTGAATGATAAGATAACCTGGAGATGTTTTCATTGTACATATGTACCCTGATTTATTGGTGTCACCCCATTAGAATTAATAATAATAAAATATATATATAAAAAAAAAAGAATGGAGAGCAGGTCTCACAGAGACATGTACACCCATGTCCATAGCAGCATTGTTCACAACAGCCAAAGAGCGGAAGAAACCCAAGTGCCTATCGGCAGATGGACGGA
Organism: Rhynchonycteris naso; assembly: GCA_037038555.1. NCBI lineage: Eukaryota > Metazoa > Chordata > Mammalia > Chiroptera > Emballonuridae > Rhynchonycteris > Rhynchonycteris naso. Next base: position 100,519,294 of record CM073001.1, read on the forward strand.
TAAACAAAACGTGATCTATACTGCAGAATATTATTTAACATTTAAAAAGGAGTTCTGCTACAAGCTACAGCATGGATGAATCCTGAGGACACTATGGAAAGTGAAATAAGCCGGTCACAAAAAGACAAATACTTATAATTCCAACTTACATGAGGTACCTCGCAGTCAAATTCATAGAAACAAAGAGTAGAATGGTGGTTGCCAAAGACGAGGGGGAGGAGAGAATGAAGAGTTAGTGTGTAATGGGCGCTTAGTGTCAGTCACGCGAGATGCAAAGAGCTCTGGAGATGGATGTGTGCTGCTCACTCACAAGGGGAATGTACTTACTGCCACTGACCTGTACACGTAAAAGTGGTGAAGATGGCACATTTTATGGTATGTGCATTTTACCATAATTTTTTTTAAATAATACTTTTAAAAAGCAAAAAAAAAACCCCAAAAAGAAACAGATTCTTCAACACACTCTGCATCCTCAAAATCAGATTTTCTTAACACAGGAATCGTGTTAAGCTTGCGTGTGATTCAGTGGCCAAGACATGAAAAAAACTAAAGTGTCCCTCGATAGAGGAATGAATAAAGAAGATGTGGTACATAGACACAATGGAATACTACTCAGTCATAAGAAATAATGACATAGTGACATTTATGACAACATGGATGGACCTTGAGAACATTATACCGAGTGAAATAAGTAAATCAGAGAAAGCTAAGAACTGTATGGTTTCATACATAGGTGGAATGTAAAACTTAGACTCAAGGACATAGATAAGAGCACAGTGGTTACCAAGGGGAGGGGAATATAAGGAGTGGGTGGGGGAAGGGTGTAAAGAGGGACAAATATAAGGTGACGGAAAATGATTTGACTTTCATGATGGGTATACCACATATGCCCATCATCATTGAACTGAATCCCCAGTTCAAATGCTATAGAAATGTTTACCTGAAACCCATGTACTCTTACTGATCAAATAGGTTAGCGCGTGACTCTGGTGTTCACTCCAAGGGGTGGGCTGCTCTTCTGCTGCATGGCTTACACACAGCATCTGGAAAAAGCCACACACAAGGAACGTGCACCCAAAAACCTAAGGGACTGCTGTTTTCATGCTCACCAGAATCATGCAATTCGTTTTACTTTTGCTTGAACCAGAGAAGCTGCTAGGTGCCTTTCAGCCCCTCACACTCTGATAGCTCGAGCATTTTCTGGGCACTCATGCTGGCTGGCTCTTCCTCCTGGAACAGGATCACTGCCTTGAGGTAATGAGGTCATGCCTGGCTCTTTGTACTAATTAAAAACCCTTTTGCCAAACAAGCACTCAGGCAGAGAGAGCCATGTGACTTCTCAGAGCGTAGGGGCCTGGAGGGACCTTCTCCCAGATGCCACCCACACCACAGGTCTCTGCTGATTTTCACCCAGCCCAGCCACCCAATCTGCCAACTCCACCTTCTCTGCCACCCCCAAAACTCTGGCGGCACGATGGAGAATGGATTGGGAGGCAAAGGGAAGAATAGATGTGAGGTGACCAGTAAAGACTCTGAACAGTCCCAGATGAGACTGGTGCTTTGGAGGAGGGTGTGACTCATTGTAAGAAAGAAGTAAGTGGCAGCCACCTTCTTAGCGACATGGAGGTCCATCATCATTTAACAAAAGAAGGTTTCGGGGGAAGGCAGATTGGCATGAACTGACGGGTACTTGAGATAAGGAAGCGGGCATGAGTGGAGGCAATTCTTTAGAGAAGGTGTTTGTGCACACAAAAAGAGAAGGTGTGCTAACCAGCTGGCAACGCGGGTTCATGGGAAGGTTGTTTTTAAGGGGTATTGTTTTGTGTTAAGATGGGAAAAGCTTGGGCACAGTGAAAGGTTGATGGGGTGGGGTCCAATGTACAGGAGAGAAAAGAGGATAACCCAAGGGAAAGTTTCCCGGGGATGGGCAGCAGAGCTGTGACAGGGACTTGATCTTAGGGAGCAGAGAGGACGCTTCTATTCGGACAGAAATAAAGGAGAAATAACAGGGCAAATGCAGACGAGTTTTCAAATTTGATGGAAAGGAGCCGCACAACTTCCCTTCACAGTGGTTCCAATTTCTTTTTTGAAGCACAAGCAAACATGTTTGGAGTGAGAAGAGAGAAAAGAAAGTGGAGGTTGGAGAAAATGGCATCCTCTGGATCAGATTAGCTAATGGAGGGTATACAGAAATGAGTGTTTGTCAAATAGAGGAAACAAAGAAGGGGCAAGCGAGCTAAGGAATGGGGAAGAGAGGAGCGAACGTAGAAGAAAGGTGTGGGTTTTCTCCGATGCATGTATGTCCCGAATGCAGCACTAATCTGTCTTCACCAGGAGGCATTCCACTATGAAACGCTGACGAGCGGTCACAAAGGAGAGTTCTGCCGCATATTGTATTTTAGTAATGGAAAAGGCCTTGGGGAGATCCTAGTCATATACCCTTGTTGTAGGAAAATCCATGCCTGGATTGGGGAAGTCTCACTATTGGTGGCATAGCCAGAGTCAACAATACCACACCTCCCATACCCAGGAAACGCAGGGCACCACCAGCCCCAGAGCCAGGCCCCAACAAGCAACTGATTAAAGAGAAGTGTTGGCCATGAATGTGAACCTGCCTTTTCCAGCCCAGCCCAGACTCAGCTGTTGGACCTTCCAGATGGGCTTCCCTTGAATTTAGGAAGTCACTAAACCTCTTCTGCATCTGTCTGCAGAAGTCCTGCCTCACTGTTGGGTTCTAGAGGTTTCTGCAGTGAGTGAGCAGAGGTGCGGAGGCCCACGGGGCTGGGATTCCAGAGCTCCCTCTGCGAAGGGGTTTAACTGCAGGATGAAGATGAAGCAGCTGCCAACGGGCCTGCGAGTGCATGTTCTCTTCAGTGTGCCATCTTTGTGCTGAGTTGTATCAGCCAAATTAGACCTCTTTGCTCCAATATACTATGGTCTCCCACTGCAGGTGTGTGTTTCCCAGCACACTTCAAAGGAAGGCTCACAAAGCTGGACTTGCTAGTATTTTGAGTTGAGAGAGACAAGTCCTCACATCACCGTGCTTAGATATGTCAGCCTCATCACATCTTTTATTCCCGGTTCATAAAGGCCAGGTCTCATTTTACAGATGGAAGAATTAGAGAAAGTGACAAGTGGAACACCAGAACAGTTCCATAATACCCCTGAGGATGTTTATATTAAAGAAGAGATTCCAATTAAGGCACACAATAGGTTTTATTGTTTCACATAATGATATGAAGGCACTTTAGTACAAAATAAAATAAAATTAGATTCACAAGCTGTTCGGGTTTTGTCATTTCCTTTTCATTTTGCATGACTGCAGTAACCTAGGTTCCCATCAGTCACCTCGGAAGACAATGTCTAACAGTCATAATGCCCACAGTGAATTCAGCACCAAGTTCACCATTGTCTCACAGAAGCTCTCAGACAAAGGACAAAGCCAATAGCATTGGCACTAGAGCCTAATGGAGATTCCATTTCTCTGGGAGGATGGAACTTTCCACTTCCTTCTATGACATGATAATAACAGCCACAATTATTGTTCTTGGGAATGGAATGCGTAGGTTACAGGACCAAAACGAAGGAGGACAGGACAACGGAAAACTAATATATCATTAACATGCCTCTAGGGAGCCTCCTTTGGCACCTACAAATGCATTATCCAGAACCCATTTGAAGATAAGAATCAATTTATTAACTTTAGGTGGCTTTGACATTGACACAGCCAAGGACTAAAGACAATGGGGACCTGGCTCAGATGTGTTCTGAGGAAAGAACCACAAGGAGAGAAGACAGAGCTCAGGGACACCCAGCTACACCCGTCTGCGAGCTCAGGTGGGTTCAGTCCCACAGCCCTCTAACAATACAGTAGTATAATAAGTGCAAAAAGCAGGCGTGGTTTTAACAGACCTGAGTTCAAATCTTAACATTGTCACTTACCAGTTGGGCAGTGTGAGCAGGTTACTGAACATTCTAAAGCCCCAGTCTACAATTCATGGAAGGTTTCCACAGTGGCCATTCAGGTATGACACTGGGCTCTCCAAACATGTCCCTGAAATTCTCGTCCTTTATCACAGATATACTTGTGGGGCACCCTGGCTTATTTTATCATCTGCTAGACTGTCTGATCTCACAGTGCCTGTCTGATTCTTACAGGGTCCCCGAGCATGTGGTAGAGGATGAGTGGGTCTGTTACAAAGCTACTTGTGTGTCCAACCTCTGCACCCTCCCCGGAACATGAAGTTAGCATAGGCTCCATCTCTGGTCATCAGCAAGCTGAGGGCTTCCAGGGCCAACAAATCAATTCAGGTCAATGTAGGAAGCAGTTCTTAAGCACTTGTGTCCAGAAAGAAGTATGATAAAATGATTACGACATGTTCTCTGCACTTAAGGAGCTCATAGACCAATGGTATGAGTCAGATATGTCTATCTAACAGGGACTTTCTGTTTGACCAGATCAAGTGATGGAAGAGAAGAAACAAGTATGTACTATTGAACTTTAAGGAAGAACTCAGATCACATAGGAGAGATCAGGAGAGGTTTCTTGGAGAAGTGGAGATTGCATTCCTGTTCCCACATCCATAAACTGGAGATAATATTTGCACCTATAATTGAAAAAGTTACCTCATGCTAAAAACTAAGGATAGCTCCTGGCACATAGCAACTACTTATTAACTGTTAGGAGGCTGTTATGATTGTCCAGGAGAAAGAGGCTGGCGGCTGGGGCCAGCAATTATAAAGAGAGAGTGGTCTTTCTATGCCAGCCAAGGCCAAGTCAGGCTGTCACAGATTTAAAATGCAGACATTTTGCAAAGAACTTGAGATTTGAAAACTTAAAGAAAACCACCCCCACTCGACTCCCCAAAGGCCCATAAACCCCATGCAATTAACAGTGAGTCAGCAAGAAAGGTGGGCAAGCCTTCTCACTAATTTATGGCAATCCTGAAGATTAAAAAGCACACCTGACTAAAAATTTCCCCACTCAGCTCTTAGTGAGCCACACTATTGTAGCAGAAAGGTCATTGATAATCCAGATACCTCCTCTTTGAGGCTATTACATTAAATAGGCTTCCCTGTCCATCTGTCATTATCTCTCCTGCTCTATTTTGTTTATACTGATATATTAAAATTGTCATTCAAGGCACAGAGGACAGAAAATATGTCTTGCCAGTAAAGAATTCAACCTGAATAATTTTTCTGACACAATTTCAATACCCACAGCCCTTTAGACACAATAATCAATGCAATTTATGCTTAAGTAGAACTTCCTAATTTTCAAAGCAGTTTAATCACTATTTTTTTTCTACTTAATGCTCCGAACCTTTAGAGGGACTAATAATGCCCAACCTTTTATTGCAATGAGTAGAGTAAAATTCTGGGCCTTTCTGGAGGAATGTGTACCTCTTGGATGAGTGCCACGTTTCTGGCCTAGGGGAGTTAATATGAGAAAACAATATGCACTTATGATCTTGCTATCTTTTGTGCTTTACAGGCAATGAACCCCTATTTCAATTAGCTTGTTGAACAGCTGAGTAAGCTTCTGCTTCCTAGATTGTCTGATGGGAAGCCCCAAGGTCTGGGCTGCAAAAAGCGTGAGAAAGGCAATTGGAAACTCAGTTGCAGCCCTGAGTTCTGTTCTCTAATCCACTCTAATCCAGCTCCCCACTAACAAAGGTGGTGTTTACATCGCCACCTGTCTGGTTCCTATCGCTTTATTGATCAGCACCCAATACCCTGTACAATGCTGTTAAAATTTGAAGTTGCCAGTCAGACAAAGCCAAGAATAACTCAAATTTAGTCAAAAATTAGTTTAATATCCAGAAAAAAAAATTGACCCTGAATACTAAAAAGAAGACATAAGAATAATTAAATTGGGTCATGCTTGAAGATCTTTTGAATTAGACTAGAACATGTTTAAATGTCTTAAGAGCCAAAAATGAAAACTTTCACCTAAGTGGTGATGAAGATTTACTTGAATGATCAGTCAAATTAAGTTAAGCATACTTTATAAGGCATTAGGGCTGTGTGACCAAATCCTTTAAATTATGGAGACTTTGTTACAGATATAAATAGAGCCTGTAAGGTCAGTGGATAATGGGGGAAGGTTACGCGAGGAACCCAGATTCGGGAACTTTTGCTAGAGCCGCCCACAACCAAGTGCACCAAAAAGAAATTTCCCAGGAATCCTTGGGAAAAAAGCGACTATCCATCAGCCAGTGAGATTTCGCCACATCATATTAGCTTACCCATCCTATAGACCCTTTAAATATCTCCAACGTGGATCATCCCATGTGACTTCTGTGACCCCTGTCCCCTGGACCAGAGAACCTCGTGGGGCGGGAAGTGCTTTGTAGTAAATAAAGTTTTTGCTATTCCACACTTCGTGGCTCCTGCCCCTTCCTTCTTTCTCGGTAAGGAAAAATACCTTACATTTGGTGCCGAAAACCCGGGAGGAGTTAGAAGCCCACTGGGGCTACTCCTCTCCCCGTCCCCTCCGAGAAAGAACCAGGATTTCCGACTTTCCACCCACTTCTGCACACGGTGCGGTAAGTCCCCTGCCTCCAAACTCTTCTCAGTTCTTTCTGCCGAGACTCCCTGTCTGAAACCGCAGCTGCGTCAGGGAAGTTTTTTTTTCATTCCAAGTGCGTGTGGGCCCATGGAGATGTCCCGAGCACACCCACTTTACTTATCCATCAGTGGCCAGAGCTTGAGTTTTGGTATGCCAATTCTCGACTCTGACCACTCCGAGGACTGAGGGTGGCCATGGGGGCACAGGAATCTAAACCTAATTCAAAAACACTCCTGGAGTTGCCTTATCCAAAATCTCTTCTTCCCTAAAAAAGAAACTGTTCTTCTCTGCTGTGGCCAGGCCACAGAACCTACTGGATAATCAGACCAGGTAGCCTCCTGAAGGGACTTTCGGTTTTAACACCCTCACCAATTTAACTATTACCAAAAGAACTGGTTGGAGACCCCTTATATTCAGAGCTTCTAGTAATTCATGCTCCCATCCTAATTTCTGTGCTGCCTGTTCTACATGCAGGCCGTTTTTTGGCCAGAGAAACCTCACCTAAAACTCTGCTCCTGATCTTTCCTCCTTAGCTGACTCCCAATTCTCTCTCCCTTCTGCCTGGCCCGTGGGGGGCGCCCCTCTCTCAGGACCCCTCTCTGGTTCCTCTGCAGGCCTCTTCTACTCAGGTCTCTTCCCTCCAAGAGCCACCTCCCCTCCCTTCGCAGTATCCTGTTTCTCATTCACCTGCAAATACCATTCTCTCTTTCTCCTCCCTTGCTAGCCATGGGCCCCTCCTTTCTCCATTATGTTCTTAAGCCCCTCCTCCATCAGGTCACCCTCCACCAGCCATTAGCCCTGGCCTGCCTCTGGCTCCAGCGTTTCTGGCTGGATCTGAGTGCCAGGCTCCCTAGGAGCCCTCCTCCTCTTATTCTCAACCCCCAATCCCCTATCCAGGACCTGTGGACATGACATTTAAAGTTTTCAATGGTCGCAGCTAGTAGAAAACGGCCAAGGCTGTTCACCAGGCCCACATGCAGCAGAAGGTAATGCTCCAAACCCAGGCTCTTGTGGCAACCCTGAGGCCAGCAGAGCAACAGGGGCAAGGCAGAGAAGGTGCCTGGACCAAACCTGGGCTGCAAAGAAAATCCCCACCAGGAGCTTGCTTTAAGTGTGGCAAGCAGGACCACTGTTCCCGACAGTGTCCCTGTCCACGGCTGCCCACTGAACCCTGCCCTAATTGCAAGCAGCCCAGTCACTGGTGGAGTGATTGCCCCTTTGGGTAGCAGGCTCATCCTCAACGTCTCTACATGGAGGACAAGCCAGCTAGGTGGGCCCATTGCTCAAACTCCTAGGACTGACGCCCTGGACTCGGAGACCCACATCATCCTCACCAAACCCCAGGGTATGCTGTAGAAACTGGTAAGTCCATCTCATTTCTTGTGGACACGGGGGCTACCTTCTCTGTTTGGCCACCACACTCTAGACTTCTAATTCCCTCACAGGTCTCGGTTATGGGAATGGATGGGACCCCTTCTTTTCTCCTTTGCATGCCACCCCTAACATGCAGTTTGGACGGAACCCCCTTTTTACACTCGTTCTTAGTTATGCCATTGTGCCCTGTACCCCTTCTGGGTCGGGACATTTTACACAGTCTCAGAGCCACTATCCAGCTGACAGAGTCTTCTCACTTACTCCTACCACTCCTCATTACCAAGGGCTCCCCCATAATCAATACTACACTCATTTCTAATCATGTCTCTCGCCTCAAGCTTGCTCCCATACAGGATCGCTGGCAATCAGAACCACTGGGCCCTACTCGTCTGTGTCTCATCAAAAGGTTGGGCCCTGCAGACCCTCCTGTTGCTCCTGTCCCTCCCACCAGGAACCTGCCTCCAGAGTGAGCTGAAGCAGGGAGCAATGCTGTTTAGTAAGACTGGCCTGATGAAGGAAGCGTCAATCTCCTCAACCGTCTGTGAGAAAATTAAGCAAGAATCTCTCCTCCTACAACCCACTTAACTCCTGATGGCAGCCTTACCTGGACTTCCCCTATCCTAAATCTTCTTCTAATTATCAGCATAAAACTCATATTTGCTCCTCTTTCTAAAATTCTTACAGAACCACATCCGTGAAGTTTCTCAACTCACGGTCAAACAGATGTTCCTCCTGACACCCCTCAAAGCCACCACCTGCCAATATACCCCTCCCCACGACGCTCCTAATCAGCAAGAAGTAGCCAGACAAATAAGCAACACCCCTAATTAACACAAAAAGATCGGAATGTAAGGTCGGTGGATAATGGGGGAAGGTCACGCAAGAAACCCAGATTCGGAAACTTTTGCTAGAGCCGCCCACAACCAAGCACACCAAAAAGAAACTTCCCAGGAATCCTTGGGAAAAAAACGACTGTCAGTCAGCCAGGGAGATTTCGCCACGTCATATTAGCTCGTCCATCCTACAGACCCTTTAAATATCTCCCACGTGGATCACCCCATGCAACTTCCCTGGCCTCTGTCCCCAGGATCAGGGAACATCGTCCGGGCGGCACGGAACTAAATAAAGCCTTCGCTATTCCACTCTTTGTGGCTCCTGCCCCTTCCTTCTTTCTCGGCGGGAAAAACAACTTACAGAGCCAACACAGGATATTGTCACTAACAAAAATCCAGTCGGTTTTGGGGCCAAAATTTTTTGTTGTGCAACCTTACTACTTTGGAAGGTATCCCCTAAATTAGCTGAGGCAGATATAATCATTTAATTAGTGGATCAGCAGCTTTTATCCTAGAAAACTTAGCATTAACTATGAAAATGTATAAGAAATGACTTATTTTACATTTGTATATTTAAGAAGCATTCTGTAATTTTTTTTTAATTTGACCTATTTTCTTACAGATGAGGCTTGCAATTCCATTTAAAATGCACAAGTGAATAATTAATTTAGACCTTTTAAAACTGAAAAAGTTGCAAGTTTATATTCACAGCATCAGGTTATTTAGGAGAATTTAATTTCACCAAAATTATAAATTTAATTTATTAGATTATAAACTATTTAAGTACTTAAAAAGGTTTTATTTGTAAGTCAGACAACAGATGTACTTCTAAATAAAACCAAATATATTAAAATCATAAATACAGTTTGAAATACCAAGGGCATTTAATTAAGTTGTTAAAACTCAAAGTGATTGCCTGACAGGCGGTGGCGCAGTGGATAGCGCGTCGGACTGGGATGCAGAAGACCCGGGTTCGAGACCCCGAGGTCGCCAGCTTGAGTGCGGGCCCATCTGGCTTGAGCTAAGAGCTCGTCAGCTTGGACCCAAGGTCGCTGGCTCCAGCAAGGGGTTGCTTGGTCTGCTGAAGGCCCGCGGTCAAGGCACATGTGAGAAAGCAATTAATGAACAACTAAGGTGTTGTGACGGCAACGAAAAACTAATGATTGATGCTTCTCACCTCTCTCTGTTCCTGTCTGTCTGTCCCTATCTATCCTTCTCTCTGACTCTCTCTCTGTCCCTGTATTAAAAAATAAAAACAAACAAACAAAAAGTGATTGCTGAATATGCTAAATATAGAAATAGTACAGTAATATTTGTAAGTAAACTTAAAAGATTAAGGAAAAGACTAAGTTTGGAATTTGTAACTATAAAAAATTAAGTATTAATACCTGAAACCAGAGTTATGTCTAAATAACCTGCTTTGCTCTGAAAAAGCAGCCTCTAGGACACAAACCTTAGAGTAACACATCCTGAGAGGGGGATGTGACCCTAGCAGCCAGTGCCCATTGGGCACCCTGACACAGTGGTCTGAATATAGGATCTGTGATAAGGATGATCTTAAAAATATTATATAAATTTCTTAGTCTCTCTGAGTTTGATTCGTCACCTGTAAAATGAGGCCCAATAACATTACCTACCTTACTCAATTGTTCTGAGGAATAAATGGGACAAAGAAAAGAACTTGCTACCTACAAAATGCTAAAATCACATTTATACACACAAACACACACATACAGTCACTCATTATGTTGACATTACATATACAGAAATTCTTATAGATAAACTGAGATACAAGGGGAAGAACTGACCAAAATAGTAAACACTGCTGAGTAATGGTGCGATCAATACTATCCATTTTATTTCATTTTGACTCTGTGTTATTCAAGACACCCAACACGACATTTCAGTGCTCCTTCAGGACAAGTGATGCTCTGAATTTCAACCAGCAAAAGGCCAAATAATCACATTGATGATTTTGTCATTGCAGACCCCTTTTTCTCCAAGTGTGACAACAGACCACCAGCGTCATAAACACATGGTATTTTTAATGAAAATCCAAATTCCTGGACCCACCCCAGACTGACTAGGGAGACAGAATCTCAGCTGGCAGGGTCCAGGAACCTCATTCTAACAAGTTACCTGGGTGATGCTTAGGCATATTTAATTTGAGAACTACTATTTCATGTAATTAGCTCCATAAAAGTATAAACATTGCACATCCAGGATTAAACTGAGGATGTTAAATTCACTGTGGTTTGCTCGCAACCAGGAGGAGGTGGCAGGCAATCTATAATCATCCTGTGCAGCTATGCCTCAGCCTGCAGGGAAACCCCAGATTCTGCCTCCTGTCCATCTTCCTAGACAGGCTGACTTTGTTCCCCATCCGTAGTCTCCTTCCCCACTGTTTGTATACTTCATTACTCTGCCCTTATATTTGTGATCAGGTAGACTTCCTAAATGGCTCTATTCCCAGCTTCTGCCCTTTCGCTCTCTCCACGGTGACTTTCTGCCCTTCCTGGACTCTATTCCCCACATCCCAAGAGGGGACCTCCCATTTGACCCCTACATTTAGCCCAGGTCCCCAGAAGCACCCTTGTTCTCCCATCTAACTGGAAGTACATTGGCCCAGGATGATCTTTGCTGTAGCTCTGTCTTCTGGGGAGGGTAAGTGTTCTGATCATGTAGCACGGTGTGGATATGCTTTGAAGTCCCTTTAGTCAAAGTGCGGTCCATAGACTGGCGGCATCAAGGGCCTTGTTAGAATGCAGAAACGCAGGCTCCTCTCCAGACCTACAAAATCAGAGTCTGCATCTTAACAAGATCCCCAGGTGATTGTGGATATACATTAAAGCTTAAGAAACACTGCTTTGAAACACTTTTTCATGGAATATTAATAAATATGAAGAATCCATGCTAAATCTTCCAAATATTGGCAAGATTCCCCAGATCAAATATTTCAGATATTAACATACATGGTAATTACCTGTAGCTCTTGTTAAAACTGCAGGTTCCCAGAACTTCAGCTTGGAGACTCTGACTCAGTAGGTTTGGAACCTGCACTTTTAGGAACCAGGTATGCCAATGAGCTTTCTGGGGAAGAAACACTACTAGACTAGAGAACAAGGAACAAGGAATGAAGCCAAGGTCAGACCTTGCCCCTCTGGTTCATGTAGAAACCAAACCTGTGACTAAAATTTACGATTAGCTTTCTCTAATGATGAAACCATTCCTTTGTCTAAGGAACATGGACTTTTCCATCAAGCATGTGAGTTATTGACACAATTTCCAAGGGGTGTTTTATTGTTTTAAACCCTTTATATTTGCAACAGTGCACATGGCTGTTTGATGTTGTGTGTATCTATCCAGAAATGCATTTCTGTGATTGATGTTTACGTCCACAATTGCTAAAAAGCTGATAAGAATTTCCTTGTCTCTCTTTGTTTACCTGCCCACTGTGTATACACTAGCTCATTAAGCATTATTTGTCACAGAAAACTGACCTGTCTCTTTAAAGGCTCACTGATGGATTGGGGGTTAAATTGCTACTTCTAAATGGATGGTAGGACATGCAACTTCATGGTTCTGAATCACATCAAAACAGATGTGTTTACTTCTGGAGCAACTAAGTGTGACCATGCTGAGCTCTGCTACTAATAGGCCAAGACACAGTTGAAGAAGCTTAGGTCTTATTATTTTAAGGGATGTATTTAGAGACTGCCTTTGTTTAAAAAAATACATTTAACAAAAAAAGAATTGTGGATGGTGCTTTTGAGTGAATGACAAATATTTTAAATAATTTTATTGAGGCATAATTTACATACCATAAATTTTACCTATTTTAAGGGTAGAGTTCAATAAGTTCTAGAGAAATTACCTAATTGTATAACCATTATCAAAATCAATAGAGCATTTTCATTAATACAACAAAATCCCTTGTGTTCATATAGTTAATCCCTATTCCTACCCTTAACCCTGGCTACTACTAATCAAAGCTAAATTATTTTTTAAATACTTTTGTTGGGAAAATGATACTTCCATCATTGAAATAATCACCATGGAGTTGAATACTAGGGGAAAATACAGAACAACATTTTATCTACAAAAGTAATCAGGATGCTTACACTCAGAATGCACCTGCCCTGGCCGGATAGCTCAGTTGGTTAGAGCACCATCCAGAAGCTAGAGGTGGCCGGTTCGATTCCCAGTCAAGGACCATACAGGAATGTTTCTCTCTCTCTCTCTCTCTCTCTCTCTCTCTCTCTCTCTCTCTCTTTCTCTTTCCCTCCGTCCATCCTCTCTCACTGAAATAAATAAAAATTAAAACAAGAAAGAAAAGAATGCACCCAAGTAGCCTGACCAGGTAGTGGCACAGTGAATAGACCATTGGATGGGGACGCGGAGGACCCAGGTTGGAAACCCTGAGGTGCCAGCTTGAGCGCGGTGTTGCTGGCTTTAGCATGGGATCATAGATATGACCCCATGGTTACTGGCTGAGCCCAAAGGTTGCGGGTTTGAGCCCAAGGTTGCTGACTTAAGCCTAACATTGCTGGCTTGGGCAAGGGGGTCACTCGCTCTGCTAGAGACCCCCGGTCAAGGCACATATGAGAAAGCAATCAATGAACAACTAAGGTGCTGCAACAAAGAATAAATGCTTCTCATTTCTCTCCCTTCCTATCCGTATGTCCATATCTGTTTTTCTCTCTCTCTGTCTCTGTCAATCTCTAAGTTTAATGATTATATTTAAACCTAAATCATATCATGGCTGGGAGCTATTAGCTATTGGCAGGAGTCACAATGCCTGAAAAGAAATTTACTAGTATAGAAAGTCCCATTTAACATTGTGAATAAATAGGTTCTTTGACTTTAAGCAAAAGGTATATAAAAAAACAATTTCACCATAGGCTGATTGATATAAACAAGAGTCATGAACCTCAGAAGGGTTATGTCCCTACGACATCTCATCAACTTCATAACAAAATGACACTGAATGATGTGACGTGATTCAGGACCTACTGTAATTAAAACCCAGATGGAGCACTGGCAGTTTGGTAGGTTTACCTGGATAGGCAGCCCGGGCTCTGATAAAGTCTGTAACTTGTGACAAGTTAAAAAACAAAACAAAACACTGAAATGAGTACAAGCTCTATTAGAAAAGGAAATACATATTTTTGTAATGATTTTTGTGACTCCAAACACTGTTCATGTCATTGGTTTACTTAGATCCTTCTTTCTTGAACATTTGTTTCAGAAATATCTGAGTGCTTACTGTGTGACACATACTGGAATGGAATGATTGACAAAATGGTTTTCCTGCGTTCAGAGACCTTGCACTTAAAAACTTTTTGTAATTTGAAGAGCTTACACTAATCAGTAAGAGAATCACACCTCCATGATAAAGCAAACTGGCAGCCTGTGCAGTTGACCAGCAGTTAATAGGATTTTGAGACCAGAGACCTAGCCTTGTCAAGTACTACCTTCTTTCACGTAATGGGCTGAGACATTTAAGAACTTGAAAAAGGAAGGATATATTTTGTATGCAGGACAAATATGTATCTTTGAGGACCAGAGGGTAGACAGTGGTAGGCAGAATAATGACACCCCTTTGCCATATACGTACAAGCTCTAACCTTACATGGCAAAAGGATTTAAATTTGCAACTGGATTACTAACTTTGAGGATGAGGGGATTATTCTAAATTATCTGAGTGAGACCAACCTAATCACTTGATTCCTTAAAAGCAGAGATCCTGGGCTTTTCAAGATGGCGATGGAGTAGGAGGACATACCAACTTCCAACTCCCAGAACCAAAGTGGATTATAATTTAATTTTAAGAACCATCATCTGCATAAACCAACTTTGAACTAAACTAAGTGGACTCTTCAACCAAGGAACCCTGAAGAAGCCACACTGAGACTGGGAGGAGAGTTTAGCGGAGAGGGAGGGACCTGTGTCCAAGGAAGAAAGCCCCAGCCTGCAGCCCCAGAACCTAGAAGAGGTGTTTGGACAGTATTGAGCTGTGAAACAAGTGAGGATACTGTTTGTGAGAAAGACACAGTTTTCTCAGACCCAAGATTCTTCTTAAAGGGACAGTGCAGAAAACCTCTCTCACAACCACTCACCCAGGGCTCCGGGGAATAGGGACAGAGGAGAAGACAGAGCAGTGGGAAGAGAGTGTGGACTGGAGGGCACAGGGAGAAACACTCTGAGGGACAGCCACCCTAACCTCTGGGCTGAGTCACTCCCCTAATCAAAAACAAATATTTCCCCTGGAACTAGCAATACCAACAAAAGGAGACAGGACACCAGCCAAACAAGCTCTCCCGTGGCACTTAGAGCAGAACTGCTTAGATGGAGGGAGCTTCCAGGACCACAGTATGGAGTGTTAGGGTCTGAGCTGCAGTGCCCCTACCCACATTGCTGAGGGCTGGCTGGAGGGACGGTGGTGGCGGGACGCTGAAACGCGGTTCTGTCAGCAGTGGTGGAGGCCCAGCCAGTGTGAGCTTGGTGTAGCCCAGCAGGGGTGGAGGGGACGCACAAAAGTGGTCTGGCAGATGCAGGCCACCTGCAGCCCCAACTGCTGTGACACATACTGGACAAGCGTGAGGCCAGGAACAGGCAGAGATCTGCTCTGGGACTCTACGCAAGCCGGCCCTGACCCCGGGGGTGGGGCTAGGACCAGGGACAGGTGGAGGCTTGCGGCTGAGCACATGCCAGGAGCCCCGCCCGGCCCAAGAAACTGCAGTTTGCCATCCTGCATGCATGAGTTGGCTCTGACCACGGGGGCGGGGCTGGAGCTTGGGATAAGCATAGGCTCGCAGCTGAGCACACACCAGCAGTCCTGTCATGCCTGATAAACCCTGGTGTGCGATACTGTGCAGGCAGGCCCTGGCCTTGGGGATGGGGCTGAAGCTCTGGACAGGTGGAGGCTCACAGCTGAGTGCATGTCAGCAGCCCCTTCCAACTCGAGAAACTGTGGCGAGCAGGCTCTGACCGCAGGGGCTGGGCGGAAGCCCGGGAAGAGGCTGGGTCCACAGCTGAGCAAAGGTGCTCACCTCTACCATTGGTGCTGAGGCTTGTAGCTTGAGTGCAGTGAGCAACCCAACCTGTGGGGGCGAGGCGAAGGACTAGGCAGGCTGAGGCTTGTAGAGTCCAGCACTAGAACACAGCCCCTCCTGGGGAGGAGAGGCAGAAATCACAGCAATAGCCGCAGTGGGTCGGCACTGGCAACGCCCATACCCAACCGCCCTAGGCAGCGGCAGAGGGGGTGGTGGGCCTGCAGACAGACCACACCTAGAGAACACAAAGACAACACCCATTAGACTCTAGTGACCACAATCTTTTCACACAGACAAGATGGGCAGGGAGAGAAATGCAACCCAAATGAATCAAGAGAAATCCCCAGAGAAGGACCTGAATGAACCAGATATAACCAAATTACCAGATACAGAATTTAAAATAATGATAGTTAGGATGTTCAAAGAGATTAGAGCAACAATGGATAGTCATTACAAACACCTAAATAAAGAGATAACAAGTATAAAAAACAAAATTGAAATAATAAAAAAGAATCAGACAGAAATGACAAATACAGTATCAAAACTGAAGACTGCAATGGAAGGATTTAAAAGCAGGATGGATGACGCTGAGGATCGAATTAGTGAGTTAGAACACAATAAAAAAAAAGGAACAGAAGCAGAGTAGGAAAAAGAAAAGAGGCTCAAAAATGTGAGGAAACCTTAAGGGACCTCTGTGACAACATGAAGAGAAATATCATCTGCATCATAGAGGTTCCTGAAGAAGAGGAAAGATAACAAGAAATAGAAACTTTGTTCAATCAAATCATAGCAGAAAACTTCCCTAAATTAAGGCTGGAAAACATTTCACTTGTTCAAGAAGCACAGAGCACTCCATTAAAGAGAAACCCAAAGATCTACACCAAGACACATCATAGTTAAAATAGCAAAGCTAACAGATAAAGAGAAAATTTTAAAAGCTGCAGGAGAAAAAAAGGTTATCACCTACAAAGGAGCCTCCATAAGGATGACATCGACTTCTCAACAGAAACAATTGAGGCAAGAAGGGAATGGCAAGATATATTGAAAGTAAGGCAGAGAAAGAAACTACAACCAAGAATACTCTATCCAGCAAGGCTACTGTTTAAAATCGAAAGAGAAATAAAGAGCTTCCCAGACAAAAAAGCCTCAAGGAATTCATTAAAACCAAACCAATTCTGCAAGAGATACTAAGGGACCTGTTGTGAACAGTTCAAAGGGGGAAAAGAATATAACAAAAGAAGAATAAAGCTTTAAAGAATTAAATGGCAATAAACAACTACATATCAATAATAACCTTATATGTAAATGGATTAAATGATCCGCTCAAAAGACATAGGGTAGCTTCGTGGATAAAGAAACAAGACCCATACATATGCTGTCTACAAGAGACACACCTTAAAACAAAAGATGTACATAGACTAAAGGTTAAAAGATGGAAAAAAGTATTTCATGCAAATGGAAATGAAAAAAAATCCGGGTTAGCAATACTTATATCTGAAAAAATGGACATTAAAACAAAGGCTATAGTAAGAGATAAAGAAGGACACTACATAATGATAAAGGGAACAATTCAACAGGAAGATATAACTATTATAAATATCTACGCACCAAACATAGGAGCCCTGACAAACATAAAACAGACTCTGATTGATATAAAGGGTAAGATTAACAGCAATGTTATAATAGTAGGGGATTTCAATACCCCTCTAACAACACTGGATAGATCCTCAAGAAAGAAAATTAATAAAGAAACAGCAGACTTAAAGGATACACTAGATCAACTTGATTTAATAGTTATCTTCAGAACTTTTCACCCTAAAGCTGTAGAATATACATTCTTCTCAAGTGCTCATGGTACGTTTTCTAGGATAGACCACATGTTAGGACACAAAAATGGTCTCAACAAATTTAAGAAGATTGAAATCATATCAAGCATTTCTCTGATCACAATGCCATGAAACTAGAAATTAACCACAAAAGAAAAACTGAAAAAACTCAAACACTTGGAAACTAAATAGCATGTTATTAAATAATGAATAGATTAACAATGAGATCAAAGAAGAAATAAAAAAGATTCTAGAAATGAATGAAAATGAGCATACATCAACTCAAATTATTGGGACACAGCAAAAGCAGTACTGTGAGGGAAGTTCATTGCACTATAGGCATACCATGAGAAGCTAGGAAAAGCTCAAATAAGCAACCTCACTTAGCATTTAAAAGAACTAGAAAAACAACAGCAAATAAAGCCCAGGACCAGTAGATAGAAGAAAATAATAAAGATCAGAGCAGAAATAAATGACATAGAGGCTAAAGAAACAAAATAGAGGATCAATGAAACCAGGAGCTGGTTCTTTGAAAAGGTAAACAAGATTGATGAACCTTTAACTAGACTCACCAAGAAAAATAGAGGACTCAAATAAATGAAATTAGAAGTTAGAGTGGAAAAATAACAACTGACACAACAGAAATACAAAGTATTGTAAGAAAATATTATGAAGAACTCTATGCCAAAAAATTAGACAACCTAGGTGAAATGGACAAATTTCTTGAATCATATAATCTTCAAAAAATCAATATGAAAGAATCAGAACACCTAAACAGACCAATTACAACAAATGAGATCGGAACAGTTATCAAAAAACTCCCAAAAAAGAAAAGTCCTGGGCCTGACGGCTTCACAAGTAAATTCTACCAAAGATTCAGAAAAAAACTAACTTCTATCCTCCTCAAGTTATTTCAAAAAATTCAAGAGGAAGGAAGCCTTCCAAACTCCTTTTATGAGGCGAGCATAATTCTGATCCCAAAACCGGGCAAAGACAACACAAAGAAAAAAAATTATAGGCCAATATCCCTGATGAATTTAGATGCTAAAATTCTCAACAAAATATTAGCCAACCAGATCCAGCAATATATGAAAAAAATCATACATCATGATCAAGTGGTATTTATTCTGGAGATGCATGGCTGGTTCAATATTCGTAAATCAATCAATGTGAATCATCACATAAACAAAAGGAAGGACAAAACTCACATGATAATTTCAATAGATGCAGAAAAAGCATTTGATAAAATTCAGCACCCATTCATGCTCAAAACTCTCAATAAAGTGGGAATACAGGTAACATTACTTAACATGATAAAGGCCATCTATCACAAACCCACAGCCAACATCATAGTAAATGGTCAAAAATTAAAAGCAATCCCCTTAAGATCAGGAACCAGGCAGGGGTGCCCCCTTTCATCATTCTTATTCAACATAGTTATGGAAGTTCTAACTACAGCAATCAGAAAAGAAGAAGAAATAAAAGGCATCCAAATTGGAAAAGAAGAAGTGAAGCTGTCATTATTTGCAGATGATATGATATTATATATAGAAAACCCTAAAGTCTCAGTCAAAAAACTACTGGACCTAATAAATGAATTCAGCAAGGTGGCAAGATATAAAATTAATACTCAGAAATCAGAGGCATTTTTATATACCAACAATGAACAGTCAGCAAAAGAAATTGAGGAAACAATCCCTTTCACTATTGCAACCAAAAAAAAAAAAAAGTACCTTAACAGTAAATTTAACCAAGGAGGTTAAGGACTTGTACTCAGAAAATTATAAAACACTGATAGAAGAAGTCAAGGAAGATACAAGCAAGTGGAAGCTTGTACAGTGCTCATGGTTAGGAAGAATAAACATCATTAAAATGTCTATATTACCCAAAGAAATTTATAAATTCAATGCAATACCAATTAAAATACCAATGATAAACTTCAAAGATATAGAACACATATTCCAAAAATTTATATGGAACCAAAAAAGAACACGAATAGCCTCAGCAATCTTAAAAAGAAAAAATAAAGCAGGAGGTATCACTCTTCTGGGTAGGAAGGTTTACTACAAGGCCATTGTACTCAAGACAGTCTTGTACTGGCATAAGAACAGGCACATAGATCAATGGAACAGAACAGAGAACCCAGAAATAAACCCACAGCTTTATGGACAACTGATATTTGACAAAGAAGGAAAGAACATACAATGGAGTAAAAACAGCCTTTTTAACAAGTGGTGTTGGGAAAATTGGATATCTACCTGCAAAAAAATGAAACTAGACCATCAACTTACACCATTCATAAAAAAAAAAAAACTCAAAATGGATAGAAGAATTAAATGTAAGCCGTGAAACTATAAGCATCGTAGAAGAAAACATAGGCAGTAAACTCTCCGACATCTGTAGCAGCAATATATTTGCTGATTTGTCTCCACAGGCAAATGAAATAAAAAGCAATATAAACAAATGGGACTATATCAAAATAAAAAGTTTTTGCATAGCTAAAGACAATAAGAACAGAATAAAAAGACAAACCATACTATGGGAGAATATATTTGACAACATGTCTGATAAGGGGTTAATAACCAAAATTTATAAAGAACTTATAAAACTCAACATCAGAAAGACAAACAATCCTATCAAAAAATGGGTTAACAAAATGAATAGAAATTTCTCCAAAGAGGACATACAGATGGCCAATAGGCATATGAAAAAATGCTCAACATCACTAATCATTAGAGAAATGCAAATTAAAACCACAATGAGATATCACCTCACACCAGTCAGAATGGCACTCATCAGCAAAACAACACAGAACAAGTGCTGGCTAGGATGTGGAGAAAAGGGAACCCTCCTGCACTGATGGTGGAAATGCTGACTGGTGCAGCCACTGTGGAAAACAGTATGGAGATTCCTCAAAAAATTAAAAATCGAACTGCCTTTTGACCCAGCTATCCCACCTATAGGAATATACCCTAAGAACACCATAGCACTGTTCGAAAAGAAGAAATGCGCCCCCATGTTCGTGGCAGCATTGTTCACAATAGTGAAGATCTGGAACCAGCCCAAGTGTCCTTCAGAAGATGAGTGGATTAAAATACTTTGGTACATATATACTATGGAATACTACTCAGCCATAAGAAATGATGACATCGGATCATTTACAACAAAATGGATGGACCTTGATAACATTATATGGAGTGAAATAAGTAAAACAGAAAATAACTGAGAACAGCATGATTTCATTCATAGATGGGTTATAAAAGTGAGACTATGAGACATGGACAAGAGAGTGGTGGTTATGGGGTGGTGGTACGGAGGAGAGGGTGGGAGAGGAGGGAAGGGAGGGGCACCAAGAAAACCAGATAGAAGGTGACAGAAGACAATTTGACTTTGGGTGATGGTTATGCAACATAATTGAATGATAAGTTAACCTGGAGATGTTTTCTTTGAACATATGTACCCTGATTTATTAATGTCACCCCATTAAATTTAATAATAATAATAAAAAAGCAGAGATCCTTTCCTGGCTGTGGTCAGAAAGAGCTAAAATGATAGATACAATGTGAGGATTCAGCCCTTTGTTGCTGGCTCTAAAGATGGACGAAGGGACCCATAAGCCCAGGACTGTGGGTGGCCCATAGAAGCTAGAGAAGGCAGGAAAACAGACTGTCACACAGAACCTCCAAGAAGGAACATGGTACTGTCCACATCCTGTGCTTAGCCAGTTTCAGAATGATAAGCTACTAAACTGTAAGATGAAAAATTTGTCTTATTTAAGACATTCAAGTTTGTTGAGACACACTATGTTAAGACATTCAAGTTTTGTTAAAACACATTGAGTTTGTGGTCTTTTGTAATGAAAGCCATACCTGAAATTAATAGCTCATATTAGGCAACTTAGAAAACCTCTCCAAAACCCATTATCCTCACCTGTAAATGAAGAGGATGGTACTGACTGAACTGTCTAAGGATATCAGATGACAAACTGTAAAGTGACCAGCATGTGCCTGGTGCCTAATGATGACTTAGAAACAGGCTGAAAACGGATCCCCCAAGGAGCTTGTAAAGGAAGACAGAGCAAATAGCTCTCACCCCACGTCAGAAGGCCCTCCTTGCCTTGGGCCAGAGCCTGGTACCTACAAGACATATTGGATCTTAGGCAGCTCACGTCCTTTCTCTGGGCTGAAGCTTTTCTAAATGAGGAATTTGAATTAGAAGATTTATTTCTAAGGATACCTCCTGCTCTGACACGGATGAATAATAGAAATGAAAAGCCATAAAACTTTTGCATTTAAGTGTGAAGAGATATTACTTTGGCAAAGATTGAATTCTGTATTCAGAATTTTGGAAGGCCCTCCCCCTACTAAACAGTCACCAAAGGGTAAGAATTGAGTTGCCAGTGGTGCCCACAGCATTTTCCCCCTATCCTGAAGAATAGATGTGTAAGCACTCTATTTTGCAAGGACTATAGAAGTAAGGTTGTGAGGCCCTACAACACCTACCCGGAGGCCCCAGTATGTGCATTCTTCTGGAATGAAGATCCCAGGCAAAACCTTTCCCAAAATAATCCCTAGAGTGACTTCAGACATCCACAAGACACTCAGAGCAAAGCAAAGAGATAAAAGTCCCTTTTCTGGTGTGATTAGGAATGAGTTGCCAAACGTCAAAACACCTTTAATTATTTTCTGTTACAGTTCTAAGTGTAACTAGAAGAAAGTTGTTGGGAAAGCAATGCGTACAGGAGGGAGTCTGGGGTTTTCAGTGGAAGAAAAAGCTGTATCCGTGGGGGTTCCTGTAATATTTCTGTTCAGCCTCTTGAAGGACAAGTAAGGATGTTTTCCTTGCCAGGTTTCATCAACCCCAAAACCCAAAGCACTGATTAGGCCTGAGTGGAAACGAGGGCGTCTCTGAGACCAGGCTGTGTCAGGGTCCCTGGGGTCCCCAGAGCAGCCAGGGATCTGAGACAGCTTTGGGAAGCTTCCAGCCTCTGGAGGAGGGCCCTTCTGCAGAGGGAGGTGTGTGTCAATGGGGTCGTCTTGGGGGTCTCTCTGAGACACCTGGAGTGGGTGAATGGGCTGCTATTCCAGAGAGCAGAGGGGCCTGGGCTCTGCCTATGGGATCGATCCGACTTCTCTCTCTTCTCCGTCCCTGCGAGTCTTGAGCAGGGACAGTCTCGGCAGGCTGCTCTCAGACTGGAGGAGATTGAGTTGTTTAGCTGAAGGTTGTGCTCTTTCCCTGAGTTGGAAATATTTAACTTTTAGTTCTTTACATCTTCTCTTGGAAAAAATACGACAAAATAATTTGGGGTTTAGTGAAAAGCACATGAAAGCTAGGAGGAAAGCAGTATACTTATTCTTTTACACAATTCTTGGGAGAATAAATCTATAACATTATTCGACAGACAAGCTGATAAAATCAGTTTTATAAATTATATACATCTTTTGGCCCAATGATACCATTTTTAGAAATATACCTTAAGGAAGTAATCATAATAAGTGTATTAAGGTATATGTAAAAAGGTTTGCATTGCAACATGATTTGTTATAATTTGAAAAATGCCAAAACCTAAATATTCATCATCAAGGGGTTGGTTAAATATATTTTAGCACCATACACAAATGGGATGTTAGTCAGATCTTTCACATATGAAATATATGTCATATGTACTGTGTTAACTATTAAGATTTATATAACCACTTAATAGAGAGAGATTTGGAAAGATGCCTAGTTTATCATTTTAATTAAAAAGGCATACTAGGGAATAGCAAGTATAATAATAAACCATTTTTGTAAGGAATACTTACACTTCTCTATTAAGATGTAGTCTCCAAAATTAAAATGTAGTCTCTAAAATGTGAATAGGATCACCAAAAAGTAATAATTGCACTGCAATTTCAATTAGCAAAAATTATCATAGCATTAATAGATCAATCAGTCAGTCACATTATGTCTCTTAGTCCTGGAAGCAGGTTATAGGGCTGGGGGACTGGGGAGTTGGGGATGGGACACTACAGAGGTAAAATTGTTGTCCCCTGCATAGGGTCTAGGGAATACAGCAGTCCAGTAGCCAGTTCCCAAAGGATAAGGATGTAGAATGTAAGATGGCACATTAGCAGCCTGCCAGGGGACACAAAGGAAGGAGATAGGCAAGGTGCCTGTCAAGTTCATCTGCCCAGGGGCTAGTGAGCGGTACTTTACTCAGCTAGATGAGGGGTTGCACAGGGTCTGACAGCTCTTAGAATGGAGAAAGACCAAAAATCCTGACTTGCAAGTTGGATTCTTTTTATTCCTATTATTATGTCTTACAGGGGTTTTCCTTTTATTTTTTATGTTTTATATTTGTAATTGTAATGGGATAAAAACGCCCACAAATTTGTTGCCACTTCTCCTATAATGAGGTAGAGTTTAAGTCTCTGGCAGTGAGCTTGGCCATGTGACTTGATATGTCCATTGGACTATCAACAACTGTGTCTCATGCAGAGACTTCACAGGTGTTTAGCCAGTGGGGCTTGTCCCCTGGGAACTGTGCTTTGGGGTGAGCATGCTGAAAGGAAGCTGGTACAGCTGCTGGGGGATGGGAGGCCATGGGGAAGAGGACTGAGTGCCCAGGCATCTATTCCAGGTCATGTTGGACCATCCAACGATGCCATCTGTCATCTGGAATCATAAGAATGAGTCCAAGAAAGCCTGACCAGGCAGTGGCGCAGTGGATAAAGCGTTGGACTGGGATGCGGAAGAGCCAGGTTTGAGACCCAGAGATAGCCATCTTGAGCGCAGGGCCCATCTGGCTTGAGCAAAAACTCGCCAGCTTGGACCCAAGGTCGCTGGCTCCAGCAAGTGGTGGCTCGGTCTGCTGAAGGCCCACAGTCAAGGCACATGTGAGAGAGCAATCAATGAACAACTAAGGTGTCGCAACAGCAACGAAAAACTAATGATTGATGCTTCTCACCTCTCTCTATTCCTGTCTGTCCCTATCTATCCCTCTCTCTGAGTCTCACTCTGTTCCTGTAAAAAATAAAATAAATAAATAAATAAGAATGAGTCCAGGAGAGACCAGCAGAAAAACCACAAAATCCTGAACATTAATAAATTATTTAGTTTTAAGTCCTAAGTTTGGGGTATTTAGTTACACAGCCAGGAATTACAGAACAGTGGTTATTAATGTTCCTTCTGTAATAAACTCCAGTCAGTCTAATCTGTATTATGAAGTAACAAGTGGTCAGAAAAGCAGAGATCAAATAGTAAAACTTAGTGGGACTGAGGATTGACTATGCGGTCATTTACCACCACCACCCATACCCTGAAAAAAGAATGCCCTTTCCAAACGACACTCTGCTCAAATTTTGGAGACCTTTAAAGGAAATCATTACCTTAAAGACCATTTTACTGTACAGGGAGTGATATGACAAGCCTTTCTGATATGTGAGTAGAGGGAAAAAAATACATTAATAATAGCAAAACAACCCCCCCTCCAAAAAAAATAATCCCACAACTGGATAGCATTTCTTGATCACTTGCAATGTAAGACTAGAATAAGTATGATGATTATCCTCTTTGTTCAGATGGGAAGAAATAGCCTCAGAGAAGTTGAGTGGCTTGCTTAACATCACACAGCCAGTGAACTGCAAAGCCTGGCTTCCAACTCAGATTTGTCTGATGAGAAAGCCTGTCCTCTAAGCCATTAGTCAATACTTCCTGTTGAGCTTAATGCTAATTTCCCTTTATTTTGCTGCCTAGTTCACTCAGATGGTAAACGAGTATCTTACATTTCTGAATCTCGGTTTTCTCACATGCAAAATGGGAGCACTGGCAGTGGCCACCCATGAGGTGGTTGGTGGTGAGGATGAAGTGTGAGAGCCTGTGGACACAGTGAGTAGAGGTGACAGCGATGGCAGGAGGGGAACTGGCAGCATCATCCATTTCAAAGAGAATGAGAGCTCACTGATCTGGTGACATCAATCCCTGATGGAATAGCCATGTTGCCAGTCATAATTTAGATCAGTGATATGGTCTCTACAGAAATGTCCCTCAGAAGTGTCAGATGCTTGCTGTGCAAATCATCTGGACCCATGACCTTGGCTAAGACCAATGAGGGGGTAGAGAAGCACCTCAAATCTCTCCCTCTGCAATGGGTGGGCTGCAGCTCCTTGGGGGCTGAGCCGTGCCGGCAGCTGTGGGAGCTAAACGGCATGATCCCCGTTGGATGAAAACACAAGGAGTCATGGGCAGATGCTCCGTGAGCATTGTCCCTCGGAGTCACGGGCAGATGCTCCGTGAGCGAGTGTCCCTCAGAGTCACGGGCAGATGCTCTGTGAGCGAGTGTCCCTCGGAGTCACGGGCAGATGCTCCGTGAGCATTGTCCCTCAGAATCACGGGTAGATGCTCTGTGAGCGAGTGTCCCTCGGAGTCACGGGCAGATGCTCCATGAGCGAGTGTTCCTTGGAGTCACAGGCAGATGCTCCGTGAGCATTGTCCCTCGGAATCACGGGCAGATGCTCTGTGAGCGAGTGTCCCTCGGAGTCACGGGCAGATGCTCCATGAGCGAGTGTTCCTTGGAGTCACAGGCCGATGCTCCGTGAGCGAGTGTTCCTCGGAGTCATGGGCAGATGCTCCGTGAGCAGTGTTCCTCAGAGTCACGGGCAGATGCTCCGTGAGCAGTATCTCTTACCAACTCTCTTTCTTCTCCTTTCCTCCCTGTTATTTAGAGGAACAGCCAAATTAGAAGATAATAGTGTTTTGTTCAGAGCTGACAACATTTCCTCACTGGAGACTGAAGCCTGAAATTTGCTCAGAGGCATGGAGAGCTTCCTTGTGTCTGTGCTGCAGATAAAACCCATGCGTTGTTAATGCCACCAAATTTGCTCTTCAGCGATGATTCAAATGTCATTATCAGGAAAGTTGTCAGCTGTCTAATACCTTCGCTCTTCCAAATTACAGAATATATTTTGGGTTTTCTTTGTTCATTTTCTTAAAAACATAGGATCCCATTATTATCCACCTAATGTTCCTCATTCTGACCATGCCAGGAGGGCTACTGTCATTCAGTTGGCACACAGACGTTGACTGGAGTCACCCTAACTTTGAAGATCAAAGAAAAATTGGCTTTAACTTCTAACCCTCATCCTGGGAAGATTCAGTGGTCCCCGCAAGGTGCTCGTGGATCCCCCAGGGCCAACATTCTCACACCACCTCTCAGTCTTGTCTCCTTGTTCTTCTCACCCTTCTCCCACTGACCTTGAGTCTATTTCCTGCTGGACTTCACAACAGCCCTTCTCTCCTCTCTGCCCCACTGGTCCTAATGAATCAACACTTTCTACTGATTCCTTCAAAACTGAACACTTAAGACAGTTGTAGGTAGTAAAATTTTCTTAAGCAGCTGGACTGAGACAAGGATATCATAGACAACACAGATAAACTTAGGACAGAAATGTTTAAACCCTCCTGTTCTTTAAAAGACCTCTGCCAAGCCTCTGTTAGAAAATTCCTCCCTACACCTGGTAAAATACGGTTATACTTTGGGGGCAGTACACCCAAACCAAAATTCTGTCCCATGACTTATGCAAGAAAGTCAAATATTCTCTTGGTTTTGGTCCTCCCCCACCTCCCTAGGACAAGGGTGCAACATTCGGCCCATCAATCCTGGAGTGTTTCTGAACAAAGACATTGTTACTACGGAGGAAGAATTCTAATGTCAGAAGTTTGGGTCAACACTTTCTAAGAGGATCTGCATCATGGAATGGAAGAAGCATTGAACTAGGAGTCAAGAACCCTGATTTCGAATTCTGGCTCTACTGTTTCCTAGTTTTTTGACTCTATGAAAAGTAACTTCCTCTCTCTGATCTTCTCTCTTCCTCTGAACCACCTGTTGAATTAATTCTTCCCAGGGAAGATATTAAGGCAAGCCACAGAGTGGAAACAGACACATGAGTAGGGTTGAGAAATGTTCTATGCCAGGCAGTTGGGGTTATGCAGAGTAGCTGCCGAGTAGCCTCGGCTCTGCTCTCAAGAGCTCACACTTCTGCTGGAGAGAGCAGGAGGTGCAGACTGTGTGAGAGGGCCATCAGGGATTGCAGAGACCAGTACAACACACAAAAGTAGTTGAAGAAGATGTGGATCAATGAAAGAGAGAATTGTGAATCAATGAAAGATATGTATATGAAACAGGGTATTCATGGAAGTGTCCACTTGGTTAGGAAATGAGAACAGAGATTAATCCTGAAAGAGATACTTCCCAGGAAATACAGAGGCAATCTGGCACAAAGCTTTGCCGCACCTCCTCTGAATCAAAGGTAAACAGAAAACTGGGGACAAGGGCAAACTGCCCAATGTGGGTTGCATGACAGGGCTGCACTGCCCTGTTGTAGGCAATTATCCCTCTAACCTTGAACACTATGACTTGGATGGTGGAACTTTAGTTAAAAGCCCCAAATGGACTTCTGGCAAATTGGCAATGGAGGAGGCGAACGTACCAACTTCCAACTCCCAGAACCAAAGTGGATTATAACTTGATTTTAAGAACCAACATCTGGATAACCAATGTTGAACTGGACTAAGAGGACTCTTCAACTGGGGAACACTGAAGAAGCAACATTGAGACTGGTAGGAAAAGCGAGAGTGTGGAAATGGCTGCCTAACTCCCCAGATCGAAAGAAAGCCTGGAGAGACTTGTGTAGTGGGAAGAGAGGCTAGCAGAAGGGTAGAGACCTGGGTCCCAGAAACAAAGCCCCAGCCTACAGCCCCAGAGCCTAGAAGAGGCATATGGATAATATTTAGCTGGGAAACAGGTTAGGATACTGTTTGTGAGAAAGAGACAGTTGTCTCAGATCCAGGATTCTTCTTAAAGGGATGGTACAGAAAAACTCTCTCACAACCACTCATCTGGGACTCTGGGAGACAGAAAGAGAGGAGAGGACCAGAGCAGTGGGAAAAGAGTGTGGACTGCAAGGCACAGGGAGAAACACTCTGAGGGACAGTCACCTTAACCCCTGGGCTGAGTCACTTCCCAAATCGAAAACGAATATTTCTCCTGGAACTAGCAATACCAGCAAAGGGAGACAGGATACCAGCCAAACAAGCTCTCCCATGGCCCTTAGAGCAAAGTTGCTTAGATGGAGGAAATTTCCAGGACTACAGTATGGAGTGTTATGGTCTGAGCTGCAGTGCCCCTACCCACACTGCTGAACGCTTGCTGGAAGGACGGTGATGGCGAGATGTGGAAACATGGTTCTGTTGGCGGGGGCATAGGCCCAGCCGACGTGAGCTCAGTCTAGCCCAGCAGGGCGGAGGGAACGTGCAAAAGCAGTCCAGCAGCTGCTGCTCGCCTGCAGTCCCAACTGAGGGAGAAAAGCGGGAGGCCAGGAACAGTCAAAGATCTGCTGCTGAGCAGGGGTCTGCAGGTGTGCAACATAACCAGGCCTCTGAGGTTTGCGACCCTGCACAAGCTGGTCCTGACCGCAGGGGCTGGGCAGAAGCCCGAGAACAGGCAGGGTCCGCAGCTGAGCAAAGGTGCTCACCCCTACTCTTGGTGCCAAGGCTTGTGGCTTGAGTACGGTGCGCAACCCCACCTGTGAGGGCGAGACGAAGGCCCAGACAGGCTGAGGCTTATAGAGCCAGGCACGAGAACACAGCCCCTCCCGCGGAGAAGAGGCGGAAATCACAGCAACAGCCGCAGTGAGCTGGCTCCAGCAACACCCATACCAAACCGCCCTAGGCACTGGCAGAGGGGATGGAGGACCTACAGGCAGACCACACCTAGGTAACACAGAGGCAACACCCATTGGACTCCAGTGGCCACAACCTTCTTATACACAGACAAAATGGGCAGGCAGAGAAATGCAATCCAAATGAATCAAGAAAAATCCCCAGAGAAGGACCTGAATAAACCAGATATATGCAAATTACCAGATGCAGAGTTTAAAATAATGATAGTTAGGATGTTCAAAGAGCTTAGAGCAACAATGGATAGTCATTATGAACACCTTAATAAAGAGATAGCAAGTATAAAAAACGAAATTGAAATAATAAAAAAGAATCAGACAGAAATGACAAATACAATATCAGAAGTGAAGACCACAATGGAAGGAATTAAAAGCAGGATGGATGAAGCTGAGGATTGAATCAGCAAGTTAGAGGACACAATAAACAAAGGCACAGAAGCAGAGCAGAAAAAAGAAAAGAGACTCAAAAAACCTGAGGAAACTCTAAGGGAGTTCTGTGACAACATGAAGAGAAATAACATCCTCATCATAGGAATTCCCGAAAATGAAGAGAAAGAACAAGGGATAGAAACTTTGTTCAATCAAATCATAGCTGAAAGTTTCCCTAAATTAAGGCTGGAAAACATTTCACACGTTCAAGAAGCACAGAGAACTCCATTAAAGAGAAACTCAAAGAAATCTACACCAAGACACATCATAGTTAAAATACCAAAGCTAAGTAATAAAGAGATAAATTTAAAAGCTGGTAGAGTAAAAAAGGCTATCACCTACAAAGGTGCCCACATAAGGATGACATCCAACTTCTCAACAGAAACACTTAAGGCCAGAAGGGAATGGCAAGATATATTCAAAGTAATGCAGAGCAAGAACCTACAACCAAGACTACTCTATCCAGCAAAGCTAACATTTAAAAATGAAGGAGAAATAAAGAGCATCCTAGACATAAAAAACCTCAAGGAATTCATTAAAACCAAACCAATTCTGCAAGAGATACTAAGGGGCCTGTTATGAGCAGTTCAAAAGGGTAAAAGAATATAGGAAAAAAAATATACAGCTTTAAAGAATTAAATGGCAATAAACAACTAGAAATCAACAATAACCTTAAATGTAAATAGATTAAATGATCCAATCAAAAAACATAGGGTAGCTGCATGGATAAAGAAACAGGACCCATGCATATGCTGTCTACGAGATACACACCTTAAAACAAAAGATGCACATAGACTGAAGGTAAAAGGATGGAAAAAAATATTTCATGCAAATGGAAATTGAAAAAGAAGCCGAGGTAGCAATACTTATATCTGACAAAATGGACTTTAAAACAAAGGTTGTAGTAAGAGATAAAGAAGGACACTACATAATAATAAAAGGAACAATTCAACAGGAAGATATAACCATTATAAATATCTATGCACCAAACATAAGAGCCCAGACATACATAAAGCAGATTTTGATGGATATAAAGGGTGAGATTAACAGCAATACTATAATAGTAGGGTACTTCAATACCCCACTAACAGCACTGAATAGATCCTCAAGAAAAAAATTGATAAAGAAACAGCAGACTTAAAGGATACAATAGATTAGTGGTTCTTAATCTGGGTTCTATCGACCCTAGGTGTTTGATGAGTTGGTCTCAGAGGTTTAGAGAAGCTTCTGCCATGGATATAAAAATAAAATAATACTGTATTTTGTTGTGATTTCATGTACTTTGTTGGCTTTGTTCTTTGAGCAAGGTGATGTTCATGCACGGCTCATTCTGTGCACCAGAAAAAATATATACCTATGTCTTGAAATTGGGAAAAAAATCATATTTTATTTATCACTAAAGAAGGGTTTAGTGAATGCGCATATAAAACTGGTAGGTTTGGTTCCTCAAAAAAGGCTAAGAACTACTGCACTAGAACAACTTGATTTAATAGATATCTTCAGAACTTTTCACCCTAAAGCAGTAGAATATACATTCTTTCAAGCTCTCATGGTTTATTCTCTGGGATAGACCACATGTTAGGACACAAAAGTGGTCTCAATAAATTTAAGAAGATTGAAATCATATCAAGCATTTTCTCTGATCACAATGCCATCAAACTACAAATTAACCACAAAAGAAAAACTGAAAAATACTCAAACACATGGAAATTAAATAGCATGTTATTAAATAATGAATAGATTAACAATGAGATCAAAGAAGAAATAAAAGTTTCTAGAAACAAATAATAATGAGCATACATCAACTCAAAATTTATGGGACACAGCAAAAGCAGTACTGAGAGGGAAGTTCATTGCACTATAGGCATACCATGAGAAACCAGAAAAAGCTCAAATAAGCAACTTGACACTGCATCTAAAAGAACTAGAAAAACAACAGCAAATAAAGCCAGGACCAGTAGAAGGAAGGAAATAATAAAGATCAGAGCAGAAATAAATGACATAGAGGCTAAGGAAACAGTACAGAAGATCAATGAAACCAGGAGCTGGTTCTTTGAAAAGGTAAACAAGATTGATGAACCTTAAACTAGACTCACCAAGAATAAAAGAGAGAGAACTCAAATAAATAAAATTAGAAAGGACAGTGGAGAAATAACAACTGACACAACAGAAATACAAAGTATTGTAAGAAAATATTATTAAGAACTCTATGCCAAAAATTAGACAACCTAGGTGATATAAACAAATTTCTTGAATCATATAATCTTCCAAAAATCAATCTGAAAGAATCAGAACACCTAAACAGACCAATTACAACAAATGAGATCGAAACAGTTATCAAAAAACTCCCAAAAAAGAAAAGTCCTGGGCCTGATGGCTTTACAAGTAAATTCTACCAAAAATTCAGAAAAGAACTAACTCCTATTCTCCTCAAGCTATTTCAAAAAATTCAAGAGGAAGGAAGACTTTCAAACTTCTTTTATGAGGCGAGCATAATTCTGATCTCAAAACCGGGCAAAGACAACACAAACACAGAAAATTATAGGCCAATATCCCTGATAAATTTAGATGCTACAATTCTCAACAAAATATTAGCCAACCAGATCCAGCAATATATGAAAAAAATTATACACCGTGATCAAGTGGGATTTATTCTGAATAGGTAAGGCTGGTTCAAAATTCGCAAATGAATCAATGTGATTCATCACATAAACAAAAGGAAGGACAAAAGCACGTGATAATTTCAATAGATGAAGAAAAAGCATTTGATAAAATCCAGCACCCATTCATGCTCAAAACTCTCAGTAAAGTGGGAAAACAGGGACCATTCTTTAACATGATAAAGGCCATTTATCACAAACCCACAGCCAACATCATAGTAAATGGGCAAATATTAAAAGCAATCCCTTTAAGATCAAGAACCAGGCAGGGGTGCCCCTTTTCACCACTCTTATTCAACATAGTTCTGGAAGTCCTAGCTACAGCAATCAGATAACAAGAAGAAATAGAAGGCATCCAAAATGGAAAAGAAGAAGTAAAACTGTCATTATTTGCAGATGATATGATAATGTATATAGAAAACCCTAAAGTCTCAGTCAAAAAACTACTGGACCTGATAAATGAATTCAGCAAGGTGGCAGAATATAAAATTAATACTCAGAAATCAGAGGCATTTTTATATACCAACAATGAACAGTCAGCAAAAGAAATTGAGGAAACAATCCCTTTCACTATTGCAACCAAAAAAAAAAAAAATGTACCTTAACAGTAAATTTAACCAAGGAGGTTAAGGACTTGTACTCAGAAAATTATAAAACACTGATAGAAGAAGTCAAGGAAGATACAAGCAAGTGGAAGCTTGTACAGTGCTCATGGTTAGGAAGAATAAACATCATTAAAATGTCTATATTACCCAAAGAAATTTATAAATTCAATGCAATAGCAATGACATACTTCAATGATATAGAACATATATTCGAAAAATTTATATGGAACCAAAAAAGACAACGAATAGCCTCAGTAATCTTAAAAAAAAATAAATAAAGCAGGAGGTATCACTCTTCCGGATAGCAAGGTATACTACAAGGTCATTGTACTCAATGCAGCCTGGTACTGGCTAAGAACAAGCATATAGATCAATGGAACAGAACAGAGAACCCAGAAATAAACCCACAACTTTATGGACAACTGATATTTGACAAAGAAGGAAAGAACATACAATGGAGTAAAAACAGCCTCTTTAACAAATGGTGTTGGGAAAATTGGACATCTACCTGCAAAAAAATGAAACTAGACCATCAACTTACACCATTCATAAAAACAAACTCAAAATGGATAAAAGTCTTAAATGTAAGCCGTGAAACCATAAGCATCTTAGAAGAAAACATAGGCAGCAAGGTCTCTGACATCTGTAGCAGCAGTATATTTGCCGATTTATCTCCACGGGCAAATGAAATAAAAGTCAAGATAAACAAATGGGACTATATCAAACTAAAGAGTTTTTGCACAGCTAAAGACAATAAGAACAGAATAAAAAGACAAACCACACAATGGGAGAACATATTTGACAGCACATCTGATAAAGGTTTTATAACTAAAATTTATAAAGAACTTATAAAACTCAACACCAGGAAGACAAACAATCCAATCAAAAAATGGGCAAAAGAAATGAATAGAAATTTCTCCAAAGAGGACATACAGATGGCCAATAGGCATATGAAAAAATGCTCAACATCACTAATCATTAGAGAAATGCAAATTAAAACCACAATGAGATATCACCTCACACCAGTCAGAATGGCGCTCATCAGCAAAACAACACAGAATAAGTGCTGGCGAGAATGCGGAGAAAAGAGAACCCTTCTGCACTGCTGTTGGGAATGCAGACTGGTGCAGCCACTGTGGAAAACAGTTTGGAGATTCCTCAGAAAATTAAAAATAGAACTGCCTTTTGACCCAGCTATCCCACTTTTAGGAATATACCCTAAGAACACCATAGCACTGTTCGAAAAGAAGTAATGCGCCCCCATGTTCGTGGCAGCATTGTTCACAATAGCGAAGATCTGGAACCAGCCCAAGTGTCCTTCAGAAGACTAGTGGATTAAAAAGCTTTGGTACATATATACTATGGAATACTACTCAGCCATAAGAAATGATGACATCGGATCATTTATAACAACATGGATGGACCTTTATAACTTTATACTAAGTGAATAAAGTAAATAAGAAAAAACTAAGGACTATATGAGTCCAACATAGATGGGACATAATAATGAGAATCAGAGACATGGACAAAAGTGTACTGGCTACCTGGGGGTAGGGGGAGGTAAGGGAGGAGGAAGGGCGAGGGAGGGGGGAGGGAGAGGTGAGGGGCACAAATAAAACTAGATAGAAGGTGACGGAGGACAATTTGACTTTGGGTGATGGGTACGCAATATAATCACATGTCAAAATAACCTGGAAATATTTTCTCTGAAAATATGTGCCTTGATTTATCAATATCACCCCATTAAAATTAATTTAAAAGGAGCCCCAAATGAATGTCTCTTGGATGCAAATACTAAGAAATTGCGCGATTGTATGAGCTTTGTGCAGACACAAAGGTATGCATGTGAACAGGCTTTAGAAAATTAGCCTAGAAGTTCTAGATTGCCTTTTCTTTGTGCTTGTTAATAAGCAAAAGAAAAAGAATATACTGACCAAATTAGCCCTTTCTCCATGTCAGCAAAATGGCCATTAGTCATCCTTTGCCCTTATCACCTGGCCTCTCTCCCTTGTAATCCTGTTATCTCTGTTCTGCTTCTGATCAATAAAAGCTAAGGGAGAAGGAAATTCAGGAGATCTTCTTTGCTTCCCTTGTCAGGCCTCCCCCTCTCCCTCTTGACATAAGTTTGTGTCTTGAGGAGGTTTCTTCCACGCCACCCTGGTAGTTCCCAGCAGGCTGGAGTACTATACCCTGTGCTGTAAAGTCCAGGCTCAGAAAGACAAAGACAAAGGCACTGGGCAGGCCAGATGGATGGGAAGTCAAGAGAGTTCATTGTAATCTGGGGAAGGACATTAGAACATCATACTGGAGGTGACATTTTTCCACAGAAAAAAATTTAAAAAAAAAAAAAAGAGGATTAATGGAACAGCCTGGAATTTGAGATGAGCAGAAGAAAAACAGTCAAGTTTGGGACTTCAGATTCCAATACAATTGGTCCTGTGCAGTTTCAATTGACAGTTTATGTCAGCATCCCTTCCAGAAATCCTTAGGCCCTTCTTTACATTCTCACAAGTGCATCTGTAGCACTTTTAACAGAAAAGCTCATTAGTTCTAGAGCCGGACAAATACCATTGTATAAAATGCAGGGAGAAGGCACTCCAACTTGTCAAACAAGAAGAGTACAGATGCAAATGAACCTTGGGACTCAGTATAAAAGAAGATGGAGGAAAATGGAATTTATTGGAAGCATGCCATTAGCCACAACTGTAAGCAAAGCAATATGAACGTCACTTTTCTGTTTATATCTAAACAGAGAAGCTATGAATCAAATAGATATGTGTGAGGTGGTGGAGGGGTTGGTAGTAGGCAGGGGATAGAAATAAAATCTATTGATCAAAAACACAATTAACCACTAGGTCAACGGTATATAGAATTATGACTTAAACTGTTTTTGCCACTATCTCTTTAAAGTCTGGAAAATCTCCACTCCCTGACTTTCCCTATCTCTCACCCAAATATACCACTGTAAAATTTTTAGGTATATGTATCTTAGTCTGATGAGGGCTTAGTTATGGGACAGGTAAAGAGAATGTGCTTTATAGCTCCTCAATACCACCTACTCAGTTATTATTCAGAAGCAGTAACTGGGATACTGTTGAGATATATTGGATTTTGAAAATACAATAACATTCATGACCAAACAACTAGGATGTTTTAAAACTGGGGGATAAATGTATCTATTACTTCCTTCTAAGGATCTCAGGAGATGTATATATTGCCATGTATTCTTAGTAGCAGAAGTTGAAACTACTTCACTGAATCAGAGTTCCAAAGAACATCTAGATACATATCATAACAAAAACTACTTAAGTTCTAGTTGGCAGAGGCTCCCCTACATCAAATTCCCACAGTTCAGAAGGCAAAGTAATGAACTTTTATGTGTAGACTTTGTAAGCCCATGTGAGAGGATTAAGACCTCTCCAAAATTTTTAAAGGAAATGAAATATATTTTCATATCTGACAATTGTAACTTCCTTGGGAGAGGAAAAAGAATGCACTCTGAATATTGGTTTCTTCAGTTCATAATAAACCATCTAAGTACTTTAAGACTTTCTTTAACTTATCACACCTAATTTATTCCCAATTTATTCTTAAACTTAAACAATTTTCAATACAATGCCTTTGTTCATATATATTTTGAAGTTAAAGGGTATTTATAAATGTTGACAAGAAAATGATGAAATAGCACTTCTGTTCGCTGCTTTTCACAATTTAGATCTGAACAACCCATTTCCTGGTCAAAAGACTGTTATATTAGTTCTCCCCATTCTTAGATGTAGAACCTTCCTTGCCATGGATAGCCACTAATTTGAGGACTGCATCACAACGTTCCCAATATATATATGAGATAAGACACTCAAAGTGCCATTTTAAGACCCAGTTTTGGACTGGGGACCAGGTACAAGCAAACATGAAACTGCTGGGTAAAGAAAGATAGTCAGCAAGTAAAGGAAAATGTGAGAAAAGCAAATTAAAACAAAAACCACTTAAAAATTAAAATATATTACAGAAATCTAATGGTATGAATTGTAGCCACCAGAATCACCAATTTGGAAATTAGTTTACTTCATATGATATTAAATGTAAGGAATAGTCTGAAAATATTAAGATACACATATCTAGGATGCTTGAATTCATATACTGATGTCTTCGTTGCTTGAATTCATACACCACTGTCTTTGTTATTTGTATGGCCAGTAGCCACAGCCACCATCACAGCTGCCTGGCCAACGCAGGTTCAGGTTTGATTCGTCGAATCGATAGTAAAGAAACAATTCAGCCAAAAGCTGGAGGTCCATTTTTCTTTATTCTAGACTCGCACTCAGCAAGTGAGTAAAAACAAACACACTAGGCTCCAAAGCTCACTCAATCAGCACTCACAAAGCTACTGACTCATTCGAATTTTCCTAGAATCTAAGACTCCCAGGTCTTTGCCTCCATTTTGGCTGCCTCTTCTCCTCCATGTGGCATCTCTCTCTCTACAAGAACATAATCACTCTCCCCAAATGGCCTCCTAGCTCCTCCTTTTAAAACCTTTTGGCACAAAAGCCCTGCCCCAACACACATTAGCATAACCACCCCCATCCTAAGCAAGAAGGACAACTAATGTTATTACCTAGGCGACAGCCATCCACGTTGGCAGCACCATCTTTAACAGAGTGAGCAAAATATATCTTATCTGCCCAACATTATCAAAAATTTGTCCTTCTATCTAGAAAGGTGAGAAAGAAGGAAGGAGTGGAGTAGGAGTGTGGAGAGAGAAGGAGAAAGGAGAGAGACAAAGGATTAGGGAAAACTACATCACAGCCAGAAGGACTGTTTCCACTTTGATGGTGGGCTGGCATCCCTGATACTTCTCCAGTTCAATGCTTTTACATCTGTTCTGCCACAAGGAATTCTGGGATAGAAGTGTCTGAGATGTATAATTGTAACAACAAGCTATGTTTTGAAATCATAGATACCGTATGCCATTATTTTACTGCATATAAAGGACTTTGCATTCAAGAAGAAACATTCCTCCAAGAAGCTCAAGGCTTTTTATAAAATCCACTTCCAATCAACTACTCTGGTAGGCATAATAAATCTTTGTTAAGACAATATGCTCAATGGGCACTTAGAAATTTGTTGAAAACACCAGTAATAGTTCCACATACTTCCATTTCCTTGATTTCTTCAACCAAATCCTGTTGAAAATATAAGATTATTTTATAATAAACCATTTCTGGTTGGAAGCTAGGTAAGCTTTCTTTTAAAAGGAAAGAGAAATAGGACCCTCTTTAGACTTCCTAGTCATTGTTTTCAGAAATCTTGAATATTGCAAAGTGTCAAATATCTAAGTAGACAAAATGGGGAGCAAAGTGTTATAAACAAAAGTGACTACACCAGATAATCCCTCTTTGTACCCTTAGGCCCATTTGCCATCCTCTTCATCCTGTTCTGTGCCCAGAAGGCCAACCTGTAGGATGCATCTCCAACCCTTTGGCCTCCCAGCTTCCTATGTGTTTCACTCATGGGGGAGGGCACCAGCAGACTGTCAGAGGGTAGGAACAGAGGGAGTTAGGGCATTTTTATCCCTGTCCCCTCCATGCTGGACCACAGTCTGGGTGTGGCTTCCCTCTCTGGGCCAGAGCCCTGCCAGGTGGTCCCATCAGCGCATTCAGTTCTTGTGCCATTGCAGTAGTAACGTGCCTCTCTCCTCCAGCCCTCAGAGTGAAGGTGGCAATGGCTTCCCCCTACTGCCAGTCCCTCAGTGTCACTGTCCCATATTAGTACTCCTCTTTAAATAAATCATGCTCTGACCACAGGAAAGACTTTGATGGCTTTGATCT
This sequence comes from Rhynchonycteris naso, assembly GCA_037038555.1. Taxonomy (NCBI): domain Eukaryota; kingdom Metazoa; phylum Chordata; class Mammalia; order Chiroptera; family Emballonuridae; genus Rhynchonycteris; species Rhynchonycteris naso. The sequence continues at coordinate 100,558,192 of CM073001.1, forward strand.
TGTCATCAGGACTATGCTGAGAGAAAAGTACCACTACTGTGCCCTGGGAGTACTTATCTTCCTGAGACAAGCTTTCTCTTTTCTAAAATTGGGTAATGCCTGCTCATTGTACAGAAATCAACAATGATGATGTCTGCTTCAGAGAAAGAGTGTTTGCTGTCTTGCAATTCATATGTGTCTTTGAGCAGTGAAAGAGACAGAGAAGAGAGGGGGTAGGAGTTGGGAGGAGGTTCCATGTGCAGAGAACAGGAACAAAAGAGCATGGTAGGTAGATAGGAGGAAGATAGATGTGAAAAGCATATAAGAACCAGGAACAAAGCCCTAGAAACCATGGTGGCAACCTTACCTGCTGAGGGAAGTATCAAGTCCTCACCACATGCTTAGCAGGGGCAGAGACCCTGCAAGAAGTGAGAGCTGATTTACTCTGGGACATCACTGGAGAGAAAGAATGAGGAAGTCACCTAAGCAGATAGAAGGAAGGGTGAAACAAGTATTGTCAGTCTCTCTTGAGGGACTGATAAACTTGAACTCCACTTAATCATATAGTTTACTTAGAGGAGAAATGTCAGACATCGGTAATTCATAAAATAATTTAATTTAAGTACTGGACAAATTTAGTTATAATATGACCTGTAGTATCCTGAACAAGTTCATCTTAGGCTGTATGGTTGGTTTTAATAACTCTAAGAACCCAGATAAACTTCACTTTTGTATCTGAAATTATTAAATGTCAGGTGGATCTGGCCAGCCATCTGTTGGGTGCCTATGTAGGAAGAGACTCTACCCAGCCCACTTGGCAGAGAAAGAGGAGGGATACAGAATTGATCTCTGAGTACAGAGAGTTATACTTTCAGGAAAAGGTGAGAGGGAAACACAGAAAATTATAAAAGTTTGGAGCAGAACGAAGCCACAATATCTCTTACCCACTCTTACAAGGCCAGCACTATCCCACAGCTCCCTATATTCCTAGAATGTTCAGACAGGATTACATCTAATTCTCAGGCCCACCTCTCTGGATAGCTGGCAGGCTCTCAAGCTCTTGCAATTATGGAGAGCTCTGAGATGGGGAGGTATCCAAATTTCTTCAGTCTACCTTGAGGTTTGTGCACATTGTTAACATTTCTTGGGAGTATAGCAGCAGGAGATATGCCTTCTCTCACCAAGAAAAATGACAAGTTTATTGCAAACTCACCAACAGACCTTTCTTCGGATTTCTACACCTGGAAAAACACCAAAGTCTAGGCTCAAACCTGGCCTCCTTCTTGAAGCCTCTTAATCTACTTCTTTGCTGTGAGCCGTCTGCCTGGTAGACTAGAGATTGATCTGTGAATTAAATGACATTCAATGGAACATGCTCTTGTTTCACAGGAACAGCTTCCAAAATAGTCATTTAGAAGGGAAGCCATTGTCACTGGAATGTTTACAAATCAATTTCCCCACAGTCACTTCACTGGACCTCCCTTGCTATCTGTGGAACCTCCATGCAGACACTTTTGTCCCTGAGTTCAGAAAGAGACAGCACTTGCTCCATGTGTTCTCTCTGCATGTTAGGGCAGATGGCGAAAATAGATAGGCTGAGCTATTTGTACAGGACATAATGAATTCCAACTGATAACATTTGTGCTTGAGATTCCTGGGGTTTCCTCAAACAAGAAGAATCATTTTAGAGAGAGATCCATCAACTGAGAAGGAAGTCTCAAGTTTGTAAATACTAATGGCTGTACTGCCAATAATTGGTAATGTGAGTCAGGTGTCGATCAGGAACAGAAAGTGGAGGTAACAGTAGTGAGAAAACAGGTGAGACTGATAGAGTCTAGGACAAATATTTCAGGTAAACCCTTGGGATTGGAGAAAGGCCAGGGATCTGAAAAGAATGAGGCCATGTAGCAAGGGAATAAATTCAGAGGTAGATTTAAAATGCAGAAATATGCCCATGGGAAAAGAGGAAATTAGATTCTAACAGAGATAACAAAAAACCTATGCTCAGAGTCCACAATCTATCTTTCTAAAGCAGCATAGTCAGAGATTGTTGAAAGCACAAGAGGATTATGGGTAACTTTATAGAAAGATAGCAACAGATAGAAGAAAATGGGTCATGGGAAGGCTCTATGCTCTGTACCTTTCTGGAAAGGGGAGACTCTAATGCCTTTTCTACCTTATACTTTTTTTGACTACTTTTGTGGGTCTCAGGTTATTCAAAAAGGTATCGATTACCTGATTGCATAGATTAGAAAGTCAAGATCAATGAGGCCAAGTGATTTAGTTAGGGCCACCCAGGTAAGGAGTGGCTTCTTGTGAACTACAGTGATGATCTCCTAATAACCATGAGGCACAAAGAACACAAGATAAGAAGTAAAAAAAAAATTCCTGATTCTGTTGCTTCTGTCAACTGTTTCATCTCCCTGATTTCCTCATCTATAAAATAGATTTATTAACAACTATGTCATAGGATTGTTGTAAAAATTAGATTAGATAAAACAATACGTATACAAGCTACGAAGCAATGTGTTATACAAATATAATGTACGATATGCCTACCTCATAGCCAATACTATTTTTAGGAGTGAAAACTAAGCAGTTTCAAACTGATTGAAACTTTCAGGCAGTTGATTACCCCAGGAATCCCCACACATGCAATCAGTTTCAAAACAATATTTTGTCCAGCCACACAAAAAAGAGCTACATCACTGAATAAGAACATGTGGACAAGACCCACTGGGGGTGAGGACGATGGAGCCGCAGAAACCCGACTCCAGAGACCAGGTTCAGTGACGCAGATCCACTTTATTATGAAAGCTACCTTATATACATGGGTTCAGGCAATAGAATGTCACAGCAGGGCAAATGGCCAAAAAAGGTCAGGAGGCTGCCTGATTGGCACTGAGTCACTTCTGTATAGCAGGGCGAGCTCCCTCTGGGGTGTGCCGGGGAGGGGTTAACCTGCTGGAGTATTCTTACAGCGTAGCATCAACCACAGATGCCAGGTAAAAGCTCTGCACTCTACCAACAAGAACATATTTACCACGGCCTATGTGTAGCCCTACCATGTGCTACATAAACTCACGCACCTGATTAATGATGTAAATGAGATCCTTATTATGAACAGTCAGAATGTGGCCATTGCAGAACTGAATGATGACAACATAACACTTTATCTCAACAAGAAAGTTGACCTGAAAAGTCTCTGAACATTTCTCAGAGTATTGAGAATCAGCATTTTAGACCTCCCCAGGCTCCGATTAGTGATTCCCATGCATGCCCATTAGACAGAGATCTATGGCATAGTTCACACATACAGCAAGGTATATGTCAAGTTGCTAAGGGCTTAAACAAGGCATCGCAGTCCTTCATAAATCTAAAGCTTAACAGGTTCATTTTTTTTTACATTTTCCCCAAAGCACATTATCACCACCATCACTATTAATCACACTCATCATATTGAGCTTTCTTTTGTATGGGGAGCTTCCCCGTTTCTAGTCACTGAGGAATAAAAAGCAGAGTGTTCTTGGTGTACACTCCACTCTGTGTAGCGAAATGTCTTTATTACTTACTTGAGGATCTGAAGACTAGCTTGTCTAAATCTTCTGGCCTCTCCTCCTGGCTTAGTAGAATTGAGTAATCGCAATAGGCACTCAAAACAATTTTTTTAAAGGTCAAAGAAATAGTTGAACACTATGTGCTAAACTGGAAAAGATAGGAGTTATCTCAGTTGCCCATTCCTTTATTCTCCGACCCTGGACCCAGGGTTGGGGGCATTGTGTGGGCCAAGCATTTCTTCCCTCATCTGTGGTGATACTTATGACTCCCCAAACGATGGTTTTACAGCTGCTGTTCCTTCGTCCATATTTTAGGGTGTCGATTCCCAAGTGAAGCCATGAGAGGTCCACCTGTGCCACCTGTACATGAGCAAATAGAACCCTAATTTCTCCTCTCATTGTGTCCCTGCTCCCACAACCTGCTCCTCCTTTGTCTCTTGCTGTATTATTTCTCTTTAAGTCTCAGCCAGTAGGGGTGGGCCAATTAGGACTGGCTTTACTGTTCTTTCTTACCTCAGGAGACGATTTGCATCTAGTCCTACTACAAAGAATATTTCCCTGGACAGGTCTTAAGAACCACCATAGAATTATCTCTAATTTATTGTACATTTTAAACCAAAACAGTCTTGGAATATAACCCTAAGCAGAAGCAACACAACTTTTAATTATCTTCCAAGAGGACATAATCTTAATGACATGTGTAGAAATTTCTCCTACACAGGCTGAAATGTGCTTTCCTTCTTCCCACCGATCCCCGTCCTGGGAGATAATAACACATGGAATTGTAGGAAACTCTCCAAACCAAAGAAAAACACAGCGGTCATCACTCCTGCCCTAACCAAAGGCTAAACAAAAATAAAAAACAATGTGCTGAATCAGCCAAATTCTTAGCCCCTTGCTGTGGGTCTGTGTATGCCAGCGCATGACTGAAAAGGACCAGAGCTGGCATTAGGTAAGTGTTCTAGCAAGGGAGGGAGGAGAGCTCCCTAACCTTGTCCCTGTGACAGGCTTCTCTCATCTGAAACTAAGACAGAAGACTAAGAGCTGCTGCAGTATCTCAGACTGTGCCCTGCGCAAGGGCACCCACTTGAGCGTCGATGGGCTGAAATCAAAACCAGGAACTGCCCATCTTGAGCCCAGAAAAGCTATCTTTTTACATTCACCCCAAGACCCGTCCACTGGGCAAACCTGGTGTCCACAGGGCTTTCAGGCTGACCTCCCTTAGGACCCAGAGAGTATGTCACCTGACAGGATGAGAGATTCCCAGCCTCTGTGCCTGCCGTGACTATGCTCAGCTTGGCCACCTTCTCTGATCAATTTCCACGGATTAAAGAGAAGAGGAGGAGGGCACAGGGGGAGGGAAGAAGGAAGCATTTTTTCTCCAAACGAATAGGTATCAGGTCCAGAATCATTCAGCTGCCCTGGCCAGTTTCCTGGGATGTGTCATCTTGACCTTGGCAGGCCAGTCATCACTGTTGTCACTGTCTCCAACCAGAGGCTGAATGGGCTGCAGCTGCTCCAGCTGTCAGTGTCCCGGCCCAGCCAAGCAGCTCTATGTCCTCTCCTCCACCCCCCACCCCCCATTTTCTGCCTCACTCCCAGGAACGTGCACAGCCTGCCCAGCTCCCCTGCAGGTGGACCCAGTGTGCAAGCGCAACTAGGCTTGTGGGAAAGTCCTGTGAGGAGGGAGGGCAGAGACCCTCTGCTAGCTACGGTCCCATTCCCTGTCCACAGCAGGTATTCATAAACCTGGACTCACTACTTTGCTTTGCAGGGAGTAATATGAAATGTGACTGCGCTCGTTTGGTCTACAAAGTCCTCCATGATCTATCCCTGCCAGCCTAATTAATCAGCCTTGCAAAGTAACATTTCCTGTGTCTCTTTGATGCCCTGACAGCACTAAATTGTTCCTCACTCAAGCTGTCCTCACGGACCAGGGTCAACACCAGCATTCTACTCTGACACCCCCTCGTCCTAATCCCCTTTCAATACTTACCTCTACCACTGCACCAAGCACATTGTATTATAGCAACTCTGTGCTGATCCCTTTACTGAAACTATGAACAACTTAAGGAAAAACCTTATTTAATTCTAAAATCCCAGCCCCTTGTGCAATGCCTGACACTTGCCAGTACCCAGAGTGCTACCTCAATGAATGACTGAACTGAATGACTGACTAGGGAAGTGTATTAGTGAGTATACTTAGCTCTGAGTGAACTAGATGAGAAGAACAAGGTAGTAGCTACAGGGGAATTTGGAATCAAGAATGTATTTTTCCTTTCTCTCCTCCTTAATGTATTTTATTTTGCTTTCATTTATTTTATTTTTCTTCTTCTTTTATTTTGAATTTTATTTTAAGGAATCCTCAACTTATGGAGTAAATCCCTTTAGGCTTAAGGAAGAAAGGTCAAGATAGATGGTACCATGGATAAGGTTTATGGGTGGGAATAAGAAGTCGAAAGATGTCACGTAGAAAATCCAACTTGTCTTGCCCTGGCTGAATGGCTCTGTTGGTTAGAGCATCGTCCCAAAGTGCAGAGGTTGCCGGTTTGTTCCCCGGGCAAGGCACATACAGGTACAAATTGGTGTTCCTGTCTTTCTCTCTATTCCTCTCTCGCTAAAATCAATAAATAAACTTTTTTTAAAAATAAAATCTCACTTTCCTGATGACAACAAAGGGAAAGCCTGCAGAAAATAGTGTGGGAGGTCCTCAGATGGGGGCATCAAAGCAATAAGACTATGATTTGAGGGTCCAAATGATAGAATGGATCCAGTGCTCAGCAACCCAGGTCCGACTAGGTAGACAAGGAAAGTGAGACAGACGGGAGTTGGTAGACTGGATGCAGTCAGAGGGCCAGCAGCAGGAGATCTGGGAAACAAAAGCAGGCAATGTGAGAAAGAGCAGTCTGAGACCTGGGAGGCTACGGTACTGGCATCCGGTCTCTGGCAGAAAGTACTTCCAAGTGATGCTGGGGAAAGTGTGCTGAGGGAAAAGAAGGAGCTGCAGCTACCAAGTGGCTAGCCTGGACATGGTTTTATGCCACTCAGAAACCTGGCTGGGACCTTTCCAAGCACCAACAGAACAAAATGGGGGTAGTGTGGGAACACTGGAATGTGTAGTCAGAGGCTACTCTGTCCTAACGCAGCATGACACAGAGTTGGCAACATGGAGAGATGGATATGATGGCCAGGGACTGAGTGAGCATGGGAGGCCACACCAGTGACCACTTGAAAGCAGCCAAAGATCTTTCACTCTGACACAGGAATAGACACGGCTCACTATTTGGAGGCCAACAATTGGATTGAAATATGGCAAATCACATTTAAAATGTCATCCGTTTTCAACTAAATTGATTACTGTGGAATAAAACATACTGCTGGGAAAACATTCTCAAAGATACTCAAACCTTTTAGTTCTAGGGGCTCCTTTTACATCTTTGCTATCTTTTCAAGACATACGTTCTCACCTAACTTGGCCTGAACTTCTGTTTACAGCAGCTCCTGGCTTTTCTAGGTGAGGAACTAATAAATACCTAATGGGGCTGTGATTTGCTCCAGAACACAGAGCAAGTGAATTGGGACCCTGAGCTTCTCACCACTAATTCAGTCCTTTGCCATTACAATGTGATACCACTGGAGCAGAATAAAGGATTCAGTTGTGCAGAAGTGGCTTTTCTCTCATGTAACTTAACAGCAATAACGTCTTCTGTTTTAACTAGATATAACTACTGTTCAGGTATCTCCTTCAATTTATTACCATTTTCCTGTGAACGTAGGTCATTATCTACCAGATCACATGTTGCTTATGTAGTAAAATGCTCTGGGCATAACTTTATTCTGACAACATGTTTTGTAAAGGGCAATTTGCATATTTAATAACAGCCAGATGTTCTCAATTTGGGGGGTCAGACACCTCCAGTATTCAAACATTACATTCCTGCATTTTATATCTATTTTTCATGTCACTGTTTTCTGTCCGTAGTAAAGACTCATTAAATGATTGCTAAGTGCCTTTAAGTTTTTATGTTCACAAGACTTTTCAAGTATATCACTCCACAAGTCAGGGAAATGATCCTTTGTTAGACAATGCAGTCAATTTTGTGATTTGGATGAAATGATCAAAAATATCACCCAATCAATTTAAGCCTACCCTTAGAAATTAATCACTATACTCCCAAAATCTGACAAAGAAGAAAATGATGTGAAGATGGAAACTTCCAAAGGAACAGTGATAGTGTTGTATATGTCAACATCTCTGGTAGGTTCGTAGCAGCAGGAAGAGCAAGGTAGAAGAACCCTGTAAGAGCTCATCTTTGTATCACCGCTACTCATCAAAATTAAGTGCCCAAATGGTAGCTCTAGGAAATCTGCAGAAGTTACTTATAATTGTGCTTATCAACAGATGCACTCTTCTTGCTAACAGCTCCTGCAGTAATTAAGATTAGGTACAGTTACCCCAAACAGGAAAAGAAATCTCACAAAGTAATAGTAGTTTAAAATAAAAAGCAAATAGTATTTTGAAAAAAATAGTAGTGATTTAAACCACAAACAATGATTTTTAAAATATATTACAGAAATTAAGAACTGAGTGCCAAGAGCAGATTAGCAAGCAGAAATATCAGCCAAAGTATAGAAGATTTAAACAACACAATTAATGTAAATGGCCTAATTGACAGAACTCTGTCCCCAGTGCCTGCAGTACATACATATGTTTTAAATGTCAATGAACTATTTACAAAAATTGTCCATATGCTAAGCCTCAAAGCAAGCACCAGCAATTTCAAAGATTGAAATCATTCAGTATTTGTTCTCTCATCACAATTAGAAAATTGAGGTAGAAATCTCTAATAAAGTAAAGAGAGAAAAATCTCTAAATTCATAAAAATTAAGTGAAACACTTCTAAATAATTCATGGATCAATAAATAAATCACAAAAAGAATCATAAAATTATTTTGAAATAGATGGTACTGAAAACCACAAAATACAAAACTTTCTGGGATGCCAAAATTAAAAACTTCAATTGCATAATTGAAAAGGACACAAACTAAAATTTAATAATGTAAGAATCCCTCTACAGAAGTTAGAAAAAGCACAGAAAATTAAACCCAAAGATAGTAGAGGCAAAAAAATATACAAATAATAGCAGAAATGAATTAGGTAAGTGTAAAACAAAAAAGAATAAAAAATAAAAGCCAAAACATGATTCTTTTAAAAGACTAACAAAATAGATAAACCCTTTGCAATACTGATGAGTAAAAGAAGACATAAATAGCCAATATGGAAAAGAAACATGGCACAGAATTAAAGTTTGGGCAGAAATTAAAGAGATCAAAGATAGTAAAATTGATTTTATGAAAAAAAAAAACTTGAAATTTTAGAAAAAAGGAACAAATTCCTAGGAAAACACAACTTGCCACACTGGTATAGAAAGAAATAAAGAACCTCAAAATTTTTACATTTATCTTGAAAAATTGAATTTATAATTTTAAATGTTCCTAAAATTATGTCTTAAAATAAAATTTCAGGACAAAATGGCTTCACTGGTCAATTATTTTCAAGAACTTAAGAAGAATATAGATAAAAATAACCTTATACAAATTCTTTCAGAAAATGCAAAAGTAAAAACACTTTCCTCCTCATTTCATGATGTCACTATACCCTTGATACCAAATCCTAACAAGGAAATTATACTACAGCCATGCTTTACTTTACAATGGGGCTACATCTTGAGAACTGTATGGTTAGACAATTTTGTAGTGTGAACATCTTAGAGTGCACTTCCACAGACCTAGATGGTATAGGCTGCTACTTTAACTGTATGCACTATACTTCCATTTGACTGAAGGGCAACAGGTGTGTTTACACCAGCCTCACTAAAATACCTGAGTGATGATTTGCACTACAACCTTACTACAGCTATGAGGTCAGCAGGCAATAGCATTTGCCAGCTCCATTATAATCTTATGGGACACTATCATACATGCAGTTAGTCATTGACCAAAATGTTGTTATGTAGCACATAAATGTAGAGGAAATTCAGGCCATCTCACTTAAAAATGTAAGATTAAAAATAATAAAACAAAATATTAGTAATCCAAATTCAACAATACACAAACATATACACACACATTCATGCACACACATACACACAGTTACACTTCCTTGAGAAATACAAAATTGATTTAACTTCTAAAAATAAACCAATGAGTGACAAATGGTACTGAAACAAATGAATATCCATCCACCCACACTACACAAAAATTAAACTCAAAATGGTTATATACCTAAATTAAGAGCTAAAAATATAAAACTCTTGGAAGACAACATAGCAGTAAATCTTGTGAAACTGGACATTGATTTCTTTTATATGAAACCAAATGTGCAAGTGCAAAGAGAAGAAAACTGACAAATGGGACTGTATCAAAATTTAAAACTTTTGTCCTGTAAACAATACTATCAAAAAAGTTAAAACAATTGGTGTCACCCCATTAAAATTAATAATAATAAAATAAAATTTTAAAAAAATGTTAAAACAGAGTTCTGGTCAAGATGGTTTAGGTCAGTGGTCAGTAAACTCATTCATTAGTCAACAGAGCCAAATATCAACAGTATAATGATTGAAATTTCTTTTGAGAGCCAAATTTTTTAAACTTAAACTATATAGGTAGGTACATTCCTCATCGAGGTAGTGCCTGCACGTGGTGTTTTGTGGAAGAGCCGCACTCAAGGGACCAAAGAGCCGCAGTTTGCCGACCAGGGGTTTAGGTTAACACGGTACTCAGAACCTTCTACAACCACATCAAAATTACAACTAAGTTATAGAACAAGCATCTTTCAGAATGGCTGAAACCTGGTTAAACAGAAGTCCTACAACTAAGGATATAAATAAGAAGCCACACTGAGACTGGTGGGAGTGGTGGAGATGCAAAACAAACTGGTTTCACACCCATATGTAGCAGTTAAAAATCAGAAGGGAGGTCTTGGCAATGAAGCAACAGTTCCTGGCCCCACATAAGAACCTCCACAGAGTTCTGATCGGGAAGATAAGTCCCCATAAACTTCTAGCTATAAAAACTAGAGGAGATTATGACCAAGACAAAGAGCTGCTGGAGTCTCAAGAGATCCTCTTAAAGGGCCCCTACACAGATATACTTGGACTCACCCATAGGAGCTTGAAAGGCACCAGGGAAGACATATGGAGAGGAAATGAATTGTCTAGCTTCAAGGGGAGGACTGTAGAGGCAGTCTTCTCCCAGACAGAAGTGCTGTCAGAGGCCATTGTTCCTTTTCTGGATTCTTCCCTACAGAGCCAGCAGGTGGATGCCACATCTGAGTCTGCAACAGCCTGGCTACACTGATCACCTGCCCTGGTGATCCCCTAGAACCTGGCCCCACCAAGTTGCAAGTCTAGTAGGGCCTTTCCAGTGGCTTTTCCTTTCAAATAGCCTCTATTGGCTCATGTTTCAGACTTTCCTAAAACTTCTCAAACAAGCAGCATCTGGCCTCCACATACCTCTTATTACATGGACACAGGCCTGGCATTAGCAGCAGCCCACCTTGGATTGCAGTTTGGCTTCTTCCAAGCACCTCTAAGCCAAATACAAGTAATAGACACCTGCAGATTGCTCTGCAGCTCATGCCAGGTGGCCCTCAGCAGGGCACAGGTGGTGGTTGACCTTGCAACTACCGAGAGGCCCCAAAGCCGGTGCACCCAATGGGCAGCTTTAAACCATGCTGGCTTCCAATCCAACCACCTCCACAAGTACCACATTCAAGGGCACCAAAACCCTACTAGAGTGAGTCCTGTTCCATGGGTTTGGATCCCTGCACAACAGCTCCTCCACTATAGTTGCAGCCAGTTCTCACAGCTGATTGGCCTGGGGGTCAGTCCCTCCTACTGATGTGCCAACAGCAATCAAGGCAACAGGACAATATACACAGGATACTCGGGGGGCACCTGGAAGGCCCACCTGGGTAAATAGGGAAGGTGTGCCACTGGGCCCTATAGGACACCTACTACATAAGGTCCCTTCACCAAGTCTGGGAGACAAAGCAGCTTTACCTAATACATAGAAACAAACCGAGGGAGCAGCCAAGTGAGACAAAGAGACAGGTTCCAAAGGAAAGAACAGGAGACATCTCCAGAAAAGGAACTAAATAAAATGGAAGCAAGCATACTGTAAGACACCAAGTTCAAAACAACCGTTACAAGGATCCTCAAGGAACCTGGCAAGAACTTCAACACCAGCATAAAAAAGGACATGGAAACCATGAAAAAGAACCAGTCAGAAATGAAGGATGCACTAACTGAAATAGAGGATAAATTATAGGAATCAACAGTAAAATAAATGAAACCAAAAATCAAATAAGCGATTTGGATTATAAGGAAGCAGAAAACACCCAATTAGGACAGAAATAAAAATATCTAGTATAATGAGGAAAGTGTAAGAAACCTCTGGGACAATTTCAAACACAACATTCGCATCATCAGGATGCAGAAAAGAGAAGAGAAAGCAAGAATTTGAAAACCTATTTAGAAAAATGATGATGGAAAGCTCCCCTAACTTGCTGAAGAAAATAGACATACAAGCCCAGGCAGCACAGAATTAAAGGAAATTTTTTTGCAAATCATAGATACTTTCAAAAGGGAAAGCTGAGGCCCAGGGAGAAAAAGAAACTTAGTGAAAACAAACCCATTACTGGTGCTACATTACGGCTGTCCTTTTCCCTTGAACTCATTTTCTATTTGGAATGAGCCAAAGTCATTTGGAAGTTGAAGAACAATATAGTATTAGTATTAATCTTGTATCTGTGGTTTAAAGAATTAGCCTACTTGATGTTTTATGTTCCAATTTTCTGTGTATTAATAAAAGTGTATAACTGCAGAGAAATTCTGTTTTGCTATATGTGGGCATAATATAGATTTATAGTGTGTGAGAGAAATACCAAGGTTCCTTGGCACAGAAAACCCCAGAAATTGAAACAGCATCAGCGAAATCAAACAAACAAAAAAAATTCCCAATCAAGCAGAATATGAGACATTCCTTAATTTATTTTTTTTTCTAATTCCTTCGTCTAGGTCTTACAGTGGTCGTCAAATTTATTAGTCAACAGAGCCAAATATCAATAGTACAATGACTAAAATTTCTTTTGAGAGCCAAATTTTTTAAACTTAAACTATATAGGTAGGTGCATTCCTTATCAAGGTAGCGCCCGCACGTGGTATTTTGTGGAAGAGCCACACTCAAGGGGCCAAAAAGCCTCCTGTGGCTCGCCAGCCACAGTTCGCCAACCAGGGGGACCCTAGGACATTTTGAATGCAATGAAAACTTGTACCTTTCCATGTCCCATTCTCACAGTGGTGGCACTTCCAAGGGTCATAAAATTATGCAGTTAAACTTGTGCCTGGAGAGTTCTGCTCTAGAACTTGTCTTGGCAAAATGTAACAAGTAGTTCCAGATGGATGGAGGTGGAGGCCAGGTTTCATCCCATTTCTCAGCCTCAGTGTTGTTGACCGGATAGTGAACTAGATCATTCTTCGCTCATTGGGTTGTCCTGGGTAGGATGTTTAGCCTCTTCCCATTCCTCTACCCTCCAAATGCCAGTAGCACTCTACCCCCTGTGTGTCACCCAGTATTGTCACCAGACATTGTCCAACACCCTTTAGGAGCAAAATCACGCAGGGTTGAGGTTTCTCGTCTACAGTTCAAACGTGTGGTTAGATTTGACTTTCACTCATGAGGTACCCTTGGTAGTGAGGAATGGTACGAGTAAGTGGGAAGATGCTGTCAGCTGGATAGTGGCTCCGAGACTGTGAAGAATGTCTTGACCCAGAAGGGGTATAGGGCACGATGGCATAACTAAGAAGGAATGCAAAAAAGGGGATTCTGTCCAAACTACATGTCAGGGGTAGAATACGAAGGGGAAAAGAAGAGGTTCCATCCATTCCCATAACTGAGACCAGTGAGGGAATTAGAGGTCCAGATTGTGATGGAAAAACAGAGAAGGCAGCTCCCGCATCCATAAGAAATGAGATGAACTTACCCAATAGTTGCAGCATACCCTGGGTTCTCCGAGTCCTGGCCGTGTCCTAGGAGTTTCAGCGATGCACCAACTTGGCTGGGTTGGACTCCCATTTGGGTGGCTTGTCTTCCAAGTAGAAGTTCTGAGGAAAAGCCTGTTGCCCAAAGGGGCAATCGCTCCACCAGTGACCAGGTTGCTTGCAGTTAGGGCAGGGCTCAGTGGGCAGCTGTGGGCAGGGGCCCTGTCAGGCACAGTGGTCCTGCTTGCCACACTTAAAGCAAGCTTCTGGTGGGATTCCTCTTTGCAGTCAAGACTTGGGCTGGGCACTTCCTGTGCCTTGCCCCTGTTGCTCTGCTGACCTCAGGGCTACCACAAGAGCCTGGGTTTAGAGCGTTACCTTCTGCTGCATGTGGGCCTGGAAAACAGCCTTGGCCTGTTTCTACTAGCTGCGACTATTGAAAACTTTCGGTGCCATGTTCACAGGTCCTGAATAGAGGTTTGGGGTTTGAGAATAAGAGGAGGAGGGCTCCTAGGGAGCCTAGCACCCAGATACAGCTAGAAATGCTGGATCCAGAGGCAGGACAGGGTCAGAACTTCCTGCAAGCAGGTTGGGCGTCCTGCAAACCCGTATAGGCGGAGAATGGCCTGACAGAGGAGGGACTTAAGAACACAGTGGAGAAGGGAGGTGTCCCTGGCCAGCAAGGGAGGAGAAAGAGAGACTGGTATTTGCAAGTGAATGAAAAACAAGATCCTGTGAAGGGAAGGGGCTCTTGGAAGAGCCCCTTGGAGGGGAGAGAGTCTGCGGAGAAGGAAAGATTACAAGTGGAGGGTTTAGGTTTCTCTGGCCTAAAACAAGCCTGTGTGTAGAACAGGCGGCACAAAGATTTAGAACAGACATGCGAATAATTAGCCCTGTATGTAAGGGATCTCCAATCAACTCCCAGCTTTTTTGGCGATAGTTAAATTGGAATTGGTGAGGGTGTTAAAACCGAAAGTCCCTTTAGGAGGCTTCCTGGTCCAATTATCCAGTGGGTTCTGTGGCCTGGCCATAGTGGAAAAGAACAGTTTCCTCTTCTTTAGGGAGGGAGAGATTTTGGATAAGGCACTCCAGGAGTGTTCTGGGATTCCCGTGCCCCCATGGCTGCCCTCAGTCCTCAGAGTGGTCAGAGTTGAGGATTGGCATCCCAAAACTCAAGCTCTGGCCATGTACGGATAGGGAAAGTGGATATATGCTTGGGACATCTCCACGGGCACACATGTACTCAGACGGAAAAGACTTCCCTGACGTAGCTATGGTTTTGGACAGAGAGTCTCAGCAGAAAGAACTAAGGGGAGTTTGGAGGCAGGGGACTTACTACACCGTGCATCAAAGTGGGTGGATGGTTGGAGATCCTGAGATTCTGCTTCTTTCTTGGAGGGGACAGGGAGAGGAGTGGCTCCAGTGGGCTTCTAACTCTTCCCGGGTTTTCAGCACCAAATGTAAGGTATTTTTCCCCACCGAGAAAGAAGGAAGGGGGGCCGGAGCCACGAAGTGTGGAATAGCAAAGGCTTTATTAAGTACCATGCATCCCACCCGACGAGGTTCCCTAACTCCGGGGACAGAGGCTAGGGAAGTCGCATGAATTAAACCATGTGAAAGGTATTTAAAGGGGTGAAATCTCACTGGCTGACAACGGTCACTCTTCTCCCAAGGACCTCTGGGAAGTTTCCTTTTGGTGCGCTTGGTTGTGTGCGGCCCTAAGCAAAAGTCCCTGGTCTGAGTTCCTCACTTGACTATCCCCATTATCCACCCATCTTACACCTACTATCTAAAAAGCCCCATGCGAGGTGCTTTACTACATTATCTCATTTTATCCCCATGGTACCCTGAAAGGCAGTAGATTAGCCAATGCTCTCAGTTGCTAAAACAGTACATTCCACTTGCTTTCAACAGAAGTGGAATTCCATTTATGAGATTATGTAGTTCACCGACTCTCCAGGCGTGACAGAAGGTCAAGTTAGAAACTAGATAGCTGGGAACCATGCCCAAGTCGCATTGCGGGAATGCTGAAGTTGTCCTGGGCACTGGTCCCAAACACACCATAACATGTGGTCACCTGCACTACAGGTGCTGAGCTGGGGCAAGAACAATGCGGCCTCCAAGAGCCAAAACCACTGCCACCACCATCTCATGATGCCTTTTTCTCATGAGTACACTTTGAATGCTGCATCTTTCACCAGCCATGTGACAGAACCTGTGTCACATGCTGCACCAGAGCTTCCTGGGAAGCTGACTAAGGAGTTTCTTCTGGAACAAGGATTTAGGAAAATGCTCCAGACATGGCAAGTGTCCTCAGGAACTCCTGGGTGACCACATAGCATATTAAATGGCCCCTTAGGTAGATGCTCATTTTATAGACAAGGAAGCCGACTCAGAGAGTTCAAGTAGCCTGTTTAAAGTCTCACCTATGTGAATTCAAATACAAGGTCTCCATTCTGCTCCTGAGCCAATGTTCTTTCCTATAGAATAGTCCAAGGTACTGTCTGGTGCCTTACCTCTCCTACCCCTGGCCTGAGTACTTCTTTCTAAAAGTTTGTAGACAAAGATGTTATGACATTTCCTCCAATTTAGAGTTTTATCAGCCATGGCAAAATTATCACTAGTCAGTACATTTCTGAATGTCCTTCAGGGACTGTGACATGGAGCAATGTAGTCTGTGGTAGACGTGGTGATCCCCAGAGGAATGAGGATGAGCTCTGAACACTTCCTTTGTTGGTGACCTTCAGAGAAATCCTCCCTTCTGCTGTGTAGACGAAATAGGGGCCAATAAAGTTGTCCAGCTGTGGTAGGCCACATGGACCTCTTCCTGGTCACTCACATCATGTATAAGTCCTCCCTGGAGTGTGGGCTTAACCTAGTCACTCACACCTAAGGAATAAGAGTCGGAATGTCTCTTTTAAGATTAGAATTCAAAAAGGATCTCAATCTTCGTCCTGAGCACACCTTCTCTCTGCCCACTCCCTCTCACCTGCTCTTGGGCTCTCCCTGAAGGACACTAACTGCTTTGTTGTCATCTGTCCTTTGGAGAAATCCCCGTGGAAAGGAACTAAGGGAAAATTCAGCTAATTGTCAGAGAGGAACCAAGGCCCTCTATGCAACATTCCTTTCTAGAAGTTTTCTAGTGCATTGCTTGGCTGCATCTACAAAGCCAGCCATGACAGGTCACACACTTCTCATGCTGCCCTGTCTTTGTTCTCTGAAATCTGGAAAGGTCCTCCCCGTGAAAGGACTCCTGTGATGAGCATGGGCCCACCTGGATAATCCAGGCTACTCTCTTACTCTTTGGGTCTTTAACCTTAATCACAGTCACAAAGTCCCTTGTGCCATGTGAGGTAACATACTCACAGGTACCCAGGATTACCACATGGCCGTCTTTGGGGGTCATTGTTCTGCCTTCCACAGCCTGTCCTTGTCCGTCACTGAACTGAATCCACCAACTGGGGCTAGGGGTCCTGCACTTAGATGGAACTTTCTTGTGTACAGGGGGTGTACTAGGACCTACAAGCCGGCTTGCCATTGGGCAGAAGCAGAAAAATATAGAATTTAGCTTAAAATAAAAGCCATAAAAGAGCCAGATTTGCAGCAGGCTCTGCTTCTTATGAAAGCTGGAATCCCCTCATTCCACGGCTACTTGGTCTCAGCTCATACAGTTTTATTTTGCCTCTTTTGACAGGAGGGACACTTTATATTTTTTCTGCAGCACCACTTGTCCCCACCACTATGACTCATTTACAGTACATCTAAGCATCTTCCATTGGATAATGTAAGTATTCCATAAGAACCTGCTTGGTAGATAAAGCCCTGAGCTCCAGCAAGAGACAAAGTTTTCAAAGAGAGCCCAGGGCAAAGCTCAAACTGGCTGTCCTGGTGGGGTCTGGGGGCAGTGCTTCTGCAGTCGGGCCATCATTCTAGCCCACCCCACTCCCAATTGCCCCACTACTGACTTGTACCTGGAACCCTCCTTTCTCTGGCTCCCAGAATATCAGGACTGCCCTGACATAGGTGTCAGCTGCCCCAGAAAAGAAGAGAAAGAAAAATAATTTGTAAGTATGTGTGGTGATGGATATTAACTAAGGTTAGCATGGTGAACTTTATATCCTGTTACAGGTAAATCAATTGAAAAAGGAAGGGGAAGGCACTTCTTTAATGTACTCAAATATATATATTCCAAGATCCCCTAAGTTATTCTCAACCCCACACCAAGAGGTTGCCCTTAGTGTTTCCAATTCTTCGTGTTTTAATTTTACCTCGCTTGTTCACTTCTGGGTCTCTTTCGGCTATACATGAACTCATGCCTCTTTATTCTGGATGAAATATCTGAAATTTCTTTATTCCAGGCCCAACTTTAGTTGCCATACTGCTTTCATTCCTTCCTCTTTACTCCCACCCCAAGTTCCTCATTGTTCTTAAGTACTCATTAGCCCTCAGTAGCCTTTGAATTAAAGTTTAAGCCTGACCTGTGGTGGCGTAGTGGATAAAGCATCGACCTGGGAACACTGAGGTCGCCAGTTCAAAACCCTGCACTGGCACATATGGGAGTTGATGCTTCCAGCTCCTCCCCCCTTTCTCTCTCTCTCTATCTCTCTCTCACTCTCACTCTGTGTCCCCTCTCTAAAATGAATAAAATAAAAAGAAATTAAAGTTTAATGTAATAGTGGGTGCCTGTAGGATTTAGAATTGTGGAATCAGAATGTAAAAGCACCTTTGATGTTCTCTTTTAATCCCCTCATGAAGAATGCCACAGGTACTTTATTCTAGAAGCTTCCCAAGTTCGAAGACCTGAGCTTTTAAGTTCAGTAGGCCTGGAGTGTCCACACTTATAGCACCCCAAGCTGCCTGTATGTTACAAAAATGTTGCCAGATTAAGTTCTGCACATTCCATGAATTGACCCAAAATCGGGCCGTAGGCACACGGACTTTCCACTCATGCTGAGACTACTTTGATTCAACCAGTAAAGAAAAAACAGCCTAGCCTGACCTGTGGTGGCTCAGTGGATAGAGCGTCAACCTGGAACACTGAGGTCGCCGGTTCAAAACCTTGCACTTGTCTGGTCAAGGCACATATGGGAGTTGACGCTGCCTGTTCATCCCCCTTTCTCTCTCTCTCTCCTCTCTAAAATGAATTTTAAAAAAAAAGAGCAGCCTATAGTACCTTGCATTAGGCTAACGTCACCCCTATTTTGTCAATCTCTCTCTCAGATTCAATCAAAAGCTATTTTGGTGGGGCAGAAGGAGACAGACTTTCGTACTCACAGTTTGGGGCTCATCACTGCCTCCTATGAGCTGTGTGATTTAGGGCAGCTTCCTCTCTTGTAAGATGAGATAGGAAATGTGTGGCTCACCCGCTATCGTGATGGTTAGAGTTGACCATGGATGATGGAAAGAGCGGCTACAGTGCAGTCCCAGCGGGCGCACTGTCTGAACGGCACCTCTTACCAGTATAGATTATAACGCTTCTGCAGTGCTGGGGCTACTAAGGAGGCAGCCACTCTGCTAGGTGCCCAGCCCGTCTGGGAAGGGGGTAACAGGGCCAGCTAACAACATCAAGGACTCTAGATATTGCTTTCTAAAACCCTAAGAGGACCTGGGCCACGGCAAAACCTGACAGAAACATTATGGTAAGAAGCGGGGCCCTGCCTGCACCACCCTGCCGCACCTCCAGAAATGGACACCGCCCTAGGCCAAGCCTCACAGTGGGTGTGGGAGGTGGAGGAGCAGCGGGATTGTAGTTTTATACATGGGCGCAAAGCTATGGCTTGTGAAGGCCTCTCCTAGTTATGTAAAAATGTGATTTTTTTTTTTTCTTAATAGAAACACCTTTTGAATGAACAGCCTGTCACCAACTAGGTGGGTGAGATGAGAGAACTGACAAGTTCTCTTAGCTTCAGCTTTTTTGTTTTCAATATGAAAGATGACCACATCATAGGTGATTGTGAAAATCAATGAAGGACAGGGCTGAGGCCACATTCAGATGGAATGGCCTGTTCCAAGTGCGTGTGTCAGAGAAAGTGAGAGGGTCAGGCCTAGAAGTGGGTAAACTTCCATGTCGCTTTCTGCAGACCCGTTTTCCTGTATTTGCCCAACCTCTGGTGAAATTGTTCACCACCTTCTTTAAGCTCCCATAACATGATCCTGAACTAATTTCTTTACACAGAACTCCTACCACAGTGAGTTCTATATCCCTAGGATTCAGCTAGGCCTTGTACCTGGCTTCATTCATTCATTTATTTATTCATTCATCAGCAAGTATTTATTGAGTGCCTACCAGCTGCTGGGGATGCAAACAACATAGAAAACTTCCTGATCTCCCAGTGTGTCATCTTATAGGTGTGGGTCGCAGGTGATCAGTAAATGTTTGTTGAGTGAACATATCAAACAGGACTCATGGGTATATTGTCACATCTACAGGGAGAATGTAAAGGGGGAGTCTGACTGAAGCCACCATATTCAGATGTCGGGGCATGCCTGCTCTTGCTCAGGGTCATGTAAGCCTACAAATCAATCTCTGCCACGAGATTATGAGCCTTGAGGGACAAGTGGCTTCTTGTTTGCATCTCCTTCAGTCAAGTACAGGGCCTACCCTCTGTGAAGTCAGAGCTCCATCAACCTCACACTTTATCTTCATGAGCCTATGTCCTCAGGGTTCAGAAACAATGGACTCAGAAAAACCCAGGTGCCGAGGTGCATCTGCTGCATTTCCAAGGACCACAGTTTCTTCCTAGTCTTCCAGGAGTTCAGTGACTACATCACCTACCACATCGGTCTCATCAGCAATGACCTCTTATGTGATGTGAGACCCCTCATCTTGTACAATTAAAAGCATCTCTAGTTTATTCCACCAGACATTTGAGAATGACTTTTTTTTTTTTTTACAAGGACAGAGAGAGAGTCAGAGAGAGGGGATAGATAGGAACAGACAGACAGGAACAGAGAGAGGTGAGAAGCATCAATCATCAGTTTTTCATTGCCGTTGCAACACCATAGTTGTTCATTGATTGCTTTCTCACATGTGCCTTGACCACGGGCCTTCAGCAGACTGAGCAACCCCTTGCTGGAGCCAGCGATCTTGGTTTCAAGCTGGCGAGCTTTTGCTCAAGCCAGATGGGCCCGTGCTCAAGCTGGTGAGCTCGGGGTCTCGAACCTGGGTCTTCTGCATCCCAGTCCGACACTCTATCCACTGCGCCACCGCCTGGTCAGGTGAGAATGACTTTTTAAAAGCAAAATGCACAAGAATTGTTATGCTTAGCAATCCATAGTACACTGAAGAGTATGCCTTGAGAAATGTCTGCCTCCCATTGTAGGCACTTATTTCTGGTTTGAGAACTCAGACACCAAACCCCTATTAATGGGAGTTCTCTGAAAGGCCAGCATCACGGGCGGTAGCCTGGACACAGAGGACTTTGGATGAGCACTGGTGTACTTCTCAGAAATGCTGCACGAGGAAGACGAGGAGGAGAGGGCATTGTGGTAGTGTTCTCTGCCCAGACACTTTAGGCAGAGCATCTGAGAACATTATGAAACCCTAAAGATCCTCCTCCCCATACTGCAGCATTGAAAGCCAGCTTCCCAGAGCATGTGTTGGGTAGGGTCAAGGGAGATTTGCTAGTCTTCAGAGAGGCCTGCAGTTTGGAGACTGGAAAGGGTGGGGCCCTGAGACACAATATTTAATCCTGAGCACTAGTTTCCTCCTTTATAAAAGAGTCAAAATCTCATCTATCTCAATGGGCTTCTGCGAAAATCAAAATATATAAAACCCACGCAAACTGTGAATCATGAGACTGAGTATGAGAATGCCGTGACTGAGTCCTTCCATGTGATGAAGGCCAGCTGCTGGTACAGCTGGCTCCATAGGCCACCAAGGGACAAATCAGTTAATTAGCCCTGGGTGACCTAACACAATATGACTTCATTTAGCCCTGTCTGCCTCCAGATGAGATCAGCTGCTTTATTTTTTTTTCTCTTAAGAAACTCTGAGAAGCATTTTGAAATATAATAAACAAGGTCTATGCGTGCTGTCATCTTGACAGGATGGCTCGGTGATACTCGGTCAAGGGGACAGAGGACATTCCAGATGCACATGGACCCATGTCAGCACCTTCTCTTACCTGGTCTTCACAACAGCTCTGCCAAAGCATTTTTGTCATAACCCCTTGCGCAGGTGAGAAGCCGAGCAAGGCTCAGAGAGGATGACTCATTCATTCCACCAACCAGCTGGCCAGTGTGGGGCAAAACCCTGCTTTGCCTATAGCCCTCTTAACACACCCACTTAATTGTCCCTCATTGCCACTTTCAGACAGTGCCCCCCACCCTGCTGTGAAGGCCCCATCACCCTCCATTGCCCACCCACCCTCATTTTTTTAAATACAAGGTTCAAAGTCAGAAGACAGAGCCTTAGACCAAGCTTCACCCTTATGAGCAGGGCCATACCCACACCCTCCTCTTAAGGAACAGGCACAGCTAGCCTGAGGGTGGTTGTGAACAGTGAGTGAGGTAACACGTGACCATGCCTGGCACACTGGGGACTCAGCCCGTGGGAACTATCGCGCAGGAGACTGTGAGCTTCCCAAGCACGGGGGCTGCTAGCTCACGGGGCGTGCCCAGTGATCAGCACTGAACAATAATGTGTAAAGCGAAGCAGGCATATGGGCAGAGAGCACACGTTGCCTGGCTGGCCCAGGGTGGTGCCCGAGGCCTCCACACCCCTTTCTGCCTCTGTTTGCAGGTTTCCCTGCTTCTGTAGGGAATGGGAATCTCTCTGGGAGTGGTCAGCATGGCCTCCTCTCTCCCCCTGCACACAGACTTCCTTTGAGTGGGGACTCCCTTCTCTGCGTTCCTCTGTTGCAAGCAGTTTCAGAGGTGCTGGCCCCTCTGGAGTCCCCCTAACTTCCTGGTGGGCTCCTGCTTCCTGGCCTGGCCCAAGCATCAGAGAACAGCTACATGTGTCACCATGACGGGAAACAGGCTCCTGCGTAGCTGCCCACCCTGTGATGCCCAGAAAGACGGTCTCCTGTCTAGGCACCTGCTTGTCCTACTTCAGTACACAACATGCTGTCAGAAGTCAACAAACCCATCATCATGCTCATTAAATAATCACAGAACATCACCCAGATCCAGTCACATCTGCACCCATTGTTCCCAGACCCTTCCTTTGTGATTGGATAAAATTTCACGTTTACAGAACAAATCTACAAGATGCAAAGTCCAATCGTGTGTCCTAGTAACAGCTCTGGTTCTTCCAAGAAAGGGAAGGCAGACCCTGGGAATGCACTCTCACAGCGCATATTTTGAGTGTCACATGCCTCCTCGCACACACCATAAATCGTCTCCCCAGACCCATGTTTGTCATTAATAGCCTTATCTTGGAAGTTATTATGCAGCAGATTCCATCTTCATTGCAGCCTTCCTCTCACGTTGTGCTTTTGGAAGAGCAGGGAGAAGTCTCAAAGGCTGCACTTAACCCCGTGAGATGCTGATCTCTGGGAAGTTCTGTCCCATGGAAAGAAAAACATTTTCCTCATTTGCAAGGAAATCATTTCCAATGAACGTACCTCCCCAGTGCCTTGTCTGCCATCATGTCCAAACAGTCCTCAGCAAAGTGTCTGAGTGTAATGCAGACAAAGCTGCCCAGCCAGGCTCTCATGCAGCCAAGACCCAGGACAGGTTCTGAGCCACAGAGAAAGATGACAGCTGCTGAGCCTCACGTGGGACAGAGACGAGCTCATCACTGGCCCGACCCCAGGTCTCCAGGAGGCTCAGACCAAGGCATCTCCAGCCAGACACAGGGTCTAAGACATACTTGGTGTATTTATTACCTGTGTGGGGAGCGGGTCTCAGAAAAGCTGACGATTCCAAGTTACACTTAACAGAGATACAAGCTTTTGAACTCAAATTACCTTTAATTGGGGGGCCACTTAATGCCTTTCATCAACTCCCATTGTCTTGGTTTAACAAATGGAATAATAAATTATGCAATCAACAGCAATTGCACTTATTTGCAATTAGAATTCGTTTGTCAGTGCTCTGCCCATGAATAATTAATGCTAGGATAGCCGTGATGGCACAGATGCTGCACTTCGGTGGGGTATACTACATATTTAGGAAGAGTCCATTTGTGAACTCCACTTTGTGCTGAAATGATCAGATAATCAGTCACTTCAAAACGTTCCACCCAGCAAGTCTGCAAGATTAGGTACTAGAACCAAGAACCAAGGCACAAATAATTCCCAGGGTCCATTGCAGGTGGAAGCAGAGTAACCAGATTTTATTATTTTCTTTTTGGTAAATGTCCACTGAACAAAACTCCCCTGTGGTTCTGGACTGGTTTTGGGAATTGTCTTTGGGATCACATTTTTTTCCTTTTGTAAAGTAAGGGTAAGGTATCTGTGACTTTTAAGTTTTATTTTTGGACTTAAATTTTCAAGACAGAATGACGTCAGAGAAATGGCGCCATGAGGAGTGCTCCCGATACCTCTCCCTGAAACTTCAACAAATTCAACAACTAGAGACAGAAAAACAATATCAGGAGCATCTGAAATACACATACATCAAACAAAGGTACGATTGGGCGAAAAGGTGGCTGAATATATAATCCATTCTGAAGGAAATAAAATGGAGAATGGAATATTCTGCTTTCCTCACTGACCTGAGCAAGGGCTGTTTTACTTAGAACTGAGAGAAGGCGAGGGCTGGGGGCATGGAAGGAGCTGGGCCAGGGCAGAGACATTCAAGCCGAGAAGAGAGTGTGCCTGCGGCTCAGCCCATGTGGAGCTAACGCCAGCAGCAGGCCCCGGCAGAGGTGGGAGAGCAGTTGCCTTGTTTATTCCCGGTATCCCGGTCAGTGAGCACAGGCAGTGTGCGAGTGGATCCATCTGGAACTTCAGGCTTGGGTGCCCACGTTCACGGATGGAGGGGCTGGGTGGGAGACTGTCAGTAGTGGCCCTCTGTGTGGGCTGTGACCAGAGTTTCTGAATAATCCTGGCTTCCCATACAACAGTGCGCGGGAAGTGCACAAAAGCCAACTTCCCTACACCCGGACCTGTCTGGACGCAGCACCTCCACCAGCCATACAGGCTAACAAAGCACACTCCTGGGGAAGAGAACTGTGGAAGTGGTGGGGGGAAGGGCATGCAGGCAGCTTGCAGACAGCCTTTGGAGACCAGACCTGCAGAGTGCTAAGGCATACTAGACATGCCCAGAGGTTCATAGAAAGTCACCTGAAAGGCAATCAGCTCCCAGCCCTGCTTGATTATGCTGGCGGCTCTGGCTGGCAAAGCCTTACCCAGAACCCTGCATTGAGTGGGGATACAGGGGCAATTTGGCAGCTCTTAGAGCTTCTTGCTCTCCAGGCAGTGGCTGGGGCAACTTCACAGCTGGGTCCCAGGATGCAGGTTCAGAAAGGAGTGATTTGGGGAGAAACTTCGGGAAAATGGACTCTCCCATTGTAGGAACCTGCAAACGATAACAAGCCCTGCCTACCGATGGGACTGAGGCCTAGTTTATGTCATCACCATAGCAACACAACAGCAAATCTCTGCCTGAGAGTGTCACAGGGGCAGAACCTGGGGTACAGCACCACTGGCCAAAAAAAGAGAAAAGAAAGAAAAAGGAAGAAGATAACTTCTCAAAACCAGGAAAAATACACTGTTTTTATAACTTTTTCCATTTTTTTCTTGTATTTTTTATCTTTTTTTTTCTTCCATCTTGGTCATTTTATCCTCTTTCTGCATTATTCTTTTCTTTTCTTTTTGAATGTTATTACCCATAGGTGTTAGGTTTTCCATTCTTTTATTTTTTCTATGAGTGTTACATTCCATAAAACTTAACTCAATTTTTTCCCTCTCTCTTTTTTTGTTTCTCCTTTTCTCTTTAACTTTTTCTCTCATTCAAATCTCACCCACAAACAAATTATTTTATTCTGGATTCAAATATTTTCTTTGTGGCATTTTGTGTGCTTTTTATTTTGCTCTTTATCTCTTTAACATTTCCTCTACTCCCCATTCTATAGTTTTTGTGCCACTTAATACAATAGAATTTTCACTTTTCACTGTACTTTTTTTTTCTCTTTTTCTTTTCTCTTACACTGTTTCTCTCATTTGACCATTATTTACAACCAATTATTTTATTCTTGATCAAAATTTTTTCCATGTGGCATTTTGTGGGTTCTTGCCTCATTTTTTGTCTCTTTGTCACTTCTCCCCAACCCAGGCCCTCCATTCAAAGTATTTTTGTTACACTTAGCACAGTGGTTTTAACATGGGTTCTATTGAACCCTAGGGGTTCGATAAGTCAGTCTCAGGAATTTGGAGAAGCCTCTGCCACGGAGGCCAGAATAAAGTAATACCGTAATTTGTTGTGAGTTCATGCACTTTGTTGGTTTTGTTCTTTGAGCAAGGTGATGTTCATGCATGGCTCACTTTGTGCACCAGTTAAAAGAAACATATACCTATGTCTTGAATTTGGAAAAAATATCATATTTTATCACTAAAGAAGGGTTCGGTGAATGCGCATATGAAACTTGTGGGTTCAGTACCTCAAAAAAGGTTAAGAACCACTGACTTAGCACAATAGAATTTTCAGTTTTTCACTGCATTTTCTCAAAAAAATTTTTTTATCAACTCTTATTAGTGTTATTAACAATACCACTCTCAAATGCCATTAATGAAAAATAAATCAAATATCATGGATACAAAAGACAGTGATGTAGCTCAGATAGATGAGAAAAAAATTATAGAAAAAAATTTCAATAGCTTAGAAACCTTGGAGTTAAATGACACAATTTAAAATTGAAGTCCTAAAAATATTCAGGGATATACAAGAAAGCACAGAAAGGCAATTCAGAGAGCTCAAAAAGCAATTCAATGAACAGAAAGAATACTTCACCAAGGAAATTGAAACTATGAAAACGAATCAAAAAGAAATGAAAACCTCAATTCATGAACTAAAAAATGAGGTAACAAGCTTAGCCAATAGAACAGGCCAGATAGAGGAGAGAATTAGTGACATAGAAGATAGGCAACTAGAGGTACTACTACAGAGAGAAGAGGAGAGACTCACAAATTTAAAATAATGAGACAGCCCTACAGGAATTGTCTGACCCCATCAGAAAGAGCAACATAAGAATAATGGGTATATCAGAAGAAGAAGAGAGAGAAAATGGAATGGAGAACATATTCAAATAAATAATAGACAAGAGCTTCCCAAGCCTGTGAAAAGAACTAAAGCCTCGAATTCAAGAAACAAACAGAACATCAAGTTATCTTAACCCTAACAAACCTACTCCAAGGCATCATAATAAAATTGGCACAAACCAAAGACAAAGAAAAAAATTCTCAAGGCAGCCAGGGAAACAAAGAATACAACATATAAAGGAAGGCCCATTAGATTATCAACAGATTTCTCAGCAGAAACTCTAGAAGCTAGAAGAGACTGGACCCCAATATTTAAAGTTCTGAAAGAGAGGAACTTCCAGCCAAGAATACTATACCCATCAAAGCTATCCTTCAAATATAAAGGAGAAAGCAAAACAGTCACAGATACAGAAAAGATGAGGAAATTTATAACCAGAAAACCCTCACATCAGGAAATACTAAAGGGGGTTTTCCAACCAAACACAAAAACACAAAACAAAACAAAACAAAAATATAAATAAAAGCTCCATTAAGATCACAATAATAACAAGATTAATCTGTGATAAAAAAACAAAAAAGGGGAGAGGACAAAGATTAGCAGTAGTAGAGGAGGATGGAGTGCCAAAGCACTTATGAGATAATGTACTACAATGAACATAATATGTATGCTTTCCATTACTTAATGGTAACTGCCCCTGATAAAACCGACACAGAGGTACATAGCTTGAAAAAAAAGAAGTAACAGAGAAAAGAAGTATGGATTACAACCAAACAAAAACAAATGATAGAAAAATAAAAGAGAAGAACCAAACAAGATAAAAAACTATAAGAAAGCAATATATGAAATAGCAATAGGAAACCCTCAAATGCCAATAATTACACTAAATGTAAATGAATTGAACTCACCAATAAAAAGACACAGGGTAGCAGATGGACTAAAAAAGAAAATCCAACTGTATGCTGCCTACAAGAAACACATCTAAGCTACAAAGATAAAAACAAATTCAAAGTGAAAGGTTGAAAAACAAAACTTCAAGCAAATAACATCCGAAAAAAAAGCAGGTGTAGCAATACTCATATCTAACAATGCTGACTACAAGACAGCAAAGGTAATCAGAGACAAAAATGGTCATTTCATAATAATAAAGGGGACATTGAATCAAGAAGACATAACACTTCTTAATATATATGCACCAAACCAAGGAGCACCAAAATATATGACTGCTACTGATTGACCTGAAAACAAAAATCGACAAAAATACAATCATACTTGGAGACTTCAATACACTGCTGACAGCTTAGATCATTCATCCAAACATAAAATCAATAAAATATTGGCCTTAAATGAAACACTAGAACAATTGGATATGATAAATATCTACAGGACATTTCATCCCAAAGTGCCAGAGTATACATTTTTCTCTAGTGTACATGGAACATTCTGAAGAATGACCATATGTTGGACCACAAAAATAACATCAACTAATTCAGAAAGATTGAAATTATACCAAGCATATTTTCTGATCATAAAACCTTGAAACTAGAATTTAACTGCAGAAAAGAGGTAAACAAACCCACAAAAATGTGGAAATTAAACAACATACTTTTAAAAAATAAGTGGGTTAAAGAAGAAATAAGTGCAGAGATCAAAAGATACATACATACAGGCAAATGAAAATAACAATATAACGTATCAGAATCTCTAGGATGCAGCAAAAGCAGTAATAAGAGGGAAGTTCATATCACTACAGGCCTATATGAACAAACAAGAGAGAGCCTAAGTAAACCACTTAACTTCACATTTTAAGGAACTAGAAAAAGAAGAACAAAGACAACCCAAAACCAGCAGAAGAAAGGAAATAATAAAAATCAGAGCAGAAATAAACAAAATAGAGAACAGAAAAACTATAGAAAACATTAATAAAACAAGGAGCTGGTTCTTTGAAAAGATCAACAAAATTGACAAACCCTTGGCAAGACTCACCAAGGAAAAAAGAGAAAGGACTCATATAAACAAAATCCAAAATGAAAGAGGAGAAATTACCACAGACATCATAGATATACAAAGAATTATTGTAGAATACTATAAAAAACTGTATGCCACCAAATTTAATAATATAGAAGAAGTGGAAAAATTCCTAGAACAATACAATCTTTCTAGACTGAGTCATGATGAAGCAGAAAGCCTAAACAGACCCATAAGCAGGGAAGAAATAGAAACAACTATTAAAAACCTCCCCAAAAATAAAAGTCCAGCGCCAGACGGCTATACTACTGAATTCTATCAAACATTCAAAGAAGACTTAGTTCCTATTCCACTCAAAGTCTTCCAAAATATTGAAGAAGAAGCAATACTGCCAAACACATTTTATGAGGCCAACATAACCCTCATACCAAAACCTGGAAAGGACAACACACAAAAAGAAAACTACAGCCTGACCTGTGGTGGCGCAGTGGATAAAGCGTCGGCCTGGGAACACTGAGGTCGCCAGTTCAAAACCCTGCACTGGTCTGGTCAAGGCACATACGGGAGTTGATGCTTCCAGCTCCTCCCCCCTTTCTCTCTCTCTCTCCTTCTCTCTCTCACTCTGTGTCTCCTCTCTAAAATGAATAAAATTAAAAAAAAAATTTTAAAAAGAAAACTACAGACCAATATCTCTAATGAATACAGATACTAAAATGCTAAACAAAATACTAGCAAATCAAATACAACAACACATTAAAAAAATAATTCATCATGATCAAGTGGGATTCATCCCAGAATCACAAGGATGTTTCAACATACATAAAACGGTTAACATAATACACCATATCAATAAAACAAAGAACAAAAACCATATGATCTTATCAATAGATGCAGAAAAGGCATTCAGTAAAATACAACATGATTTTATGTTTAAAACACTTAAAAAAATTGGTATAGAAGGAAAATATCACAACATAATAAAGGCCATTTATGATAAGCCATCAGCTAACATCATATTAAATGGCATAAAACTGAGGACTTTTCCCCTAAAATCAGGAACAAGACAAGGTTGTCCACTCTCTCCCCTCTTATTCAACGTAGTGCTGGAAGTTCTAGCCAGAGCAATCAGACAAGATAAAGAAATAAAAGGCATTCATATTGGGAAAGAAGAGGTAAAGGTTTCACTTTTTGCAGATGATATGATCCTATCCATTGAAAACCCCAACGACTCCACAAAAAGACTACTAGAAACAATAAACCAATACAGTAAGGTCGCAGGATACAAAATTAATATACAAAAGTCCATTGCCTTTCTATATGCCAAAAATAAAACATCAGAAAACGAGTTCAAAAAAACAATCGCCTTCATGGTTGCAACAACAACAACAAAATACCTAGGAATAAACATTACAAAAAAAGTAAAAGACTTACACAATGAAAACTACAAAGCATTGTTAAGGGAAATTGAAAAAGTTATAATGAAATGGAAAAATATTCCTTGTTCTTGGATAGAAAGAATAAATACAGTCAAAATGACTATATTACACAAAGTGATATACAAATTTAGTGCAATTCCCATCAAAATTCCAATGTCATTTTTTAAAGAAATGGAACAAAAAATCATCAGGTTTATATGAATATAAAAAACCCTGAATAGCCAGAGCAATTCTAAGGAAAAAGAACGAAGCTGGGGCATTACAATACCTGACTTCAAATTATATTATAGAGCCACGATAATCAAAATAGCATGGTATTGGCAGAAAAATAGACACTCAGACCAATGGAACAGAATAGAAAGTCCAGAAATAAAACCACATATATATGGTCAAATAATTTTTGATAAAGAGGCCAACAACACACAATGGAGAAAAGAAAGCCTCTTCAACAAATGGTACTGGGAAAAATGGAAAACCATATGCAAAAGAATGAAACTCGACTACAGTTTGTCCCCTTGTACTAAAATTAATTCAAAATGGATCAAAGACCTAAATATAAGACCTGAAACAATAAATTACATGAAAGAAAACATAGGTACTAAACTCATGGACCTTGGTTACAAAGAGCACTTTATGAATCTGACTCCAAAGGCAAGGGAAGTGAAGGCAAAAATAAATGAATGGGACTACATCAGACTAAGAAGCTTTTGCACAGCAAGAGAAACTGATAGCAAAACAAACAGACAGACAACTAAATGGGAGATGATATTTTCAAACAACAGCACAGATAAGGGGCTAATATCCAAAATATACAAAGAACTAATAAAACTCAACAACAAACAAATAAACAATCCAATAAAAAAATGGGAAGAGGACATGAACAGACACTTCTCCCAGGAAGAAATACAAATGGCCAACAGATATATGAAAAGATGCTCATCTTCATTAGCTATTAGAGAAATGCAAATCAAAACTACAATGAGATACCACCTCACACCTGTTAGATTAGCTATTATCAACAAGACAGGTAATAACAAGTGTTGGAGAGGCTGTGGAGAAAAAGGAACCCTCATCTACTGTTGGTGGGAATGTAAAGTAGTACAACCATTATGGAAGAAAGTATGGTGGTTTCTCAAAAAGTTATAAATAGAACTACCATATGACCCAGCAATCCCTCTAATGGGTATATACCCCAAAACTCAAAAACACTGTTATGTAAAAACACATGCAGCCCCATGTTCACTGCAGCATTGTTCACAGTAACCAAGACATGGAAACAACCAAAAAGCCCTTCAATAGATGATTGGATAAAGAAGATGTGGTACATATAAACTATGAAATACTACTCAGGTATAAGAAATGATGACATCGAATCATTTACAACAACATGGATGGACCTTGATAACATTATACTGAGTGAAATAAGTAAATCAGAATAAACTAAGGACTATATGATTCCATACATAGGTAGGACATAAAAATGAGACTCAGGGACATGGACAAGAGTGTGGTGGTTACCACGGGTGGG
The DNA here is from genome assembly GCA_037038555.1 of Rhynchonycteris naso. Classification (NCBI taxonomy): domain Eukaryota; kingdom Metazoa; phylum Chordata; class Mammalia; order Chiroptera; family Emballonuridae; genus Rhynchonycteris; species Rhynchonycteris naso. The sequence goes on from CM073001.1 coordinate 100,589,849, forward strand.
GAGGGGAAGAGAAAGGGTGGAGGGAGAGGAGGGGCACAAAGAAAACCAGATAGAAGGTGACGGAAGATTATATGACTTTGGGTGATGGGTATGCAACATAATCAAATGTCAAAATAACCTGGAGATGTTTTCTCTGAACCTATGTATCCTGAATGATTAATGTCATCCCATTAAAATTAATTTTAAAAAAAGATTTTTCAAGACACACTCATATTTTTACACTGCAGTCCAGGAGTCCCCAAGGACTCGATAGATAGGATTATATTTCAGTATATTTTTTTTCTTAGCTTAATGTTTTATTTTATGCATTTAATAATAGTATTCTCCATCTTTGGACTAGCTGCACCAGTACCTAAGAGATTCCTGGAACAAAAGTAGATTGAGTGCCAGATAGAATAGCACATATATGTGCATATGCACTAAACACATAAAAATTCATCTTGATCCAAACAAAGGGAAAATGTGGAATATATACATTAACTCTTCAAATGGCAGTGCTGGGAAGGCCCTTTTCACTTGCTCTCTCGGCTTCCCAAGTTCTCATCTCTAGGACAGGAACTCCTCCATAGCCTATGTGGCAGGTTGAGAAGCCCATTCACAAACATGACCTTGTACAAACCATCCAACAACCCCACAAGGTGGGTACATAACTATGCAAGTGAAACTGAACCTTGCAGAGGATGAAGGACTTGCCTAAAGTTCCATACCCACCACCAAAGTTTCCTGACTCCTAGTCCTTGCTATATCACTTAGTGAAGTTAGTCATCAGTTTTGGATAGAGGTGAAAAAAGAAAAATTAAACTCAACCTAATATTCTGTTGTGGAGAAGATGTTGAATGCTCCACTTCATGGGAAAAGAGCCCTAAATGAATCATTTACCAGGATGAAAATAGAAACTCCCAAAGTCACCCTTAGGACTCCATCTGAGACAAGACATGCTCTGAGAGACTGGGGTTATCCAAACAGAAGATTCAATAGTCAGTCACGATATTCTAGAGATGCCAAAGAAACACTTGGACTCTTAGCATTTCTGTGATGTGTTTCCAAAATAAAATCTCAATTACTGTATTCCCCATGTATAAGACGCACCTTTTTTCAAAAAATTGGGGTTTGAAAACTGGGTGTGTCTTATACAGTGGTTGTGGCATTTCAAATGCCATAGATGGAACTGAGGACGAGGTAATATATGAAGACAGTGATTCCTCATCAGACACAGATTAGGACAAGCTAATGGATGGGAGTTTGGACAGGGATGAGAAGTTGTATAAATTTTATGATGAATAAAACTTGAGTTCAATAACTTTATGTAATAAATTTATTTTCAAATTTCAGGTCCCAAAATTAAGGTGCGTCTTATACATGGGGAATATGGTAGAACTTTTAAGTTATGAGAAAATGAACTTTAAACTTTCCTATCTTGCTAAACTCATAGCCTGTGACATAAAGGACCAGCTCCTGAAAACTGAGGGGTTCTTATTATCCATAGGACATACTAACTCAAAGCACAAAAGGAGAGTTTAATTCAACAACTTAATGACCACCTACTCCGGACCAGCAAGTATGTGCCAAGCACTGAGCACAACACGCTGAGAGAGTAAATAAGATATAAACTAAGTAAATAAACACAGACAATACAAGAGAATTTCCCAGGCTATATTGCAGAAACATATCACAGATATGGAGAGATTTGCTTTGAATAGCAAAATACAGTGTGTCTGTAAAGTCATGGTGCACTTTTGACCTGTGACCAGTCAAAAGTGCACCATGACTTTACAGACACACTGTATACCAAGGCTTTGTGGAGGAGATAGATTTGGGACCTGGGAAAAGTCTCTCAAATATATCCCCTTCTCCCCACCTTCATCACTGGGTGAGGTAAAAGAAGGGCATGTAAAGAAGAGAAAACACTCTAGAAAAAGAAATACCATCTTTGTAAAAATAATAGAAAACATTGGGAAAGGCCTGTCCCAGGGACAATGGAGGGGAGGCAGGGAGTTGTCGGTGGTACAAATGGGAAATGGGGTCAACAAGGCTGTCCTAAAGGACTTTGCACAGCAAAAAAAAAAAAAAAAAAAAAAAAAAAGTTTGAACATCAGCTCATTGTTCACAACAAACCAATTGATATCTTCAATAGAAAATTCATATTTATATCATCTAATTTTTTAGAATAAGTATTCTTGGGGCTGGGAGACTAAAGAATAAGAAGCTTAGAGGTCAGTTGAGAGTCTGTGAAACATACTGAGCCTGAAATGATCCCCAGCAGGGAAACTTTCAGAATTCGTATAGTGAGTCCAAAGCTGACTCTTAATAACTTTAATTAAGGGATTTCTCAGAAATCTCATTGAACTTTAGCTTAAGTGAAAGCTAATGTGTTGCTGGGTTATCTGATACTCCTTAGAAAGGTCCTTAATATAGAAGAATAATGCAATAAGTAAATAAATTCTCAATCACACATAAAGTAGAGAATTAAGCCACTCATCTGGGAAACTCATCCCTGAAATACTGTAACAGTAATATGGTTACTTCCTATAAAAATGGATTTTAGCCTGAGGAACACATAGCATGTCTTTATCCTTAAATGACCCAATCCAGGATCATCAGTTTGTGCAAATACCTAACCGTATTCATGCTGTGCGGTTTTTGAATAAGTTCCCACTGGAGAGAAAGAAAGATAGATAAAGGGGGGGGGGGGAAATGGGGAAGAAGAAGGAAGAGGAAAAGAAGAGGAAGAAAGTAAAAGAGCCGAGAGAGAGGGAGAAAGAAAGAGATGTCCCAAGAGGTTAACATAAAAATAAAAGTCATTAGAAGAGTGAAGCAACTAGTGAGAATTGCGGAGCTAGTGGGGAAAAGGGAAGAATGGCCTGAACACATCAAATTAGGCAATTCCTCACACAGTCATCCAGCACCCTCCCTAGTTTCATGAAGAAGGAAGAACTGATAAGGTGAGGTTGTGTCCCATGTTACATACCCTCCTTGAGAGTATACAGGTATGGCACAGTGACAATGTGAAAATAGGTAAGATATTTTTAGTCCACTAAATACAGAAGGTCCTTCCATCTATCCTTTTCATTCATGAGCCCTGTCCTAAGATATTTATTATGTTCTGGGCATAGTAGAAGTCTGTGGGAATAAAAAGGAATGAATGAATTAGTCAATGAATGAATGATAAACAAATTTAGCCACCTTGCATGCCCAGTATTTGTTTTGCTTTGTTTTCTTTACAATAGCAATGGGAATAGAATAAATCTCTAAAGATTCAGAAGAGTAGGGATGATCAGACTAACCTCTACCCTAATGCTTCAGAGTCTCTATTTCTTCCTCTGGGAAAAAAAGAGATAAGAAAACTTTCCAGTTCACCTCATAGAGTTGTTAGGAGAACAAAACTAGATCATTACACATGAAAGTACTTTGGAATCTGGAAGCATATGATACTATTATAATGTAGGAAACATCCGGAAATGTACTTTGTGACCATTGAATATAATTTCAATTAGAGGTTTAATTTAATGTTCATCTTGTATTCTTGAAGACACTGTCAGGGGATTGAATTAATAATATAAACAAGATGAGGGAATGCCATCTTGTCCTACTTCCAAGTGCAGTGTTAAAAACAAAGAGAACCCCCCCCAAAAAAAAAAACAAAGAGAACCCCATAGCGACCCATAAATCTTACATTCAAACTATAAAATAGACGTTTCACACACTTTGGAGAGCTGTTAACTGAGTTATAATCCTTGAAAAAATCTCCAGAACTGTAACAGGTTCAAGGCATAAATTTTGCAGAAGAGATGGTCCCCAGTCACCATCAAAACACGTCAGACCTGCAGTGAGTGAACTGAATTAAAAAGTTAAGTGGTTACAAGTTCCAGGCTCAGATCAGTGACATATCAGAGTGACTTAGCCCTTCACTGTAAACACCTGACAGAAGGAAAGTTGTGTTTGTTTGTTTTTCTTCTGGAAGTAAATACTTTTTGCTTCAGTCCTTTTTGGTATAAAATGTCTGCCATATGACCAAAAATTATAAGACACATCAAGAATCAAGAAATTGTGGCTCATTCACAATAAAGGAAACAGTCAAAATGGAGCCGAAGAGAGCCCAGATAATAAAATGTCAGACTGGGATGTGAAAATAGCTAAGATAAATATGCTAAAAACTCTAGTTTAAAAAAAGATACACAAGAAGAGCTGAGTGATGAGAGTAGAAAAATAGAAACTATTTTTAAATCAAATACAAACACTAGAAATTAGAAAACACAGTACCCAAAATGAAGAATTCAATGTAAGGCTTTAAAATTAAAATGAATACTGAAGAGGAAAGAAATAGTAAACTTGAAGATAGATCAATATATAGCAGGGGTCAGGAACCAATGGCTCGTGAGCCAGATGTGGCTCTTTTGATGGCTGCATCTGGCTTGCAGACAAATTTTTAATAAAAAAAATAATAACGTTAAAAATTTAAAATATTCTCATGTATTACAATCCATTCATTTTCTACCACTCATGTTCATGGTTGCGGGTGGCTAAAGCCAATCACAGCTGTCCTCTGGGACAACTCCAAATTTTATTGGATAATGCATAACGTACACGGGTTGTTGTGAGGTCAGGAAGTAAACTTCCTTCTTTTTAATCAAGTAGTCAGATAGCTAATTGCAGAAACCCTTTTGACAAAGAAGATGGCTAAAAGAAAAAAAAGATGAGGAGTATCATACTTTTCAGCAGGAATGAACAGAGGAATTCACCTTTGTGGAGAGAGCAGTGTGTCTAATATGCAGTGATAAAATTGCATCGATAAAATGGTTGAATATAAAGCGTCACTTGGACACATACCATACTACATTTGCATCAAAATATCCAGCGGGGGACAGCAGAAAGAAAGCATATCAAGAGCTACTGTGCAGAGAGCAAGTTAGTCAGCAGCAAGTCCATGTTTGGACCCAACAAGGTGACTGGAATTCAGCTATCTCTGCCGGTGCTTTAGCAACTGTGAGAAACGTAAAGCCATTCACAGATGGGGTGTATGCCAAAACATTCATGCTTGATGTTGCCAATGACCTTTTTGACGACTTTCTGGATAAAGACAAGAAAATCAAATTAATAAAGACATGCCTCTGTTGGCAAAAACTGTTCACAATCGCACCATCATGATGGCAAAACAAATTGAGGCAACACAAGTGAAGGACATAAATGCAGCATTATTCTTTTTTCTCACTTTGGATGAGTCAATAGATGTAAGCCATTTATCCCAGTTTAACGTGATTGCAAGGTAAGCTGTCAGTAACACACTACATGAGGAAAATCTTGCTGTTTTGCCTATGAAAGACACAACAAGAGGGAAGGATTTATTCAAGTCTTTCACTGAGTTTGCTGAAGAAAAAAATCTACCAATGATAAACTTATTTCTGTTTGTACTGATGGTGTTCCGTTCAGGGTGGGGAAAACCAGAGGATTTGTAGCGCTTCTTCATGAACATTTAAAGAGACCCACCCCAAGTTTTCACTGCATCCTACATCAGGAGGCACTTTGTGGTCAGATGTGTGGCGAGCAGCTTGTTGAGGTGATGTCGCTGGTCATTCAGGTGGTCAACTTTATTGTTGCCTTAGCTTTAAATGATCACCAGTTTAAAACACTGCTGGATGAAGTTGGGAATAATTATCCTCATCTGCTTCTGCACAGCAATGTGCATTGGTTGTCAAGAGGGAAGGTGCTCAGCCGTTTCATGGCTTGTCTGAGCAAAATCTGGACTTTTCTTGAAATTAAAAATGTCGAGCATCTGGAGTTAGCTAACACTGAGTGGCTCCTGAAGTTCTACTATCTCGTGGACATGACTGAACATCTTAAATAGCTCAATGTAAAAATGCAAGGTGTTGGAAATAAAGTCTTATTCCTTCAACAAGCAGTGTTTGCATTTGAAAACAAGCTGGAACTCTTCATCGCTGACATTGAAATAGGTCATTTACTACACTTTGAAAAACTGGGAGAATTTAAAGATGCATGCACAGTAAGTGACCCTGCTCAACATCTTGATCTCCAGCAGCTAGCAGGCTTCACATCTAATCTCCTGCAGTCATTCAAAGTGAGCTTTGGAGAATTTCGTGAGCACACTCGTCTTTTTAAGTTCATCACGCAACCACTCGAGTGTGAAGTGGACAGCACCAACCTGAGTTACATCCCCGGTGTCTCCATCAGAGATTTTGAGCTACAAGCTGCTGACCTGAAGGCCTCAGACATGTGGATGAATAAGTTCAAATCACTGAATGAAGATTTGGAAAGACTTGCATGACAGCAAGCAGAGTTGGCAAGCAAACACAAGCGGGGAGAAATGAAAAAACTTCCACATGCGGACTAGCTGATTGTCAAAACTTGGAACGCAATTCACGTCACATAAGATACCCTGCAGTGTGTGAGTATTGTTGTACTGAGAATGTTTGGCTCTACATATACATGTGCACAGTCTTTCTCACATCTAAAGAACATTAAGACCAACAAACAATCACGTTTAACGGATGGAAGTCTCAACGTCTGCATGAAGCTTAACCTCACCATGTATCAACCACACTACAAAGCCACCAGCAAAACCATGCAGCACCAGAAGTCGCATTAATGGTAAGAAATATTTTATTCATCATTGGTTAGCAACAGCATAACAACATTATTAAAAAGAATTCAGAGACTTATTTTACTATTAACGTGTTGGTCTTACATAAAATGCACACACTTACTTGTATTTCGTGTTAAACATATTGTATGGCTCTCACAGAACTACATTTTAAAATATGTGGCATTCATGGTTCTCTCAGCCAAAAACATTCCCGACCCCTGATATATAGTAACCAAAATGTGACTCAAGGATAAGAATTTTTAAAAAAATAGATGATTGAAATCTGTGGAACACTATGAGAATTTCTAACATGTACATAATTGAAGTTCCAGAAGCAGAAGAAAAAGAATAGTGCAGAAGAAAGAATTTAAAATCAAAATGGCAAGAACTTTTCAAAATTGATGGAGATCAACCAACAGATTCAAAAAGTCAACCTCAAGTTGCATAAATGCAAAAAACAAACAAACAAAAACAAAACACTATACCAAGGCATAATTAGATAACATGTGAAATCTATATAAAGAAAAAAACATCAAATGGACCCAAAATAAAAGAAAACAATATGACTAATAACTACCCTTTCATCAAAAGCAGTGTAGACCAAAAAACAGGGTAACAATAATTTTGAAATGTTGAAAAGGAAAAGCCGTCAATCTAGGATTCTATATTCAATGAGAACACTCTTCAAAATGAACACAAAATAATACATATTTTTACTCACACAAAGTTAAGAAGAATTAATCTTAAACAAAAAGATGAAAGTTTTCTTCAGATTGATTGAAAACTAAACCAAATGAAATTTCATACTATAAGAAAAAATAAAGAGCACAAAAAAGGTAAATATTTGAGTAAATATGTCATTTTTTAGCATCTTGAAATGGGCTATTAATAATTTGAAATATAAATAATGATAAGATACTGTAGTGTAACATGTACAGAGAAAATATATAAGATGATTGGAGCACAAACAGCAAAAGAGTGCTTGGAAATATATAGTAATAAGTGTTTTAAACATTCATTAGAAAGCATAATTTTATATAAAGACTAACCATGATAACTTAAAGATCTATGTTGTAATATCTAAAGTAAGCAGTAAAATAAATAAAAAAGACACATACCTAAAAAATCAACACAGAATTATGATTCTGGACAAAATAGAGTAAAAGGCTTTCCCTTCCCATTTGAAGCAATAAAAAATAAAAAGAAAACAGACAAATTATATGAAACAGTTTTCAGACAATGGGAACGAGGCATTGAAGGAGAGAGATCCTTGAGAAAGAAAAAACAAATTGAGCACTACAATTTTTCAGCTTAAGATCAAGGGAGAGTGACCTCTGGAGGTGCTGGCCCATTTCCTTAAGAAGAAAAAGCAGGTCTGGGAACCAGAAGAGGCCTACATAGCTGGAGTTCACAAGGCAGACCTCCAAACTGTTCTTTCAATGATCAGACAGTGTCATTTTTGGCTTAAGGACAGACAAGTAGATCAGTTGAACAGAACAGACTCCAGACATGAACCCACACATACATCAACAATGGATTGTGACAAAGTCAACTGACTGCAGAAAGGTTGAACTTTTCTCAAAGCGCTGCAGGAGACACGGGTTTTGCATGAAAAGAAAGTGACCTTTGATTTAGATCTCATACTCTGCAAAAAATTAACTCAAACATGAATTGGAGAAGAAAATTAATAGTACCAGGCTGCTGAGATTTCAAATTCATTATAACAAGTTTTTACTGCATGTTTAAGATGCCTTTTATATGAGGCAAAATACAAGAAGAAGGCGGGGTGAGGGGAGAAAGAAAGAGGAGCAGGAAGAAGAGGAAGAGGAAAGAAAGAAATTAGGCACATGTTGCCAGGTCCCATATTACATATGTACATATTTAAAATACCCATGGTAACCTCATATAGTAAATATTACTATCCCTGTCTTACAGAAGAGGGTTTAAGTTCAGAGAGCTTAGGCAATTTAAGGCGACACAAGGAGTTATGTGGAGAGGTGGGATTCAAATCCAGATCTAATTTACCTCCCAAATTCTTGCTTTCTCTCCATTGAACTCCACTGACTCCCAGGGCAGTCCAGCAAGGGAGGTGGATAACAAGAAAACACAATGTAATATGGCGAGTGTTATAGTAGAGATAAATGTGTAGAATTAACTCTTCTTGATGGAGTCCTGGAAGTCTCAGGGAAGAGGTGTCATTCGAATCAAGTATTATTATTAAGAGCTTGCCAACTGAAGCCCAAAAGGGCATGCTTAGAAGCCTATGAAATGGACTTGACGAGTGTGTAAAGAATAACAAGGAGTTTTGAAATACAACTGTTTCTAGGGTTTTTAAATTGCCAGAGAATAAGGGTGGATAGCTTATTCGGGGACGAGATTGAGAAATACTGTGAGTGCTAAACTAAGAAGTTTATGTTTAATTTGGTAGGCAGTGCAGAGTCATAGAAATGCTTGAATAATGACCCTCTAGGATTCTTTTGACAACATATGAAACCCGGAGCAAAGGGGAGTGATTGTTACTGGGAGATCTGTTAGAGGGCTATTACAATAACCAGCCCGAGAGCGGAAGAGACCCAGAAATGGGGCAGGATTAGCAGAAACGGAATGATACAATGGAGTGAATAAAATTGAGGACGTGAACTTGACAAAACTTGCTGAAAACATGGATAAAATATGGAGATGGAAATACTGCTTCTAGCATCAGGCTCAGGCAACTGTGCAAGTAAGAGAGAATACAGGAAATGGGAGAAGTTGGGGTGGGAGGACATTGGTTAAGAGGTGGACTTCCTCTTCCACTTATGCACCTGGGGATAAACATGCTTGCCTCTTATCTGGTGTGCCTACTTCAGTCTGTGGGACTTAATGTATCTGTTAAAATAAAAATTCAATTCTGAGTTAAAATAAGGCTTCCATCTCCCTCAGCCCTCCAGGCAGAAAATCTTACCTCCTGATGCCTTCCTTGTGACACAGTTCAAGCTAACAGAAAATCAGCTTTGTTTACCCACCCCTCACCTTCATTGAAGTTCTCCCTGCTTGCTGCTAAGTACAAGCATGGTAGAGTCAGGATAGGCAGTTGTCAAATTAGTTTTCCGTCTTCCATGATCACAACAGGACCACACTTCGTGGGCCCTCTGGACTTTGGGTGTGGTCACATGACTGGGCCTGACAAATGAAAAGTGGGAAGAAGGGATGGGTCCCACTGCCACTGCCAGGCTTGCCCTAGGATACTTTACAATCCTCCACTCTCATGCTCCCCCATCTGACAGTGCATGTCAGTGTCCAAGTTGACCTTGGAAGGCACGTGTTGAAGATGCCAGCACTTTCATAAGCCTGGATAACCACATAGAGCAGAACCTTCCCTCCCCCACCCCACCCTTCTGCTGCTGTTAGACTTGACATCAGCTAGAAGTAAATTTCTATCGAATTGAACTATTGAGAGTTTATGTCTTACTGTTTGGCTGCTGAGATTTCAGTTCATCTGTTAACTAAAACACCAGTGTTGCAACTCAGCAGATAACAGGTTCTGTCTCACTTTTTGATACAATCCAGGTCTCTGGCCAACAACAGCTTAGAAAATTCCGTTTACCTAGAAACTGTAAAGTTGATTCACAGAAACACACAAACCTCTGCAATCTGTTGTTAGGGAGTATATAGGTCCACACGCTACTCAGGCATCGGAGCTAGCTTCCACGTCCAAAGTTTTCTCAGGCTGAGAACTAGACTGAGGCCAGTGCCCTAAGGACCTGCTTCGGGGGCTGAGAAGGAAGAGTTGTAAAGGCCAGAACATCCCACTGGATGTTTAGTAACATCACTTTGATTAGACCTTGCACAGAATCTGCATCTTATAGTACATCTTCTCATTCTATTGGGGTTTTTATTATTATTATTGGTCAATAAGGGAGAAATAAAGCCACAAAGTCCCAAAATATAGAAATGACAGAAATCATTACTAAAGCCTGAACTCTCAGATGAAAAGACACTCAGATTGGGGTCCTTGTTCTTTTATTCTTCTTTCTTTCTTTCTTCCTTTCTTTCTTTCTTTCTTTTTAAAAACTTTTATTAGAGTATAATATACATTGAAAAATGGTATACAAGGGAAACTGTTGGCTCTTACATGTACAGCTCAAGGAATTTCCACAAACTGAACCCACCTTGAAAATTGGAACCCAGATCAAGGACAAGGACATCCTCATGACCCTGGAGCCCCTCCTGCTTCCTTCTCATCTCAGTCCCCCAGGGGTGTTCACACTTCTGACATTCCACAGCATAAATACATTTGTTTGCTTTTGAGCTACACAGAAATGGAAGCATTCAGAATGAAAATGATGAATTAATTTAGGGCCATATTGAATCTGCGACCTTGTGGAAACACCAAGGACCCTTACGAGAAACTGTGGTTCCAGAGAAAGACAAAGGCTGGATGCAGGCAAGAGAAAAAGTCACAGGTTCACATGGAACCCCCGAGGAGAGAGTGAGTCTCCGGAAACCCATCCAGAGAGCCAGGAATGGCACTGGGTGCTGGAGAGAACACAGGAAGAGGAGCTGGGACCAGGAGGCTGAGAAGCACCTTCTCCCTAACAGCGAGCAGGCAGTCACGTGGGCCCTCTGGCTTCACTCTGCACAGTGGAAGCTGACAGGGTATTTTAAGGAGATTGATTATTTTACATTCCCTGAAATTTACTTTGAACAAAAACTTTCTCCAGACTGTGCACTTACTCCAGCTTCATTATTAACTCCCCTGCTTCTTTCCTATACAGTCCGTGTAGGAAAGGGTGTTCCAATGAGAAAGAGGAAAAAAAAAACATTTCTGGCACTTTCCCTTTTAGAAGTAATTGAAATACTTCATTTGTTTGGACTTGACTCCAGTATTTCCCATGACAGCTTGACTTACTACAAAGGGGTATAACGTCTTGATGCAGGTAGCTCTAAAACGGACCAGGCCAGCACTTTAGGCTGGTTGCCTTCCAACCTCAGTGAATTTCTCTATTACATTGCTGAGGAGATCCATTCCTCCTCAACTTCAGAGAGAGGGTGGCGGCCACCCCTGAGACCGCTGCATCCCGGGGCAGGGGGGGGGGGGACTGCAATTACTGGGATGTCCCTGAAGCATTGCAATGGTATTTAAGCAGTCTGAGAAATTCAAAGATTAATGAAATAGGGCTCCTTCTACCCAGGGGCTGACACTTGAATGAAAGAGAGGCCAAACACACTATTTGCTCTGGTACAGTGTAGAACAGAAAAAATACTAATATGGGTTACAAGCAGCATATTGCAGAAATACACAAGAGAGACTAACTTCCTCAGAGAGTAAAATCAGCTTGAAAATGAGTGAAAGACTACCAATTGCAGAAGCCTGATGAAAAAGCATGCTGAAATGCCAAGACAGAAAAGTACAGACCAGATAGAGTGCTGCAGAATCAGCCCTTTGTGTGGTTAGGACAATAGCTCTTAATGCATGATCCCCAGACCAACAGTGTCTGCGTCACCTGGGAACTTGTACGAAATGCAGACGCTCAAGGACCCATCTCAGACTCACTGAATTGGAAATGGACTTGAGGCCCAGAAACATGTGTTTACACAAGCCTGGCTCCATGTGATTTTGTAGCACATTGAGGCGTGAGAACCCCTGGCGTGGAACGGAACATGCGTGGAGTGACATGATGTGTGAGGAAGTGGGAAAGGCATTCTAAGTCCGGGTCATGGTGAGCTCAGAGTGCACGCTCAGGGGGCGGGGTGTTGTTACTCTATAAGCAAGGGGGAGCCATTGCCAAATTTTGAGCAGTGAAATGGTATGATCAGAATTGTGCTTTAGAACGAAAACTCTGACAGCAGGTGGATGCTGTGCTGGCAAAGGGAGTACTTAAGTGTAGGGAGAAAACACTCACAAGCTATAATTGCAAATCCTGGTGAAAGAGAACATCCTAGTGAAGGAGATGAATAAAAAAGTCATCACTATCCTTGTGAGAGAATAACCCTAAAAGAATATGTTTGCAGTTTTCCCTGCATGCTGCTTTTACACTAGCAAGAAAAGCAACTGACCTTCTAGAATGTACTCAGCATCAAGCGTTACTCTGACTGTCTTGTACGTTTTATCTCACAAACCTGTGCATCAACCTCAATCTGAAACTGTCAGAAGCTGCCCAGCATCACAGAGCGAGGAAACAACAGAGGGGGGCCTCAGGGAGCTAAGAACCGAGCAAGACAGGAAAACACCAAACTCAGAGTACTCACAGGTTCTGTTTCTGCTGCAGCATGCAGCCCACAGGAAGCCTGGCTTCAGTCTCTGCTCATGTAGACTGCATACCAGCCCCATGGTAGGACAGACAGAAGGAGACAGACCCTCCTGAATTTCCTTGGGCCTCTTCCACTTGCCTTTCACCCCATTTCCACAGCCCTTCAGAAGAAAGCGTGAACACTCTCAGCCACAGAAGCAGTTCCCATGGCCTACGACCATATTGAGCTTGAACGTACAAACTCTTCCCGTGTTGAAGTCACCTACGCAGATTTTCATTTTTAACTTGCCTGATGGTACCTTGATGACAGATGGATGGGACCCTGGAGAACACGTGGTCCAGTCTAACCCCCCCACACACACATTTTATGTATATAGAAACTAAAGAGCCCAGAGAAGGCAAGAAATTACCCAGGGCACACACAGAACTAACCCCCAATTTTCTTGCTCTGAGGTCTATTTTATCATAATCTGTTTTGTGGAATATTTTTGCACCCTCATTCATATTCTAAAATGTAACCGACACACAGTGGGTACTTACTAAATATTTCCCGATTGAATGATGTTCTCGTCAATCAAGTCTACTCAGAGCTCTCTGGCCACCCAGCTCAACAATCCTCCAGCCTTCCTCTTTCTTTACCTCCAGAGCTGGACCGGTCCCTCCTCCTTGCAGCTCACAGAGACCATCGTATCACAGGCTTCCCTGACTACCTGAAAGTACAGTATTACAATGAAACTTTTTGCAAGCCAAAATGGGGTAAAGTGAAGAAGCAATCCCCATTAGTTTCTATGGAAATAGGTTTTAGCTTTTCCAGACCCCAAAACTAACCTGCCAAATAATACCAAATACACCTAATCATGTCCAGTTTTATGCTACATGTAATAGCCTATGAGCTCTCTTAGCTTTGTCTGGTACATTAGGACATATCTTGCTAACAGATGCACAAATTAAGTGGTGTTAAAGCACAGATGCTCACAGACATACTCAGAGCTATGGCAGCGTGCAGCTGAGCTGCTGGGTGTGGTTCTGAGCAAGGAACCCCATGGGCCACTGTCACTGCTCAGGGTGAGCTCTGTCTCCAGGAGAACCCCTGCAAAACAAACACTGAATGCTACTTCTGCTTTCTTCCCTTTTTTTTTTTTTTTTGTAAAAGTGAAAATCCTGTTTGGATTTCTTTTAGTTAGCAAAAAACAGGTACAGTAAATCCTCACTTAACATTATTGTTAGGTTCTGTGACTTCAAGCAAAACAATGTATGATGAAACCAATTTTATCATAGGGTGATTGATATAAACAAGAGTTAAGTTCCTACAGCATCTTATCACAACTAGAAGGAAACACATGATTTGAGGACCTCCCATACTAACAAGGTCTTTTGTAAAATTGGGGTCAAAGCCCAAACTTCCCAAAAGTGGGGATACATGTAGCTGCTCTTTAAATGATGATACCAAAAAGTACATCATTTTATTCTTCAAATTAAAAAAATAACTCATGCACTTGTTTCTATATAGAAAAAGAAAACTATCTTTACCTCAATAATCATGGGAAATGTACAAGCATTTCTATTATTTTTTTTGAAAAAGCAATTTTATTAATTATAAGTGCATATAGCAAAATCCGACATGCTATTATATACTTGTGCCCTGGGATTGAGATTGCACAGTGAGAATTACGTGCTATGTTTATCAGCTTGATTACTTGTAAATGGAGCCTGAAAACTAAGTCTCCTTCAGGGAGATTAAGCATCTTTGTTAGCAGCAGTTTGAACATTTATTTACATTAACTACATTATGTGACCTACCAACCTGCATTACATTAACCTGCTAACTGGAATGTTCTGAAAAATATTTTCAGTAACCCTATTTTCTAGAGAAATTAAAGTATATCCTCCTCGAATTATAAGTCTATTCTACTTAAAAAGCCTGGAGATTTCAGAGTGATTAGAATCTAACAAGCAATAAGTTAAGTGACAATTTCTTCTCTGATTCATGACTTGCTAGGGTCTCAGCATCCTCATTCTGAATACTCTTTGGCTTTCTCCTTCTTTGTTTCTTTTTTTCATTCAATCAAACAATATTTCTGAGCAGTTATTATTTGCCAGGTTCTGGGCTAGATACTTGTTTGCAGAGATGGCCTGGACTTCCTCCACCCCCTTCACTTACACATGCATTGATTAGGTTCAAGTTGGTGGGATTGTCCATACAAAATACAAAGGAAGTTGCTACCCTGGCTCAGCCTGAACTGAAACCAATAGGAAGTGAAATGGCGAGATGTCCAGTATTTGAAGAGCACTCGGTTTAGATCAGCTCAGCACACATTTCCTGAGGATCTGTATGGGCCGGACCCTGGGCTAACCCCTAAAGATAAAGAAGACTATAAACTTGTCATCAGAGGGATACAGATGAGTAAGTAGGATACAGATGAGTAAGTAGATGATTAACCCCAAGATTAATATGCAAAGAGCCTATGGGACCACCAAGTAGAGGCACCTGAATTAGCTGGGGAAATCTGAAGTATGAGACAAGGTCAGAGAAGTGTCCCCAGCTGGAGTGACAGGGAGAAGTCAGCTAGGTGGAAAGGGGAAAGGGAGTCTTTTCGACAGAGCAACCTGCATGAACAAGGACTTGAAATCTGTGAAGGTAATTCTATGTGGCCCTGTAAAGTGATGTTAAGGGCAATCGTTGTAGTTATGAAGCCGTCTCAGGTATTCCCAGCAAGGAGTACCTCCTTGCCATCATGGGCTTGTTCTATGCGACTGGGGGGGTGGGGGTGGGGGAGGCACCCTCTCCAACAGTGCCAACAGTACTTAGACTTTTTTTGCCTCTTGAAATGCATACAGCTGCTACCGCAGCCGGGGCTCATTATTTATTGAATGGATTTTTTTAATGCAGAATTTCTCACAGTGCAGTGTGAAGCCCATATTCATCATCATTACATGGGCTAACATAAAATTCGATTTCCACTGACCATCCCAATTGCTGAATCAAAAACTCCAGGGGTGTGTAAAAATATGTATTTTCCAAAAACACCCACATCAGCATCTGCACACAAGTTTGGGAGTCCCTTTCCATGAGGTTAGAGCAGAAATCCTCAATCTTGGGTAAACTCACTTTGGGAAGTTATTAAAACAAAGCAATGCCTAGCCCCATATCCATATTTTCTGACTTCACAGCCACAGCTGGGGGGTGGGGGGAACACATTGGCATCTTTCAAAGCTTCACAGGTGATTCTAACGTTTGGCTAGAGGCTCTCAGACAGATAATTTGAGAGTAAAAATTGAGACACAACATAATCGAAATTTGTACTAAAAGCAGTGCTTTGAGTGAAATTTATGGCATGCATGCTATATCTTCGAAAAGAGGTCCCAGGTCAGTAATCTAAAGTTTTATTTGAAGAAACTAGAAAAGAAAGCAAAGTAAATCCAAAGAAAGCAAAAAAAAAAAGAAAGAAAGAAAGAAAGAAAGAAAGAAAGAAAGAAAGAAAGAAAGAAAGAAAGAAAGAAAGAAAGAAAGAAAGAAAGAAAGAAAAGCAGGACTTGTGACATTAAAAACAGATAAATAGACAAAAACAACAAAACCAATAACCTGTGGTGTGACAAACCAATAAAACTGATAGACCTAGCCAGCAACCAAGAGAAAAAGAGTGATGACAAAAATTAAAACTTTAGAAATGAAAGCGAAAGCATCGTTATGAACTATACACACATTAGCAGTAACAATATAAGAGAATACTTCAAATAACTCTTTGCCCATAATACCAACATTTTGATAATGTAGACAGATTCTTGCAAGATTTGCCAAAGCTCATTCAAAAAGAAAAAAAGAAAAGAGAGCAAAGAAGTTAATTGGTACTCTACCTCTCAAAGAAATTGAACTGACTTTTTGTTTTAAAGGAAAGGAAAAAACTTCTTGGCTCAGGTGGCTTCATTGTGAATTATACTAAATTTTTAAAAAAGAAATAATACCAATGGCCCTGTTAACATCTTACATTAGTAAGGTACATTTGTTATCATTTAATGAATCAATACTGATATATTATTTCAAGTAAAGTCCCTAATTTAGTCATAGTTTTTTATTTTTCACCTGATGTCTTTTTCTGTTCCAGACCCCATGTAGGATACCCCATTGTATAAGGTCATCATGCCTCCTAACACTCCTGTGTGGGGTGCCTCTCCATTGGAATTTGTCTGATATTCTCATGACATTACAAGTTTTCGGGGGGAGGCAGTCACTAATGTAAAGTGACATTTTTATCGCATCATATGGAGAGTATAGACTATCAACCTGACTTTTGACCAGCGATCACCGGGCTGAGCTCGTGTTTGTCTAGTTTCTCAACTTTGACCCCTCACCACCCCCTTCCCTCTCCATGCTGCACACTTTGGAACACGTGACAGTGTACAGCCCACACCTGCCCTGAGGAGAGCAACTTACACCCTTCTCCTTTAGGGGGAGTATCTCCTGAGTTTATTTGAAGTGCTTCTGCATGGGAGATTTGTCTCTTCTGCTCCATTTATTAATTTAACTGAGCATTTGTTCATATAAGAATAGATGCTTTCCCCATACTTTGGGTTATAATCCAATGCTACTTCATGTGCATTGTTGCTCAAATTGTTCCAGCTTTGGCCACTGAGAGGTCTTTTGTTGGCCCCTATGCACAATGTTGCCTTGAGTTTCATTTTTGTTTGTTTGTGGTACTACCAGATGTTCCCAGTTCATATATATTTCCTGCTTTAGTTCTAGAATCAGCCATTTTTCCAAAGAGTCCTGCTTCCTTCTCTTGGAGAACGGTATTAGAACTCAATATCTGGGTGGTGGGTGGGTAGGTTTTTTATAGAGCTAAATATTCATTTATTATAGGAGACAGTAATTCATCCTTAGTGAAGTAAAAACCTATGTTCATTCAAAAACCTGTATTTAAATGTTTATAGTGGCTCTTTTGTGTGTGTGTGTGATCACCAAGATCTGATTGGGATGAAATTGTTCTATACCTTATGGAGGTTACATGACTGTATACAGTCATCAAACTCACAACAGCAATGCACTAAAAGAAGTATATATTACTGAATGTAAATTACACTTTAACATTTTAAAATGGAGTAAAAGTGAAGTGACTATATATTAATGTGGGAAAGTGCTTGTATTACAAAGTAGATGACAGAGGACAAGATATGGTATGTTCTCAACTACTGGTAAGTACTCATCCATAGATAAAGGGGTGAGAAATTTAACATGATCTTAATTATCTGTGTGTAGGAATATTATAATGTGTAAGTATGTTATTATTTTTACTTCTTTTTTATTAACATTTTTTGGTATAACTTTATAATGATAGAAGCGAATTTATATAAAAGAAAACTGTAAAGTTGTACACTGAATGTGTGGGAGCTTTCTAAATGGCTGTCCATGTGCCCTGCAGCTCCTGTGTCTAACTCACCTGTGTGGCACACAGCATAAAGCAGGTGTGTGTAAAAGCAGAGGGAGCCCTTTGATCACAGAAAGCCTCACTCAGGAATATCCATCAATTAAAAATTTCTTCAATGGGCTGAAAGTGCTTCTGTTTCTGTTCCATGTGTTCCTGACCTCCAGCGACCTTCCTTCTGCTGACTGGGCACAGGCTAGTCTTCATCTAAACTGCTGATGAAGTCCAGCTGTCTTGTGGTTGTAACCACAAGCCCAGGGCAGCAGATGGACGAGTGTGGTGTTCTCTTTTGCAGCTCATTAAATCATGGAAACCTGTCCTGAGCTTAATATTTCACCGGCAGGTGTTAGTTGAACATGAATTTGCATTTCTTCCTCTGGGATCAGTGTTTAATAGTATATTTTAATATGTTACCTTGAGCTGATCCACATGAAATAGAATTGAAAGAACACTTATTTATTCCTCTCTCCCCCGGGCAGGTCCAGGTTGTAAGTTTCTGGATGGGAGGTCTGTGCCTTTCCCTGAAGCAACACCCATGTGGGACACACTCTGTTCTACTCCATCTATTCACCATCAGCAAATATCAATTGGGAAGCAACTATGAGAAAGAGTGGGCTTGGTCCTAAAGCAGCTATAGGGTGAAGAGAAGAGGTACAGGCCTTAGGGAGCTCATAGTCTAACAGAGATATATGCAGAGTCAATGACACACACACCACCACCACCACCACTACCATATGAGCTACTGCTGAGAACAACCAATGGGTACATGCCAGAGAAGGGTTGTGGTGATCCACTGCGGAGTTGGGCACTCAGAGCAAGAAACCCAAATGGGTGGCTCAGGGCATGGGAGAGTGGGGTTTGAAGTGTCCTGATGCCAAGCTAGTAAGTTCTGCCTTATCTTCTGGCTTTAGAAAGGCACTGAAAATTTTCAGCAGGCTCATGAGCAAAGTTGTACTTTAGCAGTGCTTATCCAGCTGTGGAGGCTGGCTGGATGGTGTGGGCAGACAGTAGAAATAAAAATTTCAGTAAAACGATTGAGAGATGAAGACAGCAAGACCAGTTAGGATACTATCGAAATATTCTAGATGGGTCGCAGTGAAGCCTTAGCCCAAGGCAAAGGCAATCAGGTAGCAGTTACAAAACAGAGTGGAGAAATATTCAGAAAATACAATCATGACGATGTGATACTGAGTAGATGAAGGCTTGTGAAGTGTTGGAGGAGAAAGAGGGAGCAACTTGCTACTGGTTTCGTCCCTCTGTTTTCTATCAAGAGTAACTCAATGTTTTCGACTGCATTTAGAAGTGAAGCAAAGCCCATTTCCAATAGACGATCCCGTACAAGAGCAGAAACCAGCAGGAAACACGGCGGCACTACCATGCCCACCAATCCCACTGCAATGCCCACATGATGTCCAACTGGTACTTCTTTTGCCACCAGAGAATCCTTACATTCTCCCCAGCAAATGCCAAGAAGAGCATTTGTCACTGAAAGTGTAGAGCAATGCTTTGGTCACAACAAAGGGTTAAAAAGGAGCCATCACTAGACCCCAATCCAAGCTTTTAATTTTTCCTTTCCTAGTAAAGCTGGGAGGCCCTTGCTGGTCTGCAGATGATTTATCTGCCTCAAAGCCTGCCAAACTTTGGCCCAGCTCTATCTAGACACGAGACTATAAATGGCTGAAGAAATAACAGGGAAGGAGCAGAGTTGAAAGGCCACAGGGCGACTGTTTTTCTTTAGCTCTGTCTGAACGGAATAATCAGCCAACTGGGTGCAGCCCAGCCATGTCCACCACACCTTTTATTACTCAGTGAGACAGCTCGTGTGACCTCATCTCAGAGCAGTCACAGGGTCTGGCAAAGTACTCAAGAGCCTAGAGCACCTCCGTATATATTCCCTAGGCCGACGCTGCTGTTTATGTCTTGCTAAGCCACAGAGAAGAACATTCCACTCTGCAAAGTCAGCTTATTACATTCTTTTCTTTTTTTAAAGGAAAAACAAAAATAAAAACCTCAGTGCTCTCTCAAGTACCTGACCCCTTTCTGATGGAAACCTTTAATTCCTTACCAAAAGCTATGTGTTCTCCTATCTTTCTAAGGCCCTTGCAGTTAGGGAAGACCGTTTACGTGGTTCTGGTCAATAGACATTGAACCGAAGCGATGTGTGTCATTCCCAAGCTAAAGCACTTCAGAGACAGTGCACAGCCCTCCAGCTTCGTTTCTCTCCGCCAGCTCACCTGGAAGCCATATTTCCCACGTAGGGTCACTACAAGATGCAAGAAACAGCTCTTTCAGTCATTGTGTGAAAAGGAATTGTTCCAACATGATGCATGGGATAGGGGGTGCTATACTGAATGGGACACTGGAAATCATGTCAACACAATGAATTAAAAATTAAAATTAAAAAAAAAAAGAAAGGTAATTGTCTCAGAGAGTTGCCAGACTCATGAGTCAGAAATTAACCTTTATGTGCAAGCCACTGAGATATGGGCTTGTTGTTGTTTGTTTTTTAAGATATATAGTATTCTTTGAGAGGTATATAGCATTTAAAAAACAGAGAAAACTTAAAGGACTTAACAGACATAACAACCAAATCCAATGTTTTAGGGAAATTTAAATATGAACAACACATTAGATAATGTTAAGTAATTATAGTATCTTATTAGCTGGGATAATGGCATTATGTTAAAAAAGTCATCTGTTAGAGATACACAAAGATATATTTACAAGTGACATATTATTACATTTAAATATGCTGTAAAGTGATAATGGTTTCCTTACCATCGCGTTGGGGATAAGAAAAAAGATTGGCAATATACCAACAATGTTGAAACTCCCTGCTGGGGATGATGATTTCCATTACTCCCTTTCTTATGGGAATGTTTCAAAATTCCCACCGAGGGTCAAGCTAATTTTCACTCAATACATGAAGATATATGAAGCTTTTTATACAGTTTTAGTGATTTGACACCTCTGCTCACCTTCTTGAATGAGTCTTTTTCAAAATGTTGTTTTTTGTTTTGTTTTGTTTTGTCTTTTATTTATAATTTTAATTTGTGTTTACATATAGATTCAAGTGTCCCACCGAATATATCTTCCCTCCACCCCTGTGTTCCCCTCAGCCCCCCCATACCCCCTTTCCCAATTTCTTCCCCCCTTCCCTCCAGGATTTGCTGTCCTGTTCTCTATAATGCTGTGTTATGTATATGTAATTTCACTAATCTCTTTCCCTTCTCTGATCCCATCTTCTCTTCCACTTTCCCTCTGACCGCTTTCCCTCTGGTGATATGGCGCTTATTTGTTACTGCACTAAAGCCTAGACCAGTGGTTCTTAACCTGGGTTCTATCGAACCCTAGGGGTTCGATGAGTAGGTCTCAGGGGTTCGGAGAAGCCTCTGCCGTGGAGGCCAGAATAAAGTAATACCGTAATTTGTTGTGAGTTCATGCACTTTGTTGGTTTTGTTCTTTGAGCAAGGTGATGTTCATGCATGGCTCATTTTGTGCACCAGTAAAAAAACATATACCTATGTCTTGAATTTGGAAAAAAAAATCATATTTTATTTATCACTAAAGAAGGGTTCAGTGAATGCGCATATGAAACTGGTGGGTTTGGTACCTCAAAAAAGGTTAAGAACCACTGGCCTAGACTAAGTCTGACTAACAGAGAAAACAAGAAAAAAAATCACAACAAGGACTTAGGCCTGAGGTTGTCACGAAACAGTGTCAATCACTGATTAGAGGTAAAGCAAGAACCCAGCAAGAATCTGAGCAAGTCAGAGCAGGACTCCAGCAGCTTGTGCAAGGGCAGAGCTCCTGGGTGCCCCACCTTGCTGACACTTTGGGGCTGGGCTACTCCCAGATCCTTAGGTAGCTGTGAGCTAGAGACGGCGCTCAGCAGCCTGGAGAATAAGTAGCCTGGCGGAATTAGAACAGACAGGGAAACTGGCATCACACCGAGCTTCATACCAAGCTTTCCCATATTGCTCAGCATGCTAAGACTAATCACTGCGTCTATTACTGACGTTGTGCAGCCAACATGCTCTATGTACCAGGCACTGCTCTAGGCCCTAGGGGACTATAATGGGGTGAAGACAGAGCCCTATTTCGCACAGAGCTTACATTGCAGACCCAGAGCCCTGCACTGGAGGCTAGGATACCTGGGCTGTCATCACAGCTTTACTCTGTGACCTTGGGCAAGACCCCTTCCCCTCTGTGTGCCACTTTTTTCTCTAGGCGATGGAATATTTGGACTTGATATTATCTGAAACACTTTATAACTTAGGCTACCTCTGAAAGAACTATTTGAAGGCCCATGAAAAAACTGCAAGACTATTAGAGGGTGTCTACTCAGAGAGAGGATACAGGAAAGTCTGAATAACTCCAAAGGAGAGCCTCTGAAAACTTGGCGGTACCCATTCCCCCTGTTCTGCAAAGCCCAACAGCACCGCTGAATCTCTGAATGAGGTATATATTCAAAATACTTCCCCTTTTCTCTCTGGGTAGATGTAAAACATTCCCCCGATAAGCTGGCTTTGAAAATAATTATTCCTAAAACATGTCCACAGAAAGTCACCTTGATAAAAGTATGAGCTCCTCTCTTACTAGCCAGATAACTGCCTCCAGATAATAGCTTATCTGCATGGAATGAGAAGTATGTCCTAAGGAGTCTCTATAACAGGGGTCGGGAATCTTTTCGGCTGAGAGAGCCATGAACACCACATATTTTTACAATGTAATTCTGTGAGAGCCATACAATATGTTTAACAATAAATACAAGTAAATGCATGCATTTTATGTAAGACCAACAATTTTAAAGTATAATAAGTCTCTGAATTCTTTTTAATAACGTTGTTATGCTGTTGCTAACCAATGATGAATAAAGTACTTCTTACCATTAATGCGACTTCTGGTGCTGCATGGTTTTGCTGATGGCTTTGTTGTCTGGTTGATATGTGGTGAGGTTAAGCTTCAGGCAGGCATTGAGACTTCCATGCATTAAATGTGATTGTAGGTTGGTCTTAATGTTCTTTAGATGTGAGAGAGACTGCTCACATGCATACGTAGGGCCAAACGTTGTCAGTACAGCAATACTCACACGCTGCAGTGTCTGGTATGTGACGGGAATTGCGTTCCGAGTTTTGACAATCAGCTGGTCCATGGGTTGAAGTTTTTTCATTTCTTTCCACTTGTGTTTGCTTGCCAACTCTGCTTGCTGTCATGCAAGTCTTTCCAAATCTTCATTCAGTGACTTGAACTTATTCACCCACATGTCTGACGCCTTCAGGTCAGCAGCTTGTAGCTCAAAATCTCTGACGGAGACACTGGGGATGTAACTCAGGTCAGCGCTGTCCACTGCACACTTGTGTGGATGGGTGATGAACTTAAAAAGACAAGTGCGCTCATGAAATTCTCCAAAGCTCACTTTGAATGACTGCAGGAGATTAGGTGTGAATCCCACTAGCTGCTGGAGATCAAGATGTTGAGCAGGGTCACTTGCTGTGCATGCATCTTTAAATTCTCCCAGTTTTTCAAAGTGTAGTAAATGACCTATTTCAATGTCAGCGATGAAGAGTTCCAGCTTGTTTTCAAATGCAAGCACTGCTTATTGAAGGAATAAGACTTTATTTCCAACACCGTGCATTTTTACATTGAGCTATTTAAGATGTTCAGTCATGTCCACAAGATAGTAGAACTTCAGGAGCCACTCAGTGTTAGCTAACTCAGGATGCTTGATGTTTTTCATTTCAAGAAAAGTCCGGATTTCACTCAAACAAGCTGCGAAACGGCTGAGCACCTTCCCTCTTGACAACCAACACACATTGCTGTGCAGACACAGACCAGGATAATTATTCCCAACTTCATTCAGCAGTGTTTTAAACAGGTGATCATTTAAAGCTCGGGCAACAATAAAGTTGACCACCTGAATGACTAACGACATCACCTCAGCAAGCTGCTCGCCACACATCTGACCACAAAGTGCCTCCTGATGTAGGATGCAGTGAAAACTTAGGATGGGTCTCTTTTTACATTCACAAAGAAGTGCTATGAATTCTGTTTTTCCCCACCCTGCACGGAGCACCATCAGTACATACCAAAATAAGTTTATCCATCGGTAGATTTTTTTCTTTAGCAAATTCAGTGAAAGACTTGAATAAATCCTCCCCTCTTGTTGTGTCTTTCATAGGCAAAACAGCAAGACTTTCCCCACGTAGTGTGTCACCAACAACATACCTTGCAGTCACGCTAAACTGGGATAAATGGCTTACATCTGTTGACTCATCCAAAGTGAGAGAAAAGAATGGTGCTGCATTTATGTCCTTCACTTGTGTTGCCTCAATTTGATTTGCCATCATGACGGTACAATCGTGAACAGTTCTTGCTGACAGAGGCATGTCTTTTATTCTTTTGATTATCTTGTCTTTATCCAGAAAGTCGTCATAAAAGTTCATTGGCAACATCAAGCATGAATGTTTTGGCATATTCCCCATCTGTGAATGGCTTTCCATTTCTCACAATTGCTAAAGCACCAGCAGAACTAGCAAAATTCCAGTCACCTTGTTGGATCCAAACATGGACTTGCTGCTGACTAACTTGCACTCTACACAGTAGTTCTTGACATGCTTTCTTTCTACTGTCCCCTGCTGGATATTTTGATGCAAATGTAGGATGGCGTGTGTCGAAGTGCCACTTTACATATGATTGTTTCATCGATGCACTTTTATCACTAATATATGTGCATTTTATCATTAATATGTGTGCATATTAGACATGCTACAGAACCTGCTCTCTCCATAGAGGCAAATTCCTCTGTTCATTCCTGCTGAAAAGTATGATATCCTCATCTTTTTTTCATTTAGCCATCTTCTTTGTCAAAAGAGTTTCTGCAATTAGCTAGCTGACTACTTGATTAAAAGGAGGAATGCTTACTTCCTGACCTCACAATGACCCGTGTACGTTAGGCATTATCCAATAAAAATTTGGTGTTATCCCGGAGGACAGCTGTGATTGGCTCCAGCCACCTGTAACCATGAATATGAGTGGTAGGAAATGAATGGATTGTAATACATGAGAATGTTTTATATTTTTAACATTATTGTTTTTTTTATTAAAGATGTGACTGCAAGCCATATGCAGCCATCAAAAGAGCCACATCTGGCTCGTGAGCCATAGGTTCCCGACCCCTGCTCTATGATATGGAATGGTTCCACTGGTCTTCCCGCACATGAACCCATAGTGCCCGACCTTGAAGACTGCAATCAGGCTGTGAGTGCCTTTAAACTCTGATTTCTGGAAGGCTGCCATTCAAACGGTCACCGTGCATTTCTGTATCAGATCACACACAAGATACAATTGCTCCTTGATCCTTAGCAAAAGAAAAGGGAGGGTGGTTCTGTCCCATGTGAATGCAGGGAGGAGGGGGGGTGGTGAACCATGGAGGGTGAAGAGAGGTGTGAACCACTGGGTGGGGAGAGGGAGAGTTGCCTGGGGGAGTAGCCTACCCTTTGCACAGGCAGTCAGGGAGTGCTTTGCTGTAGTGTATTTAAAAATAATAATAAAACCAAGTATTCTCATGTGTGGGAAATTTTAAAACATGATTCCCCATTAGGGCAGACACTCTCATGTTCCCCAGCCCTTTGGGGTATGATCGGCACCTTCAGTTAGTGGCTGGATTTAATGTGGAGGTAGTTGATACCTTTTCCACTTTGGTGGTATCACATGTGGGTGTGGGCAGAGAGTCAGGGCATCAGAAGGATATCTCCATTCTCATCTTTCGTTGAAAAATCTTCCTTTTAATCCTTGCATGAGAATCAGTGTTTACTGGGTGACATTAGACCACATGGGGTGGGGTGGGGGGTGTAAGTGCCATCCTGAGCTGTCATCACATGGGCAAATGACTCATGGATGTATGTGCCTTAAATAACAGGGTGATGGTCCATCTCATTAGAGAGAAGTTTAATCACGGGACTGACATCACATTTGTGTTTCAAAGAAATGATTCTGATGGTCGGTGGTGAGGACAACCTGGTTAAGAGTCTGTTGGAAAGTAATAGAAAAGAAGATAAGACTACAGTATTTGGTTGGACAGAGAAAAAAATCACATAAAATACTTTTTCAACTGTTACTCTCTTAAAAGGGTTGCAGGGGCCAGTCTGTAAGAAATGTCATGTGGAAGTCAACCTGCAAAAAAACAATCTTAAATCACACATCCTTACTTAAATATATGTTAACCAAATAGTAGGAAAAGTAAGCAGTGCAAGAACTCTGAGAAGTTTACTAATGTACTTAAATGAAATAATGTACTTATTTATATTTCAGACACATTTTCCCAGACTGGGAACACTCTATGTTCGTATTACATACACAAAATATAGTCACTTTATTTTTGTTGGTCTAAATGCTCAAATACAAAGAATTCCTTATATTTTTGTATTGGACAATAAGCACAAAAATATCAACTTGTTTTAATAACAGAGATTTAAAAATTATTTTCATTTATCATTTACACTACTGATTAAATAAAAATATATTTATATAAATTTTATCATCAATTATTTTATTTACCACTCGCAAAAGGTAACTCAAATCATCTCCCTTTGCAGATAAAGAAAATGAGGTTCAGAGAATCTGAGTTAAGGTCATTGAACCAGAAATTTGAGAGCTAGAATAGCAACCTAGATCTTCTGAAACCAAATCCTAAACTCTACGAATTCAGAATTGTACAAAGCTATTCGCTGAACCAGATTCACATTCTAAGAAAACATTCACTAAATACCACCTACAGGCCTGACCAGGCAGTGGCGCAGTGGCTAGAGCATTGTACTGGGATGCAGAGGACCCAGGTTCAAAACCCCGAGGTCACCAGCTTGAGCGCAGGCTTATCTGGTTTGAGCAAGACTCACCAGCTTGAGCCCAAGGTCACTGGCTTGAGCAAGGGGTCACTTGGTCTGCTGCAGCCAGCCCCTCAGTCAAGGCACATATGAGAAAGCAATTAATGAGAAACTAAGGTACCACAACAAAGAATTGATACTTCTCATCTCTCTCCCTTCCTGTCTGTCCCTATCTGTCCCTCTCTGTCTCTGTCACAAAATAAAAAAAAAATACCACCCACAGGACATCAACAACAGCAGAGGGTTTACAGTGGGCACATTTTCTATAAAGGAAACAGGACATCTGATCAGGAAACTGAGCTTAGGTTATTTATCCACTTTAACCCTTTTAAGCATCCTTTTGGCCTCTGTCTCAATGTCATGAAGGACTTTTGCAAACATAAGTTTTCCTATCAAGAAAAGGAAGAGGACCTTGCAGCCTTGTTCAATCTTTACAAGAGATAATTCCCAGGAGAAAGAGAAAAATGAGCAATGCCCTTATTGGTTATTCCTCAGAGGGCTTACAGATAAAAAAAACCCTATTGGCTTCAATGGTCAGATGCAGTTCAGACCTACTACTGTATTCTTTTATTCAATATTTAGAAAAGTCTGGGTCCTTTTAATAGGGAACAACACATGCTACATTCAAAAACTCCCTTCAAGACATGCTGAACAGACAACAGACTGCTTTAAATATTTAGAGCTGAGCCAGGACACAAGAAGTTTGTCAAGTGCATCACCATTCGTCTGTGGCAAGCAGCAGCCCACTGAGATGGGGAGATAGGAAGTAATTTTCAATTAGCTGATCACGCAACATGCCTGAGCCTTTTTAGCAACAATCACTCAAAAATGAATACTCTTTTCTTTAATGGGCCAGATGTTTGGAGCCTATTTGGAACCAAAGTTGCTGTCTAGTCATGCAATTACATCCCCATTGGTAAAAGAGCCCCTGCTGCCTTCCCCATCTGGGCACTCAGTTGGTGATATCTGGGACCCACGGAATCCTGGCTCAGAAGAGCCAGGTCTTGGGTAGCTCAGTGACAGAAAGAGAGGATTGGGTGGAGAAAGGAGAAAGTGTGGAGTGGAGAGAGTTGGAGAAAGAGAGTACATACTTTGATTTTAAGAAAGCCTCATTCCCCATGTATCACTCAATAATGGGTTAACAGAGGCAAAGGAGTGACACCGAGTTAGGAAGTCATCTCCAAATACAGCTGTCAACACTGTGCTCCCTCTGAACTCCTCTCCTGCCTCAATTCTCAGAGCAAAGTAAACCTTCCAAACCATCATCTACCTTTCCTAACTGATTTCATAAAGTATGTCAAAAAAGTATCATCTTTAAAAAGAAAAAAAAATGTATATAAACATTTTAGAAGGTAGTCATGCCAAAATGAACAACTGTGTGATGGGTAAGGCCTGACACCCCTCTGCCAGTATCCCACAGTGCGACACATTAAGCCAAGCACTTGTTTATGAACAGAACTAATCAGTGATTGCTTTCATCTTCTTCCTTTCAAATCTCATTTCCGATTGCTGCCAGAATCAGGGTTGGCACTGGAAAAGAACTGATACTATTAGAAACTACAAAGAGTTTGAAGAATTAGGAAGAACGGTGATTAAACTTTACATGGTAACATTATGGAGGCTTAACACTATTCCTTTGATTCCAGGACCACAAAGTAAAATTCTTTATTTAATCTGGTACATTTAGGATTGTTGAAAGTACAGTAGAGAGAAGAAAAACAGGTTAAGGAGCTAGAACTGACTCCTGCCACCCTGACTTCCACTGCTCAGAGGCATCCACTTCCCATTTTTAGCTGCCTCGTGTATTTGATACCATACATTATTGAACAACATGCTTCTATAGCCACTTCCTATTTATTTGTCACTTGTAAATATTATATGTTGATTTATCATGATGGAGATTAAAAAGTTGACTCTTAGCAAATTACTAATGATACTATACCTAGAGAACCCTAAAATATTCCACCTAAAAAAACTACTAGAACTGATAAATTTAATAAAAATAGCAAGATAAAAAATAAATATCCAGAAATCAGTTACATTTTTATATACCAATTATAAATTATCAGAAAGGGAAACTAAGAAAAACAATTCCATATACAATTACATCAAAAAATAAAGGGAATAAATTTAACCAAGGATGTAAAAAAAACTGTATTCAAAAAATTATAAGACACTGAAGAAAAAAATTGAAGAGGATACAAATAAGTGGAAGCACATACTATGTCATGAATAAAAGAATTAACATCATTAAAATGTCTATACTACCCAAAGCAATCTATAGATTCAACACAATTCCCATCAAGACACCAATGGTATATCACAGAACTAGAACAAATTTTTTGTGGTTCCAAAAATTTATATGAAACTAAAAAAAAAAAAATAGCCACATCAATATTGAGAAAGAAGAAAATAGTTTAAGGGATCACACTACCTGATATCAAACAATACTACAAGGCCATCATAATCAAAATAGCTCGGTACTGGCATAAAAATAGAACATATAGATCAATGGAACAGAATAAAGAGTCCAGAAATCAACCCATGCCTTTATACTCAATTAATATTTGACAAAGAAGGCAAAAACATACAATGGGGTAAAGATACTCTCTTCAATAAATGGTATTGGGAAAATTTGACAGATATGTGTAAAAAAAATGAAACTAGACCCCCTCTTACATCGTACACAAGAGTATACTAAAAAATACATTAAATACTAAAATGTTAAACTCAAAATCATGAAACTCTTAAAAGAAAAAATAGGCAGTAAAATCTCAGATATTTTTATAGCAATATTTTTCTGATATATCTCCTTAGGCAAGGGAAACAAAAGAAAAAGTAAACAAATGGAAGTACATCAAACTAAAAAGCTTTTGCACAGCAAAAGAAAACAACCAACAAAATGAAAAGACAGCCCACTGAATGGGAAATTACAATCAACAATGATATACAGGTGGGCCTCAGGTTACTACAGTCTAAACATACGATGTTTTGAGTTTATGACACTCCCATAGAAACTTTTAAAAACTGAGACATGAATGTTTCATGCTGTTAGCGTCATGCTTATAAACTGTGTAGGCGAACTAGTTTGGTTGCACATAGCAGAAGAATATGCAGTAATGTGGCATATGAATGAGGAAGTTGGTGTCCTCTAGTATTCTTACCTACGCCGCTTTGGGACGGTAAAAAGCGCAAGTGTTCCATTTGTGTTAGGCTAGGGTGTGTTTTGACTTACACAAAAATTCAGGTACGTCACTGTCATAGGAATGGAACTGTGTCATAACCCAAGGCTCCCCTGTAGTTGATAAGGAGTTAATATACAAAATTTATTAATAATCCATACAACTCAACACCAGAAAAACAAACATTTCATTAAAAAATGGACAAGGGACCTGAATAAACAGTTCTCCAAGGGGACATACAGATGGCCAATAGACATAAGAAAAGATGCTCGATGTCACTAATCATCAGAGAAATTCAAATTAAAACCACAATGAGATATCACCTCACACCTATCAGAATGGCTATCATCAATAAATCAACAAACAAGTATTGGCGAGGGTATGAAAGAAAGGGAGCTCACATGCACTGTTGGTGGCAATGCAGATGGGTGCAGCCACGGTGGAAAGTAGTATGGAGTTACCTGAAAAAATTACAAATATAATTGCCTTATAACTCAGCAATTCCACATCTGAGAGTATATCCAAAGAAACCCAAAATACTGATTTGAAAGAATCTATGCACCCCTATGTTCATTGCAGCATTTTTTATAATAGCCAAGATTAGAAGCAGTCCAAGTATCCATCAGTAGATGAGTGGATAAAAAAAGCTGTGGGACTTTACACAATGGAATACTACTCAGCCCTAAAGAAAAGGAAATCTTACCTTTTGTAACTACATGGATGGACCTAGAGAGCATTGTGCTAAGTGAAACAGGGCACTCAGTGAAGGACAAGTACCATACAATTTCACTCATATGTGGAATCTAATGAACAAAATAAACAAACAAACAAAATAGAAACAGACTCATAGATAGAGAACAGACTGACAGCTGTCAGAAGAGGTTGGGGTTGAGGGCTGACTATATAAGATGAAGAGAAAAAACTCTTAGACACAGACAACTATCCAGGCACTACAAGAGGGAAAGGACTGGGGAGGCATAAGGGATACAGGGAGATGGAAGGAGACACGACCATCATACAACCAAATTTGGGCAATGAATAGCCATGACTCTTTCACCCCATGGATCGCCTGTGTAAGAAAATGTTATGGACTGCATGTGTGTCTCCCCCAAATTTTGTATATCAAAGCCCTAATCCCCAATAGAATAGTGTTAGAAAGCAGGGCTTTGGGATCTAATGTGGTTTACATGAGGTCATGATAAAGCTTGTTCTCTATGCCACGTGAGGACACAGGAAAAAAGATGGCTGTCAGCAAACCAGGAAGAGGGCTCTCACCAGACACTGCATCTTCCAGCCCTTGACCTTGGCCTGCCCAGACTGCAAAATGAGGAGAATTAATGTTTGATGTGTAAGGCACCCAGTCTCTGGCATTTAGCTGTAGCAGTCTGCACCACACAGAGGAGATCTACAAGACGGACACTTGGACAAAGCCAGCTTCCATGAGCAGCAGATGGCAGTTTCCTTTAAAGGAGGAAATGTTATACTGTAAAGAGTTGAAGAAGGGCTCTCTCAGTGAAGAAAAAATATGACAGGAAAAGTGAGGCAAGGCTCTGGGGGTGCATCATGAGGGGGTCTTTGGGAAGAAATGAACCTTTTTCTTTTTCTTTTGGGTGATAGAAACAGTGATAGTTAACATCCAGCTTTAATATTTCTCATTATGCTCACATTATCCCAAATACTTAGTAAAATTGATTACATTATAGCTTTGTATTGATGTGTGGGGGAAATAAAAGGACAAGGCAATAACAAGAAGAGCATCTTAACCCTCGGGGCCAGCATGCTGGTGGCAGCAAGGAATTGAGGGAGAAAAGAGATCTGAGAGGTCCAAGACGTGACGCAAAATGTAGGTGCAGATGACAGTGACCACAAAGAAACAGCTGGGTGTGAACCAACTAGGAAATAGACATTATTCCTAAATGTATCAGAGACAAGGGATTCAAGAGTTTAGATCCCCCAAGGAAGAGCTAGTCACTGGATAATGAGATCAAGGCCATTGCAGAGGTCTCATGCAGTGAAATGGAGACAAAGAGGAGGAACTCCTAGTAACATCTGGTGGGAATAGTTAGAAAAAGTTACCTGGAGTTGTTAACAACTGAACTGGGTTTTGAAGGATGAATAGGAGTTAGCCAGAAGAAGGTGGGACACATAATTCTATCATTCTAGGCAACAAAAATAGTTATCTATAGATTGATCATTTCAACTCCATCATCAATTATATTTTCTCTCAGTAATTCTAGAACATATATGTCCTAAAGTGTCCTTTGGATACAATTTCCACCAGATGCATGTGTTAACTAAATTCCCCCCAGTTTTTCTCTGTTTAAATAACTGTGCCAAAATACTACTGGATCTTTGATTGCACATACTCATAAACTCCTCACCTGGGAGCACTGTCATTTTGAGGCACATGGCCCAGAATATTCCTATGTTGATATTTTAGATCATCATAAATTAAACAGGCTCCAGCCTCAATGCTGAGGTAGGCAAACACAGTTCTCAGAACCTCTCGCAACCACATCAAAGTTACAACTAAGTTACAGAACAACCATCATTCAAAACCACCTAAAATCTACCTGAACAGAAATTCTATACCTAAGTATATAAAGAAGAAGCCACATAAATACTGGTAGGAGGTGCAGAGACACAGAACTAGCTGGTCCCATACCCACGAGTAGCGGATAAAAATCTGGAAAGACCTCTCAACTGCAGAGGTCCCCCCAAAGGAGCAAGGGGTCCCAGCCCCATATCAGAACCCCCAGCCCAGCACTCAAATGCCAGGAAGAGACGTCCCCATAACTTCTGACTGTAAACACAAGCTCAGATTATGACTGAGTGAAACGGAGTTCTCTGGAATCTTTGCTGTTTCTCTTGCAGGATCTGCGAGGACATGTCTAGACTCGCACACTCTGAGGTCCAGTGCTAGGGCACCAGGAACACACAGGGAGGAAAGGAATTGTCTGGCTTCAGAGCAAAGGCTGAAGAGGCAGTTTTCTCCCAGAGAGAGGTACTGGCGGAGGCCATTGTTCCGTTTCTGCCACCCCACCCCCGAGGAAGCCAGCAGGTCGATATCATATCTGAGTCTTCATCAACTTGGCTGACACTGTTCACCCACCCCGGCGATTCCCTGAGACCCTGCCCCACTTGCGAGCCTAATGGAGCCTTCCCACTGGCTGTTCTGTACAAACAGCCTCTCTGGGCTCATGCTTTGAACTATCCTAAAATCCCTCAAACAAGCAGCTTCTGGACTCTGTGTGCCCCATACCTCTTGCTAAGTGGCCTCACTCAGATCTGGCTAACAGCAGCCAGCCCCTGGACACAGCCTAGCCTTTCCTGAGCACATCCAAGCCCAGGACAAGTAGCAGTCATCTGCCCATCTCTCTGTAGCGCGCGTGCTGGGTAGCCCTGGCAGGGCACAGGTGGTGGTTGAATTTGCACCTCCAGGAGGCCCCAGAGCCAGTGCAGAAGACTGTATAGCAACTCTAATATTTTTGAAGAAATTAAGCATAAACTTTAAATCTCATTTATTGTTAAATAAGTGCTATAAGCACAAAGCATTTATAACAATTTTTATGTTTTATTCAAATAACTTTAAAATAAAACAATTTAAGTTAACTGGTGCTCCTTGAGAATGTTCTTCCTTTAAAAGCTGTCTGTATGCTGCTCAGTTTGAGAAGTACTACTCCATGCTGCTCTGGGCATGGAATGTTTTCTTCAAATTGTCCAAGAACTGAAGACTTATCCCAAACACACAAGCCTCCCTTGGCCCACTCAGTTTACCCCATCGTAGCCTCTGGATCATTTTGCCTTCTTAAGTCCCAATTTATACTTCATGCTGCTGTCTAATAGAACTTTGGCAATGTTCTTTCTGGGTGGTTCCATCCAGAAGAAGAAAATAAAGGAGGAAAAGGAGGAAGAGGCCTTCTGCTATCTGCGATGGAGGGGGATGGTACCTAAGACGGTCACCATCAATGTGCCAAGTCTCCAGAGCACAAAACTTAAGTGTTTTGGGTGTGGGTTTTTTTGGTTTATTTACATAGGATTCAATGATGGCTTTTAAAATATATATGTCATTAATTCAAACTTAGACAACTATATGATACGATGAAATAGAGAACAATATAAGTAATGGAAAGATGATTAGTTTTAGAGTCAGATGATATGAATTCTAGCCCAGGCTCTGTCATTGACCAGCCACAGTCTCTTTGATCTTCAGTTTCCTCATCTATAAAGTGGGATAATAATCTTGGCCATATCTATTCTCAAGGATGTTTGAGAGAATTATAGAAGATAAAATATAAAATTCTCTGCAAGTTGTAAAGTGCTCCATGCATTTGCATGTAGAAATAACAAAAGGCAAAGCTAAGGATAGGGCAGGGCACTCCACTCAGACCTCGTTGGCCCTGACTTGTTCCATCCTCCTCCCTGATAGTACTGGTGGGGTGGGGTGGAGCAGGTGTTCCTGACCTGGGATCTAGCCCAGCTGCTGGTCTCCGTGGGCTGGGATGACTCATAGAGCAGCTGAAGCGTTTTCAAATGCACATCCATCTCTAGATCCAATCTGAACTGGCCACCTAATTCTTGTTATCTTTTGGTTTGGAGCATGCTTGGAATGGCAATTATGAAATTTTAAAAGATTCATTGGCATCATTAGAATGAAATTCATCTTCAGAACAAAGAAGACTTGCTCGCTTTTGCATACAAATAAAACCTGCACAAAAGCCTGGGATCACTTCCATCTCCTCATTGGCAGAGTTTCTGTCCTCTACAAATAAAAGTAATTCTGAGAGGCAGCAAGCTTTGCAACTTCATTCTTCTTTGTTGCGAATAGCCCAGTGCTGTGGAGGGAATATATGAGGGAAACACTGTGGTGAGAATTAACAGCGCTTGTCAAAACATTTATTCAATGCCTACTACATACTAGATGCTTTTTCTGTTACATCATTAAATTCGAACAATAATTCTGTAGAAAGTAACGCCATTCTTCCTTCACAGGAAAGCGGACTGAAGTATGGAGAGGTGAGTTCATCCATCCAGGGAAACACAGTGCTAAGGCAGATTTTACCTGAGGTGTGACTCCAAGCCTGTGTCCTTTTCAAAATACAAATGGAACCTTCCCTGGAGGGTGGGGGCAAGGAAGTCCTAGGCATTTCACAACAGGTGTGCCAGGGTCACGAGTCCTAAAGTGTCAGAGAGGGCGAGACCAGGTTTGTTCTGAGGCCTCGCACACAGACCCATCATGTAAGAACTGGCAGACGGGGTTTCTCTGTGTGGCGTCCGTGTGCAGGACAACACCGTGGAGCTTACATGAGAACAGGAAGAAACTGAATTTAGAACAGAGATGAGGGCCCGCACTGATACAAGCACCCAATTATTTTTACCCATAAATGTGGCACAGGCAGGCCTCAGCTAGGTGGCAGAGTGGGCCAAGCTGTCCCCTCTGTGGATAATGAGTTTAGTGGAAAAAAACTCTATATGTGGAGTCAGACAGATTGAAACCTCAGCTCTACTATTTATTAGCGTTGTGATCTTCAGGAAAGTACCTAACCTCTCTGAGCCATAGCCGGGTTACTGGGGTGATTAAATGACATTTTAGCGTCAACATGATATCTAGTACCTGCATGTGCTAAAGGTAGAAAGCCCTGTGGAGAGGTACCCCCACACAGACAGGAGAGACATCTGGACTGGGCTGGAGGTTGGGGGGCTGGGGGCTGGGCCCCTGGGGGTTGGGCCCTCCCCGCCTCGGGCAGCATCATGAACACAAATTCGGTGAATTACATAGTCAGGGTCACAGCATTCCCCAGACACCGGTAAGTCACACAGTCTCCGCAAGAGCAAGAATTTAATATTTGGGCGAGGTATCCCTGAAGCCCAAAGCCAAGCTCTGGCAAAATTATTCAGAACAGCAAAGGAAAAGCAGGTAATCTTTATTTCACTACAAAGCATAAATTAGAAGTGATAAAAAAAAAAAAAAAAAAAACCTGTTAGGAGACAACCAAGTCACCTTAAGGACACTGATTCATTTGTCAACTTTACAATCTTTTAAAAGTAAACACACTGTTTCTGAGCAAGCCATTCGGGATAGCCAAATGCCCATCTTAACCATTTCATAGACTTTTGTTTGTAAGACTGAAAATACCCCATAAAGAAAGGGTTGCATCTGGTCTTCATAGTTCAAGGTATCTGAATATACAACAAAAATAACCAGTGATGGGACAGGACAGTAAATCTCTCACACGTATCAGATGAGACTTTAAAGTAATGGAACTGTTGCCAAGGAGATCCTCACTGACTGAATCCCACGTTAGGCAGCAGCGCTCTGGGCAGGCGTGCTGTCCTCAGTTTCTCTTCTTTGAGAGTGTAAGTCTCCTCCGAGTCTCAGCGAGGATGCGGCTGATGACAGTCTGTGTCCCCTGCTCTCTCTTCTCACATGAGACGGCTGACCGCCCAACTGCACCTGCATCTTTGCTAGCAGATACCAGGAGCTGTCCCCGCTCCAAGAAACTGAACCCACGGGAAGAACATGGGTTTGGGATCAGTTGAACCTGGCACTATTTCTAAGCTATGTGGCTTGGGCAAATTATTTCATCTGCCTGGGCCTCAGTTTTCTTAATTTTAATATGGGGATAGATGAGATCTATTTCACATGAATGTTACAAATATTAAATGAGTCGAATATAAAGCTTGTATCCAACGGCCAACAGTTTTGCTTTTCTCGGTTTTGACTTCATTCTCAGGCAAGCTGTCCCCATGTGGTGACAATGACAGCAACCAACAGTTTCCACTTTTGTCATCCTTACAACTAATGATCCCACAAAGGGCATGCACTCTGTCTCCCTCCCATTTGTTTCTGTAAAATCTCGGGAGAACTCTTGAAGATCTGGGGTGTTGGCCATTTCTTTGACTGAAAGGAGGAAGCCATCGCCTCTTCAGAGAGCACATGAGTGAGTTTCCTAGAAGAAAGAGTGTCTTTGCCGCCAAAGGAATTGGGGAAATATGAATAAAGAAGCAAAAATTACAGTGACTATGTTGCTCCACAGAAGTTTACCCATCAGTCAAACGTCCAATACCAAAAATGGTTCTCCCTAGTGCAGGAATAGTAGAGAGAAGGAAGCGAAGCAAGAATGTGATGGGGGAATTAATGAGTGGCCTACAACTGCCTAAAGTACATAGTTAGTACTTGTAGGAGGCCAGGGAGAGCAATGAAGTAATGAAAGGAAGGTTTGCCACCTTTTGTCAGTCTACCTGATACAAGAATGGAATCCACAAGGGGAGAAAACCCCCTTAAGTCACCAGGCATGAAGAGAAAACAGAGTGACCTTAGGGCTCCACCCTGGACACTAACTGGACCTAACAACGTATTACTGTCACACAGGAGAAAGGGACTGAAGTTAGATTCAAAACGCCAAGCAAGGAAGTTCTCACATCTTTGTCCAATTGTCCGTAATACGGCCTCCCTCCTACAAACACAGAGCTTAATAAACATCAGCCCTGCTAAATGTATCTTCTTCTAATCTAAGAGTCATTTCCTAAGGGGGGGGGGTTCTGAGTGGAAGAATTCAATAATTATTAATCGTAGCAAGCTTGAAATGACTTGCTTTGGTGGAAACAACATTGCCAGTAACTGGTCAGCCCTGAAATTAAACAAGAAGAATTTTTAAAATGACTAGAAATGGGGGTTGAAGCCGGTGAAGGGAATGTCTTCTATCTCGGAGGAAATATTAATTGGAAATCATGGTAGAATTCAGATAAATGAGTCCTAGAGTTTGATCCACAGATACCTGCTTCAAAAAAGCGGGAAAATGCCTATAGCTCTTCTTCAGACGAGAGCAGTGCAGGAGGACGAAATGTGTTTGAGAAGGCAGAAGGAAGTGCTCAGGAAAAGTTCCTATGTCCTTTTGTCGTCTGTTTGCTGCTCCGATGTTCTTGCAAGATGAGGCTTCCTGGAATTTGGCCACTAGATGATACCTTCATTCATCAACCATTTACGGAGACTCGCCCACATCACTGGGAAGAAGGAGGGGCCATGGGGGAAATCCAGATGACGTCACCCTCAGAACCCAGTTCCGTTCCACATTTCAGTTCTCGAGTTTAGTGATAAAAACAATTAATTCATTTAAAAACCCTAGTGCAGGGAACAGTTAAAAGCGGGTCTCCTGACCCCCAACCTAGCCCCTGGTATCAGAACCTCCGTGCAAATGAGGCAGCTCCCTCCGCAGAGGTTTGCCAAGGCCAGAGAGGAGGTGGCTACCCCTGCCCTGGCGCGGGCAATGTCTGGGGGACTCCTCAGCCCTGCTGATCCCCTCTGGACAGAGGTCGGAGGGCGCTACTGACAGGGATGTCTGTCAGCCTCCTGCTCATGCAGTCTGATGGTGGGGATTCAGCACTGATGAAGGAATATTTGGGAAACGACCATATGGGGCAGCAAAGGAGCTTCCTTGGGAGGATTCATGTTAAATCATTTCTCAAAGTCTTAATATGAGAGATGGGGCTCACATAATTTAACAGGAAGGTGAACTGAATTGTTTTAGGCCAAATTGATAGACTTTTTGTAAAGTGACGTATAGCTCTCCATTCTTGACAGTAATACCGATAAGCTGCCATCATCTTGTGCCTTCTAACTAGCATCTCAACATCCATACCTTCTTCTCTCCTCCATTCTCCACACTTGAAGATAAAAATTTTAAATGACTTCTCCTTGGCTTAGAATTCTTCAACAATCTCCCATGTATGCAAGAAAAAGACCAGAGCCCCCTGGCCAACCCACCAGGCCCTGCATGGTCCACCCCACCCACCTCCCAACCTCTCTTATGCCTCTCAGTGCCTTCAGTGCACCAGGGCCTTTGCATGTGCTGTTCCCCCTGCTGAGAACATTCCTGTCCTCTACCCTTTAACTACTTAGTACATATTCTTCCTTCAGTATCCATTGCAATCTCACTTGCTATGGGGAAAATTATTATTTACTGTTTTATATAAGCATTTATCACAAAGGCAGTCTTCCATTTCTTTGTACAGTTCTTCAACGAAAGTCAGTCTTTTACACTAGAGTATAAGTTCATGAAAGAAGTGGTTGGGACCTTGTTTTTTGCTTACTTTTGTTTTCTCACTAATAAGCATAAGACATGGGAACTATGGAAATAAGGAAGGAAGGAAAGAGGGAGGGGAGAAGGGAAGAAGGGAGGGAGGGAGGGAAGAAGGAAAGTAGGAAAATGGGAAGAAGGGAGGGAGGCAAGGACTTGACTTGGCAACTTTGGGAGGGTACTTCCAGGCCTCTGGCTGGGGTGACTGGGTGGCTGGTAGTGTCATTCCCTGAAGTAGACAGGACAAGCTGGATCATCATCATAGGAAGATGATGAGCTCAGCTGAGGACCTGCCGTGGGAGAGGCTGGGGGTGGAGTTCCACAGGACTCTGTCTATGTGAAGGTCAGGGAATCAGTACTGAGACATAAATGTCTGTCTCACCTCAGGAGTGGATGACATCACAGGGGAAGGAGGTGCAGGGAAGGAAGAGCAACGGTTCGAAGGGACGCTCAGTCAAAACCCACCTTGGAGTA
Organism: Rhynchonycteris naso; assembly: GCA_037038555.1. Classification (NCBI taxonomy): domain Eukaryota; kingdom Metazoa; phylum Chordata; class Mammalia; order Chiroptera; family Emballonuridae; genus Rhynchonycteris; species Rhynchonycteris naso. Next base: position 100,629,718 of record CM073001.1, read on the forward strand.
CTAGGCAGAGAGCAAACAACTGCTCCAGAGAAGAAACGTTCAGAAGTTTACAAAACTCCAGGGAGTCAGGTCAAAGACACCAAGGATTGTTTCCAGAGAAGTAGAGAGAACAAAGCTGTCCTGTGTGGCCCAGAGGTCCAATACAGCGTGAATTCAGAACTCAGAAGAGAGTGAAATGACTTTGGTAAGGGTGGGAATTGGAGTAAATGTATAGAAAGGAAGGGAAGATTCTGGAATCGTAGGCAATTATTTAGAAGCTTGGCTCATAAGAGGAGAACTATGGTGATAAAAAAGAAGGGGGGGGTGAAAGAGGGTAGAAAAGATTTGGGCATTTAACAGGCTGAACTGGAATAAGCCAGCAAGAAAATGAAGGAAGATTAATGATAGGAAAGGAGGTGAAACATGGGTGGAAGTCCCCAAGGAAGGAGGAAGGACTGGCATCGAAGGAAAGATGGGCTGTTATTCCCCAGTGCCCCGCACAGTGTCTGGCACCCAGAGGATAAGCAATAAATATTGAATGAATGAATGATCAACAAATAAATAAATTGATAGATAGAGCTGGAGAGACTGGCTTTCAGAAAGACTGACTTTTCTAGACTGGAAAAAAACATAGAACAGGTGCAGCTATAAATAAATCGCTATGAATTATGATTCGTGTTGCAACAAAGCTCACATTTTGAATGAGCATTTATCTCAGTAGCTATCTGGAGAGAGAGAGAGCACCGGCACTGGACACACAGATCTCCCCAGAATGAGACCACCCTTTTTCCCAAGCTGCTGTTCCCTGGTTGCCACGGATGCTGTGAGGGAACCAGAGAGAGCAGAGGCGTGGGGGAAGCTAGCCAGGGCTTCAGGAAGGCAGTTTTGAGTCCTGTTTAAAATTTGATATTTATTTGATTTTGGGAAAATTTCCCTAACCTCCCTGTACCTTAGGGTTTTTTTCTCTGTAAAATGGTGATTGAAAAAATTATCCTTTATTCACGGTGTTTGTGAGATTTAGTGTAACATGTCTAGCATAATGTCCGGCACAGAAGTGCTCAAAGTTGAAGATGCTATTGTTATTGTTGCCTGCAGTATCGATGTCACTGTTGTTTGCAGCCAAGAAGCAAGGCCTCATATGTCTAAATATTTTATTTAGCAGAAATCTGGAAATGATTTCCCTGGGTATGTTTGCCCAGCATCCCATCAGCAAATTGACAAGCCAGCCAGTGAGTTCAAAAACTACCGACTGTGTCGCAAGAAATCCAAGGCCCGAAACACAGTCTGAAGAAGGAAAAGGCCCCAAAGTCAGGCTCCACTGAAGGCAGCAAGTGGGTGTAACAGACACTTTAGCAAATGAAACAACTAGACTGGGTAGTTAACCCGATAGTAGGTGTGGTATATCCATTCCTATGGGAATTCAGACTCCAAGATGGCGCAAGCCAGGAACAAAGTACTGGAGGGGTCCTGCAGCAGAGTCTTGAGAGATGTTTTGCTAAGGCTGGGCTGGGAGGACAGGGTTTGGTGCATAAGTCAAGGGCAGGAGCAGAGTTGCAGAGAGAAATCACATCGCAGAGTCATGGCAGAGGCAGAAGAGGAGCTGATTGGAAGCAAATATAGAGCTTGCTGAAAGCCATGTGCAAGGTCTCAAGTTTGCCCTTGTGAGCATTCATGCATGTGTAATAGAGACAGGCCAAATTCCAGGTGCAACTTGCTACACACAGAAAGCACACACCTTTAGCATCTCGACTCTATTGCTCTTCTGCCAACTTATTTTTGTTATTTATTTTTATTATTATTATTCATCTTCTTGGATTTGTTTCTTTCAAATTTGTAAGTTGAAGTCCTTTGCGGAAGCAGTTAAGGCATAAATGCAAATATGGGTGTTATTTTAATTCCATCATGTAAGATAGGCTTAACTTTATAATCTACTTTATAACGCTGCTCCAAGCCAGAGTACAAAAATGTGCATATTTTAAGTGTATAGCTATGCATATTTCCCAATTGACTTTACATTTGCCACCTTTCTCTCACCTAATTATTAATTTTTTCATTTTTCTTTTTTATTCAGTGGGAGAAGGAGAGGTAGAGACAGACTCTTGCAGGCATCCTGACCGGGATCCACCTGGCAAGTACACTAGGGAGCAATGCTCTGCCCATCTGGGGCATTGCTTCATTGCTCAGCAACTGCACACTTCTTAGTGGCTGAGGCAGAGGCCATAGAGCCATCTTAAGTGCCCAGGGCCAACTCACTCCAATTGAGCCATGACTACAGGAGGGGAAGGGAGAGAAAGAGAAATGAGGAGGGACTGGTGGAGAAGCAATGGTTGCTTCTCCTGTGTGCCCTTACCAGGAATCAAACACAGGACATCCACACACCAGACCAAAGCTCCACCACTGAGTCAGCTGGCCAGGGCCTAATTATATCTTCCTGTTTCTCTTATCTCTCTTTCACAGAGTCCTGATCAAAATTGGTAGCTGAGTTTGGAACATGTCGGGTGAACGAATTAATCCCTTTGAACTCTGGGTAAGCTACCCCAATTTGGGGACATGGATGAGGTGGAGTATGAGTAAGTAAACAAACAAATAAATAAATGCAGCCTGTTCTTATAGTTCCAACAGGTACCATTTACTGAGCACCTGCTATTTGCTAAGTTCTGTGCCAAGTGCTCTTTGTAATTTTTGTTTTTTGTGTAACCCTCACATAACTAAATTGAGTGAATTTCATCATCCCTACTTTACTGATAGGAAAACTGAAGATGAAAGTAGTAACACAGATCACTCAGCTAGTATAAGATCTGAATTTGACCAACCCCTATTCTGGTTCTTTCCTGTAACATACACACACACACACACACACACACACACACACACACACACAATGTGCACATGAGCACACACAGACATTTCCCAGAAAACAAATAATGCGATGGGCTTGAATATGCAACAAATTACCCTGACTTCTCCAGGGAAGTCTCCAAGGTCAAATTCTACCCTCTAGAACTCAGACATGGGGACAGTGGCTTTCTTCTGCTCTGTAGTCCGTCTTAAAGTCACTCCCAACTCAGACCCAACAATTCACTAAACTGCACGTCTTTTGAGGATTCACAGACACAGTGATGAATGCTTATAGGCCCTTCATGCACATTGCATACCTCAGAAAGTAGTGGTGGTCACTCCTATTGTCCTCCTTGTCTTCAGATGTGTGGAGCACAAGCCCCAGAGTGCCACTGAGAAGCCATGGGAAAATGAACTTGATAGCCTTCCCTGGTAAGGCTTGTTTTCACCAAATTGGCTTTAGGCTTGCATGTATGGATTACTTCCCTCCATTGGGGACCTTAAAAGCTGGATGGCCATAACAGAGAGCTGAGTGCCGCTTTCATTCCTGTGACCAGACCAGAAGGTGGATGGAGCTTAATGTGAAGACATTATGTCCTTCTCCAGCCCAGTGCCTGGAATTTCAGCATTCCACATTCTTCCACATTCTTTCAGGGGAGGAGAGCTAAAGGCTCTGGGTGCTTCACGAGACCTTTCTGGAAACCAAAATGCCATTGATAAAGGGAAGGTTTGGACTCAATGAGGCATAGTTCCCCCAAATTCCTCCTAACCCTGATTTTTTGCTTTGAGTAAGTCCTACGAGGAAAGGATAAGTGATCAGAATGGGAAGAATAAAAGATGAGAAGGTGAGGAGAAGCTGGAGAAGACAGGCTGTGCTAGAAGCAGCCCTGCCCTTCACCTTCCCATGCAAGCCCACTTGCAGTAGAAACTACAAGGTCATGATTTATTATGCATTCACCATGAAGGTGTGGACTTAAAGGTATGTTTGCTCACAAAATCATCCAATTATTTGTATTTACTCATTGGAAAAATATCCACTGAGAACATAATAGTCGTGCTTTAAAATCCCATAATCTAATGGGAAAAGAGACAGTTATACAAACTTTTAAACTGGATGATGGATGGATGGGTGGATGGATGGATGAATGAGTGGGTGGATGGATGGATGGGTAGGAGGGTGGATGGGTGGATGGATGGATGGATGGATGGATGAGTGGGTGGATGAATGGATGGGTGGATGGATGGATGGATGGATGGATGGATGGATGGATGGATGAGTGGGTGGATGGATAGATGGATGGATGGGTGGGTGGATGGATGGATGGATGGATGGATGGATGGATGGATGGATGAATGGATGGATGGGTTGTTGGGTAGATGGATGGATGGATGGATGGATGGATGGATGGATGGATGGATGGATGGGTGAATGGATGGATGGGTGGGTTGTTGGGTAGATGGATGGGTGGGTGGATGGATGGATGAATGGTTGGGTAGATGGTTGGGTGGGTGGCTGGGTAGATGGATGGGTGGATGGAGGGATGTATGGGTGGGTGGATATATGGGAGAGAAATTAATTTAGGATAATTAAGTTTAGTTGTTTTAGTTTTAAGGGAGGAGGAGGTAATTCTTGAGCTGATTCATAATTATTAAATAAGAATAAGCTAATGAGAAATAGGAAAGAAAGCTTTCCAAGAGAGGGAAGTCTAAGCAAAGACATGAAAAATCAGGTGTGTGTGTGTGTGTGTGTGTGTGTGTGTGTGTGTGTGTGTGTAAACACCACCACTTTTGGTATAACTGGTTAGTAGGGTGTAAGGGGCAGAGAAGGAAGAGACAGCTAAAGCAGCACATTTCGGCCAAGTCAGAGAGGCCATTGATATGTTATAGAGTTATAAGGCCAGACACTTAGACAATGGGTCCAATTGATGGACTGAGAGCAAGAGTGACATGATTAGGGAGAGAAATGTCAGCATGGGCTAGGGTAATCAAAGAAAACTTCTGGAGAAGGGATATTATGCACCTGTGTCTTAATGGTAAAGATAGAAGGATTCAAATATTATTCAAAGAATTTGGGTACATTGTGGCCATATCACAAATTCTCCTCTATACAAAGAAAATATAACTCATTTTCTCAACTCTCCATCAAGAATATAGACAAGCGAAAGTCCTGCTATTCTTCACTATGATATTGACTGAAATTCTGACCTCTAAATCTGCACTATTCACGCCCTGTAGAAAAGGGAATAGAAAATCAATAAATAACCACCAGAAGGTTCCAAGAGGTTGCATAAGGCACATAACTAATAAACAACTGAGCCATGATTGAAACCCAGGCCTGACCCTGAGTCCAATGTTCTGTGTGACTGAGCACCTCGTCTCAGCTGTGACACACATAAAATGCTCTCTTTATTTACTCTTCAATTTCTTCTTAGTAAAACCTTTTCTCATCCAAGAAAACTTTTATACTCACCCTAGCTTATAATGACTTCCCTCCCCAAGACAAGAGGCCCTTGATATTTGCAGTACAAATTATGCAATCCCCATATGATAGTGTCTTCTGTTTGTTATTCCTATCCACACATTGAACTTCTAGATTCTTGAGAGCACAAAGAACTTGTGGAAGATAATTCATGTTCACAGTATGAGAAGAAACAAAAGAGACCCATGAATTGCTTTCCTTCTGATCTATTTTTTCAAGGATGTTTGTAGAGTAACCAGCTTCAGAAGTCTCTAGATAGTGTGCTAAAGAACAAAGGGTAGATTTGCTTATAATCTGGTATATAGTAAGGGTAATGTCCCCCTCTAGAGCAGAGGACAGACACACTTACCTACCATTATGACTTGAGTTCCCTCAGCTCAGACATCTTCTTCAAGAACACTTTGTAACACCCTCTGGAAACAAGCTCAGGAAACAACTGTGAATGCTAATACTCTCGTCACTGCTGTTGCTGTGACTAATGAAACTTCCTTTGTCTCTGACCCAGGAATCTTGTGTCCTCTGCCACCATCCATGAATCTGTGGCAAACTAACTTGTTGCCACACAAGTAGAGTGAAACCTCAGACCCTTTATAGTTCTTGACAAGATCCTGTCTATACAATCCTCCAGGCTTCTCCCCAGTATCCAAAAAAGTCCCTGTCGCATAGCAGAAACTCAACAACAGCAGCATCCAGAAGTAAAGACCAACCAACTCTCAACAGTCAAATTTCGAACTCATGCTATTAGTAAATGTGAAAAACTCAGCTTCTGGAGAGATTCAAAATCTTTTCAATTAAATTTCTAAATAACCACTCTTCATGTGACTTAAATGAGTATCAAACCAGTATAGTTACAGTATTGGAGACCATGAATTCTGTGGTCAAACCAGAATTAAAACTTGGGTTCAAATCCTAGCTAATTCCTAGCTGTATGGCTTTGGGAAAGTTTTACAACCTCTCTGCTCTTCAGTTGTGTCAACAGTAAAATGGGAATAATAGCAGCATGTGGCTTCATGTAGTCATTGTAAAAATTAGGTGACTGGATTTATATAAAGCCCTTACCCAGTGCCAAGCACAGTGTAATATTGTTGTACAGTTGCCTCTCCAAACATAAAAGTACAGTTCAATGGCATCAAAACTACTTTAAAAGCTGCAGATTTATTAGATGTACTAACTATAGACAATTGCCTGAGATGGACTGAAAATTTTAAACCATCAGAAATGAAGGATTCTCATCCCAGGCAAACCCATGCAGCCCCATTTTAGAAGTCTGGTACTCAGGGAGGGCTAGAAACCCTTGCCAACACTTTTACGGACCATGGTGATGATTGTCAGCACTCAAATACCATGTTCAAGGGGCAGTTATTATGGGGCCTGTGTTGTTTTTAGAATTCCTCATCGTCTGACGAGGCAGTATTAGATTCACGAGTGTTAGCCAGTCTGTAGCTGCTTGAGGAAGCTCTCCAGATACGGATGGGTCTGCTGCCCGCCAGTGCACATGATCACCAGGGGAAGAAGGAAAGGCCTGTACACACCATCAGTCAAGGGTAGAGGAGCCTGTTCTTGACCTCAGAGCAGTGTTGGCATTTCATGTCACACCGATGAACCAACAACATGAGTTTATCAGCCAAAGGATAAAGTAGACAGTGAGCACATGGTAAGTCTGAATCACCTGGCTTACTGTTCACACTCTGCAGATTCCCTGAAGACATGTCAAGGCTTCAGTTCATCTTATGTGATGAAAGCTTAGCCAAGACTGCAAAAGAGGAGGAAAGGAATGTTTATTGAGCACCTACTACCTGCCCATAATGTACATATTATCTCAACCTTGTGAAATGGGCCGTATTAGCTCTGTTTTAATAGTTGAGAAAACAGAGGCTTCAGAAAGGTGAAGGGACCTGACCATGATCACAGAGAAGTCAGTGGCAAAATCAGACCCTGAACCAAGCTCTGCGCTCCTAGGCCTGTGCCCTTCTCCTGCTCTGCTTCAGCCACTACAGTCCGATGTCCCTTCCACCATGCACTTCTTATAAGTAGGAGCTCCATCCTGCTCACCAGTATATCGTAATATATGTCAACATATAATATAGATACTTGTTAAAGTGGAGCTTTTAATAAACTTTTATTGAATACATGAAATTGAACATCAGCAAAATCGTAATAAATAAGCTGAGTCCTTGAGGGCCATCACACAGAATGAAGCTCTAGGGTCCTTTCCTGCCCTCTGGGAAGTGGCCACAAAGGGCCACACAACTCTACCAAGTCCTTTACAGACAACCACCAAGAGCCACTGGGGCTGGCTGGCTTGGAAAGGGGGTGATTACATGGAAAGTGTCAGAAATAGGCAGGGGGAGGTGTCCATCTAAAATCCTATGAGAAATCATGAAATGTCAGGTTTCACTCCAGGCTCCCAGTGTTACTTGATAACTCTTGCTGTGAACTACAGAGTGATGTCTGATCAGAGCTGCATCAGCCAGCTGAGGCTGTGGATCCCAACAGCCTGTAATGTCCCCTGTAGGGCTGTCAGCAGGTGGGGCTGAACCCCAGCTGGTTGGGGATTTCCTGAGAGGCTCACTGAGGTAGGCTGTATTGGAAATGGTCTGAAATGAGGAGATACACGGACTGAAGGTATGAAGGCAACCTGGAGCGAGGAACAGATAAATCTTTTGCCAAGATCAAGGGCAGATGGGAACAAAAGTCGAAGCAGAGAGGCGGGAACCAGATCCATCAAAAGCTGGAAGTGACCAGTGACGAGGGCTTTGGCTGCAGGCTCCAGCTCACGTCCATGGGCTGGCTGGGCAATCAGGCTGGCCCAGAGGCAGAGGGCAGAGCAAGCCTGGACCACTCTCACTCCATCCGCAACAGAGCTGACCAAGTCTGAGAGCCTGGAGAGATGGCGGCAGAGCCCCAGCAGGAGGGTGAGGTGTGTCTGAGATGGCTCCGGATTCTCTCTTGCAAGGCAGTGGGAGAGATGAATACGAGGACAGAGAGCGTGTGACCTTCCATGACTCATCTTCTCTGTGACACCGTGGGCTGTACACCAGGACTCTTCTCTTGCTTCTGGGATCTGTTGGAGTCAGCCCAGAAAGGACAAGCCCAGTCTGACCCTGGGCCTTAAATTCCTCTATTCAGTCCACAATTAGAACCATTGGGGCTGGCTCATCACCATCCAGGGAGAGAATCCCTTGGAGCCATAGATCTGCTGACAGAATTCACTAATTCATCATTAGCCCTTTCGAAGCAATGAGGTTATTTCTTGCCAGCACTCAGGGATGAATGCCTGTGCTGTGATTGCTGACAAACATCCTTTACAATTTATAAATACCCCAGCACGTGCTCCCTACTTCAACGGGAATAAATGTGGCCCGCCTGCTGCAAGCACGGGGCAGGGTCATCAGATAATTACTACTGGAGAAAGAGCTGTGTGTGTGCCCTGTGCATCTGGCTTTGAGCACCATGGAACATCTCCATAAAATGTACACTCATGTTGGAGGCTGGCAGGATTTGCTGAGATAAAAAACTGAGTTCAACTACAGCTACACAATGCTGCGGGAGCCAACTGTTCTGTTCAGTGATTCTTTTTTTTAAATAATGCAGTAAAGTCTATCATAGACATCTATGTAGTTACTTTTTCTCTTCCATTTATCAAGAAAGGAGGGCCTCATGATAGCGTCTTTTTATGGAGTGTTTGTAGGATAGATACACTTGAAGCATGGTTTCACCCATGCTCCTGTTGCCTCCTCCTTTTGAAACATCAAGACACTGAGGCTGAGCAAAGGGAAGTAGCTTCCCCAAGTGCATTCAGAAGCAGCAGGTCTGGAATGCAGACAGAAGGGATTCTGATTCTAGGTTCCCTGCTTTTTTCCCCATCTTCAAATCCATTGCATCTCAGGGACATGGTCTGTCTTCCCAAAAACATTTATAATACACTTAAAAGTTGTTCCAGCATTAAATGTGATTCTTCTATTCTAGATTTATGTCTTCACTTTAAATTAGTATTAGTGTCTTTTCACACAATGACATTTCATCAAATACCTTTCTGCTGACAACTAACTGTAAATGTCTTGACAGCCAAATTATGTGTGATTTTACTAAAGTATGTAGTACAGTCAGACAGAAAAATGACTGGTCCTGCATGGTTACCACTGAGACGAGCCAAAGGGAGTCTCTCATTATAATGACAGATGGAAGACCATCTATGAAGAACACATTATACGTCAGGCACTGCACCATATATGTGATGTAGGTTAGCCAATTTAATCCTTATGCTATCCCTGTGTGAAAGTTGGTATCAACCCATACACAGATAAGAAGGCTTAGAGAGGTTAAAGAGGCTGTCTATGATCACAGACAAAATGAAATTAGATATTATTAGAACTTGAGTTTATCTGACACCAAAACCCACGTTATTATTCACTGTTCCTTTTTCTCAAACAATAAGATGCATTTATATTAGCACACCATTAAAATGAAGGTTTCTTAGCAGCTGTGTAAATCTGTGTAGACTGAGTATCAGCCCCTGATGATATCCTGTTCCTAATCACTGGAACCTGTGAATGTTCCCTTATATGACAAAAGGGACTTTACAGATACAATTAATTGGGGATCCTTGATATGGGGAAATCACCTTAGACCATCCAAGTGCTCCTAAATGCAATCAAAAATGTCCTTATATGAGTGAGGAAGAGAGAAGCATGACACAGAAGAGAAGGCACAACGGAATGATGTGTCCACAAGCTAAGGAATGCAGGCAGCCATTGGGAGATGGAAGAGCCACTCAGTGGATTCCCCATCCCTACCCTACTAGCCTCTAAAAAGAACTCCAATGTCTTACTTTTAGCCATTGAGACTCAGTTCAAACTTCTGTCCTGCTGAATTATGAGGGGATAAATTTCTGTTGTTTTAAGCCACCAAGGTTGTGATAACTTGTCACAGCAGTCTTAGAAATCAAACACTCATAGGAAGGAACCCACCATCTCATCAAGTGAGAATGAACATAGGTGAGTCTCATGGACTGTGGAGAAGCTAAGAGAGGCATAACACGAGGAGACACAGCAGCTTTCTGCCTCTAGAGACTCTAATGACATGGCAGAGACTGATGGAACATCACTGCAGGGACTGAGGTGAGTAGGTCCCGGGGAGGGATTTCCAGTTGGCCACGCCCAGTAGGAAGCCACCAGTCCACACACTGCTGAGTGCTCTAGCTAGCCACGTCTGGGGATTAATGTGCCATTCAGGCCAAAACACACCTCCTATTCGCTCCGTCTGTAAGAGCGCACAGGAGAAGAGTCTGGGTTTGGAAGCTCGTCTTCAGGACCTACCAGCGGAGAGATACCTGAATTCTTGTAGAACCATGGCTCTCCCACTGCGTCTGCCGCTCTGGGTCAAGGGCGGACCTCGGCACCTGCTCCAGCTTCAAGGGCATGCTAGAAAAGGATACCCTATGAACAGACGGGTCTGCCTTGTGGGTCGGTAGAGGAAAGGTACACAAAGCAGGCATTTTCCCCTTTCAACTCACACGCTGAAAATATCAAAATCTGGCAGTTTGCTTCTCTTTGTCTCTTCAGAGGATCCATGTCTTGACGTGTCCTTAAATCCACTTTGAACACAGCGGAGTGGAAGGCAGCGTCAGGCTGTGGTCAAGGTGCAGTCTCTGAGGTCTGGCTCCGTGTTCTCCACCCAACTCCATTACTCACTGGGTGAGCATAAGCAAGACCCTCAGCCTCAGTTTCCTCATCATAACATGCAGACAGTAGGACACCCTTGATGCTAAGAGTAGTGTAAGGAATAAATGAGATTATATAGGTAAAGAACTTACGTAGTAGCTTATAATTGCTGTTGCTATTATGACTACTTAACCATTACTGTTGCTATTATTACTATTATTTATTACTATTACTATTACTACTATTACTATTACTATGTAAGCAGTCTTCAGTTACTTCATTACTAATTAGAAAATCTTTAACAAAAACAGATGCCCCCTAAACAGGTGGTGGCACAGTGGATAGAGCGTCAGCCTGGTATGCTGAGGACCCAAGTTCTAAACCCTAAAGTCACTGACTTGAGCATGGGCTCATCCAGTTTAAGCATGGGGTCACTGGCTTGAGTGAGAGATCATTAACATTACCCCAGGGTTGCTGGCTTAAGCCCAAGGTTACTGGCTTGAGCAATGGGTCACTGGATCAATTGGAACCCCCTAACCCTCATTCAAGACACATATGAGAAAGCAATCAATGAACAACTAAGCTACCACACTATGAGTTACTGCTCCTCATTTCTCTCCCTTCGCGTCTGTCTGTACCTGCTTATGTCTCGTGCAAGAAAACAAATGAATAATAAAAAAAAAAAATCCCAAATTCTATTGCTATGTTTCAAAACTATATTTCTGCCCATTTCCAAGGCATTTAGGGGGAAATGAAGATTTTTTTTTAATGGGCAAAGGATGACACCCATGGCACGTAATGAGCCTCCAGAGTCAAACGTGACTATGAACTCTGTTCAGTAACAGCCATCTCAGAAGTCACGGAAACATCAGAGAAGTGATGAGTCAGATTTACCTTCATCAGATAACCTACGGACAATGTCCTTTCAATGAAATGTATCTACAAACAGAAGAAGGTGGATAAAAAAAAATCCACATGGCTCTTCCATTCCAAAGATCTCAGGGAAAGAACCCAGCTTGACAGCATGAGTTAGAATAACCATACATCTCTGAAATTAAGGCTTTAGCTAAATTCTCTCCCAATGGTACAGAACTGCTCTGTCACTGCTCTGGAAATGAGTCTGTATGTCTTCTTTGATTATGAGAGTCTTCTACATAAGATGCAGACATTAATGTCGCTAAGGCTATTTTTAAATGTTGGCTCATTTTCTAGGGGCTGGCATAGCTTTTTCAGTAATTTAAGCTTCACTTCTCTGGCCATCATGAATCACATTGGTGTGTTTACGCATCTCTCATTTCTTCCATTAACTGAACATCTCTCTGTTCATGAGTGTGTAGGTTTACTCTGCTCTGCATAATTTTCAGGTGACGAGATGTTATCCTAGCAGTAGAAGTTATAAAATACAAAATACATACTGGTAACATATCTGTAGGGGCCCATGTTTCATTCATATATGCCAAGTTGACTATGTGCTAATCATGTACATGTTTCATCAGTCTACACTGGACAGTGTGCTTTATCATGGACTCTATCTTCTACCTGCCTACCTCTACCGAGCCTCCTGAACCAAAGAACGAGCCCACTGTTGATGTACACCCAAAATTCAAAAACATACAGAAAGGACTCTCAGCCTCCAAAGAAGAGAATTTTTCCTTCCAAGTCAGTTTTGAACTTATGAAAATGTACTCACTTGACATAAAAACATACAACCAAGACATTCTCCATACTGAATTAGGCAGTTTATTAGGCTCCTAATTTCCATGTCTAGAACGTGAACATGGAGTTACATGCATTGTCTCATGTTGTGGATCTTACATGCACGTAGCCTTCAGTCAGCTGGGCCTTTTATTCTACCTCAGTAATTGACAGTTCGCTCAATGTGAGTAAATGACAAACCTAATGATACAGAAAGCCCTAGCAACAAATCCCACCCAATACATTTATTTTTCCCCAAAAATCCTATCACAATCCCCTCTTGTAAAAATAAATTTCAGAACAAGTCATTTAATTCACTTTACTAAGAAAAATAAAGACAATTCTATCATTTCAGAGCAATGAATGTCCAACTATGGCTGAAAGGTACACCCTGAGAATTAAATGATTTTAACGAACCCATTGAGGTTTATAAAGCTATGTTCACCTATCATTGGGAAGAGACACAAGATACAGACATGAACGTCCCTGCTCATTCTACTGTGCAGTTCTCCAAGGTTGCTACATTATAAACGTCCTCATTGTCTTCGACGCTGGAGGCGTCTGTGGAACCAGGATCGCCCACCACAATTCCCATAGAGGATAGACTGGTGATGAAGGCTTGCATCCGCTGCACATAAATGTCCCTAATGTTAAGGTAAGGTAGCTCATGACACTTCTCTGGTGGGTCCTCACTGCACTGGTCCACATCAACGTCCTTCTGCTTCTGGTAGTACTTGGAAAACTTGTTGAAGATGATGGTGATGGGAAGGGCCACTACCAAGATGCCACAGATGATGCATGTGCTGGCGATAAGCTTCCCAGCCAAGGTGACCGGGTGGGTGTCTCCATAGCCCACAGTCGTCATGCTGATGGTGGCCCACCACCAGCAGATGGGGATGCTGGTGAGGCTGGACGTGTGGTCATCCTTCTCCACAGAGTAGATGAGCACAGAAAAGATGGAAATGCCCACAGACAGGAAGAGAAGCAGCAGCCCAACTTCATGGTAGCTATGCCTCAGCGTGGCACCCAGAGACCGAAGTCCAACTGAGTGCCGGGCAAGCTTGAGAATTCGGAAAATCCGCATAAGCCTGAGGATCTGGACCACCTTGCCTACGTTCTCAATGTCCTCGCTCTCTTCCTCCTTGGTGTCCACAGCCAATGTGGCATAGAAGGGAATAATGGAGACAAAGTCGATTATGTTCAGAGGGTGTTTCCAGAATTTCTTTTGACAAGGAGCGGCAACCAGCCGGATGGCAAGCTCGCCCGTGAACCAGGCGATGCATACAATCTCCACCCCCTCCAGCACAGGGTCATCCACCTCTCCGTCCTCATTCTGGAACTCCGACATGCTATGTACACACATGGCCACAATGGAGGCCAGCACCACGCTCAAGGAAGAGATGGCGATCAACTTGGCTGACAGGCAGTAGGCCGGGTTTTCCATGCGAATCCAGATCTTCTTCCGCAGCTGACCGAATCGTAGCTGGTCGAACTTCTCCAGCTCCTTTTCAAACAGAGATGACTCCTCAAAGGAAGAGTCTGTACTCACATCATTGCTTCTCTGATCCCAGTCCCTCTCGTGGTTTTCTTCCTTGCGCTCCTGGTAGCGATTACTGCAGCAGGAGTCGATGAAGAGCTCATTGATGCCCCAGTACTCGATCTCCTGGCAGAAGGAGAAGATGCACAGCTCCTCCATGACGTGCAGCTTCCCTGTGTAATAAAAATTCAAGACGTATTGGAACAAGGAGGGGTTCCGGTCGAAATAGTACTCTTTGTCGGCCACACTGTAGTCATCGCAAAGCTCCAGAATGGCCTCTTCTGAGTGGCAGGTGAGTAGCTTTCCAAGCCTGGTATGTGGAAACCGCAGGAGGGTGCTTTGATCAATGGACTGCTTAAAGCCCCCCACGTTCAGGTTGACAAGTTCCTCATCTTGTCCAGGGCGATGGAAGAACTCACCAAACACCATGGTGGATGCCAGAGGCAGAGAGCTGGCTGGGAAGGGAGACGAGGAAGTTCACACTGCACCTGGAGGGAGCACAAGACCGTGTTAGGGCAGATCCACAGTGCCTGGCCAAGTTTATTTTCAGTCAGCCCTTTCCAGGGGGATGGGCCACATTAAAGCAAAAGTAGGAAATGGAATAAAAAGGAATACTGCACTTGCACATTTTGACTAAAAGAAAATCAGCACAAAACAGATTGTTTATTCCAAGTCTAGGTTCATAAATCCATATTATAGGAAAAAGGAAAGACAGCCATATCATTTTTATGAACACAAATTCTTATTTGTTTATTAAACATCCAAAATTCTCCCCCCCCAAAAAAAATAAAAGCAATGCATTTTGGATCACTTACAGAATACAAGCATCTTTGGTCTCAACCAGGAGGTGCCACATTAGGGAATGCTCAATGCAGATGGATAGGCTTGTGCTGCCCAGCTTGTGGCTGGTCTCTCTCGCTCCCCAGGGCTTGGTCATGCACCCACAGAAACTGCTCTCTCCTCCGCTCTGCACCTTGCCCTCAACCCATACATCTCTCTGTGGCAGCTGGGCTCAGCTCTTACAAAAGATGTAGGTTTCCCCTTGGGTTCCTATGTTTCACTCCTTAAAGAGAAAGCCCTGTTCCCTATGTTTGGATGTGGACAATCAAAAGGACATAATTATCCCCCTGTCCTTAAGTATCCTATATCTTAAAGATATAGTTACACTCCATGGGATGGTATTTCAGGTACATCCACAGAGGAAGAAACTGACTGGGGAAACCTTTATAAATTAATTGCACTATCAGTTTCCTGACACAAATACTTTCCCCCCACCCACCCTTCTCTTCCCCTCACAGACCACCTCCCACACATTCTTAATCAGTGACACCCAAGTCAACACCGGCCCAGCACATAAAACCTGTTGTTAGTCTTGACACTCACCAGGATGTGCTAGACCCATTTCTCAGAGACAAAATAATAGATTTTGACCATCATTCAATATAATGATGCTTCGCCAGAGCAGATGAGGCAGAAAACCCAGAGGTAGGAGACTGTCATATGAGCTGATCAGCAAGGGAAAAGGGAATTCCAACAGTGGGCACCGAAGTGTGTGCAAAACCACATCACAAATAGATAAGTTCTCACTTAAAGTCATTGATAGTTTCTGGAACATTAAGTGAAACAACATATAACAAAACAATTTTATCATAGGCTAAATTGATATAGACAAGAATCAAGTTTAGTATCTGACCAAAGCTGTAACAAAATGACATGGAACAAAATGATGTAATTCTGCTATACAATTGTCTAAAGAGTCTGTAGGCAAGACCACTAAACAGTCCCAATCAGTGAGTGGACATGGTTGTATTTGTGACTGTCACTTAAAAAGACCTCACTGTCAGCAGGGTGGAAGACTGCTGGAGGGACAGGCTGGGTCAAGCAGACAGATGCAATAGAGCAGGTAAGAGCAGGTGAGATGACCTAAACTCATAAGACAATGGTATGTATAGAGAGGAAGAGACAAATTGAAGGGAAGTTTATCAAGTTTATAGAATTGACAGTACTTGGTGACTGACTAAAACGAAGGGTCAAGGAAGCTAATAGGCCAAAGGAGGGTGTTCTCTACTCTGTATAAGTGGGCAGATGGTGACCATCAGCAGAAGAAACAATGTCAGAAAGGAAATTCTTTTCCCTTATGTTTATAGAATGCCAAGCCTGGCAAGGAGAAAGTGACTTCCCCTCTGAAAAGGATACACCAGAGGACACAGCCTCCTGCCACTCACCCGAGCACGATGCCTACGGTCGGTCAGAAAGAAGACATGAGCATTTCCTCTTGAGACAACAACTCTGAAGATGCTCTCATGAAACCAGAGACCATAGTATGGCCTGACATGCCATTTAACAGATATGCTGACCTCTTCAAAAGACGTGATGTTTTCTTTTGCCTCTGCTTTCTATTTTTAGTGAGATATCTTCTTTGAAGAATCTAAATCAGAGCTCATGATTTGTTCCAAATATTTATGGAACTTCAGCTCTCTGAAAGCAGGCTTATGCTCATGGCAAGGACAGAAGTAACATGTTCCAAGGAACTAGTTTGAGCTAAGCTGACATTAAGACTTTAATTGATGTTATCTTCTGGTGGGTTAGTTTTCGTCTCCTTGGCTATTCTGAAAAGCCACAATGACAGAAAGCCAGTGTCCACCTTTACAATACTATCTGCATGAGTCGGCCTCATGGTCTGTGGGTACCTAGCATAATTACTGCCCAATCGTCCTGCAGCCACTGCTCTGAAGAATGCCGTTAGCACCCACAGTATCAGGCTCTCACTGTCCTCCTTGCTTTTTATTCACTCCGTGCTTGTGAAGGAGCCCCTGATGCGGTCCCTCTATTCCACAAAGTCCAATCATAAAAGCAACACACACCCTAAAACCAGAGGCTGCTTTTTGTGGGGCTTTCCAAAGAGACAAAAAGGAACGCACGTCTGGTTCTGATCAAACACTTCAGCTCAGAGGGCAGGCTGAGTGCCTCCAAGTTACTGTGGCCAGCGGCCAGTGCCAGTTTTCTTGACTGTGTCTGCCCCATCACAGGTGACAAAGGCAGGGAGAGGGAGCTCCCGCCTTTACACACCAGAATAAGGTTCCCTTATGTGCTCATAACCCCTTGTGAATGCGAACACTCTTTCTGTCATCTGCCCCCCCCCGTTACTACCCTAGAATTCTACATACGAGGAAGATGGATTAGAAGAGGTGAGTGGGCATCACACAGCTCCTAGGGTCAGAGCAGATGCCCAACCAGAGGTGCTTACGCTGACTTCCCATGCTCCCTGCAGCATACTGGCTCACACATTCCAAGTCTCATCAAAAGATGTGGAACATCATTACCTCCAAGGTTACTACTATACTTGGGTCAACATTTATTTACCAGTCATTCATTTACTTCTTCTCAGAAAACATTTTTCGCCTTACCAGGTGGTGGCGCAGTGGATAGAGCGTCGGACTGAGATGCTGAGGACTCTCAGGTTTGAGACCCCGAGGTTGCCAGCTTGAGCGCGGGCTCATCTGGCTTGAGCAAAAGCTCACCAGCTTGGACCCAAGGTCACTGGCTCGAGCAAGGGGTTACTCAGTCTGCTGAAGGCCCGTGGTCAAGGCACATATGAGAAAGCAATCAATGAACAACTAAGGTGTTACAATGAAAAACTGATCATTGATGCTTCTCATCTCTCTCCATCGTTCCTGTCTGTCTGTCCCTATCTATCCCTCTCTCTGGCTCTCTCTCTGTCCCTGTAAAAAAAAAAAAAAAAAAAAAAATTTCTAGCTTAAAGATAATCTATAGCTGTTTATGTATTATTTATATATTTCATTTATTTATACACAAATTATTTCTATATTATCATTTATAAATGTATATATTTATTTTTTATATTTATATATTTATAAATGTGCATTTAAATATAAAGCTATATACATAAAGATAAATATGTGTATAAAGTGAACTAGACACATACTAAATATGAGTTGACTCCTCTCTAAGAATGTAAAACTGTCTTAATTCTGACACAAAATACAGAATAAATAAATAAAATGTATTACATAATAGTAAAAACGAATTATATAGAAAACCATACAAATCCTTCCATAAACAACATTAAAAAGAGAATATGCCTGACCAGGAGATGGCGCAGTGGATAGAGCATCGGACTGGGATGTGGAAGGGCCCAGGTTCGAGACCCCGAGGTCGCCAGCTTGAGCGCGGGCCCATCTGGTTTGAGCAAAAGCTCACCAGCTTGAGTCCAAGATCGCTGCCTCAAGCAAGGGGTTACTCGGTCTGCTGAAGGCCCGTGGTCAAGGCACATATGAGAAAGCAATCAATGAACAACTAAGGTGTCAAAACGAAAAAAAATGATGATTGATTCTTCTCATCTCTCCGTTACTATCTGTCTGTCCCTATCTATCCCTCTCTCTGACTCTCTGTCTCTGTAAAAAAAAAAAAAAGAGAGAGAGAATATGGGAATAAACAGTTGCCACTTACATTATAGACAAGAGGTCAATATATCTACCTATCACATAAATATCATTAGGTAGAGAAGAAAAAGCAACAACAATATAGAAAAAATGGACAAGCGATATGAACAGGAAGTTCACAGAAAAATATGCAATTAGGCCCTAAAACATGATAAAATTCCTTTCTCTCACACACAAGATAAATGCACGTTAAAACTATGCTAAAGTATCATATTCAACCTCATTGAAAGAAATCTAATACTTGGATGACGACCCTCTTGATGAGTCGGTGGGGAAGCAGGCTCATAGCAGGTGGGAAGGCAGGACAAAAAGGAGCTCGCAGGGAGGAAATTTGGCAGATCTAGCACAGGCTTTAACCCACCAGTCCCTCTTCTAGACGTCTCTCACAAAGAGAGGCAGGCAAAAACTGAAAACACTTGCACAACTAGAAACAACCAAATATCCATCAATAGAGGACTGGCTGAATAAACTCTGGGCTATCTCTCTCTCTATGCAATGGAGTGATATCTAGAAATCTGAGTGTGGATATACACACACATGCATATGGCTATACATCCCTTGTGGTATACCTTAGGACAAACAAACTACAGAAATCTTAAAGTATTTTTATTATTCATATTGCTATAATTATTCCAAAACTTTTATACACACATAAGGTAAAGAAAATACCATCAGTGTTTACAGTAATATTAAGAACCCCCAGATTCAGGGTGCAAAATAAATCAAAGAAATTAAGTAAAAATCTGATGATCCTAAATATAAATTAAAAATAGCAGTATCAAATAAAACATGATTTATTTTTTTGCTAAAAGAAAACTTTATGTCTACTAAAAAGGCCTAGAAAAAAAAGACTAACCATAATGGATTCTGTAGAACATCACATATCTCACTTTTAGAACTAAAACACTTCTTCTCACACCTGCTGGAAGTGTTAACAGCTAAGGGATCTCAGTTAAGTCCCTCTCTGGAAATCACCCTTAGCCAAAGAAAGCTGCCTCAGCCAAGGTCATACTCCCTCCCTAGGTTAGCTCCTATCCAATGTCGATGACTGACTAGGAGGAGGCTCTAACGACCCAGCACCCCTGTCAGGGTGGGCAGCCCAGTCTAAAGCCCAGCCACACAGGATCAGCAGGGGTTTCCTTTGCCACCCCATCACAGTTTCGCTCTTCTTTTGGCCCAGTCCCACATCTTGCCCTTCCCTCAGGGGTCCATCCCACAGGCATCTCTCAAAAACTTTCTGCATGTAAATCTCTGTCTCGGGTCTATTTCACAGGGAACGCAAGTGAAGACACCAGCCCAGGAGTAATGAATATCTGGAGTTTGTGCAGATTGAGTCATCAAAATACAATCTCACTAAGAGAACAATCTTTGATAACAATCTTAGTCATCAAAATACAATCTCTCTAAGGCTCCTTAGAGAAATAACCAATCCCAGATCTGGGGTGAGAAACTTATAATATTAGCCTGAAATATCTTGTTATATCAGAAAGCAAGGAAACTAACAATGAGACAGAGGAAGAATTAAAATGAATCAGGGGTAACTGAAAGAGACTCCCACTGGTCAAAGATGGAAAAATCTGTTCATCAAAAAAGGAAAAATATCTTTAAGGCACAGAAATCCATCTAGTATGTTAAAAATTCTAGGTTCACAACTTAATAAAAAAGAAATACATTGGTCACCTTTGGGAGGTACAAGCATACCAACTCCTTATTCTGAAATGTGAGAAATATAGCAAAAATTCAAACATTCATTCTGCATGAATTATAGCTTAGGATAACCATATAGTTGTTAATGAGGAAATTTTTTCTTTATAAAAATATGCCAATAATTCAACAACAACAGTAACAGAAACAATTAAAATGGTACACTAGAAAATATCTATCTAGATTAAAAAACACAAACAGGTCAAAGTAAAAGGATGAAATGAGTAGCCAAAAGAGAACAGGAGTGATTGATTATACTGCTATTAGACAAAATAAAATTGAAGATGAAAATTGTTACTAGAGACAAAGAGAATTTTATAGTAACAGAAGAGTTAATCCATCAAAAATACGAAGAATTATAAATATATATGTACCTAGCAATAGAGCCCCAAAATACTATTTCTATTTGCAGATGACATGATTGTGTATATAAAAATCCCTTTGGAATGTACACATGGAAATTAGTAGAATTAAATAGTTCATCAATGTTGCATAATACAAAATCAACTTGCACAAATCAACTTTATTTTTATACAATAGCAATGAGTAAACACAAATATAAAATTATGAAAATAATTCCATTACTAATAGCATCAAACTACTATTATGTAGGAATAAATTTAACAAAAGTGGTGTAAATCTTTACCAATGAAAACTAGAAAATACTATTGAAAGAAACTAAAGATGACATAAATAAATGAAAAGATATTCCATGTTTATAGATTTGGAAAGTTTACTACTGTTAAAATGGTAATATTCTCCCAACTTTATATATAGATTGAGCACAATCCCTTTTTCTCCCCCAAAATTGACAAACTGACTCTAAAATTCATATGGAAATTCAAGTGACTCAGAATAGCCAAACAACCTTGAAAAAGAAGGACAAACCTGGAAGATACATAATTTATGATTTCAAAACTTGCTACAAAACTATAGTACGTTAAGAAGGCCTGCAATGGCATAGGAGTCAGGTAGATCAAGGCAACAGAATTAGAATCCAGAAACAAATCCATTATTTATGGTCCATTGACTTTCTACAAAACAATTCAATGGGGGAAGCATAATCTTTTCAATAAATGGTACTGGGACAACTAGATACCTACATGCAAAAGAATGAAATTGAATGCCTACTTCACACTGTATACAAAAAATTACTTTAAAATGTATCAGAGACCTAAATGTAGGTGTTAAAACCATAAAACTCTTATTAAAAAACTTAAAAATGTTCTCAAACTAAGATTAGGTAATACCTTCTTAGATATACCAAAATTACAATAAAAGAAAAATAGATAACTGACTTCGTTAAAATTAAAAATACTATGCTTCAAAGCATACTATCAAAGCAAAGCACATGTATCAAAGAAGTAAAACGCTAACCCACAAAATGGGAGAGAATATTTTTAAATCATATCAAATAGGGTCTAATATCTAGAATAGATTGTGAAATCTTATCATTCAACAATAAAAAGACAAATAACCTGCTTCAAAAAGGACAAAGGAGGTCCTGGCCAGGTGGGTCCATGGGTAAAGCCTCAACCTGGTATGCCAGAGGTTGCAGGTTTGACCTCAGGTCAGGGCAATCAATTAGTACACAACTAAATGGGACAACAGAGTGAAAAATGAGTTGATGCTTCTCTCTCTCCCTCTCCCTTCTTCTCTCTCAAATCAATGGAAAAATTTTAAAGGGGGGGGGCAAAGGATTTTAATAGACATTTTTCCAGAGATATATGTCTGAAAGTACTTGAAAAGATATTTGACATCATTAGTCATTAGGAAAATGCCAATCAAAATCACAATGAGCCTGACTAGGCAGTGACACAGTGGATAGAGCATTGGACTGGGATGCGGAGGACCCAGGTTTGAGACCCCGAGGTCACCAGGTTGAGCACGGGCTCATCTGGCTTAAACAAACAAAAAAAAAGCTCACCAGCTTGGACCCAAGGTTGCTGGCTCAAGCAAGGGGTTACTCGGTCTACTGAAGGCCCGTGGTCAAGGCACATGTGAGAAAGCAATCAATGAACAACTAAGGTGTCACAATGAAAAACTGATGACTGATGCTTCTCATCTCCCTCTCCAGTCCTGTCTGTCTCTCCCTATCTATCCCTCTCTCTGACTCTCTGTCCCTATAAAAAAAAAATTTTTTTTTTAAATCACAATGAGATACCACTTCACACCACTAGAATGGCTATAGTCGAAAAGTAATAATAACACAAGTATTGTATTATAAGACAAGCGCTAGTGAGAATGTCGAGAGAAGGGAACTCTCTGATAATGTAAAACACTGCAGTCAGCCTGGAAAATAATTTAGACCCATTTCTCCAAAGGTTAAACTTGAAATTACCAAATGATTCATCAATTCCATTCCTAGGTATATTCACAAGAGAATGAAAACATATGTTAAAAACCAAACATACATATTAATGTTCATAAGCAGCATTATTCATAATTTAGAAATAATCTAAATGTTCAGCAATTGATAAATTAAAAAAATGGAATATTCATTCAGTGGAATATTATTTGGCTATAAAAATGAATGAAGTACTGATACATACTACAACATGAATGAACTTTCAAAACATTACACTAATGAAAAAAGCCATCTGTTAAATGATTCATTCATATAAAATATCTGGAATAGGCAAACTCATAGGGTCAGAAAGTAGATAAGCAGTTGTGGAGGCCGAAAGGAAGAGAAAGTGGACTGTGACTGCCAATGGGTACATGTTTCTTTTGGAGGTGATAAAAATCGGAGTGATAAAATGTTTGGAATTAGATGGTTGTACAACTTTCTGGACATACTAAGAACCACTGAATTATACATTTTAAGAAGGTAACTTTTATTGTAAGTGAAGTATAGCTCAATAACTGTATTATTTATAAAAGGGTTTCAGCTCACGAAGAAGGAATTATCTAATTAAAATCTTAAAATTTTGCAACTCATAATGAAATAGTGGATGTAGGACACTGATTATAAATGGCCTCTAAAACCAGGATGAAAAGCTAATAAGGAATTGCATAGCAGGTATAGCACAGTAACAGCACCTAAACCCACTGATCAAGCCTGGTATAACTAAGAGACAATAAGACATTATGTGCCCTCTGTTGGAAGTACATACACAATTCTACAGTCTTCTAAACTTCCCCTCCCTTGTGCTCCCCCAAAAAGCCTGAATTTGATTCAGCCTCTAGATCTTCCAGCTGAAATCAAATAGAGATTTCAGAAAAACCTGTTCAATGACTCGATAGGCTGCAATCAGCAAAATCCAGACTGTGGAAAACCAAGACAAATGAAGTGAATCAAGTAAGTGACAGACCAGGTAGATGCAGTGTGTGGGCTGTGCATGGATCCTGACTCCAACTAGTCAAATGTTTAAAATAAAACAGGTAAACCAGTGGCATTTGAATACCAGCTAAACACTTGATAACAGAAAAGAATTATCATTACTTTTTCAATGCTAACAATATTATAATTATGCTCTTTTTAAAATTCTTATCTTTTAGAAATATATACTAAAATATTATCAATAAAATTATGCCATGTTTGATACTTATGTCAAAATAATCTATTCTTATATTCTTGATCTAGAAAAAATAACAGCCACATTTTGATAGTAAAAGGACAAATGCAAAAGTCTTTTGAAAACAGGGCACAAGATACATAGAGAAACTTATTCCAAAAATTAGAGAGGAAGATAAGAGTATATCTTCCTTTCCCTTCCTGCCCCTACTCCCTCTCTCTCTTGCTCCCTCCATCTGGTCCAGAGGGAATGAATGTAACTCATTCATTTAGTGAGGTTTCTCCCCTCTGGAAATGGCAGAATCCCTGTAATGCACACAGCTCATCTCCAAGCAGAGTACTGCTCAGGCGCCTTTATAATTTAATTAGCCAAGTAGCCAGAGAATCACAGATGAAAGATTTTCAATCAGAAACAAGAAAAACATCGACTTTGCCACAAGAGGAGAGTCTTTCCTCTGAATGGGGTACCCCACCAAGTCTCCAACTAAGTCACATGACATGGAGAAACCCACACACATATTGCTATAACAGTGATGCTCCCGGGGCCAGAGGAGGGAGTTTTGGAGAATTTGAATATGATCTACCTGGTAGACAAAGTAACAGTTCTCACCATCCCCAACTTTCCAACTTTCCTCACATTCTCCCACAGTCCTGGAGGTGCACTTTTATTTCCATACCCACCCCAAGACACTAGAATGGGCTTTACAGTTCTCCTTCCCTCCCCACTCCCACAAGTCTGATCACTACTGTCACTAGACTCTAAGCTTTTCCATGGAAGGGATTATGTACTGTCATCTCCACAACCCCAGCCCCTGGTGCCAACTGCTGCTCACAGTCCAGTAAAAGATGCAGGGGTCCTCAGGTTATGACATTTCTAACATATGACATTTTGAGTTTACAACGCTCACTCCCATAAAAACTTTAACAAAATTGAGATGTGAGTGTTTCAGCTAACCCCGTTAGCGTTGTACTTACGGACTGTGTGGGTGAACAAGCTTGGGTATGCGCGGTGGAAGAAAACGCAGCAACGTGGCACGTTTGTGTTTTTATGTTCTAGATTATGACTTTACAACTGTGTCAGGTTAGGTAAGTGACTTAGGCAAGGGTGTGTTTCAACTTACACCAAAATTCAGGCTACGTTACTGTCGTAGGAACAGAACTGTGTTGTAACCTGAGGATCCCATGTATTCCCCTTTATCTGGAAGAATTAACAAAAGGTATAATGTTTTTGTCAAAAAGCTAACAGAATAATCAAACTAGGCATGGCGGAATGAAATGCCTCCGGTAGCCAAAAAAGAAAAGAAATGAACCGGTTGGCTGGGGACCGTGGTGAACTGTCCACACTTGTTTAAGAGGCAGAGGCTACCCATTGCCAAGCTCTTTGTGGGAACTGCACGCCCGTGTAGATGCATTTTCAGTGGTCCAGTAGAACTGGGGAAACCTGTTTTTAGGTGGGATAACTCAACTGTATTTAGAATTTATCTACCATGTTTTTAACATTGTGTGGCTCATATAGACAATGTGTCCCTGGGCCAGGTACTTCCAATAAGCCCTAATGTGAGTGAACTAGACTCTTACCTTCCCCTTAGCTCTACAACACCCATTTTAAGCCAGACTAACTCAAAAGGACACAAATGGCATCTAGTCACAAAAACAGTAGTGTTACTCCCTTAAGTCTGAATGACAAATGTCAAAAGGGGGGTGGGCAATGTAAACACAGTCTTCCCAGGTTGGCTTGCTCTACCCTCCAATGCAACTGCACCTGCACCCTAAGCCTTCCAGGCTGACGCTCACATTCACTCCTTAGGCATCTGCCCCAGCTGCCCAGTGTTGTCACAATCAAAATAGTCTGCCTGGTGGCTGACCTTCATTTCTGTCACTCCACTGGAAGGTTCGTTCTTCCCTTCCTTTGACAAATGGTGCCAGAGAAAATATCAGAGCGGAACTCTTACCCTTGTGGTGTTGCTGTTACACACTCTGCCCTCATCCTGGCCAGTGGCATGTCCATCGTCACCCAAGAAGCTCCGTCCTTCTTCCCCCGCTGGAATGTGTGGTGCACAAAGGCATTTAGTGGCCAAAAAGAAGAATCCTGCTCTCTGGTTGTATAAGGCAGTGGCCAAGAAATCACTCTCTCCTGCAGAAGAAAACATCAATTAAGTTGTAACTGCTGGGAGGAAAAACACCAAAGATAAGACATGTGATCTCAGACTCAGCACAAGGGCACTTCACGGATTAGCCCATACCTCAGACCCCACCTAACCCCCAGGGAAAGGGCAGTCTTTTCCCCCATGGAACCCTCACTCCCACTGGACACAGAGATCGAGAGACATCATCACAAAGGTTCAGGATTTACAATACCTCTCAAGCTTGAGGACTCTCAGATCTTGACTAGAGTGGACACTTGGAGCATCTCCATGGACCCCAAGGCCAACAACACATCCAGATATAAAATGAAGCACTAGAATTAGAACTGCAGTCACTTACCTCACCCATCGTTTCTTCCAGGAGTGTTATTTTCCTAGCTAATGCATCAAGGATATACTTATAGATGTATAATGAATACATTTTAATCCATTTCTAAGACCAAGTTCTGGGTGTGACTATCCTAATAGAATTAACACTGCTGCTCTAATTTGAAATCAATAGGCTTCAAAGGCTGGCTAAATTCAATCTTGCTTTATTTGTTCACCATCATATTTCACAGGTCAGAAATGTCTGTATGTGCATGGTCAGAGTTCTCTGATTAATGCATGGACATGTGCACTCATTCCTCATGCATGTGTGCATGTTTGTGCATATGGGGGTGTACACAGAGGAAGAATTAAGTTTGTACCAAAACAGATAAAAGGACAGATTTTAATTTTCTCTCTGAATAAGATAAAGCAAAAAAATTCTAATTGCCAACACAGTAAGCCTTGCCTCACGTTGACACAGTCCGACCGCTTTCCATTAGTATCTAGGCATCCACCCATTTATTTTCATGTTTCCCAATCGATGCCAGGTCCAAATGGGTGGGTTTGGGGAAAAAGAACAAAAAATTGATTCTGAGCTTCAGAAAGAAAGTGGAAGAGCTGCCTCTGGCTATGTCGGTCATTAAGCAAACACTCATTAGAGGTTAAGATGCGCAGGGCATTATGCCAGGCTTGGGATTACAAACAAGATGCCGAGCCCAGCCTTCACCACCACGAGCCTGCAGGCTCAAAACATAATATTAAACAAACCACGGTTTATATCGGACAACATCAAAAAGGCAGTGGAGAGGAGACAAAGCAGAAGTTTCCAAGCTGGTCCCAGCAAAGGCTGGGCAGGAGCAGCCGTCAGTGATTTTCCACCTCTAATAGAGTTGCTAAGAGGGAATGATATGGGGGGAAAAGGCAGTTCCACCCAACTGAACTTCTGAGATCAATTCTTGGAAGAAGAGGTAGAATCATCTCAACAGGGATAAATAAAATTGATTCAGGAGCTAAAATAAAACACTACCTCCTCTCCTTCCCCTTCCCCTCTCCCTCCTCCTCCCCCATCGCCTCCCTGCTGTGCTCCTGCTCCTGCTCCAGGGCCAGCCTCTGATACCTGCAGTCAATAAAATGAAGACATGCTGCTGAGCCTTTTTAAAGACATAGCAGGCAGACTGTCTTCCTTTCCAAATGCAGTACGTTTTAAGGGAAGGTAAAATTAACCAATTAACTGAAACAAAAAATGAACAAAGTACCTAAACCCACAAGCACAGCTGGCACCTGCTCATCCCAGGACAGGACTGGCCCAGGGGCACACGGTGAGGTTAGCAAAGTGTACGTCTTTAAGAAACGGGTAGCCACCGGGCCCTCTGTCAATGTCTGATGAATGAAAACCACCCAGGCTGTCCCTTTCTCTCTCTCTCTCCACCCAAAACTCAGAATTCCTGTGCCTTGCCTCATTTTTCATCACCAAGATTCATGTCCCTCTCTCCCCCCCCCCCAAAAAAAACACTGAATTTGATGGTGGGGAGGGAATGTAATACTACTCAACACCTTTAGGTGCAGATTTATGTCAATTCCTATCCCTCTGAGAGCATTCACATTCTAAGTGTGTGACTGCTCCACAGAGAACAACTAGCCTTTTCAGAGTTCCCACAACCTGCCAGGAACCTTCCCAGGGGTTTAACACAGGCCACCTCTGTCCTCAACCACTATGAGCGCTAAATGCTGTTTTACCCAATTGCATAGGTGGGACATAAAGGCTCAGAGAAGCTATTTGCCCGAAGTCCCAGACCTAAAAAGTGACAGAGCCAGGATTCCATGGCAGATAGGCCTGCACAATTTCAATTAGTGTAGAAAATCAAGATTCAGCTGTTGGGAGAAGTAAGGGAAGGATTGAGGGGAGTGGGTAGAACATGCCCCAAACCAGCAAGCATTGGGGGTAGAAAAATGTGCATATCCAATTCATTCTCCTCTTCCTGCTTAACAGTCCACCAAATGTTTCTATTTCTCTGTGTTCCCATCATACCTATTAGTGTGCAACTGAGCAAAAGAAGAATATCATTTATGACTGAGCATTTAAGTGGGTTTCTGAGTTTGCTGAGTGATTCAGTAGGATCTCACAAGTGTAGCTAGTCTCTGAGGTATTCCCCCCTTTCGATAAAAGGGGAGAACCTCTCCGCACCTCTCCGCACTTCCCTCTGGCATGGCTGTATTTCCTGGTGGGCTGACCCCAGCATTCAGAATGGACAGAATGACTGCCTCCATTATTGGGAGGGAAAAGGTGGAGGTAAGGCGGCATGCTGGAGTTTTGCATCATCTGGAGACCTGACATCCCATCCTGGTTGAGAATGAGGAATGTCAAACAAACAAGTGGACAGTACACAGGAGTACAATGACCCCATGCTCCCTTCTCCCAGGACTCAGAATCACAGGAATAAAGCTGCCCTACAAAACCTGAACTATAAAATCACTGCCTGAGAGATCAAAGCAGACACTGCAAGTGACGTTACAGCACAGTTCTGTGTCCTCTGTATTTGTATGGAATCCTAAGTGAATCTGTCACTGTCTTGCTCACATTCTTCTAAAATGCTCTCACCTCAGTGCTACCCACTAGGCAAAGAAAGTCTCCAGTTTGGGACACTGTCCTAATATCAATCTTCATATTAATTATCCCTGTTACACGATATTGAGCCAATTCCTCTCCCCAAGCCAACCAGACTAGAGTAAATTAATTAGGAGAATCAATATGGGTCATGAATGCTGGATGGCCAGCAATGGAAGGAAAGGAGGAGAGGATCAAAGTTGGTTGCTGAGACCCAACCCCGCACTTTTTAATGAAGTCTTACCCTGAAGCGCAGCCTCTCCAGCCCTGCAGGGATTCGCTGGGGTGGAGTTTGCAGTATCCAGACCTCAGAGCCTCAGGTGTCGCTAGATACTCTCAGTCCCCCTTGTTCTCATTCCAGACTCCCAAAGACACCTCCTATGATTTCCATTCCCAATTACCTTGTCACCAGGGAGCATCTGAGCTATGCAGCCAATGCACGCAACCTTTCTGTCTACTAGTTCTGTTGATTTGTGGTAACTTATAAGGCAGAAAAAGTTTATTAGAGTTTCCTTTGGTTTTCTATGCAATCAATCTGCTAGAGTCTGATTAGCTCTGGGACACTGGAAAGCGAGTTTCCAAAGTTGCAGAGAGAGAGCCTGACCCGGACCTGTGACATGGTTTCCAGGTAACTGGCACCTTCGAGCACCCGGCCAGTTTGCTAGGAAAAGCCTGACCTCGCAAACTTCTACACAGCGTTTCTCCACCTCGGCACTGTTGACATCTTGAGGTCAGGTGATTCTTTCTTGGAGGCGCTGTATTATGCCCTATAGGGTGATTGGCAGCATCCCTTCCCTCTACCCACTTGATGGCAGTAGCATGCCTCCTCCCCAACTCCAAGGAATGTGACAACCAAAAATGTCTCCAGATATTGTCAAAGGTCCCCTGGAGAGCAAGATCATCCCCCAGTGTGAACCAGAGCCACCCCTCTAACGTCCAGTAAAAACACCGCAGCTCATGTTTGGAAGCTCTAAGGGCAGAAAGCTCAGAAAGATATATGCTACTAATACTGCACCTGCTGACAGGGGCTGGGCTATTCCCCTAAATGCTTGTTCTTTTCAGACTTTAGTTGTGGTCTTTCTGGTGTCAGACAATCAAAAGTTGACAAATGAGGAAAGATAAAACCAGGTTAACCTTTGGTTGAAACTCAAAGCACACTCCGCGCAATGAGGCTACAGGAAAGGTTTGTGATTTTCTCTGGGAGTTTGTCTTAGATTTGCTAATGTTGCCTGTGCCAGAGAGACACACATGCACCACTGCAGTTACAAAGATGTGGCCAGCCACGGCATTCTGCTGATGGAGGTGCTCTGGCTGATCACCCCCAACCCCCACCAAAGCTCCAATCCTAGGGGGACTCACTGGAGTCCCAGGAAAAAGGCAAATATGTGCCCATTTTGCAGTCTTGCCATTATTCGTCCATCACAGACCAATTTTCAACGAAATAACAGTCATAATAAGGAAAGGTGAAATTCAACCCTACCTCTAGCTTGCTTCACTAATGAGAATTGTGGCCCAGGGTTTTGTTTAAATAAAATTAAAACATCACGATCAGACCACTGTAACTGGATTTAGTGTGTCAGAAAAACTGTATTTATATTTAAGCCCTGTAATCCAAAGCTATCAGAATAATATGACACCTCCGGGTGACTCAAGTCAGAGAACTAAAACTGTTCCTGGCACTAATTTGATAATTTTCCAAATTATCAAATTTTAAGAAGTACATTAAAATATGAGCACTCCTTTCATTTACAATGATTTTTTTAAGTTTTTTTAATCTGTCCCCTATAAAAGAAAATGAAAATTTCTCCAGGTCTAATACATTCAGGAATAAAAAATAAATTCCTAAAAGTTCTGGTCTTCAGAGAAAAAATCTCAGAGAGTGCTTTCGAAAGTAAAGCCTCTAAATTATATTTAAAAGGTAAATATAAATTATGTTACTCTTGGCCATCTAGAATGAATGAATATACCACAGATCCCTCAGACTGGAAGCATGGGGAAGTAACAGAACTTTCCTACCTCTGGTTGTTGGTTCTGTGTTCCTAGACAACCCCCCACCCCCAAGGCGGGCAGAGGGAGCAGCCAGCAGGTGACTGCTGAGTCACCAGTATGCTCCAAGAACAATTTGCAGAAAGGAAGGTCCTGTGGAATGGTGTGCACCTAAGAGAAAGCAAAGCCACATAGTCACTGACCCCAGCATAGTCACTTTCATGTGTCCACAGGGCTTTGGGCCACTCTTAGTAGGCCGTGTGACCACCCTTGGGCATGCCATTGACCTCAGGAGAAATGCCCTGCCTTGGCTTCCTCCACTTTGCAGGAGACCCAAGCAGCAGGGCTGGCTAAAAGCAGAGGGTCAGAGAGGACGGCAAGATGGCAATGGAGTAGGCGGAAGTACCAACTTCCAATTCCAGGAACCAAAGTGGATTATAACTTAATTTTAAGAACCATCATCTGGATAAACCAACTGTGAACTAAACTAAGTGGATTGTTCAACCAAGGAACACTGAAGAAGCCACATTGAGACTGGTAAGAAAAGCAAAAACGTGGAAAGGGCTGTCCAGCTCCCTGGAGCAAATGGCAGACTCACGTGATGGGAAGAGAGTTTAGCAGAAAAGGAGAGACCTGGGTGCAAGGAACAAAGCCCCAGCCTGCAGCCCCAGAGCCTAGAAGAGGCATTTGGACAGTATTGAGCTGCGAAACAAGTGAAGATACTGTTTGTGAGAAAGAGACAGTTTTCTCAGACCCAGGATTCTTCTTAAAGGGACAGTGCAGAAAACCTCTCTCACAACCACTCACCAGGGTTCTGGGGAACGGGGACAGAGGAGAGGACCAGAGCAGCGGGAAGAGAGTGTGGACTGGAAGGTACAGGGAGAAACACTCTGAGGGACAGCCACCCTAACCCCTGGACTGAGTCACTTCCATAATCGAAAACAAATATTTCCCCTGAACAAGCAATACCAGCAAAGGGAAACAGGACACCGGCCAAACAAGCTCTCCCGTAGCACTTAGAGCAAAGCTGCTTAGATGGAAGGAGTTTCCAGGACTACAGTATGGAATGTTAGGGTCTGAGCTGCAGTGCCCCCACCCACACTGCTGAGGGCTTGCTGGAGAGATGCTGGCAGTGAGACGTGGAAACACGGTTCTGTCAGCAGGAGGCGGATGCCCAGCCAGCATGAGCTCGATCAAGCCCAGGAGGGGCAGAGGGGACACGTGAAAGCGGTCCAGCAGCTGCGGGCCCACCTGCAGCCACAACTACGGGGAAAAAGCGGGAGGCCAGGAACAGGCAGAGATCTGCTGCAGAGAAGGGGTTGCGGGCGCACAACATAATGTGGCCTCTGAGGTTTGCGACCCTGCATGAGCCAGCCCTGACCATGGGGGCTGGGAGGAAGTCCGGGAACAGGAGGGGTCCGCAGCTGAGCAAAGGTGCTCACCCCTACACTTGGTGACGAGGCTTGTGGCTTGAGTGCGGTGTGCAACCCCACCTGTGAGGGCTAGACGAAGGCACAGACAGGCTGAGGCTTTTAGAGCCAGGCACAAGAACACAGCCTCTCCCATAGAGGAGAAGCGGAAATCACACCAACAACCACAGTGGGCCAGTGACAGCAAACCCATACCAACCGCCCTAGGCAGCGGAAGATGGGGTGGCGGACTTTCAGACAGACCCCACCTAGAAAACACAGAGGCAACACCCATTCGACTCCAGTGGCAACACCCTCCTTATACACAGACAAAATGGGCAGGCAGAGAAATGTAACCCAAATGAATCAAGAGAAATCCCCAGAGAAGGACATGAATGAACCAGATATAACCAAATTACCAGAAGCAGAGTTTAAAATAATGGTAGTTAGGATGTTCAAAGAGATTAGAGCAACAATGGATAGTCATTACGAACACCTAAACAAAGAGTTAGCAAGTAAAAAAAAGGAAATTGAAATAATAAAAAAGAATCAGACAGAAATGACAAATACAATATCAGAACTCAAGAACAAAATGGAAGAAATTAAAAGCAGGATGGATGAAGCTGAGGATTGAATCAGCGAGTTAGAGAACAAAATAAACAAAAGCACAGAAGCAGAGAGAAAAAAGAAAAGAGACTCATAAAATGTGAGGAAACTCTAAGGGAGCTCTGTGACAACATGAAGAGAAACAATATCCGCATCATAGGAGTACCCGAAGATGAACAGAAAGAACAAGGGAAAGAAACTTTGTTCAATCAAATAATAGCTGAAACCTTCCCTAAATTAAGGCTGGGAAACATTTCACATGTTCAAGAAGCACACAGAACTCCATTAAAGGGAAACCCAAAGAAATCTGGACCAAGACACATCATAGTTAAAATACCAAAGCTAAGTGATAAAGAGAAAATTTTAAAAGCTGCTAGAGAAAAAAAGGCTATAACCTACAAAGGAGCCCCCATAAGGATGACATCAGACTTCTCAACAGAAACACTTGAGACCAGAGGGAATGGCAAGATATATTCAAAGTAATGCAGAACAAGAACCTACAACAAAGACTACTCTATCCAGCAAGGCTAACGTTTAAAATTGAAGGAGAAATAAAGAGCTTTCCAGAAAAAGAAAGCCTCAGGAATTCATTAAAACCAAACCAATTCTGCAAGATATACTAAGGGGCCTGTTGTGAACAGTTCAAAGGGAGGAAAGAATATAGCAAAAGAAGAATACAGCTTTAAAGAATAAAATGGCAATAAACAACTACATATCAATAATAATCTTAAATGTAAATAGATTAAATGATCCAATCAAAAGACATAGGGTAATGGCGTGGATGAAGAAACAGGACCCATACATATGTTGTCTACAAGAGACACACCTTAAAACAAAAGATGCACATAAACTGAAGGTAAAAGGATGAAAAAGAATATTTATGCAAATGGAAATGAAAAAGAAGCGGGGGTAGCAATACTTATATCTGAAAAAATGGACTTTAAAACAAAGGCTATAGTAAGAGATAAAGAAGGACACTACATAATGATAAAGGGAACAATTCAACAGGAAGATATAACTATTATAAATATCTATGCACCAAATATAGGAGCCCCGACATACATAAAGCAGACTTTGATGGATATAAAGGGCGAGACTAACAGCAATACTATAATAGTAGGGGATTTGAATACCCCACTAACAACACTGGATAAATCCTCAAGAAAGAAAATTAATAAAGAAACAGCAGACTTAAAGGATGCACTAGATCAACTCGATTTAATAGCTATCATCAGAACTTTTCACCTTAAAGCAGTAGAATATACATTCTTCTCCAGAGTTCATGGTACATATTCTAGGATAGACCACATGTTAGGACACAAAAAGGGTCTCAACAAATGTAAGAAGATTGAAATCATATCAAGCATTTTCTCTGATCACAATGCCATGAAATGAAAAATTAGCCACAAAAGAGAAACTGAAAAATACTCAAACACTTGGAAACTAAATACCATGTTATTAAATAATG
The DNA here is from genome assembly GCA_037038555.1 of Rhynchonycteris naso. Classification (NCBI taxonomy): domain Eukaryota; kingdom Metazoa; phylum Chordata; class Mammalia; order Chiroptera; family Emballonuridae; genus Rhynchonycteris; species Rhynchonycteris naso. Next base: position 100,664,120 of record CM073001.1, read on the forward strand.
AATGGATTAACAATGAGATCAAAGAAGAAATAAAAAAGTTTCTAGAAACAAATGATAGTGAGCATACATCAATTCAAAATTTATGGGACACAGCAAAAGCAGTACTGAGAGGCAAGTTCATTGCACAACAAGCATACCAAAAGAAGCTAGAAAAAGCTCAAATAAGCAACCTGACCCTGCATCTAAAAGAACTAGAAAAACAAAAGCAAATAAAGCTCAGGACCAGTAGAAGGAAGGAAATAATACAGATCAGAGCAGAAATAAATGACATAAAGGCTAAGGAAACAATACAGAGGAATAATGAAACCAGGAGCTGGTTCTTTGAAAAGGTAAACAAGATTGATGAACCTTTAACTAGACTCAACAAGAAAAAAAGAGAAAGGACCCAAATAAATAAAATTAGAAATGAAAGTGGTGAAATAAAAACTGACACAACAGAAATACAAAGTATTGTAAGAAAATACTATGAAGAACTCTATGCCAAAAAATTAGACAACCTAGGTGAAATGGACAACGTTCTTGAATCATATAATCTTCGAAAATTCAATCTGAAAGAATCAGAACACCTAAACAGACCAATTACAACAAATGAGATCGAAACAGTTATCAAAAAACTCCCAAAAAAGAAAAGTCCTGGGCCTGATGGCCTCAAAAGTGAATTCTACCAAAAATTCAAAGAAGAACTAACTCCTATCCTCCTCAAGCTATTTCAAAAAATTCAAGAGGAAGGAAGACATCCAAACTCCTTTTATGAGGCAAGCATAATTCTGATCTCAAAATTGGGCAAAAACAACAGAATGAAAGAAAATTATAGGCCTATATCCCTGATGAATTTAGACACTAAAATTCTCAACAAAATATTAGCCAACCGAGACTCGGGGGGGAGCAAGATGGCGACGGAGTAGGCGGACGTACCAACTTCCAACTCCCAGAACCAAAGTGGATTACAACTCAATTTTAAGAACCATCACCTGGATAAACCAACTTTGAACAAAACTAAGTGGACTCTTCAACCAAGGAACACAGAAGAAGCCACATTGAGACTGGTAGGAATAGCAAAAACGCGAAGAGGGCTGCCCAGCTCCCCGGAGCAAACGGCAGCCCGGAGAGACCCGCGGGGCGGGAGGAGATTTTGGCGGAGAGGGAGGGACCTGGGTCCCAGGAACCAAGCCCCAGCCTGCAGTCCCAGAGCCAAAAAGAGGCGTTTGGACAGTATTGAGCTGTGAAACAAGTGAGGGAGCTCCCAGGCCTACAGTGTGGAGTATTAGGTCCCTTCCTACTCTGCTGAGGGCTGCTTAAGGTTTTGGGGCGGCAGGACGCTGAAAGGCGGTTCTGTCGGCGTGGGCAGAGGCCAAGCCGGTGGGAGATCGGTCTAGCCCAGAGGGTCGGAGGGTAAACGCGAGAGCGGTCCGGAAGCTGCGGGCCCGCCTTTAATCCCACTTACGGGGACAAAGCGGGAGGCCAGGAATAGGCAGGCCCTGCGCAAGCCGGCCCTGACCGCGGGGACCGGGCTAGGACCAGGGACGGGCAGGGGCTCGTGGCTGAGCTGACGATACTAGTCCGCCCCCCCCCCGCCGTCCGCCGGAGAAACCGCGGTTGGCCAGTATACGTGCGCGAGCGGGCTCCGAGCGCGGGAACGGGGTGGACCCCGAGACAGGCGGAGGCTAGCAGCTGAGCCCACGGCTGCTATCCCCATCCGGCCGGAGAAACCCCGGATAGCGTTAATACGTGCACGAGCGGGCTCCGAACGCGGGGGCGGGGTAGAGTCCGGGACGAGCGGAAGTACGCAGCTCGGCGGAAGCCAGCAAACACGCCCGCCCCAATAAATCTTGGTTTCCGACCCTGCGCAAAGGGCCCTGGCCTCGAGGGCGGGGCTAAAGCTCCTGACGGGCAAAAGCTTACAGCTGAGAGCACGTCAAAAGCCCCGCCTAACCCGCGGAACTGTAGCGAGCAGGCTCCGACTGCTGGTTCTGGGCGGAAGTCCGGAAATAGGCTGGGTCCGCAGCTGAGGAAAGGTGCTTGCCTCTACCCTTGGTGCTAATCTTGTGGCTTCAGTGACAGCCCCTCCCACGGAGGAGAGGCAGAAATCACAGCAAAAGCCACAGTGGGCCGGCGCTGGCAACGCTCATACCCAACCACCCTAGGCGCCGGCAGAGGGGGTGGGTGGCCTGCAGATAGACCACACCTAGAGAACACAAAGGCAACACATACTGGACTCCAGTGGCCACAACTTGCTTATACACAGAAAAAATGGGTAGGCAGAGGAATGCAAACCAAATGAATCAAGAGAAATCCCCAGAGAAGGACCTGAATGAACCAGATATAACCAAATTACCAGAAGCAGAATTTAGAATAATGATAGTTAGGATGTTCAAAGAAATTAGAGCAACAATGGATAGTCATTATGAACACCTAAATAAAGAGATAACAAGTATAAAAAATGAAATTGAAATAATAAAAAAGAATCAGACAGAAATGACAAATACAGTATCAGAACTGAAGACCACAATGGAAGGAATTAAAAGCAGGATGGATGACGCTGAGGATCGAATAAGCGAGTTAGAGGACACAATAAACAAAGGCACAGAAGCAGAGAAGAAAAAGGAAAAGAGACTTAAAAAATGTGAGGAAACTCTAAGGGAGCTTTGTGACAACATGAAGAGAAACAACATTCGCATCATAGGGGTGCCTGAAGAAGAGGAGAGAGGACAGGAAATGGAAACTTTGTTCAATCAAATTATAGCAGAAAACTTTCCTAAATTAAGGCTGGGAAACACTCCACACATTCAAGAAGCACACAGAACTCCATTAAGGAGAAACCCAAAAAAATCTACACCAAGACACATCATAGTTAAAATACCAAAGCTAATGGATAAAGAAAAAATTTTAAAAGCTGCTAGAGAAAAAAAGACTATCACCTACAAAGGAACCCCCATAAGGATGACATCGGACTTCTCAACAGAAACACTTGAGGCCAGAAGGGAATGGCAAGAAATAATCAAAGTAATGCAGAACAAGAACCTACAACCAAGACTACTTTATCCAGCAAGGCTAACGTTTAAAATTGAAGGAGAAATAAAGAGCTTCCCAGAAAAAGAAAGCCTCAAGGAATTCATAAAAACCAAACCAATTCTGCAAGAGATACTAAGGGGCCTCTTGTGAACAGTTTAAAGGGAGGAAAGAATAGAGCAAAAGAAGAATACAGCTTTAAAGAATAAAATGGCAATAAACAACTACATATCAATAATAACCTTAAATGTAAATGGATTAAATGATCCAATCAAAAGACATAGGGTAGCTGCATGGATAAAGAAACAGGACCCATACATATGCTGTCTACAAGAGACACACCTTAAAATAAAAGATATTCATAGACTGAAGGTAAAAGGATGGAAAAAAATATTTCATGCAAATGGAAATGAAAAAAAAGCAGGGGTAGCAATACTTATATCAGACAAAATGGACTTTAAAACAAAGGCTGTAGTAAGAGATAAAAGAGGACACTACATAATGATAAAGGGAACAATTCAACAGGAAGATATAACTATTGTAAATATCTATGCACCAAATATAGGAGCCCCGACATACATAAAGCAGACTTTGATGGATATAAAGGGCGAGATTAACAGCAATACTATCATAGTAGGGGATTTCAATACCCCTCTAACAACACTGGATAGATCCTCAAGAAAGAAAATTAATAAAGAAACAGCAGACTTAAAGGAGACACTAGATCAACTTGATTTAATAGATATCTTCAGAACTTTTCACCCTAAAGCAGTAGAATATACATTCTTCTCAAGCGCTCATGGTACGTTTTCTAGGATAGACCACATGTTAGGACACAAAAATGGTCTCAATAAATTTAAGAAGATTGAAATCATATCAAGCATTTTCTCTGATCACAATGCCATGAAACTAGAAATTAACCACAAAAGAAAAACTGAAAAATACTCAAACACCTGGAAACTAAATAGCTTGTTATTAAATAATGAATGGATTAACAATGAGATCAAAGAAGAAATAAAAAAGTTTCTAGAAACAAATGATAATGAGCATACATCAACTCAAAATTTATGGGACACAGCAAAAGCAGTTCTGAGAGGGAAGTTTATTGCACTACAGGCATATCATAAGAAGCTAAAAAAAGCTCAAATAAGCAACTTGACCCTGCATCTAAAAGAACTAGAAAAACAACAACAAATAAAACCCAAGACAAGTAGAAGAAAGGAAATAATAAAGGTCAGAGCAGAAATAAATGACATAGAGGCTAAGGAAACAATACAGAGGATCAATGAAACAAGAAGCTGGTTCTTTGAAAAGGTAAACAAGATTGATGAACCTTTAACTAGACTCACCAAGAAAAAAAGAGAGAGGACTCAAATAAATAAAATTAGAAAGGACAGTGGAGAAATAACAACTGACACAACAGAAATACAAAGCATTGTAAGAAAATACTATGAAGAACTATATGCCAAAAAATTAGACAATCTTGGTGAAATGGACAAATTTCTTGAATCATATAACCTTCCAAAAATCAATCTGGAAGAATCAGAACACCTAAACAGACCAATTACAGCCAATGAGATCGAAACAGTTATCAAAAAACTCCCAAAAAAGAAAAGTCCTGGGCCTGATGGCTTCACAAGTGAATTCTATCAAAAATTCAAAGAAGAACTAACTCCTATTCTCCTGAAGCTATTTCAAAAAATTCAAGAGGAAGGAAGAATTCCAAACTCCTTTTATGAGGCGAGCATAATTCTGATCCCAAAACCGGGCAAAGACAACACAAAGAAAGAAAATTATAGGCCTATATCCTTGAAGAATTTAGACGCAAAAATTCTCAACAAAATATTAGCCAACCGGATCCAGCAATATATGAAAAAAATCATACACCACGATCAAGTGGGATTTATCCTGGAGAGGCAAGGCTGGTTCAATATTCGCAAATCAATCAATGTGATTCACCACATAAACAAAAGGAAGGACAAAAATCACATGATAATTTCAATAGATGCAGAAAAGGCATTTGATAAAATCCAGCACCCATTCATGCTCAAAACTCTCAGTAAAGTGAGAATACAGGGATCATTCCTTAACATGATAAAGGCCATCTATGATAAACCGACAGCAAACATCATACTAAATGGACAAAGATTAAAAGCAATCCCCTTAAGATCAGGAACCAGGCAGGGTTGCCCACTTTCACCACTCTTATTCAACATAGTTCTGGAAGTCCTAGCTACAGCAATCAGACAAGAAGAAGAAATAAAAGGCATCCAAATTGGAAAAGAAGAAGTAAAACTGTCATTATTTGCAGATGATATGATATTGTATATTGAAAACCCTAAAGTCTCAGTCAAAAAACTACTGGACCTGATAAATGAATTCAGCAAGGTGGCAGGATATAAAATTAATACTCAGAAATCAGAGGCATTTCTATACACCAACAATGAAATATCAGCAAAAGAAATTAAGGAAACAATCCCCTTCACTATTGCAGCCAAAAAAATTAAGTACCTAGGAGTAAATTTAACCAAGGAGGTTAAGGACTTGTACTCAGAAAATTATAGAACATTGATAAAAGAAATCAAGGAAGATACAAACAAGTGGAAGCACATACCGTGCTCATGGCTAGGAAGAATAAACATCATTAAAATGTCTATATTACCCAAAGCAATTTATAAATTCAATGCAATACCAATTAAAATACCAATGACATACTTCAAAGATATAGAACACATATTCCAAAAATTTATATGGAACCAAAAAAGAACACGAATAGCCTCAGCAATCTTAAAAAGAAAAAATAAAGCAGGAGGTATCACTCTTCCTGATATCAAGGTTTACTACAAGGCCATTATACTCAAGACAGCCTGGTACTGGCATAAGAACAGGCACATAGATCAATGGAACAGAATAGAGAACCCAGAAATAAACCCACAGCTTTATGGACAACTGATATTTGACAAAGGAGGAAAGAACATACAATGGAGTAAAGACAGCCTCTTTAACAAATGGTGTTGGGAAAATTGGACATCTACCTGCAAAAAAATGAAACTAGACCATCAACTTACACCATTCACAAAAACAAACTCAAAATGGATAAAAGACTTAAATGTAAGCCGTGAAACCATAAACATCTTAGAAGAAAACATAGGCAGCAAGCTCTCCGACATCTGTAGCAGCGGTATATTTGCCGATTTATCTTCATGGGCAACTGAAATAAAAGGCAAGATAAACAAATGGGACTATATCAAACTAAAAAGTTTTTGCACAGCTAAAGACAATAGGAACAGAATAAAAAGACAAACCACACAATGGGAGAACATATTTGACAGCACATCTGATAAGGGGTTAATAACTAAAATTTATAAAGAACTTATAAAAAGCAACACCAGGAAGACAAATAATCCAATCAAAAAATGGGCAAAAGAAATGAATAGAAATTTCTCCAAAGAGGACATACAGATGGCCAATAGGCATATGAAAAAATGCTCAACATCACTAATCATTAGAGAAATGCAAATTAAAACCACAATGAGATATCACCTCACACCAGTCAGAATGGCACTTATCAGCAAAACAACACAGAATAAGTGCTGGCGAGGATGTGGAGAAAAGGGAACCCTTCTGCACTGCTGGTGGGAATGCAGACTGGTGCAGCCACTGTGGAAAACAGTTTGGAGATTCCTCAGAAAATTAAAAATCGAACTGCCTTTTGACCCAGCTATCCCACTTTTAGGAATATACCCTAAGAACACCATAGCACTGTTCGAAAAGAAGAAATGCGCCCCCATGTTCGTGGCAGCATTGTTCACAATAGCGAAGATCTGGAACCAGCCCAAGTGTCCGTCAGAAGACGAGTGGATTAAAAAGCTATGGTACATATATACTATGGAATACTACTCAGCCATAAGAAACGATGACATCGGATCATTTATAACAAAATGGATGTACCTTGATAACATTATACGGAGTGAAATAAGTAAATCAGAAAAAAAGAAAAACTGAGAACAGCACGATTACATACATAGGTGGGACATGAAAGTGAGGGTATGAGACATGGACAAGAGAGTGGTGGTTATGGGATGGGGGGAGGGAGGGAAGAATGGGATAGGGAGGAGGGGAGGGACGCAGGGAAAACCAGATTGAAGGTGACAGAGGACAATTTGACTTTTGGTGATGTGTATGCAACACAATTGAATGATAAGATAACCTGGAGATGTTTTCATTGTACATATGTACCCTGATTTATTGATGTCACCCCATTAGAATTAATAATAATAAAATATATATTAAAAAAAAAAAAAAAAAAATATTAGCCAACCAGATCCAGCAATATATGAAAAAAATCATACACCATGATCAAGTGGGATTTATTCTGGAGAGGCAAGGCTGGTTCAATATTCGTAAATCAATCAATGTGATTCACCACATAAACAAAAGGAAGGACGAAAATCACATGATAATTTCAATAGATGCAGAAAAGGCATTTGATAAAATCCAGCACCTATTCATGATCAAAACTCTTGGTAAAGTGAGAATACAGGGAACATTCCTTAACATGATAAAGGCCATCTATAACAAACCCACAGCAAACATCATACTAAACGGAAAAAAATTAAAAGCAATCCCCATAAGATCAGGAACCAGGCAGGGGTGCACCCTTTCAACACTCATATTCAACATAGTTCTGGAAATCCAAGCTACAGCAATCAGACAAGAAGAAGAAATAAGAGGCATCCAAATTGGAAAAGAAGAAGTAAAACTGTCATTATTTGCAGATGATATATTATTGTATATAGAAAACCCTAAAGTCTCAGTCAAAAAACTACTGGACCTGATAAATGAATTCAGCAAGGTGGCAGGATATAAAATTAATACTCAGAAATCAGAGGCATTTCTATATACCAAGAATGAGCTGTCAGCAAAAAAAATTAAGAAAATAATCCCCTTCACTAAATAAAGGACCTAGGAGGAAATTTAACCAAGGAGGTGAAGGATTTGTACTCGGAAAATTAAAACACATTGGTAAAAGAAAACAAGGAAGATACAAACAAGTGGAAGCATATACCATGCTCATGGTTAGAAAGAATAAACATCATTAAAATGTCTATATTACCCAAAGCAATTTATAAATTCAATACAATACCAAGTAAAATACCAATGACATACTTCAAAGATATAGAACACTTATTCCAAAAATTTATATGAAACCAAAAAAGAACGAGAATAGCCTCAGCAATCTTAAAAAGAAAAAATAAAGCAGGAGGTATCACTCTTCCGGATATCAAGGTTTACTACAAGGCCATTATACTCAAGACAGCCTGGTACTGGCATAAGAACAGGCACATAGATCAATGAAAAGGAACAGAGAACCCAGAAATAAACCCACAGCTTTATGGACAACTGATATTTGACAAAGGAGTAAAGAACATACAATGGAGTAAAGACAGCCTCTTTAACAAATGGTGTTGGGAAAATTGGACATCTACCTGCAAAAAAATGAAACTAGACCATCAACTTACACCATTCACAAAAACAAACTCAAAATGGATAAAAGACTTAAACATAAACCGTGAAACTATAAGCATCTTAGAAGAAAACTAAGGCAGCAAGCTCTCTGACATCTGTAGCAGCAATATATTTGCCGATTTATCTCCACGGGCAAATGAAATAATATGCAAGATAAACAAATGGGACTATATTAAACTAAAAATTTTTACAGAGCTAACGACAATAAGAACAGAATAAAAAGACAAACCACACAATGGGAGAACATATTCGACAATACGTCTGATAAGGGGTTAATAACCAAAATTTATAAAGAACTTATAAAACTCAACACCAGGAAGACAAACAATCCAATCAAAAAATGGGCAAAAGAAATTAATAGAACTTTCTCCAAAGAGGACATACAGATGGCCTATAGGCATATAAAAAAATGTACAACATCACTAATCATTAGAGAAATGCAAATTAAAACCACAATGAGATATCACCTCCTACCAGTCAGAATGGCGCTCATCAGCAAAACAACACAGAATAAGTGCTGGCGAGGATGTGAAGAAAAGGGAACCCTCCTGCACTGCTGGTGGGAATGCAGACTGGTGCAGCCACTGTGGAAAACAGTATGGAGATTCCTCAAAAAATTAAAAATCAAACTGCCTTTTTACCCAGCTACTTTTAGGAATATACCCTTAGAACACCATAGCTCTGTTCAAAAAGAAGAAATGCGCCCCCATGTTCGTGGCAGCATTGTTCACAATAGCGAAGATCTGGAAACAGCCCAAGTGTCCGTCAGAGGACAAGTGGATTTAAAAGCTTTGGTACATATATACTATGGAATACTACTCAGCCATAAGAAATGATGACATCGGATCATTTACAACAAAATGGATGGACCTTGATAACATTATATGAAGTGAAATATGTAAAACAGAAAAAAAACTGAGAACTGCATGAATTCATACATAGGTGGGACATAAAAACAAGACTATGAGACATGGACAAGAGTGTGGTGGTTACGGGGTGGGGGAAGGGAGGAAAGGGAGGGAAAGGATGGAGGGGAGGGGCACAAAAAAACCAGATAGAAGGTGACAAAGGACAATTTGACTTTGGATGATGGGTATGCAACATAATTGAATGACAAGATAACCTGGAGATTTTTTCTTTGAACATATGTACCCTGATTTATTAATGTCACCCCATTAAAATTAATAAAAATAAAAAAGCAGAGGGTCTCTGACCTCAGCCAGGATACTGTTGGCAAATCAGCCCACCTGAGAGCGTTAGAGGCTCAGTCTCAGTCTGTTCCCATGTTTCTAAAGGCTGATGCATCACAAGTCTGCACCGACCTCCCTGACAGTGATACAAAGAGGAACTGAAAGCAAGCAGTTTGGGAAGAGGGGATAACAGACCATGCAGCAATGACTGGGGTGCAGACCCATTAAAGGAAACCTTCTAGAGATTAATACTGTAGCAGTTTGTATCACAAAATCCCACAGTTCTATGTTGGAATGTATCCTGAGGAAATAAATCAGACAAGTGTGTGAGAATGTGTGGGCAAGGATGTTTACTGCATCATTAACTATTCATAAGAGCAAAAAGCCAAAGGCAACCTAAACGTCCATCCATACAAGAACGATTAAATGGATTAGAAGGTGGGCATGCATATAAGACTATGTCCATTAAACACGCTGAAATAATGCTAATAATAGAGCTCCTGTATCCTGAGTCAGGCCTGTCCCACAGTCCGCATTTCTGAGCCCTCTCACTCCTCACCAACCTCAAACAGGCAATGATTTTTATCACATTCCTTTTCAGATGGAGAAACTGGTAAATAGAGACATTAACTAACTCTCCAGGGTCAATAGCTATTAAGTGACAGCTTCACAGTTTGAATTCCAACAATGATGCCCTAAAACCATTCTCTTCATCACTGTGCCCCACTGCCTGTAAACGCATGAAAGGAAACAACATGCTACGCACACAAAGAGAGTAGTGAATGCAATATACGGCATGACCTCATCCTTATAAACTATATCTGATTTTATAAAATAAAAAAGAAGTCTATAAGAATATATATCAATTCTACAGCACATTTTCTGTACACTGTATGTGCGTTCACCCCTCCAGTCAAGTCTCCATCCATCACCATTTATTCTCCCCCTACCCATTTACCCTCCTCCACTTTCCCCACTCTCCTCCCCTCCTCCACTCCTCTGAGGCAATCACCACGTTGTTGTCTGTGACCATGAGTTTTTCTCCTTTATTTGCCCCTTTTTTGCTCCATACCCCTTCACCCATCCCCTCAACAGCTGTCAGCTGGCTATGAGTCTGTCTCTATAACCTGTATAATTTTGTTAACCAGTGTCACCCCAAGAAACTGGGGAAAACAAACAGATTCATAGATACAGAGAACAGACTGATGAGAGCCAGAGGGGTAGTGAGGGTTGGGTGAAGAAGGTGAAGGAATTAAGAAGCACAGATCAGGCCTAACCAGGCAGTGGCACAGTGGATAGAGAACACTGGGCTGGAATGCAGAGGACCCAGGTTCGAAACCCTGAGGTCACTGGCTTGAGCACAGGTTCATCTGGTTTGAGAAAGGCTCATCAGCTTGAACCTAAGGTCACTGGCTTGAGCAAGGGGTCACTCATCTGCTGTAGCCCCGCTGGCAAAGCACATGTGAGAAATCAATGAACAACTGAGGTGCCACAACAAAGAATTGATGCTTCTCATCTCTCTCCCTTTCTGTCTCTCTGTCCCTATCTATCCCTCTCTCTGTCTCTGTCTGTCTCTGTCACACACAAAAAAGAAGCACAGATTGGAAGTTTTAAAACAGTCACAGGAAGGGATGTAAAGTACAGCATAGGGGGTAGAGTCAATAATATTGTTATAATGAGGTATGGGGCCAGGTAAGTCCTAGAAATATCAGGGGAACACTTTGTAAAGTATATGATTGTCTAACCACTGTACTGTATACCTGAAACTAATACAAAGTATTTCTGTCAACTTAAATTAAAAAATAAAAGAAAATTTTTTTAAAGAGTGTTAAGTCAGGGACACAGTTGGAGGAGGGCCAGCTAAAAGCAGAGCTGGTTAAGCTGGCCCCAAGAGTTTCTCTCAAGATGATGGTATTATAATAAATAGTACATGTAAATAAAGTTGGCAGTAATTGATACAAACCAATATGTGACAAAGTCAACTCTATCTTGGAAATAATTCTACAGAGAAGTTCAGGGAGATTTGTGCACTGGGTAAAGTATGAATTCAGAATATTTTTACATTGTAAATAAAAGGGATTATATTGAGCTTGCTTACTGGAAAAATTTCTAAGTAATGTAGTCAAATTGTATTTCCTCTTTTATTGTGTGTAAATGAACTAGAGATTTGTGCAGAAAAAAATATATACACCAAAATGCTAACCACTGTGATGGAATGTGGGGTGATTTTTGCTTTCTACTCTGTACCTCTGAACAGTATGTGAAATCTTTACAAGTGTGGTAAAACACTTAAGAAGAAGATAGTTGTTTCTCCCTGGGAAAAAAATGTCCTAAGCAGCTCTGGTCAGTGTCTGGAGAGGGGCAGTGGTCTAGCCACTACACAAACTGACAGAGTGGGGTGAGCTGACTTAGGCTGACGCACTCCTGAGTCATCTGTAGGAATCATGAGCTTCTGCGGTTCATTCATGTCTGCTCTATGGCAGACTTCCTCCTGAAAACTACAGAGAACAGAAGATGACATGGCTCCTGCTCTCCGACTTCATAGGAAGTTAGAAGGGCTTGTAGGAGGGGTAGTTGGTAAATAAATGATTGCACGCACTACTTGGCTGAATGCATGGAGTTCCCATGAGGAGAAGGTGCTGCAGGAGTTCTGAGGAGATAAAGGGTCCCTCCAGGATACGGGATAACCACATGAACAGGTGACATCTGAGCTGAGCCTTGAGGGGCCAGTCAGATATGAACAAGTAAAGGAGACAGGTAAGAGTCAGAGGCTTTTCTCCAAGGAATGGACAGAGCATGTGAAGAGACGTGGGGACTAGAGATGCATATGATGGCCAGGATGCAGCTCTGTGACCTGGAGATATTTATGCAAATAATTTGTTCTTAGGGTGTCAAGAACTCTGCTTGTACCATCCACTCCTTCATGAGCCAGGAATAACGGAGGTGAGAGAGGTCCCTAGGACAGGAGAACAGATGGCTAAAATAAAGAGACCATACCCTGGCCTCCTAGTTAGCCACAAGGAACTGGAAAGATGTGACAAACCTGTTGGAGTTATCATTGTTGCTAGAAATCTAAACAATTGGAGGCTGCCAGTGGATACAGCAATCCAACAGGAAAGGCAGGGGCTGAAAAGGCAGCAGTGAACTCCAGCACGCCTATTGCAAGGCAGACGGTCTATATCAGAAACATTAGCAGCATTTCACTGGGGCACCCCAATTATCCTTTGGACCCCATTTAATCTATTCTCCACCTAACAAAGCAGGAAGTGTAGAGAGAATTCAGGAGGTCCTTGAACTTAACAGAAAAAAATAATATTGATTTTTCACTAACCTTTAACTGAAATTTAGCAATTTCTCTCATTAAAAATGCAGGCAGTGGTCCAGGGTAGTATTACAGTACCTGTAACTTTGCCTCAATAGAAATCCAAAATACTGTAATTTCTTATGGAAAAGTTGTTCCAGCTCTGTCAAAATATCATGTCTGCTCTTTGTCACTTTGATATCAGACTAATCAACACCTACTGTTAGGTCTTATTCAGTAACAAACTATAGAAATGATCCCTGAAAGTATAGTCTTTGTTAGGTCTTATTCAATGAGTGAACAAGGATACACATATATGGATGGCTAAATCATATATTGGTTCCAGCAGTTTGATAACTCTGTATTTCCTTACAATTGGATTCATATACTGGATATGGTGTTGTATAAGACGGAGAAAAGCTCCTGTCTTCCTGGAGGATTATGCATATTCGAGTGGGGAAATGCCTCATTCATTCTCATCTGGCATACTGGACTCTGTGCTATTCCTTAATTATGCCAAGTGGGGCATATTTCTGCCTCAGGGCCTTTGCTCAGGCCGATCTCTGTGCCAGGGTTGCTTTATCCCTGGGTGATTACAAGACTCGCTTCCTCATTTCTTTCAGGTAGTTGCTGAAAGGTTATCTTCCAAAGGAGGCCTTTCTTGGTTAACCTATACAAAATATTCCTCCCAAGAAAATCCCTATCCCCCTTCCTGGCTTTACTTTCTGTCCTTAGCATTCATCAATTCCTAAAATACATTTAGAGACATATACTTTATTTCTTTCTCTTATTTATAATTTGTTTTCCCCATTCAAATAAGACCTCTGTGAAGGCAGGAATTTTTGTATGCCTTATGCAATACCATATCCTCAGTGCCTAGCACCTCATCTGACACATAGTATGTTCCTAAAAATTATTTGGTGGATGAGTTAATGGATTAATTAGCAGTTGACAATAGTTGGGGTTGAGGTTAGGGTTAGAGACAGCCACTGATTGCTTCCATTCCATGTCAATGTTTATTTCTTTTTTTTTTATGTCAAATTTTAATAACTGCCCACTCACTGCATTACTGGGAGAGAAAAAAAATCACAGCAAATGTGCTTTTGAAATTATGGTCACCACAGAAGAATGGTAGCTTATTTATCAGCCACTGCAGAAGGGAGATACAGATTTTCCTTAATAAAAAGAGTTTTCACCAAAGCCAAGATAGATAGTGGATCAAGCTCTATCATAAAACAAATACAAAAACTAAATGGAAAAATCGGCATGTGGCATAAAACCAATAAAAGCACTAACCCAGACTGCAATAGAAGTGATGGCGGTTGATAAGATCACCCCCAGCTTCCACTGGGCCAATGATGAGCAGAATGGACAGGCTACACACACACGAGTAAACACAGGTAATAAGTCACTGTGTGGGCACTGCTCAACTTATCCTGCTTCTGCACAAAACGTACACTTACCCACTTGAAGGCACTGCTGCTTACATATTAAAATAGCATCTTCCATCCTTGAGTCACTCAACTGACAGAGCGCCCAGCAGACTGAGCCCAGGCCACCTGCCCACCCAATGGATGTACCCAGTCTGGGACCAGACAACATTCCAATAGGGAGGGATAATTACCCAAAGGAAATTAGGGAGCTTCAGGGAGAGGAAACAGATAAGTAGGCCAAAAATCCCATTCAACTTTCCCAGAGTGTTCTCTATCATTGATCTTAAAATATAGCCTGGTTGCTCAGTGGATAGAGCGTCATACCACAGCTGAGATTGAGGTCACAGGTTCAATCCCTAGTCAGGGCACATAGGAGAAACAAATCAATGAGCGCACTAAATGGAAGATCTAAGTAGAACAATGAGTTGATGCTTCTCTCTCTCTCTCTCTCTGTCTTCCCCTTCCCCTCTTGCTCTTAAAATAAATAAGTATATATATTTAGAGAATATAGAGAATGTACAATATAGAGAATGTAGAAGATTAAGGAGTTTAAAGACTCAAGGAACAGGAAAAATTAACTACTTAGGTGACAGAGGCCCCTTTCCAGTACCTCCAAATCACACTAGTAGACAAGCTGGTGATGACATCTTGCCCCACATTTCACTAACGCCCCTTCCCTCTCCACGGGCAGCCAGAGAAACTTTTCTAAACCACAGCTAAGAATGTGTCAATACCCTGCATAAAATACCTTCAGTGTCACCCTACTGTCTTCACGATAGAGTCTACACTACTCA
Source organism: Rhynchonycteris naso (assembly GCA_037038555.1). Lineage (NCBI taxonomy): Eukaryota > Metazoa > Chordata > Mammalia > Chiroptera > Emballonuridae > Rhynchonycteris > Rhynchonycteris naso. Next base: position 100,679,376 of record CM073001.1, read on the forward strand.
GGTTTTGAACAAGAACATCCCACCTGCCTCTCTGGCCTTGGCATTCTCCAACCTCCTTCAGACCCCTCTCCCCCAGCCCATCAGATTGTTATCATCCTCAGCCTTACGGTGCACTCTCATTTCCAAACCTCATTGAAGCTGTTCCCTCTGTACCATTTTTCCCAGTTAATTCCAGTGTTATCGTCAAGAAATCAGCCCAGATGTCACCTCCAGAACACATGTTCGTGCACACACATCTAATGCTAATAGACGCCTTTTCTTGCAGAACCCCAGTTCTTAGCAATGTCACTGATCCAAAGTGATATCAGTGTCTGGTACACAGCAGACAGGAGGGAGGGAGATGACTGGTGGAAATTTTACTAGATGAACATTCTGCTTAAGGGTAAAAGACTAGGGTTTCCTGCTCAGAATAGAGTAGAGAAGGCTGCTTGGGGTGCCTTCTCATTACACAGCCTTTCTTAAGGGCTCCATGATGTTGGGATGAGCTTGCCTGGCCAAGCTCCGTACCCAGTTTCTCCGTTCCCAGTCTGAACACCTGACATGTTATGACATCTCCAAAGGACTACAGAAAAGCATTTATTACTGCTAGGAGCAAAAGAGTGCTGTTGCCAAGTCATAACTCTTTAGCATGATTTCAACAAAATTCTCAGAGAGCCAAGTGCCTTTTGCTGTAGCAAGTTGCCACGGTGACTATATCGTGGGTGGAAAAAAGGTTTTGTTTTGTTTATTTTGTTTTTGTTTTTTTTTAAACTTTTTCTTTTTTTTTACAGAGACAGAGAGAGAGAGTCAGAGAGAGGGATAGATAGAAACAGACAGACAGGAACGGAGAGAGATGAGAAGCATCAATCATCAGTTTTTCGATGCGACATCTTAGTTGTTCATTGATTGCTTTCTCATATGTGCCTTGACCACGGGCCTTCAGCAGACCGAGCAACCCCTTGCTGGAGCCAGCAACCTTGGGTCCAAGCTGACGAGCTTTTGCTCAAACCAGATGAGCTCGTGCTCAAGCTGGTGACCCCGGGGTCTCAAACCTGGGTCTTCCGCATCCCAGTCCAACATTCCATCCACTGAGCGACTGCCGGGTCAGGCTAGAAAAAAATAAGTTCTATTACACTTTTTAAAAGATCAAATAAATACAATGGTTTATATAGCATCCAATCTACTTTCCACTTTTTGGAAAGTAGAAAGTCAATCTTTGTATGCTTCACAAACATCCCATCCTGCTTGGGGAAGCCAATGCTAGAAGGATTTTTTAATACTCTGCCCAGAACCATTTGCTATGACTAATTCCATACTTCATCAACATGAAAAAACTATGAAATAATGAGATAGCCCCAGGCAGTGCAAGTGAAAAAGATTTCAATATGACTGTTAAAAATTAATTCTTACACCTCTCCTTTCTCTAGCCCATTTTCTAAATGCACTCACCTTTGCCTAAGTTTCCAAGTTTTCCATGCAAAGAAACAAGGTGGGCTAGAGCTGGAAGGGAGCAAAGGGGACCTTCTGAAGAGCACTGGTGTCCCCAGTGAGCCCAGCAGTGACAGCTGGCAGCTCAGGACCCAGGAGAAGCAGGCTTTCCTCCTGAGACACTAAAAAGGAAGTCCTCACTTCACTGGAAAGAGAACCGCACGCTGGAAACAAACTGGGCATATCCGGAGAGAACCGTGGCTTTCTTTATCTGATATTCACACCCTCAGTTCCTCTGCCTCTCAGTGTCCTACTCTGACTTGAGCAAAAGAAATTCAAAACAGTTTCACACCTGGACCAACCTGGTGACTTCTGAAGATGCTCACAATAGAATGGTTTGGGGGCAATTGCATTGTTTGTTATGTAAATTCAGAAAAAAATATACAAGGTACTTTTTTCTGGAAGGGGTCATCTAGTTCTTTTATTTGCAATCATAGAAGTAGTACATTAAGTTGTTAAAGTTCAAACTCAGATGACATTAGATGAAAAGAGGCTGAAACATACAGCATAAGAAAACTTGTCTGTGGATTAATTCTATACCAATAGTTCTCAAAACGTGGTCAGGGGACTCCGGGGATTCCTAAGAGTCTTAAAGTGGTCCATGAGAGCAAACTATTATTTATAATAAACTAAGATATTATTTTCCTGTTTCAGTCTCATTGTCTCACAAGTGTCCAGAAGTGCTTCCCAGAAGGTATCACAATGTGTAAGAACACAGACTAAAGGGAGCAGCAAGTTTAAGAATCTCACTGTCTTACATTAAACCAGACAATAAATACATTTATAAAAATGTAAAACAATGCCACTCTTACAATAGTTTTGTGTTGAAAAAGCTAATTATTTTCCATCAAAAGGTGCTGTTTATGTTAATGTGTAATGAGACTATTACTTTAAATGGACTAATGATCAAATACATTCAAATGTCTCTATTTTCGTTTCTAAATCAAATACTGATAGATATAACCCACGCTAACAAAAGCTTTTGGGCATTCTTAAGCATTTGTAAGCATGTAAAGGTCCTGAGACTGAAACATTAGAGAATGCCACTTTATAACATTGCAATCTCAATTTCTTTGTTGTTTTTTTTTCAACTTTTTATTGTGGTAAAATACACAGGACATAAAATTGATCATCTTAAGCATGTTTAAGTGTCCAATTTAGTGGTATTAAATGCATTTATGCTGCTGGACAATCGTCACCACCATCCATCTCCAGAACTCTTTCCATTTTGTACAACTGAAACTCTACACCTACCATGGTACTTCTCTGTGGTCTGTCTACTTCTATTCAGGCAGCTGGCAGCCCACATTACGAGCACTGTCCCCTCCAGAGTGTGCGCTTGGGCCGAGGGGCTCCAGAGCAGGGCCGGTCCTGGGAGAGAGAACTCCATCTCCTCCGAAGTCCTGGAGTCCCACTCACTCCAAACCATCTAACCTCCCACTCCTCATGTCCTGACCTCATTTGGGGGGCACTGTACAACCCAACCCCCATGCCTGGTCATGCTTAAGTGGGGTTATTTCCGAGATAACGACACAAATGAAGGGTTGTAAAGCAGGGCTTGCTAGTGTGCTCTTAACTGTCCATGTGGGTGAAGGAATGACTGCTAGAAAGAAACTAAAAGCAATCCCATTTGAGGTGAGGGCCATGTCATGTGACTGCCCCTGCACTCTGTACTGCAAGGCCCCATAGAGTAGCTGAGAAGCCCAGTGAGGCACAGCTGCACACGGTACTTTGGGAGCAGCTGGGAGACCTGGGCTCTGCGCTCCCCACCACAGACAGGCACCACACGCACATTAGGGTTCTAACCAGATCAGGAAATCTGGGAAAACTGCTCACAGGTAAAGTTTTCAAGGCATCATATGAACGTTCATGATTCCTTTATTGCATATTTAGAGAGGCTAAACTGTAGGATTTTTGATTTAGATGATGAGAAGATACAGGGATATTGATACCTTTTCAGACTTTGGCAAGGATAGATAGATAGATACATAGATATATAGATTATAGATAGACAGATAAATAGATACATAGAGAGTGTTGGGCAGATAAGTTTGTAAACTGTAATTTTATGCTCACTTTATTAAATATGGCACTGCCCATGTGGATGGCCGTCGCCTAGGTGACAATATTAATTACCTTCCTGTTTGGGAAGGGGCTTGGTTGTGCTAATGTGTGTTGGGGGAGGACTTTCGCACCAAAAAGTTTTAAAAGGAGGAGCTAGGAGGCCATTTTGAAGAGGAGGAGACCATGTTGTTCCAGGGAAGCAAGGCCACATGGTTGGAGGAGAGGAGGCAGTCAAGATGGCCGGGTGCTGAAGGAGAAGCCAGTTTGTGCAGAGAAGAGAAGGGAGATAGGGAACCAGAGAGGATGACTGATGGGGGCTTTTGATTCTAGGAAAACTTGGATGTGTCAGTAGCTTTGTGAACACTGAATGAGTGTGTTTTGGAGCCCAGTGTGTTTGTGTTTACTCAATTACCAAGTGTGAGCTAGGAATAAAGCTAATGGCCCACCAGTTCTTGGCTCTGTTGATTCATTATGATCTATCCGGATTAAATGCAAACCTGTACTGGCCAGGCAGCTGTGATGGTGGCATGGCTACTGGCCCTACAGATAGATACATAGATAGAATATATAGATAGACAGATAGATACAGACCAACAGACAGGATACTGCCACATAATGACACTTTAATTTATATAGCTAGCCCTGGGGAGACAAGCTTCCCCAAGAAGTCTTAACCCTGAAACACCTTGGGGCTAAATCTTGGCCAGGCAATGTCTTATCACGTAGGGGAGGGCAGATGGCAGTCTTATGTCAGTGACCTCAAGAGGGTACTACACTAGAAAACTGCGATCTTAACAGAGCCACAAGAAAAACACTGCCCAGAGGTATGATTTATTGACCTCAAAGATAAAAATGCTATAAACAGATCTGCTGGAACCCAAGCATCAGCCCACATCTACACACCAGTCATTAACCATAGAGTTCTCTCATCTCTTGATCACCTAAGTTACTAAGCTTAGGAAATGCTTTCAGATTCACCTGGCCATATCATCATGGCTTTAAAAAGTCAAACCAGTTCATGGGAGAACAACAGTAAAAAATGTAAGCATATTCAAGTAAAAAATTTGAGTCTTCTGACATTCCTTTATCTCAACACATTAATTATCTGCTAGGACATAAGTTAGCATTCCTAGAAAAAGTCTTCAAGAGGCAGCAAATGTCTTCACTGATCACTGATCTTTGGAGTAACTTTCAATTCTATGGTCCCGTTTAAACTCTCATTCTACAACCATAAATTGATCATTGGATAACCTAACACTTCTTCAAAGCCCCATCAGGCTATCTGTGATGTTCATCTTTAGGCCAGCAAATCCTGTTAACATGAGTTCCCAGAGAACAGAACAGATGTATATCTCTTTACAAGATAGATATCCATGGGTGCAGAGGAAGTGTCTCATGTGATGAGGAAGACCAGGTCAGGAAATTCTCCACCGAGACACGACAGTTGGCTCCTAGCCATGCCCACACTCTCCACCAGCCTGCGGCCCCCCACAAACCTGGGAGATCCTTACCCCTCCTTACTACCAACCTTCTATGTAAGTCGGTCTGCAAGCAGTGTATTCAAATGCTTTTTGAATCTCACCACAAATGTTCCCATGTATGCACTCAAAGTTCTCCTAATTCAATTTATTAAAGGGATTCAAATTAACACAAATAAATGTCATTATTGAAGCATAAAATTGGTAGAAAGAAGTCTATTTTATTTTAAATCATAAAAGCACCAGGCTGTAGGGTGAAAGAAAACAAAACTGGGAAGGACAAATAATAAGCTCAAGTTTACCCAGAAATTTTGGAGACAGCCAGGGCTAGGATTCAAATTTCTAATCTTTTAGAAGCACTATGCCATTTAACTCACAAACAGAGATGTGTATGTATTGACTTATTGAGGAGTTGTACCCAACTCCCTAACCTTGGCCAAGGTCCCCTACTACACAGACATACACATATACGCACACTCTCCCTCACCCACACTTTCTCTCTGTTCCCCTTCCTAATCAAGCTGTTCATGAGCCCTTTTCACTGCCTCTGCAACCAGTCCCCCCTGGCTTTAGGTACCACCTCCCCAGCACACCTCTTAACCAGGGTCCCAAGGGCCATTCTTTTCTTTTATTTTTAAGTTCTTCTAGCTCGGTTTTTTTTTAATTAATTTATTTTTTAGAAAGAGAGGAGAGAGAAAGCGGGAGGAGCAGGAAGCATCAACTCCCATATATGCCTTAACCAGGCAAGCCTGGGGATTTGAACCAGCGATCTCAGCGTTCCAGGTCAATGCTTTTATCCACTGCTGTCACCACTGGTCAGGCCCAAGGGCTATTCTTGAATTTCTCTAATCTCTTCCTCACAGCCTCCCCTGATGATTCTCTCAAAATACAAATTAACTCTTGAAAGTTCATTCAATCCTTCATACAGCCCACAAGATAGACTCTTAAGACCCTGAACTTGGGCCTAAAGAGCCCAGCGTGACCCAGCCCCCGTCCTCTTCCCAACATCCCGCCCACCAGGTTCTCTCGGAGTCCCTCCAAGGAGGCTCAGGCTTAGCCCTGCCTTGAAACCCTCAACCTCCTGCCTCAGCCTGGAATGCTCTTCCTCAGAAAGCTCTTCCTAACTTCCCGTCTAAACTAGTGCTCCCCCTCCTTGTTATCCTCCCCTAGGAAGTTCTTCAGAGCACTGGCCACTACTAAAATGTTTGCATTGATTTGTTTACTGCCTCATGCCTTACCTCCCTCCCGCCCATCCCCATATCTGTTTCCTTTAGCACTGCATTGCCAGCCCCTAGCATATAGTCTTAACCCTGGGTACTTACTCAAATACTTGTTCAATGAATGCTTGTACATATTTGCATATGTAAAGAGGTTTTATAAATATATGTGACTACACAAGGCAATCACGAATCAACGTTGGTAAGCATCTGCTCTGTGCTCAGCCAAGAAGCTGCAGGAGGCTTCATTCACTGGGTACTTCAGCAAGCACACAAATGCCACTGTTGTCAACATTTACTGCTTCTCTGTGACATTATTGGCTGAAAGCAGATCTTGGGTCTTTATCATCCAACACTGGTGTAATTAAAGACAATTTTATAGGGTGTCTACTCCAAGCAAACCATTGTACAAGGCTCCTCAGGACTCCAAAGAAAGTGATACTTTTTGCCCACAAAATAAAATACTATACCCTCACCTAATAGCACAGCTTAACAAGAGTTTCATTTCATAAGGGGTAGGTGTGTGTTTGTTGCAAAGTTGCGAAAGGTGATCTAGAGAAAGGATAAAGGATAAAATTCTTCTAAATCAGCTTCTACACTTTATTGCACATTCCAAACATTGTTACTGTGTTCATCATAATTGGGATTCATCCTGGTTTCACATACCAGGTCCCTGAATGCAAAAATAAAACAGCAAAAAACACTCTTCCCCTCCCCTGCTCCCCACTACGCACCCCTGCTCGCACCCCTGCTAGCCAACACTGGTAACCAAAAGCAAGCTTCAGTATGATGTTCAAACTCAGCTACCGCCAGAGACCCTCCAAATCTCACTATCTTCCTGTGAAGCAGAATAATGATCGACTTGGAATCCAAAGACACAATGGCCAAGTCCATAGCTCACTTTGCCTTAGTTTTTCCATCTGGAAGATAAGCCTCATAAGCTCCCCCCTGCCTGTCCCTTATCACACTTCGTTACCATGAGAACTGAATTTAGATAATCCTGTGAACATTCCTGCAAATTACAACAGGCTATACCAGTGGCCCCCAAACTACAGCCTGAAGGCTGCATGCGGCCCCCTGAGGCCATTTATCAAGCCCTCACCACACTTCCAGAAGAGTCACCTCTTTCACTAATGGTCAGTGGGAGGAGCACAGGATGCATCCACACCCATAGTTCCCATTGAAATACTGGTCAGTTTGTTGATTTAAATTTACTTGTTCTTTATTTTAAATATTGTATTTGTTCCCGGTTTGTATTTTTACTTTAAAATAAGATATGTACAGTGTGCATAGGGATTTGTTCATTTTTTTTTATAGTCCAGCCCTCCAACGGTCTGAGGGACAGTGAACTGGCCCCCTGTGTAAAAAGTTTAAGGACCCCTGAGCTATACAAATGTGACACAGTCACTGTGATTTTTATTAGGACTCAAACATTTAGCATCTTATAGTGTCTTGTTCTGTGCTTGTTAATCTTGAATCTCTGGGTCTTCTGTATATTCAAGCTCGGAGATTGCATATGCCCCTGTGGCTAGCTGCTCTGGGCACATGGCCCCACACAGCAAATTCTTGTGAGTTGGAACCTGCTTGGCTTTTTTACAGATTTGACTCAGAGTGCAAAGTGTTCTATGATTTTTCTGGGTTTCTCATTGATAATAAACACATTTTCTGGAATAGCATGTTTGCCTACCCTATGATCTTCATGGTCTATCTTCTATTTTCCCAACCAGCCGGGCAGAATTCTATTGGAAAAAAAGACTGATTTGGTTGGCAAAAGCAAAAAGAACTTTTTTCTAGTACAGTTTTCAAGGTTCCTTTTAAGAATGAGACAAAAGGCCAAAAAGTCAATTGGTAACTATAAGCCACTTCTACCTGTCACCATTAAACCACCCAGTCGCAATCCTACTAAGCACAGGGCACAGAGTTGGGTCTGTAGGGATAAGCAAGGAAGATGGAACCTCACAGTGGCTCTGCAGCCAGATGGCCAGGGGTCAGGATCCTGGTTTCATATTGTTCTAGTTGTATGGCTTTACACAAATTATTCAGTTTGTCTCTTTTTTCACATCTAAAATAGGGTCATAATAGAGCCTACCTGCTAAGGTTGTCTTCGAGCTGAAATGAGTTAGAGCCTACCTGCTAAGGTTGTCTTCGAGCTGAAATGAGTTAATACATGGAGAGCTTTTAGCACAGTGCCTAGAACAGGGCAACAAGAAATATTAGACATCTAGATTCTTGTGGCTAAACAGACTGAGACTCAGAGACACAAAGTGACTTATGTCAAGTCAAGGAGCCATAAAGGAGTTGGAATCAGAGCTGGAACCCACATCTTTAGTCTCAGTCTATTCTCTACCACATCTTCTTGTGGAATTTTACACAAGTGCCACTCTGGAGAATTCAGTTTCCTGGTATCTGACAATCAAGGGCAAAAACACACAGAGAGATGGCCTCACCTGCTGGCAAGACCTCAGCCCCAGCCCTGTCCTGCTGGTCTACTATTTGACTCAGAATGCACCTAGAAGGGCTTCATCTGTTGCTGGCTCCCACAGAAATACTGCGACAATGAACAACAGCTTCACTTCCTCATGGGGTTGTTCTGAGGATTAAATGAGGTAACACCTGAAAAAGTGCTGAGCAGAGTAGCTGGCATATACTACACAGTCGATAAAATGTTACCCACTAAAGAAAGGAGGAGGAAAATCCTATGGTGCCTGCCCTTTCAAAGCTGACACACTACAACCCAGAGCCAGTGTGGACGGAGACCTCTGGTAGAATAGAGGGAGGAAGAGTCTGGGAAGGACCATGGTTGAGGGTGAAATTCACTGTAGACAGAGAAGCTGTCTGGAGTCCCCACTCTTTCCTTCCTTTCTTAAAAGAAAAAGATGAAGAATAAGAAAGAGGAGGAGGAAGAGAAGGATGAGGAGGAGAAGGAGGAAGAGGAGGAGGATGTGGGAAGAAAAGAAGAGGAAGAGGAAAAGGAAGGAGAAGGAGACAGGGAAGAAGGGGAAGAGGAAGAGGAGGAGGAGGAAGAAGAAGACATACACGGTGCTTTGCTGGCAAACCCAAGCATCAGAGCATTGGGGTTTTAATATTTTATCATTTCAGAGCAGAACAAAGATCACTTCCAACCTCCCAATTTGCTCTCATACACTTGCCCAGCAAAAGTTTAGCTTTGCTGCATTCCTAAACAGGTTTATTCAGGCCGATTTTCCAGATAATCACAGCTCAGATATGAGTGAGTTAAAACAGATCCCACAAGCCTCCTTAAAATATCCGCACCATGCTTTGGACTCAGAGTCCTTGTGCACTTTGATAATTGACTTCTCCCCTCAACCCCAACATGGACAATTCCTAGTTCTGATTTTAACATTAGAACAGGAGAAGGAAGAAGTCTGGTGAAAGCATTTATTAAAAAGAACAGGACTAGACTGGGCACAGCAACATCATCTTACAACTCTGTGTTGCCAGAGCAGAGCCCACAGCCTGGCAGGGTGGGCTGCTTGTAGAGGAACACTGAAGAATCAATGTCCTCCAGGAGTTTACAACCCAGATAAGGAATGAGACCTACACGACATTCCAAGTTCAACCATAGAACCATGCTGTCCTTTCAGCCTGAAATAAGTGGGGAGGAAACAGTACTAGGGCATCTGCCTTGAGCAAAGGGTCAGGTGCCTAGGAAAATACTTGCTTCCTGTTTACCTGGGCAGGTATTTGCAAGTAGTCTGAAAGGGTGGGGATGGGGTTGCAACCAGGAGTAACTTATACAGTTCTAAATGATTGGTTATGCAAACCACTTAAGCAAACACCTGAAAAAGGACTGAGAATGTTTTTGTTCTGGTTTTCCTTAGCTGTCCCACTCTTCAGAAGGTAGGATAAAATGCAAAAACAAGAGTCAGGTGACTCCAAATTCAATTCTCTGTGAGGACAAGGAACGCCTTCGCAGCTCTCCAACACCCCTCCCATCTGCGTTCACACTCGGCATCAAACCAGCATTCCGGCGCCCAGTTACCCTAGCAGGTGGAGGTAGTCTCTGCGGTCTTCCACCCCTTCTACAGACCGCCTGAGTTTGCATACCGACACAATCTCCCCAGCCCAGGTGGGGGAAAAGCCAAAGGCGCAAAAGAGGCTCGTTTCCCGAAAGAGACAAGAAAAGAGCGGTGGGCGGGGGAGAGGGTGCACCAAAGGATCCCCGCAATGCGAAAGGCGCCAGCCCGGCTCGCTGCAGCTCCTGCCAGGTCTGGCTCGCTCGCCAGACCATTTGCCTCAAGAGGTCAGGCAGCCACCGAGGAGCGCGGGAAAGAAAGTTTCCGACCTGGGGCATCCACTCCCCCCACAACCACTTATCCAGACGTGCAGTCAGTGGACAACTCTACACTGAGCTCGCTGGCAGTCCCAGGGCACAGCGCTGCAACCAGTCCCAGGGCACAGCGCTGCAAACAGTCGCTGGGCACCTTGCACAGCTGCAGGGCAAAGGGGAGGAGAGGAATGACAGTGAGGATGGCGGAGCAGGAGCCCGGGAAGCACGTTCACCAGGAGAGCGCCTCCTCTCGAGGAAGAGAAGGAATGGCTTCGCAGCTAAAGAAACGCCCCAGGGATGTCCCTCCGCGAAGTGCCGCCTTTCCCCAGCTCCAGTGTCCTGCCTCCGTCTGTCCTCCAACTCACGCCAACACACCCCACGCCCAAGAGCTGATCCCAGGTTTCTCCCCGCGGCTTTCGGAGGAACCCAGGCACTAGCGCAACAGGAGGATGCCTAGGGCTCCAGCGACGGGCTTTAGGGACCGGAGGACCGGGAGCACCCAGCAGGATGCAAAGTCCCCTGCGGACGTAGATCTCCGTCCGGGGTCGAGCATGAAGATCTGGGCCACCTGGGTTTGGGGGTGCTGGGGCAGCAAAAGGTGGGGAAAGTTGCGGGGTCTCAGAGCCAAGTCTCCGAAGCGCACGGAGGGGTGGGGATACAAGTAGGTACCTGCAAGAGCCTGGTGCCTCTGACTCGCTTGGCTCTGCAATGCCGCCCGCGCGCGCCGCAGGGATCAGGCCTCGCGGAGCTGCCCCGTAGCCGCTGCAGCGGCGGCGAGGTGAGGCGGGTGGCCCGCCACTGTTCGTCTGTCCGTCCCACTCTGCAGGAGAACCGCGTAGGCGGGGCGGAGCGGGGCTGGCCACGCGGCCACCGCCCTGTGGGTCCCAGCTCCGCCCGCCACCTATCTTCGACCGCAGCCAGAGGTCCCCAGCCGAGGTTGTAGCGCTCTGCTGCGGACGCCGGCTGCGGGAGCTGGCCGTACCACCAGCGGACGGTTGGCTGGACTGAGAGAGAGAGGCGGCCCTGCCGGTTAGCGTCCCCGCCCAGACCCAAGTGCACAGTCACCCCTGGAGCTACGTGCTCTGTCGGGTAGGGAGCAGGAGCGTGCCCGCACACCCCACCTGCGAGCCCTCCCGGACTGGGAGCACCGCGACCCCTGGGAAACAGGCCGCCTCCGCCGAGGCCCCAGCAGCTCTGGCAACGGCCTCTCAAAAGTCGCCGCCCCACCCGGTGGCAGGGTGGCCCAATGGACAAATCCTCTGGGCTCACGGAGGTCGCGGGTTGATCTCCGGTCAGGCACGTATGAAGCGATCAATGAGACTGCACAACTAAATAGAACTAAGTGCAAAGAGTTGTTGATGCCTCTCCCACTTTCTCCCTCCCTCTCCTTCAAATCTGGGGGAATCGCGGCCCAAGCAACGCTGCAAATTTGACGGGATTTCTGTAGGAAGTCACGAGGTTCCAACTTGTTTCAAAACAAAGTGCGAAGAAGGAAACAGCCCCGTGTCCGGCCTGTTGACCACCAGCCCCACCGCCTGATGAATCCTGACAGAGCAGAATAAGATCGTTTTCCACTCTCTATTGCTCAACTTACCAAGTCAGAAGAGGCACTGGATATACGCACGGGCGGAAGGGGACCGAGCTGGGTCCCCTTCCTGCACAATGGAAGAGGGGACCCTCCGAGGGAGATGGATACCTGAGGCCGAGCCTGAGGAATAGACCAGGACCTCAGCGAGGGCAGCCTGCGGTCCAGACGGCACTGAGGATCCCTCTGCTCTTGCTTGACTTTGCAGTGAGCAAGAAGGCTCAGCGAATCACCCGAGGAGGAAAAATGGGACCTTCGGGGACCCACCTTCGCGCTCCCCCTCCCGCCCCCAAACTGCCAAACTGCAGATTTTTATGTTGTGCAGGCTTGCAATAATTCCTCAGAGCCAGCTGATCCAAGCTGTAGGCGTCCAGTGTTCCCTGGGTCCCGCCCCACATCACGAAATCCGCCAGCTGCCCCAACTCAGCATTCTCTGACCTCTAGCCTCAGACAGGCACCTACCTGCCAAGACCACACATAGTTAAGTTCCAGGCCCTGAGCCGGGCACACGGGAGGGGTTAGGGGAAAAGGATGTATGGACAAGGTGGAAATCATTTTCTCCGACTTCATCCAAGTTCCTGGTGGGGTCTGGGATTTTCTCTTTGTTTTTGTTTGATCAAAAGCCACAGAGGGAGTCAGAGAAAAGAGAGTGATCTTTATAGTATCTGGTAGGTTTCTAACAGGAGGTAAAACGTAGTCCTTCCAGGGAGGCTGGCCAGAGGAAAGAGGGTATCGAGCAGGGACATAGGCAAGGGGAAGCAAAACACCTGACCTGATCCCTCAGGCTCCAGCATTTTCATTTGCCTCGAGGAGCAAGATGGGGACCCCAGTGGCTGCAGAACAGGTGTTTGGGGGCCCTCTGTTCCTAATCCCATGGTTCTGAGGCTCCCCCAAGCCAGCCCCCTCTCTTGTGGAAGAGGCTCCAAAACCCTTGTCCACACTGCTGTTTGCCAGCGGCAGGAAAAGGCATTCCATCCATACCCAATGTCTTGAACATTAGGTTAGTCTAAAAATACATTTTATCAGCACCTGAGAAGAATGCTCTCCAATCTCTCCCAGAAGTTGGCTACTTAATCATTTACAATCGCTAGGGTTTCCAGAAGTCCAGCGTTGTTTACGTGAGACTGAAATATGTTCCGAATCTCTGAGCACTGCAGAAGGCATCTGCAGTGCAGAGCAGTCCGAGCGAGTGAGCTCCTCCTCTGGGGTCGGCTGGTGCATGGACATAGAGCCCCCGCAGCATCTGTGAAAGCTGGGAACAGAATGTACAGGTCTGCACTGTGGGCATATGGGGCTGTGTGTGTAGAAGGGGCACAGATTTAGAGTCAGACTGGGGTTCTCAAACCTCTGGACCCTGTGGGAAGCCCTGTGAAAGTCACTTAACCTTCCCTTCCTGTTCTCTTCATCTATAAGGGAAGCTCCTCTCAGAGGATGATTATGTGACACAAATGCCATAGCAAACAGGAAAGCACTGTATGGACCATTAAAAGCATGTCTGTTCCCCAAAAGTTCACCCCTGAAAGTCTACCAAGGTTGATGCAGGCAAAGTGATGCCTGCATTCCTACACACACACACACACACACACATCACACAATCACCCCATGTCTGCAGCTTGTTCCTCTGACCTCTGTTTCCATTATCACAATGCATACTCTGGTCTGTCTGCCTCATTCCTCCCACAAGCCTATCTCCGACCCCATCTAAATGTCTTTACACTACATGCTACAACATCCAGCGCCTCTTCACTACCCATGCCCATAGGGCAGGGGCTAGACTACCCACGCATGATGCTAGAAAGGGTCTAAGCATCAACGACAGTGGTACTCACTCCTCCATGGTTTCAAGAGAACCCCTGAGTCAGCGAGACACCCTAAGCACGTGTGGAATGCATGCAGTCTTGTCTCCTAAGTCTCCATATTCTTTTGGTTCTGAACACCTCCCACTTTTCTGATCTTCCTCCCTCTCTTACCCTCTGACTCCCATGGCCATGTACTTCCTGCCCCATCCCACCCAAACCTACTCTTGCTTGACCTTTCATTCTCACTACAATTCAAAGGACAGATAACCAGCCAGGTGTCACCCCTGGAGGTAAGGGTAGTATGAATTTGCTTTTTAAATGGGGACAGGCTGACCTGTGAAAATAAAGATGCTCTGACCTCTGAGAGGAGAGTGGAGAGTGAGGGGTATTAGTAATAATGGTTAACATTGACTTCGTTGGTGCCTCTTATTCACTATCTTTAGCCAGCACCTTGAATGTCACTCCAGCCAATCAGCACACAAAACATATGCAATGCCCCAAACCGCCATGCTTTCTCAGGTCTCCCAGCATTTGGCATTTGAGAGATGCCTTCCTAGCCACCCAACCCTTCTTGGGTCAGCAAACTCACTTTGCCTTAGAGCACCATTCAGTTGATAGCCACTGCCCTCCGAAAGTGTCCCCTCTCCTCTCCTGAGTACATGTCTCCTCTGCATGCTCCCTCACCACCCTCTGCTTCCCTCTATCCTACTGGATTTCAATTGTTTATCTTTAAGCGGACAATGAGTTCCTTGAAGACTGAATTTCCAGGACCTTTCGTAGGTTCTGCATGTTGAATTACCAAAGGCTCTGTCATAGGGCTGCTCAGCTCCAGATGGAAACCAACATCTTTTATCCCTATGTTACTTTCTACCAGGTGAAAATAAAACCAAAATCATCATGTCCATCTGCTTGGATGCAGCTCAAGACTAAATCTAGTGAATTAGCTAGAATGGTTTATTCCAGATTATCGATACAATGATCACTCTTCTTTCACAAAATTATTGGTAAGCTTACTTTAAATACCCTGTTATATTATTTTTATATTGAAAGTCCCTTAAGTATTTATGGTCTTCAAATCCAAAGACTTGCATTCTAATTCGCCTCTGCCACTGATCGGTTCTGTGATGTCTCCTCTCTGGCTCTGTTTGTGTTTGGACTAGATTATCTCTAAACTTCTTGCCAGCTCTAAAAGCTTTACAATTTTACAGTTAGGAGGACACCATTTATAAATTATTAAAGAAAGAAATGTGGCAGAATATGGCACAAAGAAATGTTCTTGGAGGAGAGGCACTTGGAGGTGTCCTCCTAGGACCTCTGAGTGTTCCCCAAGGTGGGTTCCCTTGTGCCATGTGGCACTTGTGCCATGAACAGAAGGCTTTGGCCAAATGCATATTGCATTCCACCTCTCTATACTAGGAATACACTTCAGCAGAGTAAAGGCTCTGCCTGAGAAGTCAGGTCATGAAAATACTCCAGAAAATGGACTGCCCGAGCGCTTAGATCTGTCCAGACTTACCTTCTCAGCCATATGTCATGCTCTTCACACCTTTCTCTCTGTCTTAGTCATTCTCGCATATCTTACCCCAGCCCTGACATACGCTCTCCACTCTTCCATTCCAGCCCAACAGTCTGTCCATCTTTCCACGATGCCCATCATGTGCTCCTTTCGCCTTGACCCTGCCTGTACTCTGCCTCCATGAGGCCTCCAACTCTTCCTGGAAAATGTCAACTTAACCTCCAGAAATCATTACCATCCATTTCTCTGAATCTTTGGACCAAAATCACATTGAGTTGCTTTCCCGACTGGGTCCCATCATACAGTGCTTTGTATAACTCTCCAGTTGCAGTTATGCTCCTGTACTCTTGTTGCCTGCTTGAATTGTCTTCTAAGTTAAACTGTGAGCTCCTTGAGGGCAGGAGTTACTCATCTTAGTGTCGTCAGTGGCTGGTCCATGAGAAATGCTCAGTGACTGATTTAATAATAAAAAGGTAGGTGGATGGGTGGATGGATAGGTGGATGAACTAAGGCCTTCACACTGCAGGGAGGGTACAGAGGAGCAAACTCAGAGACACCAAAGACCAGCTGTATCAACCTCATGGTTTTCCTTCTAGGAGCATTCGGTATCAGTTACAATAATACTTCATTTGTGTGATGAAAGTTAGAGTCTAGTCTTTATTTCCATCTAGAAAAAATAGGGTATCCCTACAGCAGAGACCGCTAGGCACAATCCCGTGCTCTTTATTCTTCTGCTTCCTTGGTAATAATCATCAGGTGACCAACTCTCCTTGGTTTTCCTGGTATTGTCTCTGTTTTGAAACTGAAAGCCCAGGGTCCCAGGAACCTCCTCATTCCAGAAGCGGGTCAGGTGGCCATCTGACGAAGTACATCACTGCCTGGGACAAAGTCTCTACATCCAAGCCCCCACCCCACCCCCGTGCTGCTAGGGAAGAGTGTATGACCGAGTCGTTTCCAATGGGCTGTTCATGGAAGTGGCCTATTCAGTCTCTGGGACAGAAGAAATTTCTATTAAAATTTCTTTTGAAAAAAAAGAAAACAACAATCACTTCTATCCTAAAAATGAGGAGGAAATTCTACCATAGCCAGAGATGGTGGTGAGGAGCTGGAGAGATTTCTAGAGGAGCAAGGTGGGAAGGAAGTGCCCTGCTCCCTGCCGGCAGTAACGGGCAGGCCAGTCGGGTGCGTGTGCCCACCCTTCCTCTTTAAATGCAGCTGCAGTTACTATGCGCAATGGTTCATCTGCCTTTTATCTTTTTTTCTTGGTTGCGGAAGGTTAAATTACTCACATTCTTCACTTAGAGCCAACCACCATCGGACACACACACACACACACACACACACACACACACACACACACACACGGCCGTTCTCCTGTTTTTACTGTTTATTTATGCTTTGGGTCCCCACTGCACACTTCCCCCATCACCCCACCTTCCACCAGCAGCCAGCCTTCCATTTCCACTGGTCCTCGTAAAATGTGTGCCGTTGTGGTGAACGTATATGTTTATAATTTATACAAATGGTCACTTGTCATTTATCTGCACCTTCTGGTGTCTCAGTCCTCACAGTGGGGCTGTCCTTAGCCCCATGCCTGTGGCTCTGCGCTTATCTGGTCTGTTTCTCGCTCTTTCCATCTGCAGCATTCACTCCCCAAGGACGGGTGCCCAGAGTGCCCCAAATTCCCCATCACCACAAACAACGCTGGGATGGACAGCATGGGGGAAGAGGTGAAGGGACGTAAATATGCCCAGCAGCAGGATGGTTGGTCATAGAGCATGGAGAAGGCTGATGGAGAGGTAGTGAAATACTTTATACTAGTTAGGAGATAGCCTGGCTTTCTAAGCTCCCTGAGTATCTTTCCTGTTCCCAGGACTTTCCACCACCCAGACACTAAGGGGTTAACACTTGGCCCACTAGAACTGACAGTCTTTCCAACAGTTAAATATTTTGACTATCACCCTTGGATATGCATATACTTAATTTGATTGTTCCAGTCCTTATTTTTCCTAAGAGCAACAATAGCAAAACAAACAAACCTGAAGAGTTCAGCGTCCAGATCTTTGTCTTTAAGGGACTCTCAGAGCTACAGAAACACCCCTGCTGCCCCCATCTACATCACCAAGGTTGTGTCCAACTCATTCCGTTCAAAGATGTGGTGGGGAGGGGGGCAGCCGCTGTGACTGCTCTGCTGACCTCAGGGCCCACTCTGCCAGCAACTGAGCCAGCAGATGAACCATCTTGGGCACAACAGCCTCACTTAATTTGGCTCCATCCCTCTCTGGCTGTGTGACTTGGACCACTTTACCTCTCTCTCTGCTCCTCAGTCTCCTCATTGGCAAGATGCTTAGCAACAGGGTGGGCGGAGTGGGGTTCAGATGAGAAATGAGGTGATACACAGCAATGTAGAGGAAAGAAAAAGCCTTTTGTGTATGTCACAGCATCAAACCAGCTGGGTCATGTGTCCCCCTCCCCCTTGTGACTCAGTCCTTCCCTTATAAAAGGGGGATAATTATACTGGATGGTACCCGCCCCCTCAGTTATCATAAGATTCCATGAGCTGCCTTGACATTCTTGAGCCTCACAGGGCCCCCAAGGTTTAGCCAGGAGTTCCCCTGCATTGGTCAGATAGCCCTCCCCCCAAGTAAGAAAGTCTCCCTACCTGGCTAGTTTGCCTATCAGCAGGACCAACTACACCCCACCTGGTTCCCAACCTAATGGACCTCACCACCCTACCAGGACTACTTGTTGGGCAGATAAAATATATTATGCTCACTTTGTTAAAGATGGCACTGCCCGTGTAGAAGCCTGTCACCCAGGTATTAATATTAGTTGCCCTTCTTGCTTGGGATGGGCGTGATTATGTTAATATGTGTTGGGGGAGGGCTTTCATGCCAAAAGGTTTTAAAAGGAAGAGAGATCATGTTGTTCCAGAGAAAGAGTGATTATGTTCTAGGAGGAGCCCATGCTGTAGGAGAGCAGAGAGAGGCCACGTGAAGAGGAGAAGCAGCCAAGATGGCGGAGTGCTGAAGGAGAAGCCAGTTTGTGCAGAGTTTGTGTAGAGAGAAGGAAATGGGGAACAGAGGTGAATAAGTCTGGGTGAGCTAGAAACCTTTGATTCTAGGAAACTCGGATAAGTCAGTAGCTTTGTGAGCACTGAATGAGTGGGTTTTGGAGCCCAGTATGTTTTTACTTGCCCGCCGGATGCAAGCTAGAATTAAAGCTGATGGCTCACCAGTTCTTGGCTCCGTTGTTTCATTACCGACTGTCCAAATCTAATGCGAACCTGCACTAACCAGGCAGCTGTGATGGTGGCTGTGGCTACTGGCTTTACACTACGCAAACAAGCCAATCATATATGTCCATGGAATGCAAGAGTCACCTCACCTCTTGTCACTATAAAACCGGCCTCTCTCAGCCCCTGTTGGTTCACTCTCCTGCCGAACACAGCCCCTTGTGGCCCTGCATGACATGTCATGTCTTCCTCCCCAGGGTTGTGAGTATATGTGACCATTAAACTGCTGTCTGTCTCGTGCTCGCTTTGGCAGCACATATACTAAACTGCTGTCTGTCTCATCTCTTCAGTACTGAGTGCCTGTGTCCAGTCATCTCATATGTTTAGGGCTGGGGACCCCTCCCCCACTAGATGGGTAAATAGGAAGTAGTCAGAGCAATGCCATCACAAAGGGCTGTACAATGAAAGTAGGGATATGTGTAAAGCACGTAGCATGGCACTGGCTGTGGTCCATGCCAACAAAGATTACAGAATGTTGTAAGGTACCTGTAAAGCCAGTAGTCGCGGCCACCATCACAGCTCCCTGGCCAGTGTAGGTTCACATTTGATTCAGACAGTCGCTGTTGGGCAGATAAAATATATTAAGCTCACTTTGTTAAAGATGGTGCTGCCCACGTGCAAGTTCATTGATATTAATGTGTGTTGGGGGACTGGTTGTGGTCAGGCCAAGTCATTATAGCGTAAGGCTTAGTTTTAAGAGTAAGCTTTTACCCACATCCTTAACTGATTGGATGAAGTGGGGTGGTGCAATTTCATGAGGAATCCTCCCATTATGCCTCCTATAAGTGACTTTGCATAAGAGATTTCCCTGTGTGTAGATTGGATTAAAGGTTTTCAATCTACACTATAAAGTGGAGCAGACCGGAAACTTGTTCTCTTGGTTCCTGAGATTAGCATTAGAAAGGAGAGCAGAGAAAGGCCACATGGAGAAGAACAGTAGAAGCAGCCAAGATGGCAGAGTGATGAAGGAGAAGCCAGTTTGTGCAGAGTTTGTGCAGGAGAAGGATATGGGGAACAGAGGTGAATAAGTCTGGTGAGCTAGAAACCTTTGATTCTAGGAAACTCGAATAAGTCAGTAGCTTTGTAAGTGTTGGGCAGATAAAATATATTATGCTCACTTTGTTAAAGATGGCGCTGCCCATGTGCAAGTTTTAAGAGTATTCTTTTCCCCACAACCTTGACTAATTGGATGATGTGGGTGGTGCACTCTCAAGAGGAATCCTCCCATTATGCTTCAGATAAGTGGCTTTGTATCAGAGACTTTCTTGTTTGTATAATTGGATTAAAGGTTTTGATTCTACACTATAAAGTGAGGCAGACCGGGAGCTTGCTCTCTCGATTCCTGAGGTACTAGAGAGGAGAGTAGATTAAGGCTACATGGAGGCCAGGAGAAGCAGGCAAGATGGCAGAATGCTGAAGGAGAAGCCAGTTTGTGTAGAGAGGAGGAGATGGGAAACAGAGGTGAATAAGTCTGGTGAGCTAGAAACCTTTGATTCTAGGAAACTCGGATAAGTCAGTAGCTTTGTGAGCACTGAATGAGTGGGTTTTGAAGCCCAGTGTGTGTTTTTGCTTGCCCGCTGGGTGCAAACTAGAATTAAAGCTGATGGCTCACCAGTTCTTGGCTCCGTTGTTTCATTACCGACTGTTCGAATCCAATGCGAACCTGCACTGGCCAGGCGACCCTGATGGTGACCCTGGCCACTGGCCTTACAGTGAGCACTGAATGAGTGGGTTTTGGAGCCCAGTGTGTGTTTTTACTTGCCCGCCGGGTGCAAGCTAGAATTAAAGCTGATGGCTCACCAGTTCTTGGCTCCGTTGTTTCATTACTGACTGTCCAAATCTAATGCGAACCTGCATGAGCCAGGCGGCTGTGATGTTGGACATGACCATCGGATTTACAGCCTGTAATGAAACAATGGAGGCAAAAGCTAGTGGGCCATCATCTTTAATCCTAACTTGCACTCAGCAGACAAGTAAAAACACACACTGGGCTCCAAAACCCATTCATTCCATGCTCACAAAGCTACTCACTTATCCAAGTTTCCTAGAATCAAAGGTTTCTAGCTCACCAGCCTTATTCACCACTTTTCACCATCTCCTTCTGTAAAGCCAGTAGTCAAGGTCAGGATCACAGCCGCTTGACCCATGCAGGTTCGCATTTGATTCGAACAGTCGGTAATGAAACAACGGAGCCAAAAACTGGTGAGCCATCAGCTTTAATTCTAGCTTGCACCCAGCGGGCAAGCAAAAACACACACTGGGCTCCAAAACCCACTCATTCAGTGCTTACAAAGCTACTGACTTATCTGAGTTTCCTAGAGTCAAAGGTTTCTAGCTCACCAGACTTATTCACCTCTGTTTCCCATCTCCTTCTCTCTACATAAACTCTGCACAAACTGGCTTCTTCCTCAGCATTCCGCCATCTTGCCTGCTTCTCCTGGCCTCCATGTGGCCTTACTCTGCTCTCCTCTCTATACTAATCTCAAGAACTGAGAGAGAGCAAGCTCCTGGCTTGCCCCACTTTATAGTGTAGAATCAAAACCTTAATTCAATCTACAGACAAGGAAGTTTCTGATACAAAGTCACCCATCTGAGGCATAATGGGATTCGTCAGGAGAGTGCACCACCCCACATCATCCAATCAGTCAAGGGCGTGGGAAAAAGCTTACTCTTAAAACAAAGCCTTAAGCTATAATGGCCCGACCTGCTTACATTACAGCTTTTCCCTCACAGCCATCCCAAGCATAAGGGCAAATAATATCACCTGGGTGACGGGCTTCCATGTGGGCAGCACCATCTTTAACAAATTGAGCATATTATACTTTATCTGCCCAACAACCCACCCCTATGCTCACTTTACTACCCACAATCTACACCACTGG
This sequence comes from Rhynchonycteris naso, assembly GCA_037038555.1. NCBI lineage: Eukaryota > Metazoa > Chordata > Mammalia > Chiroptera > Emballonuridae > Rhynchonycteris > Rhynchonycteris naso. The sequence continues at coordinate 100,700,970 of CM073001.1, forward strand.
CATCCCTGTACAAGGAAATTAGGCATATTACACAAATTACAACAGCATGACAAATCATACAATTTCAACAATTACAAAGGTACACACATTTCACCAGTTTCTGAGCACTTTGCCAAAAGCGCAAAATGTCCTCAGACTTCTTCCTTGCCATTTGAAAGGCTTCCCAGGGCAGGGGGAGGGCCTCCAGCAAAGCCACCCCCAACCCCCATCAGGGTATTTCACATTGTCCAAAATCCATAAGTACATTCAACAAAGGAGCCTATGCCCATCCGGTCATAGTCCAGGAAATTAGTCCACACACATGAGGTGTTAGCTTCCCCCCTCATTTCTGCCATCCTGGCAGGTCTCACACTGTCCTAAAGAGAAGCATGTGGAAATGGCAGTCAGCATTTCTATCTCTGCTCTAGGGAGCATGATGGCATCCATCCCTATGTCCCAAAATGTCAGTGAACCCAACAGCAGCTTAGCAGGCACACCCTGCCATTCCAGTGGCCACTCGGCTATGCATGCATGGCTCCTGGGATATCTGTTCATCTTCCCTCTGCAGCTGCCGCCATTTACCTTCTGGAGTCTGCGGATTGCAACTCCAGCTCAATTATCCTCATTCTCCAAAGAGAAACTGAAAACATCAACTCCTGCTGCTGGGCTTGAGCCCCAGGCCACCACTGCCTTCTGCTCCATGGGCCTTGCAGCTCCAGCCCCGGTGTTGGGCAGATAAAATATAATATGCTCACTTTGTTAAAGATGGCGTTGCCCACATGGAAGCCCATCACCCAGGTGATGTTGTTTGCCCTTATGCTTGGGATGGGTGTGGGGGAAGAGCTGTAATGTAGGCAGGCCAGGTTGTTATGACCTAAGGCTTGGCTTTAAGAGTAAGCTTTTCCCCACACCCTTGACTGATTGGATGATGTAGGGTGGTGCACTCTCCTGAAGAATCCCATTATACAGAGATTTCCTTGTTTGTATAATTGGATTAAAGGTTTTGATTCTACAGTATAAAGAGGGAGAGACCAGTAGCTTGAGCTCTCTCGGTTCCTGCTATTGCCATTGCAGGGGCCTCCCTGATCCCTTGATCTCCATGGGAAAAGCTGGTTTTCTGCTTCTCCCTTGTCTTCTCTTGTGGCTTGCCTGTATTGGTGAGACACCAATAAACAGAATGGCCTACCATCCTCCAACTCTGCCATTTCTTCACCATCGGCCCGAATCCAATGGGAACCTGCATGTGAATGGCCACGAAGGCGGCTCCTGGCCTTACACCCGGCCACAGCTCCTGTCCCGGCCTCATGCCACTGCTGGCTCTCCACAACATTCAGGGCAATCTCCAACTCATGAACCTCTGATTCCTTCTCCAGCGTCTGCTCCATTTCCAGGCGAATCTCGCAATCCTGGTCGACCTCCTCTTCCAGCGCTTCCTCCAGCCCCTTCCACTGCTCGGTTTGCAGGTCCCGGGCAGCCTCTTCCATAGAGCTCTTAGTTTCCTCACGCATGGCTGTAAAAGTCAGCCAGCCTACAGTCCCCCACAAAATAGCCATAGGGAACCATAACAGCAGCCAGTCCTCTACTCCACCGCTCAAAGGTGGTGGTGGCTCCATGCCAATATGTATGGAATCCTGCCACAGACTACGCCAAATGTAAGGCCAGTAGCATAGGCCAGGAAAATAGCCGGCTGAACCATGCAGGTTTGCATTTGATTCAAACAGTCGGTAATGAAACAACGGAGCCAAGAACTGGTGAGCCATCAGCTTTAATTCTAGCTTGCACGCGGCAGGCAAGCAAAAACACACACTGGGCTCCAAAACCCACTCATTCAGTGCTTACAAAGCTACTGACTTATCCGATTTTCCTAGAATCAAAGGTTTCTAGCTCACCAGACTTATTCACCTGTTTCCCATCTCCTTCTCTCTACACAAACTCTGCACAAACTGGCTTCTTCCTCAGCATTCCGCCATCTTGCCTGCTTCTCCTGGCCTCCATGTGGCCTTACTCTGCTCTCCTATCTAATGCTAATCTCAGGAACTGAGAGAGAGCAAGCTCCTGGCCTGCCCCACTTTATAGTGTAGAATCAAAACCTTAATCCAATCTACAGACAAGGAAGTCTCTGATACAAAGTCACCCATCTGAGGCATAATGGGATTCCTCAGGAGAGTGCACCACCCCACATCATCCAATCATTCAAGGGCGTGGGTGTTGGGCAGATAAAATATATTATGCTCACTTTGTTAAAGATGGCGCTGCCCACATGGAAGTTCGTTGATATTAATGTGTGTTCTGGAACAGGCTGTGGGCAGGCCAGGTCATTATACCCTAAGGCTTAGTTTAATAGTAAGCTCTTCCCCACACCCTTGACTGATTGGATGATGTAGGGTGGTGCACTCTCCTGAAGAATCTCATTATCAGAGACTTTCTTGTATGTATAATTGGATTAAAGGTTTGGATTATCTATGCTATAAAGTGGGCGGACCGGTAGCTAGATTGCTCTCTCTTGGTTCCTGAGTTCCTGAGGTTAGTATTAGAAAGGAGAGCAGAGTAAGGCCACGTGGAGGAGAGGAGGCAGTCAAGATGGCAGAGTGCTGAGGAAGAAGCCAGTTTGTTAAGAGTTTGTGCAGGAGGAGATGGAAAACAGAGGTGAATAAGTCTGGTGAGCTAGAAACCTTTGATTCTAGGAAACTCAGATAAGTCAGTAGCTTTGTAAGCACTGAATGTGTGGGTTTTGGAACCCAGTGTGTGTTTTTGCTTGCCTGCCGGGTGCAAGCTAGAATTAAAGCTGATGGCTCACCAGTTCTTGGCTCCTGTGTTTCATTACCGACTGTTCGAATCTAATGTGAACCTGCATGGGTCGGGCTGCTGTGATGGTGGCCTCGACTTCTGGCTTTACAGTGGGGAAAAGCTTACTCTTAAAACAAAGCCTAAAGCTATAACGGTCTGCTTACATTACAGCTTTTCCCTCACAGCCATCCCAAGCATAAGGGCAAATAATATCACCTGGGTGATGGGCTTCCATGTGGGCAGCGCCATTTTTAACAAAGTGTGCATATTATATTTTATCTGCCCAACACCTTTTCTCTACACAAACTCTGAACAAACTGGCTTCTCTCTCAGCACTCCACCATCTTGGCTGCTTCTTCTCTCCTCCACATGGCCTTAATCTGCTCTCCTACAGCGCGGGCTCCTACTAGAATAATCACTCTTCTAGGGAACAATGTGATCTCTTTCCTTTTAAAACCTTTTGGTGCAAAAGTCCTCCCCCAACACATATTAACATAATTACACCCACCTCCAGAGCAAGAAGGGCAACCAATATCATCACCTGGGCAACAGGTTTCCACATGGGCAGCACCATCTTTAACAAAGTGAGCAAAATATATTTTATCTGCCCAACAGTACCAAAAAGCTGCAAAATTAATATTGATATTCTAGGAGGAAAAGGTCAGGCTTTCCTGTTCTTTCTTTTGAAAATGGAGGACAAAGAATGTAGAAGTCTCCTGACTTACAAGTACAACTAGGGTCATTTGGTTTTAAAGTTCTCTGAAAGGATTAAGGTTATCTGAGGAACTCCCTTTTACTTTCAATAAGAGACAAAATTTACATACCACCCTACACTGATCTTAGCTCTCCCTCCCTTCCTGGAATCTGAGATTAACATGTAACTCTAGGTAAAGGAGGAGAGACAGACACTAAAAGGATTTGTGAATGTCTTTGATTGTATTACCTTGAAAGTTTTAATGTCCTTTGTAAATTCCCTAGACTAATGTTATAATTTTATTAATGATTTTGCCATACTGTCATGCCCCCCCCCAACCTGTATGTAGTCAAAGGGTATATAACCAGCCTCTGAAATATACTTGGCATGCACAATTTGGGTCTGTTATGCCCTGTGTTGGTCAAATAAGTTTGTAAATATTATATATATGTTTTCCTCACATATAGTTTATATTGGGTGTGAGGGACAGGCTGTAAGCAGGCCGGGTCATTATAGCCTAAGGCAGAAGTCCCCAAACTACTGCACACAGGACAAATTGCAACCACATGAGGCCATTTATCCGGCCCCCACCGCACTTCCGGAAGGGGCACCTCTTTCATTGGTGGTCAGTGTATGGACTACTGTATGTGGCAGCCCTCCAATGGTCTGAGGGAAAGTGAACTTGTTGGGCAGATAAAATATATTATGCTCACTTTGTTAAAGATGGCGCTGCCGGAAGGGATCCCAGAGGACTTGGTAGTTGCGGAGAACCCGTGCGGCAGATCCAGGTTCGGGACCATTAGCTGAGGTCAGCCTAGGTAGCAGTGGGGAAGGAGGGCTCATAGCTGAGCTGGGTGATTGTTCTGGCCCACATCAAGAGTCATGCCTTGGGGGGAGCAAGATGGCGACGGAATAGGCGGATGTACCAACTTCCAACAACCAGAACCAAAGTGGATTACAACACAATTTTAAGAACCATCACCTGGATAAACCAACTTTGAACAAAACTAAGTGGACTCTTCAACCAAGGAACACAGAAGAAGCCACATTGAGACTGGTAGGAATAGCGAAAACGCGAAGAGGGCTGCCCAGCTCCCCGGAGCAAACAGCAGCCCGGAGAGACCCGCGTGGCGAGAGGAGAGTTTGGCGGAGAGGGAGGGACCTGGGTCGCAGGAACCAAGCCTCAGCCTACAGTCCCAAAGCCTAGAAGAGGCGTTTAGACAGTTTTGAGCTGTGAAACAAGTGAGGGAGCTCCCAGGCCTACAGTGTGGAGTATTAGGTCCCATCCTACTCTGCTGAGGGTTGCTGAAGGGCATGGTGGGCGGCAGGAGGCTGAAACGCGGTTCTGTCGGCGTGGGCGGAGGCCAAGCCGGTGGGAGCTCGGTCTAGCCCAGGAGGGTCAGAGGGGACGCGCGAAAGCAGTCCGGAAGCTGCGGGCCGGCCTTTAATCCCACTTACGGGGACAAAGCGGGAGGCCAGGAACGGGCAGAAATCTGCTCTGCGACTCTGCGTAAGCCGGCCCTGACTGCGGGGACCAGGCTAGGACCAGGGATGGGCAGGGGGCTTGCAGCTGAGCTCACGCTACCAGCCCCGCCCGGCCGGAGAAACCGAGGTTTGCCATTCTGCGTGCACGAGCGGGCGCGGGGATGTGGTAGACCCTGAGACAAGTGGAAGCTCGCAGCTGAGCCCACGCTACTATCCCCGCCCGGCCGGAGAAACCGCGATTTGCCATCCCACGTGCACGAGCGGGCTCCGAACGCGGGAGCGGGGTAGAGTCCGGGACGAGCGGAAGTCTGCAGCTGAGCGGAAGCCAGCAAACACGCCCGCCCCAATAAACCTTGGTTTCTGACCCTGCGCAGAAGGGCCCTGGCCTCGAGGGCGGAACTAAAGCTCCGGACGGGCAAAAGCTTACAGCTGAGAGCACGTCAAAAGCCCGGCCTAACCCGCAAAACTGTAGCGAACAGGCTCCGACTGCTGGTTCTGGGTGGAAGTCCGGAAATAGGCTGGTCAGCAGCTGAGTAAAGGTGCTCACCTCTATCCTTGGTTCTGAGGCTTGTGGCTTGAGTGACAGCCCCTCCCGCGGAGGAGAGGCAGAAATCACAGCAAAAGCCAGAGAGGTCCGGCTCTGGCAACGCCCATACCCAACCACCCTAGGCAGTGGCAGAGAGGGTGGGGGGCCTGAAGACAGAACACACATAAAGAACACAAAGGCAACACCTACTGGACTCCAGTGGCCACAACTTGCTTATACACAGACAAAATGGGCAGGCAGAGGAATGCAAACCAAATGAATCAAAAGAAATCCCCAGAAAAGAACCTGAATGAACCAGATATAACCAAATTACCAGATACAGAATTTAGAATAATGATAGTTAGGATGTTCAAAGAAATTAGAGCAACAATGGATAGTCATTATGAACACCTAAATAAAGAGAAAACAAGTATAAAAAACCAAATTGAAATAATAAAAAAGAATCAGACAGAAATGACAAATACAGTATCAGAACTGAAGACCACATGGAAGGAATTAAAAGCAGGATGAATCACGCTGAAGATCGAATAAGCGAGTTAGAGGACACAATAAACAAAGGCACAGAAGCAGAGAAGAAAAAGGAAAAGAGACTCAAAAAATGTGAGGAAACTCTAAGGAAGCTCTATGACAACATGAAGAGAAACAACATTTGCATAATAGGGGTACCTGAAGAAGAGGAGAGAGGACAGGAAATGGAAACTTTGTTCAATCAAATCATAGCAGAAAACCTCCCTAAATTAAGGCTGGGAAACACTCCACACGTTCAAGAAGCACAGAGAACTCCATTAAAGAGAAACCCAAAAAGATCTACACCAAGACACATCATAGTTAAAATACCAAAGCTAATGGATAAAGAAAAAATTTTAAAAGCTGCTAGGGAAAAAAAGGCTATCACCTACAAAGGAGCCCCCATAAGAATGACATCGGACTTCTCAACAGAAACACTTGAGGCCAGAAAGGAATGGTAAGAAATAATCAAAGTAATACAGAACAAGAACCTACAACCAAGACTACTTTATCCAGCAAGGCTAACGTTTAAAATGAAGGAGAAATAAAGAGCTTCCCAGACAAAGAAAGCCTCAAGGAATTCATTAAAACCAAACCAATTCTGCAAGAGATACTAAGAAAACTGTTGTGAACATTTTAAAGGGAGAAAAGAATATAGCAAAAGAAGAATACAACTTTAAAGAATAAAATGGCAATAAACAACTACATATCAATAATAACCTTAAATGTAAATAGATTAAATGATCCAATCAAAAGACATAGGGTAGCTGCATGGATAAAGAAACAGGACCCATACATATGCCGTCTACAAGAGACACACCTTAAAACAAAAGACGCACATAGACTGAACGTAAAAGGATGGAAAAAAATATTTCAGGCAAATGGAAATGAAAAAAAAAGCCAGGGTAGCAGTACTTATATCAGACAAAATGGACTTTAAAACAAAGGCTCTAGTAAGAGATAAAGAAGGACACTACATAATGATAAAGGGAACAATTCAACAGGAAAATATAACTATTATAAATATCTATGCACCAAATATAGGAGCCCCGACATACATAAAACAGACTTTGGTGGATATAAAGGGCGAGATTAACAGCAATACTATCATAGTAGGGGATTTCAATACCCCTCTAACAACACTGGACAGATCCTCAAGAAAGAAAATTAATAAAGAAACAGCAGACTTAAAGGAGACATTATATCAACTTGATTTAATAGATATCTTCAGAACTTTTCACCCTAAAGCAGTAGAATATACATTCTTCTCAAGCGCTCATGGTACGTTTTCTAGGATAGACCACATGTTAGGACACAAAACTGGTCTCAATAAATTTAAGAAGATTGAAATCATATCAAGCATTTTCTCTGATCATAATGCCATGAAACTAGAAATTAACCACAAAAGAAAAACTGAAAAATACTCAAACACTTGGAAACTAAATAGCATGATATTAAATAATGAATGGATTAACAATGAGATCAAAGAAGAAATAAAACAGTTTCTAGAAACAAATGATAATGAGCATACATCAACTCAAAATTTATGGGACACAGCAAAAGCAGTTCTGAGAGGGAAGTTTATTGCACTACAGGCATATCATAAGAAGCTAGAAAAAGCTCAAATAAGCAACCTGACCCTGCATCTAAAAGAACTAGAAAAACAACAACAAATGAAACCCAAGACAAGTAGAAGGAAGGAAATAATAAAGATCAGAGCAGAAATAAATGACATAGAGGCTAAGGAAACAATACAGAGGATCAATGAAACCAGAAGCTGGTTCTTTGAAAAGGTAAACAAGATTGATGAACCTTTAACTAAACTCACCAAGAAAAATGAGAGAGGACTCAAATAAATAAAATTAGAAAGGACAGTGGAGAAATAACAACTAACACAACAGAAATACAAAGCATTATAAGAAAATACTATGAAGAACTATATGCCAAAAAATTAGACAATCTTGGTGAAATGGACAAATTTCTTGAATCATATAACCTTCCAAAAATCAATCTGGAAGAATCAGAACACCTAAACAGACCAATTACAACAAATGAGATCGAAACAGTTATCAAAAAATTCCCAAAAAAGAAAAGTCCTGGGCCTGATGGCTTCACAAGTGAATTCTATCAAAAATTCAAAGAAGAACTAACTCCTATCCTCCTCAAGGTATTTCAAAAAATTCAAGAGGAAGGAAGACTTCCATACTCCTTTTATGAGGCGAGCATAATTCTGATCCCAAAACTGGGCAAAGACAACACAAAGAAAGAAAATTATAGGCCTATATCCCTGATGAATTTAGACGCTAAAATTCTCAACAAAATATTAGCCAACCGGATCTAGCAATATATGAAAAAAATCATACACCATGATCAAGTGGGATTTATTCTGGAGAGGCAAGGCTGGTTCAATATTCGCAAATCAATCAATGTGATTCATCACATAAACAAAAGGAAGGACAAAAATCACATGATAATTTCAATAGATGCAGAAAAGGCATTTCATAAAATCCAGCACCCATTCATGCTCAAAACTCTCAGTAAAGTGGGAATACAGGGATCATTCCTTAACATGATAAAGACCATCTACGACAAACCCACAGCAAACATCATACTAAATGTACAAAAATTAAAAGCAATCCCCTTAAGATCAGGAACCAGGCAGGGATGCCCCCTTTCACCACTCTTATTCAACATAGTTCTTGAAGTCCTAGCTACAGCAATCAGACAAGAAGAAGAAAGAAAAGGCATCCAAATTGGAAAAGAAGAATTAAAACTGTCACTATTTGCAGATGATATGATATTGTATATTGAAAACCCTAAAGTCTCAGTCAAAAAACTACTGGACCTTATAAATGAATTCAGCAAGGTGGCAGGATATAAAATTAATACTCAGAAATCAGAGGCATTTCTATATACCAACAATGAACTGTCAGCAAAAGAAATTAAGGAAACAATCCCCTTCACTATTGCAGCCAAAAAAATAAAGTACCTAGGAGTAAATTTAACCAAGGAGGTTAAGGACTTGTACTCGAAAAATATAGAACATTGATAAAAGAAATCAAGGAAGATACAAACAAGTGGAAGCATATACCGTGCTCATGGCTAGGAAGAATAAACATCATTAAAATGTCTATATTACCCAAAGCAATTTACAAATTCAATGCAATACTAATTAAAATACCAATGACATACTTCAAAGATATAGAACGCATATTCCAAAAATTTATATGGAACCAAAAAAGAACACGAATAGCCTCAGCAATCTTAGAAAGAAAAAATAAAGCAGGAGGTATCACTCTTCCAGATATCAAGGTTTACTATAAGGCCATTATACTCAAGACAGCCTGGTACTGGCATAAGAACAGGCACATAGATCAACGGAACAGAACAGAGGACCCAGCAATAAACCCACAGCTTTATGGACAACTGATATTTGACAAAGGAGGAAAGAACATACAATGGAATAAAGACAGCCTCTTTAACAAATGGTGTTGGGAAAATTGGACATCTATCTGCAAAAAAATGAAACTAGACCATCAACTTACACTATTGACAAAAACAAACTCAAAATGGGTAAAAGACTTAAATGTAAGTCGTGAAACCATAAGCATCTTAGAAGAAAACATAGGCAGCAAGCTCTCCAACATCTGTAGCAGCAATATATTTGCCGATTTATCTCCACGGGCAAATGAAATAAAAGGCAAGATAAACAAATGGGACTATATCAAACTAAAAAGTTTTGCACAGCTAAAGACAATAAGAACAGAATAAAAAGACAAACCACACAATGGGAGAACATATTCGACAGCACGTCTGATAAGGGGTTAATAACTAAAATTTTTAAAGAACTTATAAAACTCAACACCAGGAAGACAAACAATCCAATCAAAAAATGGGCAAAAGAAATGAATAGAAATTTCTACAAAGAGGACATACAGATGGCCAATAAGCATATGAAAAAATGCTCAACATCACTAATTATTAGAGAAATGCTAATTAAAACCACAATTAGATATCACCTCACACCAGTCAGAATGGCACTCATCAGCAAAACAACACAGAATAAGTGCTGGCGGGGTTGTGGAGAAAAGGGAACCCTTCTGCACTGCTGGTGGGAATGCAGACTGGTGCAGCCACTATGGAAAACAGTTTGGAGATTCCTCAAAAAATTAAAAATCGAACTGCCTTTTGACCCAGCTATTCCACTTATAGGAATATACCCTAAGAACACCTTAGCACTGTTCGAAAAGAAGAAATGCACCCCCATGTTTGTGGCAGCATTGTTCACAATAGCGAAGATCTGGAACCAGCCCAAGTGTCCGTCAGAAGACGAGTGGATTAAAAAGCTATGGTACATATATACTATGGAATACTACTCAGCCATAAGAAATGATGACATCGGATCATTTATAACAAAATGGATGGTCCTTGATAACATTATACGAAGTGAAATAAGTAAATCAGAAAAAAAGAAAAACTGAGAACAGCATGATTTCATACATAAGTGGGACATAAAAGTGAGACTATGAGACATGGACAAGAGAGTGCTGGTTATGGGGTGGGGAAAGGGAGGGAAGGATGGGATAGGGAGGAGGGGAGGGACACAGGGAAAACCAGATAGAAGGTGACAGAGGACAATTTGACTTTTGGTGACGGGTATGAAACACAATTGAATGTTAAGATAACCTGGAGATGTTTTCATTAAAAAAAAATAAAATTTAAAAAAAAAAAAAAAAGATGGCGCTGCCCACATGGAAGTTCATTGATATTAATGTGTGTTCTGGAACAGGCTGTGGGCAGGCCGGGTCGTTATAGCCTAAGGCTTAGTTTAAGAGTAAGCTCTTCCCCACACCCTTGACTGATTGGATGATGTAGGGTGGTGCACTCTCCTGAGGAATTCCATTATACAGAGACTTCCTTGTTCGTATAATTGAATTAAAGGTTTTGAGTCTATGTTATAAAGTGGGAGAGACCAGTAGCTTGATCTCTCTCTTGGTTCCTGAGGTATTAGGGAGGAGAGCAGATTAAGGCCACGTGAGTGCCAGGAGAAGCAGCCAAGATGGCAGAATGCTGAGGGAGAAGCCAGTTTGTTAAGAGTTTGTGCTGGAGGAGATGTGGAACAGAGGCGAATAAGTCTGGTGAGCTAGAAACCTTTGATTCTGGGAAACTCGGATAAGTCAGTAGCTTTGTGAGCACTGAATGTGTGGGTTTTGGAGCCCAGTGTGTGTTTCTGCTTGCCCGCCGGGTGCAAGCTAGAATTAAAGCTGATGGCTCACCAGTTCTTGGCTCCTGTGTTTCATTACGGACTGTTCAAATCTAATGCGAACCTGCACTGGCCAGGTGGCTGTGATGGCGGCCATGGCTATTGGCTTTATAGAACTGGCCCCCTGTGTAAAAAGTTTGGGGACCCCTGGCCTAAGGCTTAGTTTTAAGACTAACCTTTTTTCACACACCCTTGACTGTTGCATGATGTGTGGTGGTGCACGCTCATGAGGAATCCCATTATGCCTCAGATAAGTGACTTTGTATCAGAGACTTCCTTGTTTGTATATTGGATTAAAGTTTTTGATTGCTATACTATAATGTAGGGCAGACTGGGAGCTTGCTCCCTCTCGGTTCCTGCTATCATCATTGCAGGGACCTTTCTGATCCCTTGCCATCTATGGGAAAAGCAGGTTTTCTGTATTTCTCTTGTCTTCCCTGTGGCTTGCCGGTCTTGGTGAGACACCAATAAACAGAATGGCACACCATCTTCTGACTCCACCATTTCTTTACCATCTGCCCAAATCCAACGGGAACCTGCATGTGAATGGCCACGATGGCGGCTCCTGGCCATACACCCCGTGTCAGCTATATGCAGCCGGCATATTTAATAAATCTCCTCCTTTAATACAACCTTTCAAAATTCATCTGGACTTGGTGTCTCTACATAAACCCGCTGAAGTGAAGTAGGGTACTTTTCAGAATCTGGGGTATAGTTCTTTACAACATTTGAGGCTCGTCCAGGATCCGGTGTTTCACGTCATCAGGTAGAGACACCCTGAATCAGCTGGTCTCTCCAGGGAGCTGCCTGACCCTGCTTGAATCTCGAGGAGAGGCGTCCCCTGAGACGTTTTTAGGGCTCCTGGTTTTTCTGTGGGTCTGGACAGTTCCACAGTAGACGCCTCCCAGTTCCCAAATTCAACAATTTGGACAATTCCACCGAGAAATCAAGGAGGTAGGTAAAGCAACTCTCTGGCTTTACTGAATTCTAGCTTTCCTCTAAATTCTTGCTTTTCTGTTCTGTTTTGGACTAGTCAATTTGGGCTATTGCACGGGGATCAGATGTGATCTCACCCACGTAATAGGCTCTTCAAGACTGAGACATGGGTGGAGAGTTTTTAGGTCTTGCCTTGGGCTTTGCTGGGAGATGTCTGTTTATCCTCTGGGGATTGGGTCCTGCTTCAGGCTCTCGGGGATATCGGTTTCTCTAAGAGAGGTATTAGTAGGGACTTCCTCCTACCCAAAACTTCCAGAGGTATCTAGTTGTGCTCTCAGTAAAAGACATTAGTGGAGACTTCATTTGTGCTCTAGGAAGGCATAGTGGAGATTGAGTTTGTCCAGGATTAGTCAGTCTCACATCACACTGAATCAGTGGAGACTGAGGTAACCTGGATTAATTTATCTCACCTTGGATTAATTACGTTTCGGTGTTTGTTGAGATCTCATTCTTTGCTTTCCTTGTTTCTGTTTGAAACCCCTGAGCTGTGTGGTGTGAGTGGGAATCTCTGGTTCCTAAGCCTAAATTCCAGGAAAAAGGCGAAGGAGAACACCTGAGAGACCCCTGAGTGATCAGTGTGTGAACGGGAATCTCTGGTGCCTGAGCCTAAGTTCCAGGAATGCGGTTAGGAGAACACCTGAGAGGACCATGAAAGTGAACCCCTTCCTCTGTCTATTGAACTGTGTGAATAAGTAATCTGTTCTGTCTCTTTGTCAGAAAATATCTCTAGTATAATTTTAATTGGAATAAGTAAAGAGTGCTCATTTAAATATCTTAATTTATAATTGTGTATGTGAATTCTTTGTTTAATGTGTAACTGTGTCTGTTTCTAAGGCCTGAATTGAATTTTTGCATGCAAAATTAGAAATTTCTGGGCAAAGGTAAAAGGAAATTCATAAAACAAGCCTGAAAAATATAAAATCTCTAGGATCCAAGACTCCTAACTTCAGGGCTCTGTCTGATTTCTCCCCTGAAGAAATTATTCTCTTCTGTTGGCTCCCTTCCTCTTGTATTGTGTGATGATTGACACCTCTAGAGTCAAACATCTTTTATTCTGAGCACTAGTTATTGTCTGTCTTATTTGTTTGCTTTTATTAGTGTGCTAATTCCTGCCTTCTCTTGGACAGTTTGAAGTGTTTCTCCAGCCTCTGGGGGCGAAGGGCTGACAAGTAAGCAGTTTGGGTGAGAGAAAAGCAGGGCTGGGACGTGCTGTGAGGAGAGCAGTGAGGGAAGGGCGCTAGGGTAAAATGGCAGGGACAACTAAGGGTGAAGTGATTAGAGAAAGTATAGAATAGTGTAAAGCCCATAGCCACGGCCACCATCACAGCTGCCTGGCCAGTGCAGGTTCACATTAGATTCGGACAGTCGGTAATGAAACAACGGAGCCAAAAACTGGTGGATTATCATCTTTAATTCTAGTTTGCACTCGGCAGGCAAGTAAAAACACACACTGGGCTCCAAAACCCATTCATTCTGTGCTCACAAAGCTACTGACTTATCTGAGTTTCCTAGAGTCAAAGGCTTCTAGCTCACCAGTCTTATTCACCTGTGTTCCCCATCTCCTTCTCTCTGCACAAATTCCGCTCAAACTGGCTTCTCCTTCAGCACTCCACCATCTTGGCTACTTCTCCTCTCCTCCACATGGCCTTAATCTGCTCTCCTCTCTAATGCTAACCTCAGGAACCAAGAGAAGGCAAGCTCCCGGTCTGCCCCACTTTATAGTGTAGAAATCCAAATCTTTAATCTAATCTACAAACAAGAAAGTCTCTGACACAAAGTCACTTATCTGAGGCATAATGGGAGGATTCCTCATGAGAGTGCACCACCCCATATTATCCAATCAGTCAAGGGTGTGGGGAAAAGCTTACTCTTAAAACTTGCATGTGGGCAGCACCATCTTTAACAAAGTGAGCATAATATATTTCATCTGCCCAACAAATAGAAACTAATTTCACATATCCACCTACTGACAAAAAGAAGTTTTACCCATTTAGAAAATACAGGGTAGGAATAGTATTAAAAAATTAGAAATTTGCTTTAGAAAAATCATTAAAAAAAAAAAAAAACAGGACCAGGTAAAAGGATTTAAAAATTAACAAACCACGATTGTGGACCTTGCTGGTTATCAGTTTCTTGAAATAAATTTCAATTACAGAATGAGTGATGGGATCATGAATAATAGGACTATAGGAGATAGGAGTATCAGGACATTCTAGAATAAGTGATAGAATCATAAGTAATGGTATTATAAAAATGGGATTATCAAGATAATCCAGAAGGAGTAATGGAGTCATGAGTAACAGGATTATAGGGAATGGGATTATCAGAGACAGGCCCTCCAGCTACCTCTCCCCTTCTCCTCCCTAGGACATAGAGGTTGCGTGGGCCCTCCATGGGTTGGGATTAATGGCTTATTGTCCTCCACTGATGTGCAGAAAGTTATAAAATGGAAAATAAGTGTAAAGTAAACAAAACTAGCACTGGGAGAAGGGTTCAGACTTTCACCCATGGGGCCGAAGCAAGTGTTGGGTCCCCTCCAAGTTTCTCCTACCCTTCTACAGTTCCTTTGTGTGGCATGGTTGTTTCTGATGTGGAAAGCATGGGATTCATGGGGAAGACCCACTGCTTTAGCCATAATAGTACCCCCTCGGTCACAAAGAATCCCAGGTTCCCAATCCTCATATTGACTTAATAGTGTAAATTACTGTGGGTCAAAAGAGGGTTAGTATCTCTTTGCCAGCTGGGTAGTTTGTAACAAAGACCTCTTATTGTGTAAAAAGTATTTTCCATGTTAGGAATATATATATTATTTCAAAGGCCTCTTTGTTAATTCTTTTTATTTAATGGTTCATAGTCCTGTGATATTGAAATCTTGGTTTAAATATTTTTAAAAATGTGGCCTGACCTGTGGTGGCGCAGTGGATAAAGCGTCGACCTGGGAACACTGAGGTCGCCAGTTCAAAACACTGCACTGGTCTGGTCAAGGCACATATGGGAGTTGATGCTTCCAGCTCCTCCCCCCTTTCTCTCTCTCTCTCTCTCTCTCTCTCTCTCTCACTCACTCTGTGTCTCCTCTCTAAAAATGAATAAAATAAAAAATAAAATTTAAATATTTTTAAAAATGTAATAATTGTTAATAATGTCTTTTTATGTAATGTTTAGTTTATTATCATTTTGCAACAATATTGTTCAATGCTAGGTAATATAAGAAAAAGAGTCGTATCCTGGAGCTCCTGCAAATCTATTTCTATAATGCTCTTTGTTTAAAATTTTCTTTTGAATGCTAATGTACTGAGTTATTCTGCAGCGGAGAGACTCTGGAATCCTAAAGGAGACACCAAACCTGTTTCTCTTGCAAACCTCTACCCTCTTTCATTTGATCCAGCTAATAACACTGTTTTTGTCTTTTTCCAAAAGTTTATATAGACAGAAAAGGGCCCTCAAGCCCCTCAGCGAGATCTTCTGAGCATGGCTTTCAAGGTCTATAATGACCAAGAAAGAAACAGAAAAGGCAAATAGAGCCCAAAAGAGATCAGAAAAATATCAGCTTTTGGCATACGCCCTTAAAGGCTCCAATGCCCCAAAGGGGATTCATAGGATTCCATCAGGGCCCTGCTTCAAGAGTGGAAAGAAGGGTCATTCATCTAAAGCCTGCCAGGCTTTTTGACTTCCACCAGGGACAAGCCTTTGCTGTGGGAAAAAGGGACACAAGAAGGTAAGATGCCTCCTTGCTCCATGGAAAGAGGGTTCAGTCTCTTCTAACCCTGCTCCAGCTACCTGTGACCTCACCTTGCCCAGGCTGCTGGGACTTGCCATTGAAGGCTAAAGGTGCCCAGGGCCATTGGCCCCATCTCACAACACCATTTAGGAGTCTAGAGTATATCTTCCAAGTAGCAGGTAAACTGATCTCATTTTTTATAAACATGAGGGCCACTTACTATGCCTTGCCTGAATATTCGAGTTTTATTTATGCCTCAAAGATCTCTGTTGTGGGTATTGACAGTCTGATTTCTGTTGCTTTGTTTAATGTATAATGTCTCCTTTATTCCTCTTGTCTCAATGCCCCCATGCATATTTTAGGCTGGTACCTGTTCCTAATTCCAGTTAAAAGCAGTGATTTCTAGGACTTGAACTCTAGCTGTAGAGTGTAGAATATGACTATAACTTCAGTGCCTTGTAGACTTTTCCTGAATATATGTGACTTCTACTCTTTGGGACAATTCTCAGACTGAAGTAGGAATTAGATTACATTTGCAAATAATATAGAGCAGTAATGGTGCCAACATAGACTTAGTGAAATTATGTTAACATGTTAAGAACATTTGAGACTGTAAGAATTTTATTTTAAATCCTGTTGTATTAGAACTTTGTTTAATAATCTAGTAGGCTTTAGTCACTTTATTGTATGAGGACACTTGTTATAGTATTTGTTAACATTAGCTATTTAAATTTCATAGTTTATTTTATATTTTTCCAGTTTGCCTCAAAATCAGAACATAGGAATTAAGAATTTAAATGAGTAGAAAAATGCCACTCAAAACCAGTGGGGTTTTGGAACTCTTATTGCCAAAGGTTTATTCGAAATAAATTGGAAAAATATTTTGCTAACAGGAAAGAAATAATTAGAAAAACCAAACTTAGAATCTATTACAAAAGCCATAATACCTGAGTATTTAGTTTGTGTCCAAATGAATACTAAACAAAATAAGAAAATTATAAGAAAGAAACAGGGAGAAAAAACTCTCTCAGGTAAACATTTAAAAGTAGACTTTATTAAATAATTGACAATTGTTAGAAAACTGCTATGTAGAATTCTTTCCAGGTTTAGCTCACCCATTCTAGTGTTGGGCCTACATTTGTGTCCACAGTCTCATAGCTGGTAGGAAAGGAAGCCAATATTAATTGGAAGCTAATTTAAAGTTACATTGTGCCCAGAGACACCAAAAAGTTCAGGGCAAGTAAAATGCATGAATAAACATGACCACTCCTTTCTTAAGTACTTGCAGAGTTTGCAGGTTATACAGCAAGCTCTTCAAAAGACTGTCCAAGAGGTGCTTCCAACATTTCCAGGAGATTCAGTACATCACCCAAAGACTGACTCTCACATGGACGGGTCCACACGTGGTAATCCCAACAACTCCCACTGCTGCCAAGGTAGAAGGATAGCATGCCCTATTCCAACCACAAACCAGAAGGTGGTTGGTCTACATACAGCTAAAGAATAAAGAAACTTACTAAGGACTCCCTTTTTAATCAGACTTTGGGAAAAGGAGAAACTATGGTAAAAAGGAAGTCAACTTAATTGTCACTAAAGGTTAAAGATTTTAAAATTAGGAGTTCTGACTAAAAGTATGTTGTTATAAAAGCCAATTAGTTTTATGTAAGTTGCAAAAGGTTTGTGCAGTTTATAAGAAATAAACAATAACATTTGTTTCTTTAGTGAACTGTACTGCTATTAATGCTGTCTGTTAAATATCTGTTAGATGTTATAAGTTAATATCCCTACACAATAGCCTCATGCTTTTCAGTAAATTAAGTCAAAGATTTGACTTAGAACATAAAACCAGTGGGGAATGTTATAAGGTACCAAAAAGCTGCAAAATTAATATTGACATTTGTTGGGCAGATCAAATATACTATGCTCACTTTGTTAAAGATGGCACTGCCCACATGGAAGCCTGTCACCCAGGTGATATTATTTGCCCTTATGCTTGGAATAGGTGTGGGGCGAAGGCTGAAATGTAAGCAGGCCCAGTCGTTATAGCCTAAGGCTTAGTTTTAAGAGTAAGCTTTTCCCCACCCACACCTTTGACTGATTAGATGATGTGGGGTGGTGCACTCTCCTGAGGAATCCAATTATGCCTCAGATGGGTGACTTTGTATCAGAGACTTTCTTGTTTGTAGATTAGATTAAGGGTTTGGATTTCTACATTATAAAGTGGGACAGACCAGTAGCTTGCTCTTTCGATTCCTGAGGTTAGTATTAGAAAGGAGAGCAGATTAAGGCCAAGTGGAGGAGAGGAGGCAGCCAAGATGGTGGAATGCTGAGGAAGAAGCCAGTTTGTGCAGAGTTTGTGTAGAGAGAAGGAGATAGAAAACAGAGGTGAATAAGTCTGGTGAGCTAGAAACCTTTAGATTCTAGGAAACTCGAATAAATCAGTAGCTTTGTGAGCACTGAGTGAGTGGGTTTTGGAGCCCAGTGTGTGTTTTTACTTACCCACTGGGTGCAAGCTAGAATTAAAGCTGATGGCTCACCAGTTCTTGGCTCCGGTGTTTTATTACCGACTGTCTGAATCTAACGCGAACCTGCATGGGCCAGGCGGCTGTGATGGTGGCCTTGGCCACTGGCTTTACAACATTCTAGGAGGAAAAGGTCAGGCTTTCCTGTTCTTTCTTTGGAAAATGGAGGATAAAGAATATAGAAGTCTCCTGACTTACAAGGACGACTATCGTTTTTGGTTCTAAAGTTCTCTGAAAGGATTAAGGTTATCTGAGAAACTCCCTTTTGCTTTCAATAAGAGACAAAATTTACATACCACCCTACACTGATTTTAGATCTTTTTCCCTTCCTGGAATCTGAGATTAACATGTACCTCTAGACCAGGGGTAGTCAACCATTTTATACCTACTGCCCACTTTTGTATCTCTATTAGTAGTAAAATTTTCTAACTTCTCACCAGTTCCACAGTAATGGTAATTTATAAAGTAGAAAAGTAACTTTACTTTATAAAATGTATAAAGCTGAGTTACAGCAAGTTAAAGCATATAATAATAATTACTTACCAAGTACTTTATGTTGAATTTTTGCTAAATTTGGCAGAATAAATGGTTTTTTTTACAGGGACAGAGAGAGAGTCAGAGAGAGGGATAGATAGGGACAGATAGACAAGAATGGAGAAAGGTGAGAAGCATCAATCATTAGTTTTTCATTGCCGTTGCGACACCATAGTTTTTCATTGATTGATTTCTCACATGTGCCTTGACCACGGGCCTTCAGCAGACTGAGCAACCCCTTGCTGGAGCCAGTGACCTGGGGTCCAAGCTGGCAAGCTTTTTTCTCAAGCCAGATGAGCCCATGCTCAAGCTGGCAAGCTCGAGGTCTCGAACCAGGGTCTTCCGCATCCCAGTCCGATGCTCTATCCACTGCGCCACTGCCCAGTCAGGCCAGAATAAATCTTTATAAAACAAATTACTATAGTTAAATCTATCTTTTTATTTATACTTTGGTTGCTCCACTACCACCCACCATGAAAACTGGAACGCCCACTAGTGGGTGGTAGGGACCAGGTTGACTACCACTGCTAAGCAAAGGAGAAGACATAGACACTAAATGGCTTTGTGAATGTCTTTGATTGTATTACCTTGAAAGGTTTAATGTCCTTTGTAAATCCTTTAAACAAATGTTATAATCTTGTTAATGATTGTGTCATGCTGTCATGCCCTCCAATCTGTATGTAGTCAAAGGGTATATAACCAGCCTCTGAAATAGCAACTTGTCACTCTATTTCCATACTTCCTGTCTTAGGAACAGAATTTCAGTGTTTATAGGACAGCCACAGGCCCAACTAAACACACTGTATTTCCCAGACTCTCTTGTAACTTCTGTGACTCATATCAACTGTTAAGAGTCACACAAGTTTTCTCAGAGTTTCTTTCTAAAGGGGATGTATGCCCTTTTTCCTACCTTCCTCCAACTCCTGCCTAAAATGTGGATGAGCCTGACCAGGTGGTGGCGCAGTGGATAGAGTGTTGGACTGGGATGCCGAAGACCCAGGTTCGAGACCCCGAGGTCGCCAGCTTGAGTGCAGGCCCATCTGGCTTGAGCAAAAGCTCACCAGCTTGGACCCAAGGTCGCTGGCTCCAGCAAGGGGTGGCTCAGTCTGCTGAAGGCCCGCGGTCAAGGCACATGTGAGAAAGCAATCAATGAACAACTAAGATGTTGAGACGGCAACGAAAAACTAATGATTGATGCTTCTCACCTCTCTCCATTCCTGTCTGTCTGTCCCTATCTATCCCTCTCTCTGACTCTCTCTCTGTCCCTGTAAAAAAAATAAAAATAAAAATAAAAAAATGTGGATGAGATGACTGGAGCTCTAGCAGCCATTTTGGGCTATGAGAACAAGAGTTCCACCCTAGGGATGGTGAAGTGTGAGCTAAATGAAATCCAGACCCTCTCATTGCTATACACAGTCCATGGTTGAACTTTCACCTGAGAGAAAAATGAATAATCTATTATCTGTGTGTTTTAATGCAACCGATCCTAATCCCAACTGATAACAACAAATGTTTATATGAATAGATATTATACATAGTCAATATTTTATTGAGCTCCTACAGATCACATGAGAATTTTTAAGGCTCTCCAATGATATGTTGAGCATAGGAAATGTCCAGTGCCCTGTGATGCGGCATCTTATAGCAGGATTGCCACACTGCCTGCGGGAGATGCCAATCAGTGTTTAGGCTCAGGTCATTTTATACCTGAAAATCCTAAAAAATTCTCCCTTCCTCTGAACTAGCAGATTGATGCCTAGGACAGTACATCTGCTGTAGAGAATATGGGTCCACGTGCACCCTCATTCGCATGCATAGACATTCATGCCCATTGTTGGTCAAATAAGTTTGTAAATATGATATATATGTTTGCTCTCTTATAGTTTGCATTGGATGTGAGGGACAGGCTGTAAGCAGGTAGTGTCTTTATTGCCTAAGGCTTAGTTTTAAGACTAAGCTTTTCCCCACACCCTTGACTGTTGCAGGATAGGGGGTGGTACACTCTCATGAGGAATCCCATTATGCCTCAGATAAGTGACTTTATATCAGAAACTTTCTTGTTTGTATATTGGATTAAAGGTTTTGATTTCTACACTAAAAAATGGGCAGACCGGGAGCTTGCTCTCTCTCGGTTCCTGAGATTAGCATTAGATGAGAGAGCAGAGAAAGGCCATGTGGAGTAGAGGAGAAGCAGCCAAGATGGTGGAGTGATGAAGGAGAAGCCAGTTTGTACGGAGTTTGAGAGGAGGAGATAAGGAACAGAGGTGAATAAGGCTGGTGAGGTAAAAACTTTGATTCTAGGAAACTCAGATAAGTCAGTGGCTTTGGGAGCCCTGAATGGAAAGGTAAGTGTTTTACCACTGTGTGCATTTCTTGCTCGCCGGACACAAGCTAGGATTAAAGGTGATAGCTCATCAGTTTAATGGCTCCATTGTTTCATTGCCATCTGTCCAAATCAAATGCGAACCTGCACAGGCCAGGCAACTCTGATGGTGGCCGTGGCTACTGGCTTTACATCCACACACTTGCATGGACGTGCACACACCCTCAGGAAGTTCCACCTATGCGTCACACTCAGGTACACCCTCGTAGCCACAGCCATGACGCACTCGGATGGTTCCCTGTGATTGTGAAGGTCACAGATTTCCCTCAGCCACTATGAGTTATTCCTGTCAATAACCAGAGTACAAGGCTGGGAGCGGGATGTTGAAGCATAAGAAACGAGAGCAGGAAAGCTCGGGAAGTCAGCCCTTGACCACGGTGGTACACTTGAGAAGAAGCAGGAAGAGGAGGATCCCCTCCCACACATCAGTTCAGTCAAAAGGGGACTCCTGTTGGGCCAGGGACCCTTTGGACACCACGAGGCGTCACCTGCACAGAGACACTTCCACTAAAGTATAAGTTAAGCTCCTACGTGAGCCTCCGTCCTTCTCCCTCTGGGGCTGCGCCTCTGGAGGAGTTCACCCATTGACTCATTTCCTGCTGTTTTATTTTGATGTCTCCAGAAGCTCAGCCTCTGCCTCTGACCCCAGTGCTCCAAGAGCCAGCGCGGGCTGCGTGATGGGCTGGGATGTTGGAAAACACCAAGATGAAGAAACCTAGTCCCTGCTCTTGGGCCATGAGCCCTCTGTCAGATCATTAAGTGAGAAATAAATATTGACAGCCAGTCACATAAATGTGCATGAACAATTACAGGAATTGACAGAGATCTAAAAATGCCATTTACCACCCATTGCTCTTTGGGAGATTCTCACTTTTCTCATCCACAATCTGGGAATAGTAACTTGAACCCTCAGAAACATGTGAGCTGAGTAACTCCCCTCATGGATTACTTAGGGAATCCCTTCTGGTGCTCAGCACATCTTTTCACCAGCTCTGATTTTGTTCAACATGTCCCATAGAACCCCATCCATATCTTTCTTCTAAGCCTTGAAATGCCTCCGCCACAGTGAGTTCCCAAGTCCCATCCTTAGCAGATACTATGGCCACCGACTTACTCCGAAGATAGAGGCCACACAAGGTGTGGTCCCCCAACTTCCATCGTGTTCTCTTAGAAGTCTCATCTCCCTTCATCTCCTGCTTAGAGGAAGGGTACTTATATCCAAGTATTTGGGAGAATCAAAATAATGATGGCCCAGAAATCTGAGACTACAGAAAAGGAGAGTCTTAATCCATGATCACCAATGAACTAATTGCACCCAAAGAATGCATACCACAGCCTTGTGACAAATATAGGTGTCAGAGTCATGTCCCCGCTTCTCCACTTGGTACCTGTGTAGCCCTGAGCATGTGACTCAATTTTTATTTGTTAATCCGTTCAACCCACATTGGAAGTTTTATTGAGTACCAAGTGCACTAACCACGGCCACAACTGAACTGTTATAAAATGACGGTAATAATGATAGTAACTTAAAACATTTGTCTTGAAACTTTGGTACTTCGAGCACAAAGGGAGTAATAAGTGTGAATTATCTTCCACTTCTTTTTCTGGCCCTTAGTGCCCCGTTCCTTTTCTGCATATAAAGAGGAATTTCGCATAAACAAAATAAATTCTTCGTTGTGTGAGGAGCCTCATTGTAAATCCCACCACAAAGCACACCTTCTGGTTCTCAGTGAGTGGTGGGCTGTGCCTGTGTAGCTGGGGGAACGGCCTCCTCCCTGTGTGTAAACCATCGCAGGGCCCGCCCACTCTGGGAGTCCTGACAAGCCAAATGGTGACAGGCAGGCCCCTTCCGGGACAGGGCTGGCAACCTCCCTGGCTTTCATTCATTGACATTAGCATTATAACCAGGCTTAGTGCAAAGAACTGGGGTGACTGAACGTGACTTTGGAGGACTCAGATTCAGAGGTGCAAATTTTCTTACTTTATTTCCCTATCCCTGATTTAGTTTTTGACCCACTTCTGCATGACAGCAGGAAAAAAAGTAATCCTGGTAATTCCAGATGAATCCGGTGATTCCTAGAGTTAAATTTTGTAAATCCAGGCTCCTCCCCTGTCCCTGTCCTGCCCTTGTCCTCTGAAGTTTTTGTGATCCTTGTCTGCTGTGAATCACCCCAGGCAGGAGTTCAGTGCTGTAAAGTCTCCACCAGGGGACACCATGGGCCTCTGCTGGGTTGGGTCGACCACTACTGGACACTCACCCTACACCATCACGCATGGCTGATACCCATTTTCATGGGGACCTCAGCTGCTTATTGAATTTGTTCTGTTCCTCATGGACCTGCCCCTAATGTTTGGGAGCCACTTCCCCCCTTCCAGCACTTCTGTGGTTCCTCTGCGGGGTTTGGAAATCATAAGCCCCACCGCCCTGACTGCAGACACTCTGTAAGGCACTCTGTAAGGTACACTTAGGCCCGTCTCCCCGGAATGCCCACTCGGCTGCCATGGCTCTTTGGTGCAAATGCCCTACTGGGAGCAAATCCCCTTAATATAGTTTGCAAAATGGATACTGGTGTCTTTCCTCTGGGACCCTTCCAAATTCACTTGGTATGTCTGTCTCCCCCGTTTCTTAGCACCTCCACCATCTTAAAATCTCAGTTCCAGAGGTCTTCCCATGACCTCACAACCAGAAACCTGAGCTTCTGGAATTAATTCCTTTCTCCCAAAATTACTGTTATGGGCTTCAAAAGCCTATTTTGCAAGTTAAACGTGAAACTCTGGCATTTCTTTCTCTTCGCATTCCTAAATTTACAACTCTAATCCTAGTCTCTGACTAAATAGGGGGAAGATTGTGTACAAAGAAATAATGTGGGCCTGACCAAGCGGTGGCGCAGTGGATAGATCGTCGGACTGAGATGTGGAAGACCCAGGTTCGAGACCCCAAGGTCACCAGCTTGAGCACAGGCCCATCTGGTTTGAGCAAAAGCTTGCCAGCTTGGACCCAAGGTCGCTGGCTCCAGCAAGGGGTTGCTCAGTCTGCTGAAGGCCCACGGTCAAGGCACGTGTGAGAAAGCAATCAATGAACCACTAAGGTGTCACAACAAAAACTGATGATTGATACTTCTCATCTCTCTCTGTCCCTGTCTGTCCCTCTCTCTGACTCTCTCTCTCTGTCCCTGTAAAAAACAAACAAAAAAAGAAATAATGTGGAAGGGAAAGGTATTCTGATTAATATTATAAAATATTATCAAACTACATACTAACCACCCGTGGTCCCTGCTCTTGAAAAGCTCACCGTCAATGGAAACTTTTCACCAAATGGCAAGTTTGGCCAGTTGACCAGATCCACTGGAACCCCAGAGATCAGCTGTCCTAACAAAACAGGTTGGCAAAGTAACCCATAAGTCCAGCTCTATCTCTAAGAGTTGTGGGGCCAGGACAGGAGTACAGATTCTTTGGCCTTCTGTTCTGGTTCCTTCCAATAGCATAGGAGGGCATCACATTAAGGTAACAGACACCTCACTCCCGAGACTTTGAAGCAGGTGTCCGTATATACCATGAAAGGCTTATTAAGGCCAGCGAACCTCAGTTAGAATCCTTGCCAGCAAACTGACTGCCTCTCACACGCCTGCTTATCTGTCTCCCCAGCAAGTGTGGAGGCTAAGGTCCTGTCCACCCCTCTGAGCTGCAGGCACCCAGGCGGTCTGTTGGCTACTGAGAAGCCTGACATCCCTTTTCAAACTGTCCAAATTATTCCCTGAGTAACCCTTCTCGATTTATTTAGCTCTCACACTGGGAACCCAGTTCATGTGGCATTGGAGGAAACCTTCCCTGATTGGGATGCATTCCTGGTTGGAAAACTGTCTACCACTCACTTCTCAGAGATGCTGGAGAATTCACACTTGATAGGAAGTGCCAGCCCTGTGTCCTTGGGGCAGGCTAGCATTCAGAGGACCATTTCTAATAGCCCTCCCAATACTCCTGTGTAAAATAAGATATGCAAGCACCACCATAGAGTTCCTATTCCCAATCATCTTCTCAGCTAGCTGCTAGAACAAGGCTAGTACTCCGGAGATGACTAAAATAGGAAGAAAAAAAATTGCCATAATCATCCAAAAAAAAAAAATTAAGGCTATTCCTTTTCGTCCAAAATCATAAACTTACCTAGTAATACATCTAAAATCTAACCTTGCAAATCAGTGATCCATTGCCAAACAAAACAGGGTATTCCAAACCAGGAAGCATTTTAAATCCATTTATTCAATGATCCATGCATCCAATAATTCACACATATTCTAATTTTTTAGATTTTTTGAGTACTAATGTGAGAGGGGATGCATATCAATTTTAAGACTCACATATAATGTCATTGATTTCTTTCTTATGCTTCCCTAAATTATTTCTCTCTGACAGAGTGGTTCTTTATGAAGATTCTCCAAATATTGCATGCATGGGGACATATTTATACTAAACAATTTAAGTGGGCAATAAATTACATATATATATATGTTTACACAATTAGGCTGTACAGTTTAGGCTATGCAACATGTTATGTACAAAACGACACAAGGCTGAATCCAGCACACGAGAACATGGTACAATGGAGATGCGGTCAGCATGATCTGTACGATGCTGCTGCCCGCATCACGCGGCACACTGTTTACAGCACACATTTTCTATAAGTAGAAAGAGCACACTCTAATGTAGCGATAAAAGGTATGGTATAGTGAATACACAAACCCATCACACAGTTGTTCATTATCATGATTAAGTATTATGTACTTTACATCATTGGATTCGGTGTCAGAAGGTTTGTGAGAATGAAGAATAGTTCCTAGAGAGTTGGGGTTGGGGGACAGGAACTGAACTCCCTATTCCTATGATTTGTTGTGTCAGGACATGTGGATTCCTCGTAGGTCAGACAAAGTGGATTGAAGCTCAGCTTGGGCCATCTGGCGGGTACCCTGCAGGGGAAGGCTGCCACCTGGGCCAGGGGCCCTGTCAGTGAGCGGCCCCAGACTGGACATGCGGTGGGAGCCAAGTAGGAATGAAAGGGTTAGGTCTCCCAAGTGCAGGGATGGCGCAGTGCGACCCTGGGGACACACAGCGGGCCTCAGAGCCCCTGGGAGTCAGCCGGACCAGCAGTGGCAGGCAACACAGAGGACTGTCTCTGGGCCCACTAGGGTGGACACAAGCCCTGGTCCTTCATCCAGGACAAGTCTGTCCACTCCTGCTCACATCAGCTATGCAAATGTGCTCCTGTACATCTCTTCCTAAATGCACACCCAGTGAGACCACACTGGGAGTGACATCAGCCGGGTGGGACATTTATCCCACGGAAACCTACAAGCACTACCTGGCTGGGCACCTCTCCCAGAAAGCCGCTGTTCAAGGCTCACCAGCACAGCACTGCCCCTCTCCACCTCCCTGCCCAGCACCTGCCCACCCAACGCCCGCAGGGCAGACTAGACTAGGCAGGAGAAGCAGAGGAAAGGAAAAGAGGAAGAGGAGGAAAAGGACACCATGCTCCTCCCCAAGCCCTCTGAGCATGGCAGTAGCCTAGAATGAGCCAGAACAGCTGTGAGTCACGTAGGAGGCTAGCATCATAAACTGGATAGGACTGGTTTTCATAAGAAAAAACAACCGGAGCCTTTGAAATCTACCCAGGAAGTGGGAAGGGGAAGGTGACGGTATTCCAGTTGGGGACTGTAGTTGTAAGGAATGGCACCATTCTATGTTGATGCCTAGCAAACAGAAGGTCCTCAGAAAACCCGTCTGTCTTCCCAGCACAGCAAGTAGCATGTTCAGGCACAGATGCCTCTCTCAAAGGTATGCACGTCCCCCCTAATTGTTTCCTAGTCCTTGCTTGGTCTCTGCGCTGCAGAGCAGTCCTGGCTTCATCACTTCCCTCTTGGGCTCCTGTGTTGTCCCATATAAGGACGTGACTGGTGAGGATGCTCTCTCTTCTCTCCAACTTGCAATATGTCCTCCATGAACCACCCCTCCTCTCTCTCCTGGACACAGAGTTAGTTATCCCTGAGGCTGACAGCCACTATCCTCCAGGAATTTCACAACCGGGAGAAAAGAGAGGAGAACTGAACCTGGAGGGGGTGGGATAGGATGGAGGAGACTCAGCAACAGGCTTCTTTGCACTAGGAGCCTGGGAGGATAGGAATAGTTCATTGGTTAGGGCATCGACCCTAAACGCAAAGGTTGTGGGTTCGATCCCCCGTCAGGGCACATAAAGGAAAGGATTGATGTTTCTGTTTCTTTCTCTCTCTCTCCCTCCCTTCCTCTCTCTCTAAAATCAATTTAAAAAAACAAAGTCTGCAGGAAACTATAACAGCCACTGCGTTCTGCTCTCCCACTTCAATTATTTTTAAGAGATGCTATGCAGGGAATGCCTAGGGCTGTAGTCACTGAGCAACATGATCCTAAAGGGGACCATCGTGGGCAGGGGTCTGTAAACTTCAACTGCAAGCTAACAGCAGTTGAAAAACTTCTAAAGAATGACTTTTCATAGCACATGAAAATTATATGAAAATCAAATGGCACTGTCCATGAATAGAGCTCCAGTTGGAACCCAGCCACAGGCTTTCGTTTGTGTTATCTCTGTCTTCTTTCACACTACAAGTGAAAATTCTGTATCTGCAGCAAAGACTGTGTGACCCACTGAAGCCTAACCTGTTTCCCGTCCTGCTTTGAGAGAAGTTTCCCAACTCCTGCTCTCAGCCTGTGTAAGCCTCTTTCTCCTTGATTTCAATCCATTTTCTTCTGAAACTGAAGAACTCTGTTTTTGGATCCTGCAAAGCCCAGAGAAGTGCCACTCAGGTGTTTTAGCTAAAAGTGCTTAGACCCTGGGAGGGTGGGGATGAGCAGGGGTAGGTGGAGGGGAGCAGGAACAGGCAGAGGGGGGAGGGGGCAGATGGAGGGGAGCAGGGGCAGGTAGAGGGGAGCAGGGGCAGGTGGAGAAGCCGGACTGTGCTTCACAGGCAGCTGCACTTTTCACTGCGGAGCCCTCCGCTCCCCTCCCACTCTGGGCCCTGGACCATGGTGGATGCGGGACCACTGCTCACATGTGAGAGACAATGAAGGCCAAGAAAGAGGCTTGCTGACCAGCCTCAACTCGAAAATAAACATGAAAATTATACCTTTGACAATCACTGATTTCAAGCATGTTCTGTCAAATGGCTTTTTTGTTTGTGCACTCAGTGACACCTGGGCAGATGCCACACCCTGTAGAGTAGTTTTGTCTGTTAGAAGTCCAGGCTAGTGTGAAATGAATTTCATCTCGCAGATGTTCCTATAGTCCATTTGCGGCTTCACTGCCCACAGTGGCTGGATGCTCTGTGACTGAGGGGACCTGGGGTCAGAGATCTTGGAATGGAAAGGGGTGACCTGTTCTTTTCCAACACCCTCTTTTCCTCTCCAGGATCAAGACCTCCAGTATATGGGTCAGGGAAGAGAAAGTGTGTGTGTGTGTGTGTGTGTGTGTGTGTGTGTGTGTGTGTGTGTGTGTGTGTGTATCTTTGTTTTTACTGAATTGGCTACTGCTGTGGGTCTGTCATGGTTGGTTCCCTCCAGCTGTCCATCAGTGCTCTCGCGTGGCAGGGGTCCGACGTGGGGTCCTTCGTTGGTGGGGCTTCAGGGTGTGCACACCTCAGAGGACTGGCTGGAAGGTTCCAGTGCCGATGCTGTCTCTCCCCTCCCCATCTCCCTCTTCCTTTAAGACTGGGCCCTCCCCAACAGCTCTCCTAGGGGGCGTAGCTGCAGGCCTCAGGGCCCTCCGTGGTGCCCAGCAGACCCATAGAAACCATCACTGTCCCCACGCCAAGCGGGGAACAGTGACTGTCCCCTCTGGGCTCCCTCCGCAGTGCTCTCTGTGCCTGCTCAGGTGGGCGTGAGGGCAGGTGCCTGGACTCCCCTCCGCATAATCTCCTACCTGAATGTCCTGGAGCCGCCAGCCCTCCCGAGCTGTCGGGGGTATGTGTCTCTGCTGTGGGACTTGGCCCTTTCATTTCGTACCCAGTGATCCATCGCAGCCAATGGGAAAGCCCCACTCAACCCAAGAAAGTGTGGGAGGCCTGGTGTCCTGACCTTCAGCCCTGAGAATGCCTTCTCAGGGTCATCATCATTTCAGCACTTCACCCTCCCTAAATGGGGCCACTAACGTATAAATGGGGGCTTAGAGCAGGTTTTATTTCAGTGGGCACATTTCACGGATTTGGACCATCCAAAGCTCACTTGCATTCCGCATTCACGTTGACCAGTGGTTCCTCCTAAATTCATTCGAGGGGCACAGGCTCCTCTCTGTGGCCAGCTCCTGCTATTGCACCAGCACAGCATTGCAGCACAAGAAAATTGAAATAACTCGTTTTCATATTTACTTCTAGTAGGCTTTCCATGAGCACAGAAAGTATGCAGATCTACTTTTTTCACTTAATAGTCCTGGATAATTTAATTTTTTATTTGTGCATTTTTAATATTAAAAACTACTGCATAAAACGGTGACTTGCTGAAACATTGAAAATCATTAAGTTACACTCAGTAGTTCTCTTTCTCTCTCTCTCTCTCCCTTCCCTCTCTCTCCTCTTCTCTCCTCTTTCTCTCTTTCTCTCTCTCTCTTTCTCTCTCTCACACACACACACACACTTAAGGACCCTTTATTCTTCTAGGTAGAAATTGGAGTCCATGTGGAAGGAGAGAAAGGAGTCTCTAACATGCTTCCTGAGTGTCTGTCCATAATTTATCGAAGGCTTTTTAGATAAGAACTTTGTGACACACAAAATCCCTATTTTTCAGGTAAAGAACTTTAGTTCAGGAGAGTTAAATGGCTTTCCCAAAGTTATACAGCTGGTGAGTATCAAGACCAGGAATCAAGTATACTTATTCATGACCCTAAAGCCCTATTATCTCTGAGATATTATATCTGTCAAACTAGAGCTTCCTCCTGATAGATAAAATGGCCATTCGGCCACCATCTTCCTTAAGAGCAACGCAGGAGTTCCTCTGAAGGAGGAAGAAGGACTTGCCTACTCAGTAATCCAGCTCAGACCTCCCTTGCAGCTGGATGCTGATAAAGGACAACTGGATTAGGGGGCAGACAATTTTGAGGAACTGTGACATCACTCCCAACCACAAACAGAAGAAGCGATCTTGCAGCCGCCTTTGCACAAGGCCCTTTAAAGAATCCATATAACCCCTACCCCATCCCTCCCTCAGGGCTGACACCCTTTGCTGGTCTCAGCCCACCTGCACCCACGTGTTTTTAACATAAACTTTCCCTCTGGAACACACTAGCCTAGTGTTTTTGGTTTGGCTTACGGTTTCTGCCTTTCATCTCCTACCCCTGGAAATGGTGTCATCCAATGACGTCAGTTGGGACAGCTTCGAAAGTTGTTGTTGTTTTTTTAATTTTACACAATCAACCAGAATGGCTCCAATTTACTCCTCCCCTCCCCCCCCCCCCATGGCATTCCCATTTCCCTCCAAGACCCATTCCTGGGTCTGCTTTGTCCTGTTCCCAGTAAATGCGCCTTGGTTGATTTAGAGATATTCCAGACACTGGAGGTTCTCCCCCCCAGGTCATACTGGAGCATCTGTCCCAGCAGATGTGATGAGCAGGAAGTCCTAAACTGAGTAAAGAAATTCCTCCATGCCCACAACAGTTGCCAAGCCCCATTCTGCTGGAGACCCTCCCAGGCCTCTGTCCAAAGCTGTAGTTCAGTGACCACGGCCCTCATAGGAGCAAGATTCCTTTAATAAAAATTCACAGACCCTGGCAGGTTGGCTCAGCAGTAGAGCATCAGCTCAGTGTGTGGAAGTCCCGGGTTTGATTCCCAGCCAGGACACACAGGAGAAGTGCCCATCTGCTTCTCCACCCTTCCCCCTCTCCGTTCTCTCAGTCTCTCTCTTCCCCTCCCACAGCCAAGTCTCCATTGGACAAAGTTGGCCCAGGCGCTGAGGATGGCTCCATGGCCTCTACCTCAGGTGCTAGAATGGCTCTGGTTGCATTGGAGCAATGCCCCAAATGGGCAGAGCATCTCCCCCTGGTGGGCATACCAGGTAGATCCCAGTCGGGCACATGAGGGAATCTGTCTGACTGCCTCCCTGCTTCTAACTTCAGAAAAATAAAATAAAATAAAATAAAAATTCTGGAAGCACCAGTTAGCATGGCCCTTGGAGATCACCTTGCCCAAGTCTCTCATTTTACTTATAAATGCATGGAACCCAGAAAGGACAGGAGACTTGAGAAAGTTAGGGTCAGAGAAAGCTTAGTAGCTAATTCTGGATCCTAAGAACATCTCTTAAATATGAAACAGAAAAAGGGCAAAAGCCTGGCCAGGCGGTGGCGCAGTAGATAAAGGGTCGAACTGGGATGCGTAAGGACCCATGTTCTAAACCCCAAGGTCGCCAGCTTGAGCGCAGGCTCATCTGATTTGAGCAAAGCTCACCAGCTTGAACGCAAGGTTGCTGGCTCCAGCAAGAGGTTGCTCAGTCTGCTGAACGCCCGCGGCCAAGGCACATATGAGGAAGCAATCAATGAACAACTAAGATGTCACAATGAAAAACTGATGATTGATGCTTCTCATCTCTCTCAGTTCCTGTCTGTCTGTCCCTATCCCTCTCTCTGACTCTCTCTCTGTCTCTGAATAAATAAATAAATAAATGGGCAAAACTTCCAGTGTTTGGCCCATCATGGGGGGTGAATTATAACCCAGAGCCTGTAAAATTGATCATGGGGCAGGCTGCTCGTTCATCACCAACATCAGACAGGGACTGCTCAGAGTGCCTTGTGTGAGCCCAACCCGCTTAGCAGCTGGGCATCACTAAGGTAACAAAGTGCCACTTGGAACGGTTCCTGAGTGTGGCTTTCCAGTGTTGGAGGAGGTCATCAGGAGCAGATGAACATAGGCCCCCAAGCCGGCATAGGCCTGGAGCCTGGCAATTGGAAGATCCTCACCCCCTCACCTGCCCTTGGAATGCAAGTTCCTCCCACCATTCCCACACAAGGTATCAAAGGAGGACAGAAATGCCCAGACAACTTGATGAAGGAAGTAGGATTTATAAAAGCTGGCAGAGCAGGTGAAAATTGTAGCTCCAAACCACGGGCTCCCCGAAGTTGATTTTCTTACAGGTTATATATACCTTTACAGCATCTAAGCAATGGGCATGTGACTACTTCATTTAAGGTTTCCCAGGACTCAAAGAGAGGGGTGGGAAAGTTTCAGTGGGGTCAGCAAGGGGGAAGGGGTTTTCAGATCACTGGCCATAGTTACATACAGATCCTGCTATTCTTGCTTTGTATTGTAACTATGAGATATAGTTAGTTTATCTCTGGCTGACTCGGTTACCGCTGCTGGCACTTTTCCCTTGTATTCTTTTTGTTTCTTCCTTCTCAGGAAAGAGGGGACCTTCCCCTCCTTCCTCAAAGGATCCTTTCCAAGGGCACAGCCTTGAGAGAGTAAGGTGCCACTGAGACCATCAGGACTGAGTATGCGATTGAACTCAGTTAAACCTCTGTATAAACGTCTAACATTCTGGTGGGTGGGCTGGGGTGTACTTGTCTTGAGGGGCCTGAGACAAGCCTCATGTATAAGTTCCCTTTTTTATTTAACCTCCTACCTACCAGTCTGGAGGGGCCTGCCTCTTCTGTCTCTCCTTATCCTCAGTGTATGGCGACCTGGGGGCATGTTACAGGGGAGTGAGACACAAACCTCGTGAGTGAGAATCAAGTTGTTAATTTATCCCAAATTTCTGGTCTCTCCCACAGTCCCTGCTAAGTAACAGTTTCTCATTAAAAGGGTTTTTCATCCATGCCGTCTTCCCGCCATGGAAACATTCCCATCCCAATAAGTAGCGATGCTTCTGATGTGCACAGGCAGCTTCACTCCTCCCACTTAGTCTTGACCAGACATTTCACAGGCCTTTACCAGCTGCCCTTTTAATTTGCACATCTGGCCAAAAGTGGCAGAAAATATTTTTATTTGGAAAAATATATACATTCTTGCTCACCCTGATTTTTTTTCTTTTCTACTCAGCAGAACCAAAATCTTTGGAGTAGGAGGTTGCCAAATTTTGCAAATAAATATTGGGATGCCCTGTTAAATTTGAATTTCAGAAAAACAATGAATGGTTTTGTTTTTTTTTACTCTAAGGGTGTCCCAAATGTTGCAACTATGTCCAAGATTGAATGTTCTGAGTACAATCTGAATTTGAGTTGAACAGGGAACCCTGTGTTCCATCTGGCAGTGCTGCTACCGGGCCTCTCTGGGAGTGTTTGTGGGAGGTTCTGAGTGAGCTGGAGAGGGAGCTAGGGAGAAGGCAGCGGGTGGGGGTGGGTGGGGCAGGGTTCCATGCAGGGCGGTTGTCCTGCGTCCCATTTTCCTGCCTGAACCGGAAGATTTGGGATTCTGCTGGGGACTGCAAGCCTCTCTGAGGACAGTTCCACAGGGACAGGCCAAGCATAAAGCAGAGCCATCTGCAGGGATGAAAGACCAAGAGGACCAGCTGGGCTTCCCTCTGGCGAGGCTCTGCATCTCGCTGGGAGGTGCTGGGAGGTGCCTGGCAGTGTGGTGCCCACCTAGTTCAGTGTCTATGATGTCACTATTCCTCAGTCACTGTGGCCAAGAAGATCTGCTTGGGGGTGGTAGGGTCAAGGAGCCACCCCCACTGTCTACCCTCCAGATTCCCTGGCAGGGGCAATAGTCATGTGATACCCAACCAAGTGCAACAGGGGAAGGGGCAGTTCTTGAGGGGGGGAGATGTGGTAATAGGAAGCAGACACCACCCAGATACCCAAGTGATTATTGTAAGATATCACAATCCCAAAGCCTTTCACAATCGAGGGCTGTCACCTTCCTAACATCGGTCCCCTGCCTCCAACATATGTCCCATCTTGCCTCTGTTACACTCATTCTCTCTGTCACACTCCCTAACACAAGCTAAAAGACTACTGCCGCAGTTTATTCTCCTAAGGTTATTCTTCAAGGTCTTGCTATTCCTACTTATACATTTCTACTTACTCTAGGAAGCAGCTCAGATGGTAACTTTCTTATTTCATCATAACCAAACTGCATGACTTAGGATCTCATTATTCTAATTGTTTTAGTGTCTTTCAGTCCCCCTGTGATACTGACATGGCCTCCCATCCCAATACCCATTTCCATTGCTGAACACAGACATGCTTCTCCTCATGACAACCCTAACACTTTAAGTGTAATGTTTGTGTATCACAAACATAGGATGCGATGTCTCATCTCTAAGATGACATAGATTATTCTGAGGACATCATTACCTGGACCATCCCCAAGAACATTAGCCATCTTCTCATTGGGGCCAGACAGCTCAAGGAACTCCTTGTAGTGATGGGGATGAATCTTTGCACACTGTGCACTTGCTGACATTGTTTCCAAGAACTATGAATTGCAGAGTAATAGCAACACAATTGTCATCAAGATTCCTGTTGGTGCAAAGGACTCATTACAAGGTCGGTGTTTAATCACAACTTAAAGATCAAACAGCAACCCATTTATAGAAACACCAAGATAAATAATAGGAAAAATATAGATGTAATCTAATTTTCTGGTGTCTCTAAGATGGCCAGCCAAAGCACCAATATTAGCAGAAACCAACTTTCTTTTGTGTGTGAGTGTGTGTGTGTGTGACAGAGACAGAGAGAGTCAGACAGAGGGACAGATAGGGACAGACAGACAGGAAGGGAAAGAGACAAGAAGCATCTTTGTTGTGGCACCTTAGTTGTTTATTGATTGCTTTCTTTCATATATGCCTTGACCGGCGGGCTACAGCAGACCAAGTGACCCCTTGCTCGAGCCAGCAACCTTGGGCTCAAGCTGGCAAGCCTTGCTCAAACCAGATGAGCCCATGCTCAAGCTGGCAACCTCGGAGTCTCGAACTTGGGTCCTCTGCATCCCAGTCTGACACTCTGTCCACTGAGCCACCACCTGGTCAGGTAAGACCACCTTTCTTAGACCACGTGTCCAAGAAAGTATAGTTTTTAAAAGCATGAGAATTCATTACAACATAGACTCTGAGTTATAGAACTTATGAAGCTATAATTATCAAAACATTGCTGTCCACAGCTTTCTGGGGAAAATGTAGGTGTTTCTAGCACCAGAGAACATTTTAGAAAATTCCTTGAATTATTACACAAGTTAAGGATGGAAAGGAAACTGAGAATTTGTACAAAGTGAATACTTTCGTGACAGTCAAGACTACTGTTCAGATTCCATGTTATTGATAAGTTCATCACTAATTAATAAATTACTGCCATGTATGGTTGAAAATTGAACTTCTGATAAAAGATTTAAAAATAATGCCTTACCATGTTAGTGTTTTTTTGTATAAACTTTTTTCGACTCATGTGAAGGTCGATGTCATGCGATAGATAGCTTCGGTATTCACTTGCTCTGGAACACCAGTGGGAGGGTGACAACTGGGCAGTGATCAAGCACACTGTGAGTCGAC
The DNA here is from genome assembly GCA_037038555.1 of Rhynchonycteris naso. Lineage (NCBI taxonomy): Eukaryota > Metazoa > Chordata > Mammalia > Chiroptera > Emballonuridae > Rhynchonycteris > Rhynchonycteris naso. The sequence continues at coordinate 100,736,869 of CM073001.1, forward strand.
ACTGTAACAACTCCTCCACACTTCCAAGAACACATAATAATCAACAGTAAGGCTTCCCCCTACCAGGCTGCTTTGGTCTGATCTCATTTTAATCAGGCAGTGATAACTATGTAGCATATTGAACAGTCATGTCTTCCTGTCCTCCTTCCTTAGACACCAACAGCAGCCTTTGACTCTTCAGTGTTACAGTAGAATCATTTCTTACAGATGTGGAGTTAGTAAACTTCACTGTGATGGACTAAGTCTTCCCTGTGCCAGCATTCAAGGCATCAGACTAGGGTATCAACAAGATAACACTTGCTAATGGAAGCAACACCTATATCATCCAAGTGGGTGTTGATGCTCTAGGTATAAAAGCAGAGGTATGTACTAAGGCTCAGTCTATCTTGACTTTTCAAAGAACTTCAGAATTTCGAATACAGTCTTACCTTTAGTATACTGGTGAAGCTACCAAGATGCGTGCTCTGAGCACTGCCTTGAACTTCAGAGTAGACTTGCATGCGTTCACTGTCCCAGTAGTCAGGGTCTCCTGTTGGAGATTTAAGCAAGTGAGCTCTTCAGGAAACAAGTATCATTGCTGTGCTGACATTGGAGAGCACAGGGGCAGGGCTTGTAGAAGTTACCAGTGTGGCTCCTCCTCTAGTGCCACTGAGGGCTGATGGACACTGTGAGGTTGACCACCTCGCCCTCGCCATCACCAGAGGCAACAATGACCAGGACCGGGTTCCATTTCTCTCCTCCTTGCATCTGACACCTAAATCGACACAAAAGTGTGGTTACTGGTTCCAGGACAACGGAACACATCTGGCTCTTCAGGGTCCCGCTTCTCAGTATACATGATCTATGAGGTAAAGATTGAGAACTGGTGGTTCCACGTTAATTCCTTAATTTCTTATGATGATTCAATCATTAGTAGAAATTCTTTCTTCCCAGTGAGATTTGCTACATCCTCTGCATATGAAATAACTCATGGTCAACAGTTTATTGAACCACTAGAAAGATAGCTAGAGCACCAAGTACATGATATTGAGATACCCTTAGGCTCATATCAGCTCTAGAACCTAAACTTAATAGTAAACATGCTTATATACAAGAGTAAAATTGCTAGAATCTGAGTCTTCGTGTATGCATAGTTTTGTTAGTGTCAGAACAGACCCCACAGTCTACAGGCTCTTGTTTACCTACATTGTCTAGACTTCCCCTTGAGGCCAACTAGACAGTAACCATGAAGACTTGAGAACCAAGTAAGGGGTGGGAATGGAAACATACAATAGCCATAACATTCACCCCTCTCCTTCATTGGTCTGAAGGAAACCACTTTGGAGCTCTCTTCTAAATATAATCTGTGCTCTCCTAGGATGTAAGTCCTTCAGAATCCCTGCTTTGCTGAAGCTACATTTAAAGGACAATCAAACCTTTGCTGATATGAAGGATTTTTCTATTACTTGTTCCTTCTCCTTTGAGGAATTAATAGGTTAGTATTTTTTATATTATTATAATTTCATGCATGGCACATGAGATATATCACTCTATGAATGAAAACTCTTACATAAGGTATTCACAATCAAATAAACTTGTGGATGAAAGCTGGTTATTAAGCATGCCAGATTATTTACCTCTTTCTGTCTCATTCTTTGCCTAATTTCTCTCCCAAATAATCTTGCTTTGAAGATGGTCAATTTGCAAGAGTAAAAGTGTTTTAGTTGAACTTGAGACTACCACAGACTCACAAGCCAGAATAGTGACTAAAGGCAAGAATGTTCTTGACTTAACCTGGCACATTCAAGTAGAGAGTTATGCTCAGGGTTACTAATACTTCTTAAGTCTCTTTCTTACTTTGTACCCCTAAGGACTCAATCACAGATGGGAACTTCCTTGTTATCTTTTGCTACTGCTATGTGGAAGACACGTTTTTCTAGCTTACCATTTCACTGAGAATATGATCCAAGAGTCCCATTTTAAAACTAAGCTTTCTATGGCCCAAGATTTTCTTGTCACTATACAGATGTCAAAATACAAGCCCTTTGTTATGGGGGCTCACACCACCATCTCTAACATCAGTGCCCATTCCATAGCAGCTGCAATGTCAGATCATCTTTTATTGCTCCCAGCTTTGGTTACCTCTTCCTTTATGGTCTCAAGAATTTCCTTTCTATCTCTGCAAGCTCAACCATGCCCCTAAGTACATTTATTATAGCCCATCATCCTTCCTAGCTGTCATTTCATAGGGAGGTGTTCACATTTCTCTGGCTCACAATATTTCTGGAAAGGAGTCTCTTCATCTAGTTAAATGTCTGCCAGACTGCAAGTCTCCATGGCTCTGTGGTCGTGACTACAATGAAGCTGGAGGGAGTACCAGGCCTGGATTTATCAGAATCCACTTTACAGGACCAACACTACTGACCAACAGTTTTTACCAAAACAAGTGCAACCGTTGTGTTCAATGAGAACACTTATAGAACCACATCGCTGTATCTTGTCTGTTTCCAGCGAGGAGGATACTATCTCACAATTGTCTTCCCTGACCCAGTTTGAAAATCACATCCTGACTTACAACAATGATGCTCTTTCCTTCAGACCTGGAGCAGGCGATCCTGTGTGCCTGTCAGATGGTGTGCAGGGGGAAGAGGACCAGGACAGAAAGAGATTGCTTCAGAAAGCTTTCCTTGGGGTTCCGCTTCTATGTAAGTAAAAGACTTAGATATTCCATCTCCTTTTGCTCCCCACCTGGAGTTTTGTGACTGCAGCAGGGGGGGACAAAAGCAGGGGTGAAACAACACCATATGTTTTGTAGCTAGTGATGTCTGATGATGCAAGGATTGTCCTGTAGCCTTTCTAAGGGGCTGCTATTGTATTTTTCTTAGACTGGGATGTGCCTGCCAGTACCCTCTCAATGATACAGCCACATTTCATTACCCACCAAAGCTCCCTGCACACAGTGTTGAGCCAGGACTTGGTCAACTTGCTCTGACCATGAAGTTATACAAAGATCTGCTCTTCCTGGTGGTATGGGAGTCCAACCAATCTGATGACAGCAGTAACATAAAATAATTTGGCTGTGCCTTACATAACACTTCCTACCACTTGTAGTTATATCTATTGTCTCATTTGTCCTGCGACTATCTCGAACAAACATCCTGTTTCATTATATCATAATCGCTGAACTGTCAAAATGATTATTTTGAAACCTGAAACTTTCTATTAAATCTATGATAAAAGAATTTCTGAACTGATTCTTATTGATTTACTATATTCATAATTCTACACGGATGTAGAACATTCAGTTATGAAATGCTTAGAAGAAGCAATTTTCTTGGAAATAAGCCTATGTTTTCTGATGATCTACAGTTGGAATTATTTCTAGAGGATTGTTGGTTGACCATGGGCCCAGATCCAAAGGGTACCCCATGGTGGAACATCATTATTAATAGGTAAGTGACTTCAAATTGATAACAGGTATTAGTTATGACATGATACATGGGAGTGAAATGACTCTTCTACTCATTAGCATGCTCATAGTACAACAAGACCTAATTAATTTTCTACTTAACTTACACTGGTTCTATATATTTTCTTTGTATTTTATCCTTTTTTCCCCCTCAAATCTTGTACAAATCAATTGGAACCATCTGATCTCTTTCCCTAATGCAGAGGTGGTGAATAACATGAAATACAAAGGTGTTTCCTTCTTGAGTCCAGTCCTAACAGAAACTCAACTTTCAGTGGAAGGTATCTTAAAGGTAAGAATTATTCATTCAAACTCTTTGAGCAGAGGATCTACACCACGTAATGTCCATATTCCAGCAATCTAGCTTTGAACAAAACAAAGGTTCTGTCCTCAGAGCCTGTCTTCATTAGAGGAAAGCAAGCCCAGACCTAAGCTCAGGCTCTGAGGACCATGAGCTGGACAAAGGGTTGCATTGGTTCCGGAGTCCCATGTTGGATACATGCTCTGAGGAAGTGACATCTGGGCAGAGACCTAAAACATGAGGCTAATCACACAGAACCATTGCTGACTATTTCAGATACCCAGGAAATTCATTTATAAAGATGTTTCTGCCCAGCAATCAGAAATTTGGCCAACTGAACTCATTCCGAGGGTGGAAGTTCTCCCTGAGAGCAAATTACATCATGTTTGTGGCTCATTTGGGGAATCGATGTAAAATCATCACATCTTTTCATCTTCTAGGAAATGTGTTTTTGAAGATCAAGCAATAAAATGGACTGACCCTTGGAAAACCACTTCTTTTGAGCACATAAAGCCATGAACTTTTTTGTCTCCACACAATCGTTCCATGACACTGTTTCTTTTCCTGCCTAGGCTGTTTGGAAGGCTCAGAAGCGAACATTTTATCTAATGGGAATTAAACTATTCCCCACTCTCAATAGCTTTCACATTTCTTTCAATATTTCAACAACCTTTTTATTTATCTTGTCTTGTCAATATCTGTAATAAGCAAAATTTTAAATTCGCATAAAGATGGTAAATGAAATTGACCCTTCAAGTTCATGTCCACGTTAGAAGTAAGATGTCCATATTCTATTTCTACATCCAATGATCCAATGTCTGGATGGTGAGCTTTGTTTTGTGAGAACCTCAGACAGTGAGAAACATTCAAGGCTGTACTCTTTGGATCAAAATCCAGATATTACCTAACAAATGTTAGCTGATGCCCTCTAGCACTGATCTCACAATAAGGTCTCTCCCCCAGCCCCACTCTTTTTTTTTTTAAATAAGCTAGCAAATGCAGAGGATTTCCAAGAAACTCTCTTCTACCCTGTGGATGTAATCTCCACAGAGTTTCCTTCCTACCTAAAGAGATTTGAAGTAAAAATGTTCACCTTCATGAAGGAAGAAGGTGCAGTATTGGAAGATGTGAGTAGGCTTTCCATCTGTGACTATTTTCTCACTTGCTTAAATAGATTGTTAAAATATTCCAGTGGTCAGATTGAAGAACAAGTGAACGCAATTTAATTTAAGTCAGATTTGCCTAGCTGTATAGAATTGGAAAAGAGGGAAATCATAATGAATCAGCATGATAATTCAAAAGAGCTATAATGTAGCACCTTCTTTAATAAATGACCCAGTCTAAAAAACCATTGTCTTCATAATAAGCCATGAGATAGACATTGAACTGTCTTTTTATTTTAACTTACAACTTTCTTCAAATTTTTCATGATACCCTTATGTCTAGGACATGAAGTCTTATAGCTTAACTCCCATATTTTGGGGGTACCCCTTAATAGCATTTGCATATTAAACTATATAATCTTTATATAGAACTGTTACCATCATCTCCCAAAATTTTAGAATCATTAGACCTGAAAGTTCAATTCTTTAATCAATTGGAATTTTATTTAGCCTTTTGACCTTGATCTATTTAGCTAACATTATCCACGTTAATGAGTACATACTGTAGAGCAGTGTTAGACTGGCAGCCTCTAGTTTAATGGGTAAGACCAAATGAACTTCATTGGGATTGTTAGCCTGCCAGGATAGTGCTTATGATCCTGGTCAACTGCACCAACAAATGCCTCTTAATTTCTGCAGCAGTATGTGCTGCAAAGGAGGCCATTATCAGCCCTCTGTGTGCAAGAAAGTGCATTCCTGGCTAACAGAGGCTAGTAAAGCATGTCAGCAATATTCCATATAACCAGATTAGGATCCACACAGTTAAAGAAGGCTTATCAGACCATCTGAGTGATCTAATACAAGTGTCTCTCTTTCCTGAGAAATCTCAATAGATGCTAAGACACAATAGGCATAAAATTTTAAATTTATGTGATTATTTCCCAAGATAAGACATCCAAATTCCTCCTATCTCCTGTCTTCTTTTGGTATAAAAACTAGCTTCCAGGAAGAATCTGACTTATATAAGAATCTGACTTATATAAGAATCTAGAATTCAGAGATCTGAACAAGAAGGGTAGTGAATCATGTTTTATAAAAGAAAAACCTTTTTTTACAAAAAAATCCAGAGACTTAGGTCCATAAAATTAAAGCAATTTTCTCAAAGGGAGACCTATATTTTCAAAAAACAGGCACTGGAACTTTAGCCAAAGACTAGGAGAGTTTGAAAAGAATTTTCTTAGAATAATATGCATATTTCACCCTCTGTTTATCTACACTGGCTTAGATCGCCTGAGAGGATATGTCTCTTCCAGAGCCAGCATCTTAGCCAGTTCAACTACAAGGAAAGCACCTCTCTGACCGTAAGTCAATGACACTTCTCAAAAACCATTTTCTTATTTTAGATGATGGGTTTCTAGGATTGTCTAGAATAACAGCTTGTATCTATTCATCGAAGTATATATATATATATGGCTGTCAATCATTAAATGGCACAATAAAGCTGTCTGGTCATTGGAAGGAGCCTTTAAGTGACCCTTCTTTCTTTCCTTCCGGGCCTTCCACATGCCTTAAACCACATCCTTGGTATTATTTTTAAATACAATGCAATCAACAGTTCATAGGCTATAGAAATGTTTACTTAAAATCTATGTACTTCTATTGATCAATGCCACCCAGTTAACTTTGGTTTCTAAATTTTATATTTATATATATTCAAGAATGACTCAGATCTTGCTAAAGACACAGAAACTGAGCTAAGCCTTCTCCCACCAAAGACTTACCAAGCACCTGATACCTGATATGGAGGAAAATATGCTGAGTGTTGGCCTGGAGCTCCTCAAACTAAAGTGAACACTGGTGTCTCTGTGTGATAAAAGTAAGTGGAAGAATAGTAGGCACCACCATTGCATGCGTCCAAGAGCGCAGACCTCTGTGTGATAAAAGTAAGTGGAAGAATAGTAGGCACCACCGTTGCATGTGCCCAAGAGCGCAGACCTTCCCTTCTTCCAGGCGCACCCTGGCCATCCACTGCATCTCCCGTCCTCTCTGCTCTTCCCTCCCTGAAGTCCAGGACCAGGTCTGAAGGAGTGGTCCTACTCACCCAGCAATAAAGTTTTATGAATGAATTTCTTGTTTTTCAGCAACAGGTCCTTATTGGCAGCACAAGCCCTGAGCTGGGGCCACCGGGGTACAGTGGGCTGTCCCCTCACCACCAAATGACAACACCTGAGGTCTGGAAGCAACAGTGACTGAGTGCCTGGGGACTAGGAAAACTTATCGTCAGCTTTTCATGGGGAGAAAAGTCCCTGTTCACAAATAGGATGGGGTGAGGATTCCCAAAGTGAGAGAAATGGTGTCTTTTTTGGGTCCCTGCTCCTGCATTGATTCTTTGCTCTTGCTAAGGGGCCCTCAGCATTGGTAGACGTGCCATGGGATCAGGGACGAAAACTGTCCTTCCCGCCTGGTACTTCAAACACACACACCAAGCACACAAACAGAACAAGACCCTCGTGTTTCCCTGGCACCCTTTTGCTCCTTTTCACTAGAGCCCATGATGATGGAGCCTCCTGGTCCCTCCAGCCCCCGGGCCCACTTGGGCACCTCCAGCCTTGTTCAACACAGGCTTTGGGACCCTCACCTGCTGCAGTGACGGGCAGGCAGGGCTACATGGGGGTAGGATGGACTGAAAAGACCTCTTTTGCAAGAAGCAGAGACCTTGCCGGAGTGACTGGAGCATTTTATTTGTTTTTCTAAGCCTATGTAAACCCCTGGGATTTTTGAAAAGGTCATTCCCCAGATGAGAAAATGGTAAGATCAAAATGAAGATGCATTTGACTTCCTTAATTCAGCTCACAAAGTCTTGTTCAGTGAATCAATTCATCATCTTCACACATCCTTACGGAATGAGTCAAACAGAAACCCGAAGGTTTTGCTAAGGTCCAAACCCTCCATTGGACATTTGAGCCCTTTGTGATCTAGATGTTCTGAAACTCACTCTTCAGCCCTGGGTCTCAGCCATGTGCCCATGTGCCCACATGCCCATGTGCTCACATGCTGTACCTCTTACTGACTCCTGCCCCTGTACCTTTGCTATTACTCTGTTTTCTCTTGAAATGCCCCTCAGTCCCACCACGAACACACTTTCCCATGCAGGTTCAAGGGCAGGGCCAGTTGCCTCACCAAACAGAACTCTCTCTCGCCCCTTTTCCCACCGACTCTGGACCCCTTTCAGAGTGCTGGATCCCTTACTGTCTGCCTGTATTGTGCTAAGTTAGGTATAGGCTATCTCCCCTAACTCCACTTAAACTTCTTGAGCTCCAAGGCTGCGCTTTGCCCCAGAGGTTATTGTGAGGACTGGACAAGATAACATGGATTTAAAAAGAACACAGTGTTCCTTGTGTTTCAATTTGCTAAAGACTGGCTCTCCCCTTTGTGGGTATGTGAATAAGTGTCATGGAAATAAAACGAGACAAACTTGAGTATTTAGTGATTGAACCACCTGGACCCTATCGTCAATTGTTTTTTATATCCGTGCCATGTTCTGTGCTGGGCTTTGCCCAAAACCCAGATCGATGGCCCCCTGAGTGAGGTCATGAGTGACAGGCTTTTCCCAGGCTGAGTGAGCTTCCTCACAGCGTGCAGGACACCCAGACTGTCAGCTTCCTGCTCCCTGTCTTAAATGTCATCAGCTCTCTCTGCTGGGAAGTCATTAGACAGGCAGTAAAAGTAGTGAAAGGGGTCTCTCAGGGTGCTAATTACTGAATTGTGAAGGGGAATAAAATTCTGTTCAAGGGCTTAGGCTTTCACCACCCTACGTCGCACGTGGGTGGCGATTGTTTTGGGTGCGCACATGGATGAGATTTAAGATTCAGACAGGTTCCGTGCAAAGCCCTCTGTGTGGAAATGTGCCACAGCACAACTGATTGCCCCATCTCTGTGAGGGTGCCTTTGGGGGCAGGCTTAGGGCACGGCTGCGGTTCCTAGGAGACAGCATAGTTTAGCCAGAAAGAACCACATTAGGACTTTAAAGTTTAAGATTCTAGTGCCAGCTCTGCCACTTAGTAATCGTTATATTAGCTTGTCACCATGAGCCTTAATGTCCTCACCTGTGGAGTAGACATAATTCCTCATATATAGTGACACACAAGTGAGAATTTTACAGGATAATGCGTGTAAAATGCTTTGTAGTCACTATAGCAAGATAAAGAACACACCGGGTGTGGTGGTGCACCAGCCTCACTAGGCTGGGATTTGAACCAAGTTTTTACCTCTCCGTGCCTCGGTTTCCCCATCTATAAAATGGGGATAACTTTAGTCCTTCAGAGGGTTGTTAAAGTAGTTATTTCTTACATCATACAGGTTAAAATAGCTGTTTCACATAAATTACTTAGTACCTCACCCAGAGTAAGCACACAATAAATATTAATTGCTATTTTTATTATAATTAGTGCTATTTTAATTTTGTCAGTTTGTGTCGAAAAGAAACCAAAGAAAAAAGGTATGGAAGCTGTAATCCCCAAGAACAGGTACTTCTGAAATCAGGTTTATATACCTTTGGTCACATAACAAAACTTTCATACTATTTTTAAAATATTCTCTTTAGACAGAGATAGAGAGAGGGAGATTGAGAGCGGGGGAACTCACGCTCTATACCATGTGGGAGAGGAGTAGAAAGGGTGCCACATTTAAAATCTGCCCTTATCTACATAAATGTTAATATGTTGTCTGGCTGCTGCCAAGGCAGAGCAAGAACACAGACTACTGGGGATGGCTTGGAAGCAGAGACTTTCTGTTTTGCTCACTGCTGCTCTTCCGGCATAGGGACCCTAGTATTATCTCAGGAAGGAGTCAAGCAGACCTGGGTACAATCCTAGGCCCTGCACAATCGTGTGGCCTTGGGCAAGGTGACATGACCTTTTTGAGCCTGTTTCCTGATTTGCAAAATGGGCTAATAACAGCCATCTCCGATTGTTAGCAGCCAAGATTAAAGGAGAAAAAGTACACAGAGCCCTTGGCCCTGAGCCTGTCACCTCAGATGATGAATCCATCCACAGCTGTCACTGACTGGGCTGGGAGTGGCCCAGGGCATGGCTTTGCAAACTCTCCTCTCTCCTACAAATCCCTGACCATTCAACACCTGTCTCCCCACTTAGAAGAGAAGCAGACATTCACAGAGTTCTGAACTGAAGGGGAAACTGCTACGGAGGGAGGGTCAATCGTTTTCAAACCTAAGAGACAAACAAATAACTGGCCTTTTCTCCAGCCTCCTGAAACATTTTTTGTTGCTTCCTCCTCAGGATTTAAGGGCCTTTCTGGAAATGAAATATCAAGTCCTCCAGGCACTCTAAGAGGAACTGCTTTAGCTTCTGTATTTCATTCTCGATACAGGAGGCCAGGAGGGAGCCAGGCTGGATGCAGATCAGACAGCATGGGCCAAGCCCACAGGGGTCAGGGCCAGGCCCCGGGGCGCCTACGGGAACTACCGGGGATCAAGTGTGGCTTCCATGCAGGCACAGAACCTACTGAGCCATTGAAACAGGACCTCAAAGGCCAAAACACCACCACCCACTTACTTAGGCATCTTCTCTTGCTGTTGTTTTTAAAAACTATCTTTAATAACAGTTTTGTTGATGTGTCATTTTGAAGAGACATCCCCTCCCACCTAACCACCTCCCACTCCTGCCTCTCTCCCGGTAGTTAATGTGGCAGAAACTGCAAAAACAAAGGAACCTCAGGCAGGTGTGAACTGTGGAACACGTTGTGGGACACAGGTAAACAGACATCAGGTTTCCTCTGTGGATTTATGACTCTAGGCACCAGCAAGAAAGTGAAAGGAATTTCTGGAAATATTTGGAGCAGATGCAGAAGTTCAAAGGGAAATAGTTTAGAGGAAAAGATGAAGAGTAGGAAATGCCTCAGATAGTGAAAGAAGTGGGGATCTCAGAGATGGAGACACAAAGAAAAGGTGGAGAAGCCCTGGGAGTGAGGATTTGCTCAGAATGCTCTCCTGCTACCTACCTCACAAGGCGTGCCACATCACAAGCAGCATCCTCAGTGCCAGCTGGAAGGGACAGCACCAGGATTCCATGGAAGAAGTCTGAGCTTTGGAACCAGAGCTGAAGTCTCTAGCCAACTAGTCAGCCACGTGCCACTAGCTGAACATGTGGCTGGGCACTGCTTTGCTGTCTTAAACCTTAGTTTCCTCATCCACAAAATGGGACTGATAATGCCCACTGCTTGAGGTGGTTAGGAGGATAATGTGAAATTAAAAATAAAAGAATTCTGCCTGACCTGTGGTGGCGCAGTGGATAAAGCGTTGACCTGGGAGCACTGAGGTCGCCAGTTCGAAACCCTGCACTGGTCTGGTCAAGGCACATATGGGAGTTGATGCTTCCAGCTCCTCCCCCCCTTTCTCTCTTTCTCTCTCTCTCTCTCACTCACTCTGTGTCTCCTCTCTAAAATAAATAAAAATTAAAAAAAAAAACCTACTTTAAAAAAAATAAAAAAATAAAAAAAATAAAAGAATTCTGACCACAGCATGCTGGACATACATGAATTGTGGTTTGCTATCTAAGCACCAGAAGTGACTTATTCCTGTCCCTGAGCTTTTCCAAGATCAGCTGCTTTTAAATGCTTCCTAGAGGGAGCAGGGACCTATTCCAGCTATCCCCCACCTCACCCCTGGAGCCTACTTCATCTGGGGTTGCTGCAGTCCATTGCCAATGGACAGGGCTGCCCAGGCGGTCTGGGAAGGCTGGCAGCTGGCTGAGTGCAGCAGTCTTTATGGGGCCAGGTCCTGGGCCAGCAGCCTCCTCCCGGGAAGCTGTCACCTTCTTCTGGCTCTCCAGATGCTTGCCCTCCATGGGGCATCTTAGGAGTCCTGAGGGCAAACCCAGCTTGTTGGTGGGTCTGTGGTTTTCCTGGATTTTTTTTTTTTTTTTGAAGGGTGAGAACAGGCCATTTTAAACCATCCACAGTAATTAATCCTCAGGGAAACCGAAATTACCCAGACTATTTATAAATCATTGTTTAACGTTTGAACTTGAATAAAATCAAAAGTCAAGACCACTTGGGTCCGCTCTTTTAAAAATGGCAAGGAAAGTGACAATAGATCTAAGTGCTGATCAAAGGTTGGGCACCCCCTTCTCCATAAGACTATCCTTTCTAATCCTCCTCTCCCAACACATAAAACACACACATGTACAAATATACACACATACACTCTCACATGACTATTTATATACACACAGGGTAGAGGACCTTAGAGAAAATCTTGATATTGTCCAACACTTTTTAGTTTCTTCTCTAAAATGCCACCAACAAACATATGAGAAGTTGGTGAAGGTTTATACACACAAAATGACATTTTAGCAACTGTGCCCCTCCCCATGCAGCACATGCTGATGAAAAGATATTCTTTAGTTACAAAAACACTGATCAGAAATAAAATTACATTCCTTACATGCAAAAAAATAGGCAAACATAAATTTCAGGTATGTTAAAGAGCCATAGATAAATAGTTACAAAAACATTTGCAAAAATCTGAACATTTAGATAGCCTTGGAACTGGGAAAAATTAAGCCAAAAGAAGAAATACACAGGCCATTAAAAAAAGATAGGTTTGATCATATAAAAAAACTGAAAAGCTTCAAAGAGTAAAAGATACTACGAAAAGCATAAATATAAGACACCATAAGATAATAACAAAATGATAGATTGAAAGGAATTTTTTTTTTACAGGAACAGAGAGAGAGTCAGAGAGAGGGATAGATAGGGACAGACAGACAGGAACGGAGAGAAGTGAGAAGCATCAATCATTAGTTTTTCGTTGCCTTTGTTACACCTTAGTTGTTCATTGATTGCTTTCTCACATGTGCCTTAACCTCGGGCCTTCAGCAGACCGAGCAACCCCTTGCTCGAGCCAGCGACCTTGGGTCCAAGCTGACAAGCTTTTGCTCAAGCCAGATGGGCCCGCGCTCAAGCTGGTGAGCTCGGGGTCTCGAACCTGGGTCTTCCGCATCCCAGTCCGATGCTCTATCCATTGTGCCACCGCCTGGTCAGGCTGGAAGAAAATATTTTTAACACATATTATATACTAAGAACTCTCCCAAATTATTAACAAGGAGATAAATAACCAATAGAAGAACAGCAAAGCACATAAACTAGCAAGTTGTAAAAAGGAAACAAAATGAACAAGTGTAACATAAAAATTTTAAAAGATGCATTGTTTCAAATAGTACACAGGAAAATTAAAATGAACACTGACATAACCATTTTTTATCCATTAAAAAAGTTCAGAAGGTTGATAATACCTAGTGATAACACAGGGCTGGTTCTGTCACATAATGTCAAGGCAAGTGTGAATAACCACCAACTTTATGAAAGTCATCTGACAGTATTTATTGAACTTTAAAATGCACATACACTCTGATCCAGGAATTCTATTTCTGGGAATTTTTCAGGCTCCTTAAAATATCAGTCTACAAAGCTAGTTGTCTGTGATGTTTGTTAAATCATTTTTTTATAATAAAAAAACCCCAGAAAACAACCTAAATATAATTCAAAAGGTGATTCATTAAACAAACTATGCACCACCACCACCTGGGCTATGAATCCTTGTTCAGCCTCCTCTTCCCCTTCACAGGCACATGTGCGACTCAGGGCCAGTCTGTGCTTCAACTTCCTCAGCTGGAAGATCAAGTCCATAACAGCACTTACATTACAGATCTATTTGTGTTAACATGGAAGGACTTGGACTATATATTGCCAAAGTTAAAAAAAAAAAAAAGCAATTTGCAGACTTAAAGGTACTCTTTAGAAATATATGTATACCTATATTTATTTGTATGCTTTATGCAAAGGAAAAAGTGGAGAAGCTCTACAATAAATTCTGGATGCCTCCACTGCCTTTGTAGTTTGTCACTAAAAGGAAGAAAAATCACCAATGGAAAAAAAGAAAACAGGAGACATAAACACTGAAAAACAAATACAAATGCCTAATAACCAGAAAGGGAAATACTTAGCCTTAAAGCCTACTAGTTTTTGAGGACCTCCATAATTCAAAGCCCCTTTTGGTGCATTGTGTCATCAAATTAGCCAAGTTAAGGCTGCTACAGTCACCCCCTAAGAGGAGGCACAGTGAAGGAAGGGGTGTGTGTGTTTGTGTGTGGCTCCATTTGGGGTGATCTGGCGGATGGGGTGGAGGGAAAGATGAAGTGGGTGAAGAAATAAATACCTTTGTAAGCAGGAGAGGTAGACTTGGGTTCTAATCCCAACCTTTGGAACTGGCTTTCTTTCTGAATCAGTCTCTTTACTGGAGAAATGAGTAAGTGACTGGACCCAGGGTGGTCGTGTTCACACCTGGGCTGCACAGGGCTCCTGTCCTCCCAGCTCTGCTTCAGGCCCATCCTGTGTGCTGAGCCCTCCTCTCCCCTCCTCCCCCTCATCCCCCTCCTCCCCCTGATCCTCCTCTCCTCCTCCTCCTCCTCTGTCTTCCCTCTCCCAAGCCCCTGCAGCCTTCCTTTCCTTCCCTCAGAGAAGAGGTGCTGGCCTTCAGGCTGTCCCTCTGTCTTAACAGAGCCCATGTGCCTGTGGCTGTTTACCATGACACTCATTTCTGCAGCATTTAAGGAATTTTGGGACCCTGTGCAAGTAAAGGCATGATTTCAGTCACACACACACACACACGCCAATGCTGCAGCCCTTTACTTGATGAAGAACTTTCTAAATAAGGATCTAGGTGTCACACTGGATCCCGTACAAAACGCAGGTTTAGTTAGCAGCAGAAAGAAAGCTCCCAACACCAAAATGGGAGAGAAGATGAACTGTAACAATTGTAGATGATCGAAAAACTGCATTGAAAATCATTGGCCCTTTAAAATAACTTGAACAGACAGAGGGAGGCAAACTCGTGTGTCTCTTTGCAAAGGGCGATTCTCCTGAGAAATCGTGGGAAAACCCGAAGCAAAGTACCTGTTCGTCTGACAGTTCCACCAAGTCCAATGGGAAATCCCTTAGAGCTTGCCCCACAAGGGCCGGCGCGGACTATGTAAACGGTACCGCGTGCTGCTGGTCCAGGGAGCCCGACAGCAGGTCCGACTCAGGCGCTCTGCGGCCTAGGCTCCCTCCCGCCGTTGAGCAGGTCGGTGAGCTCCCGGATGTACTTGATAGTGTACTTCAGCGTCTGGATCTTGGTGAGCGGCTGGCCCCTTTGGCTGTAGACAGGCGGCAGGTAGTTGCGGAGGGTGTGCAGAGCGTCCGCCAAGGTCCTCATCCGGAGCTTCTCCCTCTCACTGGCCTTCCGTCTTCGCTGGACAGACATCCTGACTTTAGTGCCCTTCTGGTTTTTGGGGCCAGCCGCGCCCTGCAGGTAGGCAGGCTGGAAAGCTAACATATTGTAGTCCACCTCTACCAGGCCACCGGTGCCATGGCCGCTGCAGGCCTCGCTGCCCCCGTTGCCAGCACCTCCATGCCCACAGGGCTGCCCGGCCACAGCCGGACAAGGAGAAGAAGAATAGGACTCCAACGACGGGGCTGGAGAGAGGCTCTGGGTGGAGGAGGCCTGGCTCAGCTCAAAGGGCCCAGCTCTGGTTTTCCAGTCCCAGGAGGACAGCAGGCCAGGGCTGTCGGAGGAGCCCAAGCCATTGTCCAGGCCGAGGAAGGTCTCCCGCAGGTTGTCCATGTCTGGGGGCAGCTGCGGAGAGGAGGACTCCCTGACAAGTGAGAAAGGGCGTTCTGCTGCCGGACGGGCAGAGTTCTCTTTTATGATGGTGGGGGACGAGTGGTGAAGTGGGAAAGAGGGCCGGGAGAGGGAGTTCAAAGGAGAAAGCAAGGACCAAGACGGGAGATGAACTCTTCAGGTGTCACTTTCTCCTCATTGATAATTAGCATCTTCCAGCTAAAATGGCTTTAAACAGAAAGGCCTCCAAGAGAAGAAAAAAGGAATTATCTTGTTGGAACTAAACCAATTAAGGCTGCATAACTAGACTTAGCATTGTCCTGTGGAACTCATTAAAGAGGGAGCCAAAAAAAACAAACCCGGAGCAATCTGCAGCCAGGAGGTGGTGGCAAGGGACCTGGCAGAGAGTAGCAGAGTGCCCCGGAGGGTTTCCAGCCCCCCTCCACTGAGACCCCGAGACATTTCAGAGCAGATGGGGTGTACTGCTGGAGAAGCAGCATGATCTAGGTAAGAGGCAACCCCTCGGAGCTCACATTCCCTCATGTGCCAAATGCAGACAATAAACCCTCACTCTGGAGGGCTGTTGAGAGGAGGGTACCCAGCAGACACATTGCAGATGCCAGTTTCCTCCTGTCCTTTCTCTTTAGTAAATTTCCCTAGGTTTTATAGTGTGCAGACAGGCCTACAGTCAGAAAGGCTAAGATAAGGCCAGCATTGCGGGTACATCCAGAGCCTTAATGTGCAGGTAATAGCCTTCAAGAAGCTTAAAGCCCTTGTTTCAACAGAGCTGGCTGGGCTTTCCCACAGCAAAGGGACACCAGGCAAGAGAAAGCTCCTTTAAGGCAGAGAGTTTGTAGAGTACCTGGCATTCAGCCTTCTGAAGGTTTTGTTTTGTTTTGTTTTTGAAATCTAGCTACAGAGTCACACCTTATTTTTGAAATGTATAACAGAAGTGTGAAATGAACTAGGGAACCTGCCTGTTTTCGACACCACAGCTCCAAATGTGGCAGAATGTGTTAAGTTGGATGGTCCTGCTAGTTTGCTCCACTTCCTACGTGCTCTGAGAGACAGGCCCTGTGTTTCCGTAAAGGTTGTCTCAGATTCCCCCATTTTTCCCATGAACATTACGCTTTCTTTCATGCAACTAATGCTACACACTAGTATTGATATCAGAAACACAGTGAGTTACAGTTCAGAGTACTCTCAATGTGTCCTCCAGCATGGTCACTTGAGGTCCCTTTGCAGTGCTTGAAAAGAAGTCTAATGAAAACAGCGAAGGTCTAATGAAAACAGCGATGGTATATTTTCTTAGGGGAGAAAAAGTTCCCACGGACGGTCTGGAGAGGAACACACTTCATTTGGCCATTTTCTAAAGGACCCTTTGCCATATCTGGCAGAATAATATTAATAAAACATAATAAATGTAATAAGTGATGTCTTCTCCTTTCCCCTCCCCTTTCTGTCCCTTCGGCTCTTACTGGAAGCCCAGAATCCACTGAATCTTATTCAAGGGACTTTGCATATAATTAACCTTTATCTTAAAAATACATTTTACTGATGAAAGCACAGAGGCTCTAAGAGGCTAAAAGACTCAGTGAAGATTTCTCTGGTAGGAAGTGGTTAAGCCGAGATCTCTTGTAACTAAAAAGTTCTCCTTTAGAAAAAAAAAATCTATTTTTTTCTATTTCAGTTGGTTGTAGTAGATAGAGGCAGGTGACCTGAAGGTGACTCAAAAGGGAGGGGACTCTCAGTACACCCAGGCTGTCATGGTGGGTTTTTAGTCCTCATTCTAAACTTCACAGTTTTCCATATAATATTTACTTCTGCTCTCAGAATCCATAACTTTTTTTTTCTTTTTCTATAGCTTCTTTCCTAAACTGATAATTTCTTAAACTTCTATTTCTAGAAGTTTTTTTTTCTTTTTGAGACAATATTTGCCAAGTCCTTGATACATTGTAGACATTAATAAATGTAGGCTTTGTTCTTGTTGTCACCAGTATCAGAATGACACACTGCGTTCTGAGTCCTCCACCGTGGACCTCAGCCAACCAGTGTTGCTCATCCCCAGAAAACATGTTCTCAGAACAAGGTAACTGTCCTGGTTTCCATCTTGGCCAACGTGCCGCTCTTTCTTGAGTAAGAACTAAATCAGAACCAGATTTGCATTTATCCTGCTTGTGTCCATGAAGTACTCTGGGCTCATCCTGTGCAGAGGGTGGGGCGGCCGCAGAGCATGGACTCCATCCTGGTGGAGACCAGCCACGTAGAGCAGCCCAGAGGCCAAGGCTGCTCCAGATTTTACTCCGGGCGCTTAATGTAGATTAATTCACATCAATCGTCGCAACAACCCTACGAAGTAGGAGCTATTCAGTCGTCACCAATCCTGTTGTACTAATAAGAAACTGAGGCATAGGGTGGTTAAGTAACTTGCTCAAGACCCCACACCTGATGCCTAATGACTTAGGAAGGCCAGGATGCAAACTATGACGCTCCCTCTAGGGGTCCTGAAGCAGCAGTCAGCGCATGCAGAGCCCGAGCCTGGCCCTGTGTACTAGCGCTGTGGGGGCTAAAAGGACGCAGCAGATTTACCCTTTCTGTCCTCCTTCCCAAATTAGACGGCGAGATCGATTAGCCCCGGTAACTCTCCCCTGCCCCGGATAGTGGACTAGTGGCCAGGCCTGCTTCTTGCAATCTGAAGGCATGCACGGGGTCTGCAGAGGCACCCCCGGTTCGGCCAGACCCACAGTACTCCAGGAATGACAGCAAGAATAACAGCAAACTTATTTAGTGCTAAGTGCTCTGCATGATCTATTACATTGAAATCTTACAAAAATCACTTTTAAAAAGCACAACTTTTGTTCCCATTCTACATTAAATACAAAAACAACGGAGACTTAGAGAAGTTGGAAAAGTTGTTCGAGGTTATAATGAAAACGTGGAGGAGCCATGCTCTAGACCCAGGCAGCCCGGCTCTGGAGGGCCAGGTTCCAAACAAGGACTCTACATCACAAGGGAGGAGAGGTGAGGGGGAGGTTTGGAAAGGGTCCCTTGTTCGTGTCCTCGGGTTGTTTTACAACTTTGGGTTCGCAGCTTCAGAACTGAAAGCATCTATCTGTCTCCACTAGCACTTTCTAGTGCTTTCTCTGACCACAGGCCACACAGGTAAGGTTGATATTTAGGCATATTTTCTTATCATTGAAAATTTTAGAAAGAATACCTCATTCTTTCACAGACAAAACACTAAGATGTATTTCTATCAATAAGTAAAAACCCCTTCTGTTCTTTAGGTACTCACAGCACTGACTGTGTTAACAACGAGCCTCACATACATGCTCTCATGCAATCCTCTGTGCAGTTTGGGAAGGTAGGAATCCTCATCACCTTATAAGAGAGGAAGTAAAACTCTGGTGCTGCAGACCTCTCCCAAGGTCAGTGGGCACAGCTTCCCCTTTCCAGGCCACAGTCTCGCCCAACAGCTCTGAGGTCGACACCCAGAGTCAGGTGCAGTAAGGCAGCCACATCCCATCCTCCCTGCCCCCACCTCTGAGCTCATCACACAGACACTCAGTGGATCCTGCTTTCCATAGCTGTCTTTGGCCAAGAGGGTCTACACACTCCCCCAACTTTTATATACTCCTTAGTCCCTCTTTCTAGCCACAGACATACAACCCCACTGGCCAAACCGGCCCCTGGCCTGACCAGCTCCTGGCCTCCCTGCCGAGCAAGGGGTAGAGCTAGTGTTTGAACACAGGACTATGTTAAAAACCCGCACCATTTCACACCATCACACAATCTTGGCACCCAACTAAGGTGCAACCAAAAAGCAGATAATTCTTGGGGGGGACAATGGGAGTGTGTGTGTGGGGGGGGGAACACCTAATTGCAATGTGCTATCTTCCTGAGCTAGTAGAGATAAATAAAAGCAGCAGTTTTCTACGTGGTACTGACACAGAGCTCAGTGTTGTAAAACTGAGAGTTTTTAGCAAAGCCAGCACGTGAATAAGTCCTGCATCACTGCTATTGCTTTCCCAACAAACCAGGGAAATAAGTTTTTGGCACTCCTGGTTTGAGCCTGAGGTTCACTGTAAAGCCAAAGAATAATATTTTGGTTTGAATCCTCTTACAGATCAGTTGTAAAGGATCATGCAATGTGCCAATACATGATTTTCACAAGCTAAGTATTTCACCAGGACAAAATGGCAGGAAAAAAATAACTAAATGAAATAATGTGGCTTATTACACAGGAGACATGAGAGACAGAAGATAGCGATGCTAAACCGTGGAAACTCTTTAGAACAGAAAGAGAAAAGCACTGTGGACTTCTCGAGCCATTGCCAAAGATTCCCGGACCTGAAGGTGCATATGTCTGCATCCCCTTCATAAGCAGCACAAGGAGGAAAAGCATCCTTCTCCATTCCAAACATCTGCATGACTTCCTTCCTTCCCAAGCATGCTGACAACCTGAGCTCAAGAGCATAACTCATCGACCCACTCTGCAACCAAGCACTGTGTGAATTTTCTTTGCCGAATGACTATGGATAGATGCCAAGTGAGTGTGGCTTTCCCTAAAAATAATCTGTTTACAGGTAGTCACGTCCCTGTAAATGGTTTCTGATCAGAACAGAAGCCTCCTTCTGTTTTGCCAATGTGACTAAATATGTTCACTGGGAGAGGCTGAGGGGGGCAGTCATCATGTCTGCACAAAATGGGCAGTGCTGTGGATGACAGGAGGGGGTAGAGAGGAGAACGCTGTGTGGGGGGCAGGGGAACATCAGAGCAGGAACCAGGGTAATAAAGAGAGGAAGTGGGAGTTAATTCTCCCTTGAGAGCGACAGGGCAGGATGTGTGGATGATTCTTATTGCAAGAGAATAATATGAGCAGTTCTCCTCAGTTCAAAAAAATCTCATGTCAACATTTAGCCCCAAATAGCCTGGTGTTTTTCCCATACAGACGAGGGAGGGGAAGCAGCTCTGAGGACTTCACCACTGATTCTTAAGCAACTGGCTAGCAAGATTAAAAAAAAATCTCATGTGTTACATTTACACCTACTCTCCTTTTAAGTCGGATTCTTTATTACCACTGGTATTTGGGTGGCATTTTAATACCCATGTCAAAAAAGTTGAAAGCAATTTGCACTGAGGCTCTTCTCGAAGGATTTCTTTGCGTTTTTTACCAACCTGGAAAGCAGAAAAGTGCAAAGTTACTTCTTTAGCCCTCTCCAAGGCCAGTAATCAGGATGTGGAAACTCCAGGTAGTAAAATGAATACTAAAACTGTTTTCAATTGGGTATCTGCATAATAAACCTGCTTATTTTCAAACACAGGCCTTTACACTGGATCATTTTAAATTCCGATCTCCAAATTTGTAAGTTAATTAGCCCCTAAAAAGCAGATACAAGGCAAAGAGCAAATTGGGGAAATATTTCTCACAAATATGTGAGTCAAAAGGTTATGGCTATGAAGAAGCCACACAGATAAGAAAAACACATGCTCACCGTTGGGGAAATGAACAAGGGCATGCATAAACAGCTCACATCAGAAGAAGTACAAGTGGTAATAAACTCAGAAGAAAATGTCCATCTCCCTAACAATCAAAGACATGTAAATGGGAACTACAAGGAGAGCCCATTCTTCACCTCCCAAATTGGCAACGTTGGCAAGAGGGTGAGGAAACGATCCCTCACACACACTGCTTGTGGGTCATCTGGTTAGATTTGTTAAATGTTCTAAAGTCCCTAGAATGCATTTTAGATTTTAAAACATCTTTGACACACAATCTTTATTTCTTTAGGGCTAAACAGTGACAGTAAAAATTTATGAACATAAATATTTGTCATAGTACTACGATAGTAAAGAATTAGAAAGATTTAACAACAAAGGAGTGATGACATGAATTATGTCCTCTCCATGTGATAGAATACTATTCAGTTGATAAAATCACATTTATTAATAACATATAATATAAGAAATATAATCTAATATGACAATCTATAAGCATGATTGTGAAATTAGTACGTTGTTCCAATAATACTTTCTTTTCATAGAAAAATGATGATGT
This sequence comes from Rhynchonycteris naso, assembly GCA_037038555.1. NCBI lineage: Eukaryota > Metazoa > Chordata > Mammalia > Chiroptera > Emballonuridae > Rhynchonycteris > Rhynchonycteris naso. Next base: position 100,758,457 of record CM073001.1, read on the forward strand.
GTTTAAGAGTCGTTATTTCTGGTAATACCATTTAGGTCATTTTTTCTTCATTCATCTGACTAGTTTTGAGGGGTAGTCTGTGTCACTGTTAGAAGGTTGGACTCTGGACCTAGGGTTCCTTGGTTCAAGCCTGGACCCCTCTACTTTCATAACTAGGTGATCATATACAGATAATTTATCTGTGTCTCAGGTTCTCTATTTGTAATCTGGGAATAATAACCCTACCTACTTCACAGGATTCTTGGGAAGATTAATACATATTAAGAAATTTCACAATAACTGTCCTCAGACATAATATGGATTCAATCATTGGTAGATGCTCTTATTCTTTATAGTTGTCAATATTTTCTAAATTTTTTAAAAAGATAATTTAAACATTTTAAAGCAGTGACTAGGCAAGGCTGACCCAAGTACATCCATGTATAGAGCGAAAAGACTCAAAAACCACAGTTCCACTCAAGTTGAATCAAAGTATCTGGGTAGTACACTTATTTTAAAATATAGAAAGAAGGCCCTGGCCAGTTGGCTCAGTGGTAGAGTGTCGGCCCGGCATGTGGAAGCTCCAGGTTCAATTCCTGGTCAGGGCACACAGGAGAAGTGCCCATCTGCTTCTCTACCCTTCCCCTTCTCCTTTCTATCTTTCTCTTCCCCTCCTGCAGCCAAGGATTCATTGGAGCAAAGTTGGCCTGGGCCCTAAGGATGGCTCCATGGCCTCCACCTCAAGTGCTAGAATGGCTTTGGTTGCAACGGAGCAACACCCCAGATGGGCAGAACATCACCCCCTAGAGGGCTTGCTGAGTGGATCCCAGTTGAGTGCATGCGGGAATCTATCTCTCTCCTTCCCCACTTCTCACTTCAGAAAAATACAAAACAATAAAGAAAATAAATAAAAATAAAGAAAGAAAATACAAAGACAGAAAAGAAGGAAGGAAGGAAGGAAGGAAGGAAGGAAGGAAGGAAGGAAGGAAAGAAGGAAGGAAAGAAGGAAGGAAAGAAGGGAGGAAGGAAAGAAGGTTGGTTACTGGGGGAACACTATTGTAAAGATAACAGGATGTTGACAAATTGGACATAATGATTGCTAAGTCTTGTTAGAGCTCTGCATTTAGCTTACATGGGGTAGAAAGAAATGGGAAGGAGGTTCAGGATAGGGCAACAAGAAAGATGAAAGAGAAAAGTTGTTTCTTCAGGAAAAGTTGTTTCTGAAGAAGAAGTTCCAGTGTCCCCACCCCAGTTGGGTAGGGTAGAGCATTGAGGGACTCGTTTCAACCCTTCATAGACTGAGCAGTCATCCTACCCTTTCCAGCAGTTAGGAAACTCATGAATAAGGTTCCTGGCACAGGGAATCAGCTAGTTCATAAGCACAGCATTCCTGCAGTTCCATGAGGACAAGAACAACTGGGAAGAGAGGAAAGATTATTTTCAAAAGGGTGATTCCTAGGCTCCTCTCCCAGAATTCTGATTTGACGAATCTAGGCTAGAGCCGGGTAATCTCCTTTTTAATAAGCATAGAAGTGGGGGACCACTGACTTGGACAGAAGAAGACCTACAAGGGTCCAAGAGCTGCTGAGCCAGGCACCTAGAAGCCAAGAGCTTGTCCGGTACATGTTCCTTTGTCTTGGCTGTTAAATAGAAATAAAACACAGAACACAGCTATAACTCCCTGACTTCTCCATGCTATTAAAACTTCTTCTGATAATATCTCTGCCTCACATTTAAGGCAATCCATGGTCCATCCCATTATGACCCTTCCAACTTTATGTCCCCCTTCTCCCCAGACCCATCTTCTGCCCTATTCCAGGAAGGCTCTACACTGTCTCTTGAACACATCTTTTCTCTGCCTTTGCCTGGGCTGTGTCCCTCACCCAAATTCCCACATCCTTCCTACACACACACAGTCTACCTTACCATCTCAGATTCAATCAGTCTCTAAACCCAGTCAAGTATCTTCTCTAGAAACTCTCAGTTCCTCCTTATTCCTCAGTGACCACTTATAGGGAAAAACCAATTCAGAAAGTTTACTCACTGTCCTGTATTGGTTAACCTTTTTTTTTTTTCAATTGTTAAACTCAGGAGCAAAGACCTTAATACAGACTACTACAGGAGTAGTGCCTTATTGTTTGTAAAAGACTTTACCATCTATTGTACCTTTGGAACTTTGCAACAACCTCGTGATGTGGATAATGGCACCATATCCATTGAAGTTGAGGAAACTAAAGCTCAGAGGTGTATCTTGTGCTGCCTTATGGTAAAACTACCAGTAAGTGGCAAAATTGAGAAATGGTATCACTGGTAAAAAGAAAAAGGAGTCCCCCACGTGAAAACTGAAAACATGGGGGGTTAATGAATGGCTCTCTTTGTTGTCCAGACCAGAGGGCGGGCCGAGACATCAGGCTGTAAAGAACAGCTGCACCTCAGGGCTGAGCCTATGTCATATGCAGGCTCAAATGGTGGGCTCATTATTGCAGCTGTTGCTGGCTTTAGGGGGCCAGACAGCTGTTACCAGGAGATGGATTCAAAGCAAACAGAAGAAATGGAACCCTGAGGAAATAACTGTGCCTGTACATACATACACAATGTTCCCCCTTATTATAGCTCGAAACATTCGGAAGATGTAATCTAATTACTCTTTACAGGGAGTACAAGTGAGCATACCAGGCAGAAGGTAAGTGTTTGAAACGAGCCTTTCCTAGATAAGAATGGGAAGCAGGGTCTCTGCAGGTTGCACAGACTTCTCAGTCATCAGCTTTTAGGACAGGCACTTGGCAGAGCTGGGGAGCCCTAGGGGTGTCTGTGCCAACGAACAGACAATAGGATAGGTGACAAATGCCCTGCTCCTTCCATTTCCCTCCTTCCCCTCCCCTCCAAACTCTTCTTCACAATGCAAGCTATTGCCATGTTTGGGATCCTAGCATCTTTTTTTCTCAATGTTTAAGGGGCTATATCTGCTGATGAGCCTTTGTACTGTTTTCTCTTATGATATTCTTATTACCCATCTTAATATTGCATCCTCACCTCTCCCTTTCCTCCAATCTGGACTTTCCTTTCTCACTTTGCTTGGAAGACAGGCTGCTCCTTCCATTGCTACGACTTGGTCAGTGCAGACCCTCTGCCAAGGGCAAGGGCGGCCAGCCCCCTGCTTAGCCAACTCCTAGGTGTTCTTTCCGGTCTCCTCTGACTACTGGTCAGCTTCTTGGTGGCCTCTGTGGTACTTATTGCTGGTGCTACAGAGGCAAACACAAGTTTTTCCTTTCTAGCAGCTCACTCAGCTAGACTCTGAGTTGGGGAAAAAGAGGAGAGGCTTCCTTTCTTCTCATTCTGCTCAACCACCCATCACTTACTGTGTAGTGAGGTGCATCCCGCACCCGCTTGCTTTAAGATGTCTATTTCTCTACTATGTTAAACTCACTTTGAGAAATTGTCTTGGTCATTATTAGGCTTAGTTTTCAAATCATTATGAACTTTTATGGAGCACATTCCATGCTTAGAACTTTATCTCCCAGTTTAATCAGCACACAACTCTACGAGGAAGGGACTGTTACTGCCCATATTTCATGGAGAACAACCCGTGGCTAAAAGATATAAAGTAACTGGCCTGAGGTCATCAGCTCATGGTTCAAGGCCTTCATCACTCATTACAGAGTGTTGTATAAATCATCAAAGTTCCCTTTTAGGAAGCGTACAGATTAAGATTTCTAACATAATAGATGTTTCAAATAAATAAGTGAACTTGCATTTGAGGAAAGGTTTTCCTCTCTGAAGGCTGGGACCTTGCCACCATATCCCAAGCCTCATCTGGGAATGATATGATCCAGCCCAGGGGCGGAACCTCCTTAGGTCCCTACTTGAAATTGATTATACTGTTAGTGACTATTGGCCTGGGAAACTCCAAAATTCAGTCCTTATACCTCTGTACATTGACCTCGGAGGATCGAGGAGAAAGGTTTTGCAGTCTGATTTCCTCAAGAATTAGTCTCTTTCCTGGAAACCAGGATCATATATCTGTGGGCACTGTCTTAGAGACAATTCTTTTTTGATAAACTCAACTATGGGTGAATTATGAGCTTAGTCAGTCAACACTTATGGGAAGACTGTAGTCATGGTGGAACTGACTCAGCCTGTTTTCAGGAAAAAAAATCTTTGCTGAGAACATATTCTTACAATAGCTCTTTTTTGGGGACTTAACTGATCACATTACACCCCAAACAAATCCTTTCAGGTAGCACAAGGTAACCTGCACAAGGAGGCTGAAGTCATGGTGCAGAGCCACCAGGGCCTCATGTGTATTGTATCCAAGTCCACAGTGCACAATGGAGAAGATACTCTGGAATCTGCCCATTGGGCTGCACTGCCCTCTTCTGCCCCTAGGTTTCTTCCAACCAACACTCTTCTCAAATGAATTTCTTCCCTCTTCCTTAAAACTGATACAATGCCCTATCTCCAAAAACACTGTGGATCTCCTTCTGAAGAACCTGAAGCAAATGTCACAGACTGGAACTCAAAGAACTAGGACTGTGCTAACCCATTGTGGCCACCACTGACCACAGGTAGCTGTCAGCCGTGAAATGTGGTCAAAGCTGAGATGTGCTCAGTGTAAAATATGCATCACATTTCAAATATTTAGTATGGTTTAAAAAACATAAACTAATGGTTTTTATATTAATTGCCTGTTGAACTAACGTTTTGGCTATATTGAATTAGAGCAAACATTATTTTACATGTTTACAAATCAAACATTAACAAAATTATTAGTAAACTTAATTTTATCTATCTCCATTTAAAAAATATGGCTACTAGATTATGACCCAGAGATTCCACATCTGGGAATACTTCTGAAGAAACCCAAAACACTAATTTAAAAGAAGATATGCGGCCTGACCTGTGGTAGCGCAGTGGATAAAGCGTCGACCTAGGAACACTGAGGTCGCCAGTTCAAAACCCTGCACTGGTCTGGTCAAGGCACATATGGGAGTTGATGCTTCCAGCTCCTCCCCCCTTTCTCTCTCTCTCTCTCTCTCTCTCTCACTCTCTCTCTCTCTTTCTCTCTCTCCTCTCTAAAATGAATAAAATAAAAATAAAATAAAATAAAATAAAATAAAGAAGATATGCACCCCATGCTCATTGCAGCATTATTTACGATAGCCGGGCTCTGGAAGAAGCCCAAGTGTCCATCTGTAAATGAGTGGATAAAAATGTTGTGGTGTATTTACATAATGGAATATTACTCAAAAATAAAAATGAATTAAATCTTATCTTTTGCAACAGCATACATAGGTGGACCTGGAGGGTATTATGCTCAGTGAAATAAGTCAGACAGAGAAAGACAAATACTACATGATTTCACTTCTATGTGGAACCTAAAGAACAAAAATAAACAACATAGAAGAAGTCTTAGACTAATGGTTGACAGAGGAGAAGGGTGTTGGGGGACCGGGTAAAAAATGTGAAGGGATTGAGAAGTACAAATTAGTGATTACAGAATAGTCACAGAAATGAAAAGTACAGCATAGGAAATATAGTCAATAATGTTGCAATAACTATGTATGGGGCCAGGTGGGTACTTGAAATATTAGGTGACTACTCTGCAAAGTACATGATTGTCTAAAGCACTATGCTGTACATCTAAGACTAACACAGAATAATAATGAATGTAAACTGTAACTAAGGAAAACACGGCTACTAAGCAATGAAAGGTTATATATGTGACTGGCATTATGTTTCCCCTTTTGCATAGTGTGGTGGACAAATGTCATGAGCAGAGAGGTCCTGTTATAAATGCTATAAAGACATGGAAACTGTGGCATGAAAGGCATGAGAAGGGAGAGATCAATTCCTGTTGGGTGACCCAAGAAGACTTCCTGGAAAGAATAACAGCAAACTGGATCTTGAAATAAAATGATAGGGATAAGGCTTGGATGCATCCACACCCAGATCTAAGATGGGAATTTTTGACATCAGCCAGTGGAGGACTGAAAAAGATGATGTGGTGCTAAAGCTCTCCTAGGGTTTCCAAGTTCAACTTCCCATCAGAATTTCGGTCCATACATCCACGTTTCCTAAAGTTCCATGGACACTGTCCCCCTGCTCATGGATCACAGCCCAGGAAACTTGTGTTTGGAAATGCCAGGGGTGCAAATAGTCATCCTAGCACCTCTGAATGGCAATCTTGGTGGGCTTCCCATAATCCAGGACTAGAGGCAGCCTTGGCACCTTCTGTTCTATGACCTTTGAAAAAAAGCTCAGGTCCCCGGCTGCTCTGTTGGTTCCCCCGCTGTGGGAGCAGAACAGGAGGGCTCTGTGGGCTCATACTCATCTCCGTCATCACCTAAGGTATGCTCAATGGCTCCTGCCTGCACGGTGACTAACCTCTGCCACCATCGTGATTACAGAAAAAAAAAAAAAGACAAAAACACAACAAAACAAAACAATCTGCAGGCTAATCTTTGATCAGTTTGGACAGTAATCAAAAGCTCTTTATACTTTCAAAAGCTCTTGATTGCTGCAGTAGATTAAAAGAAGAAAGAATAAAAGTGTGAGAGAGAAGGAGGTTAGAAAGAGAGATTGATTTATTATTCTGACTGTACTATGGTTAATGGATCTGTGCCCCCCAAATACCACTATCTTCCTTATTTCTCCAGCCCCCCACATCCCTCTCCTATCTACAGCAGTGTTTCTCTAAGTGGGATCCAAAGATAGCCTGACCATGCACAGTGTCACTCAGTATCATTCTCACCAGGCCAGGCTGTCACCAAGCCAGCTTTGCTCTCACAAACTTGCTTCCAGACTGATTAATTCATTGAACTTGTAACACACATTTCCCAAGTACTGTATATATCATCAACAGGCACCCCACTGCATTCTGGAGGCGCACAGGGAACCGACCGAGGTCCCTGGACCAGGGCATTCACTCTAGAACAGCGCTGCACAGTGTGAGAGGTAAGGAATGGGCTTCGCTTGTCCAGTACAGCCCGGGACAAGACCATGTATGTGCCCCTCTATATTTTACTGGTAAGAAGGTGTATAGATTTCATAGTTTTGAAGATTTTCATCACTCAAAGAAGGGCTAAGAGCTACTGAATGGACTGCTCACAAGGATGAGTGCTTTCTAAAATGAGAAAATGTCAACACTGGCTAGCTAGCAAAGGATGCCAAGTTGGGGTCTCTGGTAACACTGTCATTAGCAGGTCAACTCTTTTGCCCCAGAATGGGTAATGACATGATGCAGACAAGTTTGTGTAGGTACTGTGGTCAAAAGTGTCCACCAGGCATGGCTAAATGCCACTGATGACAGTCTATCATCCCGATAGTGCTGTGTGAGTACATGTCATTTCTGAGGAGAATGAAGTTAGTATAGACAGGTAGTCAAAAAAACGTAGTGGTAGAAACAGGTTGTGAGTTGTACCTCAACAGCAATCGGGTTGGGCTGGGGCTTCCTGGGTAAGATTGAAGCCATTGGACCGCGATCATTTCTTACCCCTGTTACTCTGAGCACTGGGACTCACAGAAGCATGGTTGGCAGGGGATCACTAAGCAAAGAGCTTTCTTAGGAGCAACCTAGTCTACACCAGAATCCGTCCTGTGTGCTCTGAAAGAGCAGTGTCTGTTTTCATAGCCATTCTTTCTGAAGAGGCGCCTTTCCAGGAGCCTGTCCCATGAGGTTGGGGTCCGTCTGGAGACAGCAGAAAGGATGTCTCAGACTCCCAATTGCCCCCCAGCTCAGCACAATGCAGGGGCTTTTACGGTGTGTGTATGGGGGGGGAGTGTCCCCTGGGACTGGGGATGAAATGGGCAGTGGAGGTGGGGAAGCTGCGGCCTGAGCTTTGAACCTGATCTCTCAACCTCAACAGGAAGACTCAGCACCAGCAACAACTTTCTTATGACTCCCAATTTGGCACTTTGAAGGCCTCTTTGAGGGTGGGGATGGATTTTTCAAGGATGAAGGGCACTTGCAGAATCTTCTACTTTGTAATAGATAATCGTAGAAAGTTTGGGGAGAGCCTGCATGCAGGCAAGCAGTCCTTGTTCCCCAGGGGAAGCCCTCTTGGTCGAAAAGCCACTCAGCTTGTTGGTAAATGCCAGGCAATTCTAGGGTATAGACCTGACCTCAGTAGGTCCACTAGATGATGGCATTTATCTCTTCATTCTCTTGGCTCTTGGGTCTTTGGCACAGGAGCACATTCCCCAGGCCAGTCACTTCAGCCAGGGGATGCTTGCACACGGCACCACACCCCACTGCATGCTGGGGGAAAGGAAGGGCGTGAGTTAGCGACAGTCAAATGAGGTCCTGGTCCCACTAGTTACTAAAGAAACTTAACTTAGTTCTCTGAGCCAGTTCAGCTGTAACATGAGGATAATAATTAATTGAACCTCACTGGCTTGCAGTGAAGATTAACAATTTGAGTGGTGAGTTTTTTTTCATGCTCTCTGACTCCCACGAGTGAGTGTTTTTTCAAAAAATAAAATTAGTTCCAGTTCCAGTTTTATTCACTAAAAATCATGTTTGTTTGATAATCAATTTATGGAAACAAGAAGAACATACATTTGCCTTTTTTAAGGTTGCCTTCCACATATAGGATCGTACTCTGGATGGTCAGAGGCACGAGGACGTACATGAACGTTCGCACTGCTCAAAGGTTTAAAGAAGACCAAGCACCTAGCACACACACAAAGATGTTGCTATGATTTGTGTTCTTTGCCTTTCACTTTTAAGATGGCAAATATGGAGTATTCTAAGAAATCTGATGTCAGCTACTCTGCAGGAAACATTTTCTGAACCATTGTTTCCTAGATGGTTTTTAGGATCCCTTCCAGTTGCAAAAATGTAAAGGTCTAAGCTTGTTTCCAACAGGCTTTCTCTGGGCCAGGGAGACGCTCTGGTCAGCAAGTCCCACGGGGCAGCAGATGACAGTTCCCAACCGAGGCTGTGGGCTGTGGCGTCCTGCGTGGAAGACCAGGGGAAGGAAGGGAAACTCAGAGCCCGGCAAGAGCTGCAAAAGGAGAGCAGCTGCAAGTCTGTCCTGTGTAAAGTGTGATGTTTATTGGGTTATTTCCAGAATAACACCAGCAAGAAAACTGGAATACAGGATAATCTTTTCCAGGAAGCATCTTAGCTAAGCTGCCTATAATAACCAGGCTTGTCGACTGGAGCCAGCCCGGCTTAATGAAAAGGTCACAGGTTTGGGGGCACACGAACCTGGGTTTTAATTCTGTCCCCACTACTTATCAGTGTTTCTGGGCAGGTTTTCTAACGTCTCTGAGGCTCATTTTCCTCCTCCTGTAATGACAACAACAACCAAAAAGGTAAATCATAAAGGAAACTTTCAGGGTGGTTGTGGCGGTTGGGAATTAAGACAATTACTTGGTATATTTTGGCATTCAATAAATAAGAGCTACATAACTATGAACGCCCAACACCAGGGCACCTGGGTCCCTCGGAGCTAGAACCATCATCTCTCAAATTTGAACCAGGTACACTGTAGAGAACTGCTGGGTGGGGGAGGGGTCGCAAGGCTGGCTGTGAGTGGGTTGAGGGGAGAAAGGAGATCAAAAGACCTATAAATATCTGTCAAACTTTAAAATGCAAATCCCTTGCATGTGTCTCTGTTGGGACCAAATCTTCTGTTATCACCTTTCTGGGAAGAGCTTGAGAGAAAAAACGATGAGCATAGTCATTTCCTTCATGGAGTGTTCTGGCTTGGTTTGGTGTGGTTTTGTGGCCAACCAGGCCTGGATATGAGATACGTTTCCAGTCAGCCCAGACCTGAGTGTGAGTGCAGAGTTAAGACACTGATGGCATGCCGTGGTTTTCTTTGTGGAGGGGCCATGAGTTTCTCAAGGAAAGTGTTTAACCTTACTGTAGCCCCTGAAATTTGCATAATAGTTGGCATAGAGAACCTGATTGGAATAAATGAATGGACAGCTGAACAGACGGATGGATAGATGTTAATTCAGAGCATAGTAAATCATGTTCACTAGCTGGTGACTGGTTCTCAGGCTCTCCTTGCTCTATACTTCATTGGGAACCATAATTAAAGGTTGGGAATCCCCAATAGGGACAGTCTGCATGAGGGGCACCTGTGGTCCTCTGAGACACTCTTAGATGGTCTCTGCCACCCCATACCTGAGCATATACAATGCCCACTATCTGACACTCACTGCATGCCAGGTTCTGGCCCACCCTCCCCCACCAGCCATAAGTCAGAAACTAGAGCGCTCACCCACTCCCTCTCCTCCTCCTCCTGCTGGCCTTGCTTCCTCATAGAATTATACTGAGACGCATCGAGTGAGCGGGCTACTTTCCAGACAAAATGATCTAACAAATACTTGTCATTTATTACTCAAATAATTTTTATTTATTACTCTTTCTTAGGTAAATTTGTCAGATTTTAAGCCTTACCCAAGAACTTGATAGTCTTCACCTGCCCCCGCCTCCCAAACTGCATCCACCATTGAAGCTTCCTATCAACTTCCATCCTGGAAGTCTCTGAGGACCACCTGGTGGTCCCTGAGCACTCTCATCTGCATCCCAAGGCTCTCTGCTGCCTCTCCCTTCACACAGCACTCAGTGGTATTACTGGTTATCTCAAGGATAAATGAGCCTGGTGTCAGAACTCAGCTCTAAGGATCTTGAAGGAAGAGACTAGCTATTATTTCCTTGTCCTTGGCACCATGCCTAGCCCAGGACTGGATCCAGCCTAAGTATTCAATTAAAAAATTGCCGCATGTTGGTGGTCAAAACATGGGTTTTGGCTTTAAGTTGATTTGGGTTCAAAGCTTAACTTCATTCATTCATCCATTCAAAAAGGATGTGGTAAATGTGTGCTACATGTTACGCATTGTTAAAAGCTAAGGGTATATGACAATGAACAAGATGATGTCTCTTCTCATGTTGTTACTGTAACAATAGGCGACAAACACAAAAATATAATAATTTGTGAAAAAATAACTCAGAGTAAGAGACAAGAGTGAAGGGGTTGGAGTCTGAGAGTGGAGGTGGCAACTTAGCATCGTCACGAAAGCACTAGCTGAGTGGTGGTAAGGAGCTTACTATGCAAAATCTGTGAGAAGTTCAGGCAGATACAACAGTAAATTCAAGAGCGAAAATGTGAAATGACGTTGGTGTGTTTAAGGAAATGCAATGAAGCCAGCACCACTGGAGCAAGGAGAGCAGGGGGAAGAGTGCAGAGAAGGCTAGGAGACAGGCAGGGCCCAGCCACGAAGGGAGGACCAGAGAGACTCTGTCCAGGACTTTGGAATTGATGCTGAGTATGATGGGAGGCTTTGACAGGGAGGAAGCGAGTGAGGCAGGTGGCGGTGTCAGAATGTGGTTTACATTTCCTATAGATTTATCTGGCTGATGGGTACACTATGAAGGACACGAGAGCTTTGATGCAGGGAGCTCAACAAGAAGATCCTGAGAGAAATGATAGTACTGTCCTTTGGAGGAGATGTGTGTACCAACTGTGTGGCCACAGGCATGTTCCTTACTTCTCTCCATACTGCTTTCAAGATTAGTGACAAATGTACTCGACTGCATATAACTGGGCCTGGCCCCTTGCAGACACTGTGCAAAGGGGATTCAAGTCAGAAAGAAATGCCAAAAAGGAGACAGTCTTAACTGATGCACCACTGAGAACTCGCCGATGACCTCGTTCTGGGAACATCTGGCCCTGCCGGTTAGAGCTTTAAAGGGAGGAAGGAGATGAGGCTTCTGGGAGATTTGGTGTCCTGGTTGTCCGTCACCTCCTACTCCTTTGTCACATACCCCAAAATCCTCCAACCTGCCTAGAGTAACTTTTCCTACCATTTCTTGAATGCTCACTATACTGCTTTTCTGAGAATCTGAACTCCTCTGATTCAGTGGTCAGTTCTCCAGAAATCTAATCAGTAGAGGTCATTGCATCTCTCTGACAGGTGGTTTCTATAAAAGTGCCATAACTTAGATGGACATGGAGTAGACAGAAACCTTCATTTTTGCCAAAGAAGTGGTGGAGTTAGACCTCTTGCTCTAGGTTCAAACCCTGGGTCTGCTGTTTATTAGACGTTGACCTTGGATAATTCCTCATAAATAAATAGGAAATTAAAGTGCCTGCCTTTCAGAGTTCCTATGGAGCAAATATGAGGAATTTGGAAAACTAGGAAAGTGGGTGGACATATAGTAAATATTCAATATGTCCCTTCTCCTAAGTTTCACTGATGTTTTGCACGACAGACTTTTGAAACTGAACCTACTTAAACACTTCACTGTTCAATATGCTTGTCTCTCTTTTCTTTGAATTAAACTAGAGACAATCACCTTCTCAAAAAATTATACAGATCATAACAGAACACATTTAAAAGACACTGGCCAATCCAAATCAGTAATGCTAATATATAGATTAATGTATGCCTCTCTAACAGCTGGCTATCCTCAACATGTAAATGAAGGGGGGGGGTAGGAAGTATCATTCCTGCCCTGTATGTGGAGCAGCACGCAGATACTGGGAACGGCTGCCCAGGTAGCCAGCCTCTATCAGAGCCCGGACAATTGCTCAGACTGTTGCCTCCAAGTGTCCTTTGGTCTGCTTCACAGGATGTAGACCTGGTTGCGTGGAGTCTTTTAACACCTCTCATAGAACTACCCCAGCTGTGAAGTCGTGGGGCCTTCACAGGGCCTGGGCTGGAGACGTCTGTGTTTGAACAGCCCTGTGAAACAAGCCTCCTGGCATCTGGCATTCACAGAGCCGGCATTCTCGGTTTAATAAAAATGTAAATGATTTTAGCAATATTAATTTCCTTGGGGCAGTTACTGCAAACACTCAACCAAAACAAAAAGGCCAAGAATCTGTACTCTACCTTCACATGGCTGCTGAAGACACCACTCATTCTCATTTTCACATTCAAAGGACTGCGCTTTCAGACCTCACTCAGCAGAGAGGTGCGTATCTGTTGAGTGGTAGATGAACAGATCGAAGTTGTGATGAGGCAAATAGCACAGAATTCTTTCATTAGGATTTTGAACAGAGAATTCTAAATACACGGGCAAAGTTTTCCATTTTGGGAAGGTCACCATTTTCTTTTTAAAGTCTTGACCCAAAATAATGCTGAGGAAGCTAAAACACTTAATCCCTATTAAAGAAGTTCTGTTTGGGTGCTTAGAAAAAGAATTCTGCCAAGCATTAGCAAAATATTCAGTCCTTCTCACCACAGAAGACTCCGCCTTCTTTGCTAATGACCCTCCCATCTATTGTCGAATAGGCAATTTATTGAATTTACCTGGCCAGGAGAGAAAGAAATGACCCATTCTGGCAATTATCAGGAAAGGTTCTACTTTTTTGTACTATTACTCAGGCTGACTTCGTAGCATGTCATTTTAAAGGCAATGTGGCAAATCCTTTAAGGGGGTGATGCAAACTGATCGCTAAACCTGATAAAAGGTTTTCCTGGCTAAGGAGATGATAAATGTTGCCACATTAATCTGCAGATGAAAGGAGGCTGCCTTCAGTGATTTTATTTAAGCTGTTTTACCCTAAATGCTACCAGCATAACAAGAACAGTCAGCAGTAGACTTAGCCCCTTCCCTTTCAGAAAGCAAGGCATCTCACCATGGCCTCTTCAAATGGCAAAAGGAGACGAGTGATCAGGCTGATGAAGGGAACCATCCAACTGGGTATGATCTTTCTCCATGGAGAGTGGAAGAACTAAGACCCCCAAGTCACCACCTGTTCACTGAAGGCTTTCTGTGCCAGCCCTTCTGCGAGGGGCTACTGACACATAAGATGCACACAGCCTTGTGCCTGAGACAAAATGCAAATCCATCAACACAAAACTATTTACAGATAATATTTTAGAAGTCTTTAGAGTTGAGATTCATGAGAAACACTACAAACCTTTCTTAGAGAAGACTACACTATGACAAATCTTGATGGGTGAATAAGTTGGTGAAGCAGAGAATTAAAATTAAACTGTGCAAAGTCCTGGGGGATACAAAAATAAATAAGATTTAATCCCTGCATGCAGAGTTAACAGTATTGTCTTAGACAGAGATACGTACATTATAAAAATAATAATAGGCCTGACCTGTGGTGGTGCAGTGGATAAAGCGTCGACCTGGGAACACTGAGGTCGCCAGTTCAAAACCCTGCACTGGTCTGGTCAAGGCACATATGGGAGTTGATGCTTCCAGTTCCTCCCCCCTTTCTCTCTTTCTCTCTCACTCTGTGTCTCCTCTCTAAAATGAATAAAATAAAAACAGTAAAAATGGGATATGTATCTTAAAAATAATAATAATAATAATAATAATATTGTGCCTGCTACATAGTAGGCATCTAACTAATAATATTTGGAATGTATGAATGAGACGTGATAAATATTATCTTGGAGGTATGTACAATTTCTTTGGGAGTGCAAGGAGAGCAATGCATTCTGCCAGGAATTAGAAGTTGGAATCGTTGAGTTGGTGCTTGACAGAAAAAGAGGAGTTTGCCTAGCTAACAAGGGAGAAAGCAGGCATTTCATGTGGAGGGAGATTCATGAGTAAAGGCATAGATATCTGCTCAGGGATGAACTGGTGAGCTCAGGCAGCTAGATCCAAGGTTCCTGGCTGTGACTCTGAAGCAGAAGCTGGAGAGGTGTTCTGAGGCCAGGTTGCCCCAGCCTCATGAACCCTACTGGAGTTCTGGGACCACATTTGCAAAGAATGTACAGGCACTATTGGTACAGGCTCCACAGTGGGGCTGGGTGGGTGTGCATGCATTTACACTGTTGCCATCTTCTGTGAACAAAAAGGACAGAGTCCCTGCCTGCATGGAGTGCATTCTAGTTTGGGAAAGAAACAATGGGAAAAGAACCCCACAAGAAGCATATATACTATCAGGTACTGCTAACCTTAAAAGAAAATATAGGTATCGAAGGATAAGGAATGCTAGTGAGTAACAGAGAGTTATTTTAGGTGAGGTCAGGAAAGACTCCCTGGACTGACATTTGAGTAAAAGAACGGAATGAAGTATGAAGTATGGAAACATAAACAGAGGGAAGTCCGTCACTAAGAAAATTAGAAGACCTGAGTTCTTGCCCCAGTTTAAGCCTTTTTCCATGGACCTCCAGCTGCCTGTTGTACAGACAGAGACATAGGAGTCTTTCACAAAGTACTTCAATAAATATGTTAGGTGATCGAATGAGTAATATACTAGTTACCAATTCTATTTGAACAGCACATTGTTCTCATCTTATAAAATCTCAAGTTAAGACCACCTCTAATTCAATAAAAAGGGGGAAAAAAATTAAGCCTGACCAGGCAGTGGCACAGTGGATAGTGTTGGACTGGGATGTGGAGGACCCAGGTTCAAAACCCCAAGGTTGCCAGCTTGAGTGCGGCTCATCTGGTTTGAGCACAGCTCACCAGCTTGAGTTAGGGGTCACTCAGTTTCTCTGTAGCCCCCTGGTCAAGGCATATATGAGAAAGCAATCAATGAACAACTAAGGTGCCACAAGAAAGAATTGATGCTTCTCATCTCTTTCCTTTTCTGTCTCTCTGTCCCTCTCTGTGTCTGTCACCAAAAACAAAACAAAACAAAAAAGACACCTGTAGATATTGTAAACATAGCCAAGATTGCAGTGCCCAGAGTGAACAGGTCCTGATTAGCAAATCCCTGGAGAAATGTTTTAGTAAAAATTACTTTTCCTTCTGAATATTAAAAATATTGCAATCCAAACCTCACAGCTGTTGAGGATAAAAAGCTTGTGAAGAACCAAGTTTGCACAAAGTAGGTACTTAAGAAATGTTAGTTTTTTCTCTTGCCCAACTATTTTAAATATGTGTGTCTTCTTCCTTCTTCCTCTGTGACCGAGTGGTATGCACCTTTGGTACTATGTGAAACAATGAACTCACGTATAAATCTTTATATGTGGCTTATATGGTCAAAATCCTTTAGCAACCTGGTCAGGTTCTTTGCTACACTTTGAACTATTTCTTTTTCCCTTTTTCCTGAGATAGCCTGGCCTGCTTTCTGCTCAGTTCTACAATACCCTCAATTATTGGCCATTCCTTGCCTGCACAGCAATCTGTTCCCTGGAAACCAGAGTGCCAAATAAGATTCTACAACTGAAGTGGACTGCTCACCATTCCTTAAGGATGTCAACTCTCTTTATTCTATGTCATCACGTCAAGCCAGTCCCTTCCTCATCCCGAGATGTCCTGTTCATAACGCTGCTACAATTCTGCCAAAATTTTGCCTGTACTTCAATCTGTTTGCCAAAATAATGTTCTCTCCTCTGACTCAGGTAGTATTGCCTATGCTATTTGTTTAGCAACTAATTCTGTGCTAGCCAATATATTTTATTCTTATATGTAAATATGCCACATCTCCCTATTTTGCTCTTGCCATACCTTGAAAGTGAGAATTGAGTTTTTTTACTTTGTATTTCCTGGTAGCCCTTGGCATTTAATATGCATACTTATTTGGTTGACCTGAGTAAATGTCTCTAGAATAAATGAATGTGCACAACCCAATGACTTCACTTGGAACCGTGAACCAGTTACAGCAAGGCTTAGAAGTACATCCAGAGTGAGATGTGTCAGGCAGCTCAGAGCCTCTACCATCTGTTACTATACTTTTACCCCAATGATGTCAGGAATTAGTTAATCAGGAGGTTTATAGATCAGGAGAAAAGCTTTGGCTAAAGATCCATATTGGAGTCCATGAGAGTAGAAAATATGCAGAAATAGTGAATAGAGTAAGAGAGAGAACTAAAGGAACACACGTATTTAAGAAGCATGAATATTCAAGTCTATGAGGAGTGTAAAAATTATAGCCAAGAAGGTTGGAGATAAACCAAGAAGCAGTGTTGACTTGAAAAACAAAACATAAACTTCCAAGAAAGAAGGAAGTTCAATAATCACCAATTCTATGGAAAGGTAAATTTAAGACAGTAAATTATTAGCCTTAGTAACAAAGGGACCTTGGTACCCTTGACAGAAAAATATAGACAATGAACAAAGGTAAACTACTTAATATCCAGACTTACTATAAAGCTATAATAATCAAGACAGTGTGGACTTGAATGATATACTTGCAGCTAATAGAAAGAACAGAGTTCAGCAATAGACCAACACTTACCATGGTCAATTGATTTTCAATAAAGGAGCCAAGGTCACTCAATGAAGGAAAAGACAATGTCTTTTAAACAAAGTGTGTTGGTACAACTGGTTACATGCACAGGAAAAAAATGTTCAATCCTTATCTTACATTAAATGCAAAAATTAACTTGAAATGAACCATAGACCCAAAGGTTAAAGGTAAAAATCATTGAACTGTAGAAGCATAGAAAAAATAGTTGGGACACTGAGTTAAACCAAAAATATCTTAAATAGGACACTGCAAACAAAATTAATGCAATTGACATAAAAACTAAAATGTTTTGCTCTCTGAACTAGTTAAAATAAAAAGATAAGCCAGATTTGGGGAAAAATATTTGCAAAACATGTATCTGACCAAGGGCTGTTATCTAGAAGATATAATGAACACACACAATTTTGTAACAAACAACCCAGCTGAAAAACTGGGGGCAAAAAAGGAATTTCACAAAAGCTGTATTAATGGCTAAAGTGCACATAAAAAAGTCAGTGTTACCAGGTATCAAGAAAATGCAAATCAAGTCATATGAGATATGGATTATTTATTTACACATCTCCTAGAATAGCTAAAATAAAAAAAAATTGACATATTGTTTTGGTGATATTTTAACATAATTGAAACTTCCATGTAGTGCTTGTGGGAACACAATTGTTCTGCTCCTTTAGAAAAAAGTGGCAGTATTTTAAAATACACGTATCAGACATTTCTGACTTTCTGTAGTTTAGTTGGCTTTAGAGAATCAGAAATGCTTCAACTAATGTACACTTTCAGCAGTTCAACTTCAACATGATATTCACAACTATTATTGTCTTTATCTTTAGGCATCTATGCAAAGACATACACACAGGGACACTGATGTCATTAAAAAGTGACAGACCACTTCCTGACATGGACTAATTTCTAAGATACATTAATACATTGGTGCACACCTCTGGAAGGCTCTATAAGGGATTAGAAACAGTGCTCGCCTCTAGATGTAAGGGGTAGAGTCTGGCTATTAAGAATAGAAAGAACTTGTCCTGTGGTTGTGCAGTGAATAGTGTCGACCTGGAATGCTGAGGTCGCTGGTTCAAAACCCTGGGCTTGCCTGATCAAGGCACATATGGGAGTTGAAGCTTTCTGCTCCTCCCCCACTTTTCTCTCTCTCTTTCCTCTAAAATGAATAAATAAAAATAATTTTAAAATAAAGTTTTATTTTAAAAACATAGAAAGGAAATTGACTTTTTCACTCCATATTTTTTGTACTATTTCCACTTTTAAAATTAACCACATGAAAGTATTACCTTAAAAGGTGAATGTCACTTATGCAAAAACCACTGGTTTAAAAAAATATATCAGTTCAATTAGGACAAGTGGGCTCCTTGAGAGAAGAGAACTGTCCTTGGTTAGAATTTGCTTGTCCAGAATTTTATATATAGCAAGTGCTGTGTCAACATGGCATTTTTCTAAAATAAAGTGAAATTTGATTCAAAGTATTTTATATATCTTTAGTGGAATTAAAAAACAAACAAGTAAAATTACCTCAAAAAAAGCACAAAAACAAAATTCAAAAGGATTCCAAATTTGAGTCTAATTTTGCAACATGGCATAATAACTACTAAGATAAATAAATCAAAATATCATCTCCAATCTTGGGAAATCCACTTTTCTGGACTTGTTTTCTAATGTATAAAATGACAGTGGTGCACGTACAGGAATGAGGTCAAACTGTATACATTTTTAGATATTATAGAGTTTGGACAGGTAAAATTCTCTATAATTTTTGGTTTTCAATCAGTTTTACTGCGATATAATTCACATGGCATAGAATTTATCTATTTAACTGGCATAATTCAATGGTTTTAGTATTGTTTTGCAACCACCACAATCAATTTTAGAAAATTTTCATCCTCTACACAGTCATCCCAAAACCTACCCATGAATAGTCATTTCTCTTACCCCCAGTCCTACGCAACCATGAGTCTACTTTCTGTGCCTATAGATTATAGATTTGCCTATTTGGGACAGTTTATAAAAACCAAATCATACATGAGGTCTTCTGTGATTGGCCTCTCTTGTAGCATGTTTCCGAGGTTCACATGATAATATTTATCAGTACTTCATTTCTTTTTATTGTCAATTGCATAAGACCACATTTTGTTTACTCACTTATCAGGTGATGGGCATTTGGGTTGTTTCCACTTTGGGGCAGTTATAAAAAATGGTGCTATGGACATCTGCGTACAAGTGTTTGTGTGGATACATGTCCTCATTTCTTTCAGGTGTATACCTGGGAACGGATTTGATGCATAATGTGGTAATCATTTCTAACCATCTGAAGAATCACCAGATTTTTCCAATGTGGCTTTCCCATTTTACATTCTTACTAGCAGTCTATGAGGGTTTCAATTCCTCTGCATCCTCATCAACACCTGCTATTATCTGTCTTTTTGATTCTAGCCATCCTCGTAGGTGTGAAGTGTTATCTCATTGTGGTTCTAGTTTGCATTTTTATGATAATTAATGATGAGAATTTTTTTCATGTGCTTATTAGCCATTTGCATATTTCTTTGGAAGTATGTCCATTCAGATATTTTACTGACTTTTGTCTTATTATTATTGAGCTGTTAAGGATTCTTTATACAAGTCCTTCTTAATACAAATCCTTTATCATATTTATGATTTGTAAACATTTTCTATTTTGTGGGTTATCTTTTCATTTTCTTGATGGTGTCCTCTGAAACAGTTTTTAGTTTTTTCTTAAGTCCATTTATTTCTTATTGTTCGAGCTTTTGGTGCCATATCAAAGAAATCATTTCCTAATTCAAAATTATGAAGATTTATGTCTGTATTTTCATCTGAGTTTTACCGCTTTAGCTCTCGTATTTACAGCTAGTGCTTGACTTACGACCGCGATTGGTTCCAACAGACCAGTCATAACATGATTTGGTCGTAAGTTGAGTAGGCTATATGTACAGTACTGTGAAATGTTATAAAAATCATTAAGTCATATTTTATCATAATTTTCTTTCATTATTGTTATATACCATAATTTTCTTTGTTCTTTTTATGCCATTTGTATCATCTCTACACCATTTTGTTTCTTATTTTTACATTCGTCAGGTTTAAAACACTGCATTACCAGTACAACTGGTTTAATATTTGCAAAACATACAAAATTACAAAATACAGGTGCATACAAAAATACAAAATACAGGTGTAAAACATACCATAGAAAACATTTTCCCAATTGCAAAGTGCTGCCGGAAGCTGGTCCACACTGTCGTACGCCCAGCTGGGCAACGTTTGCGCTGCCAGCCACGGAGCAGTTGTGGCTAGCAATTGTGGTCATGAAGTCGAATGGTTGTAAGTCGATCAATACCTGTAGTTTTTTGATCCACTTGAGTTATTTTTGTATACAAAATTCTGTATACAAAATTTTTGTATTGTATGAGGTAGGGATTATACTTCATTCTTTGTATGTGGATTTTCACTTGTACTAGTAGCATTTGCTGAAAGACTACTGTTTTCTCATAAACAGTCTTGGCATTCTGGTTGAAAATCAATTAAATATAAATGTGTATATTTCTGGACTCTCAATTCTATCCCAGTGATTAACATATATATGTCTACCTTTATGCCATGACAACATACTCTTCATTACGGTAGGTTTGTAGTAAGTTTTGAAATCAGAATTAAGAAGATCAAGTTTTCCTTCCCATTTTTTTTTAAGATTGCTTTGCCTATCCTGTGTCCCATAAATTTCCAAATTTTAGAATCAGCTTGTCAGTTTCTACAAAGAAATCAGGTGAAATTGAAGGGTATTGCATTGAATCTATAAATTAGTTTGCCATCTTAATATCAAGTCTTCTGACTCATGAACATGGAATGTCTTTTTAAAGTTTTAAAATTTTTCATTCAACAATACCATTGCAGTTTTTAGAGTACAAATTTTATACTTCTTTTTTAAAATTTATTCCAAAGTATTTTATTCCTTTTAACGCTGTTGTAAAAATAATTTTAACTTCGCTCAGTATTATTCAGTGAAAATGTATAAAAATATAATTGATATTTGTATATTGATCTTATATCCTGCAACCCTGGTAAACTCATTTATCAGTTCTAGTTGTTTTTAGTGGATTCCTTAGAGTTTTTTTTTATTAATTTTAATGGGGTGATATTTAATCAATCAGGGTACATAGAATTTTGTATATACAAAATCTTGTCATCCGCAAATAGTGACAGTTTTACTTTTTCCTTTTTAATCTGCCTCTGGACTTTATGAGTGATAAATGAATTAATGCATAACTTAATATTTGGAGATGTTAAACTCATTATTATATAGATTCATTTAAAAAAAAAGGGAAAGAGGCCACAGCTCAGTTGGTTAGGGTGTTGTCCTGATATATCAAGGTTGCAGGTTTGATCCTTGGTCAAGGCACAAAAACCAATCAACCAATGAATGCATAAATAAGTGGAACAACAATAAATGTTTCTCTCTCTCTCTCTCTAATAATGAAAAAAAAAAGGAGTCCTGCCTGGGTAGCTCGGTTGGTTGGAGTGTCATCCTGATGTGCCAGGGTTTACTGGTTGGGTCCCTAGTTTGGACGCATGCATAAGTCAACCAACAAATGCGTGGATGGGTGGCATGGTGGACTGAGGTTTCTCTCTCTCTCACTTCTCTCTGTAAAATCATTCAATACATTTTTTTTAAAAGGGAAAGAAAAATGCTATAGAAGAAAACAGAAAAATACCAACAAATTAGGAGGCAAGAAATCTGAATCTCACATCATTTTTAATTAGCTGTGTGATCCTCAGCAAATTTCTAATTCTCTTCTGATTACACATTCTATTTTCAAATCTTTTCCCATTTTGCATGCCTGTTAACTTCTGTGGGTACGAAAAGAGTAGCGTTCCTTTGTTTATTCAGCATTAAAACCAAGATTTTTATTACATATGTTGATCATCTTCCCCTTTTCTCATCTTTCCCTTCACAAAGGACAGTGAAGTTACCAAAACTTAAAGGGTATACTGAAAGTATCCTCACATGTAGAGAAAATATAACTCTCATAAAAGGTACAAAGACATTGCAAGGTTATAGGCAATTCTAAAGAGTTATTCTCTTGGGAAAAAGCTGAAATATAAATAAATACTTTAGAGGCTTGTGCAAGAAATCAGTAAAAATAGGCAAATAGATGAAGCATTTACTCAGTGTAGTACTATATTAAAGCTATGACTAAGGAATAGTCAATAAAGATATAAAAATGGCAAGAGTATGTTTTAAAAATGTACGTCTACAGTTTTTACCACAAGTATCATCTTTTAAAACAGAAGTCTTAGGTCACTTTTTAAAATAAGAATTTTGATTAAAATGGCAAAAGCATCTCCTGACACATAGACCCCGCACTACATTTTTCTGCCAAGCATTAACTAGACACCTTCCCTCTGCCTTGGCTAATGCTTTTGGTACAAGAACACTAAGTCACACTTAAACATTTTTCATTGCATTTCACATGTTCTGGAACCTCAGTTTCAATCTCTGACATAACGGAAGAGGACTATCCAAACAAGGGCCGGATTTGTCTTTTTCCTCGTGACACTGTAGGAAACTCTGAGAAACCTTTGCTGCATCTGGGAAATAGTTTTCTTCTCTGCCAGCTGCTTTATAAACCAGGGCATACTGTTCAGTTTCTTTAACATGTATCTTAGGGTTACGCGGTTTGTTGGTCTTGTTTTTCTTGAACGGAGCTGATATCTGCTTCTGAGAACTCGGCTTCATTTTTTCAGTTGCATACCCAGCTCTCCCAAACACTGGGACACTGTCTTCATCAGAGGAAGATCTGTCAAGGCAAACACTTTTCTTCACTACGACTTTCTGAGTGGCCTGCAAATCAACTTTTCTACTCCGATCTAAAGAAGTATTTGGTGGTTCAACCCTAACATTAGAAGTCTTCACTGTCATGTTTTTGACAGAATATGGTACAGAAGTATTCACTGTGCAGTTTTCTTGAAACACCTGGTCTCCTTTTAGAACTTTAGGGTTCCTGGATTTGTTTTGCAAATACATTCCTAGTAAATCCTTTGGAAGATGTGATGAAATATCAGAACGACTGTTAGCAATACAAGAGTCTTTTGCTGTGAGTCGGGATAAGGTTTTCCGGTCCACATCGTGTTGTAGGTTATCCTGAGAATGTGATGATTTTAGAAGCATTCGTTCCTTTAAGGGCAAATCCTGCAGCTGTAAATCAGTCATGCCAGAGAGAAGATGCTCTTCAGGATCAGTCTTTCGAAGATCCCAATTCAACTCTTTATTAATGTCTGTGGGGAACCATTCTGCTTCATGTGACAGTCGCCCTGAGGTCTTTATAAAGCTGTCAGGGATACTGGTCCCAGGTTCTGAATATAAACCATGAGAGCGACTCCTCCTTGGAATAGCTGGAGAATTACTAAAAGAAGTTTCATCCCAATCAATGGTGCTCAAGTGTAGATCAGCAATCACCGGCATGTTAGGGGAAGAGATACTCAGGTGACTAGATTCTGAATTTAGAGACTTACTGGCAGCTTCAATTTGCTGCACAGCCCAAGGTCTTAAAGAAGATGTGAACTGTTCTTGTGTATTCAAGCACAGAGCATCTTCAGATAAACGCGAGCTATTTGATGATGCAGAAATAGATTCCTGGGATAATGTGGAATCAGAAAAAAAATCCAAATTTAACTGGGAATTCTGTTTACAAGAGATTTCATATGTGGGTTTTAAAGTTATAAGTGACTGAAAAATAGTATCATCTGTTTCTGGCAAATGGTTTTCTTTAGGCTTAGTTTTCATGTCTGAAAAGAAAATAATACAATCTAATTAAAATCTGCTTTATTTTACTTAACTTGAGTAAAATTTAAGAGTTCAGAATAAATCTGCATAAACAATCTTTGCATTTTTGTCCCAGTGTATTCCTAGAAAATGTGTCAAAGTAATTATAACAAAATAATTATAACAAAATATTAAAAACTATTTTTTCTTTTGAAAACAAGGTTATGATCAAATTCCTTTTCACACTGAGTTCTGGGAAATAAAGAGGATGTATTTATAATCCAAAATACATTACATATACTATTTGCTCAATAAGTTGTTACTATTATTAATAGTTGTTTAAGTTATCAGATACAGGTAAGAAGGGTTTATTCTTGACTTTTCAGATTTAAAAGAAAGTATATCAAGACAAAGAAGCAAGTGTACAATCCTCTTATATAGAACTTTCAGAAAAATTCAGACAATGTAGATTCAAATGGCACAGATAGCTCTAGGCATAAATAGTTATCAAGTAAGATACTTACTTTTCTTTTTCTTCCCTTTATTTTCTAACTTTTGTTTTTGGTAAACAGCCACAATGTCCGGAAAAGCTGCTTCAAATAATGATTCTTCTTCTATTGTTTGTAGAACTAATTCTTCATGACCATCTTCTATAGTATAATGTTCTAAAAGATTAAAAATACAGTAGAAAGCCTTAATTACAGATTTGAATGGTTCAATTTTTCAAGGTAACTAAGTTTACCAGGTAAACTACCTTGTCCACAAATGGATGAGTCATTGCAAATCTTGCTTTATAGCTCTATTCTAATAATGTGTTGATTCTAGTTTAGAACTGATTTTATTCTGCCTGACAAAAGCTAAACAATTACTTTTAAATTAGAATTTTAAACACTTTTCCTTTATAGATGGCGGGAGTAGCTTCAAGGATAAAAACCTTTGTTTAGATAAGGTTAGTTGCTGTTATATTTTTTAGACTAACAAGTTTAAAATTACAGATATAGATTGGAAATAGTTGATTTAAAGTTCAATTTTAGCCCTGGCTAATTGGCTCAGTGGCAGAGCATCAGCCTGGTGTGTGGAAATCCCGGGTTTGATTCCTGGCCAGGGCACACAGGAGAAGTGCCCATCTGCTTCTCCACCCTTCCCCCTCTCCTTTCTATCTCTCTCTTCCCCTCCCGCAGCCAAGGCTCCACTGGAGCAGAGTTGGCCCAGGCGCTGAGGATGGCTCCATGGCTTCACCTCAGGCACTAGAATGGCTCCTCCAGTTACAATGGAGCAACACCCCAGATGGGCAGAGCATCGCCCCCTGGTGCGCATGCCAGGTGGTTCCCAGTCAGGCACATGTGGAAGTCTGCCTCCCACTCTCACTTCAGAAAAATACAAAATAAAATAAAATAAAGTTCAATATTAGTTTTATTCTTATATTTTTTACAAGTTTTTTTTTTTTTTTTTTTTACAGAGACAGAGAGAGAGAGAGTCAGAGAGAGGGATAGATAGGGACAGACGGACAGGAATGGAGAGAGGTAAGAAGCATCAATCATTAGTTTTTCATTGCCGTTGCGACACCTTAGTTGTTCATTGATTGCTTTCTCACACGTGCCTTGACCGTGGGCCTTCAGCAGACCGAGCGACCCCTTGCTGGAGCCAGTGACCTTGGGTCCAAGCTGGCGAGCTTTTGCTCAAGCCAGATGGGCCCACACTCAAGCTGGAGAGCTCGGGGTCTCGAACCTGGGTCTTCCACATCCCAGTCTGATGCTCTATCCACTGCGCCACCGCCTGGTCAGGCGATATTAACTTTATTATTATTTTTAAAGATTTTATTTATTTATTTTAGAGAGGGAGAAAAAGAGAAGTAGGGGAAGGAGCAGGAAGCATCAACTTCCATATGTGCCTTAACCAGGCAAGCTCAGGGTTTCAAACCAGCAACCTTAGCATTCCACATCAGTTTTATCCACTGTGCCACCACAGGTCAGGCCAATATTAACTTTCATTATTGGTGGCTTCTGAAAAGAACAGGATTGAAAGGATCATCAGAAATATTAAAGTAGTTCCCTTTATCCACATGGGATACAATCTGAGACTCCCAGCGACACCTGAAACCACAAATAGTAATGAATCCTATATATGTATGTTTTGTTCCCAATATACAAATACTTATAATAATAAAGTTTAATTTATACATTAGGCACAGTAAGATTAACAACAATAATAAAACAGAACAGCCATAACAATGTACTATAGTTATATAAATGTGATCTCTCTCAAAATATGATTGTAGCGCACTCACTTTTTCAATTAAAGGAAGACATTAACAGCTTTTCTGGCATATCCAAATTGCCAGCATCACTACTCTTGTGCTTTGGGGTCATTATTAAGTAAAATAAGGGCGACTTGAACACAAGCACTGCAATACTGTGACATCAATCTGATGACCAAGATGGCTACTAAGGAACCAATGGGCAGGTTGCATATGCAGCATGGATATGTGGGACAAAGAGATGATCCATACTCCAAGTTAAGACAGAATGGGAAAGCAGGAGATTGCGTCAGCAAAACACAAATTTAAAACGTATAAAGTATATATATTTCTGAAATTTTCCATTTAATATTTGTGAACCATGGCTGAATGCTGGTAACTAAAACCACAGAAAGTGCGACCATGGACAGGTGGTTTCTACTGTACTATTTTCTAGAGGTTATCAATGTCTTAAAGATGTACCCAGGTTTAATGGACTTACTAGCAGCTGATAAAGGAAAATGAGAATGCCTGTATGAAAATTCACAATAAGTTATATAAATAGCAGACTAGATTTTTTGCATTTACTCTGTATGAGGGCAAAACTGCATGAGAAGCCAAACTCGAATGAAAATATTAGTTGATGAGTTTAAAGTAGAAACAATGGAAAGAGAGGAATTTAAAGTCTCTTACGTAAACTAGCTTGGAGCACACCTTCTGCCTTAAAGGACAGCTCTCACAAGGATAAGTGAAAGTGGGCACCTGATCCTCAGTTCTAGACAGAGATCTGTAGAGCCAAACTGTATTAATGCCATTTTCCTTTCTAAAAATATACTACAGTTGGTGGCACTGTTCCTAAACAGTTTTCAAAATTTTTCAGCTTTCTATTTTCCTCTTATTGCTTAGGAAGGTTGATCTAATTCTTTACTAATTTCATTGTTCAAAGTTACCTCCAACTTAAAACCTTCATTGAGAAATCTACTCACTCACTCATTCGCCTATAATCACACAATATATTCTCAGTGCTAAATAAAAATGAAACTGATTCTTTTACATTTCAAGAATCTGCGCTTTTCTTGCCTTCAGCTTTTTTTTTTTTTTCTTTTTTTACAGGGACAGAGAGAGAGTCACAGAGAGGGATAGATAAGTACAGACAGCCAGGAATGGAGAGAGATGAGAAGCATCAATCATCAGTTTTTTGTTGCCATTGTGACACCTTAGTTGTTCATTGATTGATTTCTCACATGTGCCTTGACCACAGGCCTTCAGCAGACCGAGCAACCCCTTGCTGGAGCCAGCGACATTGGGTCCAAGCTGGCGAGCTTTTTGCTCAAGCCAGATGGGCCTGCACTCAAGCTGGCGAGCTCGGGGTCTCGAACCTGGGTCTTCCGCATCCCAGTCCGACGCTCTATCCACTGCGCCACCACCTCGTCAGGCTTGCCTTCAGCTTTTGATGCTAATTCTAAGAGTTCATTGTAGTTCTGTCTGTAGTAAAATAAGAGTAAGTTTTCATTCCCATGAAAACTAAAGAGTAGCAAAAGGAGAGGAAGGGTACCCTAGGTGCCATTCAGCACCCTTGAGTTCTTTCTTTATTTTTTAATTAAGTGAGAGGGTGAGAGGCGGGGAGGCAGAGAGAAAGACCTCTGCATGCTCCCTGACTGACTGGGATCCACCTGGCAAGTCCCCTACTGGGCAATGCTCTGCCCATCTAGGACAGCTGCTTTGTTGCTCAGAAATCAAGCTATTTTAGCCTTTGAGGTGAGGCCATGAAGCTATCCTCAGTGCCCAGGGCCAACTTGCTCAAACCATTTGAGCCATGGCTGCAGGAGAGGAAGAGAGAAAAGGAGGAGGGAGAGGGATGGAGAAACAGATGGTCACTTCTCCTATGTGCACTACTGGGAATCAAATCCAGGACTTCCACACACCAGCTGATGCTCTACTTCTGAGCCAACCGGCCAGGGCCACCCTTGACTTCTTTAGATACAACTACATGATGAAATCCAATGAGCAGACTGTTGGTAGTGGCATTTTCTTAAAAAATATAAACCAAAACTACTTCCATATTATTTTCTTGAACATCAAGTATAATAAAAATGCCAACTTAAGACATTAAAATAAAATTACTTAAAATGTTTCATCTTTACTATTAATCAAAGCCTACTATTTAAATAGCACAGGCAAACTGTAAATTAATCCTGGGTGCCTGTTTCTTCTTTATCTTTTATATACATACGTATGTTTTACATATGTGTGCAATATTTGCTAAACATATATGGTTAAATGTTGTATATTTTGCTTAAATTGAATACATACCAGGCTTTTCCCACTCTATTTCAAAGCAATGAACTCCATTTCTGATCCGGTTTTTAACAATTCTGAAAAACAAATTCATTTAATGAGGTCCAATTGCATGAGTTACTTGGAAGTTTTCGATTTATAGATTGAATTATTCAATTTCCATTGATTTTTACAACATTTTTTAAAATTATAAGGAATCACCACAGTTATTCATTGACTAATTTATTCAAAAGATAATTTTATTGTTAGGTGTATATTACTTATAATTTATTAAATTCTTTGAGTAGAGATTCCTTTATTATTCAGTGTACCAGTTTTCCATAAAAAATTTGCAACATCACTTTAATAAATATTTGCCTGGTAAATGTTTTAAATTGCTTTATTTTTAAAGTTTGTGTAGTTTTACTCTGAACATGCCCTATAAGCAGAATATTGCTGAATTTTGTTTACTCATCCAATAAAGTATCATTAATAGATTATTTTAATTCACTTACATTTATTGCGATTACTAACATAGTGGGACTCATTCTTATTTTTAATTTTGTGAATTTTCTGTTTTTGTTACCAAGCTTTTCTTTGCTACTTCCCCCTTCCTATATTCTTTTGGTTTGATAGTTTTATTTTCCTATTTTATATATTGTTTGGAAGATAGAGATTGTATTTCTAATGTTTAGTGGTTGCCCTTATACATACTTCGAAAGTTTTAGTTTATGATATTTTAATCATCAAGCATTATGCAGATATTTATGTACATATTTTTTCTAGTCAGTTTATTAAATTAGCTAAATATGTTTTTTCAGTTTTTATGCTTGACCACTATTTCTTGTTATCTTCATCTTCCCTCTGGGTTCAGTGTTCTTCTTGCTGAAGGAAGTACATCCTTTAACAGTGCTTTTAATGAGCCTCAGTGAATGGTAAACTCTTAGTTTTCGTATGTCTGAAAATGCCTCACTAACCAGGAAATCATATTTTAATGATGTCTAGGTCGCCAATTATTTTTTACTCAAGGCTTTGAAATATTCTATCACATTCTGGCATCTATCACTGTTATGGAAGATATGTACTATCAGATTGTCTTTTTATTATAGTTTCGTTTTTCTTTGATACTTTCCTCCAAACTTTTTATTTTGAGTTTCAAACCTTGAGAAAAGTTGCAAGAACAGTACAGAGATTGCTCACGTACCCTTCACTGAGATTCATCTCAGTTTCACTTCACATTTTTGTTCCCTTTCTGATCCACAGAGTTATCTGGCTAAGTTTGGCAATATGTTTTTATAGTATTTGTTTTTTTAATAATCTATTATTACTATGTGTTTGAAACAGAAAAGTATGTCAAAGCATGAACACACTATGTTATCTTGACATTAATCCCTGAATAAGATTTCATTATTCTAGGCCTTTCATCCATCTTTATAAAGATATTAGGAAGAAAATTTTAGATCATAAGATAATCAAATGGAAATTTCTTCAGACAATTCATACCGGATTGGTTGTAGTTGATCAGAGTTCCTTCTACCAACTTTCCTTTCTATCAAGTCAAAGTGGGTCAAAAGTACCAACAATTTCTCACATGCATAGTGATTGGGCCAATCCATTTTTTCAAGAGTAAATCTCTGTAGATAAATAAAAATAAAGTTTTCTTATTTCTTAGAGACAAACAGCATTCAGATAACATTATATTTTCCTTGTTAAAGTAGTACCAGTAAGAGTATTCCCAGAAAGAATATAGCACAACAATTAAGTGTGAAGATTCTAGGTTTGAATGCCAGCATATTTCCCAGATGTTGGGTAGATTACTAAACCTCTCTTAGTCTTATGCTTTCCATCTGAAAAATTTTACTCTGCACACAGATTATGAAGATTAAGTGATATTACACGTAATGTGCTACATATAATAGCAAATTTTAAATGTTCAGTAAATGTTGGTTACCACTATTATTTCTGTTTTGGGCAGGAATAAGCAACAAGTAGTTACAATGTACTGAGCCACTCTGTTTCTTGAGTCACTATATTAGGAGTTAATATAAATAATCTCACTTAATCCTCATAGTGACTTTATGAGATAAATAATATGATTTCTATTTTGAGGACAATACCTATCCAGTGTCACATAGTAAGTGATAGACTATTCAAATTGAAATTTAGGTAACTGATTACATATCATAATGCCCTTGTAAACTATACTACCTTTCATAACAACACACTTGATCTGTACATTCTCTGGTCATTAGCTTCTCTCTCCTCACATACCTCAGAATACAGCATATCTGTACAGTATATTTAAGGTGTTTTCTAAAAAATAGCATGATTATAATTTGTCTTATGGTCTGAAAAGTTTGGTTACTATGTATGCAAAGAAATGAAGACTAGGGGCCTTGCTGGTTGACTCAATGGTAGAGCATTGACATGGTGTGTGGAAGTCCTGGGTTCAATTCCCGGTCAGGGCACACAGGAGACAGAAGTGACTATCTGTATCTCCTACCCCCTCCCTCCTTTCTATCTCTCTTCTCCTCCCACAGCCATGGCTCGATCAATTTGAGCATGTTGGCCCTGGGCGCTGAAGATGGCTCCATGGCACCTCTGCCTCAGGTACTAAAAAAAGCTCAGTTGCAAGCATAGTCCAAGATGGGCAGAGCATTGGTCCCAGACAGGCTGAGTCTATCTCCCCTCCTTTCACTTAAGTTAAAAACAAACAAACAAACAAAAAATGATTAGAAATAAATGCTGGAAGGTACATGGGCAACCTATAGCGTTTTGTTTTAAATGTCCTTTCAGACCACTCAAAGAGATTATCCATTATTTTCCTAATATCCAACTTCATTCTGTAAAGAATTTATTTTCAGATACCTGAAACAATAATAAATCAGGTCTTTGGTACCTGATTAACTTGACCAATTTGTCCTTGTTCAGAAGAAATTCTTGAATAACCTAGCAAGAGAAAAGAAAATAGGATATGAGACTTCAAACTTTTAAAAAAGCTTCTAAAATAAACACACTTGAATTATTAGTTATTACCTCATGGAAGGGGAATCCCTCACAACTGCAAGCTTTTCTGAAAATAAATTATATACATTTTATTAATACAATCAGACTCTATAACCATCTCATCCAATCTTCTCTCATTTAATAAAATATGTCCTTGTATAGCATTCCAGTCATGAAATTTCATTTTGAATAACTATTAAATTTCTATCTTCTGGCCCTGGCCAGTTGGCTCAGTGGTAGAGCATCGGCCCAGCATGTGGAAGTCCTGGGTTCCATTCCTGGCCAGGGCATACAGGAGAAGTGCCCATCTGCTTCTCCACCTTCCCCCTCTCCTTCCTCTCTTTCTCTTCCCCTCCCGCAGCCAAGGCTCCATTGGAACAAAGTTGGTCGGGCGCTGAGTACAGGCTCCATGGTCTCTGCCTCAGGTGCTAGAATGGCTCCAGCTGCAATGAAGCAATGCCCCTGATGGGCAGAGCAGCGCCCTCTGGTGGGCATGCCAGGTGGATCCCGGCTGGGCGCATGTGGGGGTCTGTCTGACTGCCTCCACGCTTCTAACTTTGGAAAAATAGAAGAAAAAAAATTCTATCTTCTGAGGTAGCTTAACTTTTTAACAGAATCAAGAAAAGGATTTTTTGAAACATTACTAATTCAGACATGGGGAAAGGTTATAAGGAAATAATTCAAACATAGGTGTATCAAATAGGTCAAGCCAGAAAAGAATGAGTTCAAAAAACAAAACTTACTTCTTAATATTGTTCTCTACTACAGTCAGTTGCCTATCATACTCTGCTTGGTGCCACTCACAAGGACAACAGTATTCATAATCATGCGGTTCACAATATCGATCAGTTTGACATAATTTGCATCCATTACATTCATGATCCTTAGGTGAACCTTTAGGGAAATACAAAAAGGTTTGCTTTTCACTGCTTTTTAGAATTACCTTCTACATACGCTTTTTTTCTTGCCCTTATCCAAATATTTATAAAGAATACTTTCTGGCACAATATCTAGCCTATAGAAAGGTTTCAACACATGTAGTAGGTTGAACACTATAGTAACACTATAGTATGTATGCACACTATAGTAACTCTCAGGGTCAACTAGGTTCTGAGCTTTCCTATCATGATACTCTTTTGTTTCTGTAAATTCTTCTTCTATCTGAAAGCGTTAATTTATAATTTAAAATTATACATTTAGAAAAAAAGAAATATAGTCATAATACTCAACAATGGAAAACTTTGTGGTTAATTTGATAGCTAAATGCCAGAAATTAGGCTATCAAAAAGGTTACTAAAATTAGGCTACTAAAAAAGATTATTTACTTAATAGAATAATTCATGAAATGGTTTCTTTAATGAGAATTTTAGAAGAATATACCAGATCATAAACCCCTTTAGTGTTTAGCTTTCAGTTACCTGTATAACTATTTTTATACTATGCTTGGAACATGGACAAATTATAAGTGTGGTATGGGTGTGGGGCCCTAGTTCCCTTAAAAAGCAAAGCATGACCCCTTCAATATTCTCATGTGGAAGAGCATACATAATTTATACGACCTAAAATTGTCATTTAAAGGGTATCAAGAAACTATAGAATGGAAACTTACCTATAAAAATTATTTCTAGCATACTTTCATTTACAATGTAACAATGTTAATGAAAACATATTAAGACAAGTAGGCAAAGCAGCATCTTTTAAACGATGAGTTATTATGATCCCTTAATCTCTCCTGAGAATGAAATTTTTCTAATCTAGTACATATCAGTGACATCTTTTTCTCTTTTACCAAAAGTAATAGAGAAACCAAGCTATTTTCAATAATAATGAATATGTTTTAGAGATTAGTTTCAAGGTGAAATCTTCACACAATAAAAATGCACTACAGGACAATTAAGAACCATATATATGTAAATGGAAATCACTGATATGAAAACAAATATTTCAATTTCATTTTCCCCTAAGACTATAAACACAATTTTCCCCCTTAAAATGGAGTTCTATATTAAAAACATAATATTAAGTAATAAACTTAATATTAAGTATTTTGAACTTTAAGTTTGAAACTGCACTTACCCTATATTTACCATTTACATCTCATGATTTCATTCAACTATCATTTACTGCGTGCTTACTGTGTACACATGAAACAATTCCTGACTCTGAGGGTTCCCAGTCTAGTGGGGAAGATGATGTAAAATGTGACTAGGAGAACAGAGATGAAGACGTGGCTTTCCGACACTCACTCCAAGATAGCATCCTTGCTATCTATGTCTGCTTACCTGGATGGGAACACACAGAGCAATGAGCCAGTTTTTGAGTAACTAGTGGTTGCTCCCTAGGGAAACAAGATTTTTCATTCCACTCTGTAAACCTTTAAAAGAAAAAACAAACTAAAAACAAGGTCACCAAAACGCCCTGCTTTCAAATATCAGGTTATTCAGTTCTCTTCCACCTGCCAACTTATTTTCCTTTGGTGGTAAAGTTGCTGGTCTAGCCTGGAAAAAGCCTTAATCTATGTACCTCAATTTTTAAATGTGGCCCCAAGGACAGGGCAACAAGGAAGGAGAATATCAGAAAGGAAGAGGGAGAAGGAGAGAAAAGGCAGATGAGTATGTGCATGCTCATGTTCTTAAAAACAGTCTTCACTTAGGCACACATGTAGAAAGAATGATTTGTCTATGTCGTTTTTGACATCTTTTCTCAGTGCTAGAGTATAAAACCAACAGAATCGTGTACACGAACACTTCTGTGCATCAAAACAGTGTAAAGGGCAAAGTATAAAACTTGAAGCTTCTGAGTAAGAACTGTTTCAAAACTTCAGATCATTTGAAATTACAAAATTTTCTCAATCCCTTAAAGAATAGCAAAAACTACCAGTTTAATAAAATATATTTTTAAATATATATTACTGCTAAATGTCTATTAAATAAAAGTTAATTTTTGGCTAAAGTTCCATGTCAACATATAACTACCAATGGATAGTTAAGCATTATCATAAAACATAAGTTCTGAATTGTTCCTCTACTTATAGAAGTTAAAGTTCTAATAAAAAGCTAAACTATCTCTTCAGTTTACTGTGTAGTAACTAGCAACAAGACTTATCGAGCTTTTGGGATTTCTAACTCCTATACTACAAATACCAAGTACACGCTTGCTGAAAATTAGCATTAACTGCTTCTGGCTGCCGGATGAATACTAAATAGAGTTTCAAAAATTAAAAATAAATAGGGGGAAGTCAGTCTAACTTAATCAAAATTAAAACAACAAATAATCATAAGGACATGTAATTTTGTTATTTTTAAATGTCAAGACTAACATTTAATAAAGTGTTGCCAAAAGTACAAATGTGTGCTGAGACCATTTCAATAAGAATGACTGGCAGTAAGCCAAGGACCATATTTGCTTGTTTTTCCTTCTTTGTGTTATTTTTCATAATTCCCAAAGAATTCCTCAACTCACCTCCATGCCAAAGTATACCTTTTATCCTACTTTGGCACAGTAATCACTGATATATCACAAAAAGGAATTTATTGAAGCCTTAGATCTGTCAATAGCATTACAGCTGAGCAAGAAGTATTATAAGAACAAGCATAATGATTTGAAATTGTTTTCATGGTCATTCCTTCTTGATTTCTCCAGGCAGTGTCTCCTTTCATGCACTCACCACCTCAAACCTAAGGGAGGCCAGGACTGTTTTAAGTATCCAGTGTCCTCGTTCTTGCCTTTATTCACTCTATTTTATCATCCTTAAGATTAATTTTTTATAAATTGCTGCTTTTACCAAGTAAAAGTTTTGAAGTAAACATACTATCAAAACTCAATAGCGTAGATTATAATTTCAGCATATTCTGAATATTACCTGCCTTGAATCCTTAAACTGTACAGTCTAAATTAATCTGAGTTAATGTATTACTAAATGTATTGTTATAGAACAAAGGGCAGTCAAGCAAAAATTTTGATGAAGTGTTACTTATTATTAAATATTTGTAACATGTTGGGAATTTCATTTATAAAATAAATTCAGTATCAAAGTATTTTGTATCAAAAATAATTTTAAGAATAAAATTATTTTAATTTTATCTTTACTTGATGGTAACAGGATCTAAAATAGCCCATGGCAAATGCCTACAGTTATAAATAAAGGCATCTGACTTCATACTACTTGTGTTTACAGTGAGCTAATAATATTGAAAAACAAATAATATGGCTTAGGATATATATTCTCATCCTTTCTTTGGAAAAGTTCAAAATAAATAAAAATAAGTGATTTCAAATGAAAATATGTATCAGTTTGAAAACATGAAAAATGGAAAGGATAATACTTTTTGTAATAGTCAGTATTAAATTCAAGAAGAATAACAAGAAAACGTATTTCTTAGTTACCTCTGAAGTAAACTTTGCCCTTTCAAAGTCTGTATAAGTTTTAATGCTTGCTCTTTTCCAACTCCAGGGACGCCCTTTCAGAAAGTGGGTAAAGAAATTCAAACATTAATCCCTAGGGAATGAACAAAGTACAGTAATATATCCATTCAATATGACGTGCCGCTGAAAGAATGAGGCCACTAACGGCAGGAAAGATGTGCAAGGTGCATGGCATGGAAGTGGAAACCGCAGGACAGCCTGTGGTGCCTTCTCCAGTTAATTAACTAACCTATACAAACAGAAAAGCCAGGGGGTTAGTATGCAGCAAATTACTGACAGTGCTTATTGTAGAAAAAGGAGGAACAGAATTTAGAGGGTGTTCACTTTCTTTGTTAATTATTTGCATAATAACTTAATTTGTCCTAACTTTATGTTATATTTGTAATCAGGAAAAAGCAGCAATGATATGAACATTTAATTATTTAAAAATCCAGATGTCAAAAGAGAACAAAGGGGAATTCCAAGTTAAGCCTTGAAATGAGTAACTTAGGAGAATTAAAACATGCCCCAACCCAAAAAATGTACAGTCACATGACAATTTCTGGTGTAAGTTGAGTCTTCCAGTTCCTGTAAAAGTTTACAAGTATGTCCTTCAAGAAGCAAGGCTGCTAGTTAGTCAACATGCACCGGGACAGAGGTATCAGTTTTAAAAAAACCTCAAGCATCCTGCGTGCCTGCTCATAAGGGGGTCTTCCTCTAACCTGAATCCCCTTCCCAATCTACCACCATCCTGCTACTAAAATGGCACAACAGATGGTAACCACAAGCCTATGTCTTTGGCATACCAGTTGCCAAATATTTTGCATATCAACCTTCTTGTATTAGCATTTAACTACATCCTAAGTTTTTTGAAGACAAATCATATTAGCACATAGTCTTAACAATCTTTAAGTAGAACAACATAAATAGATGGCAGTTTTGATGGTGAAAGATATAAATGTTCCGAATAGCTAAGGCTAATGCATAACGTAACACTAGTGCAGCTAAAGATGGTTTAGGTGAGTTTGCAAATTTTTTCTTACATTCAACATTGGGCTGCTTCCAGTTTTTTTTTGTTTGTTTGTTTTGTTTACAGGGACAGAGAGAGAGTTAGAGAGAGGGATAGATAGAGACAGACAGACAGGAACGGAGAGAGGTGAGAAACATCAATCATTAGTTTTTCATTGCTGTTGCAACATCTTAGTTGTTCATTGATTGCTTTCTCATATGTGCCTTGACCGTGGGCCTTCAGCAGACTGAGTAACCCCTTGCTCGAGCCAGCAACCTTGGGTCCAAGCTGGTGAGCTTTAGCTCAAGCCAGATGAGCCTGTGCTCAAGCTGGCGACCTCGGGCCTCGAACCTGGGTACTCCACATCCCAGTCCGATGCTCTATCCAGCATCTGGTCAAGCAGCTGGTCAAGCGGGCTGCTTATAGTCTTTATGATATAATTACATAAGGGAAATATAAATTTCCTCTTTCAGAATTAAATTATAATAAAATAATTATTTTTTTGTGTTATTTGAAAGTTTCATTCCTCCTGTTTCCTTTTCTTACTCGTTAAAAATAAATGTGAATTTCTCTACCTGGTCACCGATGACATAAATTAGAGATTAGGGTAAAAAAATTGACTTTCCTGCTATTCTTCCTCTCTTTTGAGCCCTAGCTAAAAAAATAAATAAATAAATAAAAATTAAAAATATATACACCTTTCTTTTCTAGATGTCTCTTGGGGATAAGAGTATACAATATGTATAATGAGGGATTCAGTAAGAATACATAGATGGTCAGTAGGGACCTAATAATGGGGTTACATAATAAAAACTACGATACAAGTCATTTTATAATTTTAAATATAGTATTTAAGAATGGGGTTTTCTAAAATTCTTAATTGATCATTCAGTTATCATACCTATTTGTTATAGATCACTGTAATGTGCATCTTAAGACATAAATAAAAGGTTTTCATGAACAAAATTGAATGAGATGCTAAGAGGCATCGAAGGATGAATGGCTTACCCTAATAATCAGGTAGCCTAGCAACAGTAATATTATAACACTGAGCATGTGCATAGCTGAAAAGCTAAAGACTGAAAACAAAAAATAGGTAAAGGAGAAATAGAAACACTGGCATGGTAAAAGAAAAGAGTAATTCCTTTATTACTTTAAATGGGCAGTTGAACTCGAATGTGAATCTCCTAACCTAAAGTAATGGTTTACTGAGATTCAAGCTGTGATACTAGTTAATATTCTAGTCTCGTTTCCAGCATTCAGTGTCATGAATGAGCCAGCTTTTTAATGCCACTTGAAATGCTGATTATTGTAGTTACTGAATAGTTTATGCCTAATATCATATTCTAAATTAGATTCTTCATCATATAACCATATTATATTCATATTTATGCAGATGGTAAGGTATCAGAAAAACCCACACTATAAATAGTAAATAAATACAACAATTTCAGTGTACCTTTGGAAGATAATCACAACCAAGTAGTATTGCTAATCCAACCAGAGCATCTCTATCCAAACCTAGTTTACTCTTAATAGATGACATTGTGTAACAGTCAACATGTGGGTCCTAGAGGAAAGTACAGATTTGTTGAATATTCAAAAGGTAAATATTTATACATTAAACAGCATTACAAAACAATGTGCCAAAGTTGGCTCTAAATGTTTAATTATTCCTAAAAGTTTAAATAGAAAAATTATCCCGATCTTCATGGAATTGAGCACTTCAATATCTGGAAATAAAGCCAGTTTCAAAAATGGCTTAAAAATTATAGTATTCAATTTTTCCTCTGTACTGCTTTTGATGTATACAAAAGTAGATTTTCATCCTACAAAATTAAACACTGTAAAACGTACATTACTGGAAGTAAACATCCCCTGTAATTGTGTCTTCTAAAGTTAACATTATTAATAGTGTGGTGCATATTCTTCCAAAAAACCTTTTCTTCAACACACGTACACAAATATTGGTTACTAACTATAGTTTAAGAAAAACGGGATGATTTTCAAAATATATATAACTTTTCTTACCCACTAATATATCTGGATATCTTTAATGTTAATACTACTTACTGTGTTAAAAACTGCTTACTCTAACATTATACAGACTC
Source organism: Rhynchonycteris naso (assembly GCA_037038555.1). Classification (NCBI taxonomy): domain Eukaryota; kingdom Metazoa; phylum Chordata; class Mammalia; order Chiroptera; family Emballonuridae; genus Rhynchonycteris; species Rhynchonycteris naso. Next base: position 100,797,395 of record CM073001.1, read on the forward strand.
TGAAGCAGTGTTCACAAGAGTGACACTATTGGCATTTTCAGAGTGATAACAGAATTGTCTGGCACGAGGTTTTGCTTTCCTGCCTCCAACCCACCAAATGTATGTAGTCTCCCTTGCCCAACTGCAAATAGTCACAACCACAATGTCTCCTATTAGTAGCTCCCTGGTTGAGAACCACAGCGGTATTTAACTATTCCCTGAGAATGGGCATTGGGGTTGTTTGTCCAGTTTTTGTAATTACTGAAAATGCTGCAAATGACATCCTTGTATATCTCTATAATGTATTGTTAGAACTGATTTAGAATCAAAGCATATGAAACAAGTCAAGCTCTCAGGAGGGAAATCCACATTTCAAACAGAATGAACCAGGTGGCAATGTTATTTTTAATAACAAGTGAGCACTGTATTTAGTCACTGCCACGTGCCAGGTGTTATGCTAAGCATTTTACATGCATCTTTTTTTCATTTAATTGTTTAATAATTCCTTTAAAGGTTAGTTTGTAAAAGCAATGCTGACACAAGAAAGGAACACCACCTTGGCATTCATAGTGAAATTCCTGTAAACGGTCTGGGCCCCATAGAGGAAGGCGTCCCCATCATTGGTGAGGCAGCTGTCCACGTAGCCGCTGGCATTGAGGTGAGCGCACATGGCCTCGGCTTCACCCGCAGCCTGGACCCAGGGGATTCCTAAGCAGTCTAGCAGTTCAAGGCACTGAAAAGGAAAAGCAGATGTAAGAACTCTAAGAGCAATTTTATTATAATTTTATTCAGTGCTTAACTTACTTTTCTATATTACAAATATTAACAGTAACTAAAACATAGTACCTAGGTATTTTACAAATATGGTATTTAAGAAAAACAGTGGGAAATTTGAACACTGAGTATTTTATGGCATTAAAGAACTTTTAGGTGTGGTAATAAAAATTTTATTGTGGTTATATTTTTGTTTATTTTTTAGGATTCCTTATCTTTTTGACAAAGGTACTGAAATACTGATATTTGCTTCAAGAAAATGTGGGAAAGGGGGCCTCATGGGACCGATGAAACAAGATTGGCTGAGAGCTAATTCCTGTTGATGATTGATGATGGGCTACCTTTGTGTTTTAAGATTTTCTGTAATGAAAAGTTAAACATTTTTAATGTTAAGAAGTACTATAATCCACATTCAATTTTAAAAATTAATTTAAAAATTACTTTTAAAAAGTAATGAATACTCAGTGTTCATTATTTTGCTCAATAGTATCTCAAGATTCTGGAAATATCTTTAAATTAAAAAATAACCACATTAAGATTTACATCTGTAAAACAACAACAATTCTGACCACATGATGGCCAACCCAATTGAAGTCTTCTACAGAAGGCATTACTATATAAGTTTGGCTTAGGCTTTCAAGTGCTCTTTCCCTCTATCACCTCTTCTATGCAATGGACCTCTCAGGTTGTGGGAAACCACACGGGGTCTGCTGTGGATGTGTCCCTCAGAAGTCAAATGCCTGTGCACATACTCCTATCAATTTGCTGGTGCATAAATAATCCTTTGTCAGTGATCTTTGGGGTATGAATTCAACCCAACTGAGCAGCAGATAGTGTAGTCTTATAGTCTAGTGTATTCTTCCTTGTCATGTACAGTTCTCAAATTCTATCCCTGGGGAATACTGAGTATGGTAAAAAATGAGGCCACTGTATTTTGTAGAGGCTGACCATAAATATCAGCTCTTTTGCTTTAACTGATTGCCTGCATGCTTTATTACGTAAGGAAAGCCTGTGCCAGATGTTGGCCAACACGGACAAGGTTCAAAAAGACAAAGCACTATGCCGACAAAAAGGGTACTTTTCAAGAGACAGTTTTGTTACAGGTATTTTTTTTTTTACTGCAATATATCATAGTTGCCCCCATCTTCCTCCAGAGAAGAAGTGTCCTTTCATAATAAAAGAGTTTGAAATTATTTCATATTCCTGCATCAATTGTCATTCCAACTCTTTCAAAAAACCAGCGTAGAATTTATGGTGAGGCTGGCTGTAAATTTCCCTACCCGCAGTCTCTGCCACGTAGGGTAGATGTGATGTTGGAAGAAGATTAATGTGTGCCTTTCATGCTTCTACCTAAAAGTGGGCAGAGGATCAGGAGGAAACAGGGCCTCATAACAGAAGGTACTGAAATATAAAGATGAATAATGGGCAAGCAACACTGAACAAAATGCCTAAGAACATTCCAATTATTACAATAAATAAGAATGGAGCAATTTTCTAAAAGAGATACACATCTTTTTGCTTTGTACTAGGCATTTAATGCTTTAAGTATGTAGACTAGGGATATTTCCAGTAACTGAATATATAAGAAATAATTAGAATCCAGTACAGATATTTTCTTCAAGTACTGATAGTCATTAAGGCAAAATAGTCACTAATTAAAAAGTATTTTTAAAAGAATCATCTAAGAATAAAAAACAGAATGTCAGAAAATGCATACAATGCCTTTTAAAAGAAATAAAAGTTCTAACCAAAACTAGAAAGAAAAACAGAAATATGAATTAAAAGCAAGTATGATTAAAAAAAGTTTTTATCCTTAATACATAAAGAACTTGAACAAAAAAGAAAATTTAAAACCTCAAGAAATAAGTGGGGCAAAGATGTGATGGCCATTATCCAGAGGCTCTAAAACTAGGTTAAATGTTTAACCTCACCAGTAAAAGGCCAATATATATTAAATATGTATTTAGATATTTATATGTATTACATAAACAAAGACATATATTTGATTTTGAATACTAAATGATATGAAGATAATTCTATCTCTCAATGTTCTGTGATCCCATTAAAATTGCTTATCTCATATCTATACTAGTGGAAGTAATTGGCAGGAACAATAAAATCATTCCTAGGCTTTGGTCTATCCATGCAACTTTGGGTAATTTTATCTTAATATCTCAAATCAGCCTGACCAGGCAGTGGCGCAGTGGATAGAGTGTTGGACTGGGATGTGGAAGACCCAGGTTCGAGACCCTGAGCTCGCCAGCTTGAGCGTGGGCCCATCTGGCTTGAGCTAAAGTTCACCAGCTTGGACCCAAGGTCGCTGGCTCCAGCAAGGGGTTGCTCGGTCTGCTGAAGGCCCGCGGTCAAGGCACATGTGAGAAAGCAATCAATGAACAACTAAGGTGTCACAACAACGAAAAACTAATGATTGATGCTTCTCACCTCTCTCCGTTCCTGTCTGTCTGTCCCTATCTATCCCTCTTTCTAACTCTCTCTCTGTCCCTGTAAACAAAACAAAACAAAAAATCTTAAATCACAAGAAAAAGCTATGTATAAAAAATGTTCATCATAAGTTCACATACAAAAGAAGAGCTTAAAAGTAAACAATATATTATAATATTGGGGAATGATTTCCTAGCTTCATCCATGTTGCACAACCATTATAACAAATGGTGGCTACAGGGAAATATATGGACATGACACATTAATTAAAGTCCAATATAAAAATTATTTATGCACTATTAATGGCAAGTTTTTAAAATATACACATTGAAAAAAGACAAAATAATAGTATCTTTCTATTGTTTTAATAGTATATTTTATTTTATGGATAGTTTAACTTTTATAAAAAATATATAACATTTTATAACATACAATACTTTTATTTTAAAATATAAGTATTTTTTTTAAATTAGGAAAGCCAAATATGTATTCAGTATATGAACTATCATCAATCCTGAATGAGTCAAGTATGAATTAATGAGATCTCTGTTCTGGAAAATGTTTTAAGTGGTAAAGATGTCATAAAAGATAACATCTATCAAGTCCCTAACATGAATAGTTGTTTTAGATATTATTTTCTCAATTTTTACCACATCCCTGCAAAATATCACAATTCTCATTCACAAAATAGGAAATGAGGTAGATATAAATTAAAAATTTTGCAGAACACTTTAGAGTTTCACGATGCCAGAGGTAGGACTTAAATTAGGTTAGGTCTGTTTCACTCCAATATAAACTCTTTTCTCCATTCACACTGGCCTTCTATGTATACAGTAAGGTTAGCAAGTATTAAAGATAAGTGTATAACAACTTTTATCAAAATAAAATGTTCCCTCTAATTCAAATCAGAATTATTAAATCAGATCCAAATGCTTACCTCTTGCAACACTAGTTTAAAATGTGATCTCCCTGTTTTCTGAGACCATGTTTTTCCAGAAGACCCATATCGAATCTGATTCCTCTTGTTTATGACATCAGCTTTCAACTTTGGGGGTTCCCCTTCCATAACAAATACCAGTTTTACATCCATTAGTGTTAAATGTGAGATACGAAAAAATAAGTTCCTGAAATACAAAAATTAGTAATATATTGCTTGTCATTACTGATGGCAAAAGTCAACATAGCAGTATGACACTAATGGCAAGAATTCTGGACTAGTACCAAAAAGGGTTACATGCAGTAATATTTTATTCATATGATTTTATTTTCACTGGACTGAGAAACCACTGAATGTTTTTAAGCAAGGGAGATTTATGATTATTTTAACTGCTAAGTGGAAAATGGTTTGGAGGATGGGGAGGCTAAGAGTTGAGGGAGGGATGCCAGTGAAGATGTCACTTCAGCAGGACAGATAAGAGATGACATTGGCCTAGACTGAGGTGGTGCCTTTGCACATGGAGAGAAATTTATGATCAAACACAGAAGAATATTTTGGAAGTAGAACTGGCAAGACTTCCTGATGGACTGGACATGGAGAGTGACGTAAAATAGGGAGAGAATGGCCCCAACTTTCTGGCTTACAGCCACTGAAGCTTCCAAGTGGGTATGTTAAATAGACAGCTAGTTATGTGAGTCTGGAGCTCAAAAGGAAAAAAGTACAAATTTGTGAGTCATCAATGCAGAGATGGCAGATTTAGACATGCTAATATATTTTAAAATCTCAAAAACAAGACATCAACTGCTTATACAATGATATGTTTATATTCTAAGAACTTTTACTATACCTGAGGTGGGGCTTTGTGACAGTTCCAATCATTTTTTTGACTGTCTGTGCTTCACATACCCAGAGGCTCAGATCAACTGCAATGGTTTTCCCACCAAGACTATTCAAGTGGATGTGTTGCTTAACAGGCTCCAAAATTTGCCACAAGTCACTGACTCCCATTTTTGTTATTACTTGCTGTTATTTGAAACACACTTTTCAAAAACTGTTAAGACATAGAAGCTCAGAACAGGCATTTAAACAATATATTATGAGCTAGTTAAGAATAACTTATAAATAGAGGGTTCGCCATATTTTTTTTCACTAGTCAGCTTTTTGGAATGATCCAAGAGCACCTAAAAATAAAACATTAAAAATGGTGGTAAATGACATACTAACAAATTGAAAGTAATTTGCATGTTACCAAATATGATTCTCTACGGAACTGAAAAATACTTTTAAATTTAATACAAATCAAATATCAGTGGTCTCTCACCCCTCCTCTTCTTTTCTACATCCTCTTTAGCAGTGGTGGAGAATAAAATTTATTACAAATACCTTAATATTGCACGAAATTTAGAAAAGAAAAATCTACCAGAAATGTTAATGGTGATAAGAGGCTTTGTTCCAGCAAATGACAAGAGCTAACAAATGCAAGATGGGTAGAAAACTAAGATGCTATAAATCACATTTACCTGCTTGAAAATTCATTCCTTAATTTTCATACCTAAAGAGAAAACAGGACCAGCCTATGTCATGATGAGGAAAAAAGAAAACAATCAAAACAAAGGCAAGAAACCATGCAAAAATGAGATTAATGAAGGAAAACTTTGATGAAGGCAGAAAATTCAGAGTTGGAGAAATATGGAATTATTTATTTACAAATGATTGGCCTGACTGGTGGTGGTGCAATAGCGCTGACCTGGAATGGTGGTGAGGTCACCAGTTTGAAACCAGAGGTCATTGGCTTGAGCACAGGGTAGGGGGTAGGTCACCAACATGATCCAAAAGCTCACCTGTCTGAGCCCAAAGGTTGATGGCTTGATTTGAGCAATGTGGTATTGGCATGGCCCCAATCAAGGCATGTACAAGAAGCTCAATGTACAACTAAACTGAAAGCAACTATGAGCTGATACTTTTCTCTGAAAAAAACCCCCAAAAAACAACAATAAAAAAAGTGTTGACTGGCTTTTTAATTGCAAGGTCCGACATATTCATTGTGGAAAAATAAAAATATATATATATTTTTCAAAAGAAAAAAGTTTTAAATCACCTATAGTCCCATTGTCCAAAGAAAACTAATGTTAAACTTTCCTAGGGCCATGACATTTTTAAAAATTGGCTTAAACTCTATTATAACCTCTTTGGTATTTTCTATAGGCCAGTTTTTCCTTATATTTGTTATTTTCCTTTGTTATTATTTGATAAAAATACTATGCAGCATTTGCAATGATTCAGTTTGCCTAGACAAATATAATTCAGATTATCTTTCTCTGAATAATGACCTGACTTCATTCCAAAAACACAAGTACAATAAAAAAAAATATTAAGAGGTTATCACCATAATGCAAAACTATTCTAAATAATCGTATATTGTCTGTTTCTTTAACAGAGTCCATACTAAAAGCAAATTTCCGCAAATTATACAGGGCTGCAGTGCCATGTCACTTTTCTGAGCTTTTCTAAGTCTTAATTTTATAATGTGATCAGTGCCACCCATGTATTATTTTGTGCATTCATTTCCATGAAGAATGCACAAATATTTGCTGATATCTCAACATACAAAGAAAAACATACAGACTTGAAAACAAATAAAGAATTAGGTGACTAATGGGGGCTCAGTGCTAATATTGTCTATTTCACATCAAGAAGCCTCACTGGGTGAATGTACATATCAGCCTAGATTCAGAATTAAAGTTTCATTTCTGTTAATGTGAAAAATTGTACTTAATTCTGGAAAAAAAGCAGAGATGCATGTTTTTCTAAGGCATTATTATGAAGGGAAACGACATTAGAACACCTAAAATGTTAAAAAATAGAAAGTTTGAAGGGGAAGTTCTTGTTAAGAGTTTCACTTCCATTTGTGAAGCAAGCTGGATACTAGAATACATTGTTATTGAAGGAAATTATGCAATTCTCCTGTCTGAATGATACTTATCATGACTGATCTTATTTTATTTGTGATCCTGGCCAGGTAGTTCATGGTTTGAAATGTCATCCCAATAGGCCAAGGTTGCAAGTTTGATCAAGGTACATATAAGAATCAACCAATGAATGCATAAATAAGTGGAACAATATAAATCATTGTTTCTCTCTCTCCCTTCCTTTCTCTTAAATTTGTAAAATAAAATAAATAAATGCAAGACCTAACTCAAGCATCAAAAATTTAAATGCCAGGATCTTCTGACTTAGCAATAGCTCTTCTAGAAATTTAAGAGATTCTCTTAGGTGTGTGCAGATTTATGTTAAAGGATATTCACTGCATGTTTATAATAGCAAGACACTGGGAAAAACCAAATGTCCATCAATACTGGATACATCTTTAAGTAAACTATGGTATATTCAAACAATGGAATAGGTGATACAGCAAACAGAAATGGTGTGTAGTGACAAAAAAGTCTCTAAGTTTTAAAAATGAAAACAGGTACAAAACAGACCCTTTTAAAAAAATATTTATTGATTTTATAGAGAGGAAAGAGAAAAGTGGGGGAAGCAAGAAGTATCAGATCATAGTTTCTTCACTTTAGTTCACTGATTGTCGTATGTGCCCCAACAAGCCCAGAGTTTCGAACTCGTGACCTCAGCATTCCAAATTAAGACTTCATTCACTGCACCAACACAGGCCAAGCTTAAAACAGATTCTATGTTAGGGATGACTGAAGATGAGGGATGAGTTACTCTTCAAAGTATATTCCTTTGTGCTTTTTATTGTTTTAAATAACCATATGCATGTATTACCCTTCATATTAAAAAGTTTTTAAAATGTGGTTCTATCTGTAAAAGGTTGGGAAAATAAACTACATAGATATCTTTCAATGGTTTACTTCTTGCCTAAATATTAAGTGAGCAAATATGGATATAGTTCATGGGTCAAATTAAAAAGCAGTGTTCTACAAATTTATGAGTACATGAACATCAAATATGAATTCAGTATAGCTTTTTAAGGAGAGATTCACATATCATGGTTTCCTTCAAAATGCTTAGAAATGAGTCACATGGTCTTAGGCAGTGCATATCCTTTCTCTGGCTTTTCCAGCTCTAAAGTTCAATCCTTCCTATGGTGTCTCTAATGCTTAATTACATAAATAGACTACACATATGCAAATGAATAGTAAAGAATGAAGACTGTACATAGTGCAGTGCTGTTTATGATGGCACAAATAAACATTTACATACAGGACTGTGATGTAGATTGCATTCCTTCTGAGGGTTATGGGGGTAAAATAGAAAAGCACTGATGAAGTAGACTTTTAATTTTACAAACTGTAGTTCCCTAAATATTGCAAGCACATTAGGATCATTTTGTAAAGACTATGTAACATATTATTCACTGGGGCAGCTGTGCCCGGAAAAAAATAAGCCCAAACTGATTCTATAATGCATTAAGATTTCCACAGATTGGGTCCCTTAGAGAAGATAAAGAATGCTTTTTAAACTAGTGTTTTAACTAGAACCTTACATGATATCTTTAATATAACATTATCATCACACTTAAAGTTTAATTCTCATATTACTTTAGTGTCTTTTCTCAGTAATACACCTGATTTGAAGAATGAGCATCTGTGGCTACGTTACTGAACTAGAACTGGTAACTGAATAGGTATCAGCAATATCTACCAAGGACATCTATTTTGGCTATTCCTTTATTATAATATGAGCAAAAGACTACAAAGCTGTAACACTGGCTCCTTAAACACAACTGGTATAAATAATGTAGGCAAAATGAAAAAAATGTAACAGAATTATCTTAGTTTTCAGAAAGTAAAATCTGCATTATTGTCTCTGAGCTGAAGTGTTCGCTTATCCACTTTTCCTTAGGTGACAGTGCTAGAAAAATGTCTTTCATTGCCAATTTTCTGGCCACCATATTTTAAAATCTATTTCAAAGTCCTGAAACAACTCTGGTATCTTAACCTACAGTTCCCATATATCTACTGAAATGGATTTGAAATAGCTGAGTCTCCTGTGCTCCCCAAGCACACTCTTATAAAGTAGTAATGCTCAGCCATGTTTCTTCATAAGCATGAAACGTAGGTGTATTGTGAAATGCTCTTACCCTCTACCCCCTTCACCCTGTTATTTTTTCTCTAAATAATAGGAATCAAGGGGACATTTTTATAGGAGATAGTCTTTCTCTGTGACGTGCCCTGGCATTTTTTCCTCTTAGAAACTTGCCATTAATGAATTTCTATTAAATCTTCTTGTATTACTGCAAGAAATTTTATATTCTTCACAACTTTTAACAAAAAATAATGGATTAGAACTATGCCAGACAATAATATGTAAAGGATAGGGGTAGACATGGGAATAGGAAAATGAGTAGAAAAGACTTATAGGAAGAATATTTTTAGAGTCAGAGTCAGACTATATTGGAAAGAATATTACTGCTGAGTCCCCAATGAAGGACTTTTTCTTCTCTGTCTACTATAATTTATCCCACATCATCTCATAACTCCTCTCGGCTCTGGACTAGAATTTTCAGTCCCTAGTGTATCCTCACATAATACGCATCCAACTCTTTATTCCAACACCTTTCCTCAAAACTCTTCTTCCCATGCTCTTTCCAAACACCCAGGTGCCTAAGCCAAAATCCTAGTCATTCTTTATTTCTCTCTCTTTTTTTATTTTACAGGGACAGAGAGAGAGAGTCAGAGAGAGGGATACATAGGGACAGACAGACAGGAATGGAGAGAGGTGAGAAGCATCAATCATTAGTTTTTCGTTGTTGTTGTGACACCTTAGTTGTTCATTGATTGCTTTCTCACATGTGCCTTGACAGCGGGCCTTCAGCAGACCGAGCAACCCCTTGCTGGAGCTAGCAACCTTGGATCCAAGCTGGCGAGCTTTTGCTCAAGCCAGATGGGCCCGCGCTCAAGCTGGAGCACCTGGGGTCTCGAACCCGGGTCTTCCGCATCCCAGTCCAACGCTCTATCCACTGTGCCACCGCCTGGTCAGGCTTGGTTTCTCTTTACTTCACTCTTCAACAGCAACTTGACCTGCAAGCTCTCGATCTTCTAAATCTATACTAAATCTCCATTTTTCATGACACTCTCCTAGAGTTCCCTGTATGTGACTGCGATAATCTCCCATCTGGCTCCCTGCTTCTCCATTTTACTATCCTCCACCTCACATAGTCATTCTCCCATAGAAGCCAGAGCGGTCTTGCTTAATAACCTAAAACATTAAAATCATCATCTCTCTAGCAATGGATAGTGAATTTCCTTAAAGGTGATGTAACCTTTGTTACAAGTTAATTTACTTCTTCAAGTATGGTGCTACCTTACAGCAGGTGTAAAATGCAAAAAAAAATTAAGGTAAAGTAAAGTAAATGTTCTAGATGTACTTTAGAATGCCCTTGCATGTAATATAGAATATTCTTTTAAAATACTATTTTAGGATTATCTTCAGTAGACCTGCAACCTAAAATATCTAATTTCCTTTTGAAAACCACTTACGTTCCTTATGAAAATCATTCATAAAAGCCGACTAATACTAAAATACCTCAAAAGTTCTGAAAGGATAAAATTATGAGTAGTGTATATTTTATGAAAAATAACCCCATAAACATTTTAAGAAGGCAGTTAATACAAAATGTAGATTTTCACAATCTATTGGTTTATTCCTTTTCATTTTCTTCGTACCAACCCTTTCTCTGAAGTGACATTAACTATCAGGACTATAAAAGCATATCATATGAAGTTCCAAAAAGAGACAGAATGCAACAACTTTAATGATAGTCAAGTACAATTACACTGAGATAGAACAGATGGTTCTTGCATGAGGTCATGACCAACCTGATGAAGGTACTTGAAAATAGTTCTGCATTGAATAAAATTTTAAAATATTATACATGTCAAACTCACCCAAAACTATACATTGTTTTCCCTTTTTATTTTTTAATGGGGTGAAATCCAACATTTTGGTTGTGTGAGATTTGGTTAGTCTCTACTCACCTTTTATGATATACTTTTACTGATGTCAACTTGATCAATGATGTCAATGATATACTTTTACTTGATATACAATGATGTCAACTTGATCAATGATGTCAATGAATGTATACTACATATAAAAAGAGTCTCCTAGCATATTCACAATTCTTAAGAATTACGTAGTGTGAAACACGATTATGTATAGGAACCCTTGGATTTTGATCTTGGATATAACACTTACTTTATTAGCTGTATAATTTTGGGAAGACATTTAATTGATCTCCAAAATGAGGAGTATTAACCAGATGAATTACAAGATTCTGACATCCTTTGAATGTCATGACCAATTTTGGTAGCTTGCTACCAAAAAAAACTCCAGAAAACAAAAAACAATCTATTTCAGATATTAGTGCTTGGTAGAAAGAACATGAATTTCTATCTTAGAGAAAGGGCTTCAAGATTCACTTCAGGTTAAAACAAAAGCAAATCCTTTGATGTAACCATATGGTGCCCATAAATCAATTTATGCTCCTAAAACTTCCTTAAAAGCTAATAAGCTTTTATTGGTAAATTATAAAACTGAATGAGGTGAGAAAAACACAGAACCTTGCTAATTCTATTAATGAATCAAATTTTAAAAACATAAGAAGAGGTTATTGGTTTGATTTATGCAGAAATACATTTTAATAAACAAACAGTTTTCCAATTTTATTCCCGTTTTAAGCAAAAACATTAAAAAATTTTAACAACAGTGTGGTAACACGCCTTTGAAATGTAAGAATAATCTATTTTTCCTGTCTCTCCTCCGGGAAGCATCCCACCAGAGCAAAAACCAATAAACCCCATCATTGTTACTATTATCATGTAAATTAACTATCTTATGATTGCCTACATATAAGAAATTTCACATACATTTTTACTTTTTATCCAATCCCAGATAAATATGGCTTTGCTTTCTCTCTTCTCCATAAGCCAGGGGTCCCCAAACTTTTTACACAAGGGGCCAGTTCACTGTCCCTCAGACCGTTGGAGAGCCGGACTATAAAAAAACTATGAACAAATCCCTATGCACACTGCACATATTTTATTTTAAAGTAAAAAAACAAAACGGGAACAAATACAATATTGAAAATAAAGAACAAGTAAATTTAAATCAACAAACTGACCAGTATTTCAATGGGAACTATGGGTACCGATGTATCCTGTGCTCCTCTCACTGACCACCAGTGAAAGAGGTGCCCCTTCTGAAAGTGCGGAAGTGCGGTGGGGCGGATAAATGGCCTCAGGGGGCCGCATGCCGCGGATAGTTTGGGGATCTCTGCCCTAAGCTATCAACAATCAATTTCAGGTAACCCTCTTTAGTCTTCTTCCCCTTTGATTCTAATGTATAAAATAAGTGATGAAACGGTCATTTTCCAGAGCATTTTCTCAATCATTTGAGACTGCTTCCTGCCAATTTTCAACAGTTTGACTCAAACTCATAAAAATTCTTACAGGTTTGTAAGTTTATTACGTTGACAACAGAGTGAGACAGATAAAAGAATTATTACAATGTGACAAGGACAGGTTCAGAGGTAAGGAGAGAGAACTATGGGAGTATATAAAAATAGAGGTACCTAACCAACTCTAGGGCATCAAGGAAGGCTTCCCAAAGGACCTGAAATCTAAATAGATACCTCCCAACCTTTCCTAGCATACCAACAAGGGCTATTGAGGCCATAGTGTTTTTTAGCCTACTTAGACTATGTCATACTTATTGTATCAAGGCCAGGGCCATCAAAGCAATATCATACATATTGCTCCAAAAAATTAGGGGATATTTTAAAATTAATATGAAGCAATAATAAAAAGCATTTGATTTTTTTTATTAAACAAGAACATCAAAAAAGCAAAGGTCAAAGAAAGTTGTTCAATTATGCAAATGATATGCAAAACCAACTTTTACTTCATTGGTGAAAATGTAATATACAAAAGGCTGAAAGTACTGGAGTACCTGCACCTTCTCTGATCCCCTAATTTTTGTGAGCAGTGTACACTGTATTATCTTTAGAAGCAAAAGAGTGATATAAGGTATCTCATTGCCAGACATTTTACATCAATTTATTTGGGGGTGGGTGGGGTAGCGGTAAATGCCACCTTGACCCATTTGGAAAGGAAGATAGGAAGATTACTCGTCTAGATCAGCATATCACGTTAAGAGTTGAGCAAAGACATCAGAGGAGGTCCGGGTAAAAGCGCGCTGAAAGCGAAGTTAAGGCACTTAACCTTTATTAGTCCCGATATTTATGTAGGGGCTTTACAATATAGGCTCAGGTCGGCGGGGGGTGGGGGCTATAAACAACTATTATACCTTAAGTTCACTGTTATAATGAAAGTTGTTTTCAGAACATCACGTTAACATCGAAAAAGAAGAACACCCAAGTATGCCTACAGGGATCAGGAAAGGATCGCCCCAGGGGGCTTGAACAGGCGTGGGAGTCTGCCCACGGTGTGCCAGGGAAAAGGGCATTCAGGACGCGGCGGCCTGGGCAGATGGCAGAGCGCGGAGCGGCCAGGAACACCGAGGCCTCGCCGGTGGGGGTCAGCGCGGGGCGGGGAGACGCAAGCCTGGACGACCGTAGGGCGGCTTTCCAACTCAAACGGGAGCCGCCGACGGTGTTTCTGGAGAAGGGGCCGGAGCGACAGGAAAAAGAACACAGAGCTCGTCCCTAACCCACATTTCAAAGGACCCAGTGGAAGAACTGGGGCGTTGCCGCTTCTCCACGGTTCCATGGGACTTACCCAGACAACCCTCTCTCCTTGGTTTTGGAAGACGCCCCTCAGTCCTCTACCAGTGTGGCCCGAGTCCTATCTACGCCTGCTTCCAAGTTTCTGAATGTAATCTCCTAAATGAAATAAAAAGGAAAGTAAAAACTTCCTCTTTCCTTTGCCAGCAAAGATGAGCGCATGGGGCTTAGCACCCAGAGCCGGAAAGCTCCTGGGAGTCCTTCAAATTCCGCGCCGCCCCCCGCCGCCCCACCCCCCCACGCCCGCCTCTTCCGGGAAGTGACAGTCCCTTGCCCAGACCTGGCCGCACGCGCACCGCCGGAGGGCTGTGCGCATGCGTAGAGCTGTTGCTGGGGTCCTCCGAGTCATCTTCCTTTTGGCAAATCAACACCCACCCCTACCCACCACCAAGAGTCCCGCTACGGTCAAGCCCAAGCTCTCATCAGCTTTGCCCGGCCACCCAGGGGCACTTCCGGCCCCCCCGTTAGACTACAGAGGCGCGAAAACGCCAGAGCGCGCAGGCGCGGGCGGAGCCCCAGCGGGAGGGGGGGGCGGGGCGCAGGCGCGGAGCGTCTAGGGGTGGGCACCCGGAGGCTGGGCTCCTGCCTTCTCCCGCCGCAGGCGCGCGGTTCCCGGCGGCCCAACGGCGGCCAGCCGAGGCCGAGACGCCTTCAGGGTGGCCTCAGTGCCCTGTTGCACCGCGACAGTCCCGCCGATCGGGTTCCTTGGGGAAACTCCGACTTGTTGGAGGTAGGGTGAGGGTGCGCGCCTTCGCTCTCCCTTGCTCAGGGTCCGTCACCGGGTCGCTGTCCCCTTAGCTGGCATCCCCCGACCCGTCGGTGGCGGCCGGGTCGCCGGCGCTGCCGCGGTCTCCAGCGTGGTCCCCGTGGGCCTGGGCCGGCTGGCCGGCGGGCGAGGACCTTCGCGTCCTCTCTGCGGGTGCTCTCTGCCGCAGGGAAACTTGCCCCCGGCGCTGGGCCCTCCCTTGGGCGGCGGTGGCGAGGAGCCTTGCAGATCCCGGCTTGGGCTGTGGGACCCTTCGCCCGGCCCCAAGGGCTCTTTGGCTTTGAGAAGTGGCTTCAGGGGCATGGGAGTAAAAGGGTGAGGTTTCAATCGGGAATTGAGCTATTATCACGTTTCTGATGACACCTCGCCGAAAGCTTACTTAATTCTGTTCGTTTAAGAGATAATAGGCAACTATCACTTAAATTGGATTTGTGGTTAAACTCGTTTCATGAAAATGCAAACTGTATGAAAAATTAAATTGTGATGTTTGGAGCTTTTATGATAGCGTTATTTTCCCCCTCTTTTCTTGTGTAAAGGGCTGTAGGACCCACAGGGCTTGTGATGATTCCTAAGGAAACAAAAAGCAACTATTTGTGAAGACAAGTTAGGTGGCGCTTATTACTCTGAGTAAGTATATTTCATGAATAAGGATAGGGGTCCCCAAACTTTTTACACAGGGGGCCAGTTCACTGTCCCTCAGACCGTTGGAGGGTGGAACTATAAAAAAACTATGAACAAATCCCTATGCCCACTGCACATATCTTATTCTAAAGTAAAAATACAAAACGGGAACAAATATAATGTTGAAAATAAAGAACAAGTAAATTTAAATCAACAAACTGACCAGTACTTCAATGGGAACTATGGGTGCAGATGCATCCTGTGCTCCTCTCACTGACCACCAATGAAAGAGGTGCCCCTTCCGGAAGTGCAGCAGGTCTGATAAATGGCCTCAGGGGGCTGCTTGCCGCCTGCAGGCCTTAGTTGGGGGACCCCTGAGTAAGGACGTCAAAAGCGAGTGTTTTTCGAGACAAGCAATTCTGGAATGTATATTCAAAAGAAAAAATGAAGTCCAAATTCTCTGACTTTTAGACAGCTGCAGTGGGATGTTTTAAAATATTCCATAGCCTATGCAGTAGCCTGCAGATAGTTCCCTGCGTGTGGAGGGGGCAGTATGTTAGACCTACTTAGATTTACTTTATCTCATTCTATTGCTGTGTGAAGTATACTGAGTACTAATTTTATGTTGGAATGTGTATTCAGAAGTTTGGCAATCACTAGAATGTTGTTTGAAAACATGTTTTTGTTTCAGACCAGTGATGTGTGACTCTGGGCAAGTGGGTTCCACCTCTTTAAGTTTCAGTAGTTCTTCTGTAATTGGAGAAAGTAATATAATACCTAACTCACATGATTCTTAATATATTGGGGGGGGAGTGGGAGAGTTATCGTTATATCTCTACATTTATGTATAATTAATATAAGGCATTTATTGAGCCAGGCAAAAAGTAAGTAAAATTGACAGGTTTTATTCTCCAAAGGTTTATTTTACTGAGTGCTTAAAAAGTAGAACTTGATATTAAAATTCCGCCTAAATCTTGATTATCACTTTTAGATCTAAGTTAGGAAATTTAATCAATGCTGTACTTGGCTTACTTTCAGGCATTAATACATAATAAAAAAGTACCATAACAGTATGCATTATAATGTAAGGCATTTTTAAATGCTACAGTTCTCTATGTACACATAGTCCTTATGACTGAGGATCAAGTGTGATCACTTAGATCAGTGTTAGCATTTTTGATTCACTACGTAATGAGATGCATCTTTTCTCAATCAACATGCTTTCACTGGTGTCCTATTACAAAATAATTTCTGTGGCTTTCTTAGCTCCACTCCAAAATCAACTCGACGGCAGAAGTGTGTTTGACTACTGCCTGTTGGCCTCTCCATCTCAGTATCCTAGAAGCACTTCAAACTTAGTGTTTTCAAACAAAATAAATGCATTATTTATCCTCCCTCTTTGCCAAACCTGCCT
This sequence comes from Rhynchonycteris naso, assembly GCA_037038555.1. Lineage (NCBI taxonomy): Eukaryota > Metazoa > Chordata > Mammalia > Chiroptera > Emballonuridae > Rhynchonycteris > Rhynchonycteris naso. The sequence continues at coordinate 100,814,091 of CM073001.1, forward strand.
GGTCTACTTGTAGTAGCATTTAGCATTAAGTGTGAAAATTGTTTCTGAAAATTAAACACAAAATAAAATTGTATAAAGCATAGTAACATTGGAAGGGTCACAGCGTAATAGAATCGTTTTTGTAGGTTTATACATTAACAAAGAATATACAAGAAGATGAACGGATTAATAGCCAATTTCATAGCCTATAAATAATTAAACTGTTAGTTAATCTCAGTTGTTCATGTCAGGAGGACCCTGGGCATTAAAGAGATTTGACTTGGTTTTGACAAACCTGGGTTTGGATCTGGGCTCTGCTAAGCTATAGCTCCATAAACCTAGGCAAATGTCCTCGTAAGCCTCAGTACCCCAGTTTGTATAAAATAAGTACAGTTTATTAGTATGTTGAGGATTAAATGAAATACATAAAAGTGTTTATCTCAAAAGCTAAGCATATAGTACTGTATTTCCCCATTTATAAGACACTCCCATGTTTAAGGCGCACCTTAATTTTGGGCCCCAAAATTTGAGGAAAAAAAAAGTTTAATATTATATAAAGTTATTGAACTCAAGTTTTATTCATCATAAAACTCATACAGCTCCTCATCACTGTCAAAACTCTCATCGATTAGCTCAGGGGTCCCCAAACTTTTTACACAGGGGGCCAGTTCACTGTCCCTCAGACCGTTGGAGGGCCAGACTATAAAAAAACTATGAACAAATCCCTATGCACACTGCACATATCTTATTTTAAAGTAAAAAAACAAAACGGGAACAAATACAATATTGAAAATAAAGAACAAGTAAATTTAAATCAACAAACTGACCAGTATTTCAATGGGAACTATGGGTGTGGATGTATCCTGTGCTCCTCTCACTGACCACTAATGAAAGAGGTGCCCCTTCTGGAAGTGCGGCGGCCAGATAAATTGCCTCAGGGGGCCACAGTTTGGGGACCCCTGCATTAGCTTGTCCTCATCTGTGTCTGATAAGGAATCACTGTCTTCATATATTGCCTAGTCCTCAGTTCCACCCATGGCATTTGAAATGCCACAACCACTGTATAAGATGCACCCAGTTTTTGGACCCCAAATTTTTCAAAAATAAAAAGGTGTGTCTTATACATGGGGAAATACAGTAAGGGGTTATCCAACAATGGTTAATTCTATATGGTCGTATTACCGTGTTGTCTTAAATCTCCTGCTTTCATCTCTTCCCGTCATCTCTGATATTGCTATTGCTCTTTTTGTTCAGTGCTCCTCCTTTAGAGTCTGATCTGCCCATATTCTCAGTCTTTATTGGATCTGCCCTCTACATTGAGGCCACAAGAATGTTTTTAAAACATGAATCTGAGTGTTCAAATTTATTATCTGAAATTCTGTGCTTAATACTTCCTAGTTTTACTGATCTGGAATTGTTTGATGAATGACCTTACTGGTTTTTTTAACTTAAATATTTATATTATTATTTATCACATCACATAGGATTTTATGGTGCATTCCAAGCAGGATGCTTAATTAATTGAATACATTAAAAATAAGGTTGTTTAATGCAGAATAAATGTGTCCGTGATGGTGGGAGGAAAGTAAACAATCGAAGCACATTCAGAAGTAGCAGCAGTTTGTCTTTTTATAATCACTAATTTTTATTGAGAATTCCAATTCTATTTTGTCTGTTCTCACTGCTGTTAGTTCCCACTTTGATAAATGGGAAGTCTAAATTATTAAATGCTCACAATAAAACTGAAATCTAGAAAACTATAATGCTAGTCAAATGACTTGCTCTCCATGAGATTTCCTGTGCACATACTCGCTACAATGAACCCTGGGCTATTGACCTTTCTTTTTGAACTTATATGTTATTGAAATCCACATATTTGTCACTATTCCTGGTCTGATGGAGTTTGGTTCCTGTGAGGGAGAAATGATACATTCCTTAATTCTGATATTTTTATTGTAAATAAACAAATACTAAAAACTATGAAAGCTTTGTGGATATATTAAAAATCCCAGAGGTGCTTCCCCTTCTTTTGTGTATTTCAGAATATTTAAAAGTATTTGTGGGGGCTGAGCAGAGACCTCTGTTCTCTTTAGCTTATTGGTAACAGTTTTAAATTTACTTTTATTTATTTATTTTAGAGAGGAGACACACAGAGAGAGAGAGAGAGAGAGAGAAAGGGGGGAGGAGCTAGAAGCATCAACTCCCATATGTGCCTTGACTAGACCAGTGCAGGGTTTTAAACTGGCCACCTCAGTGTTCCCAGGTCGACGCTTTATCCACTGCGCCACCACAGGTCAGGCCGTAACAGTTTTACTCTTAACCTGTATCTGACTCAACACATTTCTGTGAGTTTTTAAAATCCATTATCATTAAATTACATAGGGGAAGGATTCTACCTATTTTTTTTTAAATAATTTTATTTTATTCATTGTAGAGAGGAGACACAGAGTGAGTGAGAGAGAGAGAGAGAGAGAGAAAGGGGGGAGGAGCTAGAAGCATCAACTCCCATATGTGCCTTGACCAGACCAGTGCAGGGTTTTGAACTGGCGACCTCAGTGTTCCTAGGTCGACGCTTTATCCACTGCGCCACCACAGGTCAGGCGGATTCTACCTATTTTATAAGGTAGAATCATTCCCCGTCTTTTAGGTGCAAGTTACCATGGCAACCTAATAACAAACTGCAAATCCCCAACTAAGCACAGCAAATAAAAAGCATCATCCTCATGTAATACACTGTCTTCTATGTAGTGTGGAATCTCACATTCTTTGTAAGATGCTTATCACATCTTGTGTGCTTTCTACCTTCCCCTATTTTACCTGTAAAACTGCTGTTTTCTGTGAATGGCCAAATACTACAATTAATCAGCTGATATCTGAGTGCCTGCTAACTAATATCATGTATTAGGCATTAATAAAAACAGTGTCTAAAATGGCATTTAATGTTGTAAAGCCAAAAAGTAATGTTTTTCCTCTGATCTTCTATAATAAATGAATGCTAAGTATTTGAGGAGATAAAGGATGGGTGGGAGAGAAGAAAGAGTTGAGGGGAAATAGCATGTTGGTATTCTGGGAATTTAATTTAGCAACAAGAAAAAGCTAATATACATTGTTCTTGTTATTAAATAATTTGAATATATTTGACTTTCAAGTTTTGAGTTGTGTAAGAGATTTCAAAATAAACATGAAATTATTCATAAAGAAATGTTGAATATTATGTAATTGTGACTAAGGCTAATGTTGTTTCTAAAGGTATTTGTGTAGGTTAAATGTCCTTTGTTCACTGATAATACCTTTTTAATGATACATAATTGATGATAAATTACGTTCTTCATTGCCTTCGGGAAAGGATAAATCCAGGTACTTTAAATGTTGTTTACAACAGTTCTTCTCGAACTATAATATGCTTATGAATCATCTGAGATCTCAAAGTGAAGATTCTGATTCACTTGGTTGGGGTTGGGCCTGAGATTCTGGCTGTCCAACACATTCCCAGGAGATGTAGATGCTGCTTGCTGGCTCCTGGACCGTACTTTGAATGCCGAGTCTGCAGATCCTTCTGTGGTCAGCTTCTCTGCTGCTCTCACTTTTCTCGTTTGCTCACTTTGCCTTCTAGTTTATGGCGCTGTGTCATGGATTTGCTTACCGTATCCCATACCTACAGCAGTTTGCAAAAGTGCAGTCCAGGCATCCCTGAGACTCTTTCCCCGGGGTCTACAGAATCAAAACTGTTTCATAGTAATAGTAAGGTCTTATTTTCCCTTTTCATTTTCATTCACTTGGGATTGATCGTACAATGGAGTTTTCCAGAGGTTACGAAATGTGTGATGATGTCATTACTCTGATAGAATGTGTGCTTGAGTGTTGTTTTAAAAGCTTAACAGTTTCAATTTGTAATACGGTAAATATTGATGGATATAAATATGCATCTCTGAGTACCGTAGTACCTTTTGAGAGTCCACAGCCTCTCAGAACTGCTACCCTATGATATTGGGCCATGGACACGGACTGATCTAGAGCTTACACAGCTCTTAGCTGCAGTGACTGCTGAGCCCAAGTCGGAGTTGCAGCTCCCCCTGTGGCCTCCTCTCTGGGCAGTGGTCAAAGGCCTCCTCTGACACCATGCAAGGAGGGAGGGCTGTAAGTAGCACCCCATTATTATTACCTGGTCAGGTGGATATCTCAGCTCTGTAGGTGGTCCCCATTAAATCCAGTATCATGACTGCCTACTTGGCCCTCAGACCCTTTCTGGCACCAGCGCAGTTGGGATGTTGAGATTACTTACAGCCTGACCAGCATGGAAGTCCAGATTACCCACTTGGCCCTTGCTGGAATAGGGGTTCTAGAGGGGCAGTTTTTTCAGTGGTATTTGGCTAGAGTAGAGCAGTTCTTGCCTTAAAGTTCTCTGTCTTGTTAGGTGTCCCTTTTCCTGATGCTTTGTCTAAAAAGGACAACTTCCATTGGCTACATGCCATCCCCCACCTCCCTTGCACCTGCACCTGTTGGTGCTTCCCCAGTTACAGTGCTCTCTTCTCCAAGTCTGGGGAATGGGAAGCAAAACAGAAACTCCCCTCGCCAGGGTGTCATTCCTGGGGAGTGAGGTACTTAGCCAGTCTGCCTCCTTCTGTCAGTCTTCTTGTGTTTGTTTTATATATCATTTTCAAGGCCTTTAGTTATACTAACTAGAAGGAATTGGGAGAAATTCACCTATCTTCAAGAAAGTGGAGGTGTCTGTTTTCTTTTCTAAACTTGCAGTGTAGGAGAATTCTAGTCCCACTGCATATCCCTTATATTTGCTTGCATAAAACATATGGATAAATATTAAAATATACCAATTGAAGAAATTGCTTCTGCAGTTGGTTCTGTCAATATAAGTTTGGAAGGCAGTGATTAAAAAAGAGAAATCACTCACTGTATGGCTGTTTTCCCATGACTCTCCTTTTCTCTCCCACAGTCCACCAGAATCCCTGTCCTCTTCCTGCACAGCGACTTCAGGCTCTCTGTAACAACACAGCTTCAAAATACGCTTTCTTGGCAAAATAATTTAATATTAAACGTTTTATCTGATTGACTATTAGAATACTTTCAGAAGGCATTGTGCCATCTGTATAGCTCTAGGAAACTAGAAACCATAGTTACATATAATCTTTTACCTTTTGTGAGGTTGGGAATCAAAACATGTAGGTAGACCCATATTGATAAAATCTGAACCATGAAGAATGGAAATAAAATCAACTAGTATAACATATGCAAATGATTTTGAGAAACTGCATACCAAGTGATAATCTTACCCTGCCGCAGGTTATGAGCCTGACCCAACCCGCCTGGCTCATGTCTAGGTGGCAGTGGGGCTGAGTTTCTTTTTGGAAGCTCTAGGGCAGACTCTTCTTGCCTTTCTGGCCTCCATGACCTGTAGTCTTCAGCCCACGGGCCCCTTTCTCTGTGCAGATACTATTTTTACCTTTTTACAGTAAAAATGAATGAGCATTGAACTTAAAATTTAAGCTTTGTCTGGTTTATTTTGTCGTTTAATGTCAGAGGGACAATCACTGTTACTGTATGTACTGTTTTTTACTCAGACCTGATGGCCAAAAGAAAGGAAGACAATTTCTGCTCTCCTGAAAATGCCAAAAGACCCAGGCAAGAAGAGGTAGAGGATTTTGATAACGATAGTTTCATTAATGGGACCTCTACTCTGGTAAGTACAGAGTTACAAGATTATGTTTTTGATTGACATATTTCTCATGTCTGGTTTATATGTCATCATCTTGATGATTCACTATCAGTTAAAGAAAAATGATTTAAAAAGCTGAGATAACCTTACTAATTTGGAAGTTTTTGTTAAATTAAAAAAAAATTAGAGAAAACAATGATACAAAGAGCTGGTTCTTTGGAAAGATCAATAAAACTGGCAAACCTCTAATTAAATACTGAAAATGGGAATGTGAAATGATACAGCCACCCTGGGAAATAGTTTCCCACAATGGACATGACAGTCCTCTCCAGCAGGAAATCATCTCACTCACCTCTGCACACAGAAATCTGACAACTTAGATGGAGTAAACCAATCCTTTCAAAAAGCACAACTACCACAGTTTAACCAATATTAACTAGATAGTTTGAATCACTCTACAAATATTAATGAAATTTAATTCCTTGTTTAAAAACTCCGGATAAGAAATCTTCAGGCCCAGTTGTTTTGACTGGAGAATTGTAACAATTGTTTAAAGAAGAGTTAATATGAATTCTATAGTCTTTTCCAGAAAATAGAAGAGGAGGGAACACTTTTTCTGATGGTAACACTGCTGATCTTGCCATAAACATTTGGATGGTTATAGGAAGTGAATTAGATTGATTGTCTTCTCCCATTGTTTTTTATTAATAGACTGCAGCAGAAGTTGGAATAATTGAGAGTATTCAGCTAAGAAACTTCATGTGTCATTCAATGCTTGGACCCTTTAAATTTGGCGCTAATGTCAACTTTGTTGTTGGCAACAATGGAAGTAAGTGCTTTCGCTTTCCTTTGTATTAGACTTTGAGCACTGTGTTGAGATTAGAGTTCATAAACTTTAAAATAGGTGACAATTAGTACTGATAAATCTAAGCTTTAGGTCTATAACTTGTGGTCATGAATATTGTCAGTACTTGGCTGCCATTCTACATGCTAAGAAAATAATGAGTTAACTGGAGGTTCATTATTTATGCAATAGAGATAAACATTTCCTACCTATTCTTTTAAATTTGTTTACCTTGGACTTCTCACCATAGAAGAGTGGACAAGCAGTCCTCATTGTGATTGAGGCAGCCCTGTGACTATATCCTAAATGTGGTAACAGCATAAATAAAGTACCATGGGAATTCAAACATGAAAGAAACTAATTGTCATGCTTGTGACCAAGGAAAGCAATACAATTCCTGGTATTTGTGCTGGTACAAGGTCTCATTGGGGGAGAAGAAGTGAGCTGTGTTAGGAAAAGACTTCTCGTCATCTGAGGCTTGGAGGGATAGACATAAGACGCGTGTGGAGAGAGGTGAACCACTTTCCTTGGCTTTATCATTTTGTACATGGTAAGGGAGGGGCCAGAGCTGACCCTGGAGGGTCATGTAGGTGATGCTATTGAGGATCTTGAATGCCATGATATAAAGATCTGGGGTTTTATCCAGAAGTCAGTGGAGAAGCAATTACAGTTTTTGAATAGAGTGGTGATATGTTCAAGATTTGTGGAGATCAGAAGGGGAAAGACAAGGGCGTTAAAAATACCAGTGAGGTAGCTTTTGTGGTAGACCAGCCAGGCATGAGAGGTTGCCAGCTTACCCCTACTCAGACGTGGAATAGGTACGTGTAGTTCCACAGTCTAATAAGTCCTCTGTTTTCCCTACTCGGTATTCAGCCAAGAGGAAAGTGTTTTCCAGAGAGGATGGACAGAGGGACCAGTGCTACACAGAAGTCATGGACGACAATAGTGAAGAAAGACAAGGGTTCTGCAGTTAGATCCTTTTTTTTTTTTAACTTTTGGAACAGTGAATTAATTAATAAAACCAGAAAAAATGATGCAAGTAGTGGAGGCAGTGAATTTTGGAAGAGAAGGAAAAGAGAATTAGAATAGGGACTTAAAAGGCATTTCAGGAACTCAGTGTGTTAAATAGTGGTGTATTTTGGTTAAATTGGACTATATGGTGGAGCATGATGGGCTGATTAGAGTTGATTGAATTGGTTGATGGTGAAATTCATAAAATGGTTACCACATTCTAGGTGATTTTTGTAGATCTGGGAATTTCTACTTGTGATGATTTATGTCTGTTAGGGTAAAAAAATACACTTTCAAAGAGCTAATGAATAATATTCATTTAATAGGCTGATGAGCCAAGATATAACAAGATTTTTAGGTTGGAAACGTATCAATCATTCTTTTTTGTTTCCTTATTAATGGCAAAAATTTAATTCCAGAAAGGTACTATTTTTTTCTAATAACGTTAGCTAAAATATTTCATTATATACACAACTTTTTTTTAAATAAAAGTTTTCTGCTTTGGTGCTGGGGGAGAATTATAATTGAAGTATAACACTTTCAGTGTTAGGCTAATTTATGTTTCATTCTGAAAAATTTTACATCAAATGGTAGGAGTCAGCATTTCCTTTTCTCTCTCTCAATGAATGTGATTTCTTCCATACCTGTCTTTTCAGGTGGGAAGAGTGCAGTACTCACAGCTCTCATAGTTGGTCTTGGTGGAAAAGCAACCACTACTAATAGAGGATCTTCTTTAAAAGGTTTCGTGAAAGATGGACAGAGGTAAGTGTTTGCTTTCTACATGTATTTTTTCAGTTTTTTTGTAAGAAGCAGTGACTTTAGATGCCCAGTTCACGTAGACATTATAGGAAAAGAATTAGCTTCCCAGAACTAGAGTGGAGGAACCATATCTTTTCATTCCTTCCTCTTGCCCTTGTTTCCAACAGCCCAGTATTCCCTGTTGTCCTCCCCAGACAGAAAGCTTGTGCAAATCACTGCGATGTGCCTGCCCACCTGCACTTATGTTTCTGTTACTTTTCTGGGAGAAAGAGCAGCGATACATCTATGTGCTTAAAGCAGTATTTGTAGACATTGGACTTTCCTGACTGACTCTTGTTTCAAACTCAGCAAGTTCATGTTGATACGACACGTAGGCAAGGCAGAATCCGAGACCAGCCCAGGTGTTCCTGCACAAAACTTCTGCCTCCAGCTCTTGAATAGTTCCAAAGGAATTTTCTGCTGTCTCTTTTATATCCTTTACCAAGGGGGTTCACCAATGAGTTTGATTTGAGGACCACAACCACAAGTCTATGATCCATCTTGACCGTGTTGAGTGGTCCTTTAACTCCCCGCTTTGGCTCCATGTTTATATTTCTTTTTGTTGCAGCTTGCCTTCACATAACTGTATAGTGACCGTGCAGATCCCATCATCACAGACTCACGGCCCCTTCCCCCAGAGGAGAGGTCTTCTGGGCAATGTCCTTGTTTTATTAATACTGCGCCAGGCAGCCCAGCACGGACCGTGTTGCTCCTGCTGACTAGCCATCCCCGCCTCTCAGAGCTCCCAGAGGGAGGCTGCTTCCACTGTCCCTCCCTCTGGTACACACCAGTGCCCAGAGCATTGGGAACTTGGATAATTAACAGTGATGTCTTTCTTCTCATGTAACAGGCTTTTCTCTGCACAGTGTCGTATCCATTTGACTTCTTCCATTTTATTACTAAAAAACAGAGAAAGGAAGGATGTGATTCAGAATTGCAGGTTTCTTATATATCTATCAGAAACCTTAGCAATCTGAATCCTGAGTCAGGGTTCCAAGTTGACTCAGGAGAAGGGGGAAAAGATAAACAGAAAATCATTTCCCATGTTGTGTGGCCTTGTTAAGAATTCTCCAGCATAGTTTTTGTCTCTTCTTATCTTAGTTGGGCCCCAGCCCAGCTAGGTCTTCTCACCCACAATCCCCCAAACAAAATTTATCTGAAGTAAAAATGTAGTTATCTTAACACCCTTAAATTAGTAGTCCCGTGTCAGTTTTAACTTATTATACGTAACTCTACATTTCTTAGTTATCCGAACAGTCACCTTGTCTGTCTAGTGAGATCTAACACTTTGATGCTTCAGGAAGAAATTATTATTTTGCATCAGTAAATGTTTTATGACTTAATTACCTTACTTTTTGCTATTTGGGAAGTACCTGGACCAAAGCAGAAGCTTTTTCTGAGACTTGCCCTTGGCATACCCCTAAAAGAAGGAAGCAAAGGCCTATCGCTATTGAGAACATAGCTGCCTATAGTGGGAACATCATTGTATTTTATGCAGACTTAATAACAGTGGAAAGAAAGCTTTAATGTGAGCTCAGTCTCCTTTTTACTGACCATGTCTGAAAAAAGTAGCTATAAACAGCTTTTCCAGACCCATTGCTATTCCTGAGATCCTTTTCTTGGTTTAACACCTTTGCTATCTGTAAAACTCCCGTAGTTCAGTATTGTTTGGGTCCATTACCAGATTTTTACAGAGGCAGCTCATTGAGCTTTTCAGTTCCATTTCTAGTCTGTTCAGTGTCTAACATCTGCATGGCTATGCCACTGTGCCTGAGGCATGGCTGCCAGCCCGGCTGGGTGTGAGGTTGCCTAAGAACTGGCCTTCCCGGTGTCAAGCATCGCACTCTCCATCTGTGACACTGGGGCCTCGGGCTGTCTTAGAGATGCTTGCCCAACATAGTGAGGAGACAAGAAGAGAACTGTGCCTTAAGACCCTTGACTTGGGACTCAGCCCTCTGATCACCCACCAGCCCTTTTCAGGGAACAGGATCAGTGAATCCATTCTCCTCCAGTA